>CM037879.1:266363423-267743688 GCA_021292165.1 Shinisaurus crocodilurus
ATCTCCTGGGTACTTTGGAGTACTTTGCAGCTCTTTGAGACTGTGCCCCCCACCTCCGGAATGTTATGCGCTCCCTTGAGGGAAGTGTGAATGTGCCCCATGGAAGGTATGCAGATGTGGCTTATGTGTAACCGGTCTGCCCAGAACTGTGTCTCCTGTGCCCCGGGTGGGGATTATGCAGACTGAGGGGTGACAGCGGAAAAGGGGAAAACATGTCAGGGTTCAATGTGTCAGGGTTCAGCAGTGTGCTCAGGCTTTCTCTCCACAAATAGGAAGTGAGTCATGACAAACATCCCATTGATTTCAATGGCTCTACACTAAGTATGAGTAAATCAGGATCCAACCCTGTGTGTGTATAGAAAGGAGCCAGCCAGATTTTCTAGGAGCCCACATGGAGGAAGAGACTGAGACCAGATTGTACCAATGAGAGAAGGAATTGTCTTCTGGCTGGTGCATTCTGAGTGGAAGCAGCTGTCATGAGTAGAATCATAAGAGTTGGAAGGGGCCATTTAGGCCATCAAGTCCAACCCCCTGCTCAGTGAAGGTATCCAGTTTAAAACTTCCCTGACAGATGACTGACCAGTCTCTGCTTGAATACCTCCAGCAAAGGAGAGCCCACCACCTCCCTAAGTGGTTGGTTGCTTGGTCTGACTGCTCTGACCATTAAAAAGTTTGCTCTAATGGTCAACTGAAATCTGCCTTCCTGTAACTTAAGCCCATTATTTTGTGTCCTACAGTCTTGGACGATAGAAACCAGGTTGCAGCACTCTTCTGTGTGACAACCTTTTAGGTACTTGAAAAGTATTATCATATCCCCCATCAGTCTTCACTTCTCAAGCCTAAACATACCCAGTTCCTTCAATCTTTCCCCATAGTACTCCCCTGATTATCTTTAGTTGTCCTCCTCTCTGAACTCATTCCAATTTATCTGAACCTTTCTTAAAATGTTGTGTCCAGAACTGGACACAATATTCGAGTTGAGGTCTGATCAGTGCAGAGTAGAATGGAAGTATTACTTCCCGTGATTTAGAAACCTTACTTCTGTTGATGCAACCTAAAATTGCATTTGCCTTTTATGCAGTCACATTACATTGCTGATTCATATTCAGCTTGTGATCGGCTACAACCCCAAGATCCTTTTCACAAGTATGATTGTCAAGCCAGGTATCCCCTGTGTTATACCTATGCATTTGATTTCTCTTTCTTAAAGGAAGAACTTTGCACATTGCACTTGTCTCTGTTATATTTCATTCTGTTATTTTCTGCCCAATATTCTAACACATCAAGATCATTTTGAATTTTGTTTCTGTCTTGATACCCCCCTCCAGTTTGATAAGGAACCATTGATGAGCACTCTTTGAGTACAGTTCTCCAACCTGCTGTGGATTCACCTTGTAGTAGTGCCATCCAGCCTTCTTAACAAGCTTGCTAATCAGAATATCATGGGGCACTTAGTCAAATGTCTTGCTGAAATCAAGATATATTATGTCCACAACATTTCTACAACGTACTAAGGAAGATACCTGATCGAAAAATGAAATAAAATTAGTCCAGCAGGACTTATTCTTGACAAATCCATGCTGCCTTCCAGTGATCATTGCATTAGTGGTAAGGTGCCTACACACTGAGTGCTTTATAATCTGCTCTAAAATCTTCCCAGGTATTGATGTCAGACTGGCTGCTCTGCTCTATAATTCCCCAGATCTTCCTTTTTGAAAATAGGGACAACATTTGCCCTTCTCCAGTCCTCGGATACTTAATCCATTCTCCAGGATTTCTCAAAGATGGGATTCCCTTATCTGATCTGAACCTGGGAAATATTTTCAGAAAATCAATAGTTAGTTAGTTACTAATTTTTTTGGGAGTGGGGGGAATTCCTCTCTGCCAAGATTATCTTTGAAAAGAGTGCGGCACAACTTCCAATTAAAGAAGGTGAATTTGGTTTTCCAGATCTTGCCTTATATCATCAGGCTTATCTGCTGACTCATACTGAATTTTGGTCTTTCCCGTCTGCATCAGATCTTCCACCTTGGTCAATTTTGGAATCTTCTTGTCTGGTTTCTCTCTCTAAATGGATGACATTAGAGTCTAGACATACAAGAATGCATAGGGTTCTGATGCTTTTACAGCATCAGAGTCTCCATCATTATTGAAACACTTTGGTAAATCCTTATCAAAATCAATCTGGAACAAAAATTCTCACCCATCTATCTGCACAAGGACAAATTCAAATAGGCACAGCTATTCTCAGCATGGAGAGGACCATGATGTACATGTTAGCAAGAGTGGCTGAATAACTGAGTCCATAAAGTGAAGAAATGTCAAAGCAAACTGCTTGGTTACAAAAGGCATAGACAAACACAGACACAAGAACTGAACTGTTCCCCCCGCCCCCCCTCCTATACTAGAAGCAGCCCTGGTTAAAGTAGTAGAACAGTTATTTGGCTCTGCCTTGCTGGTAGGCAGTGTTCTCTGCATGTATCCAGGGAAGGTGATTAGCTCTCAACCCTGGGTGACCACTGATATTACATCTCTAACACTCTAAGAAGAAATTAATTAACCCTTTGCTGAAAATTTCTATAAGTGTGATCACCTGCCATTGCTATTCCAACAGTACCTGCCTGCCATAAAGCTGTTAAAGATGAAGAGCCTTTCAGAAAAAAAAGAGGTGACAACCACTACAGCCAGTGTGGCATAGTGGTGAGAGTGTTGGACTGGGACTCAGGAGATCCAGGTTCTAGTCCTCACTCGGCCATGAAGCTCACTGGGTGACTTTGGGCCAGTCACTGACTCTCAGCCTCACCTATCTCACAGGGTTGTTGTAAGGATGAAATGGAGAGGAGGAGGAGGAGGATTATGTAAGCTGCCTTGGGTTCCTTGCAGGAAAAAAGATGGGATATAAATATAATTAATAAAAAATAAGCAAGCACTAACATGGTTGAATGCACAGGGATTCAACCCAGACTTTTAAGAGCTACAAATTCAAAAACCCTGGGTCTGGATTGACAAATCTCTCAGTTTTGAGTTCTCCCACATTTGAAATGTTTCAATCTCAAGTTTTTTTAGTCCTGCATATGAAGAAATCTGTGAACTCTGGTAAATCCTTATCCAAACCAAACTGAAATGAAATTCTCACCCATCTGCACTGACCAAAGTTAATAGATGCAGCTATTCCCAGCACGGAGAGGGACATGATGTACCTGTCTGCTATGCAGCTTCTAAAGGGCAACATATGTGCAAAAGGGCAAAATATGTTCAAAGATGAGGTGCATGTCAGAAAAAAAGGTGGCAACCTTAATCTAGCACCACAGACATGTTTGAATACACAGGAGTTCATACCCAGACATTTAAGGGCTAAGCACTCAAAAAGCCCTGGGCCTGGATGAAAGAGGAATAAGCACTGACAATTGCCTATGTTTTGGAAGCTCTTTATCTATGCTCTTCTGTGATCTGCAGATTGCATGCTCCATTGCCATATGCACATTTTTTCCAGGCTAAGAGTTATTCACTGCAAAAGAAATTATGAATCATTTTGAATACTGAATAAATTTGATACTTCTTGCAATCTGTTAGGAGACAATAAATGAACAGGAAAAAGGGCAAAATATGTTGAATAGGTTCTGCTCTCCATTTTTCTCTCAGTTCACTGACGTGAGAGGTTCAGATTGATGAACCAAATATGACAAGTCTCTACTTCATTTTCATATCCTTCAATCATTTAGTATTTTTGAACTGATGTCTGTTTTTTTTTTTTTTTTTTTTAATGATTTAGATATGGAACATGTGCAGGTGTGTATTGAATGGGCTCTACCGGAAGAATGGCGAGGAGGTTATTAAGGTTCAACAGGTAGTGTAGTGAACTTTCCCAGTGTCCAAAAGCCAGGATACTTTCTGGGAGCTATGCCAAAGGCCTTATGGCCTTCAGCTTGTTAAGAAGAGTGCCAAAGAAAATTGCCATGAAGTCACATTCCTTATATAAGGGCTGCTTTCCCAAACAGAAACAGCTTTGACCCCCACCCCATCTCTCAGGAAGGGGGGTTAGTTTGTGGCTTAACTGACAGCCTCTGAAACAGAGGGAGAGAGGAACTTTATAAAATCCATGGCAAGAGGCGTGGTCTTTTCTTCTTGGCCTGGGGAGAGGAATTGACACATCACTTGTCCAGACACCTTTGGAGGCCAACTGAGCATCCCCTGGCTTATTCGGGGAACCGATGCAGCCACTGATAAGAGGAGAGTAAGCTTTCTTTTGCTTGTTTATTTTCTGCATCCATATTTCATCATTGTATTCAAGAAACTGTATATCATCTTTGACACAAGTGGTTTTGTTTCATCCTAAGTATCCTCGAATCTGAAGTGAGGTGCCTTGGCTTGACCAGGCCCCCTGAGTAATTTAAAACAAGGGGTTCCAACTCAAACCAACTTGAGTGTGGGCTGCCTGTGACTTGTTGATCATCTGTTGAGCAATAAACAGCTGATGAGCCCAGCTTTTTATCAGCCACTCACTGCTATCACTGGTTATCACCAGGGCTGGATTAAGACCATTATGGGCCTGGTGCTGAGGATTTTGTCCCCACCCACCCCCGGCCAGCCTCCCCCAACCTGGCGCCCTCCAGGTGAACTGGACTGTAGCCCCCATCACCCCCAGCCAGCACGATGGGAGTTGTAGTCCAACACCGCTGGTGGGCACCCAGTTGGGGAAGGCTGACCCGGGGGAGTCCGTCGGCGCCCAGCCAGAGCCACGCACGCTGCTGCTTCCCCGCCGGGCCGCCGCCGGCACGCCAGTCCTGCCACCAGGCCGTGAGAACCAGGTCAGAGGCAGGCGCGCGCGCGGGCAACCACCTTACCTTACCGGAGTGGCTTTGGCTCTCCCGAGCCGGACAGATGGGGCATCTCGCAGAGTCGCAGGTCCCCGGCGGGAAGAGCCGCCGCCGCCGCGAGGGAGCCGCTGCCTGGCATCTCGACGGGCAAGTGCAGCAGCGCGGCAGCGGCAGCAGCCAGCAGGCGGTGGCGCGGCTTGGGCGAGTGGGCGCGCCGCGCGCTGCCGGGCCGGCTCAGTGGTGGGCCTATTCTGGTAGGGGCGGGCCCGCCGCCACCACCGCGACGGAGCCGCTGCCTGGCGTCTCGACACAAGTGGGCGCGCCGTGCGCTGCCGGGCCGGCTGTGGGCCTATTTTATGGTAGGGGCCTGGAGCTGCAGCTCCAATAGCCCCTATCTTAATCCGGCCCTGGTTATCACTTGCTGCTAATTATCACTACAGCATGAGAATTCATGTACCTTTGATCAACCAGCATCTGAATCATCAGACAAATGTGAAAGTCCCTTTAAGGTCCTTAGGAACACAGGAAGCTGCCTTATACCACATCAGACCGTTGGTCCATCTAGCTCTGTCTTGTGTACCAGGGGTGAACACAACCTCTTTCAGCCTAAGGGTCGAATTTTGGAGATGCTTTTGGTGCCCATGCTCCAGTGGTGGGCAGGGCTGGAAGCAAAAGGGGGCAGGTCTGAAGGCAAAGAGGGCAGGACCAAAATACCAGCATATTTTAGCTTGAAGAGAACTGCTTAGAGATATTTACCAACGAAGACCCTATCTGGACAGGCAGAGCCTAGCAACGGTGATTCACGCTCTGGTAACCTCTTGTTTGGACTATTGTAATGCGCTCTACATGGGGCTGCCTTTGAAAATGGTCCGGAGACTTCAATTGTTTCAAAATAGAGCAGCGAGGCTGCTAATGGGGACTGGCCGACAAGAACCTATTACGCCAGTCCTCTATGAACTACATTTGCTACCAATTGAAGTCCGGGGCCGATTCAAAGTGCTAACATTGACATTTAAAGCCCTAAACGGTTTGGGGCCAGGTTATCTGAAGGAACACCTCATCCCATACGTGCCTACCCGAACTCTGAGATCTTCTTCAGAGGTCCTTCTCAGAGAGCCCCCTCCAAAAGAGGCTAGAGGGTGGATACTAGGGGAAGGGCCTTCTCAGTTGTGGCATCCCATCTCTGGAATCAACTCCCCAAGGAGGTGTGCCTGGCTGGCGCCTACTTTTTATTCCTTCAGGTGCCAGGTGAAGACCTTTTTATTTACCCAATATTTTAATGGTTAGATTTTTATTCCCATTTTTATTATCACTGCTGTACCTCCAGTCTGATTCATCTGGCTGCTTTCTTTTATTGTATTATACTGTATTTATATTTCTATTTTAATGATGTTTTTGGTTTTAAGATTGTTTTTATCCTGTTTTTCTTGTAAACCGCCCAGGGAGCCTTTTGGCTGATGGGCGGTAAATAAATATATTAAATAAATAAATATTTTTAAATATGGTCAGAGGCATATCAATCTAGTAAGTTAATTAATTAATAAAATAAAGCTTTTTCTGGCAGTAACTAAGCCTTAGGAGAGGCTTTTCAACCTTTTAGAATGGGGAACAAAATGTGCAAAAGCAAGGTAAGCACCAAAGGATCAGTGTTTGGGGAAAGGGTGTGAGGCCAGGACCAGATTGGGACCCCAGGCAGGCAAAATTTGCCCTGTGGGCAGGGGAGGCTGGTGACTCCTATGTCAGTGGAGCTCCTTATCAATCGCAGGCTATATTCTGAGCTTTATAGGAGCTATCCATGGTGCTGGATCCCAACCCCCAAAAGAGGTTCACTGCCATGGAGCACCATGGAGAGCTCCTGTAAAGCTCAGAATAAAAGATGCAACGGATAAGGAGCCCCACTGGCACAGGAGTCATCAGCCTCCCCTGCCTGTGGGTCTGAGGTTCAACACTCCTGGTGTCCATCGACTGGCAGCTTAGGTCAGGATAAGTCAGGCTGCCACCCAGTAGTGGCTCTCGACCCACCAATTGGAGACTAGTGGTCTACACTGATGAGCAGTGGCGATTTTAGAAAGGGGTCTTTCCCAGCCTTATCTGCAGATATCAGGGACTGCAGGCCTTTGCATGCAAAGTATGTGCTCCACCACTGAGCTATGACCCTTCCCGCCACCTTCTGAAAATTCTCATTTTCTATCGGGTTGCCTCTGTCGGGAGAGATGATGCAGTGGCTCCTATATCAACCAGAAGAATATATGAACCTCCCTAATAGTTCAGACCAGTCATTTCCAGATTAGCCCCCTAGCTCCAGATGATTGAGGAAGTATGTTATAATGTCCTGTAGGGATGTGGTACACTCTGGTGTCCCACACTTGAAGTGGCATGAGATGAGGGCGCTTCAGGTGAGCAGGTGAGGGACTTTGCGGGGCCAGGAAGAAAACTCTGCTGATGCCCAGCTCTGGATGCCCCCATCTACAGACGAAAGTGGCCATTTATGAATTGCCCCCCAAAGAGGAAACATATCTCCAAAAAAGAGGGCTAAAGAGAACTCAAATTTGCATAAAATTTGCATATACTAATTTATAGGTATAGCTGCACATTTAGAAATAATAATAATAATAATAATAATAATAATAATAATAATAATTTAAATACAGTATATCTCACCATAGTGTGGAGGACTGTGACCAGGTGACCCATGGGCTTTGCTCAGTCTGCTGTCCAGGTGCTGTTGCTGGGCAGCTTCAAGGCCCAACTCTTCCTTCTGATGGTTCTTTATCTTTAAACTGGACTTGGACTGGACAGCCCTTCAAATACAGGACTGTCTGCTATAAAACAGGACAGATGGCCACCCTAGGTGACATGGGTTGCTACGGAAGGCAGGACCTTTTTTTCTGGCAGCACCCAGACCTTGGACTACCCTACTGAGTGTTACTGATCATGGCCTACCTTGTTTGCTTTTAGGGGGCAGTTTATTCCCCCTGCAGCTTTGGGTGAGATCTGATCGGTGTTAATTCCATCAGCTTTGGTGGTGCAGTTGCTTTCCTTTATCCTTTTGTTTTATTATGAAGTGTTTTAAAACTATTTGTTGTGAGTCCTCTTTGAGGCCTGTATCTGGCTGAAAGGCAATACATACATTTTATTTTATTTTTTTTTTTAAAAAATGAATTTATGACACTATTTCAGCCAAGCACTCTCGAGTTGGCTAGCAGCGCTGTAAAACAATAAATGCAGTGCAATCATACAAATTGAAAGCAGAATTTAAAACTGGATAAAAGCAGTAAATAGTAAAGTCTGTTTTACTATTTACTGCTTTTATCCAGTTTTAAATTCTGCTTTCAATTTGTATGATTGCATTGCATTTATTGCTTTGTGCAACAGCACCAATAAAGTCAGGTTTAAAAGGACTTCTAATGTGGGCATGGTGGGTGCCTGGTGTTCTTATGTTAAGAGCACAATCCTATGGTCCCTAGACAGCATTTCAGGGGCCATAGCATTGTCTAGAAAACCCCTCCTCCGAGAACGAACGTAGACCAGGGATGCAGAACCTCAGGCCCGTGGACCACATCTGGCCTCCTGGGGTCCAAATCCAGCCCTCTGGGGTTCCCCAGAAGGCCATGCCCACTTCCCCTGGCCTTGCCTCCTTTCTCCCAACTGCCAATCATTTGAGTTTCCCAGCTTTTACATGTTTTTTCCCCCATTCTAAAAGATGGAAGTGCCTCTCCTAAGGCTTCATCACTAGCAGTAAGAGCTTTAAGCGAAAATATGCTGATCTTTTTGGTAATTTGGCCCAACTCTTTGCCTTTGGCCTCACACACCACTGGAATGTGGCCCCCAAGAGCTTCCCTGAAATTGAATTCGGCCCTTGGCAGAAAGAGGTTATGCACCCCTGCCATAAACTGAGCTACATGCTCAGAGGGTTTTCAGAACAAGAACAACAACAACAACGGAGCCCTCTTTTTGGCCCTTCCCAGCTACTGTGGAGACCTCTGTGAGGTCAGAAACTGGGGTGTTCTGGGGGCACGCCAGTGGGCAGGGTGGGAGTGGCTGAGGATCCAAGGGACTGTAAGCCTTCCCAGCCCCCGACCACACCTGACCCAGAAAACATTTAACTTCACTCTTAGATGCATGCACACACACAACAGCTGGCTTGCCTACCTCTTGCCCAAGGTGGAGCAGGATAAGGCACAGTCATGTGTCAGGCAGCTGAGCCAAATGGCAAAAGGAGAAGTGATGTATATTGTCATGGCAACATGGGCACTGCAAAGCAGAACACCTTTGACATGGCCAGGCCTGTTTCAATCTCCCTGACTCCCTCCGAAGTTGCTGCTGGTCCAGATCAACCTAGCTGGGAGGGGTGGGGGTCCTGGCTTAGTTCCTTGATTGTATAATGCATGTGTATGTGACTTGACCTCAACTCTGTGGCTTGGCTCACTTTCTTGAGCGAACTGCTCTGCATCTGTTTTCTAGAACAGCTTCTACCCCTCTGCATCATTCTGCTATGAAATGCTAGTGTGTGCAACTCTACCTCTAGCCTTGTTTACGTGGTCTGCATGCACTTTTAGTTCTCATGTTGTGCTTGTGAAACACTTGTAGCTGGACTGCATTCTTCAGATGATCTGAGGGACCTACCTAACATCATGCTTGGTGGCAATGGACTTGTAAGCACATAGTGTAACTGCACAACTTCCCCGATCTGATGCCCTCCAGATGTTTTGGACTACAATTCCCAGGATTCCTGACCATTAGCTATACTAGCTAGGGCCAATGGGTGTTGAAGTCCAAAACATCTGGAGGGAGCTGTGTTGGGGAAGACTGTTCTGGGGGCATTGTGGAGAAAGTATGGCGAACACTGAGAACAAATGGTCTCTGCTCATGGGGGTTACCGTCTCTCCCTCACAACACCCCAGAACATTGGTGCAGTGAGAGGGGGGAAAATGGCAGCTGAGCCACCCACCCCGCCCCTCAAGAAGGAAGCATGGCCAGTGGCGTAGCGTGGGTTGTCAGCACCCGGGGCAAGGCAAGTAATTTGCGCCCCCTAACCCAAATGTGCAATGAGAACGCAAAGCACTTTGCAGCAGAGTGACTCTTATGTTAGTTATAGCAGATATAAAAAGGAAGTATAGATTAAATCTTCATAATGTACAGCTGGGCCTACTAAAAATCAGAGTATCCACATGCAGTATGACAGAAGTGGGGGAAGAATAGATAGTGGGGCAAGGGGGGGAGGTGAGCTGTAAAGAAACAATAATTTGCTATTCCAGATAATCAACAGAAAATGCCTTGAGCTCTCTCCAAGAGCAAGACAAAACTTTTCACTATAGCTAGCCCTTTAAAGACATTTTACAGAAGCTCCAAACACACTCCAAAGTATATACTAGAGGTATCTTCTACCTATAATCAACTTTGTGATTGTTTACACAGTTAAGCTGCATTGTGTAGCAATTCTGGTTGCAATAACAAGTTCATTGATTATAGGTTAAGGGTGGTGAGGCTTTGTCACTTAGAGCATAACTTCTAAAAGTTATCCATACCTAAGCTTCTCCTCAGTCATCCTGGAAAATGTACTGTTTTCCCTTTCCTTTCATTTAAAAGACATTCAAGTACAATTAAAACCTCATGCAAAGGTAGAGAATCATCTTGGAGGTCTGTGTCCCAAAGTGTTGCATCTCCTTCTAAGTGAAGGTGTGTAACTGCACTCTGTGTCAGTCCCAAAGTATAGAAATGGTAAGGGAAGAACTTTATCCGAATTCACTAGAAACTTTCAGACTTCATTGTTAAGACTGGGAGGCAGCACAGAGATTACTGAATTATAGAAGGAGGGCGGAAATGGATGCAGTCCATTAAAAGAATAAAATAATACATCTCGAGGCAGGCGTTACGCTTTTAAATCGTGGAAATATATTTGAGAAAGAGCGGGGGTGGGGGTGGGGGTGGGGGTGGGGTGGGGTGGCGAACTCTTAAGTCGCAGTTTCCCCGGCATGTGTAGCATTGGCGTCAGGCACATAACACTTCAGATTCCGAGTACTGCAATCAGGAGACCTGGGGAGGCGCGAGGTGGGTTGGGATCACATCAGAAATTAATTTCAACCCACGAGGAACTTGGCTGCGGTGCAAACAAAAGGGATCGAGCAACTTTCTGCAGAAAGCAACTCCCTTCCCCGCCTCCTCTTTCCTCGGGCAGGACGTTGCAAACCCAACTTCCCAAAGGAAACAACCCCAGGCGAATGTGACACCCGAGCAAGTGACAAGGCGGGTTAAAGTCAGCCAGGAAGGCAGATCTGCGTTCTTTAGAAAATGAATCTAAAGAGCTTCTTACCTGGGTAAGACAGAGAGGAGAATACATGATTGCTGTGGGGGGTTTTGTGGCTTGGAGGTGTGTGAGTGAGAGGGAGAGAGAGAGAGGGAGGGAGGGGAGAGAGAGGGAGGGAGAGAAAAGAAAGAGGGAGGGAGAATCGAGCCTGCTTCTTGCTTTCACATTTCCAACTCTGCTAAACTGCAGCCAGCGCTGATCAGCTCCATGAGCTGAACTTTAACCCCGCCTAGAGTTTCCCTACACTACACACTATACATGTCTACTGTACCCAGGCGTTAAAGGCATAGTGCACACTTCCACCACCCCCCACCCACCCCCGCCCCGCGCTCCCAGCTACAGCGGCAGAGAGCCCCGGGCTCGAGCTTCTCCGGGAACCTGCCAGAGTGCTTCCAGCCTGCTTCTGCTCTGCACTGCTCCGCCAGAAGCAGAAGCAGCAGCAGCTCGCTCGCTCGCTGCCTTGCCCGCTGCCTTGCCGCGCCCCCCCCAGATGTTGCGCCCGGTGCGGCCGGCCCCCCCTGCACCCCCCACGCTACGCCTCTGAGCATGGCTGCTCTCTCTGGCAGCAGCACTGAAGAAATGAAGTTAAAAGATAAAATAATAAACAAAGTCACCACCATGGATAAAGGTAACCCCTGCCCACCTGGGCTGGCGTCAAAGGTAGGCAGGGTCGGGCACTTGCCGAGGCCTCCACCCCAGCAGGGGTCCACTGACAAGAGCCTCCTGGGCTGGCCTTGCTCCTCCTCTTCCCCATTGCAACCTGCTTGTTCACCTGCCTCTCACTCAGGCTCAGACAATGGTGGTGGTGAGAAGGAGGAGCCGTCGATGCCATGGCCTACTTGCTCCCTGGCTCCCTGCCTGTCAAGCAACCAAGTGGTAGCAATGATGAGGAAGAGAGGGAGGAGCTATAGCAGATGGTGATAATGGTGGTGAGAAGTAGACTCATGGAGGGAAGGGGCCCATTGAGGGTGTGTTGCCCAAGGGCCTGGACCCTGGAGCTGGCACTGCCCCTGTCACATGGTCCTGGCAATAATCTTCTCCACTTCCCATGAAAATGACCAAAATTGCCCTCACTTTTGCTATCCAAATCAGTCTGTGTGTGAAATGTGGGAGCAATTTAGGTCCATCCCTAATAGAAACTAGAGCAGGGGTGGGCAACTTGTGACTCAGCAGGGCTTTTTCTGTAGCAGCCCCTCAATCATGGAACTCCCTCTCAAAGGAAGCCAGGCTCTTTCCATCCCTACTGAGATTTTAAACAGGCAGTAAAAACTGTATTTATTTATTTATGTATTTATTTTGGCCAGGCTTTTAAAATTATGCTTGGTGTGTTTTTAAAGAATGTTTGGTTTTTGTTTTTACGTTGCTGTGATTTATTTTATTATACATTGCTTTGAGGGCTCTGGTGACAGAAAAATGATACATAAATTCTTCTAACAAACACTCTCTCAACAGTCCTAGCTAGCACAGGGAATGGTGAGAAATGATGGGAGCTGGAGTCCAACAACATCTGGTGGGCCACAAGTGGCCCATTCCTGAACTAGAGGATGGATTCCTCTGAAGGCAGGTAATGCCAGGGACGGCTGGTGACTCCTGTGTCAGTGGGGCTCCTTATCCATTGCAGCTTTTATTTTCAGCTGTTTAGGAGCTATCTGTGGTGCTGAACTCCACCCCCAAATAGTTTCACCACTATGGAGCACCATGGATAGCTCATATAAAGCTCTAAATAAAAGCTGTAATGGATAAAGAGCCCCACTGGCATAGGAGTCACGAGCCTCCCCTGGGTAATGCTTAATTTTATGCACACTCTAAACAGACCTTTGTAGGTGTGAGTATGAGTTGAGATGAAATCAAATGTTCCTCCAGCTAGAATTCTGGGGAACAAAAATGCGCTTAAGCTCAGATGTTTGGGAAACCCCATTGCAGAGGGAGGTTGCCACTCTGATCTTCTCAACCAGGGGAGGCCGGTGACTCCTATTTCGTTGGGGCTCCTATTCCATTGCAGGCCTTATTTGGAGCTTTATAGGAGCTACCCATGGTGCTGAACTCCAACCCCAAAATAGGTTCACCACCATGGATAGCTCCTATGAAGCTCCAAATAAAACCTGCAATGGAATAGGAGCCCCAATGAAATAGGAGTCACCGGCCTCCACGGTTAATCTCAACCGAGACATATCTCTGCCCCCCCCCGCAACACACAGTGTATGTGGAGAAATACACTTTCTCTTAACTATTGGGCACGCTTTCAAGAAGAACATATGGAAATTACACACAGACAGCATCCGTTGGTGCAATTAATGGACTTTTCTCTATAGTCTAACAGCAACATTTGGGAAGCATATGGGCTGACCTGGCAGAGAAATGGCCTCTTCCTTCGCACAGAAGAACATAGAAAAGCTTCCCAGTTGCTTTTTCTGTAAATCTGACAATACTAGAGAAGAGGAGCCATGTGATTTGAGGGCCGTTGCGTATGGATCAGCCTTCTCCAACCTGGTGCCCTCCAGATATTTGGGGCAACTGTCCATCGGCCACGATTGCTGGGGCTGATGGGAGTAGCAGTCCAAAGGATCCGTAGGACACCAGGTTGTGGAAGGCATGTGTTTGGCCATTAATAGAGGTTGCCACCTTTTAAATATTTCCCCTGCTCCTGTGCCTTTAATAGCAGGCTGCCATGCAGAAATTAAGAAGCTGGAGCGATTCCCCCATCACTTTATTTCAGGGGTGGGGAACCTGTGGCCCCCTAGATGGCGTTGGATTGCAATTCCCATCATCCCCAGTCAGCACAGCCAATGGTGATAGGATGATGGGAGTTGAAGTCCAGCAACATCTGGAGGGCCAACAGGTTACCCTCCTGGGATTGTTTAGTTTAGAAAAAAGGCGAGGAAGGGGAGACATGATCCATGTCTGTACATGAGGTGTGCAGAATTATGCATTGTGTGGAGAAAGTGGATAGGGGGATATTTTTCTCCCTCTCTCCTAATACTAGAACCCGGGGTCAACCCATGTAGCTGACTGGTGGGATATTCAGGACAGATCAAAGGAAGCACTTCTTCACACAGCGCATAGTTAACCTATGGAATTAACTTCCACAAGATGTAGTGATGGCCACCAATTTGGATGGCTTTAAAAGGGGAATAGAGAAATTCATGGAGAATAAAGCTACCAATGGCTACTAGTCCTGATTGGCTATATGCTACCTCCAGTATCAGAGGCAGTATGCCTATGTGCACCAGTTGCTGGGGAACATGGGTGGGAGGGTGCTGTTGCACTCATGTCCTGCTTGTGGGTTTCCAGTGTGCAGCTGGTTGGCCAATGTGTGAACAGAATGCTGGACTAGATGGTCCCTCAAGAAAAGAACAACACAAAACGGAGGCAGCCACAGGACCAGTAAAGTCAATTAAAAATGTTAATAGCAGAAGCCATGAAAACATTAATGGTATAAAACATGACGGAATGCCTGAGGGCAATAACCTTGTTGTATTTTATGACCTGGTGCCAAGCCCACCCCCCATCAAGGCTGGATGGACGGTGATTCCACATATAGGGTGCCAGAAACAAAAAGGCCCTCTTTGTAGCCAACCGCTCAACTAACTTCAGATGGTGGTGGGGATCAGGGCTTCTAATGATTTTATTTACTATTATTACATTACGTTTATTATTACATTACATTTATTATTATTCCATTGCATTTACATTACCTCTAGCGATGAATAATGGGTCCAGGAGAGTCATGTGGTAGAATAGGGGTGGGGAACCTAATCTGGTTCCCCAGTAGGCCATGCCTACTTCCCCTGGCCACACCCCCTTTCCGCCACCCACTGATCATCTGGTGGTTTCCCAGCTTTTGTGCAGTCCCCCCCTCCCGCCATTCTAAAAGGCTGAAATGCATCTCCGAAGGCTTAGTTACCGGCGGTAAGAACTTCAAGCTACAATAGGCTTTTTTGTATTTTGCCCCCACCCCTTCTTCGTTTGGCCTTGCCTCCTTTGCTTTTGACCCCACTCACTACTGGAATGCGGCCTCCCTGAGAGCTTCCCCGAAACTGAATTCGGCCCTTGAACTGAAGCAGGTTCCCCAGCCCTGTGGCAGAAGGTGACCCTTCGGATAGCCAGGTCCTAAGCTGTTTATGGCTTTATTGGGGAATCGTGTGGATCGGCTGCATTTGCATGCAGACCCCCAGGCTGCCCACACCCTACTGCCCACTCCCTAAGCTTCTTTAGCACTGCAAAGCCCATTCAGGCCCCTAACAGACAGGCTTGGCTCTGCATGCCTTCCTTTTCCACACATTCCCCCCACATTCTTGCCATCATTCGGACTAATTTGCCATTGCTCTGATCAAGAAAAATCTCAATTTCCCTCTCTGCTGGTGCTCCCTTTTGCCCTTCTCGTGGCATTATATTATTATTAGTCTAGCTTTTGCCATTGATGGGATAACAAATCCATTTGGGGGCGGGGGGGAACCCACATGGCCCGATGCATTAAATTGATGCCGACATACAAACCCGGAGCAACTGTTTCATACCCTTAATGAAAGGAGATTACAATTCATTATCAGGCAAAGGCATTTCTGCAGCATTTCCCCTGTGCTTCAGCAGTAAAACCAGCCAGACCCAGAGGCAGGGAGGGGCCATAGCTCAGTGAGACAGAGCACAGGCTTGGCATGCCAGAGGTCCCAGGTTCAATCCCAGCACTCTCCATTTCTGAGGATCTCAAGCAGCAGAGTCCTCTGCCAGAGATGTTGGAGAATCAATGCCGGTATGAATATGCAGAACTGGGCCAAATGGAGCCACAATCTAACCCAGCCTTCCCCAACCTGGTGCCTTCCAGATGTGTTGGACTGCAACTCCCATCATTCCCAGCCAGCATGGCCAATGCCCCTCCCCCAGCCACTGGTCCAGGCACTGACAGAACAGACTTTCTCTCTCTTACCCTGCTGTATTGAGCTTGGCAGAGATGTCTGCAGAAACTGTTGTGGCTGTTTGGGTGGAATTTGGGGCAGGAAGTGCAAGAAGGGCTGCCTCCTTGTCAACCAGCCCTTTCTGTTTCAGGAACTGGCTGGGAGGAGGAGAGAGGAGGGGAGAACCAGGGCCGACATCAAGGGTAGGCATGGTTGGGCACTTGCCAAGGGCCCACACACCCCAGCAGGGGCCCACTGCAAAGTGCCCCCTGGAGTTGCTCTTCCTCTTCCCGACTGCAGCCTGCATTGTTCACCTGCCTTCTCACTCTGGCCCAGACAAGGGGGTGGTGACAGGGAGGTGCAGTAGATGCCACGGCCTGCTTGCTCACTGGCTCTCAGTCTGTCAAGCAAGCAAGTGGTAGCACTGATGAGAAAGAGGAGGAAGAACAATAGCAGCTGGTGACAATGGCGGTGAGAAGATAGACTCACTGAGGGAGGGGGGCCATTAAGGGTCTCTTACCCAAGAACCCTCAGAAACTTGGAGCCGGCAGTGGGGAGAACAATGCTTGCAGAGGCCCAATGGGAACTGCTACCATTAGTCTCTGAGCAAGCCAAAGCTGGGAAGGGGTTATGGGAAGCAGAGCCGCTTTGCCTTCTGGGAAGGAACTGATGTTTGAGAGGCTGGCTGCAGGGAAGCTTCTGGGGGCCTGAGTGAAGGATCGCCGGAGTCTTCATGGCTTTGGCTCCCCTGTCTTCTTGAGGTCTGCCCTCCCTGTTTTTCTGTGGAAACTCACTTCAGGGTACCATCTGTTTTTTGGGGAGTGGGTGGGGGCTGATACCCTCCCTTGCTATTAAATGGACCCAGGGGTTCTATTCTGCCGCAGGCAAATCTACAGCCAGTTGGACTTGGAATAGTTAATACTGGACTAGACGGACCGATGCTCTGAGTCTGGAGAAGGCAGCTTTGTAGGTTCACACAGGATATTTACGACATAGACAACTATAACTTCATGGGTGAGGAATCTCAGGCCCTTGGGTCAAATATGGCCTTCCTAGGGTCACAGTCCTGCCCTCCAGGGTCCTCCAATGGCCACAACCCCTCCCCTTGGCCCCACCCATTTCCACTGAGCACCAATCATTTGATGGTTTCCTGGCTTGTGTGTGTGTTTTCCATTCTAAAAGGTTGAAATGCCTCCTAAGGCTTAGTTACTGGCAATAAGAGCTTTAGACCACAATCCTATGCATGTTTAGACAGAAGAAAAGGCCTACAACTCCCAGCATGCCCCAGCCATGCTGGCTGAGGCATGCTGGGAGTTGTAGGCCTTTTTTTCTGTCTAAATATGCATAGGATCATGCCTTTAAGCTACAATATGCTGGGGTTTATGGGGTTTTTTTTGGTAGTGTTTTCGCCCTTTGCCTCTGTCCCCACCCTGTTTTGCCTTTGGCACCCCCACCAACCGCTAGAATGCTAGCGGTTGGTGAAAGAAAGCTCCTGAGAGCTTTCCAAAATTGAATTTGGCCCTCAGGCTGAAAGATGTTCAACATCCTTGATGTATACTTCAACTTATATATAAGAATAAATGCCTGAGCAGATTAATAAAAAAAAGAAGAAGCCCCAAAGTGGTTGAGTAAAGTGGCCCTTTAAACTATGGGTTTGCTGAGAGAGAGAGAGTAAGCGAGCTTGTGTGTGTGTTTGTGTCTTTTATTGCTAAAGATGACCCCCCCCCCTTGCTCATTCATTGTTGTCCCTGCCAGCTGACTGCCTCACTGCCTCCAGCTGCATTTTGTTTGCTACTGTGGACCGGAATCTTTAAGTAGCTCTTAAGAAAAGGAAAGATTAAACAACCAGTGAGTGCAAAGGTTAGGAAAAGCAGTTGGGGATGTGGGTGAGAAAAGACATTAAGAACTTATAACCCAAAAGCACTGCTCATGAATGTAGGGGGCGGGGGGGAGATGGTGCTACCCTGAAATGAGATTTAGATTTTGTGCCAAAGCACCGTAGGGAAAGTGAGACGGGCAAGTTGCGTGCGTCTATCCATCCCCACATGCCGAAAATTACTCAGCCAAAATTACTTTTCTGGGGAATGGTTTTGTAGTGATCTTGGATCTTGGACCTGTGTTGTTTGGAGCTTATATTTTCATAGGGACAGGAGCATTTATTTATTTATTTATTTATTTTCTGTTTATTTTTTGTATTTTGGAAGAATACAGAATTTCTGACTAGTGGGAAATAATAGCTGCTTCTGCTTGAGAAAGGCACTGGTTATAATAGTAGATGGAAATGGAAAAGGAAGGAGGGCAGGGAAGGAGAAGGAGAAGGAGAAGGAGAAAGAGGAGGAGAGACCAATAATAGAACACTGCTGCTTCTCTCCACCATCTTAAAAATAACACCCTCTGCTCTTAAGACAAAACAACCAGTGTGACTGTTCATGCTGATTCATATCTCTTGTTAAGGACATCAGTTCAGCAGCAGCGTCTGCAGAGCTTGGAAGGAAGCTCATTTTAATAGTAATTTATAGCCTAGATCCATTCATTCATATTTTTTTTTTAAAGTGGAGGTGTTGTGGATTCATTTTATTGCTAGTTTTCTTTTGATGTTATAAAACCAACACTGGATTTATGAAAATATGGCCGATCCAGTCCATGCTAAATGACTATTTCCCCATGTACCAGCTACCTAGTACATAAATGTTTTACCATTCATTGAAGCTAGGAAACATGACTGTATTATTATAGATTGATAGGCATAGGGTAAGTATGGCAGGCAGGATTTGGGGTGGGGAAAGCTTCCTAAAAAAGCAAGTGTAGTATGAGATATGCTAGGCTTGTTATTTTGCACCAATCTAGAATTAGGCAATCTGTATATTGTTGGTGTGTAGAGGTCACCTTTGTCAAGGACAAACCATCCAGATCAAGGATCCTGACAATATTCTTGGAGAAGTATGGCCAACCACTCTTTCCTTGCCCAGCTAGCAGGAAGGACTGAGTGTATGGGTTATGGAACTTATAAATGCCTATCTTCATGAAGGTTTCATGCCACTTAAAAATGTCCTTTGAAAAGATGGACATTTGTTGGATTATATAGGATTATAAAGAAACTGTCTTCATTTTTGTTAATATAAAGGGCACCTAGTTTATCTCTGAGGTCCACTAGTAAAAGGAGCCTGTGTGCTTCAGCCAGGATGGAAACACTTCTGAGTAACAGCTAGATTATATATTTTCAAAAATCTTTTTCCTTTTCTTACTCCCAGTAACCCTAGGGGCAGCTCTAGTTCCAATCTGTAACCATCATATGACCTGCAGAGCCTAATTTGAATATCTGCACATCCCTTCTCTTCCACTTCATCTTGGGACTCTGAACATGCAGGCACTGTGAGTCACAGTCTGTGACTTCACCATCATCAAGTCAGGTTTCCCCCCTTTCCCTATTCTATCCCCACACCCAACTAACCTTTTGTAACATTGTGCCTGATGAAGAGATCTGGAGATCTCAAAAACTTGCACATTTTAAAATCAACAAAAGAAAAGAAAGGAAAAACAAAAAGGAAGGGGGAAAAAATGTAGCTACATAGATTTGAATACAGTAATACCTTGGATTGCAAGCATAATTTGTTCCGGAACCGTGCTTGTAATCCAAAACACTTATATCAAAGTGAGTCTCTGGTGGGCGTGAGCGGGGCCAATTTTGGCCCGCTCCGCCCGCTCGAGGCGAGCGGTTACATCCCTACAGGCTTGTATTGCAAGACCTTGTTCATTTATCAAGTCAAAATTTATTTAAAAATATTGCTTGTCTTGCAAAACGCTCTCAGACCAAGTTACTTGCAATCCAAGATATTACTGTATATCAATTTCAATGCATGAATATGATATATATGAGAATACAGCTTTCTAAGAATTATACATAATCTTCAAGAAAAGGAGACCAAATATCTATATAAGTATCTATTTGCAAGTGGGGTCTATATATCACCCATTCAAATGTTGAAAGCTTTATAAGGTCCTCAATCCATTGCATTATAGGAGGTGAGTGTTTATCCTTCCAATGTTGTAATATCAGTCTTTTAGCTGTCAAGAGGGTGCAAAGAATCAATTTTTCTTTTCCTTTTTCCTTTTCTTTTGTGGAAATTTTACAATAAAAATTAATTAAAAATATGGATGCAGAAGCTATGACATTCTGTGCTGGAGAACATATTTTGTAACATGTGACATGATCATGGCCACACAATTTCGTAGTACCATAGTTAAAAGTAAGGTATGATAAAATTTACTCAGCATATACTCTGGAGTACAGTCAATGACACCGCATCCATGTAATATTTAAGAGCACATTGTCCCAGTGGGAGGCGAGCAGTCTGAAGTTTTCTGTCTGCTGGAATGGCCATGTGTAGAGGAGCTGTCCAGTGCTGAAGTACCCTAAAGGCTGATCTTTTGCAGCTCTCCCATCATCAGTAATCTGCAATGCATTCTTTTATTGACTGGACTGGAGTTTCTGATGGCACAGGAATAAGACTGAAGCAGGACCGGTGCAAGGCAGTTTGGTGCCCTAGGCAAAATCAGATTTAGCGCCCCCCCTTCCCACTTGAGCCCTCCCTCCCTCCAGGGGGGGGGCTCCGGAGCAAAGCAGCCGGGAAACGCCTGCTTGCCCAGCGCCCCCCCTGGCTCTGCCACTGGGGCCAGCAGCCCTCCACAGGCCTTGAGGCGGCGGCGCCAAGTTTGGGAAAGTTTTTAGGAGGGGGGAGGGCCCAACTTTTTAACCTCACTCCAGAAAGCTTTCAGATTTGTAGGAGCCATACAAAAAAGAGAGAGAGAGAGAGAGAGAGAGAGAGAGAGAGAGAGGAAGCATTGGGGGCTTCGTGTGGGCATCCAATGAGAAATCGCTGCAGGGCGTGGACAGTGTTGGAGGCGGGAAACCAGCATCCTCCGGGACAAATGCAGGAGAGCCGCTTCACCGGATGGAGACACCTTTGTAGTATTGCAAGAGAGACTTTGTTTTTCAGGCTTTCTAATTACCTGACCAAACAAAAGTATTTAAACCAAGAGAGGGATCTGACTTCCTATTTTAAAAAAACAGGTTTTCATTTGCTGGGGTGGGGGAGGCACGCAATATTAGACTTTTTGACTGCGAAATAACTCTTTTGGTCCTCCAATGCCAAATCAAACGCTGGTAAGATTTTTGTTTGTTATTATTTTTTTGGGGGGGGACTTGTAGAGCCTTAAAACAGATTTAGGAGGGGGCGGCGGAGCTGCGGAGAGCGTGCTGGGCTCTCGCGGGTGGGGGGGAGGCGGGCATGGCCGGGAGCGTCTAGCCTAGCCCGGGTGCCCACTCGCTCCCAGGGGATGCGCTGCCGGCGGGGAGGAGCTAGGGGCTGGCTGCCCGCTGCGCTCCTCTTCTGGCGGCTGCTGCTGCTGCTCCTGGTGCAGCTGCCTATGCCTAGCAGTCCCGGCGGCGAGGAAGAGTCGAGCGAGCGAGCTTCTTCCTCCTCCTCCTGCTGCTGCCGCCGCTGCCGCCGCGGGAGGGAGAAAGGAGGAAGGAAGGAAGGCGCAGGAGCGGAGTGTTTCTGCGCCCCCTTTAGCCGTGCGCCCTAGGCAGCAGCCTAGTCCGCCTAGCGGTAGCGCCGGCCCTGGACTGAAGATGGAGTTTAAAAAGGTGAATATATATATAAAAAATGCATATTGCAGATTCAGAAGAGTATGTTAAAAAAAAGAAGCTAACACCCATGGGAAAAGCTAATCAGGAAATATTCATTTAGGCATAAATATTTTAGAATCAGTATGTTGCATTTCAATTGCAACATGGCTTAGTACTGTACAGCCTCGGAAGATCGGTTGGTCAAGGGAGGTTGCCTCCCCCGCTCGCCTCCTGGGTCGTGTGAACCAGCCCTGAGAGTGAGAGTGAGTGAGAGCGAAAGAGAGCTCCATTTTATATTCTGTGGAGGGGCAGAATTCCCAGATTCAATCCTGGTCATCTCAAGGTAGGGCTAGGAAAGAATCCTGCCTAAAACTCTAGAGAGCCATTGCCAAGCAGTGTCAACGATACTCAGCTAGATGGACCAATGCTCTGACTCTGTAAGGTAGCTTCTTATGTACCTATTGTCCCCAGTTCTTATGTACCTATTGTCCCCAGTTCACCACTGTACCTCTGGATTGAATTTATTTTGGCTGTTTGTTTTTATCATGTTATATTTTAGTATGTTTGTGTTTTTATATTATTTTAGTTGATATTTTTGTGTTGCTTTGTTTTGTAAACCGCCCAGGGAGCCTTTTGGTTGATGGCCGGTGAATAAATATATTTAATAAATAAATAAATAAATAAAAGTGCTAGAGGAAAGTGGTAATCCCCTCTTTAAAAATCATTGCTCTTGGATGCAAACATTAATGAACAATAAACAGGGAACCATGGCATGGATAAGCTAAATGTCTGATCCTGGAGAATGAATGTGCTAATCCTAACACCAGTAGAAGCCTGACAATTTTGAGAACATCTCAACTCTCTGAAGGTGGATCTCTGCCTACCTGCTTGTATCATCTTTCCTTTCTCCTTTACTGAAGACAAGACAATGTTCAAGACTGGAGGGATCCTGCCTGGAAATTGGCTTGTTATTGAGTATCAAGGGATTGTGCCCCCACCACTTCCTGTTCTGTTTGCTCACTCATTCGTATTAGAGAAGCCATTAGAAACTCGTTGGGGTTTCATATTGCTGAGGTTTCTTCTTGTTTTATTCTAATAAATTATGAAGAGCTGACCTGCAGGCTCATGCTCTCTGTGAAGTCCTCCCGGGGAGATAATTTCTTGCATGACTCCCAGTCATGTTACTAAGGCTTACGCCAGAGGAGTTCTTGACAGATTATGCCCCTAGATCAAAAGGAGAAAAAAACATTCAAATACCGTATGTTGCTAACACATGGGTACACTTGTTTGAGTCCTTCTGCTGAGAAACCTGACTTAAACATATATCCTTTGCTGAATAACTGTTGACTGCGAGCCCCTGTCTTCAGGCCTCCTGTTCATTATACATAAGATGATCTTTATTAAAACAGCTACATGTGCTTTGCTCAGGGTGCAGATATTGGTAAAATCACACAAAGGATTTCAAAGGTTTGTTCAGGCCTGATGCTGGAAGACGTCAACACTCAGTATTTCAACAAGGTTGGAGTGAATTCCTAGGAAAAATTCCTTTGACCACTTTCCCTACCCTAATTATTTTGTATCTTCCTTGTGTGTATTTATTATTTTATTAAACCTGAGAATTAGTACAGCCCAGAAGCTAAAAAAACCTGTGCTATAAGTATGGAAGTCCCCATTTCATATATTTTTTTTGTGCTTCACCCACTTGTTAGGTAAGCCATTATTTCTCAGCTGCAGCTATATGGGAATGGTAAAACTGGCCTCTCTTTCAGGGTTGTTGTAAAGAATACTGAGATCACTCTAATGTACTATACAGTTACTGTTTGTTATTTATTTATTTACTACTATCTTGATTACTACTACTACTGCTAACAGCAGTTACCATGAGAGCTACTGTGGTGTGCTGGTTAGAATTTCTTACTGGGACTGGGGAGACCTGCGTTCAAATCCCCACTTGACCATGAAGCTCACTGGGTGGCTTCAGGCCAGCCACTGACTCTCAGCCTAACCTACCTCACAAGGTTGTGGTGAGCATAAAATGGAGAAGAAGAGGACCATGTAAGCTGTCTTGGGCTCCTTGGAGAAAAAAGTGGGATATGAATATAAGAAACTAGCTGTTGCCCGCGGCTGCGCTCGCGTGGATTTTAGGATCTGGTATAATTGTTTTTAAAAGAAAAAGATGCAGTGTCTCTGACTGAAAGTGTAACGTTTAGGCTGGGTGCTGGCAGCAGAAATCTTTTGTGACAGAAATATCTGTTCTTAAAGAAAAATCAGGTTAATCCTGAGAGTTTACAGGTGATGAAGAGTGAGCATGCCAAGTTTGGGGTAGATCCGTCTAAATGTGATGGAGCCTATGAGACGATGCCCCCCACACAACAGTCAGTCAGTCATGTAAAACGTTTCCGTCCCTTTTCACCCCCTCAGAGAACATTCTAAATGGCCTAGGGGAGATTTGCATACCCAGCCCTATTGGCCCCTGCAGGAATTCATATGAACATTCTAAGAGTCATATGGGCTATTTGCATAACTTGCTCCTATTTGGTCCTGCAGGAATTCTGAGGTGAGGCCGATTTGCATAATTGCTCCCTTGTTGTTTTGCTCATAGGAGATATGATTGTGGGGTGATTTTGCCCCCTTTTTTCACCCCCTTAGGGAAGGAATTTCCCAAAATTTCCCAAGGAATTTAGTGGGGGTTTACGTCATAAAAGCAATGTCCGTTCAAAATTTCACGTTCCTAGATTAAACGGTTTGAGCTGGGCGTTGATGAGTCAGTCAGTCAGTCAGGACACCTTCTTTTATATATATAGATAAATAAATACTATGACTACTAGTAACAACAACAACAACTACTGCTACAAATGGGATCTGCAACAAAATGTAATCTCTCTCCTGGGTTTCTTGTGACCACTGAGCACACACAGTCTTCATTGGGCTATTTTTGGGGTCTCCCATCATGCCTTAGGGGAGGTTTCCCTAAAGATTCTTTGTACTTCTGCAAACCTCGGGGTGTTAGGCCTTGCTAGGGAGATCAGCCCATCATCATGGCACCTACAAGTAGGCTGAGCTGGCTGGGATGATAAGTTGTATTCCAACACTCTAAAAGGCACCAGGTTGGGGAAAGGCTGTTTTATGTATCCATCCCGAAAGTTGTGATTTGAGAGTTTTGACAACAGCAGCAGCATCACTCTTCAGTTTTCTCCGCTGTTATTTCTGTCACAGCTGTTTTCTGCTATCCATTGCCAAGCCCCAGGGAATTGGGAAATGGCACCAATGACTTTCTCCGGGTGTTTTTTGTTTTTGTTTTTGAAATGTTGGATGCCTTTCAAGTACTGGGTTGTTGTGCTAGACTGACATGTCCTCATCAAGACTTCCATAAGAAGTGCTGAGTGTTGGCTCATGTCATGCCCCTGCTGGAGGACTCCTCCTCTGAGGAGGAACTTGAGCTCCCAGAGACAGATGCCATTGAATCATCCAGGTCAGAAGACCAGGAGGCGCCTGGGCCCTTGGGGGAGATGGCTGCAGGTCCAGACCTGTCTGGAGCAGGGGACTCTGCCGCAGAGGCTGAGCAACCCCCTGACCCCCAGGAGCATCGTCACCTCAAGAGGCAGTCAGTAGGGCTTCCATGAGAAGGACACTCACTTGCAGAAAAGGATTCCTCAGGAAAAAAAATGACTCCCCATGAGTAGGGCTCTGACCAGAGTGTTCTAATATACTGCATCTGAGTCTTGGGTGGGGCTCAGCGGGCTCTGGTGTTAAAAGCCTTCCATGTCTGCCTAGCTAGTGCTGGAAATAACATGGTTCTTCAGCTCCAGTGCCTTCTGCCTTGTTTCCTGGACCTTGCCTTGGTGTTTGATGCTCTGTGCTGCTGCTGCAGCTTGGGACTCCTGCTTGACTCTGCTTCTGGATTGTGTAAAGTATCTGACTGCTTAACTGTACTTTGACCTCTGCTTGTACTTTGACCACTCCTGCCTATTCCCTTAGATTAGATAGATTATAGAGTTGGAAGGAGCCTACAAGGCTATCGAGTTCAACCCCCTGCTCAATGCAGGAAACTAGAGGAGGGGTCTCCCATCCAAGTAATAACCAGGCCTGACCCTGCTTAGCTTTCCACGCTCAGACAAGCTGAGCCAGTGTGAGCCACAGGCCTTACTGGACTTAAAACCTGTTGCTTGAGTGTTTGCCTGTGTTGTGACCTTACCTTTTTGGAATGCCCCATAACTCAGAGTCTGCTTCAGTCAAAGCAGGACAGCTCATCATTGGAGACATATTGGGAATTCCCTGGGACAACTGCCACTATGGCCACTTCACACCTGACGTTTTCTTAGTTGCACAATTAAAACATCTTAATAATAATACTTATCATTTGTATAGTGCTTTCAAGTATTCGAAGCATTTCACATGCATGATCTAGTAGTTCTCATCTTTAGAACAACCCTGTAAGGGAAGTCAGTAGTAGTGGTGTTTACTGACCCCCAGATTAGACTCTGAGCCTGATTTTGCTCAAATTCAGAGGCTATCTGCTTTGGCTCAAATACTGAACCCGAGTTGAGATTCAGACATTTGGGACTTCATGGCTCCCATTGACTATCATGGTAAATTAAAACATGACTGTAACTTCCCCCCCTTTGTCAGAACTGGATGATATTTGCAGGCATAGTATCACCTTAGTGTTGGGTTTTGCATAGGCAGAACGAGATTACCACCTGACATCAGGATTATCACCTGACATGGTGGGTGTCTCTTGAGTTCAAGTACACAAGGTCTTTGGTCACAAGACATAGTCTCAAGATGATATGACTCAGCAACCTTGGACAGGTTTGGAATCAACATGTTGATGAATAGGTTATACAACTGGGGTGAGTAATATCCTATTTATAGGTACAAGGGTATAAAGCTAACACACTTGTTGATAGCTTCACTCCTTTACTTCTCCTCTCTCACTCGTCTCGACTTGTTCTGGACTTCACTTCATCTAGCCTTACCACTGGGGTATTGGATTTGTATCTGCAATGATGTAATGAGTAAGAGATGCATTGCTTGCCTTAATCCCATGTAATTGGGTTTTACAAATAAACTCTTTAATCTTTATTAACTGCTGTTATCTCCTCCTTCCGCCTGCGTGACTGGGACTGAGGGTCAGTGGCTAGGGAAGCTTTTGAACCCGGGTCAGTCCAGCTCTCACACTTAGGAGGGCGTTATACCTGTCAAATATCAGACAAATAGGTGGAGTGTTTTTTGTGCTACATGCTTTTATATGTTGAAAGAGATCTGCAGATAACTTTTTAAATTTCTGGGCAGATTTGGATGAAATTTGCAGGGATAGTTGCCACTTCTGTGGGGACCATGTCTGCCAGGTTTCAGATGAATAGGCATAGGGGGTTTTGTGCAAGGGAAACCTTGACATTTTATAGGCCACCTTTAAGGGTGGAATCATTTTGATGGTATCCCGAAGAGGACACACTTATCCCCCTATGTCCCTTGTGGACCATTGGTCTGAAAATGACAGTCTAGAGGAGTCCCTAAGTAAGAAACCTGCAGAAGGATAGGTGCAGCAGTTCATGTAGAAGGAGAGTCCTCAAGTTGTTTTTTGGGAGGAAGTAATTCGCTTCCCTTTCCATCCTTTATGGGCAATTTGTATCAAAATGGCAGACATCATAGAGCTTTCCCCATGCAAGAAGCCAGCAAAGTTTTAGAAAGATAAGTGTAGGGGCTAGGGAATTATGAGGATTGAAAACCAGTTTGAGGGTGTGTGTGTGTTTTCTTAAAATAGTGAAACCTGGTGGTGGTGGAAGAATGGCCATCTCATGGTCCCATCCTAGCCCTCCAAAAGCACAATGATTGTAGAACCTGGTAAAATGCGCCCTAGGATTAGAAGATGGCATCATCAGTCACTCAGCCAGACTCCCTCTCTGCTCCCCCCCCCCCCCGCTCATCAGTGTTTTAGAGAAATGAAACCAAAAGATGCTATTTGGAGAGGAGACAGAATGTCTACATCTCCAAGCATGGATCAGTAATGGCAACTCATTCTGGCCCAGCTTTGGTTCTGGTGGATTTGGAGGGAAGCCCGCTTTGCCTTGGGAAGCAACAGAAATGGTTTGAAGGGGCCTGATTCTGCTCAGGGTTTGAGCTTTCTCTGAATCCAATGCACAACCCTAGTTAGTAGTAATACCCTGCCCCCCCGATATTACAGATGGGGGCACTGAGGCTGTGAGAGTGTGGGTTCCATAAAACCCCCTAGTGGCAGAAATGGGATTTGAACCAGAGATGACTTGATTTGCAGTTGAGTCTCCTGCAATGCAATCCTATGCATGTCTACTCACAATTAAGCCCCATTGAGTTCCACGGGACTTACTCCCAGGTAAGTGCATAAAGGATTGTAGCCCAAGTCTGCACCTCTTAAGAATGTGGACCTAAAAATGCCAAGTGCGGATCTGGCAAACACGTGTTTCATCAACATATACTTGTCAAGGAGCTGTGAGTTGCTACACCCTCTTGTTTTGAGCACATCTGGGCAAGAGATCTGTGTAATGTGTGAAATAGCCTTGACTTTCACTGACTTGATGTACTGCCCCACCTGAGCTTCAAAACAAAGCCATGGCTAAAGTCATCATCATCATCAGGCGATCACTCATGACCGAGTAAGATTGTCTTCCAGGATAAAAGGAGGAAATTCTAAAGAAGATTGTGTAGACTCTAGCGATGGGTCCGTAAGTGACTGTGGAGGCCAATTCTAGATCCACACAGCTTCCCACAGTGAGGATACAGGTTACCAGATGGAAGATGGTCCTGTAAAGGATTCGTTTGACGTGCTTTTTGCCTAGCACGTTTCTCCCTTTCACCTTGCACTCGGGCTTCTTCAAAGTCCATGGAGCCTTTGTGAAAGGCCAACCTCCAGTTAGATCATTCATGGGCCAGAGCTTCCCAGTTTTTGATGTTTATATTGCATTTTTTTAGATTAGCCTTATGAACATCTTTAAACCTCTTATATTGACCACCGATATTCCGGTTTCCATCCTTGAGTTGGGAATAAAGTAACTGCTTTGGGAGACGGCAGTCAGGCATTCGAACAACATGACCGGTCCACTGAAGTTGGCGTTGAAGGATCATTTTTTCAACGCTAGTAGTCTTTGCTTCTTCCAGTACACTGACATTTGTTCGCCTATCTTCCCAAGTAATTCGCAGGATTTTCCGGAGGCAATGTTGATGAAATCTTTCAAGGAGGTGGAAATGACGTTTATAGATAGTCCATGTTTCGCAGGCATACAATAAAGTTGGTAATACAATGGCTTCATAAACCAGTGTTTTGGTCTTACAAATATCCTGATCCTCGAACACTATGTTTCATTCGAGAAAACGCGGCACTTTCGGAGCTCAAACGATGCTGGATTTCACTGTCGATGTTAGCTGTAACAGAAAGATAGCTGCCAAGATAGAGAAGATGATCGACATTTTCCAGTATTGTCCCGCCAAACTGGATAGATGGCATCACCAAAGGGTTAGCTTGCACTTGTTGATGAAGCACTTTGGTTTTTTTGATGTTAAGTGAGAGACCAAGTTTTTCGTATGCTTCTGCAAAAGCATTTAGGATAGTTTGGAGATCATCCTCTGAATGTGCGGAGACCACATTATCATCAGCATACTGAAGTTCCACAATGGAGGTTGTAATTACCTTACTTTTTGCTTTCAGCCTGCTGAGATTAAAAAGCTTTCCATCTGTTCGATATATAATTCCCACACCAGTGGGAAGTTTCCCCTCGACAAGATGTAAAATCATGGTGATAAAAATAGCAAATAATGTTGGGGCGATAACACATCCCTGTTTAACACCTGATCCCACTTTAAATGGAGCACCATGAGAGCCGTTGTTGTCCAAAACCGTTGCCGTCATGTTGTCATGGAGAAGTCGCAAGATATTCACAAATTTATTGGGGCATCCAATTCAGGCTGTTTTGGCCTAAAACTCCCATCAGCCTTAGCCAGCATAGACAATGGTGAGCGATCATGGGTGTTGTAGCCCTCTGGATATTTTGGCCTACAAGGTCCCCACACCTGATCTAAAGCTGGCCTCTTCCCACTTCCTTACCTAATGTTTTCTTTGGTGACTCTTGGGAAACGCATGGATGTGTTGAAGGCCTAGGATTACTGATAAATAAAGGGATTGACATTCATTCACCCTGACCCACTATGACCTACACTTTCTCAAAAGCTTATCAAGGCTTCCTAAAAGATGGCTTGTTACCACCACCAATCTTTCATGGCAGTGCACAGCCACAAAGTGCTGGCCATGTTTCAGGGTAGTGATGTTGCTGAAAGTCATAGTTTCAAATAAGAATTGAGCATGCTTTGAATGCTCACCTATGTGCTGAACTGGATGTTATTTCCACAATTAGAATTCCCCCCTCCCTGACACTGCTGGAACATTAGTGTCCCTACCACCAGTGAACCTGGGAAATGTAGTTTTCCCAAGACAAATTAAATCAAGTTGAAAGGGATTGCCCATCACTGATTAAGGATGCACTTAGCTCATGCACAGTGATAGTGAGGCCAGTGCTTCGTATGGAATGAATATGAGCCCCAAAGCACTTCCCAGAATCCTCTGCAATAGCAAATGTTCTATAGTAAGCATTTAGGGGTTCCTCAGCAGACAGGGTTGTTGTGGAGCTAGAACAGGGCTCTCCAACCTTGGGTCCCCAGATGTTGCTGGACAACAGCTCCCAGAATCCCTTGCCATTAGCCATGCTGGCTGCGTATGCTTGGAGCTGTAGGCCAGCAACATCTGGGGACCCAAAGTTGGAGAGCCCTGAGCTAGAAGAACTGAATGTGTGCAGCTGCTTTTTACTTGGTCAGACCACTGATTGAGTATTGTCTACTTTGTCCTCAAGTGGAGCAGTTTCCCAGCACCTGATACCTTTTAACTATTGTAGGGACTGGACATGGTGCCTTCTGCATGTGCTCTGCTATTGAACAATGGCCCCCTCCAACAATCACTGGAAGAAGCCATTGTGATTAGATGAAATGCACATGCAGAGAGGTGCTGGCTGGCTTACATTGTGCTAAAAAGGCTGGTCCAGGAGCCAATTACATTGTGTTCTGTACTGCTGATCATCTGGCAGGTGTGGAGCAGAGGGAATTGAATCCAGCTGTCTCGTCCCAAATGGATGGTTGACAGGATTGGGCATCCAGCTTCTTTTGAGCCTGGTGGAAATCCAAGTGCAGCACCTTTGCATACATATTCCCTCTTAGTAAATCAGGGCAATTGTTTTTTTAAAATGGAAATGCTGCTTATTTCTGCTGAGCCTCAGTGGAATAAAGGTATACTGAAAGCAAGAAATTGATGGAGAAATGGTGAAAGGAAAAACTAAACAAAACCCCGAGGGATGGTTTCTGTTCCTTGTGCATCAACCAAAACATACAGAGCAGGTATGAGGAACTTGTAGATTTCATAGATCATATAGTTGGAAGGAGCCTACAAGGCCATCGAGTCCAACCCCCTGCTCAATGCAGGAAACTAGAGGAGGGGTCTCCCATCCAAGTAATAACCAGGCTTGACCCTGCTTAGCTTTCCACACTCAGACAAGCTGAGCCAGCATAAGCCACAGGCATGGGACTTGTGGCCTTCCAGATGTTTTGGCCTACAACTCCCATGATTCTTCACCATTGGCAAGGGCTGATGGGAGTGGTAGGCCAAAACATCTGGAAGGTGATAGGTTGCCAATCCCTGATATAGAATATTATTCCACTAGGTTCTGTCACAACACAGCTATGAAGCAAAGGTGGGAATTAGATGGATATAATAGGGATTGGTGAATGAGCAATGTTTGAGATTGCTAGGATTCTCAAACATCAGCTCGCTGCTTGTCTTGTGCCCGATTCCCGTTTGCATTTGCAGTTGCTGCTTGCTTTGTGCAAATGGGAAAACTGTGCAAGTCGAACAGCAATCCAAAGTGAAATTGGTACAACTTTCCCCTGTTCAATTTGCACAAACTTCCTACATTTCCTTCATAGACTAAAGTGGGGCTGATTCAATCTATGGGGGAAATTTGTATGCAAATTACAAGATTTGCATAAATTTAGGACATTTGCACAAGTCGAATGTGAGCACATGTTCGGCAATTTACGAACATTTTCGACGGACATGTGCTCATCCTTGCGGGATCGCCTTCAAAGTTGTGAACAGGGCATGCTCACATGTTTTGCTCTAGGATATAATCCACCGAGAACTCCTCCAGCATGTGTACCTTTAGTCTTGCAAGAGCACAGTTCCTACCCATGTTATCTGAGTGACACTTACCTGAGTCTCTCATTCTGGTAGCTGTGGCTGTTGGTAGTGCCTACTACTGGCAATAGGTTCAGGGACAAAAGAAAGTACTTCTTCATACAACACATTGTTAGATTATGTCAGGAGTGGGGAACCTGTGACCCTCCAGATGTTGCTGGATTCCAGCTCCCATCACACCCCAGCCAGCATGATCAGTGGTCAGGGATGATGGAACTTGTAGTCCAGCAACATCTGGAAGGCCAGAGGTTCCCCACTTCCTGACTTAGGAAAGGTCACTGTCACAAGATGTAGCAATGGCCACTAGTCTAGATGGCCTTAAAGGGGGATGGGACATATCTGTGGAAGATATGTCTCTCAAGGGCTAGTAGCCATAGTGGCTAAATGGAACCTCTGTGTTCAGAGGCATTATGACATTGAATGTCAATTGCTGGGAACAGACAACAGCAGGAGAGGACAGTTGCCTTGGTGTCCTTCTGGTGGGCTTCTTGGAAGCGTCTGATTGGCCAGGGTTGGAAACAGAGTTCCCAACACTGTCCAAAAAACTCTCCCAAGAATAAATTGCTTCCAGTTCAATGCTGAGCTGGGTAACATATTACTAGAATGCTGGGGAGTCATAATTACCCTTCAAAGTGTTTATAGGACACATTCTTTAGCAACATGTTTGTGGCCACTTTGATGAATGCAACGAATGCTTAGTTGATGAATGCATCTTGTCCAAATACTAGTTGACAAACACTAGTCTGAAGGTTTTCTTCCAACACCAAAGAGTCCTACCAGCTAACAATTTGTATACTGTAAATCAATGGTTCCCAACCTTGGGTCCCCAGAGGTTGCTGGACTACAGTTCCCAGCATGGCTAATGACAAGGGATGCTGGGAGCTGTAGTCCAGCAACATCTGGGGACCCAAGGTTGGGAACCACTGCTGTAAATTGACCTTAGCTCAGTCTTCCCCAACCTGGTGCTTCTCCAGATGGGTTGGACTGCAGCATTCATCATGATGGGAGTTGCAGTCCAGCACATCTGGAGGGCACTAAGCTGGGGAAGGCTGCTCTAACCTGTACACCATACTGCATTTATTACAGTCAGGGCCTGAAGCTGAGAGAAAGTGGTTTGCTGTAGGCCAAGGATGGGGAATGTGTGGCCCCTTCAGATGTCATCACTCACTGGCTAGGGCTGATAGGAGTTGCAGTCCATCCCTGCTGTAGGCCATCTAGCAAATGCATGGCTGGGGAGGGATGTGACCTGCAGACCAGATCACTTCCTGGCTCATCCCTTGTCTTCTTGGTCCCTGTACCATGCTGGGGAGAGAAACCTGTGACCTCTTGTGCTCCTCCCTCCTACGTCCTTGTGAATGCCATAAGGGTGGCTTCCATCCTGAAATAGGCATATTCAACAAGTTGGAGGATCATCAGCGAGTCTTTACAATAATGGATGTCTCAGTGACTCTTTATTGATCATTTAATTTCTGTCCCCAAAACAAGTGGGAATAAAGAATTTCCAGCCTCTTAAACTTCATTACACATGAAGACAGGCAGACGAGGAGAGGAACAAAAGGCTATTGCTTCCAACTCTTGCTTGCTTCTGGCCTGGAGATTGTTAACAGCTGGGCTAAATGTGTGTTTCATAACTGCCCTTTGTGCCACTGTCTCTTCTTCAGGCCTCTTCCTTTGGCTGTAGAAGGGGAACGTTGAGCTCGCCGTTCTCCAGGGGTCATTCAGTGCTTGGATGCCTTCAGATTTGGGATGTTTATCTTTCCTACCAGCTGCTAGATTTATCCAGCTGTCAGTATAGCTGGTACAGCCTTACTCATGATCCTCATGATAAAGTTTAACCTTCTGTTGAAGGTGCTGAGATAGCGAGATGGCTGCTGCTGCTGCTGCCGCTAGTGGTGTCATAGGGATGTATCAGTAATTCAGTTCAATTCTTTTCAGTTTTTTTTAAATATCAGTTTTTACCCAGTATTCACCTTCTGGACTGAACATGGACTCAGACGCAATCTGCAGGTTGAAGTCTGTAGATTTCCAGGCTTGCAGTGTGATTTGTGGAACCCAAAAATGTTTGACAGCATGTGTGCATTTGGAAAATGCACGTGAAAAAAGTGTACCGTACTTTTGAAAAATGTGCATAAATAGAGAGCCGGTGTGGCATAGTGGGTTAGAGTGTTGGACTGGGACTCTGGAGATCTGGCTTATAGTCCCCACTTGGCCATGAAGCTCACTGGGTGACTTTGGGCTAGCCATGGACTCTCAGCCTAACCTACCTCACAGGGTTGTTGTGAGGATAAGGAGGATTATCCTCCTTATAGAGAGGAGGAAGATTATGTAAATTGTAAACTGTCCTGGGTTCCTTGCAGGAAAAAAGGTGGGATGTAATGAATAAAAAACACATAAATATGCTTTAATCAATGGGAGAAGAATGCATACATTTTGAAGATGCAGACAATTGATGGATACATTTAGAAAATAGCATGAAAATACACACAGATTTTCATGCGAAAAGAAAAAAGTTCGCAATCTGATATGGACTCAAATTGGAACAGGCTTCAAGATGGAATTTGGAGAACTTTGGCAAGCTCGGGTTTTGCTGATTCACACATCCATAGTGGTGTGTCAGGATCTGGTTAGGATGAGGATCTGATATCAGGGTTAGCAAAGCAAAGTGCATGGTGATGTCTAGAGGTTAAATGTTGAGGTGCATTCCCTATTCCGAGAGAGAGAGAGAGAGAGAGAGAGATGGGTTAATGTTCCATCTTCAGACTTTTCTAGTAATCAGGATGGACTGCACATGGACAAAACATTAACCTTCTGGGTGTTGTAGAAGTACCTTAATCTAGCCTTCCCCAACCTAGTGCCCTCTAGTCTTCTTGGACTACAGCTCCCATCATCTTCCCATGCTGGCTAGGGCTGATGGGCATTGTAGTCCTACACAACTGGAGGGTGCTGTGTTGGGGAAAGCTGTCTTTATCTTACTGGAGGTTCCAAAACAACAAACAAGGTGTGGAATATGCAACCAGATTGGAATTACAAAAATTAGATACACAAAGAGGTGCAATCCGTGGAATGGGGGGGGGGGAGGGATGGAAGGAAGGAAGGAAGGAAGGAGGAGTTGGTAGAAAGAGAGAGATAAAAGATGGCCCCATCTTATTTGGGCTCTGGCCCCACCCACCACTGGCATGTGGCTCTTATCTGCCCCCTCCCAAGAGAATGCAGCCTCGGCAATGATGACAAAAAAGATCCTTGTTTTAAAAGAGCAACGATGTTTAAAACAACAACAAACCCTTGTTTTAAATGAACATCTGCCCAGGTCATAAATTTGATGCTAGTTCAGAGCAATATATCTGGAAAGCATAACTAGAAGCCAAATCTGGACCGATGCGAATTAGTAAAAAGAACTAGCTGGAACTGGAATTGTTCATATTTATTTATTTATTTATTTATTTATTATATTTATATCCCACCTTTTTTCCTGCAAGGAAACCAATGTGGCTTACATAATCCTCCTCGTCCTCTTCATTTTATCCTCACACCAACCCTGTGAGGTTTAGCTTAGGCTGAGAGTCAGTGACTGGCCCAAAGTCACCCAGTGAGTTTCATGGCCAAGTGGGGACTAGAACCCGGATCTCCCAAGTCCCAGTCCAACACTCTCACCACTACGCCACGCGGGCTCTAACTGAGCCACAGGAACAATGAGGCTGAGGCTGAAAGACTGGGTGTGGCAGGGCTGAGAATGGGATTAGAACCATCCTGTTCCCTCTGATCTTGCCTTAAGGACTAGAGTGGTTTTATTATACTTTCAAACTGGGGGATAAATATGACCATGTGTCCCATTTTAAACTAGCCATTTGAGGAAGTGAAACAAATCTGTGAGAGAACATGGCCATTTTCTCCCTGAAACAAATGCAGCTGCAGCTGCAAGATACAGTTATCATACCTTCTAAACAAGCTGTAGGATGAAATGTGTTCATAGTGTAAATATTGATCAAATCAGCTCAAATAGTGCATTTGTAAAAATCAAAGCCTGAACAAAGAATAGCATTTGAATTAATTATCTCCTGTGAGTAGCTCTATCTAAACACATGAAAGGGAATGCTGCTTGGATGTGATTATGGCAGCAACATGATAAACACACTCTTAATAATTCCATGTGCATTCTCTGAATAATCACTTTGAATTCCGCTGTATTGTGTTTGGGGCTTTAGGGATGGAAGGAGAGAAGGTTCAGGAGATGAGTGGGAGTGCATTGCAGGGGCAGAGAAAAGTGGGCATAAGGACTTGTGGTAAGTAGAATTTTAGCATTGGGACTTGGGAGGGACCTTGGAGGCCATCTAGTCTAAACCAGAACTCAATGCAGGAAGCAACTGCAGTGGGAGTGAGGAGCCTCATGCCGAGGGACCAAATCCAGCCTTTCTTAGTGTGGAGGAAGGGGGGGCTGGCTGACCTGCCACATCCCACCTTTCCTACCCCAAAGGACCCAAGACCCCCAGAGATCTCAAGGTACTAGACTGCCAGCCTCAGCTGTCTGCAATCCTACTTGAATCTCTGTTCAGGGACTTTACTGATTCCTTATATCTCCCAAGCACACAACTAGTTACCTGGGGGTCAGTTCTCTTCCAGGGTTGGGTCCAGCACAGCCTTGCTGCCCGGAAAGACTGCACACCTACCCGAAGGTCCGAGATGGGTAGCCCTCCACAAGGCCTGCCTTGCCAAAGCCCTCATTCAGCTAATTTCACCAGGAGCTACCTGGAGTCGGATCCTGAGGCCACCTGAAGGCTTGGGCCTCTGCTTGGCTTGCCGCCATTGCTCCAACAGCCAGCAACCATGCGATGACCAAAGACAAAGACACAAAGGCTACACTTTGGGAATATACCTTTTCCCCCTCCCCCCTCCTTCCTGTAGCTCCGCTGCCTCCAGCCAATCAGGATGAACTTCACCTGGCCAGGCAGGGAGGGGAACTCATGACATTTGCATCTGAAAAGCCGTAGACTGGACTTTCAGGCGCCATGTCCCATCCGATACTTTATGCACATTTCGCCTCCTCCCAGCCCCCAACCTGCCTTACTTGGTTTACACATGAGGAGGTGTGTGTGTCTGAGTGTGTGTGTAGGAACCCTCAGAGGCTCTTTTTCTCCACACTTAGGTCTTAGTCCAATCCTATGCCCCCTAGCCCTGGCCTCCCCCCCCACACCTATTGGTGGTGGTTTCCAAGCTTTTGTTCAATCCCCCCCCCCACCCTTCTAAAAGGTTAAAAATGCCTCTCCCAAAGCTTAGTTACTGGCAGTAAGAGCTTTTAGCGACACTAAGCTGATTTTTGTGTGTGTGTTTTTGCCTGTTTTTAAAGAGTGCAGTTGGAGAGAAAGAGCAGGCAGCTGCACACACAAGCCACAACACAATATAGAGTCAGTTAAGTACATTTAAGCCTAATGAAATAAATCACCTCAAGCATGTTTAACTTTGTGCTGGATTGTGGCAATAATGTAAAAGTTTAATGTTTATTAACAGGAAGAAGGCATTAGTCTAGGTCTAGGAGAGAAGATGCGGGCTGCAATCCCATCCACACTTACCTGGGAGTAAGCACCGTTGAACTCAATGGGACTTGCAGCAGCATGGGAAAAACCAGGACTGAGATCATTTATCTTCCTTCTTGCTTTCTGATCCTTTAATTTTTTTAAATTCAAATGTACTTTATATATTATTCATCTGTTAGTTGTATATTTAGAGGAGCGCATATGCAAAGCGTTGAAGCCTGATTATCTGACCACCATTGTGTTGTGGATACCATCAGTGCTTGTAGACAATCACTGGGCTTCTGGGCTCTTAAAAGAGCAGACCTATTAAATGTGGAATTTATATCTCCCCTATTACAAATAGATCTGACCATTGGTGTAGTAGAACTAGGACTTTCAGGGATGCAGTGCCAGCAATTTTTTTTATTAGCAAGGTTGCTGAGGTCATCTGCCATCCACCCTCCCCAACTTTCAGAATTCCCTTGTTCCCTCTGAGCTTCCCTACAATCCAGTAGCTGGGAAGGAAATGAATTTTCCCAGGGACAATATATTGTTCCTGTTGTAAAGCGAAGTATTATCAGGTGATTTAGCCTTGAATGGGCAGTTAAGACCCTTCAGCTGTACAAAAGACTGGCTCCTGGTGGAGATGAAAACTGCTAGAATGGGTTTGTTGATGTGGATCTACACAGCTGCCACTGGTGCAGCTATGTGATTTTAGGCCCTGGACTTAATGATCCTATGGGAGGCCCTTTTAGATGGTCTTGCATATTACTTCAGTCCTGAAGTGCACAATTGACATTTCTTCTCCCCGCCCACAACCACCAATCCATGCTTTACAGCTGCTTCTGGTGGCTCCAATGTTAGTGGGGGCAGTGGATCCACCCCAGACGGCAACCTGAATTTTAAAAGGAGCTATCCATGGTGCCGAACCCAGGCTGGTGCTATGGTTCCGCACCATGGATAAGCTCCTCAAAAGTTCAGAGCGAAGCCCAGAGTGCGCATGCTGCCCCACTGAAATTGGGGCCACCAGCCTCCATTATATTTCAAAATATTTGCCAGCCCTGATTTTAAAAAAATGCCCTGGACCTGTGCAGTTCTGCATTTTAAACTCACTTAAATTGTAGCACTATCATGACTACAGGAATAAAATCGACTTTGCTTGTGCTGCCCTTATCACTGGCCACCCTCTGGAGTTCATTTGGCACCCCTGCTCCTTGGTTGCGGGGCCCTGGACTTTGGCCCCAAGGTCCAGCCCTAGCTGCACTACTTATAGCTGCCTGAATGTTTGGACTCTCCTTGAGGGAATGGCCATGGGGACTGTTGTGATGAGTGCCTGCACTTCAGTATTTAATATTACACCATTGAATCTAAGCATATTAACACTTCATTTCATTTATTACATTTCTAAACTGCCCAATAGCACAAGCTCTCTGCATAGTTTACAAATATTAAAACCTTAAAAATACATTATAAAAACCATATAAACATACAACACAGAGAGGCACACACATATATATCTAAAAACAATTTTAAACAATCAACCACAAGAAAAATTCAAGACCTGATTAAAAACCTGCCAAATGCCAGAGAGAAGAGGAAGGTCTTAAAGCTGGCACTGAAAATATATCCATGTTGGTGCCAGGTGGGCCTTGTTGGAGAGATCTTTCCATAATTGAGGGGCCACCATCGAGAAGGCCCTCTCCCTTGTTGCTGTCTTCTGAGCCTGCCTCAGAGGAGGCACCTGGAGGAGGGCTTTAGATGATGAACCCTTAGATGATTAACCCTTTTAAGGTTTTCAGCATTTTATGGGAAATGTTGGCTTATTCATTTGCACCGCTCTTGCTCTCACGTGCCCTAGCTGACTTTATTATATTGTTAAGTCTGACTGAAGACACAGACCTGGTTCACACATAATAACAACCCAGTGTACAGGTTGAGTATGGGTTGTTGTTGATTGTCATTACAGGTATGTGTGAACCCTGTGCTATGGTTTAACAATGGGTTGTTAACCATGAGCAACCCAGGAAGAGAACCCTTAGTTTGTTGTTGGGTTGTGAACTCTGGGTTTTTCATGGTTAACAACCCATACTTAAACCACAGAACAGGGTTCACGCATAATCAATCAATTTATTAATTCGGCCAACATAATGACAACCCACAATTCAAGAACCCACAATTTAATGATAACCCATACTCAAATTTTATACTGTTTTAATGTATTTTAATGGAGAAAAATGTTTTAATGTATTTTGTTCTGTTTTATTTTCTGTACATCGCCCAGGTGGCCGGTTTGCAGACCAGATGGGCGATAGATAAATGCAAATAATAAATAAATAATAAATAATAAACCCATACCCTGGGTTGCTGCTACATGTGAACCAGGTCATGGCGTTGTGACTTCATCCTGTTCACTGGATGATTCCCGACTGGTTGGGGTCACCCAGCTAATAAACCCAGGAAGGAGAAAGAAGCAACATCTAAAAGAAAAAAATGGTGCCTGGGGAGTGGGAGGTGAGCAGCGGTGTTAAACATAGCGTTGGACAAATCTGTCAATTTCAGTTTCTCTCCATGTCTCATTTTTTCAATGGATTTGTATACTTTCCTGCCTCCCTAGAGGAGAGCTTGCTCCAGACCTGTGATAACATAAATATTAATTCCAGACAAATAAACATTTTACAACTTTGTGGGTGGAAAGTATGGTTTTGCATCTTTCAAACTGACATAACAATATTGAATAGTTCTCTGCATAGAAGGTTGTAGTTTGGGCATGAGAGAGAGATCGAGATCACAATGGCTTTCTTTTCAAGTGCAGTTCTTAGTTGGAAACTTTCATTCTGGGTGTGCATTTGGTGCCCAGATGGTGAAGGCACACGCCGGAGCCCATCACGCTGTCAGGGCAGACGGGTACATATGTAAATATTTTGCTTTCTCCCCTATAATATTTGGCTTTGTCTAATCTAATTGCTGTCAAAGGCAGAATGTTTGGAGCACACGAGGAAAGCAAACAATGAACACCTACGGTAACTTGGGAAGTTGCTCACCCGCCTATGTTGTAGTAACTAGCAATTTGGTTGTGTAACACTTTAGTCACCCTCTGATTTTTGTGGAGCATTCATGCCAAGCACAGTTTTGGGTCTGAGCATGGCTCTAAAGCTCATCCGACAAAAGTAACAAAGATCTAGCTCAGATGGATATCAAATATTGTGGTGTAGTGTCCAGATCATGAATAGCAGTTGTCAGTAGAGGCTGGTGGCTTCAATGTCAGTGGGGTGGTGTATCCACTCTGGGTTTCAGGCTGAACTTTTAAGGAGCTGTCCATGGTGCTGAATATATTTTGGCGATAGGGTTCAGAGCCATCGATAGTTCCTTTAAAGTTCCAACTAAAACCCAGCGTGGGTACACCACCCCACTGACCTTGGAGTCACCAGCCTCCACTGGTCATAGTTCATTTGTGCTCCTCACCTGAACTTTATGTTGTTGTTGTTGAATCATGGGTTGTTGTTGATTGTCATTATGTGTGAACCCTGTGCTATGGTTTAACAATAGGTTGTTAACCATGAGCAACCCAGGAAGAGAACCCTTACTTTGTTGTTGGGTTGTGAACTCTGGGTTTTTCATGGTTAACAACCCATACTTAAACCACAGTACAGCAGGGTTCACACATAATAACAACCCACAAATCAGTGATAACCCATTCTCAACCCGTACTCTAGGTTGCTGCTATGTGCGAACCAAGCTGCTCTTGAGTCTAGTTCCCTTTGAGGAGATTTTCTATAGAACCCGACACAATCAGATGTTCTGTTGTAGGGCTCGAAGATCCTCTCGGGGTTCACCTGGTGAGCTGCCCCATTCCCCATGATCTAGCCTTAGCACTGCCTCTTCTCCTTACTCTGGTGCTGTACCTACATTTGCAGGCTCAGAATTTTCCTCCTGGCTTGCGCTACCTTGTATACCCAGAAAGAGTTACACCCCATGAAGCAATCTCTCAGTCCTTTAGACATTGTCCACTTCAGTGGTACTGTCCAATTGCATTAGGAACGTGTATATCTGCCCGGACACCTGATGGCCTTCTGCACTGTGTGCATCACTGCCAGTGGTGTAGTGGTCAGTTTTGAAGTGCAGGCGCTCATCATGACAGTCCCCATAGCTGTGCCCCCAAGGAGAACCCCAAAATGCAGGCAGCTGTGTCGATCCATATCGATGAACCAGTTCTAGCTAGTTTTCATCTCTACCAGGAGCAGGTCTTTTATAAAGCCAATTAGCTTTTGTAAAGTTAATGCATTAGTGCATTTGCACAATTAATGCAACCCCCCCCCCCCCAGGTTTAAAAACAGTCTGCAAGTGACTCAGAAAAAGCCGGTCCTCTGCGGAATCTGCAGGTTGGATTCATAGAAATCTGAACACAATTGAATCTGTTGTGGATTTTTCTTGGACATCCCTACCTCGCTGCTCCTTAGTTGGTAAAACATAACACCCCACCTCCATCCAGGGCCGGCTCTCCCATTAGGCAGAGGGGAGCAGATAGGGTGGACACTTAACACACATCTCAAAAAAAGAAGACATGCATCACTAAAAAAAAAAAGAGGACTGAAGAGAATATCAATTTGCAAAAACTTTCAGTCTTCCCATCTGCAGCATGAGAATCATGATAATTGACATTTCTGGATTGATTGATTTACTTTTGCCAGCAGTCCAATTAAAGAAGGTTTAATCAAATAATTATTAGAATTTGTGTTGACTAAAGAATGGATCTATTATTTTAAGTTTGCATATGGGTAAAATAAAATATATATTATTGGAGTAATATACATGGGGTAATATGATGGGTAAAAATATTGTTCTGAAGTGAAACGCCTACTTTGTTTTGGGATGATGCACACATGTAATGTAGCAAACATGATCTCAGAAGAGGCATTCCCACCTATGTGGAAGAGAACAGAGAATACCTCTCAAGATGGCACTTGCCATCTGCAGTATTTACAAGCACTTTTATTTTCTTAAAAGTGCAATATGCCGTTCAATGACATGTTTTGAGTGAATTGAATGTGAGTGAATTGATGCCCCAGTCAGAGCTTGATGTATAAGGACTTCCTGACAGATCGCCTTTCTCACGGAAATTTCTTCATTTTGTATGTCAGCAAAATTTGGGCGCTGTAGGAATTGGGCCTTATGGGTTCTCAAACTTTATGAGATGCTGTTTCTTTCTAAAATTATTTTAATCTGCTCAATAACAAAAAGTTCTCTGGGTGGGTGGTCAGCTGGGCTGTGTGTGTGTGTGTGTGTGTGTGTGTGTGTAATGTGATTCCCTGACTTTTAAGATCACTGTTTTCGGGAAAGAGTTTTACCTCCCCCCCCAGCAATTCCTAGATCTCAGTGGGCAGCAGGGGAGGTAGGTGTGTGTGTTGTGTGTTGTGTGTTGTGTGTTCATGAGCTGGATGCAGCCCTCATGGCTGAAAAGGTTCTGCACCCCTGTTTTGAAGGGATGAGTCATGGTGTGTGGGGGGAGGGGGGGAGAGAGAGAGAGAGAGAGAGAGAGAGAGAGAGAGAGAGAGAGAAAGAAGAGCCAGTGTAGTGGTTAGATTGTTGGACTGGGACTTGGAAGATCCAGGTTCTAGTCCTCACTTGGCCATGAAGCTCATTGGGTGACTTTGGGCCAGTCATGGACTCTCACCCTAACCTACCTCACAGGGTTGTTGTGAGGATAAGATCGAGAGGAAAAGGATTATGTAAGACACCTTGGGTTCCTTGTAGGAAAAAAAGGCGGGATATAAATATAATAAAATAAATAAGAGTTATCCTTGGATGTGTAGTAAATAATGCAGTTTTCTGGTGCTGATAGATGCCCAGTCATGTCTGGGCATGTTCTTTGTTTGGAGACATTTCTAGAAGGTAGGGAGGGAGGGACGAAGATTGGGTTTCTCACAACATACAACACTGTTTGCAGTCTCCCTGCTGGTTTCCCACAGCAGTTAATGAACAAACTACTGCTTTAATGGAAGAGGACTCTAATCTTGCATAAATAACTTTGCCTTTTGCATGTCTGCTTGCCTTTCCCAGGAGCCATCGGCCAGTGTTCATACATCAAGTACCACTACTCCTCAGCAACAATTCCCAAGAATCTCACCTACAATATTACTAAGACTATCCGCCAGGATGAGTGGCACGCCTTGCGTAAGTTCCTTGTCTCCTTCCTTCTCTCAGTGCTGTGGAAACCGGATAGACAATTGTTTCAGGTCTGCAATGGGCTGAAGGGGGAAAATAAACTAGGCTTCTCACTACTCTAGACGGCTCTGTTGATTTCTTGCCTATGCAGGAAACACTGCCACAGTAAGGATCATGTTGGTGACAAAGTGAGACAGCGTATTGGCTGCTATTGAATTACATTTGGAAATGATGAACAGAATCAATGCTGTCAATTCCAGTCCAATCAAACCTTCAGTTGTGTTTGTGATGCTACTGCAGAATTTCCAGCTGAATTCACGGGTTGATGTGTAAGAGGGAGCCTTCAGGGCTATTTACATGTCCACTAATTTGCTGAAGTTGCCAAGAGTTGAGGACTTCTCTTTCGACTTCCAAATATTCCTGCATGCACCCAAATCACATGCAAATGTGATGCCTAATTACTCAGCAGAAGCCGCAGAGCGGCATGGATCGGATACATAGTTCTGTCTTTGGCCTCCTTTGCTTTCCGATAAATACTAGGGGAGGGTTATAATCGGGGCTTGTGTTTGGGGAAGGTTGTTCCTATTCATGTAGGTTCATAATTGTCCAAAGTCCTTTCCTCTTTCATCCAAAATCTTGCTTCCCCCTCCCCAAGCCTGCTCTCCCCATCTCTTTGCCTAGAGCAGTACACAAAAGGCCACCAGAAGTCTAGCTGATCGTCATTGCAGCCCATGGGCATCAAGCAGTCTGTGAAGCAACCGTACATGACAGAGAAACAGTGGCCTTGAGATACATGGCTGACATTAGAGATTTCTTTTTCCCCTTGTGGCACTTGGAAAGAAGAGAGAAGGGCATTTCATGTCAGAGTCAAAAAACGTATTTTCTCATGATTCCATGGTGGCACAGCAAGTAATGTTCCGTGCCGTTTCTGTGCCTAATGGTCTCCCCCAACCTGGAGCCCTCCAGATGTGCTGGATTACAACTCCTAGCATGCGGCTCCAGGTTGGGGGAGGCTGCTGTAGTTGGTCAACTAAGATGGTTTATCAGTTCCTCCGGTTGCCAATGAAAGGGGACCAGGGGGGACAAATATGCCTTAGGATCATAGAGTTGGAAGGGGCCTACAAGGCTATCAAGTCCAACGCCCTGCTCAATGCAGGAAACTAGAGGAGGGGTCTCCCATCCAAGTAATAACCAGGCCTGACCCTGCTTAGCTTTCCACGCTCAGACAAGCTGAGCCAGCATGAGCCACAGGCTGATAGCTGCCTGAAGGAGATCATTTGAAAGCAACTAAATCAGTAAGGTGCATAACATCTGGAATGCAAATAAAATGTTCAGAGAGCTTTATAAATCTCATGTACTGGCAAGTGCAATCTTAAGTCAAAAACTGCATTGCAAATATGTTTTCTCCCACCCCCCTTAATTCACAAGTGGGTCTGATGGACATCATTGGTTTAAACTTTACTGTTTGCACTTCATTGGTTCCACGTTCTGTCTGTTATAGCCATGTAACTGATGGAAAATAAGCAAAGTTAAAATGCCGCTACAACTTTATGACTGCACAAATTAACACTTCAATTGCTTCCTCACATTTTAAACCAATGATACATTTCCCCCTCCCCTTCACACACAAGTGTTTTGCCAATGTCCCCAAATGATTTCTCATAGTTGTCTGGATCTCCTTTGAATGTGGTGGTGATACTATATTACACTGGACTGCTGGTATGCAGCGTGATCCTGTGCATGTTTCTTCAACATTACATTCCACTGAGTTCAGTAGGGCTTACTCCCAATTAAGTGTGCATAGGATCACAGCCATGTAGCATGATCCTAAGCATGTTTGCTCAGAAGTAAGTCTCATGGTGTTCAATGGGACTTTAAGTGTGTGCTTGCTTGCACCCTTAGGGTCAAAGGACATGTTATGTTAACTGCATAGTATATAGCTGAGCCTGATTTTTTCCCCTTTACTTTAGTGTAACCAAACCTTAAACCTTCCATTCCACCCCTTTGCTTCCCAGATTCTGGAGGGGATTTAATTTCTTTTTCATCCACGCATAGCCCCTCCCCCCAATTTTGAGAAGCAAAAGGTGAGGAAAGGAGGTTTAATCTCCCCTCCTGGTGCACATTGGTCCTGATCCAAATCACTAAAGTAAAGGAAAAGATCAAGGCTCAGCTATATGCTGCGCAATTCATATAATGCGTATTTTGACCCAATCCTAAGCACATTTATTGGGAATGGGAAATAAGTGGTACTTCTGAATAAAAATGTTTAGAATTGTGCTGCATGACCTCCTCATCTTGAGGACCAAAACTGGGATGGTTGGTTAAGATGTATTTAGAGCTTGCCATTGGTGATTGGCACTGTTGGTTGCTTTATACAGGCCTGTGGCTTATGCTGGCTCAGCTTGTCTGAGTGTGGAAAGCTAAGCAGGGTCAAGTCTGGTTATTACTTGGATGGGAGACCCCTCCTCTAGTTTCCTGCATTGAGCAGGGGGTTGGACTTGATAGCCCTGTAGGCTCCTTCCAACTCTATCAGATCTATGAAATCTAAGCTGTATCTATCAAAGCAGATTCTTATGGTTCTGGAGTATGTACATTCTTCAAGTTTCTTTAAAAATGGTGACATCCAGTGATGTTGGTTTTACAGATAATACCTTCTTCCAGTGCTGACCTTTGTGGGTGATAGTCAAGAATTGACTGGGATGGTTAGCAGTATTTTTTTTGCCATTTGCACATCTTTGGTTTAAGGTCTTTGTATGCTGAGCATGTTGGAAAATTGCAGTGTGTATCCATATTTCTGAATGGTATTGTCCTGCTTCTTCATGAACCAGATTAAACAGCCCGGTCCTATGTGTATGATTTGCAACATGCATGTGTAATATTTATGCACACCTCTTTCCCATTTCTGATCCTGTAGTAGGAAGCAAAATGAGATCCATTAAATGAAAAGGAGAGGAAATGTTTTCTCTTGGCCCATCAAACTCATCTTACAACCATCTAGCTGAGATTAGTTAGGGAAGTATTTACATTATAGAATTAAGCTGGTTGAAAAGCAATTCCCTCTCCCCAAGGAACCCGCCTCAGTGGGAACTGTTCTGGGAAGGGAGCTATTATGGGTAGTCTACTGAAGTTCAGCACTCTTGTCAAATTACAATTCCCAGAATTTGCTGGGGAGAATTAAGCTGGTATCAAACATTTTGAAGTGCAGATATGCCATTAAGATTGCGGGTAAAGAAAGGAGGATATTAAGGTTGCCAGAAGGCCTTATTTTAAAGGGAAATCACTCAACATGGAAACTTAGATCAGAGATTATGGCTGCAATCATATACCCATTTACTTGGGTGTATGCCCCATTGAGTTGAATGTGACTTACTTCTGAGTCCATATGCCTGAGATTGCATTGTTAGGCAACCTTCCATATGTCAGCTGCTACTTTGTTATTTTATTTCTTTTATGTGCCACTTTGAGCATTTATGTAAGTTGGAAAAGCAACTCAAATTTTATAGGCAAACTTCAAGAAGATGGGTTGACCCACAGGGAAAAAGCAAACCAGAAGGGTGTAACACTGGTGTCATCCAAGCCACTGTGGTATGGATCCATTCCACACCATGGGAGTAACATTAGAAATTCCAAATCACTTGGAAGGAACCCAGGCTGCCCTTCCTCCCAAACAAGCATCACTGCTCCGGGAAACTGGGATAATTCTGGCAGAAGGAGGAGCTACAGAGAGAGCTCCTCCCATTATCCTGGTGGTGTGGGAAGGACGTCAATGTTTAAGAGCCACCATCTCACAGTATTCTTGCTGTTTGTCCCTAGCCCAGGGGTAGGCAACCAGGTGCCCTCTAGTTGTGTTGGACTACAATTCCCATCAGCCCCCAGACAGCATGGCCAATGGTCAGGGATTATGGGAGTTGTAGTCCAAAACATCTGGTGGGCACCGAGTTGCCTCCCTTTGCACCAGCCTATGGCTTTGCAGGAACAGTGCTGGAAGGAGATACCGAAATGTACATTTTATCACCTTTTTGTTCTTGCTTGTTGCCAGCACTCCCTCTCTTTCAAAGCATCCCAGCTGCTTTGGCCAGAGAGTCATAGCTCCTCTTTGAATCACAATCCCGATGGCTTTCTTTCCATGGCAAGCGAGGTGAAGATTGCTTCGGCTGGGGTTGGGAAGGAATCAAATTGTTCCTGTCACCTCTGCAGCAGTAGCAGCTCACATCGGCCTCCTAACAGGTCACCAAAAGCCAGGCAATGAGGGGAGGAGGGGGCTGCTACTGCTCTTTCTGAGCACATTTTCCCCATCCAGGTTGGCAAGCAGAAACACTTGCACTCCTACCATCAGGGCCTCCGAGAGGTTAGGGGGCTGAATATATATAACTGATGAGCTCTCACCTCCTTCTCTTTTCAGTTAGAGCAGCCTTCCTCAACCTGGTGTCCTCCAGATGTTGGACTGCAATTCCCAGCATTCCTGACCATTGGCCAAGCTGGCTGGGGCTGATGGGAGTTGAAGTCCAAAACATCTGGAGGGCACCGAGTTCGGGAAGGCTGAATCTGAGTGTAGTGTTTGTGAATGGATGTGGCCACTTCCATTTAGGGTGGCCCGTTGCACATCGCCAAAAAAGAGGGCCAAAGAGGGCACAGGTGCTAATTTCTGTCTATAGATGCACATTTAGAAATAATTAGTATAATTGAAACGGAAATACAATACGTCTCACCCAGTGGAGGCTGGTGGCTCCAATGTCAGCGGGGCTGTGTCTCCACTCCGGATTTTACTTTGAACCATGGTGGGGAAGCCTGCCTGCTCACTGCTGATGGGCAGCTTCAAATCCCCTAGTGTCCTTTCTTACTGTTTTTTTTTTAACCTTTAAACAGGATTTGGACTGGCTACTCCTTCAAATAAAGGACATCTTCAAACAGAGGATTGTCCTCTACGAAGTAGGACACTTGGCCACGCTACCTCCATGTGTGAGGCCTGGGGCAATTGCTCACCTTTAAAAAATGGCCATAGGGCCATCCATACTGGCAGCTTAGGAAGCCAGCCACCTTGGGTAGTAAAGTCCAAGTGGGCGAGAGAGGCTGGCCTGCAGGATGCACCATGCAAGCCTGGGCTCAGTGCTACTTCCTTCATGGCCAGGTCACTACCTGGATGAATAGTTCACCCCAGAATCCTCTGAAAGATTGTGGAGCTTTCTAGGGAACACTCTCAGTTCCCAGAAGCAGCAGCAGAAGGAGAATCACTCCCCACCCCCCACATAGGGTGGTATAACACCTTGAACTGGCCCGATCTACTGTGCATTTGTAGGGGGAAAGGGGAGGGGCCGTAGCTCAGTGGCAGAGCCCCTGCTTTGCATGCAGAAGGATGCAGGTTCAATCCCCGGCATCCCCAGGTGCGGCAGGAAAAACTCCTGCCTGAAACCCTGGAGAGCCGCTGCCAGTCAAAGTTGACCAGTGGAGGCTGGTGGCTCCAGGTTTCAGTCTGAACTTTTAAGGAGCTATCCACAGTGCTGAACCCAATCCCCCAAATAGGTTTGGCATCCTTTAAAGTTCAGACTGAAACCCGGAGTGGATACACCGGCCCACTGACATTGGAGCCACCAGCCTCAACAGAAGTTGACGATACTGGCCTAGATGGACCAAGGGTCTGACTCGGTATAAGGCTGTTTCCTATGTTCCTATGAAGAGGAGGATTTATAGTTCAGTGGTAGAGCATGTCCATTGCACGCAGAAGGTCCCAGCCCCAGGTTCAATTGTTGGTGTCTCCAGGTTAAAAAAAGGTTCTGGGAGCAATTAATAGGGAAGACCTCTGCCTGAGACCCCGGGGGCCCCACTGCTGGCTTGAGTAGACAGTGCTACTGGATGAGATGAACAAATGGTCTGACCTAGCATAAGGCAGTTTCCGATGTGACTGAATTAAAGCCGTGGGCACCTAGTGACACAGAACAGAGGAATGCAGTATTCCAGGTCTGATGTACAAGAAAGGCCCAAGAGAGAGGAGTCTAGACCCAGAGGAATGCCTGCCTGGTTCTGATCTCATCATCTTTTTATGATTTCAGCTGCTGCAGCTTCCTTTCTCTATTTCTGCTATTCTCCAGATGGAACTGCCACCCCAAATGGATGATTGGCTGCCTATGTGAGAGTTTGGCTGCAGCTTTCCTGCTGCAGTTGGATCCTCTTGACTGCTTCTCTTAAGATGAGGATGGTCAAGGAGGATGGCCATGCAGGCTGGGGATGGTGGGAGTCAGTAGTCCAACACACCTGGAGGGCACTAGGTTGGGGAAGGCTGCTGTAGATTGTCCACCCTCTTCCTCCCAGGAATTTAAATGCCCACCTAATTCGACATAATTGGAGATCAGAATAAGCCAGGAATAGAGATGGGGAGTGAGTGAGACTTTGGCTAATAACCAGTAACATTTAGCAAGCACAGCTGGTGAGGAATTCAAGCATGGTAAGCCAATTCTTGAATTGCCATGAGGGTTGTTTTTAAGGGATGGGTGCTGTGGGGTAGGATTCTGCTGTTCCTGCTGTGGATCAAGCAGGATCTGTGCTTGGCTCCCAGTGTCCCTTCGATCCTCTCCGACAAAAAGCACAAAGGGAAGCTGGGACTCAGTGATCCTGCCCAGCATATCAGTTCCCCTTCTGCCCTTTACTGGAGAGGTGGAGTGGGGGCAAGAGCAGGAGCTCAGGATCATTGCTGAATGTCAACCCTCCTGGGGATTTGGCGAAATTGGACGTCAGCATCTGCTTCCCTACTGTTTCTCCATAAGGCATTCAAGACTGACATAAGCAATAGGTGCAATTATGGATTGTCCTTAAGGAGTGAATGAATGAATTTCATTTATGAGTTGTCGTCTAGCCAAAGCTCTCAGTGACACACATGATAAAACCAATAAAAACCAGTAAACATCACTTAAAAGGCACAAATTTAAAAGCAGCAATAAAAACACACACACGCACACATATTCAAACAGAAGATAAATATTGAAACAGAATGAAAAAGTGCCATTTTAAAACCCCAGCTTCAAATTTAAAAGACCTGCAAGAATAGGAAGGTCTTCACCTGATGCTGAAAAGAGAGCACCAGGCACGCAGACCTCTCTAGGGTCTGTGCATTGTAATTTGGCAGAGTATATACTAGTGCACTGGATTTGAACAGGGGAGTGTGGTCCTGGTAACCCTTGGGTGGTCTCAGTCAAAAAAATTAGTGGCCCAGCACTCTGAGCACATCTGGGCAAGTGGGTTGGACTACCATTTAGATTTCCCACAATGTCCCCAACATAGCATCTAAGTTGGCCACGTGTCCTCTTTACAGAGGACTGTCCTCCATTTTGAAGGTGTCTTCATGTTGGAAGGGCTGTCCAGTCCAAGTCCGTTTTAAAGATGAAGAACCCCCAGAAGAGCTGGGCCTTGAAGCTGCCCATCTACAGTGAGCACCTGGACAGCAGATCGAGCAAAGCACACAGCTCACTTGGTCACAGTCTTCTCCACTATGGTGAGAAGTACTGTAGTTTTATTTTATAATAACAACAACAACAACTGTTGTTGTTGTTGTTGTTGTTGTTGTTGTTATTTATAACCCACCTTTTTCCCAATACTGGGACTCAAGGCGGCTTAACAAAATTAAAATTTGTACAGTTAAAACATATAAATAGAAAAATACAAAAGTTAAAAATATAATTAAGTCAGAAACAGTATTAAAATTATATAAAATATCACAGCTAAAACAACAATAACTATAAGAGCAGTGCAAATCCATCGCTTTCTCACAGGTCATCTAAATTTGAAGGTATACATATAACTTAGCACATGCAAATTTTATGCAAACCATTGTCCTCTTTTTTGGTGATTCACAGCTTAATAGCAGTATCACTCAGAGGCAGTGTGAGAAATTCAGCTCCAGCTAATTGCCCAGGGCTATTCTAGGGAGCTGCTGCTTGCTGGCAGGTAAGCCTGCCAGGGCCCACCGAAGGGCATTTTTTTGCCCAATGCCCCCCTCAAACCTGCAGCCAGCCCTGCCCACAGAAGCCTCCTTTGCCATCCGTAGCATCCCATGGTCTGTGGTGAGAATGAGATGGAAATCCTGGAAGGGCTGAACTTCTGGTGGAAAAAGAGAGAAAGGGATGAGATGAGATGGAAACTCAGGGGGATCTTAGAAATAAACAAATGAGCACCTGCCATCCGCTCCTGGTGAATAAGACTTCCCCCCTCCTCCTCCATGAAAGCAAGAGCCAAACCCCCAGCGATAGAAAAGACATATACCAGTGTTCTCCAACCTTGGGTCCCCAGATGTTTTTGGCCTACAACTCCCAGGAGCCCCAAAGCAAAACACTTCCATGCTTTGGAAAACAAACAGCCTGGGTATCGTATACGGCAGTGTTCTCCAACCTTGGGTCCCCAGATGTTTTTGGCCTACAACTCCCAGCATGCCCCAGCTGGGCCTTGAAGAGCTGGGCCTTGAAGCTGCCCATCTACAGTGAGCACCTGGACAGCAGATTGAGCAAAGCTCACAGCTCACTTGATCACAGTCTTCTCCACTATGGTGAGAAGTACTGTAGTTTTATTTTATAACAACAACAACAACAACAACAAAAACAACAACTGTTGTTTGGGGCTCCTGGTCTGCCACCTGCAGGGCTCCAACATGAAAGCGGAGAGGAGTAAATGCTTCCCGTTGATTTGTCTGCTCTCCTGCAAAGACGAGGAGGCAGAATTCTGCACTTTCTGCAATGAGAAAACCTTAATTCTTTGAACTGAAGGGGGTAGGGGAAAGGTATGCAACTTACCGAATGGACAAATGTTTTCATTCTTCCTTGGAGGGGCAGTGTTTCTGGCCTCTTTATGGCTGGGTTGGGGAACCGATGCCAACGCCCAGATTCTGTTGGACTACAGCCACCATCACCCCTGTTCATTGGCCAGACTGGCTGGGGCTGATGGGAGGTGGAGTCCATATGTACACCTGGAGGACCACAGTTTCCTCACCTCTGCTCTATGGAGAGGGACTGGAACTCAGCAGTAGAGCACATGCTTTGCCTGCAGAAAGTCTTCAGGTTCAATCTTCAACATCTCCAGTTAAAAGGATCAGGCAGCAGGTGGTGGGAGAGATCTCTTTCTGAGACCCTGGAAAGCCGCCAGTGCCAGTGAGAGTAGACAATACTGGACTAGAGATGGACAAGTAGTGGAACACTTGCTTTGCATGCAGAAGCTCCCAAGTTCAATCCCTGGCATCTCCAGGTAGGGCTGTGGAAAAACTCCTGCCTGAAACCCTGGAGAGCTGCTGCCAGTCAATGACTGGCTGGGTTCAGGCAACACGATAACCCACACTCAAGGGTTGAGTGTGGGTTGTTGAACTGTGGGTTATCGTTTTTGTCTGAACCCAGCTGCACCAACAAGCCATGGCTTGTTAACTACGAGCAACCCATGAAGAGAACTCATGGTTTGTTGCTGGGTTGTAAACTGTGGGTTGATCATCATGGTTTGTTATCTTGGCTGGGTTCAGGCAACATGATAACCCACAGTTCAACAACAACTCACACTCAACCCTTGAGTGTGGTTTACTGTGTCGTCTGAACCCAGTCAACGTCAACAATACCAGGCTAGATGGACTAAGGGTCTGATTCAGTATAAGGCAGCTTCCCATGTTCCTAAATAGCCTGCCCTGGTGTAAGACAGCTTCCTATGTATTCTTTCTCTCATTCAGAATTTTATTAGGAATTGGGGAAGGAAGATTCAGTTTTAAAAAAACAAAACATTTATGTGGTGGAAATGTTCACTGACCAAAAATGATTGGAAAAAGATAACAATGATCACGTAAAGGATTTTAGGATACAGCACATTAGATCCAGTGTGATTTCTCTTGATTAAAGGGGCATGGGAGTGCCCTTTTAGTTGAACCGCAAATTCAAAAAGAAAAAGTTGCACCATTATAAGCCTAAAAGTTCTACAGATTATAAAAATGACACCTGCAGAGCTAATAACCTGAAATGTGGCATCCATGATCTACCTGATAGGGTCTACAATCATGCAAAATGTCAAGCTGATCCTGTACAAATTGCCACAGATACAGCAAGTTAAGAAGTGCTGAAAATTGAGACCCATTTGTACATTTTACTAAAGCTGCAGTTCGGCATATTATATTATATTTCTTTCAAATTTCTTTCAAATATATTATATTTCTTTCAAACTACTGATGTACTTCATTCAGGCTTGTTGAGAAGGTGTGCCTTTCATTGGTTTGGTGAAAGTTTGAGCAGCAGTTAAAAAATTATCAAGCTTTTTCTGCCCCATGAAAGCCTATGGCAGAAAGTGCTGGCAAAGTTATGTCAGGCATGCTCTGTTTCATTCTGAAGTTAGAATGCTGCCAGTGTTTTGTATTCCACTATTCAGGTCAGCATTCTGACATTGGGGGGGGGGGGGTAGCAGGAAACTGTTGACTGAGATAAGAGTGAGATAATTTTGAAGACTGAGGGAATCACTCTCACTGATGAAGAGGGAGGAAAATGAAAAAAAACCCAAACCTATTCTGGAATCCTGTGCAGGCTTATTCTGAACGTACTGGAACATACATATCTATTCATTTGTGCATATCTACGTACTCAGTTTATGACTTGTTTGTGTTTTGTTTTTCAGTTTGTGGTGTTTTGTTTTCTTCTCTCCAGAACAGTGTAATAATACATTTCCTTTTTTAAAAAAACCATGGAAATTCTATGATCAAAAAAGCTGTCAGTTTAAGACCAGAGTTAAGGCTATCTCACATTGGCTCAAGCTCCAGAAAGCCAAGAAATTAGAAGCTAACGCTGAGGCCTTCATTGACGTGCCCCATGATCGGTGATGATGTTGTGCAATGTCACAAATTGTGCTTGCTTACAAGCAACGAACAGGCTTGGGTCAACTTGCAGGAGGATTCCTCTAGCACAGGGCTCTCCAACTTTGGGTCCCCAGATGTTGCTGGCCTACAGCTCCCAGCATACCCAGCCAGCATGGCTAATGGCAAGGGATTCTGGGAAGTGTAGTCCAGCAACATCTGGGGACCCAAGGTTGGAGAGCCCTGATTTAGCAATACAGTAAGACTCAAATGTTTCATAAGGCAACACAGGACCAGGACAACATGGGCATCTTTGCTGGGCCCAGGCACTCCATCCTCCATATCTGGATTTGGGCCTGAAAGACCAAGAATAAGTGTGGGTGCATGGAGGCTAAGTTGTAAGCAAGCACAATGTGTGATGTTGCACACCACCATTACTGATGACGGGGCATCAGCCTTCGCTTTCAATTTCCTGGCTTTGTGGAGCTTGAGCCAACATGAGAGAGCCTTAACTCGGCTCTTAAATTGACAGTTTTTTTTAAAAAAATTTAAATATATATTACAGCCAGAATGCCCAACAGAGATAAAGAATTGATCTCTTGTATGATTACTGCTGAAAGAATTTCATGGGCAAAATACTGAGGGCAAATGATAATATCAACTGTTAAAGAGCAGAAATACATGATGGCAAAAAATAACGAATTAGTTTTGTTCTAGAGAGAAAGAGAGAGAGAAAAGACAAATTGGATTGACTAATGGCTGTCATTAATTTTTTTTAAATAAACTATTGAATTATACACAGAAATGCACATTTATCTTAAAATATGATTGAATATGTGCAACTCAAGTATATGATTTTTTTAAAGTGTTTTTTAAAAAAATAAAATAACAAAAGAAGAGCGTTCCTAGTATTAGAAGGGGAAGGGAAGGGGAATAAATTTCACTCCGTAAAACATACTCCAGGCATGAAATAACACTGTACTTTGGAAATGGAAAATAAAAATGCTTGAGTTAAAAATGATACCGAAGAAGAGCACTCATCCCCTAAGTAAATGTAAAGCTAATTGCAGATGGACATCTTCAGTAGTTTAAACAACCGCCAGAAAGTTATCTTATTAGAGTGTAAGCATGCAGGCTAGTACATTAGGTTCTCTCAAATAAAAACGATGATCACCATCAACTGAGCCATCACACTGATATATTTAAATCCTAAAAATAAGTCACCGGTGGTCATTCCCACCATTCCCTTTCAACCTATTAGCATTTGTTGGATGGGAAGTTGACTTTTGCACCACATTGGGAAGCTACATTGTGTATAAGTAAGGAGTTGTGTATTATGGCTATAGGGCTGGGGTGAGGAACCTGTGACCCCCCCCCCCCCGATGTTCTTGTTGGGCCACAACTCCTCATCCCTAACCCACATGGCCAGTAGTTGGAGATGATGGGAGTTTGAGTCCAACAACACCCCAAAACCCACAGGTTCTCCACCCCTTCCCATGGGGGCTTTCCTGTTAGTTGGCTTAAAGGAGGTGAAGTTGCAGTTCTACAACATCTGCAGGGCCACATATTCCCCATCCCTGCTGCAAGGGAACTGTTGCTTCTTGGACCTGTTGGCTTCACCCCTTCCCATACGCTGCCTCTGCAGGGAGAACTTAACCATGTCTTCATGTATCTTTCCCTCCTCATCTGGGATGGCATCAGGGGATGTGAGGAGGAGGGTAATGCTATAAACACGCCCAGAACTAGCCTTAGCCTTCCTTGCTGGCTGAGGTGAAAAATCTCTTTAAGTTGCTGCACCCCTCAGTTGAGTGTTGACTCTAGTAGTTTTTTTTTGGGGGGGGGAAGGGTCTTGGGCAAGATGTTCTCAGTGGGCCTCCCTCTCTGATTGGGCCCACATCTCCTCATCACCACTGATAGCACTGCTCATTGCCTTGCTCTCTGCCACTGGGCCCAAACCCCATTACCCGCTCATCAGAGGGAGACAGTAAGGTGAGCAAGGATGCCATCCATTGTATCACTCTTGTCACTGTTTGCTCACTCAGAGGTTCCTGTTCAGGTTGCCAGCCAGCCAGCCAGGCAGGCAGGCAGGCAGGCAGGCCCTCTTTCAGGATACTATTCCATTCCTCCTCCCAATGCAGGTTTTCCGTCCTACCGCCAAACTGTCACGTAGCATTCCGTGGCCACTGAGCATGCTCAGTTCTCATTGGGCTGCTGTTGTTGTTTTTTTGGTAAAGATGTTTTGTACTTCTGCAAACCTTGGTGTCCCCCCATGCCTGCTGATCAGGGTGGCCGGATGCCAAAGAGGGCAGGGTTCCTGCAATGCTAGTAATTGTTTTGGAAAGAAGAATTTCAGCAGGTGGCACTTGTCATGCAAGTGACACCTGCTGAAATCCCCTCTTCTACACAACTATTAAAGGTGCAGGAATCCTTGTCTCTTTGGCATCTGGCCACCCTACTGCTGATACCTCCCTTTTGTACATGAATGGTGCTGTTTTGGCTACAGTATTTTTCCATGTATAAGACTAAACTTTTTCCTAAAATTGTTTGACTAAAAATTGAGGGTCGTCTTATACATGGAAGTAAGCCAAGGAGAGAACCACGCGGTTGCGAAACTGCCCAGTGGGGGGCGTCTTATACATGGGGGCGTCTTATAGACGGAAAAATACGGGTATATCAGAATTCATACCTGGAGAACGGTTTATAGTGTCCTTCGCTATCCTGGAGCCCTCCAGATGTTTTGGATGGCAACTCCCAGCATTCCTGACCATTGCCCATGCTGGCAGGGGCTGATGGGAGTTGAAGTCCAAAACATCAGGAGGGGCACCAAGTTGAGGAAGGAAGCTATATAGGATATTCCCAGAGAAAGGCTCCACCTTCCTCCCAGGCTGGATCAGTCCCCGCACTCACTTCTTTTGTATGCATCAAATCCGTGTATTGCCGCCTTGCAGTGTTTCATAGATCCACCTGGTGAAAGGGAGCAAAACGATGTGTTCTCCTCTCAGCCTTTCCTATCAACAGTGATAGATGAGCAGCTGCGTTTTATGTCCCATAACTCAAGGCACATGTTGCATCTGTGTATGGCATGACTGTGGAATTGCTATGGAAACTGATCTTCCCTTTGCATTTGTAGCTTGGGTAGAAATCATGTCACCAGGCTGCCGTTGAGAGCGCACAGTTGCAATCCAGTAGTTTGACATTACTTGGAAACCATTGAAAATATATATATCACCTCCTCCACCCCTTGTTTATTTGGAAATGTTTCTGGTTCTGCTTCAGGCCTTGTTTGCGTACTTCTTTCCCCTCCATGATAGCTGTTACTGATGATACATTGGCAACATGTACGCGGCATCTTTGATGAATATGGCCAATCCTATTGTCGGGGGCAAGGGAGCTGTTCTGTTTTGGCATGTTTGTTGGAAATGCTAGCTGCTTCTGTTTCATGTCTGCATTAATCGCCCCCCCCCCCTTTTATGGCATCGTGAAAGCCATCTGCATCAAACCCTTGCTAACATCTCAAAAGGAAAAGGGAAGGGAAGCGACAACAAGCATAGAAGAAGGCATCGATGGGAGGTGAAGGGAGACTCCCAGTTCTCTCCAGCTGCCCAAGAACTGGCAGAGGAGAGAAGAGGGAAGGAAAGCCTTGTTCAGATTACCAAAACAAGGAGACTTGGAGAAAAGCAGCCCATTTCTGCACATAGACCTCTGGGGATGCATCACATTATGTGGGATACCTTAGGAACATAAGAAGTGGCTTTCTACCGAGTCAGACCCTTGCTCTGTCTAGCTCAGTATTGTCTACCCAGGGGTAGGAAACCTTTTGGGGCCTGTGTGGGCACATTTGGCAATTTGAGAAACTGTCCTGGTCACCTCCACAAAATGGCTGCCACAGGATGCATGGCTAGTCACAGAGGACGAGTAACCTGCCCAAAAGTCTAAGTACAAGGCAGAAGTGGGGTCTGAGCCCAACATACTAAACATCTCCTTTGACCTCATAGTTCAAAGTCCCCTTTTCTTGTTTCCCTTCTCTTTCTTGGTGGCTGGGTATGCCGCAGAGGAAAGCACTGGCCTGCAGCTTCCCACCATCTTCATTTCCTAAGAATGCCTCTGAGCCCCACGTGTGACCCAGAGGCAGTCATGGGAAATGAGGATGGCAGCAGCTGGAGGCCATCATCACTTTGCTTTGAAGCAATCCTAGCTGCTGGTAAGAAAATTGGTTAATTAAAAAAAGAAGTAGGAGCCATAGGACCCCTCAGTGGGCACCAAGAAAGATGTCCAGAGGTCCACTGCTGCCTGTGGGCTACATGTTGCCTACCCCTGGCCTACCCTAACTGGCAGGGGCTCTCCAGGATCCCACACAGGTGTTTTCCTTAGCCCTATCTGGAGAAGCCAGGGATTGAACCTGGGACCTCTTGCATACATAGCATGTGCTCTACCACTGAGCTATGGTCCCACCCCAAAAGGTCACCCCCTTCTTTCCTCCTGTGACCAGGGTTTAGGGGCAAAGACCCTAATCCACAATCCATAATTCACAGCCCGCCTGCCACCCAATAAAAATGGAAGGAAAGAAGAGAAAGAGAAAGAAAGAAAGAAAGAAAGAAAGGGACTCCTACTCATCACAACTTGTTATGCTTTTTGGGAAGTGGCCACCAGACTGGCATGCTCCCCCCAAACCCTGGTGCCGGTCTTGGTTTGTAGCGTAGATATGCCCAGTGTTGCAGGATATATATCAATCCTTGTGGGAACTGTTAGATGACTACTAGCAAGTGTTTTGATCTGTTTTAATGTCTAGTTTCCTAGGATAGTTTCTCTCCCCCGCACTCTCACATGTACTTTATGGGGACAGCCTCATTCATGAAAACAGACAAATATTTAGGGAATTAAAGGTTTAGGGATATATTTTTGGGAGTAAAGCCTTGTTCTTCCCCCACCTCTGATATATAGCAGAGCCTCTTCCATGTTGCAGTGTGGAAATGTTGACAGGTAAAACATACCATCACTAATCACTTTAAATCACTCAGCCAGTCAAAATATAGCTTTATTAATATGCGCATGGTGCGCTCTCTGTCTCTCTTGCTCGCTCTCTGGGGAGAGACATGGAGAGAAGGATGGGCGTTCTTCTGTGTCTCTTGACTAATCAAGAGTGATGCGTTGCACATTTTCTGGATGACTGTACTGGAATGTTATTTTTGTGGGGGTTTTGTTTTGTTCTTTTAAAACCCCCCGTGTATGATCTAAATCAGGGTTGTCCAACCTTGGGTCCCCAGATGTTTTTGGCCTACAACTCCCAGCATGCCCCAGCCATGTAGGCCAAAAACATCTGAGAACACTGATCTAAATGGATCTTTTCCATCTCTGGCTCCTATAGTTTTTGATTACCGGTAATATACCAATTTAATGCCTGGCTTATAATTATTTATCTCCCAGATTATTTATATGCCAGCCTTTTCGCCACACTCCCTGCTATTTTGCAAGATGAAATCTAGCCAGTTAAATATTTCAAGATGATTACACATACACCTCACATGTGTGTGGGTGTGTGGGTGCGCACACGCACACGCACGGGAAATGAGGATGGTAGCAGCTGGACACACACACACACACACACACTGTCGCATATCAAAAACAAAACAAAACAGGCCTATTAGTACAAAGTAAATATTTCCTTTCTTCTGCATAGCCAGAAAGGCTTGAAGGAGGCATTGGTTAGAGATGTTCTCTCTCTCTCTCTCTCTCTCTCTCTCTCTCTCTCTCTCTCTCTCTCACACACACACACACACACACACACACACACATGAAAGTTGAACGGAGTGGGTGCCTCCAATGCTCTTAGATCCAACATTGTTACTAGAGGTACAGGTGGCCTTGGTGGCTCGGAGTGCCTTTAATCAACTTAGGCTGATATACCAACTATGAGCCTACCTGGACAGAGATAGGCTTGCGACAGTTATTCACGCTCCAGAAACCTCCTGTTTGGATTCTTGCAATGCATTATACGTGGGACTGCCTTTGAAAACAATTTGGAAACTTCAGCTGCTAGACTGCTAACTGGGATTGGCCAATTTGATCATATGATGCCAATCCTTCTCCATCTGCACTGGCTGCCAGTCCATTTCTGGGCCCAATTCAAAGTGCTGGTTTAAAGTCCTAAATGGCTTGGGCTCAGGTTACCTGAAGAAACATCTCCACCCATATTTGCCTACCTGGACAATATCATCTTCAGAGCTGTCCTTCAGATGCCCCTGCCAAAGAAGGCAAGGCAGGTAGCCACAAGAGGGAGGGCCTTTTCAGTGGTGAATGCTCTTCTCAGAGATGTTCACCCTATGACTGGGTTCGGATGACATGATCAATAACGGTGGTGACTCACCATTGCTTCTTGGGTGTGTCATTCAAACCCAGTCGTCGTGACTCACCATTGTGACTTATCGTTGTTTTGAACAACGATAAGTCACAATGGTTTATTCTAGGGTGTGTACGTACCACGATGGCTTGCCGGAGAGGCTTGCCTGCTGTAGCTGGGACGCAGTCCCCAGCTGCAGCGGGCAAACCTCTCTGCGAGCAGGGTGGAATCTGTTCCTGTCACTGGCATGGCTGCACCAGTAACAGAAGCAGGCCCCTTCCCACTTTGCCACCAGCGAGGTTTACCTGCTGTAGGTGGGGACACAGTCCCCTCAGCTGCTCTGTGTACGGAGCAGCCACAGGGACCGCATTACCGCCTGGAGCAGGAAGACTTACCCTGCTAGTAAACCTCTCCGGCGGCGGGAGGCTGTGATCCACTCTCCATGGCTGCTCCATTCACGGAGCAGTCACAGAGGGTGGATCCGGCACTCCCGTCTCCTGCCTGAGAGGAGACTTCTCGAGGAGGTGAGAGGCTCCCCCCCCATTGCACTTCAGGGAACAAGCCCTGTTTGCGCAGTGGGGAGACTTTGACAGCCGCTGCAAGCTGAAATCAGCTCGCGATCACAGCTGTCGGAGAGGAGCCTCATTCCTCCCCGTGGTGTCCCCTGAGATATCGCTGGGAGGAATATGGGGGAGGGAGGAAGCGAAGCAACAACGATGAGCCCAATCGTCTGTCAGGCTCATTGTTGCTTCGCGCAATCCGGCAAACAATCCTGGTAATGTACCACGATTGTTGCCCGGTCATGCGAACCCACCCCATGCCTATGTTATGGTCTTTCCGGCACCAGGTGAAGACCTCTTTATTCTCACAGGCATTTTAAGCAATGGTTTTAGTGCTTTTAGTACTGTATTCTGCTGCTTATTTTAATTTGGTTTAATGATGTTGCAATGGTTTTATTCTTTGCTGTTACTTTTATCTTGGTTTTATTCTCTGCTGTCCCCTGATCATCTTTGTTGTACTTCTGCAAAACTTGGGGTTCCCCCAAGCATGCTGACACCTCCTTCTAGTGTGTGAATGGTCCTGTTTTGACTACATATGGATCAGTACTCGGAGAATGAGTTTGCAATGAGCATATAGCAGCTGTTCCCAACCTGATGCCCTCCAGATGCGTTGGACTATACCTTCCATCATCTGCAGACGGCGTGGGAATACTGACCATGGGGATACTAGCTGAGGATGATGGGAGTTGTATTCCAACACATCTGGAGGGCACTTGCTAGAGGAAGGCTGCGATATAGGATGGACCGTCAGCTTGTAAGAACATTCAATGTCCTGATGAAGTACACAGCCCTTCTCTTGTATCTAAAGAGGAAAAAGTGATGTGGCCTCTGGTGTGTGTGTATGTGTGTGTGTGTGTGTGTGTGTATACACACACACACACACACACACACCAAGAACTCCAGCGTTCTTACTGGAAGTGAAATGAGTTTTAATAAATAGTCCTTACATTTTCATGTTTGCAATATGCACCTTCAGAACTATACTTTGACATTTGAAACAACACATTTTCAATTTACGTAGAATATTGCTTGAACTTTACCAGCCATGTCGAATTCAGGGGACCAAAACATACACAACTTCTGTAAGTGCTTTTTTAAACTTCATAAAATTACTGGCAGCACCTGAAAAGGCTTGCATAACAAATATACTTCATCTAGGCTCCCTTTTATTTATCTATTTATTAAGGTTGCTCCGTTTTATTTATCTAGGCTCCCTTTATCTAGGCTCTCTTTTGTTGGGGGCAAAGGGGTTTCAATTTATGTCTTTGAAATCTGAATCTGTCAGCCTAAACTGTTTTCTGCTCTAATACTGATTGAACAAATGGAATCATGTGATTTCCCCCCCCCTCCCAGTGCATTTAGAAGTTCCATGTTATATTCTTGTACTATCCATTTTTAAAATATTGTGCATGTATAGGTATGAATAGATAAAAGATCCACAGAGCTTGAGATGTATATCATGCGTGACAGTGCTGCCTTTGGAACTGTCCTGCAATGGAATGGTATAAAATAACAACAACAATACTAGGATTCCCCCCCCCTGCATTTAGGAAAACAACACAGAAATATAAGCACTTCCAGAGGGATAGCCATTATCTATTAATTAGTCTACCTCAGCAAAAAGAACAAAAAGTCTTGTGGCACTTTAAGGAGAATGGGTTAGATCCAGACTCAGTAAGCTGCATCTGAAGGAGGGTCTTCTCCCATATTTACCTACCCAGACCCTAAGGTCATCATCTGAGGCCCTTCTCCAGCTACCACTGTTGAATGTGGTGAAGCTGGTGGCTACAAGAGAGAGGGCCTTCTCAGTGGTGGTGCCCCATCTGTGGAACACCGTCCCAGAGAGGCTAACATGTTACTTATATTTTGGTCTTTTCAGCACCAGATGAAGACTTTTACTGTCATTGTTATATTGTTACTTTGTATTTTATGTTTTAATTTGTATACCTCCCAGATGATGATGATCATGATCATGATCATCATCATCATCACCTTAACAACAACAAATAGTTCCTATTGATTTTAATGGACCCAAAGTTCACCTGACTTGTTCCAGCCTTACAAAATGTATTCCAACATAAACTTTTTCTGGACTAGAACCCATTTCATCAGATGCAGGACATGGTACCCTTAGATGGCAGGTGTATATATATCAGTCTACGTGAAGGAGCACCTTCTCCTATATGTTCCTGCTCACTTGATAAGATTGTTTTCGGAGACTCTTCTCTGGGTGTTGCCACCCACAATGGTGTGACAGGTGAAAGAGCCTTCTCTGCAGTGCCCTCAGCCATCTGTGGACAGTGGAATGCCCTTCCTGGGGAGATCCACCTGGCATCTTCACTGTATACATTTAGAGTACAATCCTACACATGTTTACACAGAAAAAAAGGTCTTACATCTCCCAGCATGCCCCAGCCAGGATTGCACTCTAAATGCATACAGCGAGGATGCCAGGTGGATCTCCCTAGGAAGGGCATTCCACAGATGGCAAAAAATAATGAATTAGTTTTGTGCTAGAGGGAGAAGGAAAAAGACAAATTGGATTAATTAACAGCTGTCATTTTATTTTTTTGTAATATACTATTGAATTATACACAAATATGCAAGTTTGTTTTAAAATATGATTGGATATATACAACTTGACTATATGATTATTTAAGGGTGCAATCCTCTGCAGGTTTAGATGGGAAAAAGTCCTACAACTCCTAGCGTGCCCCTGCCAGCAGAGCTGGCTGGGGCATGCTGAGAGTTGTAGGACTTTTTTCCATCTAAACTTGCAGAGGATTGCACCCTTAGTATTGCACCCTTAAATGCCAGGTCAAGACCTTCCTCTTTCAGGAGGCATTTAATGTGTAATCAGTTGCTCTGTTTATTAACTTTACTGCTGTCTCTTTAATATTTTTTAATATTTTCATTGTTGATTTTATTGTTTTGGTTGTTATTTTATTGCTGTTTGGTTTTGGGGTTTTTTTATGATTGTAAACTGCCCTGGAGGCATCTACCAGTTGGGCGGTGTGTAAATTTAATGAATAAATATGTGTAGAGCAAGAGCGAATTGCAAATAGTGGGGTCAAATGTCAACGAAGTGCAAGAAATACAATACCCATGGTTGTGGTTGCACCTGTCAGTGATGGGCAGCAAAAAAAAAAAAAGATAAAACAACCATTCAGACCAGGTAGCTTCGGGTTTGGAGGCTGGCATTGCCAGGCAGTTTAGGAGCCATTAGTGACCATGCTTCAATGGGCTTCTCTACACAAGGCATTTATTGTGCGCTCATGATGATCCCTCACCCATGGAAGTTTGCGGGTCCATTACATGATGACGTCATCCTCCAGGGCCTCTCCCGTGTTTTCCAGCCATTTTCGCAGCTTTTTTTAGACCAAGGAAAGTGCAGTATTATCCCGGATGCGGCCATGATTCGCTATCTGAGCCTTGTGTATATTCGCAATTCCACTCTATACCGCAGTGCCACCTTGTGGTTGTGTAATTGACTATTTAGGAACATATAGAAAGGCAGAGAAGGAAAACCCCTGGAGGGGAAAAAAACCCCTCGTGTAAAGGACACACTCTTCTTCCCACAAAGAAAATGGAAGAAGCAGCCTCGGTAAAGTGCCAGGTTAAACGTCTCATGTAGAGAAGCCCAATGTGTCATGCAGGAAGAGGCAAACAGTATCCTTCGCTGACTGGCTTCAAAGCAGAGATATTGATCTGTAGGGAAAAGATTGCAGTTGGGGCTGCATCATCATCATCATCATCATCATCATCATCATCATCATCATCATCAGGCGATCACTCGTGACCGAGTAAGATTGTCTTCCAGGATAAAAGGAGGAAATTCTAAAGAAGATTGTGTAGACTCTAGCGATGGGTCCGTAAGTGACTGTGGAGGCCAATTCTAGATCCACACAGCTTCCCACAGTGAGGACACAGGTTACCAGATGGAAGATGGTCCTGTAAAGGATTCGTTTGACATGCTTTTCGCTTAGCACGTTTCTCCCTTTCACCTTGCACTCGGGCTTCTTCAAAGTCCATGGAACCTTTGTGAAAGGCCAACCTCCATTTAGATCGTTCATGGGCCTGCAAACCACTTATGAATCACCAAAAAAGAGGAAATGCATCATCAAAAGAGGACAGCAATGTGCAATAAATGTGCCTATGATAATTTATATGTATAGATGCAAATTTAGATATTTTTTTTAAAAAAATAATAATTTAAATAGACATACAGGACATCTCACTATAGTGGGGATGACTGTGACCAGGTGACCTGTGCACTGACCTGTTCAGTCTGCTGTTCAGGTGCTAACTGTGGATGGGTAACAATTCATATGAATCTTTATTTTTAAACTGGACATGGATATAACAGCCCTTCAGATAGAGGATGCCTTCAAATGGAGGACTGTCCTCTGTAAAAGAAGACACATAGCCACCCTAGCCCAGGTAGATGCAGGATGATAAGCAAGGCCAAGAGTACCAGCTGCTCAGGCAAAGATCTAGGAAGCATTTTTGGCCAGAGACAACCAATGAGCTGTCCATGGGGTGGAGCTCCCTTTTCATGTCCTTTCCATGAACACACACAGGGCAACAGGCTCCAGATTCCCTGTTCAAGTCTGAGTGGACCCTGGAATAACTTAGTTCCATAACAAGCAAAGAAAAAGATAATGGCAGGAATGCCACCTTCTGGTGATGTCCCCACTCCAATAAGATGATATAAAGTTAAACTCATCTCCCTTCACTACCTCCCCCGTTTCTCCTCTTGTCTTTCGGTGCTGATCCTTGGCTAACCTTCCTGAAAAGTGCTGTGCACAACTGACCATGAACTGTGTAGTCCCTCACTTAGATTTTCTCGTCTCTTGAGGCTGAGCTCAGATAACTTTCTCATTCAGGATGACTACATCAGAGCTTCTCCTGAGACCCTTTCACTCTGCTCCTTCAATGGCTTGTGCAAGATTCTAATAGATGGTTCTTGCCTCCCAGACAGTTGATGCAAGATTTTTTTCTTCTTCTCTTCACCGGCCTGCTGCCTGCCTGTACCTCAGCCCTAAGCTATTGCTTTCCTATTCATAATGGCGGCCATGAAGATAAATTTGTTGTAGGCCTCTCTTCTATTGAACTTTAAAGGGGAGTTGGACTATTTGGTAAGTGTAGATGACTGCTTAATTCAATGGATATCCATGAGAGAGAGTTTGTTTGTTTGTTTGTTTATTTATTTACTAGTGAATGGGCCCGGCTTCACACGGGTTGGAGTAGCCCTTCATTTGATACAGCAAAGCCTTTAAGCAAGCTTACACAGCTGGTAGAGCTAGACACATTGTGCCCACCCTGTCTGAGTGAAGCCATGCCCACTGGCACCCATCGGCATGGCCCCTGCCATGGTGCATCCTGATAGCCACCTGAGGGAGGGGTCTGTCCACTCCATTCCCCTGAAGGGGGCTGCCTCACAGTAGTTGGGGAGGGAGAAGCCATATAACCCTGTGTCTCGATCTACAAATGTGCCCTGGCTTCAAACTGTATTGACTGCAAAGCTAGGTACTGTTTATGGACGTCTGCCCCCTAGTCACTGAAGATGTTACTGCAAGCTTCAACTGCATGGACACATTAACATTAATAGTTAATTGAATTAATTAATGCATTTAAAAAACAAAATAACCCTGAGGTGCACACCCCTAGGGTCCCCTTAGTAGGTGTGGTACATTTCAGGTGTCTAGTTTTCAGGGTCTTGCTGGTGCTATGGCACTGATGGACGGATGGACAGACAGACAGACAGACAGAAACCCATCCTTAAATAAAATCTATAATGCTTTTTTTTTTTAATCTCCCGCCTTTCCACTAAAAATAGTGCTCAAGGAGGTGGTGCTCAAGGCTGAGCATTGGCACTATTGAGAATATGACAGCTAATTCGGATCTCTTCATCATTTGTGTAGGAGGACTAATCTATCACTTTTGTATGTGTCTCTCTCTGTGTGTGCACGCGTGTGTGCGCCGAAGCATGCATATATAATATATAATCAATATTGTTTCATCAGTTATCACTGCTGGCTCTTCATGAATTGCCCTTAGTGTCTCCGTTTACTATTTGAATTTTAAACTTAATTCTCACTTAGGGACTGCGTGGGGGAGAAATCAATGGGATCCTATCACTTACTGACATGAGAGGGACTCCTCTGTGATACACAACGAAGGCTGTGAATTATTCAGAAGGGCCTCAGCCTCTTATTACCTCTCACAAGGTTGGGCTGATTAAAATTGCATATGAGGGCTCCATGGGGGTGACGGTTCCATTTGGCCAGCCGGCGCTGGAAGAAAAAACACACACGTTTTCCATCGTACCCTTTCCAGCTCGTGCTGCCTTCCCACCCACCACCCACTCCGTGACAAGCGTTCACGCCGACACAGGGTTGATCTGTATTAGCGTGGAACAAGCGGCACCGGCAACAAAAATGTCACGGCGTGGGAGTGCTCCTGTTCAGTGTTTTAGCCGTCCAAGCCTCCCCGCCCCATAGGATACTCCACTCCATTGTCCCTTGTTTTCATTCCCTTCCCCATCAGAGAATTCAGCAGCCACTGAGCATGTTCAGTCCTCACTGGGCTGTTTTGGGGGTGGTGGGGTATGTGTGGATTTTTTCCCCTGCTTTTGCAAATCTCAGGGTTTTGTTGAATATGCTGTTTCTCAGTTTCTCCATTTGGCTTGATAGCCATCATAACTCAGTGCCTGTTTGCTGTTATCGCTATGATGATTTTAGTCTCTGTTCTTCTGTGAATTCAAGTCATGTCTTTGTAACCTGAAATGTGGGGGTACACTTGTGCCCTTTTGTAACTTTGTAACCCTGTGGCAGCCAGCAGGGGCAGTGCTAGGGGGTGGCCCACTAGGACTGGAGTCCTAAATCTCTCATTTGGAGCCCTGAATCTCTGGGAGGCCCTCTGCCCTGCCACCCTGCGGTCCATGGGCACTTGCTGAAATAAAGGTCCAGGGGCCCTGATGATCTCTGTTGCATCCGATCCCCCTGGATTAGCTGACTTTTGGGCTACATGTGCTTCCTCTCCTGCTGCCTCCCTTGAATCTTTCTGCCTGAGGTTTTTTTTTCTGAAATCAAATGCCCTCCTCTCCCCTGTCCATACATCCTTTCCCCCCCCCCCCCAAATAGGGGTGTCCTTAGCAGACAGGGGCCTTTAAAGACACAGACACAGAGAGACTTTAGAGCAGGGCTTTTTTTCTGGTGGAACTCACCAGAACTGAGTTCCAGCACCTTTTCTTCTATTAATTGCATTACAATTTAATCGCCATCTACTCCCGAGGAAATGTAATCCAAGAGTTCCGGTACGTTTTTCTCCAGAAAAAAAAGCACTGCTTTAGAGCATATGTAAATTAGCACATGCAAATTTGTGCATCTTTTTTAGTCCTGTGGACCTGTGTGCCCTGGATCTTTTTGGTACCTAGCACTGCCCCTGGCAATCCAGGAAGAGTGCTACATGCAGTGAAGGGCAAGATGGTGTGTGTCCCCACACCCTAGTAGTTCCACATACAGAAACTGAATAGGTGGGCAGTTGAATCTTACTGCAATGCTGATGATGGGACAGCATCGTCCAGCGAACCTGAGGGCAGCAGACTAGCTTAAGAGGTGCAAGACAGGCTGGGCGGTACATGTATCTTTGCCCTCCAACAGAGGGGAATGGCTGGGAGGGGGCTCAGGAGGAACAGCTAGGGGGCTGCTGCCATGCCCCCCCCACACCATAGCATTCACTGCCTGAGGTGGCTGACCCACTCTGCGTAATGGTAGGAATAGCTCTGCACAACAGCGTATATATTGGAGCAACTGATCATGTTTTTCAATATCTCCTTTACAGTGGAATAATCTGATATATTGCTCTTTAGGCACCATGTGAAGACCTTCTTATTTACCTAGGTTTTTCCAAATAATTTAATTCTGTCGATGCTAGCCTCTGGTCCTATTATTTTAGCTGCTGCTTTTATGATTTTATCTGCTCTGATGCTGCAGAAGTGTGTGTGTGTGTGTGTGTGTGTTTTACTTGTAGATGGCAAAAATATGGGGGGGGGATCTAGGTAGTTTTCCATGGGGGATGGGGCACAAAATGGGGGGGGGAGTTTTAGTAGAGGTTAACTTGTAGCAATAGTGGTAGTGGTCCTCCTGTGTGTGTGTGTGTGTGTGTGTGTGTGTGTGTGGTGCCATTATTTCCCCTGGAAGTGGAGTTCCCTCACTGCTGCCTCTTTTGCAATCTTGGCAGCAGCAGGTCCCAGTTGTACCCCTCTTAGATGCCCCTGGAATGATGCTGCATGACACAGTGTCATTCCAAGGGTGTTCTGGGGGCAGAGGGAACAGCGGCCGCCAGCGGGTGGTTGCCAGGAGAAGCAGTGCCGCCACTAGAAAAGTAGCAGCTGCCAAAAGCAAAGCAAAACAAAAAGCTTGGGGGAATAATCCTCATCCTCGTCATCCAAAAGGAAGCCCAAAGCAGCTAGCTCATAAGATCATACAGAAGCAAATGCAATGGTATCAAATACAATTTCAACAGACATCTATATTAAAAAATTATGTGGCAAAAATAAGTACCATAAACCTATAAACAAACTTTCAGTTCAAGTCTTAAACACCAACTCATTTAATAAATACTAATTTCATAAATATAGCAAAACAATGGGACAATGAAATAAAATCTGTATTTTAATCCCCCACCGCTGCCAATGTTGGCTGCCAGACAAGTTACCCCCAGTCCTTTTACCCGCATGTCACACCCCCTAAGAAAGTTGCTAAGAGGGTGCAATCCTATGGCCCGCTAGACACAGTCTAGCGGGCCATAGGAAAAGTCTGAATCCTAGCTCCGACCTCGGAAAAGCGCTCTGAGGTCAGAGCTGGGACTCCAACTTTGGAGCGCCCTCAGAGCCGGCATGGTTCTTTTCACAAGGCCGACTTCAGAGCCTGCGCTGGGAGGGCATTCCAGGGGGCAGGGAGGGGAGGAATGAGGCACTGCCATGCTATGAAGAATTCAGGCAGTGCCCTCAGTCTCCTATCCTCACAAGCCTGGGGGAAAACATTTAGTCAACTTAAATTGGCCGTCTAAGTGTTTTGGAGGGTGAGGGAAGCGTGGAGGCAATCCTTGCTTCCGTGCTCCTCCCGCGTTCCATTGGATGCCCGTAATCTTCTGAGTTCAGAGGGTTATGGACAGCCACATAATTGGATGGCACAGCCCGGACAGCTCCTGTTTTCTCCCTCTTAGATCCTGACCCCCAGATTTCAGTTCAAAAGCTCTCCAATTCAGAACTTTCGGCTCAACCCTATTGAATATTTACTGAGTTTGTAAGTCACGTTGGAAGTTCTTAGAATTGAAAAGTGGGGTGGAAAAATTCAAAATAAATAAATAAAGAGACTTGCCACATAAGTTATCAGTACATGTTGGTGGCACATAATGAGGTCGCTTCTGCACCTATTTTGGCTGGGTGGAAACATCCTTTATCATTTGTCAGACTAAAAGGAAGCCATCCACTAAGAGTATTGAGCAATCTTATTTACATCAGTGTCTAGAGAATGAATAATGAGGTGAGGATGTTGGGATTCTAATATAGGGATGCCAACTTTTGTGTGAAGGTGAAACCAGAGAAACCAGCATAATGTCATGATTAGTAGAGCCTTTTGCAGGTCATGTTTTTATCTTTATAAAATGTTTTTGTCGTTATAAACATTTTGTTGTTTTATCATGGCGGAGAAGGCCATTGGCGGCTACTAGTTCTGATTGGCTATATGCTTCCTTCAGTATCAGAGGCAGTATGCCTATGTATGTACACCAGTTGCTGGGGAACATGGGTGGGAGGGTGCTGTTGCGCTCATGTCCTGCTTGTGGGATCCCATGGGCAGCTGGTTGGCCACTGTGTGAACAGAATGCTGGACTAGATGGACCCTTGGTCTGATCCAGCATGGCTCTTCTTATGTTCTTATGGTTTATGGCAGAGCAGGCAATCCAGTGCTCTCCAGGTGGTTTGATCTGCAGCTCCCATATTCCCTGACAATTGACCCCACTGGCTGGGGCTGATGGAAGCTGTAGTCCAAAGCATCTGGAGGGCACCAGGTTGCCTGCCCCCACTTATGGAGTACGAGAGGACAGTTCTCTGCCCCAAGGAGCTTTTAATCTAAAATTTGAAACAACAGAGGAAAGGGAGGGAAGTGGAGGCAAGTGATCAGAGAAGAATAGGTGATTTTTTTCAGTGGCACGCACTTGGCTTAGTTGCAGTAGAGCATGGGAATGAGGGGGTTGAGCCAAAGGCTCCACAGAAAAGGCAGCGTTTAAAGAGGGTTTTGAAGGAAAGGAGGCAGCATCGCATGTGTCCTGGGAGGCATCTGGGGCAGCAAGGGAGAAAAGAGTTTTTAGGATACTTTTAAAGGTTTTAAAGAATATTTTAATAATATTTGCTGTGTTTTTAACTACTTATGTATTTTATGTTATGGTTGTTCCCTGCCTCGATCTGAGTGGAGAGGCAGGTAAAAAATAAATAATAATAATAATAATAATAATAATAATAATAATAATAATAATAATTATAAGATCAGTCTTTTGAAGGAGCAGATCATCTTTGGGTGGCAGTGGGTGGTGGAGCTGGAGGAGCCAAGATCATTGGGCAGGGATGTAGGGGGCCATAGCTCAGTGGAGAGGCTGTGGCTCAGTGGTAAACTACATGCTTTGCACGCAGGATGATTCCAGGCTCAATCCCCAGCCTCTCCAGGTAGGGCTAGGAAAGAATCCTGGCTGAAAACCTGGAGAGCCACTGCCAGTCAGTGTCGACAATACTGGGCTACATGGGCCAAGGGTCTGACTCAGTATAATGCAGCTTCCTCTGTTCCTATGACCTTTCAGGATTCTTTATAAACCCCATAGGTGTAGCATAGTTTATTAGAAAATGAGATGAACATAGATGCAGGAGCTCTCATGTTACAGCTCAAGAAAGAAAGAAAAGGTTCAATTTGCAGGAAGGGGGAGTCCACAGTGACTTGCACCGTTGCACATGGTCTTTGCCCATATGGGAGGGGCTAGAGCTCAGTGTGGTAGAGCACCTGCTTTGCATGTGGAGGGTCCCAGATTCAATCCCTTGCATTTCCAGGTAAGGCCAGGGAGCCACTGTGGGTCACTGTCAACAATACTGGGCTAGATGGACCAAGGGTCTGACTCAGTAGAAGGCAGCTTCCTAGGTCCCTATGTATCTGATTATAAGAGCTGAGAGATAAAAGGGTGAGTCAAGGCCATGGAAGAGAAGAACAAGGAGCTTCTGCTGGATCTTGGAGCAGGCAGGTAGCCAGAGAAAGACACAATCTATTCCACTTTCAAATGGGATGCAGGCATACAGGCATATCATTAAGGTATGAGTGCATGTTTTCAGTGTAACATGTTAAGTGGGCCTGAGAGCAAATACCGAATGTGAGAGCAGGCAGCAAATCTCCATTCGGCCATTGTTTCCACAGGGAGACAATGCTGTCGTCTTTAACAATCTAGAATTTATGGCACGTGTCTTTGGGAAAAGCCATCATTTAGTGACTATGTCAAGGTGAGCAAGTTTGTTGGAGATATTCTGAAGTAGCTGCCAATTGCAAATGAAAGATTACTGGCCCAGAGTCCATATATTACAGGTGGTTTCCTGCAAGAAATAAGATAAGAGCTTTCTGAAGGGTCTGCTATTCAGAGCTCTTCACATTTTGGGTACGAGACACCTTTATTGGCAACTAATATTCAAAGAAAGAGAGAGAGAGAGAGATTGGCCTAGACAATTGAGGCTATCTACAAAGACTAAGATAGCTGTAGTTTCTGGACACATTCAATTTATTTATTACATACATTTACTACAGAGCTTTCAATCAAATTCCTAGGGTGGAATGTAAAAATCTTATTTAGGGTTAATGTCCATCCTTAGTGGGCCCTTATGTTTCCGTATTCATCACTGTTCTTGGTGTGCATCCTCTGAAGATAGGTAATTCTGTGATCAGGAATGGAATGGAAAAACTGCATACAAAGCATCCATGTTAGGGAAATTGTGTATGAAAGTAAATGTCAGTTTTCATGCCTGTTCTTTTAAAATTTACAAGCTGATGCAGAAATTGGATGGAATGAACGTATGATTGAATACAAGCAAAACGGACACTGGCCTGCCTTGCTTCATCCATCCCTAAGGAGGCACGGCCTTCTCAGTTGTGGCACCCCATCACTGGAATTCCCTCCCCAGGGAGTTGTATTTGTTTTCTTTTTGGCACCAGATGAAACCCTTTTCTCCCTCTGTTTTTGTTTGTTTGTTTGTTTGTTTTTTTAGCTTTGTAACCTGTCTGGTTTGTTTTATGATGGAATTTTATTTGCTTTGTTTATGACAGTGTCTTGTTGTTTTGCTTTGTTGCTTTTATTGCATGGGGCTGCTGTTGCCTGAAGTGAGAAGGTGCAGTCCCTTTGCTCTATGGCAACCACGCTGCTCCCAGGAAGGTTTTCGAGGTGAAGTGGCTTTGGGTGCTGTGTGTGAGAGAAAAAAAGCAGGAATACAGGAGGAGTCTAATGTGGTGGTGATGATGATGATGATCATGATGATGATCATGATGATGATGATTTTCATTTCTATACCACCCAATAGCTGAAGCTCTCTGGGTGGTTAACAACAATTCATGCAATACAATAAAACACAAAATACAAACACAATAAAAACAGCATAAAATTTCAATACAAGATTTAACGCAGAATTTAAAACAATTTGAACAACTAAAATAATTTCAATACAACTAGACCTGTTAAGAGAAAAGGCAGCTGACATAAGCCCCACGTATGCCATTAAAAGCCATTCAATGCCTCGGCATAGAGGGCAGTCTTAACCTGGTGCTGAAAGGATAGCAGAGTTGGCACCAGGTGGGCCTCAGTGCGGAAATCATTCCATAATCGGGGGGGGGGGCACCACTAAAGCATACATCTTCAGGTGACCAAACCCTGTCCCCTTATTTGAAAACATTATATCCAAACAAAAGCATGAAGTGCTACATGGATCAAGTGCTACATGGACTTCTCCAGATACTCTAAATCAGCCTTTCCCAACCAGGCCCCCTCCAGCTGTATTGGACTACAAGTCCCATCATTCCTACATGGCTGGTTGGGGTGATGGGGGTTGTAGTCCAAGACATCTGCAGGGTGCCAGGTTAGAAAAGGCTGCACTAACTCAAGAGCAGCAAGCACAAGCTGGAAACAGTGATGCAGTTAGGTATTTTTAGATTCTGGACTTAATGGTTGTACCTGCACCCCCCCTCCTAGATGGTAATTCAGGGGTCACCAACCTTTTTGGGCACATTTGGAATTTTGAGGAAGTGTCATGGGCACCATTTCAAAACGGCTGCCACAGGGCTGTGTGTGTGCCCATTCATAAAACAGTTGCTGAGGTGGGCACAGCCAGTCACAGAACACCAATTTCACAGAAGGGCAAACTGGTGAGGTTAAAAGAATTGGCCAAGAATGTGACCGCAAGGCAGATTGGGGGCTCAGACCCCAAAAACAAACCCACTCCTTTGAACCCACAATTTTTATCTCCCTATTTTGATAAGACACCCCCCCCCCAACACACACAGTGCAAAAACAAGGTGCGTAGCCTTGCTGTGTTTGGGGGCCCTCCTGCTTATTCTACTGTGCGGCCCCACGTTTCTGTCCCAAAGTCCTGCCCTGATGGCACCACTGCCAAAAAAGCAAGTTCCTCTCTCTCTTATTCCCCCTTCTTGCGATAGGGTGAAGTAGCGAAGGATGTTGGCGGCACACGCTTGCCACTTGCTCACGAATGTCTTTCCTTTCAATTTGCTTTTCAGCCTCCTTGTGTCTCAATCTTGCAACACAGGCAAGAGAAGTGGCAGGAAAGGCTGAGCAAAACAAAGCCCCGCCTTTTCCCTAGGATCAATAGAAATCAATCCCTTCACTTTGTTCAGAATGACAAAACAAAAACAGCGGTTAAAGTACACTTGAACGCCGCTGGTGAGTGGACAGCTCCAGAGCGTGGGTCAGTGGAGGTTATTCAGCACCCTGGAGAGTTCACACTAGAGGGCCATTCTAGACCCCAGTCAGGCAGAGAAGCAACTGAGTGTCCTCGCTCTTTATTTCTCAGTTAACTATTGAAGTACCGATGGCTGCTCTAGTGCTTGGATTAGGAAGCCGACATATTGACTGGGCTCACACAACATGATAAGCCATGGTGGCTTATAAGCCATGTTCGTTTCAGAGTGGCTTGTTATGTTGTCTGAACCTGGCCGGAGCAGCTTGTGCATGGTAACAAACCATGCTGCTGGGTTCAGACAACACGACAAGCCACTCTGAAACAAACATGGCTTATAAGCCACCATGGCTTATCGTGTTGTGTGAACCCAGTCACTGAGTCTGGGGCCTACCCCAGTGAGCTATCAGTGCTCAGGACTCAGAGCAGGAGAGGGGAATCTGTGGACCTCAGATGAAGTTGGACTACAACTTCTGTCATCCCTGACCCTGACCATTGGACAGACTGGCTGGGGCTGATGGGAGTTGGAGTCCAGCAAGTTCTGGAAAGCCACAGGTTACTCACCCCACCTCAGAGTCTCTTCAGGCACAAAAGGGAATAGGGGTGTGCAGTATTAGTCCTTGCTTATGGCTGGGCCTAAGATGGCCAGTGAGACATTAGCCAAAAACTGGTCCCTCCCATTTTTTCCAGCCCCATTGGTTATCCATAAAATGGAACAGGCTAGTTTAGCAATTTTCACAATTTGAAAATTGTGGGAGAATTCATCGCAGCTCCAATTGGCCATTGGCCACCATTTTGTTTTCCCCACAATGCCTCATTCTGATGGACGTTCTGGAGCTGGGAGGGGGTGCGTGGGGGGAGATGGAGCTGCCACACAAAAATGGTGTCTGACTGAAGCTGCAGAGTGCTCTGGCGATCTTCCTCCCACCTGAAAATCACTTGCCTCGCCTCCAAAAATGTAAAAGAGAGGAGGTGGTTTTGTCCCTGAACCCTCCTCATGTTTGGGCTAAATTTTCAGACTGTCTAAAAGTTTGTCTAACCCCTTTGGATTAGCCTGGCCTGGCATAAAACTGGCAGCGCGTGGCCTTCTTTCCTTGCCTGGTCAAAAGAGTAGTACCTTCTACTCACTGCTGTCTAGGGCCTTTTCAGTGGTGGCATCCCAGTTGTGGAATACTTTCTCCAAGGTTGCTTGACTGGTCATATCTTATTTAAACGTTAAACAAAGGCATGGGGTGGGAATTAGCTCAGGGCAGTGGTGCTAGGGAATGGGGGTTAACCCTTTCCTCCCAAGCCATTTTCCCAATTGAAATTTCCCTCCATCCTTGATGTTATGAATCGCCTTGCTAGAGGGGAAAAAAGAGAGGAAAAGATGGCACCTGTCTTCCCACTGCCTGCACCGCTGTTTGCAACTTTGGGGTTCAGGTAAGGCAGTGTTTCTCAACCTTGGGTCCCCAGATGTTTTTGGCCTACAACTCCCAGCATGCCCCAGCCAGCTATGGCTGGGGCATGCTGGGAGTTGTAGGCCAAAAACATCTGGGGACCCAAGGTTGAGAAACACTGAGGTAAGGTGAGGCAATTTCATAGGAACATAGGAAGCTGCCTTATACTGAGTAAGACCATTGGTCCATCTAGCCTGGTACTGTAGACACTTGACTGGCAGTGGCTCTGCAGGTTTCAAAGACAGAAACAGGAGGAGATGAGCATCCGGTAGCAACGGAAAAAAGGAGAGAACTAAGTTCTCAGGATGCAAAATCTTTATTGAATAGACTAGAGGAGCCCGACGTGTTTCGGCCTGTGTTTTTTTCTAAGGCTTTCCTCAGGGGGCTGTAAAAAAGTCTGCAGAATTCTTTAACAACTGAAGTGTCTTTCACTGTCGCCACTAAAACAGTGAAAGACACTTCAGTTGTTAAAGAATTCTGCAGACTTTTTTACAACACCCTGAGGAAGGCCTTAGAAAAAAACACAGGCCGAAACGCATCGGGCTCCTCTATTCAATAAAGATTTTGCATCCTGACAACTTAGTTCTCTCCCCCCCCTTTTTTTTGTCCGCAGGGTTTCAGTCAGGATTCTTTCCTAGCCCTTCCTGGATCAAACCAGGAACCTTCTGCATGCAAAGCATGTTCCCTTCCACCGAGCTATGGCTCGCTCCCAAATTTTGACTGGGGAAACAGCTTGGGAGAAAGGGCAAAGCAAGCCCTCCCCCAGGGCCACTGCCCCAAGTTAATTTCCCCAAGGTGAGTTGATGAGTAGTAGTAGTAATATTATTATTTTTTTTTAAACCAGCCTAATACACAGCTTGAGAAAACATTGCACAATTAAATCCCAATCTTCTTTTGTTAAGAACACTACTGGCCAGATTTCAGGAGGCAGCTCTGTGGGAGCTTTCTGGCGCCTTCCCGTCTAGGCCGGTTACCTTGTTGGCAGATGAAGTGATGCTAACAGCCTGGGCAAGCTTTGAGCATTAAGCTCTGGTGACCCAATGGACTAGATGTGAAAGTATTTATTTTTGCCCATGAACCCATTGTGGCTCTTAGCACAGACACTCACCATCATGACAACCATGATGATAACATGGCTGCCTTGCTCTGCTGAGATTTCGGAAAAGGGGGAGGGGAAGTAAACATTTCTGCTCCCCTGTCAGGCAAAAGATTCTGGGTATGCAGTACACCAGGGATGGAGGATGTGGGACCGTCCCGATGCAGCTGCCATTAGTCCTAGTCAGCATGGCCAATGGTGATGGGCGATGGGCACAGGAGGCTGGTGGCTCCAAAGTCAGTGGGGCTGTATATCCACTCCAGGTTGTAGTCTAAACTGTTAAGGAGCTATCCATGGTGTCCAACCTATTTTAGGGATGGGGTTCAGCACCATGGATAGCTCCTTTAAAGTTCAGACTGAAACCCAGAGTGGAAAAATGGCCCCACTGACATTGGAGCTACCAGCCTCCACTGGTGATGGGAGTTGCAGTCCAACAGCATCCAGATGGCTACGCAGTTTCCCATCCCTGCTGTAGACAGCAGCAAAAAAGATAAGCAAAGCAATATGGGATACTTTTAAAATACAGATATTTCAAAAACTTCCTGTATCAGGGGCAGCTGCCAATTTTTTAAAATAATAATAATAATAATAATAATAATAATAATAATAATAATTATTATTATTATTATTATTATTATTATAGTTTGAGGGTGTGTTTTTTGGTGTGTGTGTGTGTGTGTTCCAGATTCATAATTCATACTTGGAAACTATTTCTTTTAAATAATCCAGCATTCAGCCAGTATGGAGCTTTTTAAAATAACCTCACACTGGTCTAGTGTACACCACAGCAATTTTGTGATTGCTGTTCTCCACAATTAAAAAAACCATAAAGCACATCAGACAGCAAGGCAAGGTCTGGGAAACAAGACAGAAGGTGCTGGAGCTGAAGAACAGCATTGTTTCCAGCACTAGCTAGGCATACACTGAGGGTTTTTAACATCAGAGCCTGCTGAGCTCCACCCAAGGCTCAGCTGCAGTCCATCAGAGCTCCCTGTCAGAACCCTATTCTTGATTAATCACTTTATCTTGAGGAGTCCTTTTCAGCAAGCGAGTGCTCCTCCTTAGAGGAGCCCTACTGGCCTGCCACTTGAGGCGATGACCTTCCCAGAAATCAGGGGGTTGCTCAGCCTCAGGAGCAGGGGACTCTGCCTCAGAGGCAGACAGGGCTGGACCTGCAGCCATCTCCCTCGAGGGCCCAGGCTCCTCCTGGTTTGCTGCTGCGGATGGCTCCATGGCATCTGTCTCTGGAACCTTGAGTTCTCTTCAGAGGATGAGTTCTCCAGCAGAGGCATGACAGTGGACAGACATTCAAAGAAAGGAGGACACCTTCAAAAAGAGGACTCTTCTTTGTAAAGTAGGACACATGGTCACCCTACTAGGGCCATAGGTTGCCCACCCATGAACTAGAGGCATACATATGCAGAAAATTCTAGGAAGACACCTAGAATATTCCTGAAGTGGCTGTACCCTGCCTGGTGGTTACCACCCTGGTGGTTGCCAGAGGTTTTGGTCATCATAGCTCTATTGCAGCACTTGCTGTTAGTTGCAGGAGTCCCCAACTTTTTTGGGACTGGTGGGAACATTTGAAATGTTGAGAGAGTGTCATGTGTGTTCTTCACAAAACAATGGGAACGTAGAAAGCGGCCTTATACTGAGTCAGACCATTGGTCCATCTAGCCTGGTATTGTCGACACTGTCTGGCAACGGCTCTTCAGGGTTTCCGGCAGGATTCTTTCCAAGCCCTACCTGGAGGCCAGGGATCGAACCTGAGACCTTCTGCATGCAAAGCATGTGCTCTATCACACTGAGCTATGGTCCCATGGTACACTGGAGGTGGTGGGCTTGACCATTCACAAATGACTGCATGGTGGGCATGGTCAGTCACAAAACATCCATTACTCAGAAGGCAAACTGGGGAGACTAAAAGAAAAGGAACTTGCCCAAGAACCTAAGTACAAGGCAAAGGTGGTTCCAAAACATAAAACCATTCATTGGGCCTCATAGTTTTCTGCTCCAGTGCCCCCTTCATAGAATCATAGAATCATAGAATAGTAGAGTTAGAAGGGGCCTACAAGGCCATCGAGTCCAACCCCCTGCTCAATGCAGGAATCCAGGTCAAAGCATCCCTGACAGATGGCTGTCCAGCTGCACCTTGAATGCCTCCAGAGTGGGAGAGCCCACCACCTCCCCAGGTAGTTTATTCCATTGTCTTATTGCTCTGACAGTCAGGAAATTTTTCCTGATGTTTAGATGGAATCTGGGTTCCTGTACCTTGAGCCCATTATTCCGTGTCCTGCAAACTGGGATGATCGAGAAGAGATCCTGGCCCTCCTCTGTGTGACATCCCTTCAAATACTGGAAGAGTGCGATCATATCTCCCCTCAGTCTCCTCTTCTGAAGGCTAAAGATGCCTAGTTCTTTCAGTCTCTCCTCATAGAGCCTTGTTTCCAGTCCCTTGATCATCCTTGTTGCCCTCCTCTGAACCCTCTCCAGTTTGTCTACGTCCTCCTCAGAAGGCAAACTGATGAGGCCCCCCTGCCACCCCAATTTTACTTTTCTAAGAATGTCTCTGGGGCCCACTTCTGGCCCAGAGGCATTCTTGGAGATGAAGATGGTGCTGGAAGTGGGCACTTGGCTTTGCGGCATGCCAGCCTCCCAGTTTTTTAAAAAAAGTAATTAAGGGTGCAGTGCTATGGCCAGTAGACGCTGGCTAGCCAGCCGGCCAGCCATAGGAAAAGCAGGAGTCCCAACTCCAACCTCGGAAAAGCCCTCCAAGGTCAGAGCTGGGACTCTGACTTCGGAGTGCCCTCCATCTGCCCTCGCAGCCGGTGTGGTTCTTTCCACGCCAGCTGTGGCTCTGAAGACGGAAGACTGACTTTGGAGCCAGCACTGGGTGGGGTGTTCTGGGGGGCCGGGAGGGGAGGATCGCGGGATATGAGGAATCCTGGTGGTGCCTCAGCCCCTCCTCCTCATGAGCAGGGGTAAAGCACTTAAACAGCTGAAATCGGCCATCTAACTGTTTTGGAGGGTGAGGCAAGCACGGAGGCCCATAATCCTCCTAGTTTGGAGGGTTACGGGCAGCCACATTGGATGGCGCTGTGAAAAATCTAAAATAAAAATGAAAACCAGGAGGGGCAGGGGACTGGCAGGCACCTAGAGAGGTGTTCACGGGTACTTTGGTGCCCGCAGGCCCCACACTGAACACCCCAGTGTTAGTGCTTTGAGGCACATGATGATGACATATTTCAATAATGGGATATGTGTGTGTTCAAACTAAGCACATACTCTGAAGGTTTGCAATTAATATTCTAAACACACTTTAGCCTCTGTTCCTGTTAATGATAATTCAGCATCTTAATTCCAGTGTGCTGGCTGAAGGCTGATAAATCACCCAGGCAAATCCCAGGAAGAGGGGGCAGCAAGACTTCGGTGGCCCCCTGCTGCAGCTCATTGCAAACACTTTGATCCATAATGAAAAGTCTTATGAGCTTCGGCTTCCATCCTCTTTTGACTGACACCCCTTTTCATTGAAAATTAAAGCTGGGAGGGGCACCCCCCAGGTCACCGAGTCCAACCCCAGACTCAAATCCCAAGGCAAGGCCCCCCCTCTGACTAAATCTTCTGCAACAGACGCACATCCGGCATTTTCTTGAAACCTTCTGGGAAGTCAGCAAAAATACTTTCCTTGAAAACATCACCTTTAAAAGAATTTGAAGATCCCCCCCGCCCTTCACCAGCTAGACTCGCATAGCCTTCAATGTTTCAGGAAACACAGGAAGCTGCCTTCCAGCAGATCAGACAATTTGTCCATCTAGCCGAACATCCCGAGGGCTGCGGTTCAGTGGTAGTAGAGCATGTGCATTGTATGCAGAAGGTCCCAGGTTCAATCCCTGCTATCTCCAGGTAGGGCTAGAAAAGACCCCTGCCTAAAATCCTGCAGAGACACTGCCAGTCAGTGTCGACAACACTGGGCCAGATGGACCGGTGGAAGGGAGCTTCCTAGGTTCCTATGCCCTCCCTGCCAGACATGACCTCATTCATGCAATGGGGGGCTTTCCCAATTGTGACCATGGGAGCTTTCCTCCTAATACAATTAGCGGCTCCCCCCACCATCGAGGCTGGTGGTGACTCCTGTGTCCGTGGGGCTCCTTCTCCATCGCATCATTTTGTTTGAGCTTCATAGGAGCTATCCATGGTGCTCCATGGTGGTGAACCTATTGTGGGCACGGGGTGCAGCACCATGGGCAGCTCCTATAAGGCTCAAACAAAAAGATGCAATGGAGAAGGAGCCCCACGGACACAGGAGTCACCAGCCTCCCCTGCCCCCTCCCGCATTTGGATCAGGACCTTGGCAGGGGGCAACCCATTAAATCTACTGCCACCCTTGCTAGGGTCCTGATGCAAATAGGGCCCTTCCCCTACCTGTTATTTCCCCTTTAAAAACAACCCGTGTCAGTCAGGCTCATTGCATGAACGGGGTCATGTCTAGTTTGGCCCTTAGGGACAGAAGGGACTTTCCCAATATCTGCTACCCGATCCTTCTAACTTGAAATTGCAGGGATTCAAACTGGGGCCTTCCACATCCAAAATATGTGCTTTACCTCTAAGTTATCATCCCTCCCCTGCATAGATATCAGTAAGGATGCGCTTGTAACACTGTAAGGGTGAAATCCTATATCATGTTTGGACAGAAAAAAGCCTATGACTCCCAGCATAGCCCCAGCCATGGCTGGGGCATGCTGGGAGTCATAGGCTTTTTTCCTGTCCAAACATGATATAGGATTGCACCTTAATTCTCATATCAAGGATTACCACCCAAACTTGTTCCTCCAGCCTCACACATAATACTATACATTGCTGAAGGCTTTACTTGGTCCATCATGTGTTGTGTTCAGTGGCCCCATTCAGATGCAATAAAAAAAAAAACTATGGTTATCATAATGAACATACAGGCCTGTGGCTTATGCTGGCTCAGCTTGTCTGAGTGTGGAAAGCTAAGCAGGGTCAAGCCTGGTTATTACTTGGATGGGAGACCCCTCCTTTAGTTTCCTGCATTGAGCAGGGGGTTGGACTTGATAGCCTTGTAGGCTCCTTCCAACTCTATGATCTATGAAATCTATGAAACCACCCCTCCCCCCACCGGCTTTTACAACACAGCAGCACAAGCTTTAGAAGAGTCAATGGCTTATTGAGATGTAACACTAAACTATGGAATACTGTGTACAGTTCTGGTTACTGCACCTAACAAAGGATATTGTCGAGTTGGAAAAAGTACAGAAAAGTACAACAAAAATGATCAAGGGGCTGGAGCAACTCTCCTATGATGAAAGGTTACAATGTCTGGGACTGTTTAATTTTTAAAAAAAGGGTGAGTAAGGGCAGACATGATAGAGGAGTACAAAATTATGCATGGTGTGGAGAAAGTGGATAGGGAGACTTTTCTCCCTCTCTTATAATACTAGAACCCGGGGTCATCCCATGAAGCTGGTTGCTTGGAGATTCATGCCAGATAAAAGGAAGTGCTTCTTCACACAGCACAAAGTTAAACTGAGGAATTCACTTCTGCAAGATGTAGTGATGGCCACCAATTTGGAAGGCTTTAAAAGGGGATTGGAGAAATTCATGGAGGAGAAGGCTCCCAATGGCTACTAGTCCTGATGACTATATGCTACCTCCAGTATCAGAGGCAGTATGTACACCAGCTGCTGGGGAACATGGGTGGGATGGTGCTGTTGCACTCATGTCCTACTTGGGGGTTTCCCACAGGCAGCTGGTTGGCCACTGTGTGAGCAGATTGCTGGACTAGATGGACCCTTGGTCTTTGATCCAGTATGGCTCTTCTTATGTTCTTATGGTTTATTATTACATGAATGAACATGTACAAGCCTCAAGCTCTCATTCTCTCTCTCCACCCTTGGAGTGTCTGCTTGCTTTTCGTTATTTTGAATTTCTACAGTATCTGTCAGAATGCTGTGGCAACCCAAGATGAAAATGTCTTGTTCTGTCTCAGGCTTGTCAGTATTGTTAGATTGACAGTTGCTTGCTGCTTTTCATTGCTGGAGGGAGCCATTCCTCACATCATCAAATGGAAACCTCTGCTGAAAAGTACAGTAACCCTCACCAGTGGAGGCTGCTGACTCCTATTTCAATGGGGCTCCTAATCCATTGCGGCTTTTATTTGGAGCTTTATAGGAGCTATCCATGGTGCTCCACTGTGGTGACCCTATTTTGGGGATGGAGTTCAGCACCATGGATAGCTCCTATAAAGCTCCAAATAAAACCTGCAATGGATTAAGAGCCCCACTGAAACAGGAGTCACCAGCCTCCCCTGACCCTCCCTTCTCTGTTATAGCCTCAAAATGCTAGTATTAGTGTAACCCAGCCTTCTCCAAACTGGTGCCCTCCAGACATTTTTAACTATAACTCATAAGAACATAAGAAGAGCCATGCTGGATCAGACCAAGGGTCCATCTAGTCCAGTATTCTGTTCACACAGTGGCCAACCAGCTGCCCACGGGATTCCACAAGCAGAACATGAGTGCAACAGCACCCTCCCACCCATGTTCCCCAACAACTGGTGCATACTGTGATACTGGAGATAGCATATAGCCATCAGGACTAGCAGCCATTGATAGCCTCCTCCTCTATGAGTTTGTCCAACCCCCTTTTTAACACCCTCCAAATTGGTGGCCACACTACATCCTGTGGAAGTGAATTCTATAGTTTAATTATGTGCCCTGTGAAGAAGTACTTCCTTTTATCTGTATTGAATCTCCTGCCAATCAGCTTCATGGGATGACCTCTTTGGGTTCTAGTATTATGAGAGGGGGAGAAAAGTGTCTCCCAGCATCTTGACCGTTGGCCACACTGTCAGGGGCTGATGGGGGGTTGAAGTCCAAAATGTCTGGAGGGCACCAGGTTGGGGAAGGCTTGGGTGACCCCACTCTGCTGCAGTGCTGGAAAGAAGATGCTGAACTTGATTGGTCTAATTCATCAGGGCCTTTCTTATGTAAAAACAATTGGGGTGGGTTCAATGTAGTAGGGGTAATTGTGGCATATACCCACAGTTTAGAGTGTTTCAGGGGGTCCTGTTATCCCTTGCATCCACTTTAGACAACAGCAAGTGAACAAAAACACCCAGCATTTCCCCTCTTTTTTTAAAAAACACAAGATGTTTTTCTCTGGCATAATCCAATAAGAAATAGATTTAACAGAAACCCATAAGTAGCAATCAAAAAATGTATATTTGCTTTTAAATATAAAATACCACTTTACATCCTAGTCCTATACTCAGAAAGAAATAAGTCCCATTGAGTTGAATGGGACTTACTCTTAGGTAAGTGTGCATAGGATTGCAGCCTTCGGTTATAATTCCTGCACACGCGGCATTGCCCTCACTCCCCCTCCCCTTTTAGCCCATGAAATAGTGATGGGAAGAATAATAATGCAGTGGATGTTTGGGATTATATCTGCAGTTCAGCAGATATAACAATAATACTCCAAATGATCATCCGCACTGTAGGCTCTATTTATTTACTTGCTTTATCAGTCACCCAATAACTGTCCTCCTCTGGGTGACTTACAAAACATAAAATAATTTAAACTCGCCAATGCAACACAAATACAGTTTTATAAAACAGCGTTAAAGCAATTATAAAACCAATAGAAAAACTCAAAACAAAACAAAACATAGCAAGCAGCATGTAATACAGACCCAATTCCTTCCCCCCCCACCCCACCTGCAGAGAGCAAAACAGCTGCATTAAAACCACAGCATAATACAGTATTTGAAAGTATTTGATTTTAAAAGCCTATATGAATAAAAAGGTATTTTCCTAGTACTGAAAAGGAGGTGCCAAGAGAGCCTGTCTGGGTCGGGCATTCCATAAACAAGGGGTTACTGCTGAGAAGGCCCTTTCTCTGGTGGGATACTTGCCATATCTCAACTTGTGGGGGCCTCCTTGGAGAAGGCCTCCCATGATGGGGAAATCTGTCAGTTTCCTTTTCTCCTCCATTGAATTTTTTAAACCTCAAATTCTTTCTCTCCCAAATACAAAGAACTTTGCAGATTATGTTGAATTCCTATCAAAAACAAACTGAGATGAAATTATCACTCTTCTGCACCAGCCAAATTCAATAGGTAAAGCTATTCCTAGCATGGAGAGGACCATGATGTACCTGCTTGCCCTATAGCTATTAAAGATGAAGAGTCTGTCAGAAAAAAGGGGATGCAACCCTAATTCAGCACCACAAACATGGTTGAATACACAACCAGAATGTGAAGAGCTAAGCACTGAAAGCCCTGGGCCTCGATGGATGAGTCCGTCAGTTTTGACTTCTTCTAGATTCAAAATTTTAAAATCTCAAGTTCTTTTTGTCCTAAATATGGAGAATTGTGAGGAGATGTGATCCTTCAGATATCATGGCCAACAGTTTTAAAGGCCACAACTGAAGCTTTGAACTGGATCTGGAAACGGATTGGGAGCCAGTGAAGACGAAGTACTGGCATAATGTGTTCATAATGCCTAATCCTGATTAGTGCTCTAGCAGCCATATTCTCTACTAACTGCAGTTTCCATCCAGACCATCTCCGAAAGCAGCCCCACATACAACGCATTGCAGTAATCTAAATGGGAGGTTACCAGAGCATGGATCACTGAAGGCTCCTCAGAGAATGGAAGTAATGAAGTATAATATTCCCCTGTGTGGTATGCAGGGCAGCAACAATGCTGTTGCTGTAGCTTCTTTTGTAGAGTCAGAGAAATGTAACTTTCTCCAGAGAGACTACAAAATGTATCAAGCAAGAGACAAATATTGTTTTCATCCCTTGAACTCGGGGGCCCTGATCCTGCTCTGGTAATACTGACAGTGCAATCATAAGCATGTTTACTCAGGGGTATGTCCAACTGTGTTCAGTGGGGCATGCTCCTTGGTAAAATGTGCATAATATTGTGGCCACAGCTGTGTGTGTGCCCAGAGAAGAGAGATGCATCCTGTCTGCCTCAGATGCATCCTTCAAGTTTAATGAGGACTAGAAGAATGATGTGGTACAAATTCACAGCCATCTTCATTAACCATATGCATGGGTCTTCCCCTTGCTGGATCAGGGCATATTCTGTATAAGAACAGGGGCTCCTGAGCACCCCAGGTTAGGTCTCAGGTTCTCATCCTTGATGCAGGTAAAAAAAAAAAAGATTTTAAAAATTTGCAACTATTTCCCCATAGATTGACTTTTTAATATTGTTATTGTGTTGTTTCACTTTTAATGTGATTTTGTTCTTGATGTCTTTTATCAATGAGTTCTTTTCTTGGCATTGAAGGGCAGAAAAGTATGCTCTGCATTTAAAATTTAAAATATATATAAATAAATAAATATAAACCATGCTCTTACAGCTGTTCCCCTCATATGGCTTCTCAGCCATTCTCCTTTCCCCTCACCCTGCCCGGAATTCTCCCTGCGGTTCTCCTACAGCAGCCTTCCCCAATCTGGTACCCTCTAGATGTGTTGGACTACAACTCCCAGCATCACCTGGGATGTCCAACATGTCTGGAGGGTGTGCCGGGTTTGGGAAGGCTGCCCTGCACAAATAGTTGCAGCCGCTAGATGTCAAGATGCTGCAAAAGGCAATGAAGATGCCATTAATGTGGTTGAAACCAGCTCATTTCTCTGCATTCTTAACAAAGATAAATAGCAGGGTGAGCCTCTCTTAAACTTTAACAAGAATACAGAAGCAGAGGTTGGAATTTCTTTTCCAATGTGCTCCTGACCTCTTCCTCCATGGATGCCTTTGACATTAACTCTCAGCCCGAGGGGGTTAAGTGGATAATCCATCTTGCAGGCACTGCCATGACAAAATTCAGTCAAAGTCTCTCTCTCTCTCTCTCTCTCTCTCTCTCTCTCTGCGTTGTACTACAGTTTTTCCAGTGGCTGTGGGTGGCTGTGATCCATTCATGGGCACCCTGGCCTGGTGGCAATCTCCAGTTTTGTTCAGGCTTCCATTCCGATGGTTTATAAAAGCTCTGGAAAGACTATAGTGTTCAGAGCCTAGCATGTAAAGATTTCCCCACCCCGTTAGTTTGACTTAGGCTGCAACTAGCCTAAGTAGTTAGGTAATGTGTGAACCCACCTTGCTTGCTGGACATTGGGCAACTAGCAGCCTGGGATCTCAAACTGGACCTTGAGCTCTTCCCATCTGGCCCCCAAAATGACGTATCTCCCCATAAAACAGGACTTCCCCACAAAACGGGTGTTGGACCTCTTTCAGCCCCAGTACCAAATTCCATTTCAGAGAAGCTTGGGGGGGCGGGGACGTTCCAGCCCTGAATTGAATTCAAGGGCTGGGCAGGGCTTAAAGGAAAGCAGTGAGGCCAAAGGCAAAAGGGGCAGGACCAAACATACAGGGCCGGATTAAGAGCATTATGGGCCTGGTGCTGAGGATTTTGGTGGGCCTTTTAATGGAAATAAATAAAATGAAGACGCAATTTTATATTAAAACAAATTAAATATTTTAATTACCATTAAAGTGCCAAAACAGAAACATATTGAAAATATTTCTTTTTTTGTAAACAATAAGCTTGTTAACTCAATAAAACCTGATGGAAGTGGGCAGTGTCCGTGAAAGCTTATGTCAGAATGAATGTGTTGGTCTTTAGGGTACCACAAGACTCTCTTGTTGTTCTTGCTGCAATAGACTAACACAGCCCACCCCTTCGGGAATTATGCAGACTGTTAGGCAACAATGTACACGAACCGAGCTCTTACTCAGCTGCCCCCCCCCCACGTGCTGTATGGAGAGAATGCTATTGACCTGCCTTACAGGGTTGATGTAAGGATTACAACAGGGGTCCTCAAACTTTTTAAACAGGGGGCCAGTTCATTGTCTCTCAGACTGTTGGGGGACCGGACTATAGTTTTTTTTTTAAAAAAGAACGAATGGATCAAGTAAAAAAAAAGGACCTGGGTCATTTTTTTTCACTTGATAGGGGTGAATTTTTTTTTTCTTAAATGGAAAGTTATTATAAATTAATTATAATGTTAACAAGTGATTAAATGGAGGATGGAATGTTATTTTGATGGCAAAAGTGGGTAGAAATTAATGATTTATTTATTTATTTATTCCATTTATACCCCGCTCTTCAGCCAGAAAAGGCTCTCAGAGCGGTTTACACAGATTACCGGTAATAATAAGACATTCCCTACCCTCAGGCTCACAATCTAAAAGACGTGACACAAAAGGAAAAGGGATTGGGGGGGAGGAGGAAGAATGCCAAACATTATATTGGTGCCTGAGTTTGGCATTCTTCCTCCTCCCTCCCAATCCCTTTTCCTTTTGTGTCATGTCTTTTAGATTGTGAGCCTGAGGGCAGGGAATGTCTTATTATTAATCTGTGTAAGCCGCTCTTTTCTGGCTGAAGAGCGGGGTATAAATGCAATAAATAAATAAATAAATAAATAATAAATGATTAAATGGAGGATGGAATTTTATTTCGATGGCAAAAGTGGGTTTAAAAAATAAGAATGTACTACCTTTTTTGCTGTCTAAAATTGAAATACATTATAAAAGGCTACCTACAAATTATAAGCGTGTTTTGCTTTTGTCTGGCTGCTCTGTGTGTGTGAGTGCTTTGTGTGGGGTAAACTGAAATACATTATAAAAGAGTCACTGACTCTCAGCCTAACCTACCTCACAGGGTTGTTGAGAGGATAAAGTGGAGAGAAGGAGGATTATGTAAGCTGCCTTGGGTTCCTTGAAGGAAAAAAGGAGGGGTATAAATATAATAAATAAATAAATACAAATTATAAGCGTGTTTTGCTTTTGTCTGGCTGCTCTGTGTGAGTGCTTTGTGTGGGGTAAACTGCGGGTGTTTGTGGGCTGAGTCAGTGTGTTCAAGGGGCTGTGTTGGGGGGGGGAACCTGAACTTCCCAGAGGTGGCACTGGCAACCCCAGCAGGAAAGTGGAATACTGGCGGGAGTCGTCCCCCACCCGCCCCAAAAAGAGACACAGACCGTGCAACGACGTGTGACGATTTGACTCACCTGCCTGGCTGAGGCGGCGGGGGGGGGGTCACAATCAGGCCCACGGCCAGGAGCCAAAGTCTGGGGAGAAACTGCGCCATCGCAGCCCTGCGCGTCTGTTTGGCTACTGATAAGGCTTCCTTCCTCCTCCCTCCGTGGAAACATCGTCCAGACATTGGGGGCGGGAGAGGCGGAGGCGGCAAACACAGAACAAGCCGAACCGGCAGTCCCAATGCAAGGAAGAAATAAGTGCTGCGGTGGGCCAGGGCTGCTGCTCCCAAGCCAACACGCCAGACCAGGCCGCCAGATCTATCCTCCCCCTCCCTCTATCCTCCCCCTCCGCTGCACGCTTTCGGGGAGAAGGAACCGACCCGTCTGGTTTTACTTACTAGAAACTTTCCATCAGGTAAAACGAGACGCTTTGGTTCCTTTGTGGGTCGTTTTCTCCTCCCCTCTTGGAGAAGCAAGGACCCGTCTTCTGCTGCTCTCAAGGACCGATGCCCCATGCCGTCCACCCACGCACAGGGGCAGACGGCTCCCGCTCCCCTGATCTTTCCCCAGCCAGCCACTTGCCTGGAGTTGATGGCCTCTCTCCGCCTGCCCCGGCCGGACTGAGGCACCTGATCCGACTCCCCTTCAGCCTCCTGCGCCGGGCTCCTTTGCCCGTCGTCGTCGTCGTCGGCCCTTCTCCGACTCGTTCTCCGGGCGGCTGAGCGAGGTGACCCTCATTTCCCCCGGCGCCGCGCGTCCCTATTGGTGGGCCTATTTTTGGGGATGGGCCTGGAGCTGCGGCTCCAATAGCCCCTATCTTAATCCGTCCCTGCAAACATACCAGCCTATTTTAGTTTAAAGCCCTTAGAGAGTGATCCTATGGCCTCCTAGACAGCATCTGGGGGGGCCATAGGATACTAGACAGCATCTGGGGGGCCAGAGACAAAGCTCCGACCTTGGAGCTGGAGATACGTGCTCTGATCTCCCCCCTCGTTGCAGCCGACGTGGAAAGAACTACACTGGCTGCCTCTCCGAGGTTGGGAAATAGTTCTGAGGAAAAGCAGTCCTGAAGCAGAACTCCCAAACACCAGAAAAGGGAGCTATATCTAGGGCTGGGGAAGAATTTCATTTGGTCCGCATTTTTGTGACCCAAAATAATCCAGACATCCCGGATTAATATGTGGATTGGAATGCAGTTATCCGGAAACTGAGTGTGCAGCTCTTCGAATTTTGTGATGCAGTTCTCGGCTCAAAACTGGCTGCAGCAATGCATCTATCAGGGAAGGCAAAGGTGCATGCAAAGGTGCATAGCTTAGGGAAAGTTTCAGAAAAAAACATGCATAGAGGAAATTGTGTAAGGAAATAAATGTGAACTTTTGTGCATTAAAAAAAAAAGCAGACTAATGTGGAAATCGGATTTATATTTGAGTACATGGAAAACTGACATAGACCAGAAATAGACTGACTTGTCCACCCCTAGCTACAACCATAACAAAATGGTAACTATGCAAAAGATGTGCTATGAATAATAATAATTATAGAGACAATCTGGACTGTCAGTAGGAATTCAGTGGAATAATGAGCCTGGGTTAGGGATGTCAGAGAAATTTGCAATGGACTCAAAAGAGTTCAAATTTCTAAGAATCTGTCACACAGATTCTGCAGACTTGTGGACCGTTTTTTTAACTGGCTGTAATTTTACACAAATTTAGTCATAGAAAGAAAAAAAAAACCTGACCAAAAAATGTGCATTTCCCCCATAAGCTAAAGCATGAAAATAGGAATTTTGGGAGGATTTGCGCATTTCCTGGGAGTGCGAATTTCTGCAAGTGCAAATCTGCGCAAATGTGTACGAATGTATTTGTGCAACATCTGATTCCACCAGTGAGCAGCCGATGGAATGAAAGGCACCTGACAATCTGCAGAATTTAGATGGGACAGATTTTACAATGTTTGTACATCCCTAGCCTAGATCCTTTGAATTCTGATCACCAGACTAATTGCCAAATCTGAAATGCCTATCCTGGGACTGACTTGTTTCAAACTGTCTTAAGCCTAAAAAACTGATGGACAGAAAGAGCTACAGCTACCAACTAAAACAGACCAAAAATAGAATAATCTATGACCAATAGATTCCCACAAGGTATGGTAACCCTCTGGCACTTACGCATATACAGGCCTTAATAACAGATTTTCACACTTTACTAAATTTATAAATAAATCTCATGATTTCAAAAGGCCACATGGAAGTGGCTTGTGGACATCCTTAACTGTGGAAGTAAGGTGGGTGATGATGCGGGCAGTGTCATAAGAACAGCCATTCTGGATCAGACCAAGGGTCCATCCCATATAGCATTCTGTTCAAACAGTGGCAAACCAGAAGCCCATGGGAAGCCCGCTAGCTGGTGTGAAGGTAATAACATGTTCCTGCTCATATTCTGTAGGCATCTGGTACGGGACGTAATATACAGCCATAATGACTAGAAGCCATTATGGTAGCCCTATCCTACATGAAACACTGAATGCTTGCCTTTTTCTTCCAGCGAGCAAGATGTTCCCTTGACAGCTGAAGACAACCAACTGTCATGAGACAACAGTTGGATTCTGATATCAGGGCTGGCATCGAGGGTAGGCATGGTCAGGCACCTGCTCAGGGGTCACACCCTAGCAGGGCCCCACTGACAAGAGCCCCCTAGACTTGCTCCTCCTCTTCCCCGTTGCAACCTGCTTGTTCACCTGCCTCTTACTCTGGCCCAGACAACGATGGTGGTGAGAAGGAGGGGCAGGAGATGCCACTGACTCCTTGCTCCCTGGCTCTCTGCCTGTCAAGCAAGCAAGTGGTCGCAATGATGAGAAAGAGAAAGAGAAGCAAGAGCAGCTGCTGACAATGGCTGTGAGAAGAGGGAGGGGGCCCATTGAGGGTGCCTTACCCAAGGCCCCCCCAAAAAGCTGGCACTGTCTGACATTCATTTCTGATGTCGCCAAGTCACAATGAGGTGGCTTTTATCTAACATTGTCAAATCTTTACATGCTAATTCTGATCATCTTGGGCTGCAATTAATCACATGCACATTTACCTGGGTATAAGTTCCATTGAATTCAATCTCAATGGGACTTACTTTTCCCATTCCACATCCAGCACAATCCATGCATATGTGTTCAGTGTGGGTTTCTCCTCGGTAATTGTGCATAGGATTTCAACCACTGTTATTTTGCTACTATGTATTCTGCAGAACTGCATATTAAGCAGGTGATAGGAAACACGTCTGCCGCAGACCACAGAGAGGCAGTGATAGTCAGAGTAGGCAATACTAGGCTGGATGGGCAAATAGCCTGACCTGGAATAAAGTGGCTTGTATATTCCTATTCTCATATTTTGTTGATCAATTTAAAAGGGATGCGCAGAAACCCACTGAGAAATTTCTGTAGTCTTATCTAATTTCTTTTGACTTCCCCCAGAATTCCTTGCATATTTTGCTCACGCAAGGGTCTCATAATTTCCCTTGGAAATTTCACTTTAAGAGGACTTTCGTGGCTGATTTTTAAAACATGACTGTCTTTCAAGAGATGTAACGACCTGATCTGCATTTATTTGCTGCATTTTAGTTGCTGCACAGACTTATGGGGATGCCCGTAACTCTCCAAACTTGGAGGATTATGGGCATAATATGCAGGGCAGGAGGAGCGCGGAGGCGAAGATCGCCTCTGTGCTCCTTCTGCCCTCCAAATCAGCTAGATGGCCGATTTCGGCCAAAAAAACTGCGGTGCTTTGGAGAGGGGGGGAGGGAAGGAGCCTGAGGTGCACTGCCAGGATATGTCATATCTTGATGGCGCCAGTCCCCCTTCCTCCCCACCCCCCAGAATGCCCCCTTTACCCTTCTCCGATATCTCTCTTACGACCTTGGAGAAGCAGCCAGTGTGGTTCTTTCTGCGCTGGCTGTGAGAGGGTGGGGAGGGCGCTCTAAGCACGAATCTCCAACTCCGAGGTTGGAGCTGGGAATCCGAATGATCCTATGGCTTTCTTGACACTGTTTAGGCACCATAGGATTGCTCTGCCCATTATTCCTGTTGCTTTGATCATTTGCTGCCAATCTTTGATCATTATTTGGATTGTTGCTGGTTTAATATTTTGTTTTGGATTTAAGGATGATTAGCCACCTTGTGGATTATCAAAGGGAAAGTCAGAGTATAAATAATAATAATAATAATAATAATAATAATAATAATAATAATAATAATAATAATAAAAGTAAATGGCATTCCCAGATAGGAAAGTTCAGAAAAGAACATTAAATAGCGATTAACTAAAGCAAGCAGTACTTACAACCTGTTCTTGGCTGGCCAGACTTATGAAGTGTGTAATTTTTATTTTTCCCCCATTCCGGATTTTTTTAAAATGGTCTTAAAAAAATAAAATTATCTGCAATCACCCCCCAATGGCTGATAGCATTGTATATAGGGAGAACCAAGTGTAAAGCAATTACTGAACTGCATAATGAATTAAAAGAAGCTGCTGACAGCTCCAAAGTGTGTAATGGGCTCTCAGAAGAGCAGGAACACTAAACGAAACAATGGTGGCATTTGAACAATAGCAGGGAAGGAATTCAAAGCAGAATCATTTGTGTGCCAAAAGTGTGGAATATGGTGCGAGTGTAACGGGGAAGAGAAGGTGTGTCCTTAAGCAGGAAGTAAGCACTGGATTTCTACAAACTGGAGTACTGCCTTTATTAAGTTACTCACTGGCCCAGAGACACTTAGGGTACAATCCTATGCAAGTTTAGATAGAAAAAAAAGGCCTACCACTCCCAGCATGCCCCAGCCAGTTAAACATCTAGCCCAGATGGTAAGAATATCTAGTGCTCAATTGCAGCTAAAAAGCACTTAGGGCACAATCCCAGTGAGGTTGCTGCTTGTAACCCTCCAAACCTGGAGGATTGATTATGGGCATCCTATGCATGCTGAGAGGCCTCCCTCATGACGGCTCCTCCTCCCTCAGCTGCCGCCACCAGCAGCCATTCCAGCAGGCTGTGCAGAGGGAGAAGAGAGGGAGCGCAGGGCCCTTCCACCAGCCCTGCCAGGAGTATTCATTAATATTCCCCCTTCTTCCCTCCCCATTCCTTTTTCCTTGTGTGTCATGTCTTTTTAGATTGTAAGCCTGCGGGCAGGGACTGTCTTGTTAATTGCTGTAAACTGCCCAGAGAGCTTTGGCTATTGGGCGGTATAAAAATGAAATAAATAAATAAATAAATAAATAAATAAAATGGTGGGAGGAGTGTGGAGGCGACTGTGCCTCGGAGTGGGAGTGGTGAGATGCCACCAGGATACTTCGTATGCTGACAGAGCCTGTCTCCTCCCCTCCGTGCCGCCTCCTTGCCCCCAGAAGCCTGTCTCTATAGGATTGCGCTGCCCGGGATTTTAATATATTAACGGTATAGATGTAGTGTAAATAAATAAGTAATAACTAAAAACCCAGAACAGTCCACTGAAACATACTCAGCAGAAGGCCAGAGAAAACAAGTCTTTAGGGCCTTCCTAAAACCATGCAATGATGGGGCCTGATGGACACTCCGATGGTAACTCATTCCAGAGGTGTTGAGCAGCCACTGTGGAAAAGGCCCTGTCTCATTTACTGGCCCACTTAACTGCCCTCAGTGAGTGAGAGGGGCCTCTGTTGCTGATCTTAAAGTGCAGGCAGTTTCATATTGGTGTCTAAATTCTCATTCTATAATATCTGCATTTCACTGTTAGCCAGTTTAAGCTAATTTTTAGTGGAAAGTTGGGGTATAAATTTAAGAAATTACCATAAGTAATTTCCTAGCTGTTACTCATCCCTTGCACATGCAGCCTCTCTCCCAAAAGAAAAGAGATGTGAGACTTATTATTAGACAAGGTGCTGAGGCAGGGGTAGGCAACACACAGCCCTTGGGCCGCAAGAACCCACATGAACCCACAAGGCTTTGTGCACTCTTCTGAGGCATTGCCAAAATTGCTGCTGAAATTCATTGGTGGTGGTGGTGGTGGTGGTGGTGGGGAAATGGCCATTCTCCTGTGCTAAGTGGATGCCAGCCCAAATCCAAAATCCATTTCTACATGTGTAGAAAAGCTGTCGTCGCTGTGCCTGAATTTCCAGGGGGGGGGGGTGAATTTCATGTACTGGTAACCAGCCGGATCTTTGGGCCATGTTTCTTTAATTGCTACATCGTGACTGCAGAAACCAAGTGGCAAACAAGTTGGCATGAATCTTTCTAAGGTACCTCTTCTTTTAGTTGTACTATTGAGATTTACGTGGGGATATCGAATTGACAACGGCCCTGACAGATGCATGAGTACCGCACTGGGTACCGGAGAATGTCTTGTGCAGCCTGACTTGGACTGTGAAGAAAAAAAGCCGCCACTCTCCTCTTTCTGGAGAATCTTAGTGGGCCAGATTGTATCTTGTCTGGAGAGTACAGAAGGCGAGAGGCCTTCCATGGCTGATTTAATTTCCATGGTAATTAGCTTCCCTCTCTACCGTCGAAACAGACTATCTCCTGCCAGCAAAGAGAACAATTTGTACTTTCCCCTAGTTGTAAGGAACTTTTAACTTTCATTTAGTAATCTCCAGTGTTGCAGAGATCTCTTCTGAAAGAGAAGGGACATGAAAGGCAGGCTTCTGCTGTATTTCAGGGCCCGCACAACTTGTGACACGCCATGCTGAAAACGAAGCCCACAAGCCATGTATGGTGGGACACAAGGGGCTCGTTAAACATGCGTTTTCTTTTTCTCGCTGCCTGCTTTGGACAGGCAGGATAAAGGATATGGATGGTGACATCTGACATAACTGTAAACAATTTCACACATCTTGTGACCCATCATGCCAAGCGTGGGCCACCAGCCAGCCATGCTTGACAGCTGCCCAGGTAGGCAGAAAAGTGGGCCGCCATACTTGGCCGTTGTGCTGTATTTATAGCTTGGCTGTTCACATGCTCTGGGGCTCTTGGGTGAACCAGTTTTGATCTGCCACAGCTTGGTTTATGGTCAAGAAGTAGGTATTTGCTTACGAAAGGCAATGAAAACAGAGCCTCCGTTTTTGTCTGCCAACAAAAACACCCAGGAACCAGTGACATGGGGCACACAAGTCCATGAGGTAACCTTTGAAATCCTATAATTTTATAAACGTCTTTAACAGTTCACCTAGGGTGTACACCACACCACTATAACTTGCATCACTGACCAAGCTCATACGGTTGGGGAAGGCTCCAAGCAAGCTCATGTAGTTGCAAAAGGTCCCAGGTTCAAGCGCTGGTATCTCCTGGTAGGGTGCTGGGAAAAAGCCATGACTAAAATCCTGGAGGGCCACTGCCAATCAGTGTTGACAGTATTGAGCTAGATGATGGACCAATAGTCTGCCTTGGGATAACGCAGCCTCTTGTGTTCTTAGCACTAGCCATGCACAGTAGCAGTTTAAGAGTTTGCTAAACTACCTGATTTCCCCCACGGTTGCCTTCCTGTAAGTGTGAGTGAGTGAGAACGAGCATGTGAGGCATGTGCAGGTTTCATTTGCACATTGCAACCATCCATGTTTAGGCTTTGGATTTCTTAGTGCGGCAGTTGTGGGCCCTCCTGTGTATATATCTGGACTATGCATTTGTATCCTGCAGAAGAGTATTCCAATGTGTCTCTGGATCATGGTGTTGCCTTTAAAAAAAATAAATCCTGGAAGAGAAATAGGTTTGATATTTACCAGATTCTGCACTGGGGATCTCCTGATTGCGGTAAAATTAATTACTGGAGCTTTCCTGTTAACCCCTTGGTGCCAGGAGGCATGTCTTCTCTTTTGAACTTAGTTAATGAATTCATGAGCAGCGAGAAGCAATAAGCCCGGGCAAGGAGAGCCTCCAGAGGATTAATTTGTATTTTTAGGAGCTTCTTGAGGATTTTTGGTTTAAATATATTCAGACTGCTTGCACACAATATCAAGGGCATTGTCTTTGGTGTCATAGCTAATCAGCCAGGGATAAATTAAGCAATTGCTTTGTTCGAAGGAAGCGAGGAATGGCAAAAGGAGTTGGAGCATTAAGATCAGTTTCTGCATGGCCCTGGGTTCCACCTGGCTATTGACTGACATAATCCTTGCCCAATCAATGGCTAGTATGACTGCATCTGAATAAATGGCCAATGGCTGACTAGTCTCTGTAAGTGTGGATCACATTTCCCCCTCCCCCATTCCTCCAGGATTGCTTTCATGTAAGACACATTGCCAAGAAAGCCTTTATCCTCTTTCTCTTTTGACAGAGCATCCCTTCTCTACCCTCAAGAGGGTGCCAGAGGTTTTGGTGGCCTGCCACACATCAAATAAAACTATCCTTGGGTTACAGACTGCCACCACCTAATTATGATAACACAATAACTCTAAGGTAGTTTGTACACTCGCAGCCTCCATGAAATGAGCATATGATTGCTAACATGATGTCTTGTTTAGAGAAGCCTTCCCCAAAACCTGATACCCTCCAGAGGTTTTGGACTGCAACTCCCAGCATTCCTGACCATTGGCCATGCTGGGTCGGGTTGATGGGAATTGAAGTCCAAAGCACCTGGAGGGCACCAGGTTAGGGAAGGCTGGCTTAGAATGTCAAACTGGGACTGTTCACTGTCGTTCAGTGAGGGGTGTTCACATATTGGAGTGTTCTTCTTGCTTCAGGGCCAGCCCTACCAGTACGCAGAGTAAGGCAGCTGCCTCAGGCAGCAGGTTTATTTATTTATTTATTTATTTCATTTTTATACCGCCCAATAGCCGAAGCTCTCTGGGCGGTTTACAACAATTAACAATACAGTCCCTGCCCTCAGGCTTACAATCTAAAAAGACACGACACACAAGGAAAAAGGAATAGGGAGGGAAGAAGGGGGAATATTAATGATTACTTCTGTAATTCTCTGTGTCTCTCCAGCCTCCTTCTTCTTCCCCACAGGGCTGTAGATGTCAGTTAGCCCTGTGGGGGGGCAGTCCAACTGGAGCAGGCCCCGATGTTCCCTCGGCCTGCTCCAGCCTCCGTCATTCCTTCTTCCCCACAGGGCTGTAGATGTCATTTAGGCCTGTGGGGGGGGGGGGGCAAACCCCTGTGGTTTGGGGTGTCATGAAAGGGCAGCACATGGTTAGTTATTTAATTTATAATGAAATGATTGCATTTTTACCAGGAAGGGGGAGAGGCACATGTGAGATATTCTGCCTCAGGTGACTTTTGAAGAGGGCACCATTTTCTGCTCTGCCCCAGGCACCCAAACGTCTTGGGCCAGCTTTGCCACGCTTCAAAAATGCTGGCCGCATCTACAGTTCCAAACTGACTCTGGAAATGTTTGAGAGCCAGTTGGTGCAGTGTTTGACTAAGATCAAAGAGAATCCAGGTTCAAATCCCCATTTAGCCATGATTAAGCTCCTGGTGTGATCTTGGGCTAGTCACCGTCTCTGAGCCGAAGCTATTTTATTTATGATTTATTAAACATTTGTGCCCTGCCTTTCCATTAAAAAATAGCACTCAAAACTCATTTGAGTCCAGGCGGATTCCTCCAACATCCCTAGGCCTATCTCAACAAGTATTTCTGATAGGTAACGCTGAGAGATAGTGGCTTGACAAAGACTACCCAATGCATTTTACAGATGAGCAGGGATTTGAACCCAGACCTGCCCTGTCTAGTCTTCTTTCTATACTACACTCGCTATCCTAGAACTCTCTCACTCTGTGTTTGTGTGTGTGCATGTACGTGTATCTGTGTGCATTTCCCTTCACAGAATGGATATTCTGTTTTTAGCACACAACTGGGATTCCTCCCATTAGGTCTGCGATACTTCCTATTGTGATTTTCTCAGCCAGAAGCTAATGCTCCGTTGTTGAGTTGTCAGCGGTAGCTCTTTCACAAGATGGAGAGAACTGACAGCAAACCTGGTTTGTTTTATAGGGCAAATTTTTGTGTTGAACCAAGTGTGTTCAGTGCACATGTCAGCAGTGAACGGATTGTAATTAACCCCCTTTTTAAAGGAGCAGTGCGGCAATTGAGAACACTCCCCACCCCTTTGCACGCTGCCTGGTGTGTGTCTCTGTGTGTCTGCCTGTCTGTCTGTTTTTGTTCCAGGGAAGCTCATCAACTTGCTGATTATATTTCAACATCTCTCTAGGGGCACCCATTATGACAGAGAGCTTGCAGGTTCATAGGAATGAATGTATAACAGGGTTTTCTGGACTGGCGTCAGACAATGGGCAAACTGATTTGGTCACTTCATTAAGCCTCTCTCATCTTGTGAGAATTGTCCACAGCTCTCACTGACTGCAGCCTAACAATCCACTAGAGACAACTTATTGATAAAGGAAGTGTGTGTGTGTGTGTGTGTGTGTGTTTGTGGGTGTGTTGCTGACGAATATGGCATTCTTTCTCCTGTAGATGCATAGATTTCTGTTTTCAGCCCTGCCAGTGGGCCATGTCTCACTGGTTCTAGGTTAACAAATGGCTAGGAAAATATTGAACAATTAATAAATGGTGCTGAAACAGCACTGACTGGCTAATTTTGGTGTGTGTGAAGTACACCTCTCTGGAGCCTGGTTTTTCTATGCCTTAGAGCAGGAGTGGGCAGACTTTACACTTGCAGGAGATCTGTTTCGTTGTTTTACTCAAACCGCAAGATCTACCAACAAGAGATGGCAGGGCCATTCCACCAGCCCTGCTGAAAGGCCTCCCTCATGATGGCTCCTCCTCCCTCAACTGTCACCACCACCAGCCATTCCAGCAGGTTGTGCAGAGGGAGAAGAGAGGGAGCGCAGGGCCATTCCACCAGCCCTGCTGAAAGGCAGGGCCGGTGCTACCATTAGGCCAACTAGGCGGCTGCCTAGGGCACCAGGCTAAAGGGGGCGCCAGGAGCATAGGGCTGGAGGGAGGGAGGGCTCAAGTGGAAAGAGGGGGGCGCTAAATATCTGATCTTGCCTAGGGCACCAAACTGCCTTGCACCGACCCTGCTGAAAAGCCTCCCTCATGGTGGCTCCTCCTCCCTCAACTGTCACCACCACCAGCCATTCCAGCAGGCCGTGCAGAGGGAGAAGAGAGGGAGCGCAGGGCCATTCCACCAGCCCTGCTGAAAGGCCTCCCTCATGATGGCTCCTCCTCCCTCAACTGTCACCACCACCAGCCATTCCAGCAGGCTGTGCAGAGGGAGAAGAGAGGGAGCGCAGGGCCATTCTACCAGCCCTGCCAGGAGTAATCATTCATATTCCCCCTTCTTCCCTCCCCATTCCTTTTTCCTTGTGTGTCGTGTCTTTTTAGATTGTAAGCCTGCGGGCAGGGACTGTCTTGTTAATTGCTGTAAACCGCCCAGAGAGCTTCGGCTATTGGGCGGTATAAAAATGAAATAAATAAATATAAATAAATAAATAAGAGCCAGATGCAGAAGACATACACTTAGAATTAAAGAATTCTGAGCCCAGGAATTTGTTTGGTTCCAGAATGGAATGGGTTTCATAGTCCTTCCATGCAAAAATCCACTCCTGGTTACCTCAAGCTCTCTTTATTTCAGAAGTGTAATTTAGGATGTGTGTGTTTGTCAGATCCATTTTGTTACTGCTATTGTTAAACCATTAGGAATGAGAAACCCTTGCCGATCTACTACAAACTCACGCAGAGATCCACCAGTAGATCCAGCTCTGCCTGTCCCTGCCTTAGAGGCTGTATGGTATAGTAGTTAGAATGGAAGGATAAGGAGGCCTAGGTTCAAATCTCTACTCAGCCATGAAGCTCACTGCATGACTTTGGGCCAGTCATTACCCCATACTTTATCCTACCTTATAGGGCTGTTGTGAGGACAAAATGGAGGAGGGAAAACCATGGGTTGAATCCAATGCTAGTCCTACATAGAGTATACCCATTGAAATGAATGGGACTTTAGTCATGACTAGAATCATAGAATCATAGAATCATAGAAAAGTAGAGTTGGAAGGGGCCTACAAGGCCATCGAGTCCAACCCCCTGCTCAATGCAGGAATCTAGGTCAAAGACTAACCTGACTCCCAGTCTACTCTAAGTAGGACTAGCATTGGATTCAACTTCTGTTGTCCTGTCCATGGTGGCCTGCAGATTTCTGTTTGGTGATGATATGGAGATGGGTCTTCTCTGCAGTGGTGCCCGTCCTGTGGATTGATCTCCATTCCAAAGTATATCTGGTCTCAAGGCTGGCATATTTTAGGCATTTACTGAAAGCATCGATGTTTTCCCTAGCCATGGCTTTTCGCAGCCATGAGCTATCTGTGTACCAACCTCATGGTACTGTTGTGCGTGTCTGTATTTGAGTGGTCTATTTTGTTTGTTTGTTTGTTTTGTTGCTGTTTGTTTTTATTCTTCGGGATTTGTTTCAAATGAGAAGCAGTATATAAATATTAATAAATAATAATTCATCATCATCATAGATGTAGATGACAACGACGATGACAACAATAACAATAATAAATCTATTTTGTCTTGAGCTCCTTGGAGGAAAAGCAGAATATAAATGTATTTAATCTATCTATCTATCTATCTATCGACACGGAGTCTGGAACCAGGATCTACTCAGGACTGCCTCCACTCATATATACTTTCCTGAACACTTAGATCAACCTTTCCTAACCCAGTACCCTCCAGATGTGTTGAATTTACAATCCAACACATCTGGAGTGCAGCAGGTTGAGGAAAGTTGACTTAGATTGACACCAGAGGACTTGTGGAATGCTCTCCCAAGGGAGGTTCTCCTGGCTCCATCTCTGCAGAGCCCTCTGTTGCGCAATAAAGACACAGGCTTGGACTGTAAGGTGTTGTTCCATTTGCACAAGAGGGACCATTTATATTGACTTACATCTGCAGCCCCCCCCCCCTTATCCGACATAATTCCCAACCCTGAATAGTGGGTTTGGGGGAGGGGCAGAGGAGGCTGCAGAGCAAAAGGGTAGGCAGGGCATCTTGGAGAAGGGAAGTTAGCATTTAGGCCCTGATTCTTTGGTTGAGCATTCAGGGGAGGACCTGTGTCTGGGAGTGATTCCATATTCAGCTGAGAGCCATGCTGTGCTGTATATTTCCCCCCATTTGGAGGTTTATCTGTGTTTTAATGTTTATTGTAATTTAAAAATGAACCATTTAAAATCAGCTGCATTAGGGGTCTTTTTAAGAGGGAAAGGTGGTTTATAAATATTTTAATTAATAAATATATAGCTGTTTCTCTCTCTTCCATGTGAGCACACACACAATCATGCAGAAAGATAGACTCTCTTACTATCTCCGTTATGTTCTGCCTCTCTTGGGTAATGAGGCCTGGATTACAGGGTTCCACTATGGATTGGGTCTATACAGGGTTTTGAGCAAGTTAGGTTTCCCAGGAAGGCAAGACTGGGAAGAGGACAGCACCTCAGAGAACCCCAAATGATGCTGGGGCTGGAAGCCAGACTAACTGGTCTGTATATTGCTCCAACAAGCAGCAGGTAATGACTGAGCCTTAAGTACGTGTTGGGCTTCCTTTAGGCTGGTTAGCCCTGCCTCCACACTGAGTAAGGCCTTTTCTTTTAAAGGGACTTGGTGTGTTTTAGCAGCCTCAGGCCACGATGATGCAGGGGTGGCTATGGCAGTGTGGCATGCTGGTATCTTCATGGCTGCTCACAGTCTGAGGATGGCAATGCAGCCTCCTCTAGATGCAGGCAGTCAGGTCCCTGTGGTCTTCCTGGAGAACTAGGTCCTATGGAGGTGGAAGCCTCATGACACATTTTCTGTAACCAGAGGCAGTGTTAGAGGGTGGCCCAGTAGGGCTGGAGGCCTGAATCTTTCATTTGGAGCCCCAAATCTCTGGGAGGCCCTCTGCCCCACCACCCTGCTATCCAGGGGCACTTGCTGAAATAAAGGCCCAGGGGCCCTGATGATCTCTGTTGCATCTGATCCCCCTGGACTAGCTGGCTTTTTGCCCACATGTGCTTCACCTCCTGCTGCCCCCCCACCCTGAATCTTTCTGCCTGAGGTGTTTTGCTGAAATCAAATGCCCTCCTTTGCCCTGTGCATTCATCCCTTTTTACAAATAGGGGTGTCCTTAGGAGACAGGGTCCTTTAAAGACACACACACACAGACTTTAGAGCATTTGTAAATTAGCATATGCAAATTTGCTAGTCCAGTGGGCCTGAGCCCTGGATCTTTTTTGGTATCTAGCACTGGCCCTGTCTGTAACTGATTCCTCTCCCTGAACAGTTAACTCAGAAGCCACTTCTTCTAAGGACAAGAAGTTGGGATCCTCTGAGGATGAGGGTTTAGGGTCCTGGTCCATTACGCGCTCTCTCTCTCTCTCTCTCTCTCTCTCTCTCTCTCTCTCTCTCTCTCTCTCGCACACACACACACACACACACACACATTATTTATAACAATTTAATCCATTGGCCTCATTTGGTCCCCTCTCCCATGCACATAAGGATCCAGTGATGCCAAGTGTACGGAGGCAGATTTGCACCATGAAAAATCACTCTATAAAAAGGCCCTATAGAAAGTTCCATATTTTCCTTCATGAGTTTCCACATTGAATGTACTTCATCCCAAAAAAGTAATCTTTCTAATTGTCAGCTCTTCAAATGCAAATGTGAGTTTTCTGCACTTTGTACATCATCTCTGGGAAGAAAGAGTCTCCAATTATAGCTTTGCTGACAATTTCATTGGTGATGAATGAGGCCAAACACAATTCAGCTGGCTCTTCAATCGCTAGATTTTTCTTGTTAGCGTCAAGGAGCAAACTTCATATCAATAAAGGAAGTGGGTATGACTGTTAAGAGATGCATGCAAAGGGTGCCTATGGGATCTTTGCATGGGCAGCACCTGTCAGTCACATTGTGGGTGGGGGACGCATTAATTATATGATGAGTAGCCTGAAAACTACCAATTTTCATTTCAAGTTACAATGTTTGAATGCACCCTTTAATAGGGCCCTAAGCTCTGAAATATCCCATCATTTCTTCCAGCACAGTGTAATGAGAACATAATCAAGAAAAGCCCAATTCAACAGACAGAACAAAGTAGGAAAGGTACATTGTATCTGCTTATTGTATGTATAATTTATTCTGCTGGCAGGATCCAGTTTTTTGAGTCCCTTAAAATTCTTAATTATTTTTGTGTGTGTGGCAAAGACTGGGAGAATGGGAAGAGCAAAAGGCATGAATGAAGATGAAAGATAGAGAGGCTGTATTTATATGTGGTGACCAGGTTATTTGTGGGTGGCAACGGGTGCTCTTGGGTGGTCAGTTGTTCTAAGTAGCTGGAATGTAAGTCACACCCACCTGTATTCCATTTAATTGGCCTGGGCTGGGCATTTGATTTAGAATTTGGGGAGAACAGGTAGAAATTGCTGTGAACCTGGCACAGTCTGAAAGCACAGCTGAGTCTTTTGTCATTGCTGCAGGAATGGGATGTAGGGGGGGGGGGAGTGTTCCTTTGGGATTCTGCCCTTTATGCAACTCTTTCTGCATTTCTTAATGGTTCAGGGGCCATTTGAAAATCTGGCCCTTGCAACTCTGGGTCCATCAAAATGGCACTGTAAACAATACTGCAGATTTTCTAGGGCAGCCTTTCCCCAATCTGGCACCCTCTAGATATCATAGATTTCATAGATTATAGAGTTGGAAGGAGCCTACAAGGCTATGGAGTCCAACCCCCTGCTCAATGCAGGAAACTAGTGGAGGGGTCTCCCATCCAAGTAATAACCAGGCCTGACCCTGCTTAGCTTTCCACACTCAGTCAAGCTGAGCCAGAAATGCTGGGAGTTGTAGTCCAAAACATCTGGAGGGCACCAGGTTGGAGAAGCCTATTCTAGGGGCTGGGTAGGATCTGGAAGCCTGGGAAGCAGAGAGACAGAAGTATCTCTAGATACAGAAAGTACACACAGTTCAGTGTCTCTGAAAACAGTTTCCTGCCAGTGCTATGGACTGCAGGTGAGTAAGGTGGGGTGGGCGTGAAAGCATTCTATGACTCACCTGCCCTATACTCTGTTTTTTATGATGTGCATGAGTTACCGTATATCTAATACTCTGTTGCCTGTTATGTCAGCAAATGCATGCTACCAAAAATAAAACATTAAGAAATAAGGGGAGAACTTTTACCTTAGACTGTCGGAAGCCCAAGGGCACATGCGTATCTGGGGGGGGAGAGAGGTCATAGGAGTCATAGGATCATAGAGTTGGAAGGGGCCTACAAGGCTATTGAGTCCAACCCCCTGCTCAATGCAGGAAACTAGAGGAGGGGTCTCCCATCCAAGTAATAACCAGGCCTGACCCTGCGTAGCTTTCCACACTCAGACAAGCTGAGCCAGCATGAGCCACAGGCAGGCCATGCAGAGGGAGAACATTGGAAGCCAACTTATAGCAGGTTAGACCATTGGTCCAGCTCTAGCCTAGTAGCATCTGGTCTGGTGGCAGCTCTCCAGGGTCTCAGGCAGAGGCCTTTCCCATCGACTGATCCTTTGTTAATTGGAGGTGCCAGGGTTTGAACCTGGGACCTTCTGCTTTTATGCAGTGTTAAAGAGGGGTTAGGAGCCTGCTTAAGCAGTTCCTCTGAGGGAAATGGCTCAGAAGAGTCTACTGTACTCAAAATGCATTGGATCCTAATAAATTGATTCCTGTGCCCCTTTGAGGTCTTTTCTTCTGTTCATTTCAATGGAAACAGGCAAGTGCTGCTGCATATCTATGTGATGACATGAGGTCAGGGGTATACCTCCTAGATGTCATGACCCAGGACTGGGAGTCCTCTGATACTGTGGTTTCCAGTGGCAGCAACTCTGAGGAGTCAGAACCAGTTCCCGGACCTTAACAAGTGGGGCCCTGCCACTTGGATCCTACCCTCTATCCATTTGCTGTCCAGGAGGCTGCAATGCCCCCTGTCTCATGGACCATGGACTCCTCCAGTGAGCAGGGAGGCCTGGGGGACATTCCCAACCAGTTCCTCACTTTCCAGACCCTCACTACCCAGAAGAAGTCAGCAACTGTCAGGAAAGAGCACTGGCTCTTTTAAAAACTAGATGCAGTGGTTGAGGAAGCGGAGGTGCCAGAAGAACTCTCCTGGCCTGGCTATAAAACCTGTCAGTTGCTCTAAGCCACTGCTGGGGTGACTTGTCTTACTTAGCTGCTGGGTTGCTTTCCATGGTGCTGAATCTGAGCCTCCAGTCCTTGAATCAGCCCCTACAGTTCTGTTCAGAGTTTTGAGCCTGCTCTACTCCAGAATGATCCCAGCTGCTGCCCAAACCCAAGTTCCCTCACTTGAGCTAGGAGGGATGATGGAATCTACAATGGAACAGGACACTAGGCTACTTGAAAAAAAATATTGACATAGAGAGTTGTCTTCATTGGTCTCAGAAGTAAGAAGTATAAAATGGCTCATCCTGTACCTTGAAGAGTTGCATAAGAGCCAGACAATGCAAGAAACACTTTCCCTGTCACAGATGTCATGTAACAGCAAGAGCCACACTTATCTCAGTTTGCCCTTCTAACAATGGCACCCTGTGACATCAGAGCAGTCAAAGGGGGCATGGCATCTCTGCCTGACAAGCCCCACTATGACATCACTACAGATTAGCCAATGGCATGAAGCGAGGTGCGGTTGAGGAAGAGCTGACAAGAGGTGAAGAGATCAGATTGCGTTCAGGAGAACATAACACTGCCATTGGGTGTGGGTGCATGAAGACAATCGTGGAGGGACAAATCTGTAAAGAAGATGAAGGGAAATATAGAAGGGGGTGGTGATGGTGGTGACTGGTGATGAAGAAATTAGATGTCACTGGACAAATTTGTGATCCATCATGCTTTATGCTTGGGTTCCTTGACAGAGCCCCTTTAATTACTTTCTCATTCCCAATAAACCAGTGTCCTTGTTTTTTCCCTTCAAACCAGCTTGGAGGTGACTGGTATATCAGCTAAGCCTTCTGACTACTATCCACCAGACACAGGCAATAAATTCATTTTGTTCTCTCCTTGAAATTCAGTGTGTCATACTTTCCATTGCACCTTTTAAATATGAGGAATATATTTAGTTCAGGCATTTTTCAGTCCATGACTTTCTACCTTCACAGGATGCCAAAACGGAAGGAAGAGACCCAGGAGAACAATGGATGCTCAAGGATTTTTATGTGGCCCACATTTTTAAGTGAACCCACCTGATTTGCACTTCCCAGACTAAGCTTGGAACATGGCTATCCTTCAGTTTTTGCACTTTTCCGAATGTTGTGATATAATTTCTGGCTCAAACAAAATGTACAGAAAGTCATACAAGTTAAAATGCATACAAAAGTGTGTGTTTTGTGAAAAATTATCTTAACATAATGCAAATTTTCATGCAGGCTTCTTGTTGTTGTTTTAGCATATTGATGCTAAAATGAGATGGAACTGACTTATGAATGAACTCAGGCGAAACTGGCATGGACCGGGCAGAAACAGATCTGTCCATTCCTAATTAGAACAGGGATGGAGAACATGTGGCCCTCCAGATGTTATTGGACCGCCGCAACTTCCATCAGCTCCAGCCAGGATAGCCAATGGTCAGGGATGATATTGTTGGACTACAACAGTATCTGGAGGGCTACAGATTCCCCATCCCTGGTTTAGAGATCAACTGTAAGACTAAGATGCTTACATTCAGATTATGTAATAGTTACATAGTTATTTTTTTAAAGAGAAACCTAGTATTTACATTTAAAAAAAAACAAACGTAGGATTTTGGTTGTTATTAAAAAAAAATCTACGATTTTTACTCACCCTACTTTGTATTCTGTCACACCTCTGGAGCTGCTTTGAGACAAACTCCAAGGCAGAACTGACAACATCATGCCTGGATAATAATATATAACCTGGGAGGAAGCCCAATGGAACACTGGGGGACTTTGCATCTGAGTTGACATGCATAGGATTGCACTGTTAAACCAAGTCATTTTGGCATTTTGAGCAACTAGTTCTTTATCATATGCAGAATGGATTCCACACAGACAACTTGGTTTATTGTTCTAGCCCTGCTGTTCCCTGGCCTGTTTGCCAATGTTTCTGCATTATAAATATTAAGAGGCCAGCTCCTCCATTCTCTTGGGAGTTACCTGAGTGATTCCTGCCATTCCTGCTAATTTAAGACTTCAAAGGCTGTCAGTGGGAGGTATAAGTCAACCATGGATGGCAGAGAGAGAAGCAGAGGGGGCCGAGTTGTGTTTTATTCACTTGCATCCCAAGGGAGGTGAGTTAGTACCCCTGAGCCTTCTGTGAAGTTCATGCATCCATCTTCTCAGGCGTGCTGAAAGCATCCTGTCCTAGGGGACAACTTTTCATTCCCAGCCTCCTGCTCCTTTTGAGAAAGGGGCAGTGGGAGTGCACAGCGAATCTTCACACATGCTAGATAAAAACCCTGGAATGTCCTTGCTCTGGATTTTCTGCACATCTCATGGGGGATGTGGAATTTTCCTTGGCATGCAGCTTACTCCTTAAGGGCCTCTTCTTCTGGTTGTTGGTTGCAGGGTGGTTGCAGGAAATGAGGCTGCAGTGCTTGGCTGTTAGCCTGCAGTGAGCTGGTCATGGGCATCCATTGCCACACACAGGCACCAGACTTTAGCCTGATGTACTAACCAGCCATAGCTTGGTAGCAGAACACATCCTTTGTATGAAGAAGGTCCTTGGTTTAGTTCTTGGCATCTCCAGGAAAAACCCTCTGTGATGCCCTGCAGATCTACTGCTAGGGTGGCCACTTATGAATTGCCCCCAAAGAGGAAAGGCATCAGTTTAAAAAGGTTGAATTTTGCATAACATTTGCATATGCTAATTTATATGCATATATGCAAATTTTTGTAATACTTATGATTTAAATAGAAATGCAGTACATGTCACCATAGTAGGGAAGACTATGATGACCTGTGTGCCTTGCTCAGTCTGCTGTCCAGGTGCTTTTGATGAGGAGCTTCAAGCTCTTCCTTATGATGGACCAACAGCACCAACCCAAGTTCCAACTGCCTTTTATAACCTACTAGCTTTTTTTACCCGGCGTTGCACGGGTCGTCATTTTCCTATAGGCACTATTTGTTCGAAATTCCTTAAGGTAGCTGTCCGGGATTACACAATCAAATCTCTGCCCCCCCCCCACCCCCGGGACTACACGTACACAATGAAATTCCCGCAGTGAAATCCCTGCTCTCCCCCGGGACTACACAATGAAATCCCTGCTTCCCTCCCCGCCCGGGGCTACAGAACAATGAATTCCCTGCTCCCCCCCCCCCCGGGTATGTGTGGCAAGTTTGGGGCATATCCATCAAACCGTGTAGGAGCCTTTTTGGAACACACAAACTGGCCTTCCTTAGCCGCCTATAACTGGGAAGTAGGCCCCGGCTGCAGTTCATATGTGATTTTCATATCCGCTCCTGATTGGGCCCCTGTAGCAGCAGTTCATACCAACATTCTATATATTGGTGGAGTGATTTGCATAACCGCTCCTGAATGGCCCCTGCAAACATTTCAAGTGACACCATTGGCTCTCATCTATTTTGGGCTGTACAGGCACAGCGAGGGCCTTTATGGAGATTTGAACCCCCCAGTCTTTGTCCTTGGGTGATGGAGAGTATACATGCCAAGTTTGGGGCGGATCTGTGCAACTGTGTAGGAGCCTATGCGACGCACGCAAACGCCCGTATGGACATACGTATGTACGTACGTACGGACAAACTTTCACATTTATATAGTAGATGGATGCAATAATATCGAGATTATGAGTAGACTTTATTAAACACTTTCTCAGGAGATAAAAGTAACCAAGGTATACTGTGAATTGATATTGTCTTTCAGGGGGGATGTTTTGTTATATTTGAAAATTGAATAAAAATTATTTCAAAAATAAATAAAAAAATAAATGGCTCTGTGAAATCGCGCCTCGATCCTGTCAGAATATTTTCCAGTTTATGTAAGTTAGAGCAGGGCTTCAATCTGTTTATGCAGTTAAAAAGGCATCCCAATGGGGTGGGTGGGGTACTCTTTCCCGCCACGCTGCAAGATTTTCAGCCCCGGTCAGCCACCGGTTTTGCCAGGGAGATGCTGACAAGGAGCTGAAAGGGCATTTTAATTTTTCTTATGCCGGAAATGGGAGGCAGGCATTTTACCATGTCTCAGATGTCAGCTGCCATTGCAGAGTCTCTTGTTTCCTTGTGGGGGCTGGTGGTCACTAAAGAAACTGCAATACAAATGAGTGACCCCCCCCTTTTTTTGTTAGACCCCTGAGAAAGAATTAATTGTTCAACATACATCAGGATTTATACTACTTGAATTAACACATGTGTATCCTGTACCTGTTGGATCTCTCTGTGTTTGTACCTCAGTTGGCCGTTCCTGCTTTAGAGATTGATATCAGTTCTCTCCCCCCTCCCCCCCCCAGCATTAATCATTAACACAGATATGAGAAGATGGTGATGGAAAAAGGCCCCCATGGGAACTGCTGTCCAGTGGCATATGCAACCCGGCTTTCAATTCTGTGCACAGTCTTAGGGAATCAAGTCACCCTCCTGCCTTTAAATAGAACCCTATCCATAAACAGCAGGCGCCTGTAGAGAGAGCCCATTTTTCTTGAGGTTAATTATTGCCTTAGAGATCATGGAGACCTTTCGCCTAGTCAAGTCATTAAAATGCCAGAACTAGAAGCCATTGCTGCTATTATCGGCTTAGCAAAATGGCTTTTTGAAGCATCACTTGTACGATGAGCTCCGTGGTCTTCTCTCTGTTGCATTCATGAGCCACAGCAATTGATTGGAACGCAGTGCTTTGCTCCCGGCATCTGGTGAGCTTCATGTTGAATCCATCTACTCACCCCCCACTATTCTCTCTCAGCTTCAGTTCCCTATCTTTAATATCAGAAATATGAGTGATCCATCTTGGGGCAGGAGGAGTGAGGGGTTGTTGTGATGAGGACAAAAGTGATCGCTCCCTCTAACAGCCAGCTCAGATGGTGTGAGTGCCAACAGAAATGGAGTTAGAATGCCCCCCCCCCCGAGAAACAAGAGGGAGGTATCAGCATGCCTAGAGGAACTCTGAGAATTTCAGAAGTACAAAAAAACATTTTTTTAAAAACCCCTCTATGGGGCAACCCCCCCTCCAAACATACCAATGAGGACTCAGCATGCTCAGTAACCACACAATGTTGAGTGTCAGTTGGAAAAGAAAAGCAGAAAAGTTGGGAGTAACACGGAGTTTCCTGGAAGAGGACATGGCTGGCTGGAACCTTGAACAGGACAGGAGTACCCTGATTAGGAGGCGGGAAAATGCTGCAACGTTTTGTTGTAGGTCCCACTTGTATTTACTGTACAGCACTCTTTAGTACAGAGCCCTGAAACAGCCCTAAACACAAATTAGTAATGGTATCTCCCTATACAAAAGCCAGTTTCCAACATTTCATCATATTCCAGTGTGACCGAGAAAGAGAATCCAGCATGGAGCTATGCAAATGAAAAGGTGGGGCTATGCAAACCAGTGGCTCACCAGGAAGCATAGAGCAGGTGCAGCTCTCAGTGCAGTGGTGTCCCTGAGGGTACCCCTTTACTTGCACTCATCTCTGTGAAAAGTACCCGCTGACACACCCACACCCACACCCACACACTTTGGGAGAAGTTTTCACACTCCTTTGAAAAAGGGTGTTTGCAAAGGAGTCATGCTGGTGAGATGAGGGAAAACAGCTCCACTGCCAAGGCATCATCAAGACTAAGACACCCTCATTCTGATCAAGTTGAGTAGTTGTGGTGGAATGTGGCTGAGAATGTGCATTTGGATGTGCATTCAAATGTGCATCCAAGTGCTCATACCCAGTCACACCCCTCTGAATGTGGGGACGAGAACCCGGATCTCCTGAGTCCCAGTCCAACACTCTAACCACTACGCCACACTGGCTCTCCACATTATTGAGAGTAACTGGACAGTGGACACAATCTACATTTGGATGGACATCTGAATGTGCATTCTATTACAATTAATGTGGTACTGACTGATAGTAACTACATTCTGCCATAGCTAGTCGTGCTTAACAATGTGCAACCAGAGCTGAATCAGGGCCAAAGGCTTGCCGTAGTGCCCAGCAAGACAGGGAGTGTCTCACCACTGGCTCACCACTACGCCACACTGGCTCACCACTATGCCACACTGGCTCATCGTTGTGTTCCCTACGTGATCCCTGATTGGCTTGGATCACAGTGTGTAAAAGGCCTCCAAACATGGGTGTACATTGGGGCTAAGAACAAGTGTTACACCCCCCCCCCAAAGATCACCACTGTTTTTTTCCCAGAAGGTCTTTTCATACCCCTTAATAGCCTACTTTCCCCATCAAAAATGTTCAGATTTAAACATGCGATGAATAGTCATCATTCATTCCTATGGGGGAAAGTGAAGTACTGAGCTTGGGGACTCTGTTGTGAGAGCAAAATGTGCCCTCTGACCCTGGGTAGCCTGGGTCTCATTGGCAGGCATTCCAATAAAGGGGTGCAACATGTATCTGTACACAGCACATTCAGGGATGCCCTTCAGCCGCAGGAACTCCTTGCGGTACACAAGACCTATGCCAAGGCATTTAATAGTTAGGAGCTCGGAATAGCACCGGGGGGGGGGGGGTTGTCACCTCCTGTAGGCTCAGTTTTATTAGTTTTTTGATTGTTATTTTAAACTGTGTTTTTTTTTTTTTTTTAAATGGTTTTTAATCTTTTAAACTATTTTGTATGTTATTGTTGTTTTTATGTATAATCTATTGTGAACCGCCCAGAGAGCTTCGGCTATGGGGCGGTATATAAATGAAATAAATGAAACGAAATGAAACAACCTGCCCATCACAATGATGGGCATTTTGCTCGTTGTCATCGTCGTCATCATTCCTTCTTCCTTAAATCCACCGAACAACCAAGGAACAGCCCATTTCCCACTACCCCAAAGGACCACCCAGCCACCTCCGAAAGACCAGCCAGAAAACAAGCTCTGCTGAAAGCCACCTTCTCTCTCCTAAGTTTTTCTTTCTTACTTTATGGATGTAGTCTTCTTTTTTTTTTAATCTCCGTTGACCATCTCTCAATTTCAGTCTATGAACTCCTAATCACACAGTGTGAAACTAGCAGGGTGGGTGGGGTGTGGGACCTTTTTGTAAGCCTGTACATCTAGGAATGAGCTAAGTTCCCTATCTCCACAGGCTCAGTTGGGAATGGGCTTGGATAAGAGGATTTATTTTCAAATGTTTCAAAATTTGGGCTCCATTGTACTCCCAATCATGTAATGGAGAGCACAAAAGGGCCCGGGGTTCCCTTGCCACCCCCCTGGCCTTTGGTAAAATTTTCTTAGAGCACAATCCCATGCATGTTTGGACAGGAAAAAGTCCTGAAACTCCCAGCATTCCCCAGCCAGCATGGGGAATGCTGGGGATTGTAAGACTTTTTCTGTCTAAAGACACATAGGATGGCACCCTTAGTCATGGCAGAAAGAACTCACAGTGGAACTTCAGTTAGGTAGGCCCTAGAGATGCTGCATCAAGAGCCACTAGGAACCATGGGAAATGTAGTTCTGTGGCTCTCGTGATGCCCTGGATTCTGCCACAGTGCATTGCCTGGGTTTCCTCTGTAATGGGGCTTAGAGGGAAATTTTGAATTTGCCTTTCCAAACCTGCTGCCTTCCCTTTCTGAGATTTGGCAGCAACTTTATTTACATGACAAAGAAACTGCAAGGAAAAGGAGAGAGGTCACAAGCTCAATTCAATTACCCTTTGCAAGTCACCTTCAGGGCTGCCTTGCTATGATTTAATGTGTTTCTTTGTGCCTGATAAGAACCACGGATATGCATTGATTGTTAAGTTTTATATAAGATGTCGGAAGTCTTTAGCTGCACCATAATGCAGTGTTGGCTCATTCCTTGGAACAACTGCACTCTGAGATTGGGGACAGGAATGGATGAGCTGGCACAAGATTTTGTTTGTTTGTTTGCTTGTTTAATGGATTTTAAAACCACCTTTCAGGCTAGATTACCAGCACCACCCCTGCACGGGGAGGTTTACAATTGCAACTTTTGTGGTATTATTCTGCCAACACAGCGCAACAGTTGCTGGATCTACCTGTGCCAAACTTTGCAGGAGTGTGCAAAGGAATTGTGTGCCAGAGATGTGGACAGAGCAGAGCATGTGGCAGTGTCAAGGCAGAGACTGGGTTCACATGACATGACAACCCCCCCCCCCCGGCTTATAAGCCTCTGGGGCTTGTCTTGTCATGCAAACCTGCCATGGGTAATTCAGGGTGCCTTATAAGCCACGCCGACAGGCTATGCATGGCTTGTTGTAGGGTTTAGTAGTCACCCCTAGGGTCGCTGTGTCATCCAAACTCAGATGACACAACAACCCCAGGGGTAACCCACACAGCTACAGAGCCCCTTGGCAAGAGCATCAAGAAATCCTTGTCACTCTTGCTAAGCGGCTGCTGGGCGAGCACCTCTGACAGTTGTCCCCAAAGTGCCCAAGTGGCACTTGGGGGCAGCTGTCAGAGGTGCTGTGCATGGTGGAGTGGTGCAGCTGCTGATGTCACCAGAACGGGCTTGCTTGTGAGTAAGCCCGCCCTGTTGGCATCAGCCACCCAGCTCCAAGGAGGCCCCCCCCCACCCTCGATGTGCACGATCGTCTGTTGGGTGCATCAAGGGCAGGGTGGCTTATAAGCCACACTGCATAGCTTTTTTATGCCCTGTGGCTCATTGTGTCATGCGAACCCTCCCAAAGTAGAGTTGCAGGTGACTTGCACACTTCCCATGGAGATTTTCGACTACCAGGGAAGCAGCTCATCGGCACAACTCTCAGCACCTCATGTATTGTAGGAGGGAATTATAATGGAACAACACTGCCAGCATAACGGGCTGTACCTGGATCCTATAGGATAACATTGTAACTGCATTTATATGCAAGGCACTCTCTGGGTTATCATACCTAGGTATGGACTTTTTCTGGGGTTGAATGGAGCCTGCTCAGCAGGTATAAGGCAACACATGTCAAGTTCTGGGGAGCCAGATACAGATAACAGATAGAGGACACACTCCACAGGACCTGGGAGAGTTTCCAGGTAAGATGGATGCTGCTTCAACTGTGGTTTGAGCTCAACTGAGTGTAAGGCACCGGGGTTTTTGATGTGGAGACTCTGGCAGTAAGGGAACCTTTCTTCCTGTACCGCCAGGGCAGCTTGCAAGCGGAGGAAACTGCTGGTTAGATCTCTGTTGTACTGCAGCAGCACCACTGCAGATGGCTGGAGGGTGTAGTGCATCCTTAAGTTCAGCAGGCTCAAGTAACTTGAGGAGCCAATGGGAACTCATCAGGCCCGATATAACTGCTAGCACTGGCCTGGTTCCTCAGTCTGTATGAAACCCTGTCTGAAAACGTCTGCTAAGCTATCTGCCTGCCTTTGGCCACTAGCTCTGATATAAATAGCAAAGCAGGTCTGTTGAATGCCCAGGTCTCATCCTTAGCTGAGAGCCGACAAGAACTGAGGGGGAAAGAAGAACCCTGGCTTGGAACCTTGCATTCCAGCATGGCTTGGTGGCCTTTGCCTGTGCCCTCAGTCTTTTCTTCCAGAAGCTTATGTGGGAGTGAGAGGACTTGGGCGGCTGCTGAAGTGGTGGAGATGCGATTGGTCATTGGTGACTCCTCTGTCAGGGGGGCTCCTTATCCATTACAGCTTTTATTCTGAGCTTTATAGGAGCTATCCATGGTGTTCCATGGTGGTAAACCAGTTTTGGGGGTGGAGTACAGCACCATGGATTGCTCCTATAAAGCTCAGAATAAAAGCTGTGATGGAGAAGGAGCCCCACTGACACAGGAGTCACCAGCCTCCCCAGCCAGTCCCTATATGAACTTGTCCTTCCTTTTGCTCAGCAACGTGCCACCCATGCCTGTGGCTCACGCTGGCTCAGCTTGTCTGAGCGTGGAAAGCTAAGCAGGGTCAGGCCTGGTTATTACTTGGATGGGAGACCCCTCCTCTAGTTTCCTGCATTGAGCAGGGGGTTGGACTCGATGGCCTTGTAGGCCCCTTCCAACTCTATGATCTATGAAATCTACGTGCAACTTACAAGTGGCCTGTCCCTTGTTCCTCATCTTTACCAGTTCTACTCCTTGCTCCTCTCTCTGCCTATGTTTGGTGAACTGATCCCAGCTTGATTCTCTGACCAATTTGCCTTGCTCTTCAGTCCAACACTTTGGACCCCCCTTACTGAAAAAGGTGTGGGCCTATAAACTTCGTATCCAGACCTGTCCTCTGTTCTTCTTAGAGGGCCCAACCCTGTGGGAAGTGGGGGCAGCACAAGAGCTTATAGAACAGCCTTCCCTGGTGCCCTTCTGGTGCCTTCCAGATGTTTTGGACTTCAACTCCCATCAGCCCCAGCCAATATGGCCAACAGCCAGGAATGCTGGGAATTGTAATCCAAAACATCTGAAGGGGCACCAGGTTGGAGAAGGCTGTTCTAGAATGTGACATAGATGTAGAAAACGTACTTCTTACAAGGCCAATTCCTGGGACCATTAACAATGATGTGGTGTAGCCGTGTGATGTCATCTGCCTGCCTCCGGCTTCCCTGTTCCCTCTGAGCTTAGCTGCAATTCTCTCAGTATCGGGGGGGGGGGGGAATAGAATTTCCCAGAAACAATGTATTGTTCCCTGTTGTAATGCGAATTATGTTTATTTTATTTATTTATTTATTTATCATATTTATTTATTTATTTATTTACCATGTTGGGGTGGCTTGGTCTAGAATGGGCAATGACGACCCATTAGCTTTATAAAAGAACTGCTACTGGTGGAGAGGAAAACAGCTAGAACTGGTTTATTAGTATGCATCAACACAGCTGCCTGCATTTTGGGGTTATTTCATAGATTTCATAGATCATAGAGTTGGAAGGAGCCTACAAGGCTATCGAGTCCAACCCCCTGCTCAATGCAGGAAACTAGAGGAGGGGTCTCCCATCCAAGTAACAACCAGGCCTGACCCTGCTTAGCTTTCCACGCTCAGACAAGCTGAGCCAGCGTGAGCCACAGGGTTCTCCTTGGGGGCACGGCTATGAGGATGTCATGATGAGCACCTCCGCTTCAAAATTTACCGGTATACCATTGACCAGCTATCCATATGGAGATGGAGTTATGGGCTATTAGTGCCTTACAGTCTTCCACTAGAGTGATGATGGCACCGTTTCCTATATCAGCAGCCAGCCCAGGTCCTTCATCTAGTATACGGTAGAATAGCTCATGAGATGATGATGATGATGATGATGATGATGATGATGATAATTTATTTTATTTCTTTACCACCCAATAGCCGAAGCTCTTTGAGTGGTTCACAACAATACACAAAGACGCAGACCACAAATACAATAACAATTTTCAATATACAAAATTTAAAAACAATTTAACAGCTAAAACAATTTCAATACAATCTAGACCTGTCAGAAATTGATCCCTGCTGCAGCCATTATGGATAGCACTGGCTATTTACAACATTCTGGCACCTGCTAAAGGGAATTTCCGCATCAGCCATCTCTTAGAAGAAGTCATTGTTGCATTAAGCACTGAAGCATTAATTTATATATTTATTTACAGTATTTTTTAAAAAATCTCTCAGCCATCTCTTAGAAGAGGCCATTGTTGCGTTAAGCACTGAAGCATTTATTTATTTATATATTTATTTACAGTATTTTTTTATCCCGCTCCTCAGCCAAAAAGGCTTCCAAAGCAGTTCACATGCGGTAAAACAAGACAGTTCCTGCCCACAGGGTTACAATTTAAAAAGTCATGAGGCACAAGGGAAAAGGGATGGGAAGAAGGGAAGAGGGGGGAAAAATTAAGTACCCTAGTTCTTTCAGCAGGGTTGGTGCAATGGCCCTGCTTCCCCTGAAAAAAGCATTCCTTTGAATTATTATTCAAAGAATGATAGATGATTGAATTTAAGACTTGGCGCTTTCTAGTTAAACCAATAACTGCTGGAAATCTACGTCAATATCCCTGTAGCGCTAGCTTAACGATTTTTATGAGGCAGGGGGAGCAGACCCAATCTGCCCTGTGACTGACGATGCACAGCTTACAAATGTTTCATTAACCCAGTGTTTTCGCTGTGGTCAGTATGGGAGCTTGCTGATGAAGGGGCTGCCTTGCGATATATTCCATGCCATTGCCCCATCCCACTGTCAATATTCTATTTCAATTACTGGGAAGAAGGTTGGCTTTGTGAAATATTTTGCTCTTCCTGTCCTTGGAACCATGGTTAAGAAACTTGGAGCTGGCTTTAGGATTGTTCACAACCTCCTATCACCCCCTTGGTTTTTGGAACATGTATTCCACCCACCAGTAGGATAAGGCTTTCAATGACTACTAGTTATGATGTCTATGTATTACCTCCTGTATCAGTGGCAGTTGCTGGAGAACATGAGTGGGAAGGTGCTGTTGTGCTCATGTCCTGCTTGTGGGCTTCCCATAGAATCATAGAATAGTAGAGTTGGAAGGGGCCTAAAAGGCCATCGAGTGCAACCCCTGCTCAGTGCAGGAACCCAAGTCAAATCATCCCCAACAGATGGCTGTCCAGCTGTACCTTGAATGCCTCCAGTGTGGGAGAGCCCAGGACCTCCCCAGGTAGTTGGTTCCATTGGCGTATTGCTCTAACAGTAAGGAAATGTTTCCTGATGTCTAGGCAGAATCTGGCTTACTGTAACTTGAGCCCATGATTCCGTGTCCTGCAATCTGGGATGATCGAGAAGAGATCCTGGCCCTCCTCTGTGTGACAACCTTTCAAGTACTTGAAGAGCTCTATCATATCTCCCCTCAGCCTTCTCTTCTGAAGGCTAAACATGCCCAGTTCTTTCAGTCTCTCCTCATAGGGCTTTGTTTCCAGTCCCCTGATCATCTTTGTTGCCCCCCTCTGAACCTTTTCCAGTTTGTCTACATCATTCTTAAAGTGTGGTGCCCAGAACTGTACGCAGTACTGGTTAGCCACTGTGGCAGGGCTGGTGTCAAGAGTCATCAAAGTTGGGCATGTGACGAGGGCCTACACCCCGGCAGACCTCAGTGGCAAGACCCCTCTGGAGTTGCTCCTCCTCCTCAACATTGCAATCTACTTATTCATCTGCCTCTCGCTCTGGCCCAGACAACTGTGGTGGTGAGAAGGAGGAGCACTAGATGCCACGGTCTACTTGCTCACTTGCTCTCTGCCTGTCAAACTAAGCAAGTGGTAGCAATGATGAGAAAGAGGATGAGGAGCAGCAGCAGCTGGTGACGATGGCAGTGAGAAGGTAGACTCACGAAAGGAGGGGGCCCATTGAGCCGGCGCTGCACTATGGGAATGGCTCCTCTTATGCTCTTATCTAGGCCTAACTGCTACTACATATTGATGACAGCAACACTGATATAAATCATGTAAATGTGAACTGTAGTTCCTGTTTAACCCAAGATCTGAAACCAGCTTAATTGGGAGGAAGAATTCACATACCAGAAGGCAAGGAGTGCAGGGAAGAAGCACATAATTCTGCAATGTGCTCTAACACGCTTATCCATGGCTTAGACTGCCCTTGTGACAGTCCAGTAAAGCCAGTGAAAGATGTCCATAGACAAAATGTACTCTCTAAGGCAGGAATGGGGAATGTGTGGCTCTCCAGATGTTGTTGGACTGCAATTCCCATCATCCCTCATCACTGGCAACATCTGAGACCTTCCTCCAAGTGCCACTTCCAAGGGAGGCTCGGAGGGTGGCAAGAAGGGGGAGGGCCTTCTCAGTGGTGCCCCCCCAATTTTGTAATGATCTCCCCACTGAGGCCTGTCTGGTTCCAACTTTGTTATCCTTTCAGCACCAGGTTAAGACTGCCCTCTTCTCCAAGGCATTCAATGACATTTAATGGCATGGGGGGGGGCACATTTATGTCAGTCTAGTTTGAAATTGAAATTGCTGTATTGAAATTGTTGTATTGAAATTGTTTTTAGCTGCTCAAATTGTATTAGAGTCTGTTTTAAATTTTGTATATTGGAATTTTATGCTGTTTTTATTGTATTTGTGGTTTGTGGTTTTTATGAATTGTTGTGAACCAACCAGAGAGCTTCGGCTATTGGGCGGTTAATTAATAAATACATAAATTAATGAAATGCTGGCTAGGGCTGATGGAAGTTGCAGTCCACCAACATCACGAGAACCACACATTCCCACCCTTGGTCTAGGGCTCAGCATCAATTCATGTCAAAGGAAGTTTTGGGCTGCCTTATGAATAGTTTGGTATTATTCACATGTGGCCTATGGGGTACAGGGTAGGCTGCCATGCATGTGGCAATCGATTCAGGCAGGCCAGGCTGAAGAAAGAACTTCTTTGCACAACACAAACACATAATTAATTTATGGGACTGACTGCTTGAAGATGTGGCGGTGGCCACCTAGCTTAGATAACTTTAAAGGGGGAATTTGACCAATTCGCGGAGGTTAAGATGATGATTAACAGCAATTAATCCACGGAACCTCAGAAGGGAGAGCTATTGCCTTCATGCTCTGCCCTTGGGCTTCCTGGGGGTAGCCAGTTGGCCATTGTGGGCCAGCTGACAGGATGCTGGCCTAGACAGAGTTTTAGTTGGACTTACATTCCTATAGCACAGTGTTCTCCAACCTTGGGTCCCCAGATGTTTTTGGCCTACAACTCCCAGCATGCCCCAGCCAGCTACGCTGGCTGGGGCATGCTGGGAGTTGTAGGCCAAAAACATCTGGGGACCCAAGGTTGGAGAACACTGCTATAGTAGAACCAATATTGGTTCCCACCCTGTTGGTTTAGGGCAGGGGTGCAGAACCTCTTTTCAGCCTGAGGGTTTGGAGAAGCTCTTAGGGGCTCCAATCCAGTGGTGGGTGGTGCCCAAAACAAAAGGGGCAGGGCCAGAAATACAAAAATACCAGCATATTTTAGCATAAAGCTCTTTCTGCCAGTGACTAAGCCTGAGGGGAGGTATTTCAACATTTTAGAGTGGGGTGGGAACTGCACAAAAGCCGGGAAACCAGAAAATGATCAGCAGTTGGGGAGGGGAAGGGAAGGGGTGCGACCATCTGAGGAACCCCGGGGGGGGGGCTAGATTTTGCCCCTGGACCTGAGGTTCTGCACCCCTGATTTGGGGCATAGAATTGTTTCTTGCTCGTGTCAGCTGGTCCTTCCTGATACTTCCCAAGGAGATCTTCCTTAGATTTACATGGGGATTTCATCATGTGATAAATTGTGCTGCCCTCTGAGCAGGTGAATGTGGCGATATGCATGGGAGATATTTCTGCTGGAGAGATCCAGCATCCTCCCTAATGTTGGCCTGTTTGCCACGTCTTGTTGAAAGGGAACCTGTGAAAATTGTGTTCAGGGATCTTTTTGGTTGGGGATTGAGAATATGATCTGATTCTGGCTTTAAGGACTGATTTATAGATTTCATAGATCATAGAGTTGGAAGGGGCCTGCAAGGCCATCAAGTCCAACCCCCTGCTCAGTGCAGGAAACTAGAGGAGGGGTCTCCCATCCAAGTAATAACCAGGCCTGACCCTGCTTAGCTTTCCACACTCAGACAAGCTGAGCCAGCGTCAGCCACAGGCCTTGCCCCATTGCTTTTTGTCATATTTTTTCCGAAAGGTGAATGTATGGACCGCTAATTAATTATACATGACGGGTGCAATTGATGCCCATTAGAGGCGCTTTGTGAATTACTTGAAGTCAGTAAAAGTAATTTTAAATCTCTGACATCCCTAAAGGAGGAGAATATCATTTCTTAATATCTTTAAATAAAAATGTCTTCCTTGCTGGAGATTTGGGGGGGGGGGGGGACACCATTCATTTTGGATCACTTTGCAACACAAATGTGAAGTCTATAAATAGCAAGTTATTACTGAGACCAGGGGGAGTGATTGGCGTATTATTTTTTATTCACGTTTCAGAATTATTGTGGCAAGAGTGATAGACATTCTGTGAATGGGAAGGGTTGATGGACATGCACAAAATGTCTTCTCTCCAATGCCAGTGGGACTAAACCCTCTGATTTGGGGCACATTTTTCTGGTTTAAATGGTTTGCGGATTGCACTGCTACTTCTAACTTCCCCTTCTCCTCCTCCTCCTCCTCTTTATTAAGATGTTAGAAGAGGATAGATAGAAGGGCAGGAGGCCACCTGGATTCCAGGTTCCCTCATGGCACTAAACGAGAAGATAAAGTGGACTCTCAATTCATATTAAGCTGCTGCTAACCCTTCTTTCCCATTAAGAATCTGCCACTGAAGAGAGAACTTATTTCCTAGTGTTTTGACAGAAGACGGACAATTGCATTTGCAGAAGCAATTTGAAAGATCATAAAAGCTGTCAGCACAAAGAGAGCTCCCCGTGTTGCTTGTGTGTGTGTGTGTGTGTGTGTGTGTGTTTAAGAGACAAAGAGTAGTGTATGTTTGTGTAGTAGTTGCCTGTCTGGTTCCACTAGGGACGTATCAGCTCTTAGGCAGAATTTCTGGCTTGCTTGCCATTTGCTTACCTCAGAGCACTGGATTTCTGTGGGAAATACGTCAGCCCTTCCAGATTTCATATGGCCCCTGTTGTGCTGGGGTGGATTTCGTAGCAACGTATATGCCGTGGATGCTTTAATGCATGCATAATTAATTTAGACTGGCACTGGACCATGGTTTTCATAGTCTTCAGTGGTGCATAAACAGTAGCTCTGCCTCTTTTTATTTATTTATACAAATGCCTGTATTTATTTATTTAAACATTTATACCCAGGTTTTCCAAGGATGATTGAAGTGGCTTACAATAAAAATGCAACCTTCCATAAAAGCCAGTACTAAAAATATATCATCAACATTACCAAAAAAGAAGGAGAAACAGAAACAGAAACAATTAAACACAATCACTAAGTGAAGCATTGGAGGATTCTGCAGGGCCTTCTCCTCCATTCCATCTCAAGACTGTGATCATGTAGACACCACAACTTCAACACTGGATGGGTTCGCATGACACAACCAGCCAACAATAACACAGTCAACAGTTGGTTTTCGTGTTGTGCAAACCCAGCGTGGGTTACTCACCATGGGTAGTTTTTTTTTTCAAACTACCCATGATGAGAACCTACGGACTGTTTTAGGGTTACTTTTTACCACAGCAGGTTGTTGTATTGTCTGAACCCAGACAACTGATCTCACAATGGGTAAAGACTGACAGCCAGCGACTTGCTTGGCAAGAACAGCAAGAAATCCCTTGCTGCTCTTCCCGAGCTAGCCCTGGCCACTTCCAGTGCCAGCTGCCCCACAAGTGCCCAAGCAGCACTTGGGGGCAGCTGGCACTGGCTTCCCCCACTCCCCACTGCAATACAGAGCTGGTTTTGGTTGCCTGCAGCTTTTTTGTCCTTTTAAGGATTTTTTTTTTTAGAGATCGGGATAGTCAGCTTGACAGCCAGCTTGCCCAATCCCCATTTTGGCAGCCATGGGGAGCCACTTCAAAGTGACCCTGCAGTACCTTGGAAGGGCTCTCTGTGTCTGCTCAGTATTTTTTTTAAAAAAATTGTGCCCACAAATGGGCACCAAAAAAATATTTTTTTTTCTCCCATTAGTGCAAATCCAGTCATTCGAAGAAAAGCTAATGGGAGCATTTCAAGTCTCAGCTGGGGCCCCATGCCAGTGTATCCCCCTCCCCTTTTTAAAAGGGAAATTGAGATGACAGTTCACTGACAGTTGACTGTCAAAACTCAGGGGCCTTTTAAAAGGGAGGGGGTTGAGTGGGAACTCGGTGGATTTTAAAGGGACCCTAAGTTTGACAGTCACCTGTCAGTGAACTATCAACTTGATTTTCCTTTAAAAATGGGGGGGGATGCACTTTTAGTCTTTCCCCAGCCCCTAGAGAGAGCTGTGTGCCAAGTGACCTGCCCTGTGTCCCCTAAGCTAGCTTGCTGCCTTCATGGATAGTGGAGGATGCTCTTCCATTGTCAGTGTTGAAGAAACAGTCCAGTTGGCTTTTGTACATGGAATGGGAGAGAGCGCCATCTTGTTTTTCGCCTCAGGCAACAAAATGGCACGGTCCGGCTGTGCTTCGTGTTCTCTCATCTTCCACCTGGCCTCGTGGCTTTCATCAACATTAAACTTTACACCTCACTTGTCTGCATCACACTAGGAAACTATTCTACTGGAAAACGTCTCTTTGAGGTTGGGCTTTATTGTTTGTGTGCATGTTTGGGTGGGAGGATGATAAAAGTACAATCAAATTTGAGTACAGAAGTTACACGCACCCTTTAGTCTGATATTCCCTCTTACAAATCAGCCCTTGTTTTGCAACACCTGCATTTGCCTTATGCTCCCTGCAGCTCCAGGGAATGAGAGGCTCGCACCTGTTCTCCTCTCCACATGTAGACAGAAGCTGGTTTCAGGATGACTGGAAGCCACTAACGTGACAGAGTTGCAAAACTGCAAATGTTATTTAGTAAATTTGGAATAATGCAATATGAGGGACTGGGGAGTGGGGAGTGGGGAGAAATCCATTTGGTCACATTTTAATGCACGCCAACTTAATTTGCACTTCCTGAACCAATACAAGGACCGTAAAGCAATTATCCTTTGCTGTGCGTACGTCTCTGAATTTTGTGTTACAGTTGCCTGATCAAAAAATGCATACAAAAATGCACACATTATGGGAAGGTGTGCACAAGAATGCATGTATTAGTGAAAAGAACTTACAAAAATGCATTCCATTAGAGAAAATTTGCTTGCAAAAAATGTGTATAGTCAGAGAAATGAGCATGAAAATGCAAGCACATTTTCCTGCAGACTTAAAACAAAAACAAAAAACCCAGAAACTGATGAGGAAATGGGACAGAACACGCTTAAGATTGGAAAAAATGAGAAATGAGGAGAAACAAAAATGGTCAGATCATCCGTCTCTCATGGTGAGTCACCATGTGCAAGGCCATGTGCACCATTCTGGCCACACATGTTCTATATGGAGGAATTTAATGAGGGACAAACACACAATATCAAAGGAATGATCAAAGGAATGAAGAAATCTTTCCAAGTGGGGTTTAAAAAAGAGCTGAGCCTCAGAAGGGTTAATGATCTGCTACAGAATGAGAGCATCAGGTCAAAGGGGAATGTGAGTACAAAAACAAATGTATTATAGCAGTGTTCTCCAACCTTGGGTCCCCAGATGTTTTTGGCCTACAACTCCCAGCATGCCCCAGCCAGTGTAGCTGGGGCATGCTGGGAGTTGTAGGCCAAAAACATCTGGGGACCCAAGGTTGGAGAACACTGTGTCATAGGCTGCCCGTGAATAAATGTGAAGTTGTAAATCTAAACAGCAAAGGGTTAGAAATTTTGTCTCTGTTGAACAACTGAAAGAGGGATTATGACTGGGATTAACCGGATGTATAATGCTGATGATGAGATGTTGGATAGTGAAGGGTAATCAGTCACCTGGATGGCACAGCACTAGGAAGATCTCAGCTCAGCTATTAACATTCTCCCAGTCTCTGAGTCTCAAGAGCAGGCACAAGTAACGGGTGGGTAGAGAGGCAGTAATCATTTAAGGAGCAGGGAGATGGAAGGCAGACAAAAGGACTAGAAGTTTGGCAGTACTCAACAACAGACTGGGGAGTGCAGGAGATCTGGGAGTATTATCTTAGAGAGTGGCGTTGGATTGGCCCTTGGGTGTCACCTGATTACCCACAACAGGAGGATTCTGGGTATTGCATGTGTACAGAAGGGATAAGCTACTGATCTTGCTCAACAACAGACTGTGGAGTGCAGGAGATCTGGGAGTTTTATATCAGAGAGTGGCATCGGATTGGCCCTTGGGTGTCACCTGATTCCCCAGATCAGGAGAATTCTGGGTATTACGTGAGTGTCGCAGCTTGAACTGGCTGTAGTTTTGGCCCATCCTATGTCCAACAGCCCCAGTGGCACAGGGAGCAGAAAACTAACAGTGCCTGATGTGCTGGGCTTCCAGTCTGAGCCCCAAGACACCTAACATGGTGCAACAGCTTTCCTGTGTTACCGTGAGTAGATTTCCCCCGTGCCTCTGTTTCTCAGTCTCTTTGATGGAGGAAGGTTTTAATCCTGTATTTCAACAATATTGTGAACTTCAGTTCGTTATGACTTGCAAAAGCACTTTTGCGATCTTGGATTGATAGTCAGAATATGCGAGTGGAAAATCGGATTTATACATTTTCCTGTGCTGGGTGAGTGGTTTCTCCCAGGAACACAAATAAAGATTACAGCTTTGCATATCATCTAGAAGAAGTGATCAGAGGCAGCTTGGAAGAAAGGGAGCTGAGGAAGTTTCATACACAAACTTTCCCAGGGTTTTTTCTCTTTCTGCTTTGGTTCAGATATGCCTTGTTGACAGTGACCCAAATGTGGTATAGATGCTGGAAGAAATTAACCAGTTCATAGCTAGGGTTAGATGAGTCTGCCAGTTTTGCATTCTCCCACATTTGATATATTTTTTTAAAAAATCTCATGTTCTTTCCATCACCAATGTGAAGAAATTTGCAATTTTTGGTAAATTCTTATAAAAAATGAATGGAAACTGGCATAGAGGCTAGAGTATTGGACTGGGAGTCGGGAGATCTGGGTTCTAGTCCCCACTCGGCCATGAAGCTCACTGGGTGACTTTGGGCTAGCCACTGACTCTCAGCCTAACCTACCTCACAGGGTTGTTGTGAGGATAAAATGGAGAGAAGGAAGATGATTATATAAGCTGCCTTGGTTCCTTGCAGGAAAATAATAATAATAATAATAATAATAATAATAATAATATATAAACTAGCATCTCACCCATCTGCACTGGCCAAATTCAATGGGTACAGCTATTCTTAGCATGGAAAAGTTCATGTTGTACCTGCCTGCCATTGAGGTGTTAAAGGTGAAGAGTCCCTTAAAGAAAAAGAGAGAGAGGTGACTACCCTGATTCAGCACTAACCAGGTTAAATACTCAGCATCCTCAGTAACTGGTACCTCATAGCACTGCATTCTGAAATCATCCATGCTTCTCAGGGAAGTACAGTAATTATTCTTCAGTTGTTCCACTGAGAGGTTAGGACAGGAGTCCCCAACATTTTTTTGGTCAGTGGGCGCCTTTGGCATTTTGAGTGTGTGTCATAAGAGCTCTCACAAAATGGCTGCCATAGCAGGGGAGTTTCCCCATTCATAAAATGAGTGCCATGGTAGACTCATTTCCCAGAAGACAAACTGGTGAGATGACAAGAAAAGGAATTTTCTGAAAAAACCTACCGTAAGTCCAAGGCAGAGGTGGGGGTCTGAGCTCCAAAATACAAAGCCACTCTTTTGCACCCAAATCAAGATGGTGCTGGAGGGCAGACCTTTGCTTTGCAGCATGCCAGTCTCCCAGTAAAAAATAAAAATCAATTTTAAAAAAGGAAGACATCAAATAAAGATCAGGAGGGGCAGGGAGCCTGGGGGATGCCAAGAGCCTTGTATATGGACACCATGTTGGAAGTCCCAGGGCAAGTGAGGTAATTGCTTCAGTCCAACTAAAGTTAATTGCACTCAAGTCGTGTTGAAATCGATATATTGCGTGTACTGTAAAAAATGTAATGTGTGAAAGCCACAGACATGTCTGTAAATGCCGCTATTTGATCCCACACTTTCTCCAAAGAATCCAAGGCTGCATATGTGGTTCTCTCCCTCTCCCTTATCCTCAGAACAAACCCTATGAAATAGTTTGTTTGCTTCTCAGAAGAGCTAGTGACCCGCCCAAGGCTGAACTTCATGACTGAAGTGGGATTTGAACCCAAGCCTTCCCAGTCTGATCTGACGCTCTGACCCAGCCTTCCCAAATCTGGGGCCCTCCAGGTGCTTTGGACTTCAACTCTCATCAGCCCCAGCCAGCATGGCCAATGATCAGGAATGCTGGGAGTTCTTGTTCAAAATGCCTGGAGGGCACCAGGTTGGGGATGGCCGCTGTAACCACTGCACCACACTGTGCTATGCCAATATACTTGCCAGCAAGTTTGGACGGGCTATAGCTCCATGATGTGTGTACACTGATGGCAACCACGAGTTTGATGCCATATAATGTGTGAATTCGCTCTTAGCACTCCGCTGTATCTGATCTGTCTGTCTCTGGGATGGGGAAAAGAAGAAGAAGAAGCATTGTTGGCCTCGATATCTATCCTTGTTTGCATTTTTTGGTGTGTGGGGTGCAGTTGGAACATTTCCAACCTCCTCCCCTTCCACACCCCGCCCCACTGGCTTAAAGAGGTTTAGTATCATAGTTCATGCGAGCCCCTGGTGTATCTTAATGGGCGGATGGCAGTAGAAAGACATTTGGTGAAAGCTCGTAGCGTAAACAATGCCTGATGTCATTTGGATAGGAGTACAGTAATAGCGGCTGATGCTGCTTTGTGTCTCAGGAGTAAATATACCATGCAGAGATCTCAGGAACGAATCCACTGCTGAAGGCGGAGAGGGAGGGAGCTTCATTCGACGTTTACCATTCAAGCCCTGTTCTCTCTTCCCATTTCACTTCTCTGTGGAATGAGTGATGGACCCCCTGCACACTTCAGCACGGCCTCTTTGCCTGCACAGCCTGAGCTCAGCATGAAAATATATACGTTAGCGAGATCCCACTTGTGCTATGTGCTGTGCAACATAATACCGGCAAAGCCAGGCTACTGGAATTGAAATTGACTCGGCTCCGTCGAAATCAACAGGACAAAAATAAAGATAGCTACATTTTCGTAAGGATGGACAAATCAGTCTGTTTTAGATCTCTATATCACTTTTGCATGGGTTCACCCACAGCTGTCCTGTTTTTGTATTAATCTGTGGTTATTATTTTTTAAAACCAGCACCAAAATCCGCATTTAAATATGACATATTTTTTTCCTCAAAGTATGAATGTTTAAGATGCATTTTGGTGTATTTTTAGAGTACAACTCCCACTCCACAAAAACACACAAGGTGCGAGGGACCTTGCAGAGCGGCACTTAATCAATATATTGTATAAAAAGTAAATGTATAGTGGTTTATAAACATGAATATAAACAAATAAGGCACAATTGATTATGCACACCAAATTACAGAAGAAGTAAATATTTCCAGTGCATATGCATCATATCAAATATTAACCTCATACCAAACATATCAATCAAAAATGAATAATTTTTCAAAAATAAATAATTCCAATGCATATACATCATATCCAACATATCAGTCCTCCAATGGAACCCTGGTGTATTACCGCTTCAACTAGGAATCATCTTCCTCAGGAGCTATATAGACCACTCTTTTAAATTATATATATATATGACATGCTCTGAAAACTAATATCATAAGGATTCTTTTTTACTTCCTAAATATTATAAATTTTCAGTGGTGTACTGGTCAATTGAATAAGGCAAAATAGCCAAGTATATTATAAATTGTGAGTGGAATAATTCATCTGGAGAAAACTTCAATATTACCTATATCGAATGTAGAAATTCTGAAAAGGGAAACAAATATATTTTCAATATTATATATTCCCCCAAATTTAGCTAGCGCAGAATTTCCATAAGCTACTATTATTATTATTATTATTATTATATTTATATTTATTATATTTATACCCCGCCTTTTTTCCTGCAAGGAACCCAAGGCGGCTTACATAATCCTCCTCCTCCTCCTCCTCCTCCTCTCCATTTTATCCCCACAACAACCCTGTGAGGTAGGTTAGGCTGAGAGTCAGTGACTGGCCCAAAGTCACCCAGTGATTTTCATGGCCGAGCGGGAACTAGAACTCGGATCTCCCGAGTCCCAGTCCAACACTCTCACCACTACGCCACAATTTTCGCTTGATTTTCTCCAACTCACTCTTTCCCCGGAAAGTGCTTGTACTCCAAAAGTCAGTCACCACAAAAAAGATATGGCTGCCACAGCAGTCATATACTACAACTCCCAGCATTCCCCAGCCATCTGGAGGGCATGACCTTGGGGAAGGATGGCATGAAAGGTGTGGATCCAGTCAGTCCATACTGGAATTTGCAAAGGTCAGATTCCTCCAGCATCCCAAATATTTTTGCATCAGGCTGCTAAGAATGGTAGAACTTGACTTATAGAACTAGGCTGTCTGGTGTCCGGAGCAGACCTGGACAAGTAGTGACTCAACAAGCTGAATGCAACCTGTGAGGCACAGCACCTTTTGCTTTTTTCAGTACTGGGCAGGCAGAAGTCACAGAGTTGATTGAGCTCCTGGCGGGGGCTGCTTTCAGCTTGGTGGGTCATGAGTTCTGCACACCTGGGCTAGAGGGCTGGGCACGGAGCTACAGACCTTGGATTCCTGCCCCCTATTCGTCATGGTCTTGAGCTGTGCCACCCACCTCATCTCCCAGTTCATGGTCAGGAAGTGCAGTTAGGAGTGGAGAACATAGGAAACTGCCTTAATTATAGTGGGGCTGGCTGTAAGAACATGCGGCAGTCGCGGTGGGGATGGGAATGTGTAGTCCTCAGATGATGTTGGACTGCAATGCCCATCAGCCCTAGCCAGCATGACCAATGGAGAGGGATGATGGGAGTTGTTATTGTTGTTGTTGTTGTTGTTGTTATTATTATTATTATTATTATTATTATTATTATTATTATTATTATTATTTCATTTCTATACCACCCAATAGCCGAAGCTCTCTGGGCAGTTTACAACAATAAAAAAATACAATAAAATACAATATAAAATATACACAATAAAAACAGTATAAAAAATTTAAAACCAAATTTAAAAATGACTCAAATAACTAAACCAAATTAATACAATGTGACCTGTAAAAAAGTTAAAATAACCACCCACCATGTACTATTTAGAGTTGTTAAATGCCTCTACATAGAGGACAGTCTTAACCTGGCACAGGAAAGATAGTAGACCTCAGCGGGGAGCTTGTTCCAGGTGGACCTCAGCGGGGAGCTTGTTCCACAGTCGGGGGGGGGGGCTACCACAGAAATGGCCCTCCTTCTTGTTGCCACCCTCCGAGCCTCCGTCCAATGTTGCAGTCCAATGACATCTGGAGGCTTGCACATTCCCCATCCCTGACATAAGAAGAGCTCTGCTGGATCAGACCAAAGGCCTATCTACTCTAGCATCCTGTCTCCCACAGAGGCCAACTAGACATCTCTGAGAAGCCAACAACCAGGACAATTAGGAAATGGCCCTTTTGTCAGGGCCCTGGTCCTGCAATCATGCATTCTAGCACTCCAATCAGTGAGATCCTTTTATTACACCTCTCCTGCTGTCACCCAGTGACCGGTGTTCAGAGGTGTGCTGCCTCTGATCCCGGAGGTAGTATATTTGACTGACAATGACTCTCCAAGTTCTCCATCAGAGAGAGCCCTGCTACTCAGGATCTTGGAGATACTGAAGATTGAACCTGGGACCTTCTGGATGCAAAGCATGTGCTCTACCACTGAGCTATGGGTCCTCTTGGTGAAACTGCACCATGTGCGGCTACCCCGACAGAGTCATGCTTGGTACTTGCCATCCAAGTGGCCATCTGCTCACTCAGTTGTAGAACTGTCAACAACAACAACAACAACAACAACAGTCTCCTGCACCATTTAAGAATGTCCTGTGGTTTCAATGGGCTGGGAAGGGTTCTTAGAGGTAAACAAGTTGGTAGATACTAATTAAACCCTTGTTCATGCTTCCAAGAGCCACTTCATTACAGGAAAAATGAATTTCCCTTTCCCCATGACATATGGAGAACTAGAAAGCTTGTTTAGTATTTTGTGACAGTTTGGAATTGGTTGGTATTGCCTGAGTGTGGGTTTTGGAATTTTTCTTGCAGATCAATAGGGTTCCCTTTACTTTCTGAAAACATACAGTAAGTAACCACATACTGGGTGCCTTATCTGATTACAGGTCAAGCTTGTAATATGTAACATAGGCAAGCTGCCCTTAATAGTGTGCTTTTAAAATAATATTTATATCCTGTTCTCTCTTCAAGGAGCTTGGGACACCATTCATAGGAGCATTTCCACCATTTTCTTCTCACAACAATGTTGGGAAGTAGGTTCGGTAGAGCAATTGTGATGTGCAAAAGGTTCCATCACTGAGTGGGGATTTGAACCCAGATCTTCTCAGGCTATGTCTGGCTCTTCAGCCTTTTGTTGGAGGAAAAATAATCCTCACAGATATAAGCACGGAAAAGGGCTGATTTCATGAATAAGGTGGGATTTCTCCATGGATTTGGCACTTCCTCTCATCTGCACTGCATGAGGTGGCAAATCTACCTATCTATCCAAAATCCTTACAAGCGAATTTCTCTGTTTGATCAAAAGATAACTAATCCTTCAATCTAATCTCCCTAGCCTGTTTTCTGCCAGTGCCATTGCTATATATTTTTTTCTCCTAATTTTGATTTAGTCTCCTATCTAATCTCCCTGCTTGATCTTTCCAATCTATCCATTTCACTAAGCTGTCTGTAATATTACTAATTTAGTTAATATCAGGGTTTCCAAAGCACCTATTAGGGTTTTTTTTCCCTACAGATGCCGGAACTCCTGTCTCCTCTTCCTCTTCCCATCAAGTTGTGATCTGTGTTTTATATTGTGCGGAATGGAATTCAAAATGTTGCCGGGATTTATTCCTTCTAAGCAGAGGCAGAGCAGTGAATTGCCCTGCAATGCCACTAAGGGTGCAATCCTATGCAAGTTTAGACGGGGAAAAAGGCCTACAACTCCCAGCATGCTCCAGCCAGCCGCTGGCTGGGGCATGCTGGGAGTTGTAGGCCTTTTCCCCATTGCACCTTAAAGCAGAGAGCTTATTACAGAACTGTGACATAGGGTGCCACTTATGCATCACCCAAAAAGAGGGCAAAAGAAGACACAGATCTGCATAAAATTTACATATGCTAAATCATTTGTATAGATGCAAATGTAGAAATCAGGGACCTTGCTAGAAATAATTTAAATACAGTATAGAATTTAAATATAATTTAAATACAATATAGTAATATTTAAATACAAATACAATACATCTCACCATGCTAGGGAAGACTGTGGCCAGGTGCCCTGTATGCCTGCTCAGCTCGCTGTCTGGGTACTAACTGTTGATGGGCAATTTCTGGGCCTGCCTTAGGGCTATCGTTAAACCACACAGCCCTCCAAACAGAGAATACCATCAAGGAATGGACTTCACAGAAAGGGCTTAGGAGTGAACACCTGTGAAACTGACATGGACTGGAATCGGAGAGATCTGTCCCTCCCTAGATATGCTCTATTGATGTAGTGCTACTTTAGTGACCAAGTTTCCAGTTCTTTATTTAATCATTCAAGGGGCCAAAATGATGTCACTAGATACATCGGGGTCACAATAAGCCTCTTGATAACCAATTCATGTTGCCCCGTGGGCTACATTGTGTGTAATAATAAACCAGGCAGGGCTGGACTCCAGTTTGGGCGGGGGGCTTGGGCAAAGTACCCAGGGGAGAGTGGGGGAAAGTTCCTCTGTCAGTTGGCACTGGCAGGCTCATGGAGTAGCAGAGCACCACACAGCACCAGGCATCTCAGTTTAGCCACATTTTTATTTCCCACAATGCCCCAGCCCAGAAGAACACTAAGTCATGGTCCTGCGGGAAATTAAAGTGGTTGATATACCCAGCTTGTCTGGGCAGGCAGCAACAGTGGATCTTGGCAGCTGCCAAAAGATGTCAGGTGTTAACATTGGCCCTGATACCCGGCAAAAGGTGGCAACTTTGATCGTAAGATCCTTTGTTATTGTTCTGAGTCCGGGGTGTTGAACCTCTTTCAGCCCGTGGGCCACATTCCATTTTGGAGAAGCTCTCGGGGGCTGCATTCGAGTGGTGGGCGGGGCTGAAGGCAAAGGGGCGGGGCTGAGAATACTCAATACCAGCTTATTTTAGCTTAGAACTCTTACTGCCAGTTACGAAGCTTTAGGAGAGGAATTTCAACCTTTTAGAATGTGGGGGAAACTGCACAAAAGCCAGGGAACCATCAACTGATCGGTGGTCATGTGAAAAGGGATGGGGCCAGGGCAAGAGGACATGGCCACCTGGGGAGCCCCAGAGGGCCGGATTTGGCCCTCAGGCAGGCCAGATTTGGCATGTGGGCCAGAGGGGTTTGTCATCCCTGTTCTGAGTGATAACACCTTGTGCCATTATATGACCCAGAGGAGCTTCAGAGCAGCCTGAGTGACGGCTGGGTGGTGGGCTCTTACAAATGGCTGGTGAGAGCCCACTGGGGTTGTAAATGGAGCAGGCTCCTTCCTTTCCCTAACCCTCCTGTGTGTGGAATCAGCCAGCAGGATACATTCTGCATGCAAATCTAAGGAAACCGAAATCTATTTCTGTTCATTCCACAGCGTGGCCTTCATAATTTTCTGTGTTTCGCAACCCTTATTTAGCAAGTCTGGTTTTTTGCTGAACCAGCGGAAATTAGCACCAATTTTCTATATGGAAATTGTCTTGTCTCGGGAGCACTTTGGCTGACATCCAGGGGAAGCTGCCTTTTTACGCAAGCAATTTTGAATACATATGCCTGAGCCTTGTCAAGATTGTGGTTGGCTCATTAATTAACTATTTGGGAGAGGATGTGCTGTACAAATGTGCCGCTGTACTGTAAATTTAAATGCCTCTTAAACTCTTCCGTCCTACTGGAAGTGCTATTCTTGATCCTGGATACAAGTGTTGTTTTTTCTTGTTGTTTTTAAAGAGAGTGGCTTAGCTTAGCTTGGTCAAGGGTGGTAATCTTAGTAGCAGTGTTTAGCAACATAGATCCAGATTGTGGCAAAGTTGTGGGGATAAATTTGCCGAATTACAGATATTTTGGACACGGATAATTCAGTGCTGATCTCTTTTCTTCCTTTTGGTTTTAACCTAAACAACTTCTAAATGAACGGTAAGAACCCACATTTTTAAACATTTGCTTTAAAGGCAACTTTAAAGTCAACTTCTGCAAGAAAGAAAAGAAAGAGAAAGAAAGAAAGAAAGAGAGGGAGGGAGGGAGGGAGGGAAAAAGAAAGATGAATGCTCCATTTCCATTCTTTCTGCAACAACCCCATCAAGGAGTATTCACACATGCAGCAAATTACTTTTCTCCATTCCTGCCTCACTTCTCATGTTTCCCTACACATAGACAACTAGCATGTCTAGGAGAAGGGTTCAGCCTTAGGGAGAAGCTTGCCTTGACTTCCAGATTCTACCTATCATGTCAACAGGCCAAAACCATCTTTGTTCTTTGTTCTTTGGTGTAATTGACACAGCTATGACAAAGTGCAGGCACACTAAAGCAGCCTTTTTGACCTGGTGCCCTCCAGATGTTCTGGACTACAGCTCCCAGTATTCCTCACCATTGTCCATAGTGCCTGGGGCTGATGGGAGTTGAAGGCCAAAACATCTGGAGGGCACCAGCTTGGGGAAGGCTGCACTAAACGATGAACAATCCAGGATGGACCTTTAGGGGAAAGTCATTAAAGGTTCCTTATAAATTCTCCCCTGTCTAGTCATTGCATAGAACTGTGCCTTCAACTGATAACTGTACCACCAAGGGAGCCTTTGGGCTGATGGGCGGTAAATAAATATATTAAATAATAATAAATAAATAAATAAATGATTGACATACGTGAATGGGGTGATTATCACAGAATTAACACCACAGATAGAATTCTAATCTCATATCACTTTAGATTCAACGCTTTGGGATGCACTCAGCCCACACATCTGGTCACCAATCCTCCAATGGACAGATCAAGTAATATACACATTCATGTGAGAACCATCTCCATCAACCACCCCATTAAGAGTTCCTCCAGTATTAAATCCTCCTGACTGAATTCTCAGAAGACAATGCATATCATCAAAGGCAAGCCCCCCCCCACACACACACCAGCAGCCTGTGGCTAAAGCTCTGAAGGCCCTGCTAGGCAACTGTGAGATGGCAGTAATGATGAGGAAGATAATGGCTTCTTTTGGCCTAATAGATCTAAGCAGCATAATTTCCCCTGGTGAAAATAAAAAGGAATAAATCTTTACAATATTGCTAAATCAATAGCCAGTGGCAATGGGGCTGCTATAAGACCCGTGGAGTCCTATTATTTCTTAAGTGGTGTGTTTAGAAATCCAAATGGGGGCCTGGTTGAATCTCCTTCCATTGTACTTTACTAACTTGCCATGGTGGGTTTTTTTAAAAAAATTAAAATAAAATAAAAATAAAATGTTGGACAAGCCGGTCGATGCTGATGCTGAGTGCAATTTCCAAAATTTAAAGATACCCAGACACGATGCCCTCTGAACTGGAAACGGCCAGGCAGCTCTTCTCTTTAATTCTAGTGGAGCTCGTAATGTGGTGGTTGATGGTAGTAACACAGGGATGGTTCTCACATAAATGTGTACACTACTTGGTCTCTCTGGTTAAGGACATAAGATAAGAAGAGCCCTGCTGGATCAGACCAAGGGTCCATCTAGTCCAGCATTCTGTTCACACAGTGGCCAACCAGCTGCCCATGGGATCCCACAAGCAAGACATGAGTGCAACGGCACCCTCCTGCCCATGTTGCCCCAGCAACTGGTGTACGTAGGCATACAGCCTCTTTGCAATATTGTAAAGAGGATCGAGGATTGGTGACTAGATGTGTGGGCTGAGTGTATCCCAAAGCGTTGCATCTGAGGTGATCTGAGAATTCTATCTGTGGTGTTAATTCTGTGATAGTCACCCCATTCCCACATGTCAATCATCGCTTGATGGTGCAGTTATCAGTTGAAGGCACAATCCTGTGCATGTGTAGACTGAAAAATAGTCCTACAGCACCCAGCATTCTCCCGCCAGCCATGCTGTAGGACTTTTTTCTGTCTAAACATGCATAGGATTCTGCCCTAAGTTTCATAACACTTTTGATCTCAGGTTGTATGTTTTATTATTGGTTTGGTTAACAAACACTTTTATAAAAGCTGGAAATCAGTATTGTGGATTTTTATCTTTCAGTTAAGCATGTTAGTTCTGAATTATTAGTCATTTCCTCTGATCTATGTTTAATTTGTGCACTTTTATTTTTGTAATACATTGGAGTTTTCTCTTCGTTATATTGTGATGACTTAGGGTTATAAACGATAAAACTGAAGTGATTGATGGTTTGATTGATTCAGTTACCAACTGAGAAACACGTATGTATGTATGTATGTATGTACCAGCCCCACAGAACTGGAAGACCCTCTGTGCATGCTCAAAGGCACTGAGACCTGGCACTGAAAGTAAAGACCCAGGACTAAGCCATGGTCTACCTACCTCATTTTATTTTCTTCTTTTATTAATAGATTTCTATACCACCCTTGGACACCAGTTTTCAGAGTAGTTTGCCAGAACTGTAACTTAAAATAACAAAACGTAACAATAGAAAAACACACATCATCGTCACCATAAAACAACAAACCAGCAATTTAAAGCAGCATGAAGACCAAATCAAACAACGTAAAAACCTTGAAGAATGAAAATGGTACTTTGCTGGAGCAAAAGGATAGCAGCGCCAGGGTGGCTTCTCTGGGGTGAGAGTTCCAGAGATGGGGTGTCACAGCCAAGAATGGTAGGGCCAGTCCAAGTTCCACCACCACTATCTTCACCAGAGGTTTGTCCCCCCGCAAAGGAAGGGGAGAATTTGGGGTACTGTAAAAGTAAATTGACTTTCTTTCTGGTGTGTGGGGGAAATACTTATCATGTGATGGTGGTGCAGGATTGTTTCCTTTTGTGAGACTTGAGCTGTGGCTCAGCTTGCATTCGGTAGGCGGCTGGCTCCTGAGCACTTTTTAACTGCAGCTGAGAATGCCCCCTGGGAATGATGCCGCATGACATCAGAGCAGCCTTCCCCAAGATGTGTAGGATCGCAAATCCCATCATTCCCAGCCCACTGGCCATGCTGGCTGTGAATGATGGGATTTGAAGCCCAGCACATCTGGAGGGCACCAGGTTGGGGGAGGCTTTGATCTAGCATCATTCCCAGGGGGCATCGTTGAGGAGAATATGATGATTGCTGCTTCCATGGGCCAAAAGTTGTGGCCAGCCATGTTACACACACACACACACACACACACACACACACACACACACACCCAGTAACCTCTCTCACATACACACAGCCCCAGTAACCTGTCTGGTAAGAAGGAGGCTATATCATCACATCGTATTGTTCCAAGGGCTTCACTTTCAGAGCACTCAGAGGGGAGCATTGGCAGATGTGCAGGTGGGTGGATGTCAGAGCAGGTGTGCCTTTCATTTCTTTTTGAGCCCCACTGGCTCTAAGAGGGAGCCAACTGGGAAACTGTTGCATACATTACATTTGTGTGTTGGTGAGAGGAGCAGACAAAGCTGGCCTGGCACTGCTAATGGGACCAAGCTGAAGGTCTGTCCTGGGCTGATCCTGTACAAGGGCTAACTTCATTGGCTTGAGTAATTTATCTCTTGAGGCAGAATATCTCTCTCTCTCTCTCTCTCTCTCTCTCTCTCTCTCTCAGGATGTTTGATAACCCCTGCTATGTGCATCATTCAGTGTCTCCTCAAGGTTACATGCTTACTGACTCAAGGACAGAGCCTTCTCCAAGAGAACCTTACAGGGCTGTTTTCTTCAGTTACATGGAACAGGACAAATATACATACAGGCAGGCCATTTCATAGGAAACATTCTTGAAGAAGCGATAGATTGCCAATGGGTGAATCAGGGCTTGGATAGAATACGGTCCAGCATCACATCTGCAGGCTGCTGTTGGAGACCCAGCACCCCAACAGGCCCCACCACTGATGGTGGCTGTGGGACCTCTTCTTTCTTTCTTTTCCTTAACCCCACTCATACTGGCTCCAAGCAGCTGCCATCTTTGTTTTCAATAGTGCCTTCTGTTTTCAACAGAGTTGACTTCCAAGACATTGTTGTGTGTGTGTGTGGGAAACCCTGTTTCTGATGCCACAAAAATATGGCTGCCACTATGTCGACACTCAATGTCCAGAGCTAGGGATGTGTAACACTGGAAAACTTACTGTGTTTGAGCTCAATGGACTTTCAACACATTTCTGACCCAATGGCCAAAAGCAGGCCAAGTCAGGTTTGTTTTTCCCCCGGTTTCCATGCAACTGCTCGAAATATTTGCAAAAATTTAGAGCTGAGAACTGTGTATCTCTAGCACAATTTGCACAAATCGGGGCTGACTTGTTAGATGTGAGTGGTTGTTGTTGTTCTTGTTGAAGCATTTAACATGAGAGGTTTGGAAGCATCCTCCTCTCACTGCATATGCACACACTCCACCATGGCCACCTTGAATATTTCTGATAGTTAATTTCAGATTTTTGCAAATTCAGACCTCCGCTCTGCAGTTTGCGCAAATTTATGCAACTTGTGCAAATTTACGCAAATTGCACAGTGGAGGCCCGAATTTTGTGCAAAATTCCCCGGCTTTTATTTTAAAAGAAAGATTACACAAATCGCATCCCATTTTAAAAACAGAAGTCTGTATGCTGGCTCGACTCATGTCAGATCGAGTCGTTGCCAGCGCAGGGTTGACAGAACAGAATCTGTGGGGCCGGGTTGAGAAAATCCATCAGATTTTCACACACACCCATCAGATTCCTCACACATCCCTACAGGCGTATTGTGTGTGTGTGTGTGTGTGTGTGTGCATGCGCAGGTGCAGTGGGGAGGGGGACATGACCTCCTGGAGCCACTGAAGCCACAAAGATAAGCCTTCAGTTGCCCTCGCAAACCCTAGGGTGGCCCACCAGTATAGAGCCCCCCACCCAACCCTGGCATCAGCCCTGGATAGCATCCTTCTCTTGTCCCAACTTTACTAGTATGCATCATGCAAGGTGGACGGCACTGGATCCTGCTGAATTCTTGCTGGCTGTTCGTGTTGTATGTGGACATCGAGACTTATTAATTCCAATCAGCATGTAAGAGAGATGGCAGCATTCTGGAAGGCAAGGCTTTAGGCCAGGGGGTGGGCAACTTCGGTGGCTCTGGGTGGCAATTTTCAACCCCCGTCATCCTGTGTGTGTGTGTGTGTGTGTGTGTTGCACCACTACCTCTTATGGCGACTTTTAGCTTTAAATGTACGCATCATGTTTTAAAGCGGAATCTGGCCATTTTAGGCCATCATTGCAGTTTGCTGCCGAAATCTGGTAGCAAGCCACCAGTTGTTTTGCTGCTGCTGCCACCGCAGCAACTAATTCAGGGGTGGCCAGGGGCCACATGTAAGGCCTTGCGGGCTGCACGTGGTCCATGGGCTGCGTTTTACCCACCTCTGCTCCAGGGCAATAGGAATTGACGAAGAAAGAAGGATGTGATTTATGGTTTAATGTATGATATTTGTACTCTGCAGCTGTGTAAATCTAAATAGGCACAGGGCCTATTTTTAAAAAATATGTTTAAAGGTTGCTAAGATTGACTTAATGCCAGCTGTCTATCCTCTGTTTGCCAGCCTGATTTTCATGGCAAGTAGATCTTGCCAAGAATCAGGACAGTGGACAAGGGAAGAGCCCTAGCAGGAAGTTTTATTTAGGGCACAGTCCTATGCGGATGCCCATAGCCCTCTCAGCTTGGAGGATTGCAGGCATCCTATGCAGGGCGGGAGGAGCATGGAGGCGAAGGTCACATCGGTGCTCCTCCCGCCCTGCAAAACAGCTTAACAGCTGATTTCGGCTGTCTAACTGCAGCGCTTCGGGCGGACGGAAGGAGGCTGAGGTGCCACTGGGATACATCGTATCTTGGCAGTGCCAGGCTCCTCCCCTGCCCGCCCCCAGAACACCCACCAAACCCCTTCTCTGAGGTCGCTTTGCAACCTCGGAGAAGCAGCCAGCATGGTTCTTTCTGTGCTGGCTGTAGGGGGGGGGGCGATCTGGAGTCCCAGCTCTGACATCGGAGTTGTTTTCCGATGTCGGAGCTGGAACTTCATAAAATCCGATGGCCCTCTAGATGCTTTCTAGGGGCCATAGGATTGCACTGTAAGTGACAGACAACCGGAAAGCAAATGTCTTTGCTCCGTAGCTCTAGGAAGACGTATGTTTAGATGCTGAAGAGCGGGGGTGGTCCCATGCATGGTCCACCAATGTGTTTTAAATTTACAAAGCAAGAGTACTCAGGGTCTCTCAACAGTAAAGGGATGAGTAATCTTTATTAAGTGATGGTGAGTATACAGTGCTTAACAATATAGTTTAAGACATTTCTTCAAATCTGCATAGAGTAGACTTTTTATGGAAGTGGCCTCCTTCCTAAGCACTCCTGCTCCCTTCCTCTAAATCATGTGAGTGTACCAATTATATTTTCCTTTTGTAGTGCTAATAAAACTATACAACACTGTTAGTCACATTTCCCTACCATGCAAATGAAAAAAAGGGAGCTCGGGACGGGAGTGTGTGTGTGTGTGTGTGTGTGTGTGTATGTGTGTGTGGGGGTTCTTCACACAAAAAGCAGTTGCAACATAAGAAGCAGGAACATAATATAATTATTACAATCATCAATATTTAAACAGAGAATGTATTTCAAGGAGGTGCAATGCTGTCTTGTCCACTAAAGGGTTCTTTTTTAAAAAAAAAATATTGTAAGTGGAAATTTCTGCCCTGCCAGCGAAATTTCCGTGGCTGATTTAATGAGAGCAACAGAGCAAAGTTAGTGAATGTGTACGTATAAGCCTAATTTAAATAGCAAATGCAGAGGGCGGTTTATATCACCGTTCTATAGAGGAGGAAAAGAAAAACGGGTTCATTAAAGACCCACATCTGTAGCTTGAGAGTGAACCAAGAACCAAGTGAACTGCCGTCAAACCATATCTAGTGAGGATGACATCAGGAGAAAGCAGAGAATATCTGAGGATTGGCATGTCTCAAATTACTTTCTCAGTAAATTAGCACAATAAGACATCTCCAATCTGTATCTGTCTGTAGCTCCTATAGGTATGGCCTGTTTCGAATCCTAATGTTTTGTGCCTCTCTAGGTGAGTTGTATTGTTCCCGCTTCTGCTCTCCAAGTGTGGTAGAGCAGGAGATGAGCCTTTACGAGCTGCTGTCTGCCACCCAGAGAGACTGAGGGTATATCAACACAACAGACTTGCATTGTTTTCATAGCCATTCCCTCTTATTGGGAAATGCTGGGAAGTGGTGTGGCACCCAGGTACTGTATATGGAAGAGGGATCTCAAACAGAATTCTCAGTACCCTCTCAAAAATTCCCAGGATTCACTGTGGGAGAATCTATGACCGCTAAACGACTATAATAGTAATACGGTATATGTTTGTACTGTAATGTGGAGACATGCTCGGAATAGAATGGCCACTTACGCATCACCAAAAATGGGGAAATGCATCACCAAAAAGGAGGGTGCTGATTTGCATATAATTTGTGTATGCTAATTTATAGGTATAGATGCAAATTTAGAACAAACTTTTTATAATTTAAGTAGAAATACAGTCCATCTCACTGTAGTGTGGATGACTGTGACCAGGTGACCTGAGTGCCTGCCTGTTCAGCTTGTTGTCCAGCAGGGATGGGGACTCGGACTCCAGGACTCGACTCGTGAGTCGGACTGAGTCCCCCCTCTGACTCGAGTCGCACTCGAGTCCCAATATTTTTAATGGGACTCGAGACTCGACTCGGGACTTGAGACCAAGGACTCTTCAACATCCCTGGGCTGTGCCAGAAGGAGTGGAGAGAAGTGCGATCGCCGGCGAAGATTTTATTTTTTAAAATCATTTTCCTAAAATGCAACCTTTCAGACATTTTGGGTTTGGCTGCCTCTGCCTGCCTGTTTGGGGTTCCCTGCCTCCTCTGCCTGCCTGGTTATTTTGGGTTTGGCTGCCTGGTCTGTTCTTGTCAAAATCAGTGGCAGAGTTTTGAAATAAAAAGGCACACTTGTGCCCAGAATTTATTTAAGCCACACATCTGAAATAGCCTTATTTTGTTGGGGGGAAATGTTGGTGCATGCGTGAGCAGCAGAGTGCGTGTGCCCATGGGAGATTTAAAATCCTGTCTGTGTGCTAGCAGAGGCCTGTTATTCCATACACAGATCTTCCAGATCTCAGCTCCCCCCTTTTCACAGCGTGCAACGTGTTGTGAAGATGCCAGCCCAGCCTGCCTGTAATCCAACTTGCTTCCAGCTTCCCCGTTTGCAGATTAATCCATGGAGTCAGGAAACACTCTGTAACACCACAGGTCTAATTCTACCTGTTTATTCACTTAGCAAGTAAAGTTCTACAGAGTATACATTTCCTAGTTACAGTCCATGTGCAGAGTATAAATGCATAGCAAGCATTACATCCAGTGGAGTAAGTTGAGCTTCACTCCACCTCAGCAAAGAAGTTATATTGTTGCAGTGACAAAAGTCCAGCAAGAAGAACAAAGGAGAAGAGAGAAAGCAGTCCTGCCTCTCTCTAAGATGGCTTCAGACAGAAAACAAGTTAGCACGTCATCAGAACATACAAACCATGTGACTAGCTCATAATGCTCCCACAGTCTAGGCTTCCCATGCTAAAAACACGAGAACCCAGAAAGACACAACAAACTTGTTTACAGCCATTCTGTTCTTTCCATGTGTAAACAGTGTGCTACAGCTGGTGAAGTGATACATATCACAACAGAAAAACCCCCCCATTGATTTTAATAGGGACTCGTGGAGTCAGCTTTGGGAGTGACTCGGGACTCAGGACTCATGAGTCACTATTTTGGACCAAGAACTCGGACTTGAGACTCAGGTCCAAAGACTCGTGACTCGAGACCAAGGACTCTTCAACATCCCTGTTGTCCAGGTGTGAACTGTTGATGGGTGACAGTTCCTACGGTTCTTTATCCTTAAACCGGAATTGGACAGGACAGCCCTTCAAATAGAGAACACCAAACAGAGGACAGTCCTCTGTAAAAGGTCACCCTAGCCCCAAAAGGGAAATGCCCATGCTCACAGTCAGAGGTTGAGGCAAACTATGTGTTATATATTAAGCACACAATTAAAACACACACACACACAAACACACACACACACACACACACACACACAAAGAGAGAGAGTTTGGACCAGCCATGCTTATTTCTTGACAAAAAGCACCCACACCTAGTTCATGGTGTGGGGAGAGAATTTTTATAACCCTTTCCATGGGGCATTTCCCCTCCAAAAATCATGCCCTAAAGCTTCTAGTTGCCTGTAATGGTCTATTTTCTGCTAATAGTATATTTGGGAGGGGGGGGGCAATAGAGGGTTTAGCAGGCAATTTTCAGTGGGAAAGGCACAGGGGAAGAGGTCAAATGTTCCTCTCCCTGTAGTCCTCCTCATCCATATCAAAGCCCTCTGTGGCTGCATTCAGTTTAGAAAGAGGTGTGGCAGGTCCTAATTGCATAGTTTAAATTGCATTCTTACTAACATGTAGTTTGGATATTAACTGCCATCTTTTAAAGAGCTATTACCGTAAGTTAGCTGAGGTAGTGTTGTCATCACAGGCCATAATTAGGGATGGATGGATCTGTTGATCTCAGTCTTGCCAAGATGGCCACACTTCTATGGACAAGCCCATTTTCTCACAAGCTTGCAGGTTATTTTTTATTAAAGAAATCCATTCAGAAATCCATACAATTAGTGTGCACATTTTCCCTAACATATGTGTTCTTGTGTGCATTTTTAAATGTATGCATTTTCCCCTAAGTACTTTAGATTGCTGTCGTGCCTTTTTGTGCACATTTCCCTCAAATATACATATGTTGCATGCACTTTCTCATGAGATGTACATTTTTGTGCGCAGCACAGCTGCATCACAACGCTTGCAAAAATGCAGATTTTGGTATACAACACTGTCTCAGCTCACTTAAAGGCTTGGGAGGTGCCGTGTGTGTGTGTGTGTGTGTGTGTGTATCTGTCTGTCTATCTATTTCTATATCTATAACTATCTATTTATATACTGACAGAGCAATTTTTTCACCCGTCCCTAGCTGCAACATCCCTGTTTAATTCTGACTTCAAAAAGGTTCTTTGGGCTTTTGATTTTGCCCCTAGAAGGCCCGTAGAAGCAATCTGTCAAGACACTTTGGGGTCCTTTGGCCTGTCCTTGCCATTTTGTACAGTTCATTGAAAGAGGGGCACTTTCCATCATAACAGACATGACCTTTTGATGCTGTGGCGGCAGGCAGAGCTGGAGCGCTTGAGCTTGAAGCAGTTTCCTCCTTTGCAGCACTGCAGTTTCCAAGGTGACCTCCATGTTTTAAGAAAACATAATCAAGCAGCATTAGTGGATTACTTAATTTATTCATTTATGTAGTGCTCATTGAGCAAGGCGACCGTACACGGCACTTTCACGGATATACAAGGCAAGGTCACTGCCCCCCGTCTCCAACGCAGACCTTTGCAGGATCATTCTGGTAGATTATTTATTTATTTATTTAATATAGCAGCTAGGGTGGCCACTTGTGAAGTACTGACACAGATGACATCAATTTGCATAACATTTGCATATGCTAATTTATATGTGTAGATGCTAATTTAGAAATACTTATTATAATTTCAATAGAAATATAGTACATCTCTCCTTGGTGTGGAAGACTGTGTCCAGGTGACCTGTGTGCCTTGCTCAGTCTGCTGTCCAGGTGCTTTCGATGGACAATTTCATGCTCTTCCTTCTGATGGTTCTTTATTGTTCTATTGGATTTGGACTGGACAGCCCTTCAAATAGAGGACGCCTTCAAAATAGGGGATGTTCCTCTGACAGCCCTTCCAATAGTGGGCTGTCCTCTGTAAAAGAGGACACAGTGGCCACCCTAATGACACAGAGGCTGCAGAAATGAGGAAATTGGGGCTGCAAACTCTTGTGTCAACTAAAAGCAGTGATACATCCTACTTTACAGAAGGCAGTCCCCTGTTTTGGACAGCTGGCAGAGGACAGTGCTCTATTTGAAGGCGTCCTCTGATGGGCTGTCCAGTCCAGCTCTGGTTTACAGAGAACCATAAGGAAGGACAGCAATTGGGGCCTTGATGTTGCCCGTCCATAGTTTGCCCCTGGACAGCAGACTAAGCCAGCACACAGGTCCCCTGGCCAGTGTTCTCCACTATTGTGAGATGTCTTGCATTTCCATTTAAATGATAGTTGTTATTTCTAAATTTGCATATGTACATATACATTTGCACATGCAAATGTTATGCAAATTGGTGTGTTCTTTTGTCCTCTTTTCTTTTCTTTTTGGTGATACAATTCCTCTTTCCCCCCCCCCAAATGCATAAATGGCCACCCTACAAAAGATGGATCCAAAGGCTATGATGTTACATCATCATCGGTGTAGTGGAGCCAGAGCTCACAGGGTCAAAGTGCCAGGATTTTTGATTAGCGACACCCTCTGCCACCCCCCTCAGACTTCCCTGTTCCTTCTAAGTTTAGCTGCAATCCTCACAGTATCTGGGGGGAAATGGGTTTTCCTAGCAAAAATATATTGTTGTCAGCTACCCCTGGCCTAATGCAAAGTGTTTGTAGGTGGCTTGGGCAGTTAATACACATTAACTCTACAAAAGGGCTGTTCCTGATGGAAATGAAAACGGCCAGAACTGGTTTGCTGAATATGAGATAAATTCTCCCTGGTGCTGGGGGCAGAGGTGGGGTGGGGGTGGAACTCCTTCAAAATCTTGAGCTGGTGGTCTTATGCTGTTTGGAGACATGTTGTGCCCCTCTCTTTCACTCTCTCATGCAATCTCTCTCTAGCAAAAGTCCAACATGCTAACCACTACACTGCCCTTTGCCAGCTCACTATTCTATGATGCAAATAAATTGGGTATTATGCTATGTACTGCTGCTGTTTGGGTGGGGTGTATGCACATGTGCATGCACACACATAACACATACACAGATATAGATCAAAACAGCTCCTCCATTTCTGGACTATCCTTGGGGGCACGGTCATGGGGACTGTCATGATGAGCGCCTGCACTTCAAAGTTTACCACTACACCACTGCACATCTTTGGTTTTTATTCCTTTCTACCACCTCTTCTTATGTTGAAAATGTCTGTTAGTCTTCATTTGTCTTTTATTCATTCATTTCTTTCTGTATGTTTCAAATCATGACATGAAATGACTTGGATTTCTCCCCATTCCCAAATCTGTTCCCATTCTGAGGGCACTTGTCAGAATCTCAACTTAGATTAGCAAAAGAAATTTGAGCCATTGACTGGGTTCAGATGACATGATAACCCACACTCAAGGGTTGAGTATGGGTTGACTGGGGGTTGTCGTTGAACCATGCGTAGTTGTTGAAACGTGTGTTATCATGTTGTCTGAACCCAGCTGTGCTAACAAGCCATGGCTTCTTAACCATGAACAACCCATGAAGAGAACCCATGGTTTGTTGTTGGGATGTGAACTGTGGGTTGTTCATCATGGTTTGTTATCTTGCCTGGGTTCAGACAACACGATAACCCACATTTCAACAACAACCCACACTCAACCCATACTCAACCCTAAAGTGTGGTTTATTGTGTTGTCTGAACCCAGTTGTTTTCAGTATAAACTATGGTAGCTTAACTGGTAATTGTAACATTGTTAGCACAGTGCGTCTGAAGTGAGCCAAAGGCCCCATAATCCACTACCATTCCAGAGACTCTGAGGAAAAGGCCATTAAGAAGATAACATAACAGTGACTAACATTAACAGGGGTAGTGAAGAACTGAGGGCATCCCCTCGATACCTCCCTCATGGGTTTAGGCCTGGCTACTGCTGGGTAATGTTAGGAAGTGTTGATAACAGATTCGCCCTAGTCGTTTTCAGCTCTTTCACAGTTTGTTCCCTCACAGACATCATTTCTTGATCTGACTCTGACAGGTTCTCCCTGGCTTCTTGGTGTGTGTTTTTCACACACGCTCAGAGCCGTTATTTATCTTTCCTGTCAGAAGTCCTTCTCTCTGCATCTGTTTGGTTGTGATATGCTTCTTCATGGAGATATCCTCCCTTTATGTTCCCAGGGTCCCCTATGATGCCACAGGAGTGCCAGTTATTAAACAGGAAGCCCCCTTGTGGCACACAAAGTTGTGTGTACCAAACTGAGGGGGCAACCCAGACAACAGGATAATTAGAGGCTCAGATAAGCCAGTTCTATAGAATTACACTGACAGGGAATTATACAGGGACCCAGCAAATGCAAAGAGAGGTGCTTGGGATAACCAGTGAGGTTGGTATCATGGAGATTTTCTGCCATATTTTCTTGGCTACCAGGATAATAAACATAATGTTAGGAACCTATGGAGCTGCCTTATAACAGGTCAGACTATTTGTTCATCCAGCTAGTGTTCTTTCATCTCCAGGCTGCCAGGCAGAGGTCTTTCACATCACCTGTGACCTCATCCTTTTTCAGTAGAGATACTACAGACCTTCTGCATGCAAAGCATGTGCTCAGCTAGTGAGCTATGCTTCCTTCCCTGTGTTGCCTAGATTGCCTAGACCAGTGAGCTAAATAGATGTGGCATAAGGCGGTGTTCTATGTTGCTATCCATGCACCAAATTATATCTGCTTATACCAACATACATCCACAAGCCACAACGACAAGTAAGTAAGTAAGTAAGGCTATAGAGCAGGGTTCTCCAACCTTGGGTCCCCAGATGTTGCTGGCCTACAGCTCCCAGCATACCCAGCCAGCATGGCTAATGGCAAGGGATTCTGGGAGCTGTAGTGCAGCAACATCTGGGGACCCAAGGCTGGAGAGCCCTGCTATAGAGAATGGCTTCCTACCTGGGGTGGGAAGCCAAAGAAGTACAGAGAGAGCACAGATGCTCAGGCATGATATGGCTGTGCAGGTGTTGAGGACAAAAGAACAGGGGGAGGCTGTCACCTCCATAATATTAGCTCATCCCATTAAGCTGAATGGTGAGAGATTCAGCACAGATAAAAGGAAGTATGTCTTCACAGAGCACATAGTTAACCTATGGAATTTGCTTCCACAAAATTTAGTGATGGCCACCAACTCGGGTGGCTTTAAAAGGGGACTGGAGAAATGCATAGAGGAACAGGCTAGCAGTGACTACTAGTCATGATGGCTATATATTACCTCCACTACCGGAGGCAGTGTGCCTCTGTATACCAGTTGCTGGGGAACATGAACAGGAGGGTACTGTTGCACCCATATCCTGCTTATGAGCTTTTCACAGGCAACTGGTTGGGCACTCTGTGAACAGAATGCTGGACTAGTTAGGCCTTTGGTCTGATCCAACATGGCTCTTCTTATGTTTTTACATCCTATTTGGAAACTTCATGTCTGGTTTGGCCACGATTGGAGACAGGGTGCTCGACTTGACTGACCCCTGGATGGACACAGCAAGGATGTTCTTCCATTCACATGAAAAACTGCCCTGAACTCCATTTCTACCCTCCAATCAGATAAATGCCCAGGGCTTTACAGGCTCTCTTGTATGTGTGCTCACGTTGCCTGGCTGGCTTGCAATGGTTAGTGTATGAAATATTCATGTTTACCTTAATATACATTACAAGGAACATTCCCATTTCATTTCTGTTCCCTCTTTCCTGCAGGTGACTCATGTTAGATTCAATTAACATTTAGGGCTTTCAAACAACTTGTCATTTCCCCTTGGTCTTTCTATGATTTCCATATCACACGGATCTGGCAGTGCAGTTGCGCCTGGGGATGGGAGGGGGGCGATGACAGGAAAGCTCAGCATAGCACTGCAAGGCCACGTGGAGCTTTGCAACTGGATGTTGAAGATAGGAACCTAGGAAGCTGCCTTCTACTGAGTCAGACCTTTGGTCCATCTCGCCCAGTTTTGTCAACATTGATTGGCAGCAGCTCTCCAGGGTTTCAAGGCAGGAGATTTTGCTGCCCTACCTGGAGATGCCGGGGATTGAACCTGGAACCTTCTGCATGCAAAGCAGGTGCTCTACCACCGAGTTACAGTCCCTCCCTGAGTCCAGACATTTCTCTGTATGTGTTATGACACCTTACATGTAAGTGACTCAGCAACTTGGGGCTTCCTGCCCTTTGGCAGGATTGGATAAAAGACATGGAGACTGAACTATATTTGAAAGGCACATGGCTATGACTTATCATGCTCTGGTAGCCTTTACAAAGCCCTCCTCTCTTTCACACATACATCCAGAGGTGGTGTTAGGGGGCAGCCCACTAGGGCTGGAGCCCCAAATCTTTCAGTTGGAGCCCTGAATCTCTGGGAGGCCCTCTGCCCCACCACCCTGCTGTCCATGGGCACTTGCTGAAACAAAGGTCCAGCCCCCCCCCCCCCCCCGATGATCTCTGTTGCATCTGATCCCCCTGGATTGGCTGGCTTTTTGCCCACATGTGCTTTCCCTCCTGCTGCCCCCTATTCGGATCTTTCTACCCGAGGTTTTTTCTGGAATCAAATGCCCTCCTCTCCCCTGTCCATACATCCTTTTTTACAAATAGGGGTGTCCTTGGGAGACAGGTCCTTTACAGACTTTAGGGCATATGTAAATTACCACATGCAAATGTGTGCATTTTTTTGGTCCCATGGGCCTGAGCCCTGGATTTTTTCGGTACGTAGTACCGCCCCTGTGTACATCGCAGAACTTGGCCATTTTGTTTCTGAAGTTACACATGCTACTGAAACATCATCTGTGCTCACCCTACCCATCCCCTGCCATGTGTGAAGGAGGAAAGCCACGTGGGAACTTTAAAGGAGCCCAGCTTAAGCTATGGAAGAAGCCCATTTGGAGGAGCTCACTTGTCATGGCCCAGGACTGTCTCTGAAGCCTCCAGTGACAGTGACTCTGGAGAGGCTTCAGAACCAGTTCCTGGTCCTTCAGAAGTGGGGCTGCTGCCTTGGATCCCATATCTTTCCCCTGCAACCCCCAGGAGGTGTCACTACCTTCTGACTCTGAGGAGTGGACTTTGGACTCCTTTAGTGAAAAGGGAGACCCTGGGGAGCGATCCCCAACTGGCTCCCCCCTTCTCCAACCTTCATTCCCTAGGAGAAGCCGATGCCTGCAGGAAAAGGCTGCTGGCCCTTTAACAGCCAGGTGCAGCACCTGAAGGGGTGGAGTTTCCAGAGAGACTCCCCTGGCCTGACTATGAAAGCCTGCCAGTTGCCCCCAGACTCTGCTGGACTAACTTGTTAGTTCTCTAGCTTCAGGAGGATTGCTAACCAAGGTCCTGAAGCCTAACTAAAGTTCCTGATGTGACCCAGCCATCTTGACCACACTGAGCTTCCTTGCCTGACCTGTCACCCAGGACAGATGATTGATTCCTGATGGAGCATGACATCACTGTTGCTTCCATCATAAAGGAGAAGACACAAGTGCATAATGGTTACTGTACCTTTGGATGTTCACAGGATAGCATTTTCAAAGAAACAAATGCAGATTATTGTCTTATGAGAGCACCTCACCTGTCGTAGGGATGGATGAGAATTTAGTTTCTGTTTGATTTTTAACCCAATTTTTACCAAAATTTCACAATATTTACCAAAATTTCACAATATTCTCCATATCTGAAACAAAAAGAACTTGAGATTTTAAAAAATCAAATGTAGGAGAAACTGATAGATTCATCCAACCAGGCCCAGGGCTTTGAGTCTGGATTTGATATCTGTGTATTCAGCCATGTTTGTGATACCAAATTAGGGTTGGGCACCTCTCTTTTCTGGCTGGTGCCTCATCTTTAACAGCTGTATGGTGGGCAGGTGCAACATGGCCCACTCCATGTACCTATTGAATTTGGCTGGTGAGATCAGTGAGAATTTCATTTTGATTTGTTTTTGACAAGAATTTACCAAAATTCACACATTTCTTTATATTTGATATGGGGAAAAAAACCTTAAGATTTAAAATGTTTGAATGCAGGAGAAAGTGAAAACTGACAGATTCATCCATCTGTCTGCTGTGCTTAGCCTGGCAATTTATTTATCTACACCGCTAACCTGCAGGGATCCAGAAAAGCATCACAACTATGTGTAATCAAACACAACATTTATCTTTGTCTGACTTCAAGCTCTCCTTGGGCCTCAAGTGCCCACAAGCATGGTGCCAAGCAGCAGCCTTCTCCCAAGGTTTGTCTCCTGCACCCAGGTATTTGGATATTTACTGCCTCTGAACATGGAGGTTCTATTTAACTGTTAACTATTTAACCCATATTTAATCAGGGTTGATAGACCTATCCTTTATGGATTTGTCTGATCCCTTAGCTATCAAGGGGAAGGTCCCGTGGTGCCACTCTAAATGCAGAAAGTGTCTTCCACTCACTGAAGGACTGTTTGAGACTCATGCTAAGGTGTCATGCAAGAAAAGTGAAATTAAACCCAAAGAAAGTCTTCCTCTTGTGCAAAAGCTTGTGCAAGCTCTTGTTCAAGCATGAGACCTGCTACAGATCCTACCTACTATGGTGCGGCGCCGGCACGGCAACTTCCACCAATGCCTGGACAAGCATTTGTGGAATACTGCTAGCGGCTATTTTCCTTCTGCTCACCCGTAGAATCCAAGTGCTGCAAAACTAGTAAACTGTTGGAACTTAGTTGGCAATGTTACAGTAGGCATTCTGCCATAAAGCAGTATCCCTTCTCTCCACGTATCTACAATAGTCATGATTTACAGATAACTTTAACTCCAGCGTCCAGTTTCATTCACTACTTGATTTATTACATTTCTATACCGCCCAATAGCCGAAGCTCTCTTAAAGGTCTGTTAAAGGTCATAGTAGGGCTGCTGACAAATAAACCCTCCTTACATAGATGAGGTACTGCGGCAGTGATTGCTGGCCCTGCTGCAACATCTTCATACCCACCTGCCCCCAAACATTCATACATTCATACATTCAACAAAAGGTGGCAAAGAGAGTCCAAGTGCAGGGTTCCCAATCAAGTCGAGAGCCAATTCACAGGCAACCATAGATGCGCCTTGATGATGTTCCACTGAATGCGTAAACAATGGGGGCAGAGAGTTGTAGATATTGGGGGTGCAGCCAGTGGGCATGACCCCATTCCCCCCTTCATGCATACCATATTCGATTTGATTTATTGGCATCTTTATAAATCGCCCCTCCACTCAAAGAGTGCTCGATCGAGGCAATGTACAATGAAAGTAAAATCAATTAAGCAAAAATGCAACTATTGTGAGAAAAAGGCCGAGATACAAACTTCAATTACAATAAAATCAGAGGGCAGCATTGACCATTAAAAGTTTGGCAGAATAGTCTCATCTTAACCAACCGCCCGAAAGGCGCCAGAGAAGGAGCCAACTTGACCTTTCTGGAGAGCGAGTTCCATAGTAAGGGTGCCACTACCCAAAAGGCTTCTGGGACCCATAGCACGATCTGTATAACATGGAGGGCTTACTTGTGAGCAGCCCTAGGGTCTGATTCATGTGGATTGATACTTCCTCATGACTCCATGTAGACATAGCTCTTGTGTATAGTGCAGGGGTGGGCAACTTGTTGCCCTCCAGATGTTGTTGGACTGCAACCCCCATCAGCCCTAGCCAGCATAGCCAATGGTGAGGAGTGATGGGAGTTGCAGTCCAACAACATCTAGAAGTCCACAAATTGCCCACACCTGGTCTGGTGGGTGGCTCTTATATTCAGTTGTCAGCCACAGAGTTTGTTTTAATTTTAAACTAGTTCGGCTATGGTTGACACTATTTCAAAAACGGGTATTTATGAATTAAATAGGCTGTTACATATTAATTGACATGTGCAAATGAGCAGTGGCTGTCCCCCCCACCCCACCCCTGGGATGACCAATGTGGGGCACGAAATGGAGATCGTGTGAAGTTGATTCTTCTTACTGCATAAGAAACTGCCTGATTCTTTTCTGCCCTCAAGATGTCCAAAGGCATTCAAAACCAGAGAGGGAACTTGGTGGGAATGACTTCTTGTTACTAATGGAAACCTTGTGAATCTCTGAAGAGCAGCGTGTTATACAGCCTCAGATATTGGGGAGGCTAACTTTATGAGTACCAGCAGTGGGAGAGATTATTAGATTTTATTGATTAGCCCCCCAGCTCTGTCAATAGAGTTGTAATTACTATGAAAGGTCTCAATAAAAAAATAGCGTTGTGAATCTCCACATGTGTGTGTCCGGTGCCCGTGCAAGATAAACACATTGATATTGCGAAATAACAGCCATGAAGGATCTTTGTTGTTCTGGTGTTTATTTTGATGTATCACTTTATCATTAGATCTCAGCAAGCTTTGGAAACATCCAGGGCCAAGTTCTGAGGAGTAATAATTTCAGTGATGGGGCTGCCCAGGCAGCTAGTACTTCAGTTAGGAACATTCCCCTTCTTCTCACGTGATCAGCTGCCATGTTTTGGGCTCTGGAAGATTTTAAAAGTGCAGTTATTCTTGCCTTCCTCTTGCTTCTCTTAGGACAGTGTTCTCCAACCTTGGGTCCCCAGATGCTTTTGGCCTACAACTGGCTGGGGCATGCTGGGAGTTGTAGGCCAAAAACATATGGGGACCCAAGGTTGGAGAACACTGGTCTATATTCTCTCTCCATACACCTCCAGCACCCATCACTGAGAGGGCTTATCTCAATTCCTTATTGACAGCTTGAGGAGGGAAAGAGATAAGGGAGGGGAGGGCATTGAAAATCTGGAAGTGCACAGGTGCTTTCCACACACTTTGGTGTGTGCTCTAGAATTTGGTGCATGCGGACTTTGTTGAATCCGTTCCGTCTGCGTTTCGTGGATTGTCAGGCGCCTCTCGTTCTGTTGTTCGCTCATTGGCGGAATTGGATTTTGTGCAAATGCGTTCATATGCATTCATGCAAATTCACACTTGTGCAAAATCAAATGTGCCATTCTGAAAATGCACAAATCCCCGCCAAATGCAAATTTCCATGCATTAGTCGGGGGCGGGGGCGGGGAATGTGCATTTTCAGTCATTTTTTAATTTTTTCGTAGTTTTCTCTGACTAAAGTTGTGTAAAATTTACAGAAAGTAAAAAAAAAACTGCTCTGCAAGTCTGTGGAATCCGTGCGACTCAGGGGAAGCCAGTCTGCTGCAGACTCTGCAGGTCAAATTCATTGAAATCTGAACTTATTTGAATCCATTGAGGATTTCCTTGACGTCCCTATGTAGAATGAAACCAGACGCATGGGGAGATCCTCCACTTCTACTTACATTACTGCTCATTTAGTGGAGCAAGCTTCCCCAACCCAGTGTCCTCCAGATGTTTGGGACCACAATTCCCAACATTCCTAACCACTGACCATGCTGGTTAGGACTTATGTGAGTTGAAGTCCAAAACATCTGGAGGGCACCAGGTTGGGGCAGGATGCTTTGGAGGTAGCAGATGGAGGAGCAGGTGGTTTGAGGATCAGGTGCACTTGGTGAGGAAGAAGTGGCAGGAGCTGATGACTGACTGACTGGGTGGATGGATGGAGGAGAAAGGGAGAAGCCAGAAGGCATAGGCATAGCCATAGCACAGAAAACTAATGCCCGAGGTATTCCATCTCCCCTAGGAAGGGGAGTTCTTCTGTGAGGGGTTCTGTGATAATTCCCGGCACTCTACCCCACCCAGCTACAATTCCCAGGATTATTTTCACATGGGGTGGGGGAGACACATGACATCGTAAGCAGTACAAAAACTAGTATAAATTTGCATGTACATCCAGGGATGCCTCTTAGATTGCAAATCTATGATGCCATAAGATGACATCATGGGGTCCTCAGACGGGATCAAGAAGCATGAACAGAGTGGGGAGGTTTAAGCCTTCTTATTAGCTGAATCTTATGTCCTAAAGCTCCCATCCTGTACACCATGGGGGGGGGACCTCAGGGCCAGGGGCCAAATCCAGCTGTCCTTGGGTCTCAATCTGGCCCTCCAGGGCTCCCCAGATGACCTCACCCCTTCTTTAGGCCCCATCCCCTTTCCCCCAACCACCAATCGTTGGGTGGTATCCTGGCATTTGTGCAACCACCCCTTCTAAAAGGTTGAAACACCTCTCCTAAGTCTTGGTTACTAGTAGCAAGGGCTTTAAACTAAAATATGCTGGTAATTTGGCCATGCCCCCATTGCATCTGGCCTCACCCCCTTTTGTATTTGGCCCTGCCCACCACTGGAATGTGGCCCCTGAGTGCTTTTCCAAAATGGAATTAAGCCCTCGGGCTAAAAGATGTTCCTCACCCCTGCACTAAAAGAAGTGCTACACACACTTACCAGGGAGTAAGTCCCTCTGAACAAAGTGGAACTTAATTCCAAGTAAACATGTAGAGGATTGCATTGAATATCACCAAGATCTCTCTCCTTCCCTTCCTCTCTCTTTCTCCCTCTGCCTCCTTCTCCCTCTCCCAGTTTCTTGTGGAGGAGGATGTCCAAAATGGCCTCCTTTTCTTCTGTGTCTTGTCTGACTTCATTTTCAGGGACGATGAAGTACGCCATCTCCCCCCTGCCCTTGGCTTCTTTAAATCTGTTGACTTCTGATAGAAAACTAAAACAGTGATCTGCCTTAGACTCTGCCCGTACTAAAAGCCCGTGCGTGCAGTCGAGCTGAAAGGCCTCCATCTTAGCTGGGGGGCTGCTGGTGGATGCTGGAGCGCTCAAAGCAAGGCATGTCGCTTTCAGCAGAGAGAGCAGATACTATGCAGTCATTAGCTGCTTTCTGCCCTACGAGCGAAGGAGGTTCTCGCAGAGTGCCCAGTGTGGAAAGCAATGACAAGAGACAGAGGCAATCATTTTTCCCCAAGGCCTTCTGCCGGACAGAAGGAGAGGAAGGCCAATAAAACAAAATGAAAACGAGCGAGGTTAGTCGAACAGCTAACCTACTTTTTTTCTTTCTTTCTTCCGGGAGCCAGAATTAGTTCCTTTGGCAGATGAAATACGGCTCTTAACCTTGCCGTCTCTTCCTAGCTAGCATTTTCCTTAATCCTTAACACTTGAAGCTTGCAATTGACAAGAGCATTTGTCTTTCATTTGAGCTCTCCTTTCAACAACAGGGGAATGTGACGGGCATTGGCAACCACATGGCAAACTGGCTCCCTTCAGGGCTTTCTGCACTGTCCTTGGGGCTCCAAGCGGTTTGCCCATCACTGGTGTCCTCTTTGGCCTCCATCCCTCCTTTAGGACACAGTTCTACTTGTGAACCTAAGCAGACCTGGCCCTAGCCCTGCTGAGATGGGAGATTGCCTGGGATCCTCTCCGATAAAGGACATTGTACAAGTGTCACAAGGGCTAGGGGTGGGCCCAGAAGGGGCCTAGTGCATTTTGGGGAGGGGTGAGCTTTGTCCCACATGTTAAAATTCCTGAAAGGAAAAAAAAAGTGTGTGTGTGTGTGTGTGTGTGTGTGTGTACGAGAGAGAGAGAGAGAGAGAGAGAGAGAGAGAGAGAGAGAGAGGAATGTGTTGGAGGATATGGGAAGGAGTCGGTCCTATACCGGTTAGGCCAAAGCAGAGTTTTCCCCCTTATGCGCAGCCTGGTTATTGAAACCGGTTATCACCACGTGGGTTGTTAAACCCTGCTAAAAGGCTCTTAAAAGGAAACGGATTGTCCAAACAAGGTTTAAAACTAATAAAGATAATTATTAGTTTACTTACAGTCCGTTTATTCATATGGGTGTGTCCATCATGTTGGAGAGGGAGAGAGAGAGAGAGAGAGGGAGAGAGAGAGCTGGCCACAGAGAGGCAGGAAGTAGGGAGGAGGGGTTACAAAACAGGCACCCTGAGGACTGTTCAATTAGCCCTTTCCTCCCACTCTAACGAGTGGTTATATTACCTTGTTGATTTAAGCAGGCAACATTACAATCTCCATCAGAACGAGCTACTTGTCTGTTGGTGGGGGGCTGTCATTTGCCTCTCCTTGCCAGCCTTCATGTACCACCTATGTTGGGGTGGGGAATCTCAGACCTGGAGGCCAACTTTGGCCCTCCTGGGGTACCTCATCAGCCCCTTGGGGTTCCCCTGATGGCCGTCCCCCTTACCCTGGCCCCATCTCCTGTTCCCCAAGCACTGAGCGGATTTGCGGCTTTTGCGCAGTGTTTTCCCCATTCTAAAAGGTCAGAATGCCTCCCCTAAGGTTTCATTAGTAGCGGGAAGAGCTTTAAGCTAAGATATGCAGGTATTTATGTTGCATTTTTCGCCCCAGCCCTTTTGCCTTTGGCCACACCCACTTTGCATCTGGCCCCACCCACCACTGAAATGCAGCCCCCGAGAGCGTCTCTGAAATTGAATTTGGCCCTCGGGTTCCGCACCTCTGGCTTATGTCCAGGGCCAAATCAAGGGGGCAGTTATGTAATTTTAGACTCTATACATCATGGTCTTATCTCTCACCCCCCCTTCTTTAGAGGGTAATCTGTACTATTTCACTTACATTAAAATGTGTAACCAGCGGTAGTGCTAGGCACCAAAAAGCTCTAAAGTCTGTGTGTGTGTGTGTGTGTGTGTGTGTGTCTTTAAAGGACCCTGTCTCCTAAGGACACCCCTATTAGTAAAAAGGGATGTGTGGACAGGGGAGAGGAGGGCATGAGGGCATTTGATCTCAGAAAAAAACCTCAGGTAGAAAGATTCAGGCCGTAGGGGGCAGCAGGAGGTAAAGCACATGTGGGCAAAAAGCCAGCTCATCCAGGGGGATCAGATGCAGCAGAGATCATCAGGGCCCCTGTACCTTGATTTCAGCAAGTGCCCCTGGACAGCAGGGTGGAGGGTCAGAGGGCCTCCCAGAGATTCGGGGCTCCAAATGAAAGATTCGGGGCTCCAGCCCTAGTGGGCCACCCCCTAGCACTACCTCTGGTGGTAACCCAGCCCTGCTGCATTTGGGAGGCCCTCCTGCTCATTTTGCTGAGTGGGGCCCTGGATGTCTCCCCACAAATCCTGCCCTGATGGCCCCGCCAGGCCAAATGAAACAGTATCTTAAATGTGCAGCTACTGCTGAAGCCACCCACCACGAGCCCTGTTTGTTCCTCCCATACTTACCATCTATTGTAACTTACTGTCTGTCATGACATCATGACATTCTGGGCATTCCTGCTCCACATCGACGTTTGCTAATGGTGAAGTTGGGGAGAATGTCATGATGACACGAGCCAAGTTTACTCCCTGCCAAACCCTGGAGGATAATGCTGGATTTGTTCCTGTGACAGGCTAAGCCATATGACTAGAGCAAGGTGCCCTCCGTAAAACCCAATCATGCATGAGCAACAGTGGCAAGGGGTCTGTTTATATTATCAATTACCTGCAACAGCAACACCGCAAATCACTCCATCCTTTGATTTATGTTCCTCTTCAAGGAGAAATGTGGACCTGAGTGGAAAGCGTCAGCTCGACACCCCATGACAATCTCAGGGCAATGACAATCTCTAAAGTGTATGCCACGTTAAATATGTAGTGTGTAGCCGACCCTAACTTAAAAAACAAAACTAAACTTTAGTGTAAGTGTGCAGTGGTCTGTTCCAGACTGGGGCCACTCGGGCAGTGCTAGGTACCAAAAAGTTCCAGGACTCAAGCCCAGAAGAAACAACAACAAAAAAAAGCACAAATTTGCATATACTAATTTACATATGCTCTAAAGCAGGGCTCTCCAACCTTGGGTTCCCAGATGTTGCTGGACTACAGTTCCCAGAATCCCTTGCCATTTCCCATGCTGGCTGGGTATGCTGGGAGCTGTAGGCCAGCAACATCTGGGGACCCAAAGTTGGAGAGCCCTGCTCTAAAGTCTCTCTCTGTGTGTGTCTTTAAAGGAGCCTATCTCCTAAGGACACCCTTATTCGTAAAAAGGGATGTATGGACAGGGGAGTGGAGGGCGTTTGGTTGCAGAAAAAAAAAAACTCAGGCAGAAAGATTCAAGGCGGGGGCAGAAAGAGGAGAAGCACATGTGGGCAAAAAGCCAGGTCATCCAGGGGGATCGGATGCAACAGAGATACAGGCCTGTGGCTCACGCTGGCTCAGCTTGTCTGAGTGTGGCAAGCTAAGCAGGGTCAGGCCTGGTTATTACTTGGATGTGAGACCCCTCCTCTAGTTTCCTGCATTGAGCAGGGGGTTGGACTCGATGGCCTTGTAGGCCCCTTCCAACTCTATATGAATCTATGAGTACCTTTATTTCAGCAAGTGCCCCTGGATAACAGGGTGGTGTGGCAGAGGGCCTCTTAGAGATTTGGGGCTCCCAATGAAAGATTGGGGGCTCCAGCCCTAGTGGGCCACCCTCTAACATTGCCTCTGGGGCCACTGCACATGGGTAGGGAGGTTGAACATCCCCACCAAGCCCCTTTCCCCACTAAATTCACCCCTCCCAAGGGGGCTAAAGAAAAATAAACCCTCCATTGGCACACATTGAGGTCTGTCTGTCTGTCTTTTGTTTCCCTCCCTCCCTCTCTCCCTCCCTCCCTCTCTCTCTATTTCTCACTCTCTCCCTGAGGGGGGGTAATTTAGGGGGGAAGTGGTTGTTGAACACCCCCTACCTGTGTACAGTGATCTGGATCAGGGAGTCACACACTTACAGTAAAGTAACAATAGAAGGATCAGCTACGCATTTTTTTTATAGCTTGTAGTTGAGCCCTCAGTAGACTTTGATTTGTTTCCCATTTCCTCAAACAGAGGTTGTTCTCTCTAAATATAGTTCACGTCCACTCAGGGCTGCTTCACACTGTTTTAGAGATGTTCTCTGACGCACACACGCACACACGCGCACACACACACACACACACACACACACACACACACATGACAGACAGCCCAGCTTCTTATGAAGAAAAGAAGCCATTTATTCAGGATGTAACACCATACCTTGGTCCCAGGGTATGGTCTAAAGGCACATGAGGCAGGCAGCCATCATTCTGAAGCCAAGCAAGTCTTGGTCTGGTCCATACATGGAGGGGAGACCACCCAGGAACCGCATGTAGCCACCTTGAGTTCCAGGATGGAAGAAAGGTGAGATAGAAATGGAATAAATAAAAATAAATAAATTGGTCCAGAGCCTGTAACTATACAGCAGCCATCTCAACAAACCCACTCTCAGCGGCTTCTTCTTCTTCTCCTTCTCCTTCTCCTTCTCCTTCTCCTTCGCACCCTGCACTAGAATGCAGATGCCCCTCCATAAGAAGAGAAGAAGAAGAATAGAATAGTAGAGTTGGACAGGGCCTATGAGGCCATCGAGTCCAACCCCCTGCTCAATGCAGGAGAGAAGAGCCATGCTGGATCAGAGCAAAGGGTCCATCTAGTCCAGCATTCTGTTCAAACGGTGGCCAGCCAGCTGCCCACGGGATCGCACAACCAGGACATTAATGCAAGAGCACCCTCCCACCCATGTTCCCCAGCAACTGGAGTATATAGGCATACTGCCTCTGATACTGGAGGAAGCATATAGCCAATCAGGACTAGTAGCCATTGATAGCCTTCTCCTCCATGAATTTGTCCAATTCCTTTTAAAGCTGTCCAAATTGGCGGCCATCACTACATCTTGTGGAAGTGAATTCCATAGTTTTAACTATGCACTGTGTGAAGTAGTTCTTCCTTTTATCTGTCCTGAATCTCCCACCAATCAGCTTCATGGGATGGCCCAAAGTCACCCAGTGAGCTTCATGGCTGAGTGGGGACTAGAACCTGGATCTCCTGAGTCCCAGTGCAATACTCTAACCACTTTGCCTCACTAGCTCTCTCTGCAGCTGAAATACTCTGGAACTCCTTGTTCTTAAAAATAGGACATGTTGTTATCTCAGAGTAACAACACTATGGGTTGGATCCAGGTTTAAGCTGGATCAACTGCATTGGCAGAAGTGGACTTCCTCACCCTTTTCTTCCTAGGACGGCTTCCTAAAAAATTCTACATAGGGAGTCAGGAGACCCTGATGAATAGGATGAGCTATGCTGTGGGGAAGAAGCGGAGATCCCCAAAAATCAGACAGGGACCTTCCACGAGTTGAGCCCTTCCTCTCATGGAAGGCAGATCCTAGATCCAATGCTGTGACTTCAACCCTGAAATGATACTGGACTCTTCATGGGCTTTTCACACAAAGCACTCCCTTCTTTTAATGCTGTTTTAATTTAAAAAAAATGCTAGCATTTCCTTTCTAGCCTCAGCCAGTTAATATGCAGAAAAACCATCACACCTTCTGGCAACTTCAGGGCTAAGCCATACAAACCATACTGAAAAAATACCAAGTCATTTGCTACAGTTCTTCTGCTCACCTGCACAAAGGCTTATCTATCCCCTTTAACAATATTTCACCGTGATCAATTGCATTACAGAAATGTAAGTCCAAAGACGAGCATTACAGTAGAAGACTCAAACTCTGCAACATGGTATTTCAAGGAACTCTAAAAGCCTTGGATTGCAGGGTGGAGAGACTCGCACGGGTTCTTAATTTAATTCCTTCAAATGCCCATTACTGCTCCTAGCCAGATTGGGTGGTTCATCAAGGATAAAGTATATGCTTTCATATTTTTAGAGGTTGTGAGTTCAAATCCTGTTTGGGGATTTTAAGTCTTTTTGGTGAAAGTATTCTATCTTGTTGTAATGCAAACACACAGAGAGAAAGGGGGGGACCCAAATCCTCTGCTTGCAGTTCCTCTTATCAGCCCAAAACATGCTGCCAGGGATTCAAAACGTTTCAACAGCTCTTTGTACTCAGGAAGCAAAACATAATAAATTAAAGTCTGATTTTGCAGAAATGTTGCATCCACAAGGAGAGGGCTTTACTCCGTATGAAGTATGAAGGGATGTACTTTGAACCGTCTATCCTTTCATTTCTGAATTTCTCCTCCCAAGCCGTTCCCTTTTGCCTATAATCCTGCAGTCATCATCCTTTGTTTTGTTGTTGTTGTTGGGCTTCTTTAATGAAAGACCTTTTCTACCTCAGTCAACAGAGCAAGAAGCCTTGTCTGCATGTGTATTTTTGGCATTAAAAAGTGCTCAGCCTTTTTGATAGGTCTGGTACGGAATTTGCAGAAGGAAAGCAGTTAATTAGCCCCTTTTTATGCCAATGTCAATATGTTTCTTATTACTATCATAGAGCCATGTCGGTACCCTCAGGTGGTAATTTACATGAACATTCTTGAGTGTGTTAAGCTTTAAACAACAACATCCCAGTTAGCCTGTTGAATAAGGTTGCTGGCTGTCTTTTGCTATGAATGACTAGAAATTTGTCTCCGGCTTGGGGTTTTCATTAGCAACAGCATCCGCTGCAAAAAAAAAACACCCCACAACAACCACATATTCACACTCATCTTTCTTCTCTCCCCATGAATGAATCCATTCTTAACACTGATGAAATTGTTTTGTTTGGGTAGACAATAAGAAAAAGGCACAGCATTTTGAATTTTGCCAAGTTGGCCTGAGTTTAGCTGAGCTGATCAAGTGATTGAGGCTAAACATGTTGTGATATTGTCCTAAAGGATCAAATATTTAGCATGATTTGGGGCTAAGCTGGTGTCCCTCCTGCATGTAGACATCCAAGAGCACATGTAGGGTGAATCAGTTTTTAATTCCCACCCATGCCATTTGGCTTCAAAACAGATACAGTATATAGGTATACATATTAAATACACAGGGCCAATTTACTTATTTATTTATTATATTTATACCCCGCCTTTTTTCCTGCAAGGAACCCAAGGTGGCTTACATAGTCCTCCTCCTCCTCCTCCTCCTCCTCCTCCTCTCCATTTTATCCTCACAACAACCCTGTGAGGTAGGTTAGGCTGAGAGTCAGTGACTGGCCCAATGCCACCCAGTGGCTTCCAGAGTGGTTGACATACAGTCAATAAAAACAAGACAGTCCCTTCCCACAGCCTTACGATCTAAAAAGTCATGATGTGAAAGGAAAAGCGGATGGGGAAGGAAGGTGGGGGGGAAGCAAGTAGTCTTTCAGAATGGCCCCACTTCCCCTCTCCTGTCCCTCTGCTGCAGCCTGCTGGAATGGCTGCTGGGGGTGACAGCTGTGGGAAGAGCCTGATTGACAGGGGAGGCTGGTGACACCTATGTCTGTGGGGCTCTTATCCATTGCATCTCTTTGTTTGAGCTTTATAGGAGCTATCCATGGTGCTGGACTCCACCCCCAAAATAGGTTCACCACCATGGAGCACCCTGGATAGCTCCTATGAAGCTCAAACTAAAAGGTGCCATGGAGAAGGAGCCCCACGGACACAGGAGTCACCAGACTCCCCCGCTGATTGAGGTAGTCTTTCAGCAGGGCTGGTGGAACGGGGCTCATCTCCCTCTGCTGCAGCCTATAAATATTAATGAATACTTGTATCGGCCATACACTACACAGAAGCAATATGAGTCAGTGAGTCCATAAACTCAGAATGTGGCTGTTGGTGAGCCGCTGTTTCTTACAGGCCTGTGGCTCACGCTGGCTCAGCTTGTCTGAGTGTGGCAAGCTAAGCAGGGTCAGGCCTGGTTATTACTTGGATGGGAGACCCCTCCTCTAGTTTCCTGCATTGAGCAGGGGGTTGGACTCGATGGCCTTGTAGGCTCCTTCCAACTCTATGATCTATGAAATCTATGAAATCTTAGTCTGTATTTAGCAATCTTTACGATGGGAATAGCAATAACCGCTCTCATGTGACTGTGATGAGGTGAGCAGCCCAATCCTAGGGTGTTCAGTTTAGCTGTGGTGTTGCAGGCAGAGGCCAGTTAAATCTGTATCCTTGGATAGACAAATGGGGCAGAGGTATGTAGCTGACTTCACCTTTGCCATTGCACCACAGAAACAATCCTGCATTTCCTCTCGGTGTAACAAAATTTAGTCTGCAGCAAAGTCTTGTGTTGGGGCTGCACAACCTGTGAGATCCACCAAGCTGACCATGATCCACTTGTCCTTGTTTGGCAGCCCACCATAGGCATGGTCAATCTCTTGTCTTGCCTTTGCTTCCTGCCTGAGCTTGCAAAAACAGGGGGTTATTGAACACTTGGCAGGCCACAATATGTGGCTAGTGGACTGCATTCAGTTGGGTGGATCACACATTATGCCTTGAGAAATGGTGCTATTCTTTTTTTTTTGGTTTAAATTTTTTATTTCTATATAAAACAAACACATAATATCAAACATGTAACAATTAACAAAACAAAATAGACCTCCGATTTTCTTCTACAGCAAATATAGGTAACAATAATTTTTCTTACTCGATAATCAGAATGAGAAATCTCTTTCTTCCCATTGTCCCAAATTCACTTATTATTCCATAAATCCACAAACAAACAAATCATTATTTTCCAGTCTCTGCAAAAAGTCAATTAGAGGTTTCCACTGAGAAATGGTGCTATTCTAACAGCCACGTGACAATGTGACTATTGAGCTATTGGCTATCTCCCTTCTCATGCCCATGATTATACAGTTATTCCACCTCATCCTGCTAAATTCCCATCACTGCTTTGGATACACTGGAAGTAAACAGTTGAGTTTCTCTACATCTACCGTGTTTCCCCGAAAATAAGACACTGTCTTATATTTTTTTGGCTAAAAAAAAACACACTAGGTCTTATTTTCGGGGTAGGTCTTATTTTTTTAATGTACAATAATCCACAGTTATTCATGTACAGCAGTCTACATTTATTTTTGTACAAAAATATACCGTGCATTTATTCAAATACAGTCATGTCATCTTCTTCTGGAACATCGTCATAAGACACTAGGTCTTATTTTCGGGGTAGGTCTTATTTTTGGGGTAGGTCTTATTTTTGGGGTAGGTCTTATTTTCAGGGTAGGTCTTATACTTTAGCAATTTCCAAAAATAGTACTAGGTCTTATTTTCGGGGTAAGTCTTATTTTTGGGGAAACATGGTAATGAAGAGAACCATTGAACACTTGCAATGGAATTCTGATGCTTGAAGTTGTCTGGCTCAACATTCCCACGGGACTGTAAACAAACAGGGCATATGCAGATTTTCAATCTATGGAAGCAACTTCTAATTTGTAGTCTAACTTCCCACCCCCACCCCCATGCCAGTGCCACTTACTAATTCAGTACTTCTTAGATATCTTGAGTTCCATCTTCCTTGGATTCGCGGTGAGCTTTCTTTTGAACTAGAACTCACAAAGGCCAGCCCCTAACATGATCATGTAAAGAGAAGACAGGCATATTTTCCCCATTTCTCATGCTCTTCTAGCTGTAGGATGACCATGTGTTCCACTGACAGCCCTTCAAATAGACAATCATCTATTCGAAAGGCTACCAGAGGACAGTCTACTTGAAGTTGTCCTCTATTGGAAGGGCTGTCCAGTCCAAGTCCAGTTTAAAGATAATGAACCCTAAGAAGGAAGGGAACACAGGGGCCTTGAAGTTGCCCATCAACAGTTGACACCTGGACAACAGCTGAATAAGCAGGCACACAGATCACCTGGTCACAGTCTTCCCCACTACGATCAGATGTCTCGAATTTCTGTTTAAATGACTGTAATTTCTAAATTTTCATCTATACATATAAATTACCATATGCAAATGTTATGTAAATCTGTGTGCTCTTTGTTGGTGATGCCTAAGTCTCCACCCTAATGGCCGAGCTAAAGGCCAAGCCAGCTAGACTAAAGGAAGAGAAAATCCTGTTTATTAATATTTTAACATTTGTACCATGCTTTTCAACGTTCATGGGGCCCTCAAATCAGCTTCCATCACAAAACATTATAATGTTATAAAATATCGTCCATTCTTTAAAAACAAACAAACAGCCAGCGTGGCACAGTGGTTAGAGTGCTGGACTGGGACTTGGGAGCTCTAGGTTCTAAGTCCCCACTAGGCCATGAAGGTCACTGGGTGACTTTGGGCCAATCACGGCCTCTCAGCCTAACCTACCTCACAAAGTTGCTGTGAGGATAAAACGGAGATGAGGAGGACCATGCAAGCTGCCTTGTGCTCCTTGCAAGAGGAAAAAGGGTGGAATATAAATGTAATAAATAAATAAATAAATACTGCAACAACCAAACAGCAGAGTCAAATGATCAACATCTTGAATTGGTTCGTCACTGTCAAAAACATGGGAGAAGAGAACAGTCTTGTTACTGATAAACTAGACATGTCCAACAGAGTAGACTTCAATACTTCCTCATATTTCTTAAAATATATGCAAATAGTGATCTCAATTTTCCAAGTGCTGGTCCTTATGGAGCGAAAATGGCACCACCGATGCACAAGATGGGGGTATAAGCAGGCCTGGGGAAACCCTGAAGGGCTTGAGGAAGGATAAAAAAGCTTCAGAGCCCTCCCGCCCCCCCCAGCAGCCCAATGAGAACTGAGTATGAGGGCATGAAATGCTGAATAACTCTTGGGGAAAACAATGGAAAATGGGAGGGGTGGAATTGAGTGGTGTGGCTGGAATCCTGAAAAGGGGGCACTCAAAACTGCAGAGTTGTCTCCCCTTCTCCTCAGCGGACATGCAGCCAGTGCATATACTCCACCTGGGAGACAAGCATGATCTGTGATTCAATCGTGGTTTAATTCTCTGCAATGAGTCAGTGAGCACTCCCAATTCTGAGTTCTTCTGCTCCACACTCCCCCCCCTCATCGGACCAGTATGTTCTCTTGTGGGATGTGTCATCCTGTGACAGCACCAGCACCATTTCCGTAAGTCAATCCTTCTTGGGGCGGGGGCGGGGATGGGGGGGGAGAGAATTGCATTTTCTAGACATGTGCGGAGTGTCACCAGGATCGCCTTTGACTGCTTTCCAAAGACGACACTTTAAAAGGGCCCTTTGTGTTTCCTGCATCTGTGCGGTGACATCACACCAATCAATCCGCATGTTCAAATCAAATGTTAATGGATTCATGTTCTTCGAAATACCACGCCTACCATTTTCTTGTGCAGCAGGCACGGCACTCTTAGGAAGGGTGCCACGATGATGCTGTTTCTCTATGGGGGGGGGGAATTGCAGCGGGTGACTGATCATACAAATCTCGAAGTGCAGAACTGCACATTGTACTTCAGCCTCTCAGCCACAGCCTGTCATGTTCAACCTGGGGGGGTGGGGGGTGGGGCAGGCACGGGAGGGCCATTTCTCTACCTGCCTGTTCCCCACTCCAACTTCTCTCTGTATTTCCCCCAAGAAACACAGGGAATGGTTGAGCATCTTCCTCCCAAGGCTGCTCTGTTGCAAATCATGTCCTATCCACCAGAGGTGGTGTTAGAGGGTGGCCCACTAGGGCTGGAGCCCCGAATCTTTCATTTGGAACCCCTGAATCTCTGGGAGGCCCTCTGCCCCACCACCCTGCTGTCCATGGGCACTTACTGTAATAAAGGTACAGGGGGGCTCTGATTACAGTCATGCCTTGGATTGAGAGCATAATTCGTTCCGGAAACGTATTTGTAATCCAAAACACTCTTATATCAAAACGAAATGCCCCCCAAAAAATTTGTACAGAGATTTTTAATTTAAGCCGTACTACAGTACTTGTATTGCAAGACGTCGCTTGTATATCAAGTTTAAAAAAATTAAATAAATATTTAAAACTTTGCTTGTCTTGCAAAACGCTCTCAAACCAAGTTACTTGCAATCCAAGGTATTACTGTATCTCTGTTGCATCTGATCCCCCTGGATTAGCTGGCTTTTTGCCCACATCTGCTTCACCTCCTGCCCCGCCTTGAATCTTTCTGCCTGAGGTTTTTTTCCCCCCTGAAATCAAATGCCCTCCTCTCCCCTGTCCATACATCCCTTTTTACAAATACGGATGTCCTTCGGAGACAGGGTCCTGTAAAGTCAAACACACACACATACACAGAGAGACTTTAGAGCAAGACTCTCCAACCTTGGGTCCCCAGATGTTGCTGGACTACAGCTCCCAGAATCCCTTGCCATTAGCCATTCTGGCTGGGTATGCTGGGAGCTGTAGGCCAGCAACAGCTGGGGACCCAAGGTTGGAGAGCCCTGCTCTAGAGCATATGTAAATTAGCATCTGCAAATGTGTGCTTTTTTTTGGTCTTGTGGGCCAGAGCCCCGCCCGGATATTTTTGGTACCTAGCAGTGCCGCTGCTATCCATCTTAATTTGCAAAGGAGAATTAGCAGCAGCCTGGCTGAGGCAGAATACGTCATTCCGCCCAGTGGTGTAGTGGTACATTTTGAAGTGCAGGCGCTCATCATGACTGTCTCCGTAGCTGTACCCCCAAGGAGAGTCCAAAAATGCAGGCAGCTGTGTTGAGCCATACTAATAAGCCAGTTCTAGCAGCTTTCCTCTCCACCAGGAGCAGGTCTTTTGTGAAGCTAAAGAGTCTTCATTGCTCATTCAAGACCAAGTCACCCTTTAGCCACTTTGCATTACAACAGGGAGCAAGATATTGTTGCTGGGAAAATGCATTCCACCCCACTCCAGCTACTGTGAGGATTGCAGCTGAACTCAGAGGAAACAGGGAAGCCATTATTATTATTATTATTATTATTATTATTATTATTATTATTATTATTATTTATTTTATTGTGAATTTTATTATATCAAAACAAAAATAAAAAACCCAAAATAAATAAAATAAAATAAAGTATTACAGTTTTCTTACATAGGATTTGAATATATCCATTGCAATAGATACGCATGCAATGTGTACCCCAATATATTCTATATACGACAAGATATACTACTATTCTTAGGCATAATTATGCATAGACTTCAACAAAGGTGGACCAAATGTCCATGTATATGTAGAGCTAGTGTGGCGTAGTGGTGAGAGTGTTGGACTGGGAGTCAGGAGATCCGGGTTCTAGTCCCCACTCGGCCATGAAACTCACTGGGTGACTTTGGGCCAGTCACTGACTCTCAGCCTAACCTACCTCACAGGGTTGTTGTGAGGATAAAATGGAGAGGAGGAGGAGGATTATGTAAGCCACCTTGGGTTCCTTGCAGGAAAAAAGGCAGGGTATAAATATAATAAATAAATAAATAAATAAATACAATGTATTTGTCCATTCCTAGATTATGCCTAAAGACCACCCGTTCAAAAACTGAAAGCATCATTGTCCTCAACCCATTCTATTATCGACGGTGGCCGTTTGTCCTTCCAATGTTGTAATATTAGTCTTTTGGCTAACAGGGAAGCCTGAGGGGGGTGGCAGATGACATCAGCATTCCTGCTAATCAAAAAGTCCCAGCACGCTGCAATCCCTGCCTCCACTACACCACTGGTTCCACCCTAATAGTATGTACCTTTCATCCATTCGATCTGGTGTGGTCCACCTTTTCTACTGTTGAAGGCCAGATTCCCTCATGGCTAATCTGTCAGGGGATGCATGTCAGCGGTGGGGCCAAAACTAGAGGTGGGCAGGGCCAGCGCCTAATGTGGGTGGGTCACCACTTTTCTCTTTCAACTATTCTCTTTACTCTCTCTTTCTGCCGACCCCATTTTTCTCTCCCCCCCCCCTTCCTTCCCACACAGCAGGCTGCCAGGGAAAGGACAGGTCGCTCTTGCCAGAGGTCTGAACTGAAGGCATGCAGAGGGCATTTATTTTTGAAATGTGGCTGAGGGCCGCATGAAATCAGGCCACAGGTTACCCACCCTTGGCATTAGATCATTCCAATTAAAAGGCCTTATTTCTAGGGGTGACTGTGTGGATTTTAAATGCCTGTGCCCTGCATTACATGTCACAAAAGAAACCTGGTTATTTTAAATCAATGCACGAGCCTGAGCCATTCCCACCTCTGCATATTCTGGTTAGGAACCTGCCTTACAGCAGGTCCATTTGCCTATCTAGCCCTGTATTGTCAACACCAGCTTTCCCTAACCAGATGCCCTTCAGATGTCTTGGACTACAATCCCCATCGTCCCCAGCCAACTGGAAATGATGGGAGTTGCAGTCCAACACATCTGGAAGGGATCAGCATAGGGAAGGCTGGTCCACCATGACTTCCAGCGACTTCTCCAGGACTTCAACAAGGTCTCTCCCATCACCTGCTGCCTGATCATTTTAACTGGAGATGCCAACGATTGAACTAGGAACTTTCTGCATGCAAAGCAGGTGCCCCACCCCACCCCCTGCATTGTTTATGTGCCACTCTTCCTCTTTGCCCCTTTTCTCTCTCCAAAGGATGTAAGAGCCCTGCCAGATCAGATTCTGGGTTGTATCCAATGTTAGTCTAACCCAGTGTTTCTCAACCTTGGGTCCCCAGATGTTTTTGGCCTACAACTCCCAGCATGCCCCAGCCAGCACAGCTGGCTGGGGCATGCTGGGAGTTGTAGGCCAAAAACATCTGGGGACCCAAGGTTGAGAAACACTGGTCTAACCTAAGCCCCATTCATTTCAGTGGGTCTACCCTGAGTAGGACTAACAATGGATACAACCTCAAAGGCCCATCGAGACCAGTATCCTGCTGTTTCCCACAGCTGCCAATCCAGTACCTCTGGAAAGCCCACGAGTCGGATGTGAGGGCAATAGCTCTGCCCAGCCCCGGATTAACAATTAAGCAATATAAGCAATGCTTAGGGCACCAAGGGAAGGGGGGCACCGCAGTGTACCAGAGTACCACAAAATTTTTCATTTGCATTTTCCCCTTATAACAGTTTTATTTAAAAAAATGCATAAAACAGTTATGAAAATTTGTATTTCTTTCTGTTGCCCTAGTTTTAGTAAGTAATTGGCTTATATTGCTTACTGCTATTTAATGTTAAATAGATATAATTTTTAAAAACCCAGTTTATATTTAATATAGTTGTGTGTTCTGGCATGGGGGATGGCCTTGAAGAAAACTGTGTTTTTAATATCTTATTTCACCTTCAGCACTTATTGAGTCTTAATGTCATGCCAGCTAAGCAATGGAAGGGCCGAGGGGGCACCAGTATTGGGCTGTGCTTAGGGTATCAGCTGGCCTTAATCCGGCCCTGGCTCTGCCCCATTGCTCATCCACAACAGGTTCTCGGAGACACACTGCCCCAAAACCTGAAGGTTCCATATAGCCATCATGATGACTAGTAGCTTTTGATATCCTCCATGAATTTGTCAAATCCCCCTTTGAAGCCACCTGAGCTCTCATCTAAGCTTCTCCTTTGAGCATCTAAATTCCCCCTTCATTCCTGTGTGTGGACCATGATCTCCCTACCCGCGAAGACCTGCCTGCTCCCCTTGGCTTGCTGCCTCCCCAGGCTTCCCGTTTCTTTGCCCTGTGCTTTTTCTACCTCTTTCTAGGTCCTTTGACCTGCCTGCATCTCTTTAGCAGCGGCGGCTGGGGGCTCCAGTGACAGTGGGGATGATGGTGTATCCACTCCTGGGTTCAGCCCAAACTTTAAAGGAGCTGTCCGTGGTGCTGCACCTATTTTGGGGCAAGGGGTCAGCACCATGGATAGCTCTTTTAAAGTTCAGACTAAAACCTGGAGCGAATACGCTACCCCACTGACACCAGAGCCACCAGCCTCCATTGCTGTTTAGGATCAGAGCAACTCAGCCAGTAGCAGCAAGAGTCCCTTCTGTCTACTTTGCCTTTCTGTGACATTACGGCACCTTATCTCACACACACACACACACACACACGCCACACACACACACGCACACACACACACACATGCAGATACTCTTGGTGCATTTTTATATTGTTATATTATTATTGTTAAAGTTCTTGTGTTAGTGTTGCTTTGTTTTGTAAACCGCCCAGGGAGCCTTTTGGGCTGATGGGCGGTGAATAAATATATAAAATAAACAAATTAAATAAATAAATATATAGATCAGCTTTCCCCAACCTGGTGCTCTCCAGAGGTGTTCAATTACGATGCCGAATATCCCAAGCCAGCATGGCCAATGGGTTTATGGGAATTGTAGTCCAGCACATCCGGAGGACACCAGGTTGGGGAAGGCTGATGGATTATCCACCTTTCCTTAAAAAACAAGACAACCCCCCCCCCCCAAATGTCTTGGAGGCAAAAGGGCATTTTAATGTCAGCTGTGAAAGTGGCCTCTTAGTTCCCCTCCCCCACAATTCCTGAGATATGCTTCTGCTTTATCAAATTGCAGCGTCTCTGTATAAAGCTGTGCCTCCAGCTCTATAAAGGGTCAAGAAAGAGTGGGATTAATGATGCTTCACAGTCCTTTCCCGACTGATGCTGGAGATATATTCCTTCCTTACGCAAACAAATCCCCGTCTCACAAAATATCTCCTTGTCTGCCCACACAGATGCTAGGGATGGGGGAGAGAGAAATTCATTTGCTTCACATTTTAATGCAAACCTAACTAATTCCCCAACGAGTCTGTGAACTCAAACACAGTTAGGTATTCGCACCTCTTCAGTATTCGCACTTCTCCGAATTTGCCCTGCCATTCTCCAATCCAAAATTGCATATATTAGGGGGAATTGTGCACAAAAAATACATGCATTAGTGAAAATAACATACAGAAAACGCCGTATATTGGGGAAAATTGCTTGCAAATATTACGGAAATTGCATATCATATATTAGGGGACATGCACACACAAAAGTATACAAATGTCCGTGATGACTTTTTTTTTTTTTTTTAAATTGCAAACCAATGTGGAAATGGGACAAAACAAACGTAAACTTTGAAAAATGAGAAACAGAGAGAGTCCAAAATTGACAGATTTGTCCATCTCTGCATGGAGTGGCATGCCACATCCTCCAGTACCAAACCAACTGGTTTAGATAAGAAATCCTCTCCAGAAAATAGTGGGAAGGAGGCAAAAGAAAACCTGCCTCTTTTATTGAGTGCCTGTCAAAAGCAGGTGCATTGACAAACAATTTCATTCTAAGGAGAGGCTGGGGAATGAAGGAATGCAGGCAGGATTCCTACATCTGAGACTGCTGAGGGACATAGATAGGTTATTTTTTCCTGACAGTGCAGCCCTATTGAAGTTGATGTATCGATGGCAAAAAGGAATTCATCCTTAAAACAGCAAGAGGAGATTTCTTGATGCCTCATACTAATAAGGACACCCTAGATGCTTGTAAATGAATATTTTAAACAATTTACCTCTAGTTTACACTTCGCTATTTGTGCAGTTGGCTGCTTTGTATGTCTCCAGGTTCAGGCCAGGAATAATATGTGTGTATATTATATATATATAATGCCTAGTCAGTTTCAGAGTCATTTTCCAGTCAATTTCACTTTCAAGTCCTCCCTAATGCAGAGAAGGCAGTTGCTGCAGCCGATTGCTAATTTGCTTTTTAAATGTTTCTGATGTTGTATTTCTCCCCAGTTGCTTCTTTGTGCTTTTGTAATTTCCTTGAAACATCTCTCTTGGTCTTATCCTTACAGAAAGTTTTCCCATACTGAAAGTTTTGATTAAATAATATCAAACTTTGAATTTATGAGGTGATGTGCCCTCCCGACTTAAATGTTTTTAATCTGGGGACTAGAGTTGGCTGGTGAGTTCAGGTCAGTATGTGAAATTCAGCTCCTGTCTCCTGCGCGCGTTTTGGCTCTCCCTAGGATTGTCAGGTCACTCGCAATGCCGCAGTGGCAGTACAAGCCACAAATTGGCAGAATTTCTCTGTGCTGGCTGGGAATGCTGGAAGTTTCTGTCCCACACTTCTGGAGGGCCCCAGTTTGGAGAAGGCTTGTCTAGACCAGTGTTCTCCAACCTTGGGTCCCCAGATGTTTTTGGCCTACAACTCCCAGCATGCCCCAGCCAGCGTGGGAGTTGTAGGCCAAAAACATCTGGGGACTCAAGGTTCGAGAACACTGGTCTAGACTGTAGGGTAAAGGCCAAACTAGATGTGATGGAGGAGATTTGTGAACGGGAGCTTTCATATTTTGAAAAAAAAAAATTAACTGCAGCTGGAGGGAGGGGGTGGATTTAGAGTGGGACCACAATGTGGGTGGAAGTGGCTAACCCTCCCCCCACTGAATTTTCCCCAATTAATATGAAGCTGCCATTTGCCCTGCAGTGGCTCCCTGTCACATCTAGCTTGGCCCATTTCCTGTCGCTACGCTGTCTCTTGACCACGCTCTCTGGTCTGGCACTCCTGTTTCTTCCAACGCACCCACCCCACTTTCTCCATAGCATACATGACCTCTCCTGACCTGAAATGCTATGAATTCCTTGAGTCGCCTCTTTCGTGGACCCCTTCTTGCCTTAATTCCTCAGTCTCCCCAGCCCTTTCCCTCACTTTCCGTCTGTACTCCAAGTTCCTTTCCTCGCCCACCCCCGTCTGTGCCCTTCTCCTTCAGCCACCTTGCTTTTGGGCTACACTGTTCTTCGGCTTCCCTAATATCCCGGGATCTTTACCCAGTCCACAGCTACCCCTGTGTAGGATTTTAGTCAAAGCTGAACAAAATTGTCCCAGATTCTCAGACAGCCGTGTCTAAGGAAAACATGCAAGCCAGAGGGTTAAACTGAGTTTAGAGCTGCACCATGGGTAAGATTTGAACTGGGGACATACATAGGAAGCTGCTTCATACACCAGACTGTTTGTCCACTGAGACCAGTATTGCTTACCTTGACCAGCACAGGCTCTGTAGGATCTCAGGCAGATGTCTTTCTCATCACCTGCTACCTGACCCTTTTTAACTGACAATGCCAGGGATTGAAACGGGGGCCTTTGGCATGCAAGAACATGCTCTATCACTGAGATGTGGTCCCTTCAGGGGGGGCTGGTGACTCCTGTTTCAGTGGGGCTCCTTATCCATTGCAGCCTTCGTTTTGAACTTTATAGGAGCTATCCATGGTGCTGAACTCCATCCCTAAAAACTGGTTCACCACCATGGAGCACCATGGATAGTTCCTATAAAGCTCAAAATAAAAGCTGCAATGGATAAGGACCCCCACTGAAATAGGAGTCACCAGCCTCCCTGTGAGGGAAGGATGCCCTGCTGGTCTAGAGGGTAATCCAAGAAGGCAGGAGTAGGACCTCCAGACCAGCAGGGTGTCCTTCCCTCACACCACTGACTCACCACAGCAAAGCCCCATTCCCCTAGGCAACCTGGTCCCATCCAGATGCTTTGGACTACAACTCCCATAATCCCTGACCATTGGCCGTGCTGGCTGGGACTTATGGGAGTTGTAGTCCAAAACATCAGGAGGATACCAGGTTGCCTATCCCTGCCCCAGAGTGAGAGTACAGGGTTTACCCAGGGAGAGATTAAGCTGCTTTGCAACCAATCTCTCTAGTCAGGGTGCAGAACGTCATGACCAGGGTCCAGATCCAGCCCTCCGGGGTTCCTCAGAAGGTCATGCCACCTTCCTCTGGCCACACCCCTTTCCCCCTGACCACCAATCATTTGATGGCTTCCCAGCTTTTCCCACCCATCAATAGAATGTGGGCACTTGAGAGCTTCACTGAAATGGAAATTCAACCCTGGGGCTGAAAGAGGTTCTGCCACCCCAGTCACTGCAAACTGATGAGTATGAGTGAGTCCTCTCTTCCTCTCAGTCATTGGCTCTGTGCAGGTAAGCTATCAGGGTGTGGGGAGGACATGCAACTTTTCAGGAGCGGTGATTCCAAAAACGATTCCAGAAACCCTTCTGCATCGCTAGTTTCGTGTATCCTAGAGAGAGGTTGCTGGGGAAATGAATATAAATGAACAGGCAGCACTAGAAGCCAATTCCCACTGGAGTCACAGTGCAGACACGGTGCTGAGGCACTAGGAAGAGGAAGGATGCCCCACGGGACCAGAAGCCAAAAGTTTTCTCTCTCTCTCTCTCTTTCTTTTGAGAATGACACAAAATAGGCTAAAGAAAAGGTACCATGTATTCCCCATTTCTTCTCTAGGACTTTCATAAAGTGCAAAATGCTTTGCAAGTTTTACCTCCTCCATTCTTGCAAGATGATGATGATGATGATGATGATGATGATGATGATGATGATGATACAACAACAACAGCAGCAGCAACAACAACTACAGCAACATTATTATTTTCTTCTTCTTCTTCTTCTTCTTCTTCTTCTTCTTCTTCTTCTTCTTCTTCTTCTTCTTCTTCTGGATCCAGAAACCCTATTTCCTTCCCAATGCAGGGCAGATGTTCTAAGAATCTGGAACAAACAAAATTCTGCTATCTTCCTACAAAAATATGTTGCTGATCATACAGCCAAAAAAAAAAAAAATTACTGCGTCTTATTGACTAACTACTAGTCCAATGTAAAAAGCTGAGATGTGTGTGTGTGTGTGTGTGTGTATACTAACAAACACCCAGGCTCCTGGGATCTCAACCAGGCTTGCAGTATTACCCATTCTACCAGCTACCCCAAACTTTCTTTCTCCTCTTAAAATATGTTGCCCATTCTCCTCTGCTACCCCTGATGCCACTGATGAATCCCAGTTGCTTGGAGCAACAGCTGGGAGGAGCTTTTGCTTTCATGCCCTGCTGGTGGACTTCCTAGAGAGATGTGGTTGGCTACTAGGGAGGAAAAGAATGTTGCACTAGATGGACTTTGGTCTCATCCAGCAGGGCTCTTCATGTGTTATGGAGAGCTCCTGATTTGGCAAAAGGTCAAGGGTGGGCAATATGTGACCTTGCTGCCCCCTGCTGTGGCCCCAGTCCAAAATGGTAAAAAATAGAATAAAATTAAGGCTCCTAGGGTGGCCATCTTGTCCCCATTTTTTTACCCTTTTAGTGCTCTGTAGCCACTCCAGATGTGTTGTTGTTGTTGTTGTTGTTGTTGTTGTTATTATTATTTATTATTACCACCACCACCGGGGTGTGTGACCCACAGCAGGGGGTGGGGGGAGTCAGGGCAAAAATGGTCCTTGGACCTCCTGAAATTGCCCTCCTCTGTCTTAAGTATTAGGCAGTTTCTAATACCAAGCTGTTGCTGATGGCCACTTTTGCCTCCTGCTGCCTTCTTCCCAACTCACATTAGCTGCTTGTCATTTTACGGTCAGCCTCAGCCAAAGTAGAGATGGGATAGGAAGCACTGGCTTCTGCTCTGGAACCGAACTTCTCGTCCATATGTCTGCCATTCTTCGGTTCAGGACTTGGCCTTGCTTTGCATGCAGAGAGGCTTCTTGAACCTTGTGTGTCCATAATACTGTGATGTCACTGGGGGAGAGACCATAACTCACTGGTAGAGAATTTGCTGAAGGTTCCATGTCCCTGGAGAGCCACTACCACCAGTGAGAGCTGACAATACTGGGCTAGATGGACAAATAGCCAGACCCAGTATAAGGCAATGCCCTGTATTTATTTTGCATGTGTAAGGCCCAGGAGACCTCTGCACATGCATGACAAGGCCTAGCACAGCATGGAGCTTACTAGAACCTAACCAAACCATCATAATATCACAGGTCACATGATGGCCACTAACTGAACCACCATGGTGACCACTAATTGAACCACTATGATGTCACCATGATGTGCAGCACTGGTGGACAGACAGTAGATCTCCAAATGTTTTGGACTTCAACTCTCAGAAGCCTCTGCCAACATGGCCAGTGGTCAAGAATACTGGGAGTTGAACCCCAAAACATCTGGAGAAACCAGGTTGGGGAAGATTGCTCTAGAGAGTGTTCACCAATGTTTCCAATATGAAGGAAATCATTCCAGGCAAGTCAGGAGCAGTTGTTGGTGTTATAAGAGCAGTGATGCTATAAAATATCTGATAAGATATACTTAAGACAGCTGTATTATGCTTGTGCATTTGGGTTTTTTCTTTTGTTCCTAGGTGGGGTGTTGTTTTTTTATCCCTCACTCCAAATAAAGTTTTGTTGGAATTCATGATGCTTCTTGAATATAACACTCTTCTGCATTAGTGCTGTTCAATTCCCAAGATCTTCTACTACTATGTGTAGGGTTACTGGTACCTAACCAAACCATCATGATGTCACAGGTCACATGATGGCCACTAACCAAACCCCAGGTGACCACTAACTGAACCACTATGATGTCACCATGATGTAGAGCAGTGGTGGACAGAAAGTAGATCTCCAGATGTTTTGGACTTCAACTCCCAGAAGCCCCTGCCAATATGGCCAATGGTCAAGAATGCTGGGAGTTGAATTACAAAACATCTGGAGGTCTACTTTCTGCCCACCCTGATGTAGAGAACATGCAGAAGGTCCCAGGCATCTCCCATTAAAAGGTCCCAAGTTCAAGCCTTTACTAGATGGTTCTGATAAGTCCCAATTCCAGTTAACAATGGGAAACCATTCTCCCACCCATCCAAGAATTCAGTAGCTCTCCTAAACAGAAGTTTGAAGAGTGAGAAAATGACTGACCTTTGGTTCTTCCTTGAAGCAGAGCTGTGTCCTTGTCAGGACTGCAGCTTCCACTGGGTTCTTGAGCTGAGGGTTGTCCAGAAGGGATTCAGCCTACACATGGAAAGAAGGAACCAGCCAAAGGAGGTTAGTTATGGTCAAAGCAGGGAACTGCTGGAAGGCCAACTACACACCAACAGGGAAGCCACTTTACACCAGTAGGCCAGAACTGGACAGATGATACTCCTTGAATAGGGCCTATAGCCCTATACTCAGCCGCGGCCAGGTCTGTCCATGATGACTCTCTTGAGAAAACTGAGTGTTGCTCTTATATTCAGTAGACAAATAAGGAACACTTTCCTACCCGTGGCTGTGTATAAAGTCTAAGGAGGTGCTCCAAAGCTCCCTGGATTAGGACCGGGAGAGCTTCCAATTTGCTCCATTCACTGCTTTGCCAATTCATTTTCAAAAGAAAGGAGAGGGAAGGGTGTCTCTGTGTGTGTTTTCCTTCCTGCTTTCATTTGTGGATGTATTTGTGCTCAAATTATGCTTGGGAGCCTGATTGTATGTGAGTGGCAGCTGAGAACACTAACAAGATGCCTACTTTCCAATACAACTGCTTCATCAGGAGAATGGAGAAAGGAGATAATGAAGGCTGTTAAAAAGGGGGACTAGCACTGCCAAACTTGTTTGGCTTCATAAATATGCATAAACCCTCCCTCCCATCTCCTTGCTCTTGGGCTGGTTCTATTAAGAGGAACCATTAGCTGAAGACCGAGGTCAGAACAGTAAAAAAAAAAAAAAGGGGGTGGTGGTGGTGGTGGAAGAAGAAGTGTGTGTGGAGGTCCTCTTTGGTTTCTACCTGATGCTTTTCTAGCAGTCGCTGGAGGCATGCATGGACACTGCTGACTTAAGCATCATGCTGGAATGATTCCTAATGCAGATAGAGCTGTTTTAAATAGCTATCCTAGGAATAAGAAAAAAAGGAAGGAAAAAAAACCCATTCACAAACAAAAATAACCTGCAGTTGTCTGGTAAGGCGTGGGAACAAAGCCCGTGGCATTTTCTGGGTTCATATACTATATATAGGCAAATCTACATTACCAACCTTTACAGTTTTATACCAGTTTAATTCTCACGGCTCCCCACCCCAAAGAATACTGGGAATTGTAGTCTGGCAAGGGTGCTGACGATGGTCGGTTCCCAGTCCCCCGTTACAGAACTACAGTTCCCAGGAATTCCAAAGGAGAGGAAATGATTCCTAGTCCAATTTGTCTTTGGTGTGGACAGTGGAGGCTGCTGGTGACTCCAAGATCAGTGGGGCTGTAGTCTGAACTTTAAAGGTGCTGTCCATGGTGCTGAACCCTGCCCCGAAATATGTTCAGCACCACGGATAGCACCTTAAAAGTTCAGACTGCGACCTGGAGTGGATGCACTGACATCACAGCCCCCAGCCCCTACTGGGTGTGGATATGACCTGAGCAACACTCTAGGACTGCACAGTGCTGAGGGCCAAATCCATCCTAATTGGAGTCCCCAACTGTCCCTGTGGGGTTCCCAAGATGGCCCCGCTGCGTTTCCCCCCCCCAACCACCGATCATTTGGTGGTTTCCTGGGTTTTGTGTGCAGTTCCCCACCCCCTGTCCCACCCCCATTTTAAAAGGTTGAAATGCCTCACCTAAGGCTGAGTGACTGGCAGAAAGAGCTTTAAGCTTAAAAAATACTGTATAAAATATTCAGGAATATTTTGTACTTTTGACCCCGTACCTTTGGCTCCACCCCTTTTGCCTTTTGCCCCATCCACCACTGGAATGTGGCCTCTGAGAACTTCTCCGAAATGGAATTTGGCCCTCCGGCTGAAAGAGTTTCAAGACCCCTCCTCTAGCACGATCAAAAATAGGAACACAGAGCAGGACTATTCAGATTGCCGGGGGTGGGCGGAGGGCACATTCAGTTTTCAGTAGACTGAGCGGAAATCAGCTGGTTTTCACAACATTTTGGTGCACCCCTTAAAGTGCCCCCCTCCCCTTTGGTAATCTTTCAGGGTATGTGCGGAAGGGGAAAATGTTTCCATTTGCAGGGAATAGATTGGTCTATGTCGATGCTTCCTGCCTTGCTGTGCTGTCCTTGCGGGCAGCCACAGTGTCAGCACAGCATGGCCAGAGACAGGAGCTTCAGCCCAGGTACCTTGGCAATGTCTTCCCTCCTCCATCGAGACTGAGCACCACACCAGGGTGTTGTTTTCCTTTGCTGACGTTGCCACAGAGCCAGATCTTCTTGGCTGTATGATGTCATCACATTGGCTATGGGATCCCTGATTGGCTTGCTTTCCTCCCCTACTTGATCATTCCCCCAGAGAAAACTATAAATCCCTTGATCCCAGCTAGTATGTACCACATGGACCTGCCATGCACCTAAGGGGCCCTTCTCCATGCACCCCCACTCCAGCAATGAGGCAGATGGAGACCAGGGAGGGGGCCTTCTCGATGGTGGCACTTTGTCTGTAGTAGAACACCCTCCTTAGGAAGGCTCACCTGGCACTTACTAGTATGTGTTTTTAGTGCCAGCTGAAGCTTTCTTCATTTTCCCAGGCCTGTTAGTGTTAGCTGACTTGGTTTTACTACCTCGGCTGTGGGTGTTGTTGCTGTTCTGCTATTTTAACTTGGTGGTTTTTAATTATGCTACCGCTATCTTTTTTGTTTTGTTTAATAATTTCTTTTATGATTGTTTTAAAGATTTATACTTGAATGTAAGCCACCTTGAGTGCTGATAGGCTGATAGGGCAGGATAGAGATATTCTCCATAATTAACCGGCATGCACAGAAGCATCATTCCAAGTTCTGGAATCAGTGGGGCAGCGCTGGCCGGCCAGTCAGCTTGTCTGTCTGCCTGTGTGAATGTCACAAATAGGAAAATAAGAAGTGCCCCGCAGGATCAGACCAACGGTGCATCTAGTCCAGCATTCTGTTTCTCCGGCAGCTGGTATTCAGTGGCATACCAGTATTGTAGTGAATTGGGCTCACTCCTGCCACCAGCTACCTCCTCCTCTGCATTGGTAAGGGTGGGTTATTTCAAACAGGGGGGGGGGACTGACAGGGGAGGAGAGGTGGCTCTGAATATTCCTTCTGGGTCTTGCTTCCTTTAGAGCAGGGCTGGAGAACCTGTGGCTCCCCGGATGTTGTTGGACTCCAACTCCTATCAGCCCCAGCCAGTATGGCAATGATCAGGGATGATGAGAGTTGTAATCCAACAACCTCTGGAAGGCCAGAAGTCTTCCCCTACACACGCACGCACGCACACACTTTAGAATATGAACAAAGCCCCTCAGTGGTTTGTGCGGTGAGTTGTTCGCCTGTTTCTATTCTAGTGCTATGATGAGAAATGCTGCACCCGGTGAATTTTCTTCTCCTACTACTAGGCACCTCTTAAAGCAGGGGTGCACAACATGCAGCCCTCCAGGACTCTCTGTGCAGCCCGCCAAGCCGGCAATTTCCCCCACAGTCCACATGATTAGTTGGGCTGGGGTGTGTGCTGAAACAGCAATCCCGTTTGAGGTCTTGGGTGGGGAGGCTTTAGTCCCGAAGCAGCTCATCCCGTGTGTGTGTGTGTGTGTGTGTGTGTGTGCATATGTGTATTTATTTGAGTGCACACATGTGCAACCCCCGCTCTCCTGGCTGATACCAGATACGTCTCTCATGGCTGAAAAGGGTGCACACCCTTGTCTTAAAGGTACATCACAGAGCTCTACAGAAGGATTTCGACCTGGCCACCCTAATTATGGCAATTGTTGCTGTACTCCGTTTGAGGCAGGAAAAAGTCATCTCCTGCTTTTTGTATCCTAAAGTGGGTATTAATATCAGGTGAGGTACTTGTTGCTCGTGCAAGTCCTGAAGGCAGCCATGAAAAGTCTGCTTCTGCCAGATTAAGAGCCTTTATGGTTCCTTTGTTCTTCAGGCTATTGGGGTGTCTGGTCACCATCTCATTTAAATTCTGCGTGAAGCATGTAAGTAAGATTTTGCTTTGGGGGCTTTTGAAATACTTCACAGGGTTAGACTTAAGGATATGTGTATTGAAGGTGTAAATGTTAATGATCCACTGATGTCTTGTTGCAAAATGAAGTCTAATTAGATTGTACATTATATTTTCAGTGGTGTGCGTTTCCCACCTCCTTTTTCCGAGGGAAATTTCCATGAAAACAAGTCAACTTTTTCTGTTCCCCCCCCCCCTTTTTTGTCCAATTTAAAATCCTAAGCCTTTGTGAACACACAATTAATTGTTTTGGTGATTAGGGTGATGTCACAAGGAGAAGATTATGACTTTTTAATAAGAGAAAGAATTGCAATGAAATGAATTATATTCATTTTCTTTTCAACCAAGGATTTATTTCCATCTGAAAATTGAAACAAAACAACAAAAAAAGGAAAAGAAAGGAAAGGGGGGGGGGGAGAAAGAAAAGAAATAGCACTGATTGTAGTTGGAATATATTATGGAGGCCCAGATAGAGAGCCAATAGTGTAATTCAGTGGATAAAGTTTTTTATCTGGAACACCAAGGTATTGATTTCAGCCATTAAGATCTGCAGAAGAGGCCCTTTTGAGGGCAGCATTTCCTACAGAGCCTTATTTGTTGGGCACACATGAAAGGGCTCTCCTGTGTTGCTCCCAAAGAGTGGAATGTGCTCCCTCAAGAACCATGATTGGCCCCCACTCCCTTGGCCTTTAGAAAGGGTGTAAAGACACACCTTTTCGATTTAGCCTTTTAAATTAGGTAGTTGTTTTAACATTTTACTGTTTTTAATGTTCTTTTTTCTTACTGTTTTAAGGTTTTCTTGTTTCACATTGTTGGGCCACACCTTTTCAGCATTTTAGCAAATAAGGTGGTATATGAATGTTAATAATAAATCAATACTTTTGATAGTAGAACACCAAATTCATGTAAAGAAGAAGCCACATGTCGACTTTTTGGTCTCCAAACCTGCATGGTGGCTGGTGGGTTCTTCATGTACATTTGCCTCTGGCTGGATTGTGCCACCCTGCATCCTGGTGCCCATGGCAGGTCTGCCGGGCATGAAAAGATGCCGTCAGACCTGATTCCTGTGCAGCTGAGATGAAGCAACAGTACAGGAGGGAGCAAGGAAGTCTGCGCATAACAAAAGCAAAAAATGTTTAGACGGATGTGCAAACCAAAGGTGGTGTTAGGAGGCAGCCCACTAGGGCTGGAGCCCCAAATCTTTCATATGGAGCCCCGAATTTCTGGGAGGCCCTCTGCCCCATCACCCTGCTGTCCATGGGCACTTGCTGAAACAAAGGTCCAGGCCCCCCCTGATGATCTCTGTTGCATCTGATCCCCCTGGATTGGCTGGCTTTTTGCCCACATGTGGTTTCCCTCCTGCTGCCCCCTATTTGAAACTTTCTACCCAAGTTTTTTTCTGAAATCAAATGCCCTCCTCCCCCCTGTCCACACATCCCTTTTTGCAAACAGGTGTGTCTTTAGGAGACAGGGTTCTTTAAACACACACACACACACACACACACACACACACACACACAGCATATGTAAATTAGCATATGTAGATGTGTGTATTTATTTATTTATTTATTTATTTATTCGGGCCTGTGGGCCTGAGCCTCAGATCTTTTCAGTACCTAGCACCGCCCCTGATTCAAACTTGAACAGAAAGTATTAAAAGTATTACAGTATAGGGATTAGGAAGCAGGCCGGGATCCAGGTCTGGGGCACCCTGGGCAAACTGCCCTCAGTGGTCTGCCCCATCAGGATCAGCTCTCCCACTGCAATTGTGGGTGTAGTGTGGTGTAGTGTGGTGTAGTGGTGGTGAGAGTGTTGGACTGGGACTCGGGAGATCCGGGTTCTAGTCCCCGCTCGGCCATGAAACTCACTGGGTGACTTTGGGCCAATCACTGACTCTCAGCCTAACCTACCTCACAGGGTTGTTGTGAGGATAAAATGGAGAGGAGGAGGAGGATTATGTAAGCCGCCTTGGGTTCCTTTCAGGAAAAAAGGTGGGGTATAAATAAAATAAATAAAATAAGAAATAAATAAAAATAATAAAATAAAATAAAATTCTATGGGAGCACAGAAGAAATGCGAAATGTGGTACTGTGTACAGAATTCAGCTTACTGAGAATCTCTGTTTTTTTAAATTTTCCTAAGCAAGTGTAGCTGTTATGAGATAGATAGATAGATAGATAGATAGATGATAGATAGATAGATACACACACACACACACACACACACTCGGGGCAAGGTTTCCATGGCCTGTTTCCCTCCTTTACCCCATCCCACATGAGTAATAGAGGCCAACTAATTCCCATCAAACATTAAATTATGCAATGCAAGGAACATTGTGCAAAACTGGTCAAGTTGCACATTTTATACAGGGCACAGGATCCATCTTTTCTTGGCACAGAATTTGGATTGCAGAACTGCAGTGTTTTTGGAGTAGAATACCATTTTTTCTTGCACAGAGCAGAAATAAAGGCTTCAATCCAAAGGATTCTCTTCCTGTGACAGCAGGAGCTTCCTGTAATGGAAGTAATCTTCTTCCAAAGGAAGTAGTCCTTTCACCAGAGTAAGATACCTTCCATTGGAGGAATGGAACCTCCAATAGAACTGAAATGTGTTGCTATTCCGTCTTTTCCTCCTTAACACGGTTTTGTTTTTGTGAAAAGAAAAGAAAAAAAGAAGTGGTGGGAAGACAAAGGGAGGCTGCAAATGGAAGACTGCATGATTACAAAAATTCAAATTTCTGCCAATGAGGCAGGGAGATTGCATGATTAAAAAGAAAGGTCATCTGGACTCTAAAGTAAGACTGGCTTCTTCAGATACAGTGTGACACCAGGGAGGGGCTGTTCTGACCAAAATGAAGGCAGACAACCTGCAAAAGGAGAAAACAATGAGTCAGGAGACTTCCTTTGTGTGTGTAAAGATGTCTGGCAGGCAGGGAGTCCCTGCTTTGATAACAGTTTGGTGACTGAACATCAACATGTCCATCTTGTTCATCAAGCATATTCTTCATTGGACTTTCTTTGGGAGAATCCAGCAAGCTCTGTTTTTTCCAGTGCTACAGGAAGTAGTTCTAATGACCTTTGGCATTCTGGTGGCACTCTTGGCAGTGTGTACAATACATTCTGTCGAAGGAGAGCACTTGAGCCAGGTAATTAAATGTGTCAGCTCTTTATCCGGGAGAGTATGATATTGGATTATGTACAGTAAATATTTTTGGAAGGTAGAACCCTAAAGAGAACTTATTGATTTATGGCAAGCTGCCAGGCTGCCGTTAGAAGCTGGGACTCAGTCATGCTCAGAATCGAATATAAACATGCATGAAATACATATATTTAAGGGGAAGGTAGGATATATTAGAGGAAGGGAGTTAAAGAGTGCCCATAACTCTGCAGTCACTGGCCTCATTTGTCATCAAGCACAGCACAGGGGAAAAGTTGAGCATGCACCCAAACAAACAAACAAACACGCACGCACACGCACTGGTTTCTCAGTACAACTGTCAAATCGATTGTGGGCATTGTAGAAAAGTTTACTCAGCATTACCTTCTTGGCTGTATCCGCAATTGGCTGTAATAACAAGGCTGCTGAGGCATAGCAGGAAAAACGGGTGGTGAAGCCAAGACGGACAATTCTGTCACTAATATGGATAGCCAGCAGTGCTGCCAAAATCTGAAATCATTAATGGAAAACTAGAAGCCTCATTGCAGTGCTGCAAGGAGATTGGGGTGGGAAGTTCAGTGCCGTTCTTATATTTCTTAATCTTGGGGGAAGGGAATGCTTAGGGGATGAGAAAGATAGCCAGTTGTGCATTTCCACATAACATATGTTGCATTTGACTGAATGTCACAGGCCTTGATTGTCCAGAACTGCCAGGGATAGAACTGGGAATCCGTATGCGTGTATAACTGACTGCACCTTTCTATGGTGAGCCACTGGGGCTATGAGTCAGATTCTTCCCTGGGCAGCACAGGACCCCTGCCCTGGGCTCCCGAGCTGCCATTCCCAACTTGGTGCCCTCCAGAGGTGTTGACAGTGGAGGCTGGCGGTTCCAATGTCAGTGGGGTGGTGCATATGCATCTACCCTGAGTCTTAGTCTGAACTTTTAAGGAGCTATCCATGGTGCTGAACCACATCCCCCCAAAAAAGGTTCAGCACCATGCATACCTCCTTTAAAATTCAGACGGAAACCCGGAGTGGATACACTGCCCCACTGACATTGGAGCCACCAGCCACTGCTGGGAATATCACTTCACTCCCCGTTGTGGTCCTTCAGATGTGGACTTTGAGTGCCTTTAGAACGGGTGCAGAACCTCAGGACTGGAGGCCAAATCCCATCCTCCTGGAGTCCTAAGCCAGACCTCTGAAGTTACTTTACAGGAGTTACCCATGGTGCTGACTCTAGTCCCAAACTAGGTTCAGCACCATGGATGGCTCCATAAAAGTTCAGAGCACACCCTGGAGTGGATACACTGCTCCACTGATATTGGAGCCACCAGCCTCCACTGGGGGTTGGACTGCAACTCCCATAATTCCCAGCCAGCATGGGAGTTGCAGTCCAACACTTCTAGAGAGCTGCTCCAAAGTGGCTCCACCAAACCAGACTGACTATTGGCTCTCCCTGACCTGGAAGGACTATAAAAGCTTCCAGATCAGGGGTAGAACTTTGGCCTGAGCAACAACAGTATTTGTTATGTTTCATTTACTGGTGCCTGCTGAACAGCTGCTTGCAACCCAGCTCTGACACTGATGCTACTTCCTTCCTTTTGGACTGGGGAAGAATGAACCTGTGCACACCACCCTAGGTCATCTGGAAGAAAGGAAAGATGCAAATATGATAAATGGACTGTCCCATACCAGTCTGACTGCGGGCTGCCCCACACACATGCTACATGAGGCCTTAGGTCAGCCTCACCCATCCTGGTGCCCTCCAGAAGTGTTGGACTACAGCTCCCACCATCCCCAGCCAGTATGCCTTAAGTCAGCCTACCCGAACCTGGTGCCCTCCAGATATGTTGGGACTACGACTCCCATAATTCCCAGCCAACATGGCCATAATTCCTAGCATGGCTGGGAATTATGGGAGTTGCAGCCCTGACACATCTGGGGGCTGCTAGGTTGCGGAAGGCTGCCCTAAGTGATAAACTGGCGGCAAGAAGTAGGTAAAGGGCAGGATGTGACAAGCAGCTCGTGTCATGAAATCAGAGGCAGGGTCTGCAGGAGCTCCACAGGACCATGGATGTTCCTCTGAGGAAGGCCAACGCTCAACTGGGACCCAAACTAGACATGATCATCATGCAACTAGCAGCTGTGTGTGTCCTTGTTGTTCATTCATTCATTCATTTTCTATACCGCCCAATAGCCAAAGCTCTCTGGGCGGTGTACAACAATCAATTTAAAAAATACAATAAAATACAGTTCAAAATATAAACAATAAAAACGTTATAAAAATTTAAAACCAATTTTAAAAACATCACTAAAACAAGTTAGTAATAAAACACGACCGCTAAAAACAATTTACCACCCTGCCGTATACCATTTAATTATTAAAAGCCTCAACGTAGAGGGCAGTCTTAACCTGGCACTGAAAAGATATTAATAGAGTTGTTGTTATTGTTGTTTAGTAGACAGGAGCTACTGGGAGAGTGGGGTGGAATCCGTAGAATGGGGGAGGGGGATTTAACCCTTTGTTCATACTGTGGTCCAAATCCAGAAAATCTGGAAGAAAAATCTTTAGCAATTTGCTAAATAAAAGAGCATTGGTCACCTCCTCACTTGATGGCCAGGACATTCTCCACCCCAAGTGTAATGGGTTATACACTTTGTGTTTGTGTATACATATGTATTTTAAGGACACCTTATTCCTGTTGCTTATTCTTCGGAGCCTGTTGGACATGTACTTATGATGTGTGATTCTGCTTTTCTAAGGCAATTCTTTTTTTTTCTTTTCTTTTTTGCTGGAGGAGTTAATAGTTTTATGGAGACCTCCTCAATGGAACAGTAAAGATTAGGCCTGGTGCAAAGCATGGTATTATGTTCTCTGCAGGGAGCCATTACTTTGTTATTTAAAGACAGGCTCTTCATTTTGCAGTGTGTAAGGTCATTTCTTCTTGTCTGAATGATGAAAGGCCACCTCTTACCCACAAAGATTTAATTTTAAAGTGTCCCGTTGCCTCTCTTTGACTGGAAAACAACCCTCCTCAGTTCCCGAGCAGCAATTACCGTACCCCAGCCGAAAAGGAAACCAAGAGATATAAAGCTGCGTGTACCAATGATCGTATTTCACCTATGTGAAGGTGGCACGATGGAACTGTCGCCCGCCGGAGGAATGCAGCGCACATCCCTTTCTCTCTCTCTTTTTTCTTGTCCCGCTGTCACCACTGGTCACTCCCCGAAGCCCCCCTTTTCAACAGTTTGGCTGGAGTGCCTGTGCTGCTAAGTAGGGGGCAAGATTAACACCACCCTCTCCTTTTGTCAACTTAAGGAGAGAGGCACACACGGACTCCTCACGTGTGGTAGGCTGGCTCGGCTCCCCTTTCCCATGCCCCGCCCAGACAACAATGGCGTCGCAGGAAAGTTCCATCAACTTAAAAAGGGACTGTTTGGGCCAGAACACATAGATTTCATAGATCATAGAGTTGGAAGGAGCCTACAAGGCTATCGAGTCCAACCCACTGCTCAATGCAGGAAACTAGAGGAGGGGTCTCCCATCCAAGTAACAACCAGGCTTGACCCTGCTTAGCTTTCCACGCTCAGACAAGCTGAGCCAGCATAAGCCACAGGCCTGTCATCTAGATGGGGACCCTAGCATGGAGGGAAGGGGGGCTTTTAAGATCCAGATCAGACCTCCTGTGTCTACCTTAGAGTAAAAATGGGGGGGGGGGGAGATGGAGCTGCTAGATGTCGAGTTAAAGTAATGTTGGATTTGGCCCATAATGTGTTTTGCTTTAGGCATCCCCTACTTCTCAGTTGAATGGGGTGTGTATCTATGTAAGTTATGTTGTAACTGGGCTTTTTACTGCACAAGAGTACAATTGCTGGGGTACCTCACTCACCAGCATTATCAGCCCGGTGGACTGGACATTCTTGGTTTCTACACAAATATGGGGTGGGGATCCAGATTTATGCTGGTTCCGCTGCCCTGATGGAAGTGGACATCCCCCACCCCTACCTTTGCACAACTGCCGCTCCAGTCCCTTGAAAACAAGAGAATCGGGAGAACCTTGCTGAATGGGGTGAGCTGCAGTGGGGAGGGGGATGCCCAAAAATTGGGCAGAGGGACCTTCCATGAGCACAGCCCTTCCTCGTGCAGAAGGCAAATCCTGGATCCAACCCAGTGAATGTTTCTTTCTAACCTAGCGGGAACAGTCAGTCAGTCAGGCGATCACTTGTGACCGAGTAAGATTGTCTTCCAGGATAAAAAAAGAAAAGAAAATTTACAAACAGGAGATTTTAAAAGGAGGGAAATTCTAAAGAAAATTGTGTAGACTCTAGCGATGGGTCCGTAAGTGACTGTGGAGGCCAATTCTAGATCCACACAGCTTCCCACAGTGAGGACACAGGTTACCAGATGGAAGATGCTCCTGTAAAGGATTCATTTGACGTGCTTTTCGCTTAGCACGTTTCTCCCTTTCACCTTGCACTCGAGCTTCTTCAAAGTCCATAGAACCTTTGTGAAAGGCCAACCTCCAGTTAGATCGTTCATGGGCCAGAGCCAGAGCTTCCCAGTTTTTGATGTTTATATTGCATTTTTTTAGATTAGCCTTAAGAACACCTTTAAACCTCTTATATTGACCACCGATATTCCGCTTTCCATCCTTGAGTTGGGAATAAAGCAACTGCTTTGGGAGACAGCAGTCAGGCATTCGAACAACATGACCGGTCCACTGAAGTTGGCATTGAAGGATCATTTTTTCAATGCTAGTAGTCTTTGCTTCTTCCAGTACACTGACATTTGTTCGCCTATCTTCCCAAGTAATTCGCAGGATTTTCCAGAGGCAACGTTGATGAAATCTTTCAAGGAGTTGGAGGTGACGTTTATAGATAGTCCATGTTTTGCAGGCATACAATAAAGTTGGTAATACAATGGCTTCATAAACCAGTGTTTTGGTCTTCTTACAAATATCCCGATCCTCGAACACTCTATGTTTCATTCGAGAAAACGCGGCACTTGCGGAGCTCAAACGATGCTGGATTTCACTGTCGATGTAGCTAGTTAGCTGTAACAGAAAGATAGCTGCCAAGGTAGAGAAAATGATCGACAGTTTCCAGTATTGTCCCACCAAGCTGGATAGATGGCATCACCAAAGGGTTAGCTTGCACATGCTGATGAAGCACTTTGGTTTTTTTGATGTTAAGTGAGAGACCAAGTTTTCCGTATGCTTCTGCAAAAGCATTTAGGATAGTTTGGAGATCATCCTCTGAATGTGCGGAGACCACATTATCATCAGCATACTGAAGTTCCACAATGGAGGTTGTAATTACCTTACTTTTTGCTTTCAGCCTGCTGAGATTAAAAAGCTTTCCATCAGTTCGATATATAATTCCCACACCAGTGGGAAGTTTCCCCTCGACAAGATGTAAAATCATGGTGATGAAAATAGCAAATAATGTTGGGGCAATAACACATCCCTGTTTAACACCTGATCCCACTTTAAATGGAGCACCATGAGAGCCGTTGTTGTCCAAGACCGTAGCCGTCATGTTGTCATGGAGAAGTCGCAAGATATTCACAAATTTATTGGGGCATCCAATTTTCATAAGGATAGTCCAGAGAGCTGTTCAGTCTACAGTATCAAAGGCCTTAGCAAGATCAATAAATGCCATATAAAGGGGTTGATTTTGCTCCCGGCATTTTTCTTGGAGCTGACGTGCAGTAAAAATCATGTCTACTGTCCCTCTAGAGGGGCGGAAACCATATTGAGTTTCAGGGAGGATCTCTTCTGAAATAGATAGAAGACGGTTTGCGAGAATCCTGGCAAATATTTTACCTGCGGTAGCTAAGAGAGAAATGCCCCGATAATTTCCACAGTCTGTTCTATCACCTTTCTTAAAGAGGGTGATAATTATGGCATCCCTGAAGTCTTCTGGGATCTCTTCTCTTATCCAGATTTTTTCGATGAGTTTATGAAGATGTTGTACAAGTTCGGGGGGGCCCTTCTTTAAAGATTTCAGCAGGAATCCCATCTGGTCCACTAGCTTTGTTGTTCTTCATTTGATTAATGGCTTTTTTTTTACTTCATCCAAAGTGAAGCGGGAACAATAGTGAGATAAAAGGTATATTGGTGCTTTCTCCCTCCCTCACAGCATCCCAGGCTAGTAACAGTAAAGTCTGGGGGCCAAATTAATCTGTGGACGCCACTAGAGCTGTGCCAGTTTAGGCCAGGTATGTATTTATCCCCAGGTCACTATTGAGAGATCAATTGCACCAGCTCTAGCCTTGCAGAGGGCTTTTGCAGGCACAGCTCTAGTGCAGCCAATGGAAAGCTGCGATGGATCAGGAGCCCCACCGAAAGAGAAGTCACCGGCCTCCACTGGACACAGCGCCAGCACTTTTTAATGAGCCGGGATGCTGATGCCACCTGCCACCGCCCACCCCCCTGAGAGCTCCCTCTTTCCACTGAGCTTAGCTGCAATTACCACAGTAGTTGGGAGGGAAATAATTTCCCCAACAACCATATATTGTTCCCTGTTGAAGTGCAAAGTATTTTGGGGTGACTTCATTTCATTTATTTCATTTATGTACCGCCCCACAGCCGAAGCTCTCTGGGCAGTTCACAATACTTTAGACTTGGTCTTGAATGGGCAATGAAGGCTCCATTAGCTTTACAAAAGACCTGCTCATGGTGGAGATGAAAACTTCTAGAATGGGTTTGTTGGTAGGGACCAGCACAGCTGCCTGAATTTTTGGACTCTCCTTAGGGGCGTGGCTATGGGGACGTGGCTATGATGAGCGCCTGCACTCCAAAATTGATCACTCCACCACTGCTTACGGTTCACCAATTGACTGGCTATAAGGGAAAGCATCATGTAGGACAGGGCTCTCCAACCTTGGGTCCCCAGATGTTGCTGGCCTACAGCTCCCTGCATGCCCAGGCAGCATGGCTAATGGCAAGGGATTCTGGGAGCTGTAGTCCAGCAACATCTGGGGACCCAAGGTTGGAGATCCCTGATGTAGGAAGTACTAGAAAATGATATCAGGGACACTGAGCACCTATTAGCACCCATCAAGATAAGGCATGCACATCCAGAATATGCACACACAACCTAATTTTGCTGAACCATTGAAGAAAACATTCTTTCCAGCTGGAAGAGAGTCCGTTCCTTGCTCTGGAGGAGAGTTCATCCATCCTCTAGGTCAAGCGTGCAGAACCTCTTTCAGCCCGAGTGCCAAATTCCATTTCGGAGAAGCTCTTGGGTTGGGAGCCATGTTCCAGTGGCGGGCGGGGCTGAGGGCAGAAGGGGTGGGGCCAAAATGCTAAAAAAATAGGAGCATATTTTAGCCTAAAGCCTCCAGAGAGGCATTTCATCCTTTTAGAATGGGGGGGGGGGTGCTGCACAAAAGCCGGAAAACCACCAAATGATTGGTGGTTGGGGGAAAGGGGATGGCACCTTTGGGGGACCCCCAGATGGCTGGATTTGGCCACTGGACCTGAGGTTCTACACCCCTGCTCTTGGTTCAGCAGGAACATTTTTTACCCTTCCTATCTTTGCCACTATACTCTGTTCTAGTACCATCTTGAAGGGCTCAAGCAGGACCCAGGTTTTTGTTTGTTTGTTTAAACTGTGTGGCAAACAGCACTCAAGGGGACCTACGAGGGCTCAGCTTGCCCTTGTTCCCCAGTGAGCTCTTCCTGCCACCTCCCAAGGATAGCCCAAATATGAAGATATTACAGCAGCACTTCAGAAGTTGCTCAAGGTCATTGGAGAGTTGCCTGGTGGAAAAAAGAGTTTGGAAGAGTGAGATGAAATGCATCATGTTCTAATTTTCTGCTCTGCCTATACTATTCAAGGAAATGCCTTTGGTCAATCTGAGGGATCATCGGCTGTCTCTCAAGGACTCAGAGTAGGTTACTGTTCCTCCAGCTGATAATCGAAGCCTAGAGAGAGGGTCATCTCCACATTTTGCACAGCCGTAATACATATATCATTGCTGTGCCCTTACTCTGAGCTCTTGAGGTAGAGCAGGCAGTGACTATGAATCGCTAAATTGTGCATTTCTCTTGTGCTGCTCTGAAGATGCATGGTTAAATAGGTGTGTTTCTGCCATATTAGGGAACCATTCATACATACCACAGTAGAAAGGGGCAGTAGTAGTACCCTTCCTTTCCTTTCCTTTTCTCTCCTTTCAAAAGTGACTTGTAAATGGAATCTAACAAGAATCTAGGATCATATTCTTGAATCTATCCTGTAAGCTACTTGGATAACTAATTCTGATGTAACATTTCAATTTGCATATACTGACAGGACCACTTTCAAAAGTGAACCAATCTCTCTCCCCTTGGCTGGGATTAGTGTCCTGTGGAAAAGCCAGTGGGTGAAAACTCACTGGAGAAAAGTATAGGATGAAAAGCAGTAATCAACCATATTTGGTAGGGCCTAGGCATGGATGAGGATTTTGTTTTTATTTGTTTTTATTTCTGATTTGCCCTGTTCACACAACCCCAAATGTGAATGTGAATGGGAGCACAGTTTTTGGGGAGAAGCTCACACATTCCTGAGCTTGTATTCGCAAAATGCAGTTTAGAAAAATGCACACTTTAAAACTGCTTTAAAAAACAAAACAAAACAAAAACACTGACACATTTCACACTTTAGTCTATGGGTGGGAATGCATACTTTCCCTTTTTGAATGAAAAGAAAAACAGATCATAAACGGGAGCATGGTGGTCTGAGCATCAAGGTGGAGCTTGGATAATCTTGGCAAACTCAAACATCACTAATTCTCTCGCCCCTAGTAGGGTATATCTTTCTGCGAACTAGCATCTACATATAGCAATCCTAGGCACACAGTAGGGGAATGAAGATGTCCTCAGATATCACACTGCTTGGTAACAGTGTATTGTAAGACTGTGTGTGGTGAATGTGTGTGTGTGTGTGTGTGTGTATTAAAAATGTTCATGGTTCACATTTTTTTGCTTAAAGGTAGACAGAACAGTGTTTTGTTTCATTTATGGTTGTTGTTTTTTAATTGGGCACTGTTTTATTTTTGTGCTGCTGTAGAACCTGCCATGCCATACATCTCTAATCCATCTGTGGGAGTCATATTGAATCGGCAGATGTACCTTTCTTTTCACAATGAGAGAGAGAGAAAGAGAGAAGGTGTGTCTCATGCCTAGGGATGTACACACTTTGTAAAATCCATTCCGTCTACATTTCATGGATTGTCAGGCACCTTTCATCCTCTCATTGACAGAATTGGATTTTGCACAAATGCATTCATACACATTTGCGCAAATTCACACTTGTGCAACTCCGCATTCCCAAAAATGTGCAAATGATAATCGCCCCAAATATGCAAATCCTCCCAAAATGTGTATTTTCATACTTTAGCCTATGGGGGAAATGGGCATTTTTGGTCAGTGTTTCCCCCCCCCATGACTAAATTTGTGTAAAATTATGGATATATATATATATATATATATATATATATATTAATGGTCTGCAAGTCCGTGGAGACTGCACGACTTGGGGAAAGCAAGTCCACTGTGGAATCCATGGGTTGGATTCTTAGAAATTAGAACTCATTTGAGTCCATCACTGATTTTTCTGACATCCCTACTCGTGCCTTGGCTGTGGCAATGATGTCATCCATCTGTGCCACTTGCCCATAGGATGGGCAAAACCTGGAGTGATTTGGGAAGTGGCAGGTAGCAGCAGCAGAGAGAGAGAGAGAGAGAGAGCGAGAGAGAGCAAGCCTCCATAAAAGGGGAAGATAAAGCCAGGATGGGAGGTCAGAGGAGCAGGCCTGGAAGTTAAGGGTCCATGTTCCAAGTAGGCATACAAGAGAATTTTGTTTGATCCATAGAACAGACAGTTATCATTCAGATTCTGCACTTCTCTGAATTTTGCCATGCAAAATTAAACCAGTGGTGATCATGCGAACCCAGTCACTGTGGCACAATCATCAACATTACCCCTGCCCTGTCCCTATCCCATTGCTCAGGTCCTCTCTTTAACTTAATCGACAAAGGACACAACTTGAACTTGATCTATGGTGGATGCCAGCAGAAGCCTTTTCGGTACAGATTCTGGAGTTCATTTGGGTTTTATAAGTTACCGTAATCACCACTACCCACAAATTAATTCAAGACCAGACTCAGCCAGTCCATCTAGCTAGATCACTGAATTAGGGATGCTGGAGAAATTCTTTTGATTTACATTTGTATGTAAACTTGTCTAATTTCACATTTTTCTACCAACATGTCAACTGAAACTCAGTTACCATTTGAAATTCACACTTCCCCTGGATTGTGCAGTGGAGTCAAAGAATGCATATAAAACTGTGTATATTAGGGTAAAGCACACACCACAATATCTATACAATTGCTTGCAGACATCGCATATATTGCATACAATATATGCATGTATTAAGAGAAATGCATACATAAATGTGTACAAATTTCGATGCATTTTTTTTTTAAAAAAAAATCTTAATATTCAAGATGAACCGAACTTAAGACTGGGGGAAAAAAAAAGAGAAACGGAGAGAAACCAAAATGGACAAATTTGTCCATCCTGACGACTAAATCATTGTGGCCGTGGTGACGGTTTTTTATCTGGAGCTACCAAACAGTATTTGAGGGGGCAGCGACCCTACACATCATGCACAATGCAGCAGTTAAATTGCAAGACGAATATACGTGTAGAAAGGCAATCTTTTGGGCACACACATCATGCACACACACACACACACACACACACACTTCCTTTAGAATACCGACACCGTTGGGGGGAGAACTCATTTGGGTCTGTGAAGTAACCTAAGATGCTATTTTACTGGTATTGATTTTGTTTTGTTATGCTTAACATTTTTATTGCAAGCCACCTTGAGTTTGATTTTATCATGGAAAGGCAGGGTATACATGGGGAAATGATTATTTTTTGAAAAAGCTGTTTCTTCAGGCAACCTGTTTCAGAGGGGCTGCCATTTCCCCACTTCTTATGTATCTTTACGTTGATGTTATGAACTTCCCACTACTCCGAGTGGTGACAAGTTCTAGGGTCAGCAGCACTACCCAGGTTTTGGCTTCCTTTTGGAGGAGAGAGATCACTGGAAACTTGTGGCATTTTGTATATTTCTAAATAAACCAAATACTACAGGCAGAACGTATGTGGAGGAAAGCAGCAGCACAAGCACTCCTAGCAGGTAGCAAATCCACTGCCCTGTATCTTGTCCCCAGAGAGAGGCACCTACCGCTCCCAGAGGCCCCAGGCGATTTTCTGGCTCTATGTGTTACAGAGCCGAGCTCAGGTCTTCCGCTTAATGCTCAATGCGCAGCTTCACATTCTGATTTCCTTCAAGTAATTACAGATATGGGGGTGATTTGGGGAAGGTCCCAGTGCACAAAGATGGGAGGTTTATCCCCTCCCTCTCCAACAACCCCCCCCCCACCAGCCCCCCTGCACAGCTAGGAATGTGAGTTAAAAAGTTCCCACTGGTTCCAGAGGGAAATTTTTTACTAAAATTCCCAGCCACACCGGGGGGGGGGATTTTCAGGGATGCACAGCTGGGGAGGGAAGGGATAAACCTTGCCACACTCTGTGAACCCCCCCTTCAAATATCACCCCCTCTGCCCATAATTACTTTTGACAAAAATTGGAAGGCAAAGCTGCATACTGCACATTAATTGTAATGTGTAGCTAGCTTGGTTCTCAATCTGTCTCCCTGTCTCTCTGTTCTCAAAATTGCACTTTCCCCCATAGATGCATTTATTGGGGCTCAAAAGCATATGGTATAATACATTTCTCAGCCTTTAAGGCAAGGGTGTCAAACGTCAGGCCCATGGACCAAATCCGGCCTGCTGGAGGTCCTAATCCAGCTCCCATGGTTTCCCAGATGGCCACACCCTTCCCTGGCCACACCCCCTTTCCCCCCGATCACCTATCATTTGGGGGTTTCCACCTTTTGCACAGGTTTCTTTCCCATTCTAAAAGGTTGAAATGCCTCTCCTAAGGCTAAGTTACCAGCAGTAAAAGCTTTAAGCTAAAATATGCTGGTGGGTGGTTGGGTTTTCGTGTTTTGTGTATTTTGGCCACACCCCTTCTGCCTTCAGCCCCACCCACCACTGGAATGTGGCCCCCGAGAGCATCTCTGAAATTGAATTCAGCCCTCAGGCTGAAAAAAAGGATTGACACCCCTGCTGTACAGTGGCACAAACGCCTTCTGGAAATTATGATAATTATTACCGTAATATTCTTATTTTAATGAGCTTCAGTGCATCATTGTTTCAGCTTTCCATGTCAAGGTGTTGTTGTTTTTTAAAGTGTAAAGCCAGAAGATTATCTATTTTGCTAAATGTTTTACTGGTTTAGTTATGTATATAGATAGATAGATAGATAGATAGATAGATAGATTTACCAGCTGGTAAGAGCTGTTCTTTGATTCAGACAGGCAGGCTGTCCCACCAAAAATTTCTCTCTGGCCATTTTGTCTCCCTTAAGGAATCACACTGCAGTTGGCGGCAACAATATGGCTACTCAGGTGTCCAGGAACAGATGACTGGGAAAACAAACTCATGCTGTGCAAGCATCGTGTGTGTGTGTGTGTGTGTGTGTGTGCGTGTGCGCGCGCGCACATGCGCATGCATGCTAAGAGGGATACAAACGCACCCAAAATGTGCCATTAAACAGTGGGGGGACTGAAAGGGAAGGGAAATTGTACTTTTCTTCCAACATGCCCCTCCCAAAACCCCATCAGTCACTTTGACCCTTTGTTGAATCATCTACATTCAAACCAGAGAAAGAGATTGGGAACGAGAAGCAGGCTGCATGCTAGCTGCTGTTGCTATGGAAACCAGAGGAGAGACGGAGGGAGGCAAAAAAGAAAAAAAAATATGGAGGGAGAGACAACTTGTGAATAAAAATCAGAGTCTCTTCTCTTCCTGCCTCCTCCCCACCCCTTTATGTGCCAGTATATATTTCAGGGACTAAATATGCAGTGTATTTGTTTGTTTGTTTGTTTTAAAAGCGTGATAGTAACAAAGCTTTCTTTTGTGTTTAATCATCCCTTCTCCACCCTCCTCCCTTCATCCTCTTATGCTCCACCTCCTTTGCAACTGAAGTATAGACATTTGCCCCACATTTGGTCAAGGGATTTTTTTTTTTTTTCTGACTGCATCATAAATTTCTCTCACTACTTGCCAACCTCCCTTCCCTCTGGGGGCTGAGACGAAGTCTAATCATTTTTAATTTGAAGTCTCGCTTTCAGCCCTCAAGGGTGGCCAGCGAGGGTGGGGTGAGAAATGAATTTTGCACTTATCTGGCTTCTATGTGGGGAGGGAGCGGAGGATAAAAACTGTAGATTGCAAGCTGACTCAAATACAATATATCACAGGCTTCAATCTCTTTCCCTTCCTTTCCCCCCCTCTTTCCTTGCAGACTCATAGTCTTGAATGTTTAGCATCATCAGAGGCATTCAAGAATGTGTGTGTTCTTTTAAAGAGGTTTTTCAGAGAAAGGAACCTCATTCACTTTAAAAAATCAAGTTTGATATCTTTCAAAAGGTGTTTATGAGGAATTTTAATCTATACCTCATTCAGGTCTAGGTAAAATGGCCGGAAAGGAGATTTCATATCCTCAAACGTTTCACAGATGAAAATTATAGGTTTTATTGTTTGTTTGTTTGTTTGTTTGTTTATCAGCAATATTTTTTATCCCACTCCTCAGCCAAACGGGAAGCCAGAGCAGCTTACATATACTAATCATTCAAACAAAATGGTCCCTTTCTTCAGGTTTACCATCTAAAAAGGCAGGACACACAAGGAAAAAGGGAAGGGGAGGGAAGAGGGGGGGGAAATTAAGTCTTTTAGGGTGCAATCCTATGCATGTTTAGATAGGAAAAAAGTCCTACAACTCCCAGCATTCCCCAGCCAGCATGGCTGGCTGGGGGATGCTGGGAGTTGTAGGACTTTTTTTCCTGTCTAAACATGCATAGGATTGCTCCCTTAGTAGGGCTTGTGGAATGGCCCTGCCTCCCCCTCTCATCTCCCTCTTTACAGGCTGCTGGAATGGGGCACGGTCCTCTGTTAGTTTACACCCCTTTCCTCAGGCTTGCTGTGCCTTAATCCCTTCCCTACCCTCCCCCCCGTGTTTCGTTTATTGATTTGGTTTGATTTCTGCCCCGCATTCCTACCAAGAAAAACGGCACTCCGTGTGGGTTGTTCATATGACGTGCTTAAAATAACATGCTTTTCAGTTGTTCCGAACATGTACAATGAGTGCGCACGTGGAGAGAGTGGTGTTGCAGTGGCAGGCTCCATTCCAAACTTCATGTGCTCAATGGAACGTGCATTGGGAACCCCCACACGTGCTGCTGCTCGCTCCCTGCAATCAGGATTCCTGATTTTTAGGTTTTACAATCACATTAGGGTTTTCACCCCCCAGACAACCCCACTTGTGTGTTAAAAGAACATGGGAGAGGGTTGTGCGGCTACGTGGGCCAGGCCTACACACACACACACTGCCACATTCAGCAAACATAAGAAGAAGCCCTGTGTATGAAATCTACTCCACTCCATGCTCACTGAAAGCACGACTGGTGGGGCCATGCCCAGAACACATCAGTAGCAGGGGTGTGACTCCCAGGCACAACACCTGGGGGTGCTCTATACGTACAGCTGTATATGAGGGAAATCTCTATACAATGACACTGGGTTCAGACAACACGATTACCCACACTCAAGGGCTGAGTATGTGTTGAGTTGAGTGTGGGTTGTGATTGAACTGTGTGTTGTAGTTGAAACACGGGTTATCATAACAAACCATGGTGAACAACCCACAGTTTACAATCCAGGAACAAACCATGGGTTCTCTTCATGGTTTGTCCATGGTTAACAAGCCATGGCTCGTTAGCGCAGCTGCGTTCAGACAATACGATAACCCACATTTCAACAGCAACCCATGGCTCAATGAAAACCCCACACTCAACCCTTGAGTGTGGGGTTATCATGTTGTCTGAACCCAGCCATTTTCTAAAGTATGTGTGTATGTCAGGCATGGAGACTGCTGCCACAATATTAAACACACACACCCAATATGCTTTCATTCTCTCGGCCAAAACATTACAGGCGGTCCCCAGGTTACGAGCGAGTTCCGTTCTTAAGAATGTCTTTAAGTCGAATTTGTATGTAAGTCGGAACAGCATAGCATTCTATACATTAAAATCGGCATTTATGCAAATTGCATAGTATACTACGCTATGTACTCTACGTAAATGACGTAGCACCGGGAGCCCAGAAGTCCGTAATTAAGTATGGGTGGTCTGTAAGTCGGACATTCTTAACTGGGGGACTGCCTGTACTTTAAATCTTTATCTAGCAACTATGTCTTTTAAAAATTTTTTTTACTATAGAGTAGGAGCAGAGCTCCCAATCCAGATCTTAAAAGTCCTACTACCCCTCACACTGGAGTCCTGATCCAGATCTGCACCTACTGAACCTACTCTAGAGTAAAAATGTAGCTGCTAGATATGGATTTAATGTAATGTCTGTTTTGGCCCTCTGTGCTTAGAAGAGGTGAGAAGAGGTATTTGTTGAAGGGTCTTTTCTGCTAGGTGTCCATTCTCTGCTTCTGTAATAGCTGGTCCTGCACCAACTTTGGAAACAGAGAGGGGCCGTAGTAGCTCAGTGGCAGAGCACCTGCTTTGCATGCAGAAAGTCCCAGGTTCAATCCCCGATATCTTCAAGTAGGACTAGAAAGAATCCTGCCTGAAACCCTGGAGAGCCACTGCCGGTCAGTGTCCACAATCCTAGTCAAGATGGACCAATGCTCTGTTTTAGTATAAGACAACTTTCTATGCTCCTATGTGTGTAGGTACATTATCCGCAATTTGTATGTAAAATGTATACCCCACTTTCTGGGCCTTCTATGGGTTTGCATTTTTTAAATGTAAGAATATCCATGTAACTCTTGAGCTCACAAGAGCTGGCTATACTTACAAAATAATAATTGCAAAATAAACCAGCCTGATACACCAACATTAAGCAAATTTAGGCACAATCCTACGCATGTTCAGACAGAAAAAAGTCCTACAACTCCCAGCATTCCCCAGCTAGCATGGCTGGCTGGGGAATGCTGGGAGTTGTAGGACTTTTTTGGGTCTAAACTTGCATAGGATTGCACCCTAAATTTACTTCCCCCTCCATTTCTGCAGCTAGCTGCTCTTAAAGGCAGGGGTCTATGACCATTGGAAAGCAAGGCAGAAGACTAGGAAGGAAGACATACAGACAGACAGATGGAATCCCTAGAACCAAGCACACAGTTCCCAAAGAAGGGTAAAATTCCAGTTCTATGATTTGTTAAATCAAACTGTTTTTTCTTCTCATTCTTTCAAGCACAAAAGCATCCTCAATGTGTTAATTCACCTCCTTTTGTGAAAAAACTGTTCCCACTTGGTCTTTAATCCTTGAATTCCAGCTTGGGGGTGGAAGGGGTAGACTGATTCAGTGTGGTGGGTTGTGATTAGATGCATCCCAAATGCTATGGTTAGTAATTATCTCATTAATATGCAGCCTCATCTTAGGAAGAATTTGTGTTCAGGGCTTCCAGGTGCTGTTCCTTCTGTAGCTAAGAGCTGTGTTGCTTTTAAGAGCTGTGTTTGGCACGGTCAAGCTTTGAGCAAACTCATTTCCAACCTCTTCTCTTTCAAATACAATCCTGCAAAATACCTGATCTCCTCTCAATTTATGCTCCTGTACATGCAAGACCTCTTAAGCACAGAATTACCAACTGATTTTAAAAAACAAAACACCACCCTGCCCTAGCATGCTCTTATTTCATCAAAAGAAGCTCTATCTACCAAAACCAGCTGGTGAAGCTTTTAACAGGTTTAGAGACAAACATTATCAAGTGCTGATGTCTGCAGATCAGGCTGTTGTTAAATACCCAGCTACACAGGGCAGCTGGAAAGTTGGCAACCACACTTAAGGACTGGTTTTAGAAGCTGGAGCCTTGGCTACTCCCAGAAATAATAAAGACAGAGAAATCAGCTAGAGTCTCCCATGCAGAAGATATATATTTCTTGTTCTGTCTTCACAATGTAAAACTGTGAAGGGAGTGGCATTGCCATCACTTAAGCATGAAATGTGCCTTTTATTTAACTTTACACATTGATGCAGCAGAAAGAGAAAAGGTGGAGGTACTAGGATGGGATTAGGAATAAGATAAGCAAAGGCATACTTCAGAAGAAAGAATGATCTTCTAATGCATTTAATCACAGCTCTTGCAGTAATCAGATAGGATTCGCGATCTGCAACCAGCTACCTAGGGAAGCCACTGGCCAGTTTTAGCTGCACAAAAGCCTGGTCAGCAAGGGGAAATGCAATCCAATTTGGAGATGAACAGCTGAGACATGAAAAAGTTCTGGGCGGAGACGTTCACATGGCCAAGACAAGCCCCATTACTGTGCTGCCTTGGAGCAAACTGCATATTGACTGGGTTCACACAACATGATAAACCATGGTGGCTTATAAGTCAGGGGTGGCTTGTCATATTGTCCGAACCCAGACAGAGTAGCTTGTGCGTGGTTAACAAACCATGCTGCTAGGTTCAGATGACACGACAAGCCACCCCTGTCTTATAAGCCACCGTGGCTTATTGTGTTGTGTGTGAACCCAGTCATTGTATGTATCCAGTAGCTCAGAGGTGGAGAACCTCAGGACTGGGGCCACATCTGGCCTCCTGGGCTTCCAATCTGGTCCTTGAGGGCCACACACCTTTCCTCTGGTTCTACCCCCTTTCCCCCAACCACTGATGGTTTGCTGGTTTCCTGGCTTTTGTGCAGTTCATTTAAAGGATGAACTGCCTCTCCAAAGGCTTAGTTACAGGCAGTAAGCGTTTTAAGCTAAAATATGCTGGTACTGTTTGTATCTTTGGCCCCTCCCCTTTGCTTTTGGCTCCACCCATCACTGGAATGCATCCCCCAAGAGCACCTCAGAAACTGAATTCAGCCCTCGGGCTAAAAGAAGTCTCCTACCCCTGCAGTAGCTGTTTGACAAATGTATAGTAAGATGGCAGACCTGTCGTGGGTGAATGGTAAAATTATCTCAGCACAAACAGGAATATTTATTTATTTATTTATCTATATTTATTAACTGCTTGCATTAAAGAAATTTCTAAGTGGTGTACAGAAACAAGTCTTCATACAGAGGACCCGGTTACCTTCCTGGGAATGCTTGCTGGAAAAGGAACATTTTCAGTAGGCACCGAAAACCCGGAAGGATTGGTGCCTTCCTAATTTATTGTGGTAGGGAGTTTCAGAGAGTGGGCACTAGGACACTAAAGGCCCTATTTCAAGCCATGATAAATGTCACCACCATCCAATAGCCATCTTGCCACACGCATTAGCTACTGCTTATGCAAGGCACAAAATTGGCTTTGAGACAACCCCATATTGAAACCAGTCCTATCAAGGTCCAGTTTGGGATCTCTAAATATCTTCTAATTTGGCACACACTGGCTCAGTTTGCCTGAGTGTGGAAAGCTAAGCAGGGTCAGGCCTGGTTATTACTTGGATGGGAGACCCCTCCTCTAGTTTCCTGCATTGAGCAGGGGGATTGGACTCGATGGCCTTGTAGGCCCCTTCCAGCTCTATGATCCTATGATCCGAAGCTGACATAAATGTATGGATCAGATAGTGATAGACAGTGGAGGCTGGTGGCTCCAAGGTCAGGGGGGTGGTTTGTCCACTCCAGATTGTAGCCTGAACTTCTAAGGAGCTACCCATGGTGCTGAACCTATTGGGAGTTGGGGGGGGGTTCAGCACCATGGATAGCTTCTGACTAAAACACAGAGAGGATAAACCACCCCACTGACATTGGAGCCACTAGCCTCCACTGGTGATAGTTCTCCCATCTTATCCCTACCTTTGATCCTTGCCTCCAGTTCCTTTTCCAGTTTTCTCTCCTGATTCTGCCTAGAAAGATTGCTGAAGTTTAGCACCTTTCCCTAATTTCTCTGACTTTCCTTTTCAAAACAAAGGGACCCTGTTGTTCTGACCCCTTTGAGTATCAGCCTTCAACCCTGTTGTTCTAACTGAACTTTTGGAATGGCTATATTTTCTCAGCAGACTGCTGCCACCAGAGAGGCTCAGAGCCAGCCCAAGACATTTTATTGCCTGAGGCAAAGGAGAAGATGGCACCAACCCGTCCCACAATTTCATGCATAGAAGCTAACCGGATTGATAATTCAATCTTACTTCAGCACTGACAATGGGACAGCATCTTCCACCACACCTGAAGGCAGCAACTTAGTGGGAGTGGGACGGGCTGCATAGCACCCATAGCTCTGTCCTCCAACTCCACTCCCTCCCCACCCCCATATCTGCCATCTGAGGCAGCTGCCTCACTCTGCCCAATGGTAGGGTTGGCCCTGGAGAAGCTAAAACTGTGGCCCCATTCAAAACAAGGCATGGCTTTCAGGAATCTGCTCAACAGCTGGAGCTTGAGGTAGCTACAAGAACATTTGAATCCCCTTCCCAAATGGGTCCTCTGGATTTCATGTGAAGTACCTCCTCCAACAGCCCAACTCCCTGATAGGGTGGCCAGGTGTCCTCTTTTACAGAGGACAGTACCTCTATTTGAAGAGCTGTCCTGTCTAATTCTGGTTTAAAGATAAAGAACCAGAAGAACTGTAGTCCATCAACAGTTCAGCCCACCTGAACAGGGAGGCCCCCAGGTCACCTCATCACAGTCTTCTACACTATGGTGGGATGGGCATTATTTCTATTTAAATTATAATAATTATTTCTAAATTTGCATCTCTACATATAAATCACCATATGCAAATCTTATGCAAATTGCTGTCTTCTTTTGTCCTCTTTTTTGGGTGATGTGTTTCCTCTTTTTTGGCAATCATAAGTGGCCACCCAACCTGTAGACTAGTTAGCATGGCAAGGACATTTCTCATGGCAAATAGTCGTCGACCTATGTGAGAATGAATAGTCAAATATTATTGGTGTTGTACAGAGGCTGACCACTCAGCAGTGATTTTTGGCAACAACAATGCCAAATAAATGATCAAACCTTTCAGCCGAGTCTGAGTCACTGCACAAATTTCCCCCTAAGAATTTTATATGGAGAACTGCAAAGCATCAGTTTTGACATACTATCATAACTCAGGATGGGAGTGCGTGGGAGATCTTCCCATCTCCTTATTACAGGGGGCATTTGCATATGTGCATGAAAAGAACGACCTTTCCCTCATGTTTGCCCTTCAGCTGAGTCTTACTCATCATCACCTGCAGTTACGGTCCTCCATGACATCTCCACAGCAACAAGCCATGAGGTCAGAAACAAATGACAGGCCTCATCCAGCAAAATGCTGAGCACCTCCTGCGAAGGCTATTAGTGCATGGACCCACAACACTTGGCATCCAAAACAGAAGTGCATTGCACTTGTGAGATAAATGTGTGTGGGAGGGGGTTTAATACAAATATCCTGCCATAATTTTTTTTAATAGAAGAAAAACTTCAGAGGGAGAGAGAGAGAAACAGGTTTGCCTCTAAATGGAGCCTTTTAAAAAGTTTTCCAAGAGGCACTGCTGGGTTTTTAAAAAACAAAACAAAGGCAAAACATTTACACACCAGTAAAAAAATGAAAAGAGCAATTAACCCTCCTGCCCCCCCTCTTGCCACCCCCTTTTTGTTCACGTTGATCAATAAGCCTCTTCAACGAAAGGAGCCGTTTTCTTCTATGAATCACAGCTGTAATTCCCCCATCTTGGCTCATCCATTTCTCTGAAGTAAAAGTCTTTTAATGGCTTCAAGGAGGGTCTTTTGATAACTGTTTCTTCATCTGTAATAAAACAAACAATGGCCATGGAGAGAGATTGATGGCCGATGCGATAATTCAGTCACTGGCTTTTGATAATTATTAAATTACTCCTTGATGCCTCCAGATGCACCTCTAACTGGAAAGGGAGTCGGCAGCTCTGAACAATCACTCTTTCTATTATCGTATAAATAACCCATACATTTGGAGGCCTGGCATTAGGGGTCAACAACTGGTCAGAAAGAAAACCTGGCTGGCCTGCTCCTGTGCCTTTAAGAGCAGTTTGTTATGTAGGAATTGGGAAGCAGAGCTTTTCCATGCATGGAGATAGGCCAGCATTATCATCTGTCAATGTCTGTACATTGTACAATGTCTGTACAATGTCTGTCTGTACACACACACACACACACACACATATATGAGAGAAGAGCCATGCTGGATCAGACCAAGGGTCCATCAAGTCCAGCATTCTGTTCACACAGTGGCCAACCAGTTGTGTGGCCAACAGACAGACAGACATATATATAAATGAGGAAAGGCTAGAGGCGGTTTCCCTCCCATAATTAAGTTCTCCCAAGATATTAATCCCAGCATCAACCCCAGCATTCCTGACCATTGGCCATGCTTGCAGGGGCTTATAGCAGTTGAAGTCCATAACATCTGGAGATGTATCTTCGGCCCACCCCTGCCTTAGAACATACTCATTACTCCCCTTGTGGTTGCACACTACAGAGGAAGACTGAGAGTGGTGGACAAGTTGTCTTTCAGGGAAATTGGTCCACCATTATTGATCTTCTCATTGAGGAATCCTTGATAAGTTTCCAAACAATCCCAGGTTTCTCCAGAACATAGTTTGGAGAACAATCCCAGGTTTCTCCAGAACATCCACTGCACCCAGAGATGTGCAGTAACAGATGATCCAGCTAGCAACATGAGATAGGCAGAGTGAGAGATAAGCCAAGAAGAACTGAACCTGGTAAACAGATCCTGTGGAGAAATGGACAAGGGCTCTGGGACTGGCTGGAAAGGCAAGAGAGGCATTTGGAAATTGGAGAGTGTGTAGCATTTGGTTCTGGTGCTCAATCCAGCAAAATCCTCACATATACTGAAGAAACCCAGGAAGTTTGAAAAGGAGGGATGCCATGTTATTGATGACTGTGGATGGACCCTGTGGATTCCTGATCACCCAAAGGTTCCAGTAACATAATATTTCCCCCTATAAAATGGTCTGGATCCTCTCAGCTCTTCATTGTCAGGTCTCCATATGCGTCCTCTAGCTTGATCGTAATACCCAGAGTTCCAGAGGGAGGGTAGCCATGTACCTTACTTTACAGAGGGCAGTCTTCTAGTTAAAGGGCTGTCCAGTCCAAGTTCAGTTTGAAGATAAAAAGGGAGAGCCCACCAAGGGCCTGAAAGTTGCTCATCAACAGTTAGCAGCTGGACAGCAGACTGAGCAGACACACGGGTCACCTGGTCTCAGTCTTCCCCACCATGGTGAGAGATGTATTGTGTGCCTATAAATTAGTATCAGCAAAACTCTTTTTGGGGGGATGATGCCTGTGACCACAGTGGAAGTGAAGGATTTATTTTATTTCAATTTATTGCTTATTTAATTTATGGCTTATCAGGCTCCTACCTCACTTGCTTTCCACATGAGGAAAGCAGAGATAGTCCAGGAGCAGCGAGCAGGAACATAGTGACCAAGATGAATAGCAAGTGTGTATGCTACAACACTCTGGGATTCCCCGCCCATGTACACATTCCATTCAGTGCTTTATTCAGGAAACAACCTCTGAAACAACTTTAGGTGTCCCTTGTTGCGATCTTACAAAGCTTTGTTAGATAATTCTCTGCGTCCTGTCCCAGTTTCTGCTACAGTTCTCTTGTGAGGATGAGCATGTGTTGTGCGATGGGATCTCGGCAATGCACAGCCTGGTGTCTCTTGCGCTCTACTGTGAGATGAATGCCCTTGGGGAGTATCCCAGGAGCAGGTACCTGTGCTGCCACTGATCGGATTGACAGCAAGGAACAAGCAGTACTGGATTCTCCAAAGAGATAAATTCCACCTTTGGCTGACTCTCCTCCATTTTTCAAAAGAAGGTCAGGCACACAAGAAACAGTATACAAGGTGAAGTCAGGTAACTCTAGTATCACAGAGTGAGAGAGAGATGAGCATCTAAATGCCTCTTTGGTGCTTTTAGACTGAGTGGAAGATGGGAACCTACAAGGAACCAGCTATGTACCAAAACATTTTCACAGTAATTAAAGAACGGATAACATTTTGTTCATGGTTCATGGCTATATGTGCCTTCTTATGAAAGGTGGCCATGTGTTCTACTTTACAGAGGACAGTGCTTTATTTGAAAGGCTATCAGAGGACAGTCCTCTGCTCTATTTGAAGGGTTTCCAGTCCAAGTTCAGACGGTTGTTGCTGTTGTTTTTAAAAAGAAACATAAGGAGAGCACGGGCCTTGCAATTGCCCAGCATCAGCAGTGAGCACCTGGACAGCAAACTAAGGAGGCACACAGGTCACCTGGTCACCGTCTTCCCCACTAGGCTGAGATCTTTTTCTATTTAAATTATAGAATGAGTATTTCTAAATTTTAATCTATACACATTTCACATTTTATGCAAATCTGAACCCTCTTTTGTCCTCTCTTTTGGCAATGCATGTATCTTCTCATTGCTAGAACCTTAATGGGAAGATGCCTCATAGTGCGAGAACTCAGGGCAAATCTACACATTCATTTTACATATGCTCCAGCCATGTGGTTAGAAAGGTGCTACGCTATGATTCTTTGATAGGCTGGGTGAACTGTGTGCCTGCCTGACAGTCTACTTACTGTTGGGCAACTTCAAGGCCCCTGCTCTCTTGGCTTCATATGGTTCTTTATCTTTAAACTGGGCTTGGGCTGGACAGCCCTTCAAATAGATGAGTGTCCTCTGTAAAAATAGGACACATGGCCGCCTTACTGCTGAGATGGCATGATGATGTCATTGTGCCACATCAGAATGGAGGCCTTCCTGGGCATGCACGATGACTCATAATACTAGAACCCAAAGGGGTCATCCCATGAAGCTAATTGGTGGAAGGTTCAGGACAGATCAAAGGAAGTATTTCTTCACATATCCTATAGTTAAGCTATGGAATGATGGCCACCAATTTGAAAGGCTTTAAAAGGGGATTGGACAAATTCATGGAGGAGAAGGCTATCGATGGTCGCTAGTCATGATAGCTATATACTACCTCCAGGATCAGAAGCAGTATGCCTACGTAATACGTATGCGAGTTGCTGCTGGGGAACATGGGAAGATGCTGTTGCACTTGCACTCATGTCTTACATGCATGTGTGTTTTTCACAGGCAGCTGATTGGCCACTGTTTGAACAGCCTTCTGGACTAGATGGACCTTTGGTCTGATGCAGCATGATATATTATGAGAATATATAAACATATTTTTATGTTCTTATGTTATGATAACATATAGATCTAGTTTATTTATTTATTTATTTATTTATTTGTTACATTTATGGATCGCCCATCTGGCTGGTAAACCGGCCACTCTGGGCGATGTACAACACGATAAAATACAGAATAAAATACATTTCAAACAGTATAAAATTTTAAAATCTAAGCCCACCCCATATTCCTGCCTGAACAGCCATGTTTTTAGTGAGCGGCGGAAGCTCAGCAGAGAGGGGGCAGATTATGAGATCTAGACAGCTTTGAAGCCACTAGATTGGGATTGCATACACACACACACACACACACACACACACACGACCCATACTGGTTCTCTAGCCTGCAAACTTTTGCCAAGGACACTGTTGAAAACACATTTTCCATGCACACATTATGCTTTTGGATGCACAGATAAAATGTTTTAGGCACAAAACCTTACAAACACAAGACAATGGCCCTCATTCAGGATGCCATTTTAGGCTCCTAAGTGCTACAGCTAAGCCAGCTCCTGCAGGAAAAGGTGTAGCTTCTTAGAAATTTCCCCGCTCAGTCTGTCTTTTCATAGAAAAAGCACTTTTTAACACGTACTGAAACAAGTTAAATGTCAAGTAAATAAGCTGTACTGAATGGTAAATTGCTTCATGTTGCCGTTAGTTGATTATTCTGTGCCGTGCAAAAGAATTTATTTGCTAGATGCAATTTCCCTGAAAGGGGGAAAAAATTCTTTCGGCTCCATTCTGAAGGATACAAAATAGTTTCCTAGAAAAGGGGGAAACGGCACTTATGGACAATTTTCTGGACAGGAGGAATATTATGCAGAGATTTTTAAAAAATTAATTCCCTGGGTGAAATTCCACTAACTATTGAAGGAAAAGGAGATGCTCCAGATTTACATTAAGGCAAATGTAAGATACCTTTGTTGCCCAGTTTCTATGGACTTCTCAGTTCCAGCTGTTATCACAAGCTTTAAAGTCACTGCTGATTTGATCTTTGTTGCTCCACATTTTTGTTTTGCGGTTGCTTGGTTGATTTTAACAGAGCTACAAGATGAGAAAACTGGAATGTCACAGGTGCATTCTGAGTGTCTGTCTATTGGCCTCTATCTTCCTCTCTCCAGTGACCACAAAAGTGGCACAGGAAGATAGTGATCTAGTTTAAACCTCCACCATAGATTTCCCCTTGTAGAAGCAATTTCTTACATCCTGTAAAACCAATATCCAAGGGGTACCAAGGCTGTATAGTATTAAGGTAATGATGCCAAGGATTGTTTAATAATTAGGGATGTAGTGAATATTTGTTATTTTTCTTTCCCAAAGCGGAAAAAAAAGAAGAAGAAGAAGAAGCAGAAGAAGCAAGCAAGTATATTGGCAGTTGTAGATAAATGTCTTACTTAAAACAATAGGTTTCTGAATCAGGTTTTTTTCCCTTCCATATCAGTGAAAAACAAGCAAGTGGCAACTTGTTAAATCAAGCTGGTTTTATAAAATTGGGATGGAGCACTACTGAGACCAGATCCATACACAATAAGTAGCTGGTTTCAACTGGGGAACAATAGACACTAATTATAGGATCCAAACTAACCAGTAAAATGAAGATTGGGAAAATTCTACAATTGTGAGAAATGCATGTTTGCTATTCCAAATAAGTGTCCCAAAGATGTGATGTCACCTTTTAGTGAAGCAGAAGTGTATATTATTAACAAATTTTGCTACTATGGTTTTGATGACTCTTGAGGTCTTTGGCGCACTCTGACTGCATGTTTCTGCAGTGCGAAACGCAGCAAAATTTTCTGCAAAAGTGAATACTGACGAAATAACACTCTTATTGATGGGACAGATCTTTCAAATCTGGCAGAATACATGCCACAACTCTCAGAGGCAGAGCTCTTGTTCCCCCTTGCAAGGTATGGGTTTCCTTCAGTTCTAACCACAAGCATCCGAGCCAATAAACATAAAGTCCAAAATAGATGTCTGCAACCAGCCAGATTATTAATTTGAGATAAATGACATACGTAGCACAAGGAAGCTGAGATGATTGCTAATAAATGAAATGACTGGGCCTTGAAACTGTCAGTTAGCTGTAGCTTTTCAACATCCTCACTGAGAGAAGTATAAAACCAATGCATCTGTGTATGTTTATATGGTTCATTTGAATAAGCAGGATGACATCAATGTTTCGGAGAAAAGGTTCACAAGGACATTTCTGTGTCCCTTAAGACCTTTTGTGGTGCAGTTAAAAGCAATTGGTTCTAATGTACCCATCTGGGTTATGTCATTATGCTAATTTGTGCCACTTTGCCGTTATTAGAGAGACCCTGTTTCTAGCAATGTTAGAACAGGCCAAGCTGCAGCATAACCACATTTAGAGGCATTATGAGTGGAAGATCTATGAAAATATGTAGCATTTGCAGAGCAGCCACAGTGTTCTAGAGCTGAAATGAAGTAGGCCAAAATTTCTCCTTTGCAAATATTCATTATCAATTTTTTTGGGAATATTCTCTGGATCTGTGCGTATTTGATATTCAGCATCCGCCTTCGACATCCGACAATTTTTCAATAGCAGTCAGCATCTGACAGTATCTGACAGCTGGTGAGCATTAGCAATCAGTATTTGACAGCATCTGATTACTGACTTGCAATTATTTTGTAACTTGTAGACTCACTTCATTTATTCCACCAATCAGGGAACACCCTCTTGAATAAATGAGGATGACGGGGACACACACACACACACACACACACACCAGCAGGCCAATCAAACCAATGCATCATAAACATCTGAAGACCTGAGCATCAGGGGAACCACTTTCAGATTTGAGTTGAAATTTCAGTGGCAGACAGGGCAAGATTCTCAGCAGTGTTTAAAGGTCTTCTTCAAAAAAACAGTGGGCAGTATCCAACTGTGTCATTCCGTTAATGCAAATAATGTTGAGCTAGAGGAAACTAGGTTCTGAAATATGCGCAGAAGAATCCAACTAAAGTTATGTTTGCGCAAGTGGTTGTGCATTCCCTCCTCTAGTTTCCTGCATTGAGCAGGGGGTTGGACTCGATAGCCTTGTAGGCTCCTTCCAACTCTATGAAGTATGAAACTATGAAACCTGTTGTGCAACCCATTGTGCAACTCCTTGTACAACCAGTTGCACAAGCGTAATGGGCAATCGCTTGCACAATGGAAAGATTCAGCGGAGCTCCACTAGTGCTATTTTGAGCTTGCGGAATGACACAGTGGGATACTGCCCAGTGTATTTTAAGAGCATAAATTGTGATTACTTTTTTTATACGTCCCAATAACAATAGCAATGGCAGATGAAACAGTCACGAGCCCATTTTGCCTGCCTGTGTGTTCCAGGGATGGGGACTCGGACTCGAGGACTCGACTCGTGAGTCGGACTGAGTCCCCCCTCTGACTCGAGTCTGACTCGAGTCCCAATATTTTTAATGGGACTCGAGACTCGACTCGGGACTCGAGACCAAGGACTCGTCAACATCCCTGGGCTGTTGACGAGTCTTCTGGCTGTGCCAGAAGGAGCGCGATCACCGGTGAAGAGCGCATGGAAGCGAGGTGCGCCGCTGCTTGGCCACTATGGACAGCTACCAGGAGCGCAGCCCCAACGATGTGTTGAGATTTATTTTGATTGATGTGTTGTTGTGGGGGGTTAGGGTTAGGGTCAGACATTTTGGCTTTGGCTGCCTCTGCCTGCCTGTTTGAGGTTCCCAGCCTCCTCTGCCTGCCTGGTCTCTTCTTGACCAGTTCAACAGTTGAATTGTCCAAGACAAACGCATCTGCCTGCCTGCTTTGGGGTTCCCTGCCTCCTCTGCCTGCCTGGTTATTTTGGGTTTGTCTGCCTGGTCTGTTCTTGCCAAAATCAGTTGCAGAGTTTTGAAATAAAAAGGCACACTTGTGCCTAGAATTTATTTAAGCCACACATCTGAAGTAGCCTTATTTTGTTGGGGGGAAACCCCATTGATTTTAATAAGGACTCGTGGAGTCAGTTTTGGGAGTGACTCAGGACTCGTGACTCGTGAGTCACCATTTTGGACCAAGGACTCGGACTCGGACTCGAGACTTGGGTCCAAAGACTCGTGACTCGACTCGTGACTCGAGACCAAGGACTCTTCAACATCCCTGGTGTGTTCATACCTGTCTCTAAAGCCCCGCTCCAAGTCTGCCAATTTCTGAAGTGAGGTGGGTTATGATGGAAGACAGGGCCTTCTTTGTTGTGGCACGGCACCCCATCTCTGGAAGCCTCTTCTCCCATGAGGTTCACCTGGAACCATCTTTGTTTTTCTTTCAGTGCCGGGAGAGAACCTTTTTATTTGCCCCAGCCTTTTCATGTGATGTGAGATTGTGATTTTATGCTGCAATTTTATTCTGTCTTACTTCTCTGCTGCATACTGTTTTATTGTGACTTTATGTTCTATTCTTTTAATTGTGGTTTGTTATTTTTGTTGTAACCACTCAGAGAGTATATGCAAATGAGCGGCCTGCAAATGTTCCAAATAAGTAAGTAAGAGTACAATCCTATGGATTGCACCCCTGTTAGATGAATGCCTCCGAACTTGGAGGCTTCCGAGAATCCAATGCCCTGTCGGGCTGCTGTTGACAGGGTGGGACGAGCAACAGGCAATTTCACCTCTCCACCACCCTCCTGTTGTTTTTCCTCTAGATGGGCCTCTGAACCTGTCTAGAGGTGGTGTGCTGGTGGGGCTGGGGCTGGAGAGGCCATAAGATTTTTCGTATCCTGGCCTCTCCCCACCGGAACACCCCCCTTTCTGACCTCTACAAGGTCCTCTGAGCCGCTTTTGCAACCTCAAAAAGTAGGCACCACAGTTCTTTCCATGGCAGCTGTGAGGGGGCGGGGGCGGGATCAGATTTTGGAGTCCCCTTTCCAAGATCGTACCAGTGTCTACAGCCTCAGAGAGGGGGACCCCCCCAAAATTCTATGGGTCCTGGGGTGCTCTCCAGGGACCATAGGATTACTCCCCTTGGGCAGAATCCAATGGGGCACATCCACCCCTACCAATTCTCTTCCATCCCATCGATTCCATTGTGCAAGTGGCCCCCACCACTCATGCAACAGCTCGTTTCTGGAAGGAGGCAGGTCGGCGGAGCTCACATAAAGAAGCGAGTGTTTCTGCTCATTTTGGGTCTTTCCCCAGGAAGCACTGAATCTCCCTTGCGTAAGCGGTGGGTCCCACTTGCGCAATGGATTTGGCGGGACTCACTGCTTGTGGAAGGGAATCAGCGAGGTGGAAAGGAATTGTTGGGGGAGTAAGCACCAAGTTGGATTCTGCCCTAAATAAATTTAATTGTTTCTTACAATACCTAAGAACCAGAAGTATAGGTGCTTCTGTGGAATTATCCCATATCCTTTGAAATGTGTGGTTAGCTGCCACCCACCCACCCACACCACTCTTCCTAAATGTCACTCCTGCTAGGATCTCTTCCATTAGATTCCACTTTGCTGTCTGGGATAATATAGAGCAATTTATCTTTGCATTATGCACACCTTCTATTATATGGAGGCTTATTCATCAGTGATCTTACTGTCCTTAATTCTGCTGTCAGAGACAGTGAGAAATTCATTAGAAGTAAGACTGAATTCTTGCTAAGTTAAAAGAATGCCTGGTGGTTGATGATAATGACCCTCACGAGGAAGGCCAGAATTCAGCAAAGCTCCAATTATTACTGAACAGTTGGCAGCTGCTTAATAGTTAAGGTGAACTGAGGTGAAGTGTTCCATTGCCAATTTCAGGCTACTCTATATGTTTGGGCACAGCTATGAATGTAAAAAAATACCTTGGCTGAATTAAGGCTGCTTCTGATAATGACACCGGTGCACATCCCGATGACGGAGGATGCATACAAATATTAAATAAGAATAACACAATGTGCTTAATTCTTAAAATAAAAAGCCAATGCTCATGTCTCCTTGGAAGTCTGGGGTTGATCTGAGGCTATTTGGTTCTTCTTCTTCTCTTTCCTTTCCTACTGGAAGTTGGCCATCATCATGGCTAAACAGTCTCTAGATATGGCCACTATAAACAAGAATAACATAAGAAGAGCCATGCTGGATCAGACCAAGGTCCATTTGGTCCAGCATTCTGTTCACACAGTGGCAAACCAGCTGCCCACAGGATCCCACAGTACAATGACATTGTCTTGCCCCAAACCCGTTCTTTAAGGTTTTTCAGCCAAGACCACCACCTCCTCCTCCTCCTCCTCCTCCTCCTCCTCCTCCTCCTCCTCCTTCCTCCACTTCTTTTCTCATTTATTTTCTTTTGTATAATCAGGTGCAACAGTCTGTATTCTTCATTTCTCATTATATGATCAAAGTATTCTCGTTTTCTGTGTTTTATGTGTTTAACACAGAGGGGATTGATCTATGGGCTATTTGGTGGTCAATACAATTGTTGCCATATTTTGGAAGTGCCATAAGTGTGGCTATGAATTCTGGGCTTTGACCCCACATTTGTCGGTGGTCTCCAGGGGAGAATCTCTTGCAGGTCTGGACAGGGTCCAGTGAACACCCTTCCCCAACTGGCCTTGTCCTGAGGCCGTGTGTGTGTGTGTGTGTTTGTGTTTGTGTGTGTTAATGAGCACAGTCCTCTATTTGAAAGTGTGATATATTTTATTGGCTGTCTAGTCCAAGTCTGGCTTAACATCAAAGAACTGTAATGAGGGAGAGAACACAGGAGCCTTGAAATTGCCCTTCAGCTGTTAGCAGCTGGACAGTGGACTAAGCAGGCACACGGGTCACCTGTTCAGTCTTCTCCACTATGCTGAAATGTCTTGTATTTCTATTTAAATTATAGTAATTATTTCTAAATTTGCTCCTATACATACAAAGTTGTATGTACAAATGTTCTGCATGTTGGTGTCTTCTTTTATGGTGGGGCAATTCCTCTTTTTTGGCAATGTGTAAGTGTCCACCCTACTAAAAACAGGTTTTAAGGTTCTGATTCTTAGAGAAGATGTGCATTTTTATCATCTGGTTTAGCTTGAAAGTATGGGGAAATGGGGCCATGCAGTCTTCATAATACAGGCCTGTGGCTTACGCTGGCTCAGCTTGTCTGAGCGTGGAAAGCTAAGCAGGGTCAGGCCTGGTTGTTACTTGGATGGGAGACCCCTCCTCTAGTTTCCTGCATTGAGCAGGGGGTTGGACTCGATAGCCTTGTAGGCTCCTTCCAACTCTATGATCTATGAACTATGGAACCTGTGAGCCAGGCAAAGAGAGGCAACCTGCAGTTTACTTCATTGACTAAAATGCTTGCTCGGACAAGCCAGTAACTTCGGCATGATGCGATACTGAATTTTTGGAATGTATGATTTTTTCAGCCCCAAAACTGGTATTTTGAAGGGTGTGAAAAGGTCTATGACATCCCCCCACACACATATTTTTTATATTTTTATATTTATTATATTTATACCCCGCCTTTTTTCCTGGAAGGAACTCAAGGCGGCTTACATAGTCCTCCTCCACCTCTCCATTTTATCCTCACAACAACCCTGTGAGGTAGGTTAGGTTGAGAGTCAGTGACTGGCCCAAAGTCACCCAGTGAGTTTCATGGCTGAGCAGGGAATAGAACCCAGATCTCCCGAGTCCCAGTCCAACACTCTCACCGCTACGCCACACTGGCTCTTTATTTTCCCTTTATTTCATGTCCAAATGATAAAATATCCTGATAGAGTATGATAAAGTGCAGCAACCTTCCCCAACCTTGGTGCCCTCCAGATTGGATTGATTGATTGATTGATTGAAAGTATTTGTCCCTGCCCACAGGCTTGCAAAGGAAAAAGAAGTGGGAAGGGAAGAGGAAAAATTAAGTAGTCTTTCAGCAGGGATGGTGGAATGGCCCCAATTGCCCTCCTATCTCTCCCTCTATATAGCCTGCTGGAAAGATGGAGGTCGTAGTGCAACACACCAGGTTGGGGAAGGCTGATGCGGAGCAACGTGGAACAATGCAGGATAACACTGCCTCTTGGAAAGAAATAGATCTGTTTTTCTGCCCCCTCCTCTTGGCCTTGGTGTTAGCTTCCTCTCCTTTCTTCCATGTTCCCCCCTGCTACCTTTTTTCCTTTTTCTTTTTTGCTTTGATCTTTCTTCCTTCTCTTCTGCCTCCAAAGGTCTCCATTCTCACAGGAGGCCTTGTTAATGCTGTTTCCCTGCCCTCCATTCTGCTTCCCTCAAGCTAGAGTTTTCCCAGGTCACGGTAATGCTTCGTTACCATGGAAGGTCACTCCCCATCTTTTCTCTAGTCAGAGAACCTCTCCAAGATGGTTGAGGACATGGTGACCAGATGCAAGCGAGGAAATGTTTTCCTCCCTTGCGGTTACTAAATATATCAATGAGGACATGGTCCCTCTGCTTTTCTTTATTAATTAAAATGCAGGAATGGATTTGCCTTTGGTCTGATTATCCAGCAGGGCTCTTCTTACATTCTTAAAATATTTTATACCCTACCTTTCAGCTTCAAAGGCCTAGAAGGTGCCTAACCCCCATGAATTTAAAACAACAAATATACATTAGGGTGGTTTTTGGGTTTTTTTAAAATCAATTAAAAGCAACAAAACCAGCGAATCAGCAACACAATATCATAAAATCACTGGGCCAGGAGAGAAATCAAACTAAGCTGAACGCACAATAAACGGAATGGTCTTAACAATGCACAAAAACACCAATAATTCACAGCCTGGGTACATATGGCCACCTTAGGGAAGATGTCAGTGAACACCGTTCAGTTTTCTGAAAACATGTTCAAAAAATGTGTACACTTGAAAAATGCATGTGAAAAATGCATACTTTGAAAAATACTCACAAGCATGCTTTAGGGTGCAATCCTATGCATGTTTAGACTGGGGGGGGGATCCTACAACTCTCAGCAATCCCCAGCTGGGGATTGCTGAGAGTTGTAGGATTTTTTTTCCCAGTCTAAACATTTGTGCCCTTAATCAAGGAAGAAAATGTGTCCATTTCAAAAATGCTAATTGATGCCCACTTTTGGAAAAATGCGCACAGATTTTCATGTGAAAGGAAAATCAAAACAAGACTCAGCATCTGATACACACACATGGAACGGGCTTCAGGGTGAACTTGGGGAGCCTGGATGAGCTCAGCTTCTGCAGCTTCTAGTCCCTAGTGGTGACTAGACTACAGCGTGGTATTAGCACTGTTCTGTTCCGTGATCCACATAGTTCAGTTCAGCCATCAGTGTTCCTGTGATTTTTGAAGCACAGAAATTAGCTTCCATCTCCAGTGACTTCAGGCAGTTTTGCATGGCCTTTGTGTGCAATAAGAGGATTGCGATAACAGTGCAGCCCTAAGGCCATATCCTACAAGTGACACTTAAGTCAGTGTTGCCATTTCCAATTCCTGTGTCGGCAATTCAAGTTCAGTTATAAAGCATACCTTGGCTAGATTATACATTTCATCTCAAATGGACTCTCTTCTGTTTTGTATCCCACATTAACCATGTACAGAAGTAACAAGGACATTCTCAGCATCGCTTGGAGAAAACACCCTCAAGAGGTAGCCATGGTTTTGTTTACAAGATCCTTTTCCTTCACTGAGACAAGCTCATCCCCTTTTATTTATTTATTACATTTCTATACTGTCCAATAGCCAAAGCTCTCTGGGTGGTTCACAACAATTAAATCCACAAAATACAACATAAAATACAGTATAAACATTTAAAAATTTAAAACTACAGAATAAAATAGGAGTAAAAGTCAAAATAAAACCTAGCAGCAGTACAGAGATTTTAAATGCAGTAAAGGATTTAAAACAGAGACTGAAAGATTAAAATTCCTAGGAAAATAAGAAGGTCTTCACCTGCCACCAGAAAAAACACAACGTAGGTGCCAGGCGAGCCTCTTTGGGAAGTTCATTCCACAACCGGGGTGCCACAGCAGAAAAGGCCTTCTTCCTTTTCCAAGTTGGATCATCTTAGAGCAGGCTTAGAATAGTATTCCCTATTTCCTACATCAGCCCCTCCCAACCTGGTGCTTCCTCAGCCCACAGTTGTGCTGGACTACAACTCCTAGCATCCCCAGCCAGCTGGAGATGATGGGAGTTGTAGGCCAACACATCTGGCATGGTGCCAGGTCAGGGAAGGCTGTCCTAGATTTTCAATCTTTGAGAATCTTTTGGGACCACTTGAAAGAGGGGAGGTAGGAATGCCAAGAATTGAAATGATCCACACCTGGGGATCCTCTCTCTCCCAGTGAGACTGGGCAAAAACATGGCATGCAAAAGGTGGCAGAACCAATCTCCTCAGTGATCTCAGGTCAATGTATAGGGCAGTCACTGTTGCTGGGCAAGAGACTGGGGGAATGGTGACAGAGGTGAAGGAAAGGGGGTAGACCTCCTGCAAAAATAATATATTGGCAAGACCGAGAGATCCTTGTTTACAGCAGAGCAATGCACACTGCTGCATATGATGAGAACTGCAAATAGATGGTTGGCACAAGTTTTGTGGGGCAGGCGTCTGGGGTGGGGACAGTCTTCTGTAAGGCAGAGTAAGTTTAGAAGGGGCCCCCCAAGTTCAAAGACCTTTGAGATAGACCACCTTACCTGTAATGGTTGCATGAATTGGTTTGCTCGCTTGTCTTCTTCCCCACTCCTCACACTCCCGTACCACCAAAATAACCCCTAAGTAATTTCCTCCTATCTAATTTGACTCAAGGCAATTTGCATCTCAAATCTCTGTTTATTCTTTGCCTTGATTACCTTTTGCTCCGGTGCTTTTGCTGTGTTTTTGGTGTGTGTGTATTTTTAAGTCTTGCATTTAAGAATATCACGATCCCATTTCCCCAAACTGTATTTCTATTAACTCCTAATCTTCTATCCCTGGACATACATTCCCTGAACACCTGACATTTCACTACTCTTTATTTTTCATGGATACACAGGAGATTCGCCATGGATCCCTGTGGTTTATTTTTATTTTGATGGCCTCTTTTAAGAATTGCATCCCACATGATATGGTGTTGCTCTTGTGTGACGGTTCACAATCTGCATTTATCAACTTTAATGCCTTTCTTTTCTCTTTCCTTCCAAAGAGAAATACTGAAGTAAATGATATGCAAAGGCATAATGGCAAGGGTGGACACGCACACGCACACGCACACGCACACGCACACGCACACACATGCTCTATCATTCTTTTAATAGGAAAGCATAGTCTCCAATTGCCCCCAAAATGCCGGGACCAACTGTCATGAAAACCCTTAAGCCATCATGGCTTCTCACTTTGTCATGCAGAATCCCAAATTCCCCTGCATCCCACAACTGCACGCTACTTTAAGGTGCTCTTAAAGGGGCCATGGGAAAAATTGCAGCAAAGCTTGCAGTTTTAGCTTAGCTGCAATTTTGCCCATGGCCCCTTTAAGAACAGATCTCTGCTTAGGCTCAAACAGCAGGGAGGGAACAGAGGCTGCTAAACTGGGAGGGCCAGGCGAGAATGCGTGTGCACGCACACGCACATGCTATACCTGCTGCCTGCTGCATGTTGCTCTGGGAAAGGGATTAGCTGCAGTGAAAAGAAAAGGAGGTGGAGGTGCACCCGCTGGCCTGGACTGAGGGAGAGGTGAATGATGGAATTGATCACATGATTCCTATCTTTATATTGCCAAAGATTTTATTCCCTAACAGAGCTGACTCTGTGCCTCTAACAGGTGAGGTTACAATGTCAGAAAGAAATGCAGGAAACTTCCCCTTCTCTCTGAAGTGCCATGTTTGGGGGTGTGGGGTGGGTGGGTAAGCTTCACCTGTTGAATTTGTGCCAATCCTGACAAATTTAAAACAAAAAGAGATTGCTCTGCAAGCAGTTCTGTTTGTCCATGTACTTTTCTCTGTGCCAAATGTAGGTCAACATTTGGTTTACATAAAACAGGGGTGGGAATTGTGTGGCCCTCTAGATGTTATTGGCTCTGCTGGTGAGGGCAGCTGGGAGTTGCAGTCCAACAACATCTGGAGGGCTGCACGATTCTTTTCCCTGCTCTTTCCAAATCCACAACTGATGCACTATGTAACTTTGACTTTGTTTCTAAATGTTGCAGAGTGCTTTCCTTTGGTATAAAACATGAAACAGGCTCCCTGGTGACACTGAAACTAAGTGGCAGTAACTCCTTTGCTTGTGTTGTGTTGTTCCAGTTTGAGTTTTATGGAAAGGACCTCTGTATTTTAGGATGTAATCCTATACACACTTTCTTGTGAGTAAGTCCCATTGAACATAATAGGACTTACTTCTGAGTACACATGCATAGGATTGCACTGTTATTCTGTTTTCAGAGCAGTAGTAAATTTTACTTGGCTCTACCTGTGTACCCCATGTGAAAGTCTTTTTCTAACACATGCTGAAGCGCAATGGAGAAAGCTCTCTACAGTAATGATTAGGATTATTCTGCAGGGATTTCGGATTTTATTTTTTTTTAAAATGCATTAGAAGGGAGTTAGCAGAAAATACACCCTCCTCAAGAGAAAGAAAGAAAAAATTCCAGCTACCTCAAATAGCAGCAACAAACATCAGCATTCCATTTTGGCATTATTGTTCAATCGCAGTGTTGTTGTTCTTTTTTTTTAATAAAATACAATAGAGCCCACATGTTTTTTCCTGATTGGAGAAAATAGGAGCTTGCAGGGTGGGCCTGTGAACCACTTTGCACACTCAGAGATATCTAAATGTTAAATATTATTATAAATTAATAGATTTCTGTGCTTAAAATACTGCAGTTTTGTGTGTTTCCTCTAATAACTTTTGTACTTGACCATGCCCTTTGGTTGCCTTGCCCATACCCTTGGCCATGCCCTCATGTGGCCTGGCCACTCCCTCTTGATCACACCTTCATGTTACTTAACCATAACATACCTCTTACAAATTCATGTGTGTGTCCCTATTTTCATCTGTGAAATGTTGGAGGGTATGGGAAATCTCTTCACATTAGTCATTTGACGACCATATGAATATATGAAGCTGTCTTACACTGAATCATACTATTAATTCATTTTAGCTTAGTACTGTCTTTATTATATGGCAAAAGAACATTACAAAGCAACATTGCAAAAACACATCTCTTATACCATGGATACATATAATGACATCCACTTTACACCATAGAGAAGCTATTATATTTGTTGATATCCAAATTATATCTACTTTTAACTAATTTAATAAAAGGGAACCGAGAAGCTTTAACAGCTGCTGTCTACCATTGCTCAAGCAGTCATATTCAGTTGATTTTAAGCTTTTCTACACAAGGCATTTATTGTGCTACTCATGATACTCACAGCTGTTTACAGGTTCTTTAGACGATGATGTGATTCTCTAGTTTCACTTCTGTTTTTTAAGAGCACTTTCCTGGGGTGGGGGAGTGTTAGAGTGGGGAAAATGGAATATTGCTTCTGAAAGCAAAAGAAAAGGTATTTTCCTACTTGTGTAATTGTGATATTCTGCTACAGCACAGCACCACCTAGAGGTTATGTAGCAGAAAAAGCAGGAAAGGAAAAGGTCCTTGAGTAGAGCTCAGATCTCAATTCTGCAATGAAACCGAAAGTAGATACAGCTATTCACAGCTTCGTATAGAAAAGCTCTTTGACATCTGTGCCGATTTTCATTCATCACCCTTTTAACATTGCAGATGTAGGTTCATGTTATTTCTTCATAGGTTTGTGCATACCACAAATTCCAGAACTGTGGGATCATATGATGCTGCTTTATACCAAGTCAGACCACTGATCCATCTAGCACACAACTTCAGGAAGAGGTCTTTCCCACCTCTGCATTAGAATTTATTTTGTGCCAAAAGTAGGCTAGGTGATGTTCAGAGTGTGGAAGTGATGTGGTCCTGCCAAGAGAGCTTAAAATCTATATTAGATGGGTAAGTATGTACAATAATATTTTTAGTGGGTGAACATAAACTGGCAGAAGAGAGCCCACAAGCTCTCAGATTTCACAGGCCTCTTCACTGGGAAGGAAGGAGAGTTATATGAAACATGCATCAGGGCTTGATGGATCTCAAGGGATAAAGCAATCTACAGAACATGTGGAACTACAGAATACTAATCCTTCCTGGATTGGTCATGTGAGTGATCTCACCCAATCATGGATTCAGCAATTAGTGGAATGACCTCACAACTCCATGTATCCAATCAGATGGCATCAATGAGGGCAAATTAGGCCAGGGTAAGAGAATTAGGGCAAATTGGGGCAGGGTAAGCAAATTTGAAAAATTTTCACAAGAAATATTGTTTTTAAAAAGCAGTGGAAATATTTGTGGGAAACTGTGAGTAATTTCATCTTGTCTTTAATTTTTAGCCCTGTTCCTAGGCATGCTTGTGGAATTCAAGTCCTGCACATTTTGCCACAACCTCCCTGATCTGTACCTCCCAGACTAATGTGCAGAACAGAATATAGTTATCCATCAGATTTTTCACTTTTTCAAATATTGCGACACACAGTTCTCGGCTCAAAAAGTACATTTAAATTAAAATGCATATTTTCAGATAAATACATTGATAAATGCATACATTTTTTTTAGATAAAATACACATTTCTAAACAGATTTTAAGAGAAAATGCATTCAATATAGTATTTAAATAATATTTGAATGCAGGTTTGTGTACATGTTTTTTTGTTTTGTTTGTTTTGTTTTGAAATACAGACTAATGCAGAAACAGAACAGAATTGTCTTATGATTAAGCAAATGCAGATTAGACTGGTCCATCCATCTCTGCCCGTTCCACTTTAACACACACCTAAGCGGGAGCCCTCAGGAATCAACCCCAAGGGCACCATCCTATACGTGTTTAGACAGACTGAAGATCCGCATTTGCTTACTGCCAGGGATGTTGAAGAGTCCTTTGTCTCGAGTCACGAGTCGAGTCACGAGTCTTTGGACCCGAGTCTCGAGTCCGAGTCCTTGGTCCAAAATGGTGACTCACGAGTCACGAGTCCTGAGTCACTCCCAAAACTGACTCCACGAGTCCCTATTAAAATCAATGGGGTTTCCCCCCAACAAAATAAGGCTACTTCATATGTGTGGCTTAAATAAATTCTAGGCACAAATGTGCCTTTTTATTTCAAAACTCTGCAACTGATTTTGGCAAGAACAGACCAGGCAGACAATCCCAAAATAACCAGGCAGGCAGAGGAGGCAGGGAACCCCAAAGCAGGCAGACAGAGGCCTTTGTCTTGGACAATTCAAACTGTGGAACTGGTTAAGAAGAGACCAGGCAGGCAGAGGAGGCAGGGAACCCCAAACAGGCAGGCAGAGGCAGCCAAACCCAAAATGTCTGACCCTAACCCTAACCCCCCACAACAACACATCAATCAAAATAAATCTCAACACATCGTTGAGGCTGCTGCTCCTGGTAGCTGTCCGTAGTGGCCGAGCAGCAGCGGCACGCCTCGCCTCCATGCGCTCTTCACCGGTGATCGCTCTCCTTCTGGCACAGCCAGAAGACTCATCAACAGCCCAGGGATGTTGACGAGTACTTGGTCTCGAGTCCCGAGTCGAGTCCCGAGTCCCATTAAAAATATTGGGACTCGAGTCAGACTCGAGTCAGAGGGGGGACTCAGTCCAACTCACGAGTCGAGTCCTCGAGTCCGAGTCCCCATCCCTGCTTACTGCACAGCCTGCACAAAGTTGGCTGGGGGATGCTAGGAAGCTGTAGGACTATTTTTTCCATCTACACATGCATAGGATTGCACCCTGAGTAGCAATGATAACTGAAAACCTTCCTAGTAGCTGTAGTCCCTGCTCCTGCTTATAACAAGGTTTGTGCTCCTTGGGAACTAAAATCTCTTTCGCCACCAAATGTAACTTTTAGGTTTCTAAGTATTTATGCATGTTTGCAAACTTGACTCATTATGATTAGGAGGCTAATTTATTGTTGTTTGTTAAAGTCTTTGGAGAGCCCGAGAGGGAAGGAGGTGCAGAATGCAAAAGAGAGAAACAAGGCATTACAGGCTGTGCAGCAAGCAAATGGGGATCTTCAGTCGTTTGAAGAGCAAACACACAGGGGGCAGCAAAGTGTTGCAGAGCACAGTCGCTAATGATACTTGAGCAGGTGCTCAGCTCTTGGGCTGCCTGCACATGGGTTTCTATTTCATCACGCTAAACTATGGAAGCTGCTGTCTTGTTTTTAATTAAACAACTCCCCTGTTTGTGGAGTGTGTGTGTGTGTGGTGAGAGAGAGAGAGAGAGAGAGAGAGAGAGAGAGAGTTTTCTATCAAGGAAAAAATAGAGCTGCGGAAAAAGTCAATTTGAACATCAGAGGGTATTCACTTTTGGAAAGCTGCAAACTGTGTCGTAAGCTATCGACCTAAGTTTCACGTAAAGGGCACCTTGTGGAAAACAGGTGAAGTGTCAGGCAGCTATTTCAACTTTTACGTTTGATTGGGCCACGCACTGCCATTCTCTCCCAACTTCCCGTGGAACTGCTATCGGGCTCTGACACTAAGCTTGTAATCGCCAAACTACTTACCCTCTCGACCTCTGCACGAAGTTGAGATCTTTAAGCGCCGTGGACACAGGGAAGTTTGAGGGTGGGGCTTGTGTTCATGCCCTTGCCCAGTCACTACTTTGGTCTACGTATGGTGTGAGCGAAAGCGTGCATAGACCTCATGGGAAGCATGGCATCATCCCAGCACATAGGCACAGCACAGTACATGAGGACAGTGTCGGCGGCTCCAGGTTTTGGAGGGCCCTGGGGCAAGACACCCTCAATGGGACCCCCTCTCTCAGCAAGTCTACCTTCTCACCGCCATTGTCACCAGCTGCTGGCGCTCCTCATCCTCTGTCTCATCATTGCCTGCTTCACAGACAGAGAGCCAGAGTGCAAGTAGACAGTGGCATCTACTGGTCTTCCTTCTCACCATTGTCTGGGCTGGAGTGAGAGGCAGGTGAACAACCAAGTTGCAATGCTGAAGATGTGGACCAACTTCAGGGCTCTTGTCCTTGGGGGCCCTGCTGGGGTGTGGGCCCTTGGGAGGTGCCCAAGCATACCTATCCTTGATGCTAGCCCTCTTTGTGGAAATGAGTTATTGACACTTCCCAACAACCCTGGTAAGAGGTGTGAATTGGGGAACTGTGGGCGGGGTGGGTGGGTGGAGGAGAGATTTTCCTAGTAGACAGAAACCATTAATGGAATTCTTAGCTTGTATGGTAACATGATAGAATTACAGCTCTGAAATGGAAGCCAGGGTATTAGGTCATGTTCACTGGATTCTTGAAGGGGCAGCCACTTTAAACTCAAGTCTTTGCCACACTCTTGTGCACTTCTAACACCCCTGTGCTCATAACAAAGATTGCTTCCTGTGTCTTCCCTTAATTACACACTGCTGGGACCCCTTCCCTACTTGCTATATACCATATTAGTTTATGCTGCAACAGCGAGTCTGACATTGTTTTAAAAGAAAATGTTTTGTTTTACCTTTTGGTTAAAGACTAACCAGAGAACATTGTGGTTCTGTTCTATCAGGGGTGGGGAACATGTGGCTCTCCAGATGTTGTTGGACTGCAATTCCCATCAGCCTTAGCCAACTAATTCTGAGGGATGGTAGCGAGGGAAGCCACCCATTCCTCATCCCTATATTATATATTATCAGGGCAACACACCAGCTGCAGCATGTGGAATTGCACAATGAGCTTGTTTGCACAATCATCTCATTATTAGCCACAGTGTGTTGCAATGCCCATGGGCACCAAGTTGCCAATCCAGGCCGCTACTGCTGTGACTTCATGCATCATCCGGACCGGCCAAGGGTGGCTTGTTGGGGTGGTTAACAAACTACCCCACAAGCATATCCATGCTTGGGGGACCCAAGGTTGGAGAACACTGGTGTAGGCAGTTAGTCACCTGGACCCTGCTTCCAGTTTCCCGAGTTCAAGCCTGCTATATTTACATGCATGTGCAATTCCCATTATGCTACCCCACAAGCATATCCATGCTACGGACTCCTCCTCCTCCTCCTCATTATATTTATATTTATTTTTTCCTCTTGCAAGGAAACCAAGGTGGCCTACATGGTCTTCCTCTTCTCCATTTTATCCTCACAATAACTATGTGAGGTAGGGGTAGGCTGAGAGGCAGTGACTGGCCCAAAGTCAGGCAGTGAGCTTCATGGCCCGAGTGGGGACTAGAATCCAGATCTAGTGAGGGAACCATGGGAAGTATAGTTCTGTAAAGAGGGACACAGTGGTCTGGCTCACACAATCACAGGGTGGTTAACAAGCCATGGTGGCTTGTTAACCACTCTGTGCATGCCAGTTGTGTGCTGGCTGATTTGCATAATTACCCTCGCTGGGCATGGCTTCTAGCGTCATCTGAACCTGGCAGGGGGGGCTTGTTGGAGTGGTTAACAAACCACCCAAAATCCATGCCCTGCTTGTGGGGTAGTTTGTTAACCACCCCAACAAGCCACCCTTGGCCGGTCCGGATGATGCATGAAGTCACAGCAGTAGCGGCCTGGATTGGCAACTTGGTGCCCATGGGCATTGCAACACACTGTGGCTAATAATGAGATGATTGTGCAAACAAGCTCATTGTGCAATTCCACATGCTGCAGCTGGTGTGTTGCCCTGATAATATATAATATAGGGATGAGGAATGGGTGGCTTCCCTCGCTACCATCCCTCAGAATTAGTTGGCTAAGGCTGATGGGAATTGCAGTCCAACAACATCTGGAGAGCCACATGTTCCCCACCCCTGATAGAACAGAACCACAATGTTCTCTGGTTAGTCTTTAACCAAAAGGTAAAACAAAACATTTTCTTTTAAAACAATGTCAGACTCGCTGTTGCAGCATAAACTAATATGGTATATAGCAAGTAGGGAAGTGTGTAATTAAGGGAAGAAGCTCCTAATCTTAAAGACTTGGTCTTCTCTTGCACTGAGCGATATAAAGCTCTGCCCTTCTCTCAGAGGACAGCAAGTGAATGTGCTTTGGCATGCTCTTTCTCTCGAGAAACGGAGCCAGTGCAGTTGTTTTCAAGTACAATGTAGGCCAATAGCCCAGCTGGGGTGAAGCAGAAACTCTCTCCCACACCCAATTCAGAGGTTCCTGGATTCAGCTATGCCACCTCTCCCCCGCTCCTCTGCCTAGCATTCTCTGGCTATATTCGCTTTCGTGTCGGTTCACATCTTGCCAAAAAATGCCATCTGCTCATCATCAGCGGCATTCTACTACAGGAGGTCCTCTGGGGACCTGATGCTAATTAATAGCTTCAGCATCGCGCCCTGGGCTTTGTGAAGAAAGAGGAGCGAGGATGGGAGAGGAACCTGTGCCAGTCTGAGGCTTAAGAATGTGAGGTCAAGAAAGTGCTTGTCAACTCAAGGAGGCAAGCTGTTTCCAAAAGTTCAGATGGCCAGCAGCAATCATCCAGTATGCTATCAGCGGTTTGCAGTCAGTAGCGCTTAAAGAAGAAATGTTCGGTAATGCTTTCCCTTTGGAGCCTGAGTCATGTGGAAGAGTTCCATCACAGTAGCCATATACATGGGGAAAAACAAGCTCTCTGCCTTCAGAGGGCTGACAGGGCAAAGATTTGACCTGAAAAAGCTGTTATGGAAGTTGAGAAGCTCATGTGGCACTTCCTGTCACAGCCTAGTGAGGTCAGAATGCCAGGCGGTCAGCTTTCAGGTCCGTGGTGGATGGGCCCAGTTGTCAAGGCTTCTGGGCCAGAGGCAAGTAGCATGGCCCAGGGCAGCCATGGGTTAAGTTCTTGAAGCAGCAGTCAAAGGAGCCAGGAGTAGATAATGTAATCCAAGAGGTGAGGTCCCAAAGGCAACGGCCATAGGTCCAAACAGCCAAAGGCAAGCAGGTGGCATACTTCAATACAGGCAGTTGATGAGCTTCTGGAAGGAAGCAATACAGTACCGGCCTGACCTCAAACACCTGTTGAGCAGTTACTCTTGATGACAAATCAGTCAGAGCCAAGCCTGAGCAGCAGTTATATATGGCTATCCAGGCCCCCATTGGCTGCCTATATAATCTGATCTGGCTATGGTAAGCTGCAGTACTTCTTCTTGCCACTATTAGGGTGGCACTGTGGGTTGTCCCCATGGTGTAGGCCAGTGTTCTCCAACCTTGGGTCCCCAGATGTTTTTGGCCTACAACTTCCAACATGCCCCAGCCAGCAAGGTTGGAGAACACTGGTGTAGGCAGTAAGTCACCTGGACCCTGCTTCCAGTTTCCCGAGTTCAAGCCTGCTATATTTACATGCATGTGCAATTCCCATTATGACAAAAGGTCTAAATTAGGAGCATGAAGACACCTCCCAACCATGAGATATTTTGCTTGCTTTATCAAATCTCCTTTTGCTTTCAAATCTCCTTTTGCTTTCCGTAAAATCCCTCACATGTTTCAGACAAACAAGGGCCTCCAAATTCACACCTTGAACTTTTGCTTTTGGTGAAATTCAGTGGCACTTTTGTCCACTGTTAATAGGGAGTTTTTCTTCACGAGCCTCAGTCTCCCAACAGGACACCCAATGTTGGTAAGAAGCAGGTAAAATCCACAGCACAGCTTGACTAGCAATCTGCATTAACATTTTCTATGGATCTCAGGAAAGACATATGCAAAAACCTTCCTCCTCCTCCATACAAAGACATTTTCACTAACCTTATGGATAAGCTTTTGCTTCCCACTGAAATTCCTAGGATGTTTCATCTGCGCAGGAGCATTTCCCTCGTAATGTCACATTTGCAGAAACTCGGTGGTTTACTCTATATCTGAATTTGCAACTGGAGTATAAGAGCCAGCTCCTGGAAACCCTAAAAGATGTAGACAGGGCCAGCCCTCCCAGGAGGTGAATTGCACCGTTTGCCAGGAGAGCCCACTGCCATTGGCGTCTCCAGCGGGTGCTCCAGAGAGTCCTGTCAGCCACTCTCTCACCATGGCATTTACCACGGTGATAGAGCAGCTGGTGGGCTCTCTGGAACAGCTGCCTTCTGGAGAACTGCGTCCGCTGAGGAAGTGGCTGGTGCGGCTCTTCAGAAAGCCAGCCAGGCCAAAATGCCTGGCTCTGAGGGAGTCCTTCCTCAGAACTAGGCAGACTGTGATCTCCTGGGACACCACTCCCATGCTTGGCTCCGAGGAAGGAATCCCCTCTATTTCAGCCTGGGGGGGACACAACACAGGAAGGGGAAGGAGTGGGGTACAATAGTGCATAATGAAACTATGGAATTCACTTCCACAAGAGGTAGTGATGGCCACCAGTTTGGAGGGCTTTAAAGGGGGACTGGACAAATTCATGGAGGAGAAGGCTATCAATGGCTAGTAGTCCTGATGACTATATGCTTCCTCCAGTATCAGAGGCAGTATGCCTATGTACATCAGTTGCTGGAGAATATGGGTGGGAGGGTGCTGTTGCACTCCTGTCCTGCTTGTGGGATCCTGTGGGCAGCTGGTTGGCCTCTGTGTGAACAGAATGCTGGACTAGATGGACCCTTGGTCTGATCCAGCATGGCTCCGCTCATGTTCTTATGTCCTAACACGGGAAGGGGAAGGGGAAGGGGAAGGAGAAGGAATGCATTAAGGGGGTGGGGGATGCGACACAGCAGCACATGTGCTCTCTCACCTCAGGCAGCAGGCGAGCTTGTGCCAGAGCTTGAAGTAGATGTAAATTCCCCCGGTCTCAGCATTCTCACTCCTAGCATCACCCTGTGATTTTTGCAGGAAGTGAATATGTGGAGAAAAGAGCCTCTGAGGGTTCCTACACACACACTCACACGCCTGCACACACACACACACACACACACACACACCTCCTCATGTGTAAACCAGGTAATCCGGACTGGGGGCTGGGAGGAGGCGAAATGTGCATAAGTAAGTATCTGATAAAGCATGGTGCCTGAAAGTCCTGAAAAGCTGGTCTAGTCTACAGTGACCAGGCTTTTGAGATGCAAAATGCAAACGCCTATAGCCATGAGTCACCCCTCCTCTGCCTGGCCAGGTGAAGTTCATCCTGATTGGCTAGAGGCAGCGGAGCTACAGAAAGGAGGAGGGGAGGGGGAAAGGTATATTGCCAAGGTGTGGCTTTTGTATGGTCGTCGTCGTGTCGTTGCTGTGGATCATGGCAGCAAGCGACGTGGAGGTCCATGCCTTCGGGCTGGCCTCAAGATCTGGCCCCAGGTAGCTCCTGGTGAAATTAGCTGAAGGAGGGCTATGGCAAAGGCAAGCCCGGAGGAGGGCTACCCATCTCGGACCTTAGGGTAGGTGTGGTAGTCTCCTCAGTGGCAGGGCTGTGCTGAAACCAACCCTGAAGGGAACCGGCCCCCAGGTAACTAGTGTGTGCCTGGGAGATATAAGGAATCAGGTTTTGTTATTTTGCAGCTCTACTGTGTACCAAAGCGTCTCTCTATTTTGGCTCCTTCCCTCATTTCCCAACCTTTGTTGTAATATGCTACCTGAATAAACCTTCTTGGTTTTTACTCCACATGGTGTTCGTGGTCGCTCTGTGATTCAGCTAAATCCAGGTTATAGTCAAGGGCAAGTCCCTGTTGTGATATGTATCACATTCACAAGCTGGAGCACATTGTTTACACATGGAAGGGACAGAATGGCGGGTAAACAGGTTTATTATGTCTCTCTAGAATCTCGTGTTTTCGCAGGGGTTACTAAAGTGTGAGAACAATATGAGCTGGTCACATGGTTTGTATGTTCTGGTGACGTATTAACTTGTTGTCTGTCTGGAGCCATTTTAGAGAGGAACAGGACTGTTCTCTCTCTTCACTCTTTTCTTCTGACTATTGCTTGCTGGACTCATGCAACAATGTAGCGTCTTTGCTGAGGTGGGGTAAAGCTCAACTTGCTCCACTGGAATAAATGCTTGCTATGCATTGTACTCTGCACATGGACTGTAACTAGGAAATGTATACTCTGTAGAATATTACTTTGCTAAGTAAATAAACAGGTAGAATGGACCTGTGGAGTTACAGAGTTTTTTCCTTGCTATCTGCAAACGGGGGAGCTGGCTGCTGGAGTCGGATTACAGGCTGGAAAGCTGGCTGGCTGATTGCAACTGAAACGCTGCACGCTGCGCAGAGAGAGGGGGAGAAAGATCTGGATTTCTGTGTGTGGATAAATGGGCCTCTACACACGAACAGGATTTTTAATCTCCCATCTCGCACACACGGGGCTCTGCTGTCACTCATGCGCCATCAGTCCCTGAACAGAGATTCAAGTAGGATTGCAGAGCTGAGGCTGGCAGTCTGGCACCTTGAGATCTCTGGGGGTCTTTTGGGTAGGAAAGGGTGGGTTGGCGGGTCAGCCAGCCCCCCTTCCTCCACATGGTGGCAAGCGCTGGGATTCGAAACTGAACCACAGAGTGGGTGCACGTGGGCAAATAGGGAAGATTGGGGAGACTTTGGTACATTGAGTAGAGGTTTGTTGTTTTTTAGAGATTGAAGTGTGAGATTGAGCCTCAGGGAAAACGTTCAGATTGCTTGGAAGGGGCTACCCCAGTCTGTGGAAGCCTAGCTACCAGCGGGGAGCGTTGAGGGCAAGAAATCTCAACTGCCTTCCTCCACAGAATAAAATGAGGGTTACTTCCAGATGGAAGGCTCCAACAAGCACTACCAGTTGGAAGGCGCTGTAGAGCTGTTCCATCTTTTCTTTCTTAATGGGTTTTCTGCATTAAGGGAAAGGATTGGAAAAATGGTGGGAAAACACTGGTTATGAGTAGAAAACAATGTTGTCTGGAAACACACACACTCCTAAACGTTCGTGAATGAGGCAGGCAATGGTGTCATAAAAGCCTCGTCTGGAAGCATCCTCGGTGTTTTTGCTATCTGCAGCCATTCAGGCAACATTCTTAAATGTATGTCAAAAGCCTAAAGGCCTGTCCTCTGTTAAGTAGGACACAAGGCCTCTCTGGTTTTGCTGTATTAAAACTGTGGTTTCCCTTCAGTAGTCTCTCTCTCTCTCCCCCCCCCCCACCTTTCCCAGTTTTATTTTTCACATATTCCAAGAAGCAGAGTGTGATACTGAGGGAGTCCTAAGCAGGAAGAAAGCCAGAGGAAAACACTCATTAAATGTATTCATATGAGAACATCTGTTCACCACACATATGCATACGGGAGAATCTGGAAAGAGAATTGGTTCCAAAATCCTCCTCTATTATTTACCCAGACACTTTTATTTATTTCTCAGAATGGGTCCTTGCCAGCAGAGGCGTAGCGTGGGGGGTGCAGGGGGGGCCGGCCGCACCGGGCGCAACATCTGAGGGGGGCGCGCTCGCACTCGCAGCTCTCTGCCCCTGCCTGGCTCACTCAGTGAGTGACTCATTTTGATCACCCCTCCAAAACACACACACACACACACCAGGGATCCTGCTGGAAAGGGTGGAAATTGAGGGGGCTGGCCCACCCTTTTCCACATGACCCTTGGGTTAGCTGCACATTAGAATAAATCAGCCCCCTCCATTAAAAAAAACTGCCCCCTCTCTTCTGGTGGGGGCCCCCTCCCAAAAGAGGAGGAGGGAGGGATTGGTCGCGGCGGCGGCGGGCGCTCCCCCGCGAGGCAAACAGGCTCTTGCAACAAGCTTTGCAGCCGGTCCGGCTCGAGGCGTCCTCTCCCCCCCCTCCTCCCCCCCCGGGGGCTTTGCGCACGGGTCCGCGGCGCTTTCACACGGGCTGCTGCTTGCCCAGCCGAGATAAGAGGCAGCTGCCAGCGACACTGGAGGAATCGGTGAGCGGGAGTCAGGCGGCTGGAAAGGGGGGCGAGAAGCCGGAAAAAAGGGAGGCACAGCTGAGCGCCCCCGCACCCATTCTTCCAAACCGTTCCTTGCCTTCCACTTGGGCAGCCCGATCCCAAGCCTCTCTTTACTGCAGAGGAAGCTCTCCACCAAGTTCAATAGGACCGGCACTGAGGGAAATGCGTGTAGAATTGCAGCTGGGCGGCAACAGCCTGGTCTTGTGCACGCGCTTACTCGGAAGTAAGCTCTACTGGGTTTCGTGGGGCTTGCAACCGAGGAAGTGCACCTAGAGAGGATCGCAGCCGTAACGAATTCTCTCTCACGTTGGGCGGAAGGATCCTAAATCCCACCTGGCAAAAATAAGTTGGAGGTTTTAGCTCCATCAGAGACTTCCGATCCAAAATTCCTTAAGCTGGTGCCCCCCCCCCCGCCACTACCTCTCCCTCAACTTCTCCCCGTGAGCCGAAAGCAAGGTGGCTGATGTTTTAAGAATCTTTTTCTTTTTCCTCTTCTCTGGAACAAATGTATAGCTGGCAGCCATTCAGTAGGCCGCACTTTTCTTGGCGTGAAAGTCCTGGGAGCACCCAGGAAGCTTTATCTGTTGAATTTCTACTGCATGGGTGCAGAACCTCAGACCCCGGGGACCCGATCTGCAGGGGAGGTGCTGGGTACCAGAAAGATATGGGACTCAGGCCCACAGGACCAAAAAAAAGAGCAAAAAAAAAGCACAAATTTGCATATGCTAATTTACATATGCTGTAAACCAGGGTGCTCCAACCTTGGGTCCCCAGATGTTGCTGGACTATTTAGATGCATTTTACTTTAATTACATCAGTATTTTCATAACAAACAATACATGTGCTTAGGGGGTAAGGGTTTCTTTAACTAATCTAGTGGAAGAGTGCTAAAATCCACGGGTTAGGGGGCGCAATCTAGTGGAAGAGTGCTAAAATCCACGGGTTAGGGGGCGCAAATTACTTGCCTTGCCCCGGGTGCTGACAACCCACGCTACGCCACTGCTTGCCAGGGCAGAGGGAACCATAGGCTTGTGCAGTGAAGAAAAGGAGGAAGTGGCATACATAATGGTGAAGGAGCTGAGGCCTGGTGGGCCTTGCATTCCTTTGGGCCACCGGCAGTTCTAGTACTGCTGTCATGACGACAACAAGAACATCACTGGCCTTGGTTTTGTTTTTTTCTAAAAGCAGCAAGAGAACACAGCAGTTGACAAAAATGGCTCATGAACAAGAACGGTTTGGGGGATGTTGATGGCCCAGGCACATGTGCTTGTTCACTACCCTCTCTTGAAAACCTTTGCCAAAATAATCTCTCTCTGACTCTCTCTCTCTCTCTCTCTCTCTCTCTCCCCCCACCCTCCATCTTGCTTGCTGCCTCTGCTGCCAGATTAGCTGTGGGGAGAGAAAGAGAGGAACACAGCAGGAAAGTTTTAAAGTAAAAAGATGTACCGGTAGCCTACACAAATCACTTCCTTTACAAATAAAAAGGTCCTGTCTAATCCTACGAAGGGAGATACATAGCAAGTAATTAATTACAGTCATGCCTTGGATTGAGAGCATAATTCGTTCCAGAAACGTGCTTGTAATCCAAAACACTCTTATATCAAAACAAAATCCCCCCCAAAAAAATTTGTACAGAGATTTTTAATTTAAGCCGTACTACAGTACTTGTATTGCAAGACGTCGCTTGTATATCAAGTAAATAAATAAATAAATAAATATTTAAAAATTTGCTTGTCTTGCAAAACGCTCTCAAACCAAGTTACTTGCAATCCAAAGTATTACTGTATTGTCATTTCTATAAGAGCTGCAGAGTGCGGGAAAAGGTTTTGAGTTACAAGCACTACGGTACTCCCTTGCCTTGCAGTCATGACATTTGGTACCTTCAGAACCTTCTGTGATGTTTGCAAGATCACTACTCTGAATGATAACTGGACATTTGGTATCCAACACTGTGTTAAGTGAAGCTGGTGTCAATCGCTGACACACACACACACATTGAATGTGTGTCACATTCCCACACTATCATCTGTATTTTTAGGTGTGGCAAAAATGAATTATTACTCCAAAACACAACAGAGGCACCAGACTAACTCATAGGATAACAATCTGCCCAACCCTGTGTTAAAGGGAGCCAGTGTGTCCATGACTATTTCGTTCGACACCCGCCACAAATTAGCAGGATTCAAATTAAGAGTCTGCCTGATAGAGACTTCTATGAAGCTCAAAGGTTTATGTCAGCCAGCAATTTGAGTGACAGTTTTAATAGTTAAGAGAATTCTTCCATTTTATTCTGTTTTAATTGATTTATAATATATTGCCATCTAGCAAGCTCTCAAAGCTGTTTACCTTTTTTTTTAAAAAAAAACAATAACAAAACATTTTTTAAAAAATAAGAGAGGAATTGAAATATTGAAAGTAATTTAAAAGCAATCAGAACCATCAGTCAAAAATAGCAAAGCAGCAGATAATACAAAACATCAGGGCCACTTCCCCAAAACACACTGAAAAAAGAAATGTTTTTACTTCTTTGTGGAAAGTCACAAGGGAGGAAGCTAAATAAATGGGCCACTGAAGAACATTTTAGACAACCAGAGCAGCAATTGAAAAGTCCTAGTTCTTCTGAGCCATTTGGCTTCCTAGTAAGCTGGATTTCAGAAGATTTTCACTGGCTGGTTTTAAATAGGATTCATATGGGAGCAGGCACTTCCTGAGATACCCCTGAGATAAATCAAGTTTATCCCTTTTGCTTTGATTTGTTTTTAAAGGATGCTAACCTCACTAAGTAATATGTGCCCATTAAAATTATTTGTGTTCCAACTCTTTGGTTCCCATGAATTCATATTGCTCCATGGGCATAATTCTAAACATGCTCCCAATACAGGCCTGTGGCTTACGCTGGCTCAGCTTGTCTGAGTGTGGAAAGCTAAGCAGGGTCAGGCCTGGTTATTACTTGGATGGGAGACCCCTCCTCTAGTTTCCTGCATTGAGCAGGGGGTTGGACTCGATAGCCTTGTAGGCTCCTTCCAACTCTATGATCTATGAAATCTATGAATACAGTGTGTGTGTGTGTGTGTCCTTGAGTTAAATGGGGATTCAATAATATAGAAAGAAAACATAGCGTTAAATCAACTGTACTCACTTCTCCAAAGCAAATAAGCACACTCTCAGCATGCTAAAAATTGTCATTGATCAATGCAGAATTAAAATAATGGGTTGATTGTAAGTCTCTGATAATGTCATTATCAGATGTGTTTGGTACCTTACAACAGGTTTGGTAGAGGGTTGGCATTTCAGGATTTCAATATTCAGCCCACATTGCCACAGTTCCAAGATGCAGCTCACATGAAGGCAATGCTTCCTAGTCCAACCAAACAGGTGCAGTAGAAAGGTAAGATCCATTACTAGGTACACAGATCCAAACCAGGCAGGCAACTTAAGGTCAATCCAATCTAGCGAAGGTGATCAGCAGTGTACAGCACAAAGGAAACTCACAGGTGGCAGAATGCATGCAAGTCGGAATGTACAAGGATTTCTGGATGGCTGCCATGGAGAGGACAGGGCTTGACAGTGTAACCATGTACATGTCTACTCAGAAGCCAGTCCCATTAATTTAGACTGGCCTACTCCCAGGTAAATGAATATAGGATTGCAGCCTGAATCTCTTACGTAGATGTAATTGGAGGGGGCTTTAATACTTCCCTCAGACAAAATGCAAGCCTCTATGTAAATTTTATTAAACATTTTTGGGGCCTTCAGATTGGCCCTACTTATTCCAGATAGATTAACAGTCTTTAACCCTTTCAAATCCTCAAATTGCCTGTAGGCCAACCTGAAAGATGGGATATGCTTAATTTTTATACTGTACATATGCCTTTCTCTTTCACCCCCCTTTTCCTCCTCCTCCTCCTCCTCCTCCTCCTCCTCCTCCTCCTCCCTCCCTCCCTCTCTCTCTCTCCCTCTCTCTCATACATTCTCCTGTCCTTTCATTAAAAAATATATAGATAAAATGATTAATAGGCAACTGGTACAACCCACCATAACTGAGGCTGTCATCCAGTTTGTGCACTGGCGCACTAGTCCAAGACTGATGGGAGGAAAACAGTGGTCTTCAAACTTCCTGCCCTCAGGAAACCCCGAACTGCTTCTCCAGTGCTCAGAGCAGTGAACAAAACATTAAAAACACATTTAAGAACCAACATAAAACAAGATAATCAATATGAAACAACTAAAACCAAGTAATACCTTAGCCACAGAAGCAGAACAAAATCAACCAAAAGCTTTTTTTTCATGGAGGGTAAAGCTTTCAATGGCTACCATTCATGATGGCCGTGTGTGTGTGTGTGTGTGTGTGTGTGTGTATCCTCCAATATTAAAGGCCATAGAACTTTCAATACTAGTTGCTGGGAAGCAGGAGTGACTGGGTGCTATTGCTCTCACGTCCTATTGTAGGCTTCACATGGGGCATCTGGTTGACCACTGTGAGAACAGAATGCTGAACTAGATAGACTCCTGGTCTGATCCAGCACAGCTTTTCTTATGTTCTTACATTCTTGCTTGGGGAAAAAATGTTTTAAGGTGTACTCTGTCACTGGGTGCACACAACACAATAAGCCATGGTGGCTTATAAGCCATGTTTGTTTAAGAGTGGTTTGTTGTGTTGTCTGAACTTGGCCAGAGTGGCCTGTGCATGGTTAAGAAACCATGCTGCTGGGTTCAGACAACATGACAAGCCACTCTAAAATGAACATGGCTTATAAGCCACCGTGGTTTATTTTGTTGTGTGAACCCAGTCACTGTGAGGGACTCTACGTAAGGCAGGACAGGAGCTAGGCCTGGTATGCTTCACTGTGGCCCTCACAAACTGAAAGCATGCCTTGGAGGTCAGCTGACACTTCCCTGCCACTACACATTCCAGGGAAGATCAATAACGGCAGACATGTTGCCTTTCTGGTAGCTTATGACTATTACCAATCTTTTCATCAAGGAACTCCTCTGAGGCATCCCAGAGGTTCCTGAAACTCAGTTTGCAAACCGCTGGATTAGAGCGTGAAGGATGTGTGGGTAGGGGAGTGAAAAAGAAACATTTCGTGGAGTATTCTCCCTCCATTGTGTGTTTTCATTGCAGCCAGACCACCAAACTAAACTTGCATCGGTTTTGATGAAGCTGGAGAGCTAATAAACATATCTATCAAACATTTGCCAGGTCTGCTGGAATTTCAGGCTTCCTTAATGGCAGAGTGGGAGGCAGAGTGGAATTTGGCGTAGCTGAGAGCAGTGGCACAATAATAACACGGTGATAAATACAGTGCTGCTCCAGCAGCAAAAGCCAAAGCTTCCAGGCCTATAAACTGTCTGGCGATAGGAGGAGGCAGCAGTGGGAGATCAGAAGAATGATGGGGGAAGGAGGAGGAGGAAGCGGCAGGAGGCCTGAGTAGCATTTAGAAGCCTGCAGCAGGGGGAATGGTTCAGGACAATGGGAACTGAGGTAATAGGAGCATGAGCAAGCCCCCAGGAAGAACATAGATTCCATAGAGGAGGGGGTCACTCTGCTTTTTTGGGATAACAAGGTTATATCTCAAGATTGGTATAACTGGATGAAGCACTCCTGTTGTCAGTGTGTTGCCATGGGATTATGGCCCTTTAAATTCACAGTTGCCCTTAACTGTGAGTGCCTCATGCGGCATTCACTTGTGGCAGAGAAAGGAGGGTCTACATTTCACAGGCTGTTGTGTTGCCATTGGACTCATTATTTTGTGTGTCTGTAAGTTACATGAGAGATCAGTAACCGGAGAGATCAGTATTAGAGATACTAATAGTATTAGAGATACTAATAGTAGTATTTTGGAATAATCAGCCAGGCCTCCTCTGATGATCTTAATGGTCACTGTCAATTAGGCATATATGAAGGAAAGTGGTCTGCTAGGTATCCTATTAGGAAAATTATTGGAATGAATGTAGCCGTACAATCTCGACAGCAGGCCTTCTCAGTAGTGGCACCCACCCTGTGGAAAAAAACTCCCTCGTGCAGTTTGGGAGGCAGAAATGTTGGCATCTTTTAAACGCCTCCTGAAAACACACCTGTTCACCCAGGCTTTCCCTGGCCCATAATTAAATTAACTATGCTGTCCCATTTTTACTGCTCCTGTACTGCTGTGTATTATTATTATTATTATTATTATTATTAGAGAGAAAGCCACAGCAGTCCTTCACATTATTATTATTATTATTATTATTATTAGAGAGAAAGCCACAGTAGTCCTTCACATTATTATTATTATTATTATTATTATTATTATTATTATCATTATTATTATTATCATTATCATTATCATTATGTTGTTGTTGTAATTATATTGTTTTAAAAATTGTATTTTAAATGTGATTTTAATTGTGATTTTAATATTGACATGGAAACCGCTTAGAGATATATTTTTAAAATATCTAGCGGTATATAAATAGTACAAATAAATAAATAATAAATAAATAATAAGAAGTATTGACTATCCTACTGCCCACCCCACCCCCACCCCAGTCCAAAACTGCAAAAAGAAGGACCTGAAGAGTGGAACCAGTGGCCATAAGACCAGTGGCCATAAGCCATTTGGGGAGGTGATAATTGGAACTACATTCCCATAGCTGCCCTCTGAGAAATCTAGTTCCTGACCTGAGAGAATTAACATGTAGCTAGATCCTTCAGTGGTGTGGTGGTGGCAGAGGGTGGTGAGGGCTTCACTAGGGTGTAGCAGGGGCCTCATGCAGCCTGAGGGCCACGTGTTGATCACCCCCCTGCTAGAACCTTCAAAATAATAATAATAATAATAATAATAATAGTAGTAGTAGTAGTAGTAGTAGTAGTTGTTGTTGTTGTTGTTATTTTTCTATACCAGCCGATAGCTAAAGCTCTCTGGGCAGTTAACAACAATTCATACAATACAATACCATAGAAAATACAAATACAGTAAAAACAGCATAACATTTCAATACAACATTTAAAACAGAATTTAAAACAGTAAAAAGTTCAATACAACTAGACCTGTTAAGAGAAAAACAGCTGACATAAGTCCCACGTATGCCATTAAAAAAAGCCATTTGATGCCATTAAATGCCTTGGCCTAGAGGGCAATCTTAACCTGGTGCTGAAAGGATAGCAGAGCTGGCGCCAGGCGGGCCTCAGTGTGGAAATCATTCCATAATCAGGGGGCCACCACTGAGAAGGCCCTCTTCTTTGTTGCAACCATCCGAGCCTCCCTTGGAGGTGGCACTCGGAGGAAGGCCTCAGATTCTTATCTATCTATCTATCTATCTATCTATCTATCTATCTATCTATTTATTTATTTTATTTACAGTATTTGTATACCACTCCATAATGTATACCACTCCATATCTACATAGATTCTGGAGCTGTGAACAATAAAAAGATAAAACAGATAAAAGAAACAAAAACAATACATTGAAAACAAGGTAACATTAAAATGGTGGTTGGACAGCAGAGAAGGCTTCCCGGAACAAGGAGGTCTTCAGCAGATGCCAAAAGCAACACAGTAGGAGCCTGCCTGACCTCCAGAGGCAGGGAGTTCCACAGAAATGGAACTGCCACACTGAAGGCTCTTCTCCTGGTGGACTCCAGTTGGGCCAATGGTCCATGAGGAACTGCTAGGAGAATGTCCTCCAATGACCTCAGTGATGGGGCAGGTTGGTAAGGAAGAAGGCGCTCTCTCGGGTATCCTGAGATCCCAAGTTGTTTTGGGCTTTGTACACAAGTACCAGAACCTTAAATCTGACCCGGTAGCAAATAGGTAGCCAGTGCAGTTCCTTCAGCAAAGGAGTTGACTGCTCAGTCAATGACAAATCGCTGTCATTCATTCAAATGGGCACCATCCATTTAAAACTGGCATTATAAATGGCATTTCTGTTATCACTTATGTAGCTTTTTAAAAAAAAAAAAAATGAGCAAAATGCTTTACAATACTAATTATAAAAGTAACCATCAACAGCCCGGTAAAGCAGGTCACTATGATCCCTATATTGCAGGGAAGGAACATGGACTACCAGCCTTTCCACCTTCTCCTGTGCTGCGTGGCCTCTCTTATTTCTCCTCTGCCCCCCCCCCCACACACCTCCTGGAACCCCATTCTGATGTTATGGGGTTCTAAGGTATTTGGCATTTTTGACAGGAAGAATAATTGAAATAATTCTGTGTGCAAGGTAATTTCTTTCTTTCTTCGGTGGAGGCTCTTTCCTCAAATCTGTGCAGAGCCTGCCTGACAATTTGAGAAATGAGTAGGGGGTAGGGAGAGAAAGAGAGCAAGGTAGACATTGTGACAGTTGAATTCCATCAGCATTTTTAGGTGGATTTAAAAAAAAAAAAACCAGAAAGGGAAAGAGAAAACAAAACATGGGGAAATAAATACACAAGAGCCCCGTGGCATTCATTTAACCTTCAGCATGACTGAAAATTCCTCTAGCAGATGAACAGAATTATTGATGTTTGAAGTAATTACTTCAGCAGGCATTGCTATCAAAATTCATAGTGATTGATTTCCCACTAGTCAGCTTATCTCTTCGAGAACAAGTGCGCTGGAAAACAGCTTGTAACCCCTTCCTAATAAGCCATGGCACATTATTGAGCAAAATGGCTTTGGGCTCATTCTCTCTATTTTGTTTTATTTTGCATTTACTGCCAATGTAAGGAGCTGGATTGTTTAGAATGCTAAAATCAACTCTCTCCCTATTCCCTTCCATTTCAGGATAGTTACCCCACATTTTTCTCCTATACTGCTTTATACCTGGTCAGGCTATTTGTATTGTCTCATTTGACTGACAGTGGCCCTCCAGGATGTCCAGCAGAGGTCGTTCCCATCCCCTATTACTTGTTCTTCCTTTTTAAGTGGAGAGCCAGGAATTAAACAAAGAACCTTCTGCATGCAAAGCATATGGTGTACTACTGAGCTATGTGTCGTCTTGTGCTCAAGACTGCATGAAAAACCCATAGGGTACTGATAAAGGTCTGGCAAGACTTCACCTGGAGCAGAGGGCAACCAGCAGGAGGGATGTGTTAAGTTAAGATGGAGGAGAAATTTGTTCAGTTCACATTTTAATGTAAACTTACCTGAATTTGCACTATAGAACAAATATGCAAACCAAAATTCAGTTATCCTTCAAAATTCACACTCCTTCTGCATATTTAGGTCAAAAAACACATCTAAAAATGCCTATATTAGTGAAAATAATGTCCAAAAATGCAATATATTAGGAAATTTGTTTGCAAAAAATGTGTCTATTGGGCCAAAATGTATATAAAAATGCATGTGTCAAGAGAGATGCACACAATAAATGCTTATGAATTTTCATGCAAACTTTTTTTAAAAACAAAATCTCAATGTTCAAAATGAACCAAACATAAGACTGGAAAAATGAGAAACCGGGAGAAATCAGAATTGGCACATTCATCATCCTTCCAGAGTGTTAACAATGAGCAGGTTTTTGACAGCAAGGAACTTAGTTATCAGGCAGCTGGACAGAATCAGGTGCTGCAGGACCTTGGAGAGCTCCCAGGGACAAGGGCAGTTGCTCCAACTAACTCACTATTGAATGGCCTCAGATTGTTCTTTCTGCTTTTTCCAAAAAAGGATTACTGGAAGGATAAAAAGGCCCTGGCTGGGTGGTGAGACTATTCAGGAAGGTCTGATGAGCTGCCAGCCCCAGGCTCAGAATTTGATAACTCATCATCCTTCATTCCAAAGAGGCCTATATTTATAGAAATGCATGAGAATTTATGATGATGATGATGATGATGATGATGATGATGATGATGATGATGATGATTATGCTCACAAAACATGTGAGCATACCCTGTTTGACGCTCTTAATGTGAGCACAAGCACGTATCCACTGACAATATTCATAAATTGTTGAATATGTGTTCGCGTTTGTCTTCTGTTTTCTGTTCGATTTGTGGAAATTTCCTAATTTGTGCAAATTTCCACTCTAGACTGAATCAGACCCACTTTCGCCTATGGAGCAAAGTTGCGCAAATTATGCAATTTGTGCAAATATGGGGGAACTTGTGCAAGTCTCCTGTTCGATCACTGCCTGATTTGTGCAAGATTCCCATTCACACAGAGAGAACAACGATCACAAACATGAACAGGAATTGGGCACAAGATGAGCGGTAATACGATGTTCAGAGAATCTTGGCAATCTTAATATAATTCATTCGTCCCTCCCTAATAACAGTTTCTCTTCTCCCACCTTTGATTCTGTTTTTGTCAGGTTTGAGGGCCATGGCTGCTTCCGCAGAGAATCCCAGAGTAAGGTCATAATTGGGTCCTCAGGCTGAATTGAGTTAATTCCTTTGAATACAGCTTGGCACCTCCACAGAGGAATAACCCAGATCTCCCTGATATATTCATGTAAACCACCAGCCTTGGGGGGGTGGGGGACAAATGGTTTGTTGTGGACTAATCTGGAGGGGGGTGTTTGATGCAGACATAGCCCATTATATGGCATTTCCTGATTAAGACAATATTTTGGGCAGGATTACACACATGTTTCTTACAACCCTATCTTCCAGTGAAAAGCCATATTTGAATCTCTCCAGCCAATAATTTAATTTTTATAAAGCTGTTTTGATAATATCTACGATATTGATTGATGGGGCTAAGCTCACTGATTGCTTTTTAAATCAAGGCACAGATTTATTGATTGTAGGATTGCTGTAGACTATGCACACAAACATAACCAAAATCCCTCCATGTCTGTAGTGGGCCATTCGGGTAGTCTATATTGGCTGTTCCAAATTCTAAGCAAGGTGAGCCAGGCCATTAAAGTTAACTGAAGCAATGAAGGGTGGTGGAGCTGTGATGGGAATACAGTTTAGCACTTTCCATGCTCCAAGTAGCCCAAAGTACCTAACCAAGCAAAGGACTGGTGTCGCATAGTATTTCAGCCACCCTGCAGCCAAAACATGCACATTCACTCTTTGCATTCCTGATTTCTTTGGGTATCAGCCCCTGACTTACCGATTCAAGCTGCCAGGTAGGCAGTACTGTTCCAAGACACCAGGGGTTGGATCCAGACTTAGTCATGCTTAGAGTTGAACTATCGGAATCAACAGGATGTATGTTAGTCATGACTAACATAAGTCCCATTGATTTCAATGGGTCTACTCAAAGCATGACTAACTTTGGATCCAACCCCAGGGTTATTGAGACTTTGCATAATCTTGCAAGTTTCCCACAGTTTCGGACAGAGGAAGAGGAGGAGGAAGGCAAAGGTTATCTGTAGCCAGGTAGACCAAGTCCCTTCATTGCTCAGCATGGCAAGCAAGTCGGACCTGGAAACGTTTAAAGGGCTAAGGGAGTAGCTGATCCTTTGTAGTGTATTGGTATAAGGAGCAGGAGGCATCTTTGGCTGTTGGGGATGGTGTAGTTGGTATCCAGTAGTGTGGTGGTAAACTTTGAGGTGCAGGTGCTGATCGTGACAGTCCCCATAGCCATGCCCCCAAAGAAAGTCCAACAATGCAGGCAGCTATGTTGAGAAAGGGCAAGAGAGGGACACAACATGTCCCCAAACAGCATAAGATCACCAACTCAAAATTTTCCAAATAATTTATTTTCCCAGCAATAGGAGAAAACATTTTATCGCAAAGTCAACAAACCAGTTCTAGCAGTTTTCATCTCCAGCAGCAGGTCTTTTGTAAAGTTAATGAGCCTTAAGAAACAATCCTATGCAAGTTTAGATGGAACAAAAAGGCCTACAACTCCCAGCTATGCTGGCTGGGGCAAACTGGGAGTTGTTGGCCTTTCTTTCCTGTCTAAACTTGTGTTGGATTGCACCATTAATTGCCAATTCAAGACCTAGCCAGCCCAAAATACTTCACAGTACAACAGGGATATCTCACAACAATATATTGTTGCTGAGTAAATCCATTCCCCACCACCCATCACTCTTGCATTTTTAGAAGCTGGTAGGTGCAAATTGGTTGGTAGGTAGGCACAGAGGGGCATGGGAGACATGAGGATTTGGAGGAGAATAGGAAGCTGATGAAAAGATAACCTGGACATTCTCTTCAGGTACACCCTAGTTTCTGATGTCTGCATAGATGGGTAGTTTTAAACATTTTTTTCTGGAGAACTCACTGACTAGAATTTTCAGGCACAATCCAGTGAAAGTTAAGTACTTTAGCAGCCCTTTGATTTCATTGGGAGGGATTTAAGCCTTTCCTGGGTCATATCCATGCACTTCTTGGGAGTCATTTAATATTTAAGATTAGGAGGTTTGAAAGGAGAAAACTGCCATTGGTTCACACATTCATGTTTGACACTTGAGTAACATGTATGAATGGCTCATCCCAGTCTGAACACAACTGAAATCATCTCAACTGCAAAGCTTTTCAGTGGAGCTGGTTCACATATTCAGCTGTCAAGTATAGAAAAACAAAAAAACAAATCAAGGCTGGGTCTACACATGAGGTGGGGATGAGCTGGTAGAGTCCTGAGGGGGAATGCAGATGAGGAATACTATGTTTAATACTCTGCATCATCATCATCATCATCATCATCATCATCATCATCATCATGTAGTAGTAGTAGTAGTAGTAGGTAGTAGTTGCTGCAAGGAAATGTTTACGCTGTGGTGCTAGCATTCTACTTGCATGGAGATTTAAAAACAAGTGTGAGAGCATTCAAAAAATATATTGTCCACCTGCAGTCTGTAGTTCTACAGACCACCCACCACATTCTGATGCATATATTGGTCCAGACCAAGAGGAGAAAATCAGTTGATGTACATGTAATATGTGAACCAGCTCTGAGACTCTCAGGAAACTGATGAAGCTGGGAGATTACTTTGTAGACAGCCAGCTCCTGTAATTCATAGATCAGTCATGGTCAAGCACACGCCGCTGCCTCAGTGTACGAGGACTGGTGTGTATTATTATCCTACATTACTGAAGTCTGGAAAGGAGTTGGAGAGAAGGAAGATCCTGAGCGGAATCCCCTGACAATGTGTCAGTAATTTGTCTCTGCTGCAGATGAGCATAATTCGAAAATATTTTCTCCCTTTCCCATTTGCTTCTCTCATGTGGAGAGAGCTGGAATGCGCTCTCGTGTGTTCAGGAAACAGTGTTTTCACCCTGCCATCTGCCCCGAGTGCAGGAAGCAAATTAGGCTGTTTAGCAGGAAGCGAAAAGGTAATTTGCTTGAAATGGTTTGGTGAAAAGAGGGCATGAAATCTGCTGAATGAGAGCATTTAATGTGGCAAAAAGAGAGCTCTTACATTTGCAAAGCACAGCTATGAAGTTTTTGCTCTGATGCCTAATTGACCAAACAGGATGTCGGCCACAACAACCCATGGTTGCAAATAGTGACCTGCTAAAAAAGGTAAGGTCTGTTTGACTGGGAGGGTTGAGATCTTCAAAAGAAGATAAAAATTAGACTTAGAAAACATCTCTATGCCAAGTCAGAATATTTGTCTATCTAGGCTAGTATTGTGTGCTCTGACTGGCAGTGACTCTTCAGAGTCTCTGGTATATCCACTGTAAAGGAGGTGAAGGAAAAGTTCTCTCTGCCTGAGACCCCAAAGAGCTGCTGCCAGACAGGGTAGACAGTGCTCTGCTATATGGACCAAGGGGCCGACTCACTGACTGGGTTCAGACAACATGATAACCCCCACTCAAGGGTTGAGTATGGCTTGAGTGTGGGTTGTCATTGAACCATGGGTTGTCATTGAACCATGGGTTATCATGTTGTCTGAACCCAGCCATGCTAACAAACCATGGCTTGTTAATCAAACGACCCATGAAGAGAACCCATGGTTTGTTGTTGGGTTATGAACTGTGGGTTGTTTGTTGTTAACAAACCATGGGTTGTTATAATGGCTGGGTTCAGACAACACAATAACCCTCATTTTCAACAACAAACCACAGTTCAGCAACCACCCACACTCAAACCATACTCAACCCTTGAGTGTGGGTTATCGTGTTGTTTGAACTCAGCCAGTATGTGTAGGGATGGCTGTGAGGTTCACCCAGGGGCTCAAAATGTTGGCCTGAAAGAAGAGGCAGGCTTTTAAACCCCCCACAAACTCTTTGCCAGCCCAGATCAAAATCTGATCCTGAAGAGAGTTCCCTCTCGGACCCCCACCCACCCATTCCTGCTGCCTTCCCCTGTCCCCAGAAGCCTTCCCTGCCAGCCCCACCCCACCCCTCCCCATCACGTTTTGAAAGCTGTTAGAGTCAGAAGTGGCTCAGAAAAAAATTATCCAATCTTTCCGACTTTTGGGGTGGAATGGGATTGGACAGCTAATGAATCAATCCGAGGCAAATTTTGGAGAGCTCGCCCACGCCCAGCCCTCAGTATAAGGCAGCATCATGTGCTCCCACTGTTCTGAACAAAAGATTGTCCGTATAAAACTTTTATGTGCAGACACATTCTTATGTGTCTGCATATAAAGGTTTTATAATGCAATATACCCCATCGTAGGGATGTGTGAATCAACAAAACTCGAGTTCATCGAAGTTCTCTAAATTCCACCTCAAAGCTTTTTCCATTTGATGTCCATATCAGATTGCGAGCTTTGTTTTTTTCCTTTTTGCCCCAACATTTGTGCATATTTTCATGCATAGTTTTTCCAAACGTATGCATCGATTGTGTGCATCTTTGAAATGTACACATTCTTCTCCCATTAATTAAAGCGTATTTGTGTGCATTTTGTATCCGAATCTGTGCTCATTCTGGAAAGTGATTGCATCCGAGTCCATGTTTATTCTGGAAAGTGAAAACTGGGTAAATCCAGATCAAGAACAAACTGAAATGAATTTCTCATCTATCATCATCATCATCATCATCATCATCATCATCATCATCATCATCAATTTTATTTACATACCGCCCAACAGCCAAAGTTCTCTGGGTGGTTTACAACAAACAATAAAAAACACAATACAATATAAAATATACACAATAAAAACACATTATAAATTTTTTAAACCAAATTTAAAATGACACAAATAGCTAAAACAAGTTAATGCAACATGACCCATTAAAAAAAGATTAAAAATAACCACCCCACCATGCACTATTTAGGTTTGTTAAAAGCCTTAGAGGCTTAACCTGGCACCGAAAGGATAGTAGAGTTGGTGCCAGGCGAGTCTATGGGGGGAGCTTGTTCCAGAGTTGGGGGGCTACCACAGAGAAGGTCCTCCCCCGGTCACCACTCTCTGAGCCTCCTTCGGAGGTGGCAATCAGCGGAAGGCCCCAGATGTTGAGTGTAGTGTCCAGGTAGATTGTGGTTGGGAGACGCGTTCCATCAAGTATCGTCTGTAATGTAGTAAACTGCTTTGAGGACCTGTCATAAAAAGGAGGGATATAAACCTAATAAGTAAACAAAATCAATGTGGGGTGCACCAGCTGCAGGATAACTGGTCCATGGTTTATCTTCATGAAGATAGATAGAAACCAAAGGGAAAGACAAGTTTTCTATGAAGGAAGTAGTTCTGCCCAGTGATTTTCATACGTTTCAGGGGGTTGGGTGAAAATGGCAACCTAAAGATTCAATATTAATTAAGAACATAAGAAGAGCCCTGCTGGATCAGACCAAGGGTCCATCTAGTCCAGCATTCTGTTCACACAGTGGTCAACCAGCTGCCCACAGGAAGCCCACAAGCAGGACATGAGTGCAACAGCACCCTCCCACCCATGTTCCCCAGCAACTGGTGTACATAGGTATACTGCCTTTGATACTGGAAATACAAGGGGGGGGGGGTTGAATTCCTAAAAATGTCCAATCTTAACTTTAAAGATGAGGTGGCCAAGGGTCTGTCTGTCTTTCTTTCTTTTTTTTTAAAGCATTGTACCATTTCAAGCAGCATATTGTCTGGTGTCATTGCTGTGGCAGATTGCCTTATGGCAGGGACGGACAACATATGCCCTGTGTGCCTCACACACACACACACACACACCAGTGCTGCCCCCAAAACTGAGGAAAACAACAACAAACACAAGCTAAATGTGTCCTTAGTAAGTCCTGTAACAGTTTGCCGCCAAATTTCAACAGCAAACCACTTTTTAAAAAAAACAAAAACAAATTGCCCCTACTGCAGGGGTGTGCGGCACATGGGGAACCCGGGGTGGGAAAATTGGCCCCTGGACAGCCCAATGGTGCCCACCTTTGCCTCATGGGAACAATGCTACATCAGGATGTAGTGTTGCTCCCAGGGGCATTCTTGGGGTGGAAAGATGGCTACCCCTCATGGCATAATTTCCATGGGGAGTTCTTCTGTCCCAGGAACCACTGGCAGGTTGATGAAGAGAGCCAAGTTGTTGCTGGTGGTGGTGGTATTAAAATGGGGGGGGAGGGGAGAGAGAGAGAGAGAGAGAGAGAGAGAGAGAGAGAGAGGGAGGGAGGGAGGGAGGAAAGAAGGAAGGAAGGAAGGAAGGAAGAAACCCCCTCAGCCACCTTTTTAAAAAAGATGACCACCAGCCTGAAAAATCCATAGAATTTGCCCACACCTTGAAATTTGCCAAATATCACACACACACACACTTTTGCAGGATGAATGGGGTGGGGTATTCAGCTCACCATCAGAAGGAAGCACCTCAGGAGAAAATGAATGAATCCAGGGAGACACCCTTCACTTTATTTCTGCACAGCACCCCCCAAATTGGTTCTGTGGCCCTGTGCGCCTCTGTTCAGAATACATGTCTGTGTGTCAGCTCTCCCACTGATCCTTACATGCTTGGAAGCATCATCACGGAAGACAGACTGGACAGTTTCCCTTTGGGCTAAACAGCCTCTCTCTGTCAGTAATTGTTTCTGACAATGCACCTGTCACATTGTAGGCTTTTTTTCAGGGGAGTGGGGGGAGCAGTGAAATGTTTGGATCCCTGAATGTGAGCTTGGCACACTGTGTTCCCTGTTGACACGAGATTAAATATGTCAGGACTCAGGAGGGAAAAGACAAGAATGAAAGATGAAGAAAAATAAAATCAAAGGAGAGAAATGAACAAAATGTGTAAAGTTGCCTGAAGATAGGTGGACAGATGACTAAGCAAATCAGATGTTGTGTTGGAAAGACTTCCCAGTGATGATTCTGGTGGCCAGGCCATGCTAACCTAGTTATTACCAGCATGCAACGACTCTGTGCTTTAGCTGTGATGAATGCGCTTCAAGATCTGGCAATGAGTTACCATGAAGACTGATCTGCAGGGAATGGGATTTTCCTGTATGGTTGGGAACCTCTTTCCTGGTCTGGGCTTGCTGTTCACATACGTTGTTGTATTAACAGAGTTACTGAATCTCAGGTGGTGTGGAAAACTGCAGAGCTACATTCCGAGAGCCAAACAGTGGTTGTGGCTGGCATCCCGCAGGGTGTCACTGCTCTGCCGCGTCATTCCGCCGCATGCGTTGATCAGACCAACGTGGCGTGGGGACCGCTGGGGTGACAAAATGGATGTCACTCACTAGCAGTAGCTCTGCTCATTAGTCTGTGTTCAAGCCATCGCTTCAGCGCATTAATTATTTCAGTCATGATTAACAGCGGCACGCATTCTTTACCGACAGATCCTCTAGGCACACACAGGACTGCCTGAGGCAGTTCAGAAAATACCCCCAAACGGAGGTAAAACCTTTTGGATGCCGAGATGCAAAATGTTCCGAAGAGGCCCGGTACAGTCACATGGTGTTTTTTTGGGTTGCATTTTAAATTGCACGGCATGAAACTAAGAAGAGTGCCTTAGGGTAAAACACGTTTGAGGCATGTTCACAGGGCAGGGAAGTGGGGGAAAGCTGCTCTGTAAGTGGCTTCATAGGGCACCCTCAGGCAAACCCACCATCCTAAGCACTGTATCCTGTCTACTTTGCCTCAAGGTAAGGTGAGGGGTGCCTGGTTCTCTGGTACTGTTCATTAGCACAGAATTAACTGTTCTTCTACATAAGTGACAACCAAGGTTGGCTCCTGCTATATGTTACAATCCAGAGAAAGCTCTGGGTGACCCTACAGACCTATCACGGTCAGAATAGCTCAGAGGTGAATTTGTTAATATTCAAAGAATGAAATCCAGCTTTCTCTGATCCAGGAGCTACTGCAGCCTGGCTCCTGTTGTACACCCAGACAGGTACGAATTCCTGAGGATCTGAAAATGATCAGATCAGATCTTTAGCAGAAGCAGATGTCTTTCTTACATAATCCAGATAGAGATGGGTAAGAAATGAGTGCAGTTTGCATTTCAATGTGAATTTATCAAATTTGCACTTCCCTAAAACACGAACCAAGCAGCTAGACGTCAAAATCCATACTTTTCTGAAGCTTGCGATGAAGTTCACCCCACCCCCACCAAAAAGCATACAAAAACACACAGGTCTGAGAAAGTGTGCACCAAAAATGTGTACTTTTGAAACAGTGCGCATGCGCATATAATATGTATGAATGTTTGCGCCGGCTAAAATAAATAAATAAATCACAATCCAGTGTGGAAATGGGATGGAATGAACTGAGCAGTAGAAAAATCAGGACCTGAGCCAAATCAAAATTGGTAGTTTTGCTCATCCCTGAATCCAGGAGATGCTTCAGTTTACCAAATCCACCACTGGACTTCCCAGGACCAACACAAAACATGGTTAAACAAAAGTAGGAAATATGTGATTTGGGAGCATATCCGAAGAAACAGCATTTTACTCAATTCTCTGAACTCAGCTCAGATGTTAAATACCAAAGCTAAGGGCACAATACTTAAGGGCTTCAAAAAATCAATTTAGATCAACTTTCCCCAGCCTGGTGCCCTCCAGATGTTTTGGACCACAACAACTCCCATCATTCCTGACCATTAGCCATGCTGGCTGGGGTTGATGGGAGTTGAAGTCCAAAAGATCTGGATGGCACCATATTGGGGATGGCTGACCTGGAACATTCTTACAGAGCAAAAGCAATCCTCTCTCAGCATGGCTGTCCGTCAAGTGAGCCATGCCGGTTTACCCTGAATCACAGAAGAGGCTTCCCTCATCAAGGGAAGATTTTTCTTTGAACGTGGGTGAATAACATGACCTTTCTTCTTCTTAAAAGAAAGAAAGAACAATTAATTAACAGCGGGTAATTACACTAGGCTTAAACACTGAGCCTTGTCTCCAAAAAAAGGCCAGTGTATTTTAGAAGTCTTATTAACAAAGATAGACAATGTTGCCAAGTTTGAAGAAATAGCCTTTCCTTGCCTTTGGGCCTCAGTGATGATGTTGGCCTACAGATGATGTTCAGACTCACAGATTCCTCAGTGGACCAGCTTTTCCCAAGCCGCATGGTTTCTGCAGACTTGCGGACTGATTTTTTACTTCCCGGAATTTTACACAAATTTAGTTGTAGCAGAATATGTAAAATAAAGAAAAAAACCCAACTGAAAATGCACATTCCCCCCTATAGGCTAAGCCACAGAAATATGCATGGGGGGGATTTGTGCATTTTCAGAAGCGCTCATTTGCGCAAGGGCACATGAACGCAAGTTCAGGAAATGGAAAAAAATCTGATTCCATCAATGAGTGTATTTATTTATTTATTTCTTATATTTATTACGGTAATCGCCCATCTGGCCGGTCACCCAGATGGAATGAAAGGATGGAATGAAAGGAACCTGACAATCCTCAAAACACAAAATCTGTACATCCCTACCTACAATCCCCATCATCCCTGATCATGCTGCCTGAGGATGATGGGAGTTGTAGTCCAATGCCATCTGGGGACCTAAGTTTCGTAAAGGTGATGTTGCGTTCAAAGGAAAGGAAAGGTGAGAATCATGAAGAGGAAAGGGACAGCCTCATTTGTAAGGCTCAACCATGAGATCTTATGCAAGGTTTACAGGCAAGAAGGTTGCAAAACTAACACTGAGCAGGGATGTTTGAGGAATTCGATCTTTCCAAATTCTGATATGGACTGACTTGATCCACACCTCCCAGACTAATGTGTGGATTGGGCTTTAGGTATCCATCAGCTTTCCAAATGTTCCAGCGCAGTTCTCAGCTCCCCCCCAAAAAAAGTATCAAAATAGATTGATGAGATTTGCAGATACAATGCTATTCCGTGAATGGCTTGAACCAGATGTGCAATTTTGTTTTGTTTTGCACAGTGACTTTGCAAAGTCTCTGAGGCTTTGAGCTCCGCATGCTGTTAGAGATGCTCGAAAGCTCTATCAATTTCTTCACTGTTTGAGTCTCTCCCTCTCTCTTTCTATTTTGTGCACTGTTTCCTCAAATGGAGCCTGGAATTCCAATGGTTGTTTGTTCATTTTCTGTTTCATGCACCAGCTTTCCAGGTTGGATGATGTCAATAAAACAGATGCCGACTTGCTTGGTACACGCAGTTGCTAAGCTACTGGAAGAAGACCCGTTCCATTGGGGGCTGGGGTGGAGGTGAGGATTAGAAGGTCCTATGTAGCATACTATAAACACAACCAAGCAGCATATTAGTCACAAAGACTAATGGAACTTTGTGTCCTGCTTGTGGGCTTCCCATAGGCACTGACTGGCCACTGTGGAAAGCAGGATACTGGAGTGCACAGACTCCCTTGGTCTGATCCAGTTGAGGATGGTGGTTCCAATGTCAGTGGGATGGTGTATCCACTCCAGGTTTCAGTCTGAACTTGAAAGGAGCTCTCCATGGTGCTGAACCTATTTTGAGGCTAGGATAAAAGTTCAGACTAAAACCTGGAGTGGATACACTGCCCCACTGACATTGGAGCCACCAGCCTCCACTGGTCTGATCCAGCAGGTTTCTTCTTACATTCATAGACTTTCATAGATCATAGAAGTCAGGATAAATGGGAGAATTAAAGGAAGTATTAAATGGCCAGTTGGATGTCAGGAACTCCCACACATAAACTCTCCCACACATCTGGTGCCTCCAGATTTGTTGGACTACAACTCCCAGAATGCCCCAGTAGTCCAACACTTTTGGAGGGCACCATGTTGGGGAAGACTGGGCTACATCAACAGAGATGAAAGGGGGCCTCTGGGTTTAATGGGTTTTCATTAAAGGAGGATAAGGGCGCAATCCTATGCGTGTTTAGCCAGAAACAAGTCCTACAACTCCCAGCATTCCCCAGCCAGCAAGGCTGGCTGGGGAATGCTGGGAGTTGTAGGACTTGTTTCTGGCTAAACACGCATAGGACTGTGCCCTAAAACCCATTCTAGCGGTTTTCCTTGGGATGACTTCCTTGAGATGGGGCTGACGGTGCCACTGGAAGAGAAAGACAAAGGGGTGTGAGAGCATGTTGTTGTTCTTAAAAAAGAAAAAAAAACTGAGAATTTTCAGCCCCCGGTACAAGATAATTTGATACAAGGTAATTGACAAGATGGCAACACTGCTTCCCTTCCCCCTTAATCTGATGCCTGCGTAGCCCAGGCCTTATTTCCAAGTAAGCGCCTGATAGGCATGCGTGCAGCATTAGTCACTTCCTTTCCTGGTATTCTCCCTCTCTCTCTCTTTTTTTTAAATATTTTATTTATTTTTCAAAGCAAATTATAACACAGAAAATATATTTAGCAAAATACAAAATTATCACACAAATATAACATAATCAACATACAATAAATCATAAAGTGCTCCCCCCCACCCTTCAAGGGACCAATTAATATACTTCTATCCTCTTGATCAAATAAAGTCTAAATTCCAAAAATATAACATATCCTGACAAGGCATGTTACCCTTCCCCTTTATTAATACATAGTCTAGTAATTGATTCCATATCTCCATAAAATTATTCTTCTTTAGCAATCCTTTTTTGCATTTGATACTACTAGTTAGTTTATCATTTAGGGCTATGTCCCAAACTTCCTTATACCAGTCTGTTATTAGGAAAACTTCATTTCCAAATCCTTTCCTGGTATTCTCGAGGACAGCCTTAAGGGTGCTAGATATTCATGCTCTTTATTTCTGTCTCGCCTGCACTGATTGCAGTGGGTCCTCTCCTCCAGTCTTGTCCCACTGCAGTTGTATTCCGAGGAGGCTGTGCCTCCTCCAAGACACGCTTCCCCTCTCCCTCATTATGCTGCGTGTTCCTCCTCTTCCCTTTTCCTTCTTTCCTTCCGTGTGTGTGTGTGTGTGTGTGTGTGTGTGTTGAAAAGCAATTTCATGCCTCATGCACTTAAGATCCCATCAGAAAGTTGAGCCTTTGATCAGGCAGAGAGATACCCTGCTGTGCTTTCATTGGCAAATCACAAGTCCCTTAATTAACACTCGGCATCTTTATGTCACTAAACGGGGCCGGCTCGTTTTACATCCACATATTTATCCAGGTTGCGTGGCCTTGGGCTCCTAAAGGGCACACGGGTGTCAGTCTCTAAGAAGCCCCACCCATTCCCGCACCCTACAGCAGCCATCTCCTCCTCATCCGAGGTGCCCCCACCGGCATTCCCATACAGCCCTTTCACGACGGGAAAAAATGGTAGGAACTGCGGCAAATAATATTGGACGTCTTTTGCATTCTTTGCACTAGTTTTCAGGGCGAGGGGGGTAGAGCTGAGTGAAAATGGCCTCCCAGAATTCTCCTCCCTATTTGCGAGCAGTGACGTTGGAGGTAGGGTGACTATGTGTCCTACCTTACAGAGGACAGTCCTCTATTTGAAGGGCTGTCAAGAGGACAGTCCTCTATTTCAGGGGAGGCTGCTGACTCCTATTTCAGTGGGGCTCCTAATCCCTTGCAGGTTTTATTTGGAGCTTTATAGGAGCAGTCCATGGTGCTGAACTCCATCCCCAGAATAGGTTCACCACCATGGAGCACCATGGACAGCTCATATAAAGCTCCAAATAAAACCTGCAATGGATTAGGAGCTCCACTGAAATAGGAGTCACCAGCCTCCGCTGCTGTATTTGAAGGCGTCCTATATTGGAGTTCAAGTCCAGTTCAAGTCCAGCTTAAAGATAAAGAACCATGAGAAGGGAGAGCCTTCAGGGACATTGAAGTTGCTCATCAACAGTTAGCACCTGGACATCTAACTGAGAAGGCAGATAGTCCACCAGGTCACAGTCCTTCCCCACTTTAAGTGCGGTTGTTGTATTTCTGTTTAAATTCTAGTAATTCTTTCTAAATATGCATGAATACATATAAGTTAGCATATCCAAATTTTATGCAAATCAGTGTCCTCTTTGTCCTCTTTTGGGGCAATGCATTTTCTCCTCTGAGGCAAAGCGTGATTGGTCACCCTAGTTGGGGGTACCTAGAACAGCCACTTATGCATTGGCAGGAATGGACAACCTGTGGCCTTCTATATGTCGTTGGTCTCCAACTCCTGTGAGCCTCATCCAGCATGGCCAATGGTCAGGGATTATGAGAGTTGTCATTCAACATCTGGAGGACCATAGGTTGCCTACCCCTGATCTAGTCCAACATTCTGTTTCTACCTATGGCCAACCAGATGCCCCTGATTGTTCATAAGCTGTTGGACAACCTTCCCTGATCTGGGCCCCTTCAGATGCTGTTGGACCGTAACTCCCATCATCCCTGAGCATTGCCTGTGCTGACTGCAGCAGATGGGAGTTGTAGTCTAAAACATCTGGAGAGAGACCCATGTTGGGAAGGCTGCTGTAGGGCATGAAGGTAATAGCCTTTCCTGTTTCTTTGTTCCCAGCATCTGCTAGTTAGATATGTGCTGCTTCTGATCATGGAGGCTCTATTTAGCTACCATGCCTAATCGCCATCAATAGGGCTGTCCTGCCCTCCATGGATGTATCGAAATATTTAATTAACCTGTCTCTGTGCATGGAGAAAGATTGGACTCTGCTTCTTACCATCTCTGCTGTGTTTCTGTCTTAGCTACCCTTGGAGAAAGCCATGCTGTTTGTTCCTTGACTTTGGGAGGCCTGCCATGGCAATGATAGAGCCCCCCTGCCACACACAGAGATTGTATCTATAAAGAGGGTCAATATGCAGTGCTGGATGAGGCAAGCAGGGGAGGTTGGCGACTCCTATGCCAGTGGGGCTCCCTATCCATTGCAGCTTTTATTCTTAGCTTTATGGGCGCTATCCGTGGTGCTGCATGGTGGTGAACCTATTTGGGGAATGCACCATGGATAGCTCCTATAAAGCTTAGAATAACAGCTGCCATGGATAAGGAGCCCCACTGACACAGGTGTCACAAGCCTGCCCTGGAGGTGAGGTACTGCGAGATGTAAAGAGCTAGGAGGCTGGACGGAAGAGAGGCAACCAAGTGATGGAGTTACTAAGGGCCAGTTTACACCTTACACACACCAGAGTGAGAAAACAGTAAGCTGCATGAATATCTCACAGTTCTTGTTTCCTCAATTCTGAAAGGAACTGAAAATCTTAATTGAACTGAAGACTGTTAGACTGAGGCTGCGATCCTAAGCATACTGACTAAGGAGTACATTCTGTTGAACTCAGTGGCACTTGTTTATTTATTATTTATTTCACACATTTTTATCCTGCTGCTCAGCCAAAAAGGCTTCCATAGTGGCTTATATACAGTCAATGAAAACAAGACAGTCCCTGCCCACAAGCTTACAAACTTAAAAGAAACAACACAAAAGGAAAAAGGAATGGGGAGGGAAGAGGGGGGGGGGAAGCAAGTGGACTTTCAGCAGGGCTGGTGGAATGGCCCTGCCTCCCAGCTCATCTCACCATCTGAGTAAACAGACATGACATTGTAAGACTGCAGTCCATGCACAATCACCTTGGAACAAACCCTGATAGAGTATAATGGGACTTAGTTCTGGCTAAACATGACTAGGGTCAACTTTACATAGGCAGATATAGCGTAGTGTAGCGTAGTGGTGAGAGTGTTGGACTGTTGGAGAGTGTTGGACTGGGACTCGGGAGATCCGGGTTCTAGTCCCCGCTCGGCCATGAAACTCACTGGGTGACTTTGGGCCAGTCACTGACTCTCAGCCTAACCTACCTCACAGGGTTGTTGTGAGGATAAAATGGAGAGGAGGAGGAGGATTATGTAAGCCGCCTTGGGTTCCTTGCAGGAAAAAAGGCGGGGTATAAATATAATAAATAAAAATAAAAATAAATAAAAGGCTCAATGGTGCATCTGCATGATTTTGTATTAAGGATCATGAAAGCCTTTGTCTTCCATGAAGTGGATAGCCACATGTCCTATCCACCCCTTCAGTATGGTAGACCTTGGGGTTTTTTTAATCCGATGAAATTGGTTCTCAGGGTTTCTTCCGTGACTGTAAAAAAAACTCCAGTGAAGATGTTGTTCTCCCGGCAAAACAACACACATTAAACTCAACCATCTATCCATGCATTTATTATAGAGAGAATATGTGGCAGGGCAAGCTTCCGGGAGCAGGACCCAGAACCTGTCCGAAACTGACAGACCTGTCAGTTTTACATTCCCAGCATCTGATGACACAAGCTTGAGATGTACAAAAGTGTACCCTTGTCTTTTAAAAATAATTCTGGGAGCAGTTTTGTGTTTCTTCTTCATCATCATCATCATCATCATCGTCATCATCATCGTCATTATTTTTGTCACTCATAAAGCGGAGCCCCGGAGGCAGCGCGGTGTGTCCTTAAAGAATGAAGTTCAGATGCAGAAAGTGTCTGGGGCTGCATAGGGATGCTACCTGCTCAATGCCACCTTGCATGGCTGACAAGATCGGCGACAGCCACATGCCAAGTTGGATCCCATCATTTTGTTTTTGAAGGAAGCAAGTGTCTTAATGCATCAGCAAAAGTGAGATAGATGCAAATGGAACTAAACACATAGGCATAAACACGGACTGTCTGTTTCCCCCTTCCTGTTGTGGGGACAGCCGTGCAGGGCTGGCGTCAAGGGTGAGCAGGGTTGGGCCCTTGTCGAGGGCCCACACCACACCACAGCAGGGGCCTGCTGACTGGAGTTTCTCCTCCCCTTCACCCTTGCAACCTGCTTGTTCACCTGCCTCTCACTCTGGCCCAGGCAGCAGAGGTGGTGAGAAGGAGGAGCAGTAGAAGCCTCGGCCTACTTGCTCACTGGCTCTCTGCCTGGCAAGCAAGCAAGTGGTAGCAATGATGAGAAAGCGGTGCAAGAGCAGCTGGTGACAATGGTGGTGATGAGAAGGTAGATTCACTGAGGGTGGGGGCCCGTTGAGGGTGTCCTGTCCAAGAGCCCTCAAAAACCTGGAGCCTGCACTGGACACATGGCCACTCTAATTGAGGGTGTGTTGTGTATGAATCCACAGCAAGGCTGTTGCAGCAGCCTATGTTTCATTTTTCATTTCATTCATTTCATTTCTATACCCATAATAGCCAAAGCTCTCTGGCCGGTTCACAAAAATTAAAACCCAAAATACAACATGATAAAAAATATAATATAAAATCTTTTAACATACAAAAACTTAATTTAGAACAGCTAAAAACAAGTAGCATTAAGGTACCAGGACCCAATAAAACAGCTGACATTAAAAGCCCTATCGTATGCCATGAAATGCCTGGGTGTAGAGGAAAATACATCATGTACTGAATAAATAATAAGTCCAGTGTATGTTGGATAGAAAGCAGTGAGTTCATTTTTCGCTCCCTTAAAAGTATGTTAGGATTCACTTACCAACATACAAAATGGTGGTTGGTTCACATAACCATTTTGATAGGGTTGTGATGTGGGAAACTCATCAGCTGCTCTCTCTCTCTCTCTCTCTCTCTCTCTCTCTCTCCACATATACGTACGTACGTATATACATATGCAGAGGGGATGAAGTTCAGATATTGATTTGAAGTAACCAACCAGATCTTTGGCTGCAGGCATCTAGTTCAGCCTTCCCCAACCTGGAACCTTCCAGATGTGTTGGGACTGCATCTCCCATAATTCCCAGCCAGCATGGCCATAATTCCCAGCATGGCTAGAAATTATGGGAGTTGCAGTCCCAACACATCTGGATGTCACCAAGGTAGGGAAGGCTGTTCTAGTTTATTTTTAATGACCTGTTCAGAAGTGTCTTTAAAACAAACGGTCATAAACTTAGGTCATAGGGCAAAGACCCCAAAGGTTCCCTTTCTCATGATCCTGGAATTGTATGGATTATGGGTAATAATTTCAAAACAAGATATAAACGTAGTTTGCCCCCAAATAGATTAATGATCTTGAAATGCTAGCAGAACCCCTTGGCAAAACTCATTCCACCTGCACGATAAGTGACTCGATAGCCTTGTAGGCTCCTTCCAACTCTATGAACTATGAAACTACAAGTGCTGACTTGCAAGTCCTTGGAGATGTCTCCACCTAGCGGTAGTGTTAGGTCATGCAGAACAGGAGCTACTAGACCAAAAAAGCTCAGGGGTTTTTTTAGGTCAATGACAGCAATAAATCAGGGGTCCCTCCCTATCTGGGCAGTAAGGTGGCCATTTATCCACCACCAAAAGAGAAGAAATGCATCATCCAAGAACCCCAGACATGTATTTGCATGACACTTGCATATGCTAATTAATATGGATAGATGTAAATTTAGAAAGCACAACTATAATTTCAACAGAATTACAGTACCTCTCACCTAGTGTGGAAAATTGTGGCCAGGTGACTAGTGTGCCTTGCTTAGTCTGCTGTCTGGGTGCTCACTGTTGATGACAAGCACTTTCAAGGCCCCTGCTTTTCCTTCTTAGGGTTCTTTATCTTTAAACTGGTCTTGGGCCAGACAACACTTCAAACAGAGGACTGTCATCTGTAAAATAGGACATGTGGCCACTCTACTTGAGGGAGTGTGTGACTCCAAAGCAAGGCTGTTGCAGCAGCCCGCCCATGTTGTTTCATTTTTCATTTCATTTCTCTACTACCCAATAGCCAAAGCTCTCTAGCCAGTTCACAAGAATTAAAACCCAAAATACAACATGATAAAAATATATATAATAAAATCTCTTAACATACAAAAACTTAACACAATTTAGAACAGCTAAAAACAAGTAACAATAAGATACCAGGACCCGATAAAACAACTGACATTAAAACCCCCGTCATATGCCATGAAATGCCTGGGAGTAGAGGAAAGTCTTAACCTGGTGATGAACAGATGACAAGGTTGATGCAATGTGCCTTAAGAACATAAGAATGTAAGAAGAGCCATGCTGGATCAGACCAAGGGTCCATCTAGTCCAGCATTCTGTTCACACGGTGGCCAACCAGCTGCCCACGGGATACCACAAACAGGACATTAGTGAAGAGCACCCTCCCACCCATGTTCCCCAGCAACTGGAGTATATAGGTATACTGCCTCTGATACTGGAGGCAGCATATAGACAATCAGGACTAGTAGCCATTGATAGCCTTCTCTTCCATGAATTTGTCCAATCCACCACTGAGCTAGTGCATATCATCAGCCTTCCAGGGGAGGCTCCTAATCCATTGCAGCTTTTATTCTGAGCTGTATAGGAGCTATCCATGATGCTCCATGGTGGTGGACCTATTTGGGGATTGGAGTTCAGCACCATGGATAGCTCCTATAAAGCTCAAATGAAAAGATGCAATGGATAAGGAGCCCCACTGACACAGGTGTCACCAACCTCCCCTGCAGCCTCCCCCAGCTTGGTGCCCTCCAGATATTTTGGACTACGACTCCCAGCATTCCTGGCTATTGGTCATGCTGGTTGGGAGTGATGAGAGTTGAAGTCCAAAACATCTGATGTAGTGCCCCCTCTGTGTGTTGGGTGGTTGCGTCTAATCTATTGAACCTGGGAGGAAGCAGCGATGCAGCCTTGGAGAGGCGGGCTAGCGTATACATCTGCCTTTATGCCAGAGTCAGGCCTTGAGGTCCTCCTACTCCTTTCCAGACATGGCACACACTCTGCCACTTGCGATAATGTGCCACAGGCTAGCCATCCATAGATTATACCGTGCAGCCCATTTTGGTGTCCAAAAGCAAACCAACAGCAGTGTTAGTTTGTTAAATTGCAGTGAGAGTCAGGCCATCCATCACTGCCCGCTGCATCGGTTGACATCTGCTATCCTGTGGTCCAGTTGCCAGCAGTGGCCATTTGTTTGTTTTTCACTTTACAGGTTAGGCAAACCGGTGACTGGCCCAAAGTCACCTGGTGTGCTTCATGGTTTTGTGGTGATCTGAACCCAGGTCTCCCTCGTCTCAAGTCGAATGGCTACACCACATTGGCTCTTTTTGCTCCAGTGCTTCAGTTTTTATTGATTTTATTATTACATTTATATCCTGTCCTTTTTCCTGCAAGGAACGCAAGGCAGCTTACATAATCCTCATCCTCCTCTCCATTTTATCCTCACAACAACCCTGTGAAGTAGTTTAGGCTGAGTGTCAGTGACTGGCCCAAAGTCACCCAGTGAGCTTCATGGCTGAGTGGGGACTAGAACCCGGATCTCCAGAGTCCCAGTCCAGCACTCTAAACACTATGCTACTCTGGCTCTCACCACACTACACCATTCCTAGCTGCCAAGTTCCCTTACCACTTGTGATATCATAAGGCAGGGGTGGGCAACTTGCAGCTTTAGGAGCACATGTGGCCCCCAGCCTAAATTCATGCAGACCTTAGCCTAATTTTGAAATTCCTCTGCAAGCAATCAGTTCAGTCTTCTGATGAAGGTGGTCTGTCCCTTGCCCAGCAGCCCACCAGATGGTAAGGAAGTGTGGTGTGTGTGTGTGTGTGTGTGTGTGTGAGAGAGAGAGAGAGAGAGAGAGAGAGGTGTCAGAAGCTGTAGAGTTGGGGGAAGTGCAGAAAGGGGCAACTAAAATGATCAAGGGGCTGGAGCAACTCCCCTACAAGGAAAGGTTACAACAGCTGGGATTGCTTAGCTTAGAAAAAACAGTAGGCTGAGAGGAGGGAGATGAGAGGGAGTGCAGGGCCATTCCATCAGCCCTGCTGAAAGGCCGCCCTCCTGAAGGCTCTTCCTCCCTCAACTACCACCAGCAGCAGCCATTCCAGCAGGCTGTGCAGAGGGAGAAGAGAGGGAGCGCAGGGCCTTTCCACCAGCCCTGCCAGAAGGATGAATTAATATTCCCCCTTCTTCCCTCCCCGTTCCTTTTTCCTTGTGTGTCGTGTCTTTTTAGATTGTAAGCCTGCGGGCAGGGACTGTCTTGTTAACTGTTGTAAACCACCCAGAGAGCTTCAGCTATTGGGCGGTATAAAATGAAATGAAATGAAATAAATAAATAAATAAATAAATAGAAAAAAGGCAAGTGAGGGGAGACATGATAGAAGTGTACAAAATCATGCCTGGTGTGGAGAAAGTGGAGCGGGAGACATTTTTGTCCCTCTCTCATAATACTAGAACCCAGGGTCATCCCATGAAGCTGGTTGGTGGGAGATTCAGGACAGATAACAGGAAGGACTTCTTCACACTGCACATAGTTAAACTATGGAATTCACTTCCACAAGATGTAGCGATGGCTGCCAATTTGGATGGCTTTAAAAGAGGATTTGACAAATTCATGGAGAATTTGTGGCTACTAGTCTTGATTGGCTATGTGCTTCTTCCAGTATCAGAGGCAGTATGCCTATGTACACCAGTTGCTGGGGGACATGGGTGTGAGGGTGCTGTTGTGTTCATGTCCTGCTTGTGGGTTTCCTGTGGGCAGCTGGTCGTCCACTGTGTGAACAGAATGCTGGACTAGATGGACCCTTGGTCTGATCCAGCATGGCTCTTTTTATGTAAAGAGAGAGGGCAGGGTGATAGAAAGAGAGAAAAGGGATTGCCCACCACTGGCTTCAGCATGCACCTCCCAACAGATTACCCCCAATGGAATTCAGTCTTTGATAGGCAAAAGGTTCCCCACTCTTGCCATAAGGAAAGTATGGCAGCTAGGAATGGATTGGGACACTGGTGGCCATTAAGGGCAGCACAGGAATCGTGTGCAGTAGGAGGGAGAGAAGAACAAGAGGCTGGATGGGGCTTGACAAATCTTATATGGCCCCTAGGCTGGCTAGTGAGGGCCAAATATCTAGTCAGACTATCCAGCAAAGAGGATAGACTGGGTGGAGGCAGCAGAGTGATGATGCCGTCACACTATGCCCAGTGTTCAGACTGGCTTTGAAGAAGAACAGGAACATGTGATGAGAGGATAATTCAGGCTGGAAATGAGTCAGGGACAAAATGCCCAAAATTCCTCTCATTTTCTTCCTGATGGTCCAATTCATCCATAATAATGAAGCTTCCCTTGAAGTTCCAGCTGTTTGGAGATGCATAACAAAATAAAAAGGCTCTTGCTGCTTTTGTTTGTATCCCATAATCATCTGCCTTATTCTAGTTCTCCAGGGAGACCTTTTTGGGGAAGAAGTCCTTATGTGGATGGAATATCTCCCTTTGTTTATAGCTGCTCACCCAGATTGTGTGTGTGTGTGTGTGTGTGTGTGGGTGTGTGAGAGAGAGAGAGAGAGACAGACAGACAGACAGACAGACACAGACAGTGGGAGGGAGGGGGAGGAGCAGTTTATACGTGTTCGTTCCCATTAGCTAGCTGGTTAAACAAGTGAAGATGGCTGAGTGCAACAGCCTTCCCTAACCTGGTGACTTCCAGATGTGCTGCACTACAATTTCCACCATTCCTATTCAGCATGCCCTACCGCCAGGGGAGCCTGACTCCTCTGTCAGTGTGGCTCCTTATCCATTGCAGCTCTTATTCTGAGCTTTATAGGAGCTACCCATGATGCTGAACTCCATCCCCAAAATAGGTTCACCACCATGGGTAGCTCCTATAAAGCTCAGAATAAAACCTGCAATGGATAAGGATGAAGGAGCTGTGCGAGTTGGGAGATTTATAATCCTATCTGTGTGCTAACAGACGCCTGAAATTCCACACACAGATCTTCCAGATCTCACCTCCCTGCGCAGCGTGCAGCGTCGGTACCAGTTTAGCCAGCCCAGCCTGCCCCTGTAATCAGACTTGCTTCCAGCTTCCCCATTGCAGATTAATCCATGGAGTCAGGAAACACTCTGGAACACCACAGGTCTAATTCTACCTGTTTATTTACTTAGCAAGTAAAGTTCTACAGAGTATACATTTCCTAGTTACAGTCCATGTGCAGAGTATAAATGCATAGCAAGCATTAAGTCCAGTGGAGTAAGTTGAGCTTCACTCCACCTCAGCAAAGACGTTACATTGTTGCAGGAACAAAGTCAAGCAAGAAGAACAAGACCAGAGAAAGCAGTCCACCTTCTCCCTAAGATATCCTCTCACAGAAAAACAAGTTAACACGTCATCAGAACATACAAACCATGTGACCAGCTCATATTGTTCCCACAGCCCAGAATACAAGGATCCTGGCAAGACATAACAAAACTGTTTTCCGAGCCACTCTGTCTCTTCCATGTGTAAACAATGTGCTGCAGCTGGTAAAGTGATACATATCACAACAAAGGAGCCCCGCTGACATAGGAGTCACCAGCCTCCCCTGCTTACCGCATTGTGAGAGCAAGCACATGTTCCAGAACGATGTTGCATGAGCTGTAATGATGAGCCAATCATTATATTGGGGCTCATATTGGGAATGCTGTCCCCCCCCCCAAGGGTTCTCTAAAGACACTTATAAATTATCTACCCATTTCTGTTTTGATCCAAGGGGAGTTCACCCTTCTTGACTCTCTTACACCCCTTCATCAGGGACAGCCAAATTTATTCATTTATATTTTATTTGGATATCTATATCCCACCCTTATCCCACCATAATCCCACAAATTATGAGAGTGGCTTATATGATCAGGCAATACAAGAAGAATTAAAGTACAGGGAAATAAATACACACACATTAACAGCAAAAGATATAAAAGCAGTAAAATCCCTTGAAGGAGGTAAACATCAAATTGAAGAAAAACAAATCAAAAGGCCTGGAGAAATTTAAAGGTGTTTGCCTTGTGCCGAAATCACACTAAGGTATATGTCAGGCAAGCCTCTCTGGGGAAAGCACTTCACTCCAGAACTGGGGTGCCACCACTGGGAAGTCCTTTTCCCCAATAACCACCCACCACACCTGACCTAGCGGGGGCCTTTGAAAAAGGGCCTCCAATGAAGATCTTAGGGGGTTTGAGTAGGCCCATGTGGAGACTGGTGATTCTTTAGCTCAGCTTTCCCCAACCTGGTGTCCTCTGGATGTGTTGGACTACAACTCCCAGCATCCCCAAGCACCCAGCTGGGAGTTGTAGTCCAACACATCTAGAGGACACCAGGTTGGGGAAGGCTGCTTTAGGTACCCTACTCGCTAGCCCTGAAGGGCTTTAATTTAATATCACAATCCTAGGTATGTCTTCTCTGAAGTAAGTCCCATTGAGTTCAACGGCGCTTACTCCCAGATAAGTGGATATAGGATTGCAATTTAAAAATCGAAACTAGCCAATCAAGCACCAGTGATATGGGGGTGGAGAAACGCACAGTGTGATGACCAGGGGTGGTGCTAAGTACCAAAAAGATCTGGGGCTCAGGGCGCACAGAATGAAAAAAAATGCACAAATTTACATATGCTAATTTATATATGCTGTAAAGTCTTTTGGGGGGGTCTTTAACGAACCCTGTACCCTAAGGACACACCTGCTTCTAAAAAGGGAGGTATGGACAGGGGAGAGGAGGGCATTTGAATTCAGGGGGAAAAAACTCAGGCAGAAAGATTCAAGGGGTGGGAGGGGGAGTAGGAGGCGAAGCATATGTGGGCAAAAAGCCAGCCAATCCAGGGGCAGATGGAGATGGAACCTCCCAGAGATTTGGGGCTCCAAATGAAAGATTCAGGGGCTCCTGCCCCTAGTGGGCCGTCCCCTAACACCACCTCTGGTGGTGACATCACATCATGGTGGCTCTGCACCTCTCGCCACATCGTGTTCTGTTCCGCAGCGCCACAGGGACTAGTGTTGTGCAATTTCTCCCTGTGGAGATTGCCCGAGTATGATGGAGGAACAGCCTCGTGTTCAATCAAGAGCTCTGCAGTGAACCCAGAGGTAAAGGCCACCAAGTGCATTGCTGTCAGCTTGCAGCATTCAGTCTGACCTACATTCTAATCACTGACCTACAGTGGAAGACACCGGAGCCCATTACTGGTTCCCCTGAGGCATCCCATTTCCCTTTATCTCTTTTCTGAAATGGCAGCCAAAGCCCTCTAGGCCACTGGTTAATTCACCGCTAGGAGACAAAATGTATGTATCCCGTTCTTGTTCCACAGGAACAATATCGAAAATGAGATGCGGGTAAAAAAATAAAAAGGGGAGCCGGGAAATGACTTATTAATAATTGGATTTGCCCTGGGGGATTTTCCGGAGGAGAGGGAGTCTATTGTGTGGTGGAATTAGAGCGAGCACTACACGCAGGTGGTCTTTCGTTAACCCTGCATCGGTTTCGTAGGGGGGAGGTTTAATTTCAGTGTTTGGAACCAGAAACCGATGAGGAATTCTAAGGCATGGTGCTGAGAAAATAAGTAAGGAATGACCCACCCCCTTTCAAAATCGGCAAGAGATCCCTCCATTTTGCCTTCCTTTTTTAGACACACGTGAGGAGAAAATTTAAGATAGAGATGCCTGCCGGCTCTGTGTCACTGGTAAAGAAATGGCAGGCAGATCAGGTGCTCAGTCAGGCAGACAGGGAGGAGTCAAATGGCTGAGGGGAGACACACAAGATGGAGGACAGTTTAGTCCAGGAAGTAGCCATACCTACTAATACGGACACCTCTGTCCCATGAGCCTCTCAGGGTTCTTGTGTTTATAAACTCACCTCCCAGAATCTTGTTGAATCTTGCTTAGGCTCTTAGCTTCAGGGTGGCAGATCACAGGAGATGATCTCTGGGAAATGTGGGCTAAGAAATCAAATCAAAAGTACCTTTAGGCATATGGCATTCTGCTACCCCGACAACCTGAAAAGAGAAAGAGAGGCATGATCTACAACGAGACAGGCAGAAAATGAGTTAAACTTGGTATGCATGTGCAGGTCTGGGGGTGTGGGGATGAGCCAGATATAGTAACGTGCAAAGGCCCATTCTGTGATGCACAGAAAGGAAGGAAACAAACAAACATCATCAACATATAAGAACATAAGAAGAGCTGTGCTGGATCAGACCAAGGCCCATCTAGTCCAGCATTCTGTTCACAGGGCGGCCAACCAACTGCCCACGGGATCCCGCAAGCAGGACATGAGTGCAACAGCACCCTCCTGCCCATCTTCCCCAGCAAGTGGTGTACATAGCCATACTGCCTCTGATGTTGGAGGTAGCATATAGCCAATCAAGAGTAGTAGCCAATGGTAGCCTTCTCCTCCAGAAATTTGTCCAATCCCCTTTTAAAGCCATCCAAATTGCTGGCCATCACTACAACTTGTGGAAGTGAATTTCACAGTTTAACTATGCGCGGTGTGAAGAAGTCCTTCCTTTGATCTGTCCCGAATCTCCCACCAATCAGCTTCATGGGATGACCCCAGGTTCTAGTATTACAAGAGAGGGAGAGAAATGTCTCCCTATCCACTTTCTCCATGCCATGAACAATTTTGTACACCCCTTATCATGTATATCCTTACTCACAATTTTTTAAAGCTAAACAATCCCAGCTGCTGTAATGTTTCTTCATAGGGCAGTTGCTCCAGTCCCTTGGTCATCTTAGTTGCCCTTTTCTGCAATTTTCCCAACTCTACAATGTCCTTTTTTAGGTGCGGTGGCCAGAACTGTGCACAGTATTCTGAGTGTGGTCGCACCAGAGATTTGCATAAGGGGGAGTATGATCTTGGCAGTTTTATTTCCGACTTGACAGTCACCTCCCCCCTGCTGAACACACCTTTTAAGCTAAATCATGCCTGCTTTTGGCATATATATCCCAGCATGCGTAGGCTTACTTGAGTTCTTTATCATAGTTACAGAGGGGCCTTGGAAGCTGCTTTCTACTGGAGATTCTTCCAGATGGACAGCTCCTAGTGCTACCAGCCAAAAGACGCTGTGCGATGATTCTGCCTTTCTCTCTGTATTTTCTGTGTTAAGAAAAAAGACGGAAGAAGCGTCAGGCAAACATGGGAGGATTACAAGTGGAGGACACATAAATCCGGGGATGGGGCAGGGCAATAGCGCGATAAAAAGCCTCATCTGGAAGCGGCAGCCTGGCTCAGACGATCGGTTCACCTAGCCTAGTAGTCTCTACTCAGACTGGCAGCAGCTCTCTAGGGCAGCATTTTCCAACCTGGTGCCATCCAGATGGTATGGACGACAGCTCCCATCAGCCCAGCTAGCGTGGGCAATGGTCAGGGATGATGGGAGTTGTGGTCCAAAACATCTGGAAGGCCACCAGGTTGAGCAGACATCCCCGACCTCCAGATGTGTTTGGACTACAGCTCCCATCATACCCACCCAGCATGGCAAACCGTGCTGGGTAGGGATGATGGAATTTGTAGTCCGACATATATGGAGGGCACCAAGTTGGGGAAAGCCGCTAGAGGAGGGTCCAGTGATTGAACATGGGGCCGTTCTGCATGCAAAGCGGTTGCTCTGCCAATGAGCCGTGGCATTTCCCAGCCATAACAAGACAACCCTCTACCCATGGAGAAGCCCCCTAAGTAAATGGTTCAAACTAATCCACAAGTAATAACAGGCAATAAAGCCCAGGGCACAGTTTGCGACAGAGAAAATGCTTGGCACTGTCAGCATAGGCAGGGTGGCCACTTACGAATCGTGCTAAAGAGGACAAAAAGAGGGCACTGATCTGCGTAAGATTTGTATAAGCTAATTTATACATATAGATGCAAATTTAGAAAAATTATTTCAATAGAAATATGGTACATCTCACCATAGCTTGGAAGACTGCCGGTTCAGTCTCTTGTCCCAAGTCCCTGCTCTTCCTCCTGATGGTTCTTTATCTTTATACCAGACTTGGACTGGACAGCACTTCAGAAAGAGGTCTTCAAAATAGAGGACTGTCCTCTGGCAGCCCTTCAGATAGAGGACTGTCATCTTAAAAGTGGACACATGGCCAGCCTAAGTGGGAAGAAAAGTGCCCAAATGGAAGCCAAAGTCTAACTTTCTTCTTCTGTAGTTTGCTAAGCAATGCTGTCTTCTTTCTAGGAATACAATAGGTCACTTCCCCAGAATAATTCCCCCGGCCATTGATTCTGACAATTAAATAATTGCCCACACCCTTCTTCTTCTTCTTCTTCTTCTTCTTCTTCTTCTTCTTCTTCTTCTTCTTCTTCTTCTTCTTCTTCTTCTTCTTCTTCTTCTTCTTCTTCTTCTTCTTCTTTTCTATGTAGATTTTAATATTGTGGAGGAAGGGGAGGCTGGCTGGCCCGCCAGACCCCCACCCTTTCCTACTCCAAAGGAACCAAGACCCTCAGAGATCTCAAGGTACCTTGAGATCTCTGAGGGTCTTGGTTCCTTTGGAGTAGGAAAGGGTGGGGGTCTGGCGGGCCAGCCCCCCCCCTTCCTCCACAAATATACTTCTAATTTCATCTCTCCTTTAGGAAGAAAAAATAATAATAATATTCAATCATGTATTGGACAAAGCAAATGGAGATGCATTTCACATTGCTATACATTTCATCTCACTTTTAAATGGTATCGATTTAAATGCAGATTTCTCGCATGGAGCTTGGAAGCAAGGACTTTCAATTTAAATGTTAATAGAAGAGTAAACTTCAAAATATTATTTTAAAAAATCTCCATGAGAAAGATCACTTTCTTGCTGTAGTTAATATCTTTCTAGGCTGCTTCCTCTTTCCTTGTACTCCCGCTGGCAACCTGTCCTATATTAAATGGTCTTAAAGAAATAAAAAAATAAAATAAGGATACACTTTTGGAAATGCCTAAATTAAAGTGTTGAATGCCGCCGTCTGCAGCAGGTTTGAACGGAGGCCTGAGGTGCTGATAACGCAAAGAGATCTCATCCTCCCATCTCTAGCTCCTTAGCAGCTCATCCATCAAAATAGCTGTTCTGGAAGCTTTATATGATTATTTGGAGGTTGGTGCAGCATAATGTTCTGGTGGGAGGAAGGACAGATAGAGCATATCTATTCAGACGGGCCTTCAGAATGTCCTCTTGATTAAAAGCAAGCTGGGAGATTTGAGTGGATGTAGGTGTAGGGCCAGGGTGGGGAAAGGGATAGGTTGAGATCTACTGGTAGACCACTCAGTTATTTTCAGTAGATTGGTAAGGATTTCTGACTCCCACTTGTTTAACCATGGGGTGGTACCATCTCATCAGCCAAACAGTGACTGGGTTCAGCCAGTGTGGTGTAGTGGTGAGAGTGTTGGACTGGGACTCGGGAGATCCGGGTTCTAGTCCCCGCTCAGCCATGAAACTCACTGGGTGACTTTGGGCCAGTCACTGACTCTCAGCCTAACCTACCTCACAGGGTTGTTGTGAGGATAAAATGGAGAGGAGGAGGATTATGTAAGCCGCCTTGGGTTCCTTGCAGGAAAAAAAGGCAGGGTATAAATAAATAAAATTTATAATAAATAAATAAAATAAATAAACACGATAACCCACACTCAAGGGTTGAGTGTGGGTTGTCATTGAACTGTGGGTTATTGTTGAAACATGGGTTATTGTGTTGTCTGAACCCAGCTGCACTAACCACGAACAACCCATGAATAGAACCCATGGTTTGTTGTTGGGTTTATTTATTTCTTTATTTCTTTATTACATTTGTGAATCGCCCATCTGGCCGGCCACCCAGCCACCCTGGGCGATGTACAATTCAACAATGCAATAATAAAACAAACATAACACAATTAAAACAGTATAGAAAAAAATATTTTTAAATCCTAACCCACCCCAATATTTATTGTGAACTGTGAACTGTGGGTTGTTCATCATGGTTTGTTATCTCAGCTGGGTTCAGACAACACAATAACCCATGTTTCAGCAACAACCCACAGTTCAGCAACAACCCACACTCAACCCATACTCAACCCTTGAGTGTGGGACTGGGTTATCATGTTGTCTGAACCCAGTGCCTCTGTGTGGAAAAGATTTACCCATCCAGCATTGTCAGCTCTGACCAGCAGTTGCTCTTTGAGTCCTCACAGGAAAGCAGGCAGGAGTTAAGTTACTTCTATCCAATTGCTAGCTTTGGCCTTGGCAGGGAAGGAAACCGACTGCCTCTCTGTGAGAACACTGACAGAGATAAGCTCACACTGATTCTGACATTCCACAGGCTGAATAGGCCCAAACCCTTCTGGACCCCTTCTGATCAGATTCTGGCTATAAACTATAAGGCCCACTGCAGCACTGGAGCTAGTACACAACAGAGAATGAGTTAGCTATTAATATATAGGATACAATATCCCCAGGGCATATAAATGTCAAGATTTCAGTTGATACCATCAATTATTTTGGTTTATCCTTTTCACAGAGCCTGACAGCTCTCAAGGCAGCATCTCTGTCCCTTCTTCTGCCTCAAACAAGTCCTGCTTCTCATCGATATAAACCCTGAGAAGGCAATTTTGGTCTTCAAATGAAGAAAGGGAAGTTTGTGTGTGCCCCCCCCCTTCATATAAAGCAGCCTTCTCCAACTTGGTGCCTTCCAGACATGTCAGACCACAACTCACACCATCCCCAACCAACAGGCCTTTGGTGGTCACTGGGGACAAGGGGTGTTGATGTCCAACACATCTGGAGGGTGCCAGATTGGGGAAGGTTGCTATGAAGAATGCCGCATAGAGGATGCTGGTCTGCTCAGAGATCAAATAGCATGTCTCTAACAGGAGCACACACTGGTGAGTATTTCATCCCTCTAGGAATGGATGGATCTTATTTAGAGTCCAAGAAAGTACATTGATAAGGTCACAACTAAGTAGACAAGGTGACTCAAACAAGGTTCCTTCCATTTGTGTTTTCTGCCTTTGCTGTGAATGGATCTCCAGCAAACAAATAACATGGCACATAATCTCCCTCTGTTTGCAATCAACAAAAGTGTTTCTTTGACATTCTTAAGGCATCCTCAGGTTCTTTGTGGATTCAAAACATAAAAGGAACCTTTTCTGCTTATTTATTTTAAACCGAGAGAGAGAGAGAGAGAGAGAGAGAGAGAGAGAGAGAGATGGGTCTAGGTCAGCAGTCAGGTTTCAATGTTTGTGGGGTCCAGGTCTTGGGTGATTCCAGGTTAGGCTTTGATGATGCCTCCTTCCCAGAATTTTACAGGGGGTCAAGACATGACTGTCTCCCACTCATAACAGCCCCCCCCAAGTTTTCCGTCCCTTTCAAGGTGTGTCCTAGAGTTTAATAAGTACCTGCAACAGGGTAACAAGAAAACTCAGTAGGCCTGGCTCCTTGAGAACTGACAGAAACATCCTCCAAAGTCTTCTGCATTGATTGCACAGCAGTTCTGCAACAGAGAAGTCCATGTGGAAAGTGTTCCGAGAAAGCAGAATCTTTGAAAATCAGTGATAAAGAGAGTCACTGCTAAATCAAACATGGGAGTTTTGAAAAAGGAAAAAAAAATAGCTGGAGAGGTATCTGTTGTGGATGCTTTGGGGATGCAAAAGAAAGAAAGGTGGAATAAGCTGTGGGAAAGCACAAGAGGGCTACCCAGTGAAGGCGACATCTAGATCCCCTGTAAAATTCCTTGAATGAGGCAGTGCAATGACACAACAAAAGCCTCACTTCTTGTTGCAATTTGAAACTGAAAGCCACCTTTTGGGTGGCGGGAACAGGACACAGGCCGTGGGGTAGTGGAGCCAGGAATCACAGGGATGCAGTGTTGGCACTTTTTTATTAGCCAGGGATGCTGATGTCATCTGCCACCCCCCTCGGACTTCCCTGTTCCCTCTGAGGTTTGCTGTGGTCCTCACAGTGGCTGGGGGGAAATGAATTTTCCCCACGACAATATGTTGTTCCCCGTTGAACTGCAAAGTATTTGTGGGTGGCTTGGTCTTGATTGCGCAATTGAGACCCATTAGCTTTACAGAAGACCTGTTCCTGGTGGAGATCAGAACTACTCGAACGGTTTTGTTGATTTGGATCAACACAACATCTGCATTTTTGGACTCTCCGTGGGGGAGTGGCTATGGGGGCTGTCATAATGAGCACCTGCACTTCAAAATTTATCATGACACCACTGCAGCGATAAGTTGTTCTAACCCATGGGCAGCACACTGTTTTCCTGGCATTGGACACCACTCAAATAGCTGTTTTCATCTGGAAACAGGAAGTGCTGAGTAAACTGCACTGGGACTGGGACTCCTTGGATGCAGAGACCCACAAGATTCCTCTGAACTCTGTGATGCAATGTTAGCAGCGGCTTGCTTCTTTTCTCTGACCTCCTTCTTCCTGAATAGTTGTAGGGTGCTGAGTCAGCGCTGCACTGCTATACATGCATTCATTTCCCATTGGAAGCTTTGCTCTGAATAGACTTCTCCTTTGCGCTGACATTTCAGAGCAGGCTGTTGTGACAGGGGAGGAATGCCGGCCAGATAGCATCAGACAAGGGAGAGCCGACTCCGGACAACCAGCTTGCCATTTTTCTTTCACACCACTGCCATTTGTGCGTAGTGCCCTCGGCAGTAGTTATGTCAGGCTCGGAAATGGCTACAATTGGAAATTTGAGTTTTGGTTTCTTCCTGACATGTCTTTTGTTTGTTTGTTGTTTTTTTTAAATACTACTTACAAACAGAACATTTTGGTTGGGAAGAATTTCTAGGGGGTAGCCCTGTTAGTCCATTGCAGCAAAAACAACCAAGAGTCTGGTGGCATCTTAAAGACCTGCTGTTTTGAGCTAGCATATTGGTCAATCCAGACCTGCCCCCATATAAGGTCTGGATAATGGTCTTACACAGCAGTGACGCAAAATGTCCCAGGTGGCTAAGGTGGAGGACTTGCACTGCCACTCACCTACTACTGTCACCACCGCCATGTGCCTCCCCACCGCCATACCACCACCCCTTTACAGGCAGTTTCTAGGGCCACCTCACAATGCCTCACTTTGAGAAAGGACTCCTCAAAGTGTGGCATTCAGGCCAGGGTAGCTCTCCGGAGAGGCTGCCTGCCCGATCTCTCACTCTGGCGGAGTCTTCAAAGCAAAAGATCAGGTGGGCGGGTGGGCAGGCTTTCTGGAGAGGCCAACTGCCTGATCTTGTACTTTGGGTGGGGGCTCAGAGTGAGAGATCAGGTGAGTGGGCTCTCTGGAGAGGCTGCCCACCTTTCTGAACTCTCGCACTGAGGACGCTTCCAGATCGAGAGATCGGGCAGGTGGCTTCTCCAAAAAGCCCATCCACCTGATCTCTTGCTCTGGGAGAGTCTTTAGAGCAAGAGATGGGGGGCGCTGCTCCAAGGAGCCCTGCTGGCCACTCTTCCACTGTGGCATTTGGGCCGTGCTCACAGGGGCCCTCCCAATGGAGGTGGGGCTGGAATGATCCACTGCCACTTCTGAACCGCTGCCTGAGCAGGAGATTCACCCTGCCTCATGAGAGGGCCAGCCCTGGTTTTATAGATAGTTCTTCCTGTCTTTGACAATGCTCAGATCTGAAAACTTTTTTTAAAAAAAGAGGGGAGTAAAAATTGATAGCCTTGATTAATATAAAGGAAAATGTGTCAAATAGGGATCATGGGTTCTGAGGCTGTGGCTGTAATTCCCTACTGATCAATGTATAGTGCTAAAGGATTTTCAGCTGGGTAATTATCTCTCTGAAATACTTAATATTTGCAGAAGTAATCAACGTTGGTCTTTCTGCTGCTAGCTTTCTCATTTTTTCCTGTCCGATTAAGAGCTCTGTTTAACTTAAAACTTCCAGTTAATATGGGAATGTTTTTTTTTAATTATATGCAGAGTAATATGATCCACTGCAAAATCAGTGCAGGCCAGTAAAGAGAAGTGCTGGATACAACCTTTTTAGTATTTTATTTTTTTCTTATTTTTTTCTATGTAACTATTAATTTATCCAAGTTTTGCTTAATGATTTTATGTTTAGACATGAAACCTTTACTCAAATACAGGACAATATGAAGCAGGGAGGGGCATATCTAATGGAGGCAGAAGAGAGAAAGTTTTACTGTTTGCGTTGTATTGGAAAATGAAAAAAAAAACCCTCGAAGGAAGCATTAAGAACACACAAGAAACCTTGAAACTTGAGAGAACTGGTGTTGTATTTCTTATTATTTAGAACCAAGAACATTTAAAATGGCATTTGTGAAAAGAATTTCACTTTTGTAGGTTGCCAGGTGCTCAAAGCAAGGATGGAGCCCCTAAACCAGACCAACCAATGGTGAATGAAATTAACAGGCTTCTTTGTTTCACATTGCAGACCTGCGCAGAATGACAGCTGGTTTCATGGGCATGGCTGTAGCCATCATCCTCTTTGGCTGGATTATCGGGGTGCTGGGCTGCTGCTGGGACCGAGGCCTTATGCAGTATGTGGCAGGACTTCTCTTCCTCATGGGAGGTAAGGGGGAAAGAGTGCAAAGAAACGTTCTTTTGCTTCTCTTTTTTTCACGTAAAGCGGTTCCTTTCAAAGTACCAGTCCTAGTCCAGTTCTGTTCTTTCATTTGTGGAAATCAGCAGTAAACTGTTTAAAATCTGGTACAACAAATAGTTCATATATCTATACAGGACTTTTCCTGAGTGTTCACGTAACTTCACTTGCATTATCTCAGTAACCTTTGCAATGTTGTCTAAGGCAAGGGTGGGAAGACTTCAAGCTTGAGGGAACTGCTTTGATTTTAGTAGAACCCCAAGATTGACCAACCTAGGGGTAGGTGCAAAATATTATGTATTTATTTTAGTATTTTTGTCCCAGCCCGCAGTCAAAAAGCCTCCTGGAGTGGCTTACAAATAAGCAGTTAAACAACATGGAGGCTTACAATCTAAAAAGACATGATATGCAAGAAAAGGGATGGGTAGAGAACAGGAACAGAAAAAAGTGAAGTATTTGCAGAAGTAATCAACTCCAGCTGTTTTGGCCTACAACTCCCATCAGCTCTAGCCAACATAGCCAAAGGTGAAGGATGATGGGAGTTGCAGGCCAACACATCTGGAGTTGTAAGCCACATGTTGACCACCCCAGGTTTAAAAAGTCTTCCACTCATTGCTTGGGAAAAGGGAAACCATCTTTAGTATTTTCTTAACTAAACATTGTGAAACAACAGGCACTGCTGTGATTCTCTTATGTTTGTGTGTCTTTGACTGGTGATTTTTGAAATAAGAGAAGGTGATGGCATTATGGTACTTTTCTCCTAATTAACCCAAGTTCTTCAGTTAGATCTTTAAATCCACCAGCTTGTTAACACTGGCAGAGTCTAAAGATACGCACAGCAACTTGTTCACAATATCAGTACTTCCTTTGCACTACAGTATCACCTTTGCACAAGCCATTGAATGGAATACACAGTTGTTTCCACTCCAAACAAAAATTTCCACAAGTCTAGCGACGTGAATAATTGGGATCCTTAAAAAATGAATCTGTGCTTAAACCTCTAGCAGAGTCTAGCTGATCAGTTGTACCAATTCATCTCCTAAAGCTTGCAGCCTTAATCAGACAGTCTATCCGTTAGTTCATTTACATGAATAGCAAGTGATGGGGCAATTCTCCTTAGCTTTACTCAATTTCCACTCATCTTCTGCAAATATTCCTTTGCAAGTGCAAAAATCAACAAACCTTAGGTCTTTTTAATCATCCACCAAAAAAAAGATAGGGGGGAAAATGGATTAATATTACCCATCCTCCCACATCTTCCTAAGCACAAATATCTTACCTTTGAGACAAAAAAGGCAGCAGGGAGGGTATACTAGGAACAGGGGGAGTTCTCCTTCACAGAGAACTCCTTCTCATTACATGGAAATGATGTTGTCCTTTCCTGCTGGGGAATATGGGGTTTGTAGTTCTCTCTGCCTCCTGAATTGAATTAGGAGGCAGAGGAAACTAAAGATCCCATGCTCCTGGGGACAAAATGATGCTCCTGTAATTTCCAAATCCGGAGAGGCCTGCCAAGGCCTCTCTTGCACCTAGTGAGGCATCCTTGTTGCTTGTAACCCCTTTCCTCTTCTCAAAGCTGAGGGATTTTTGTAGTGGGGTGGCAAGGGCATCTGGTTTAGCAGCATCCATGGGAGTTAATTCAATTGCAAGCTGGACCTGAATTCAAAGGGGGACCTGAATTCAGCAGTAAGACATTTTGAATCAGGGAAGTACATATTCTGAACAGGAATGGAGGAGAAACTCATTTGGTTGGAATTTTTATACAAACTTACCCAGTTCACACGTCCTGAACATAGATGTGAATCAGAATGCCCTTGTGCACCAAAATCTGCACTTTTCAGAATTTTGCATTGCAATTCACAACTCAAAAAATGCACACAAAAATACATGTATTAAGGGAAAGTGCACAAAAGCCCTGCTATATTAGGGGGAAATAGGTATGCACAAAGATGCATTATATTAAGGTAAAATTGCTTGCAAAAAGTGTGCAAACTAGAAAACGTGGTTATAAAAGTGTGTATATTAGAAGCAATGTGCAAGAAAATGTGTACACATTTTCACGTGGAGGTTTTTTTGGTTTTTTGTTTGCTTGCTTTTGCTGGATCTGCAAACTGATGTGGAAATGGGCCAAAACAAACTTACACTCAGGAAAATTAGAAACTAAGCAAAACTGAAATTGATAGATTTTCACCCATCCCTAAATTTCTGAACTCCCCCAATTCCAGCTTTGTCCCCATCAATATAAATAACTGCACGTGCTAGTGATCTGCTTGAGTGAGCAGCATAATAACCAAGGTTGAGAGTGCATGCCATGATTCCATCAGAAAACAGGATATAGCACCGGATGCAGAATCTAGCTTCATCAGAACTTAAGCTTCCATTTATTTCTTCAAAATAGCAAGGTTCTAGGTCTCATTGTTGCAAGATAGCTTGCAAGTATGTGGACAATGTCTGGCAAAATCTCAGACACCACAGGCAGGACCGGTGCAAGGCAGTTTGGTGCCCTAGGCAAGATCAGATATAGCGCACGCCCCCTTCCCACTTGAGAGCGCTGTTTTTTTCCCCAAGGCGTTTCTGGCGCCCTCTTTAGCCCTGCGCCCTAGGCAGCTGCCTAGTTGGCCTAATGGTAGCACCGGCCCTGACCACAGGCATGACTGTTCATAAGATTTCTAGCGGATGGAGGGCTTCAGTCCTTTGTATAGCTTCTTGTTCTCATCATGAGTAAGGAAACCAGAATAAATTATGTAAATAGGGGGAAACGCAGAATAACTTATGCAAATTGGCTGAGCTTCAATAATGTCTGCAGTCACAGTCTTCAGCTGTGACTGATGCTTAGTACAGAATCGGGATTGTCTGGTGATAGAATTTTTATTTTATTTTTTTAACCATGGAATAGACAAAGCCCTGAGAGTCATATTGGAATTGGATAAGCATATGCATACGAGCAGGAATTTCCACATTCTCAGCACATCTTGCTCATGGATGCTGCCATTCAATTTCTGGGAGTAACGCCTTTCTCAAGTTTCCACGCTCACATTAATAGACTGCTAACACAAGCATCTGTTTGTGCAAATGGGCCAGCAAATAAACCATGTGAACTATCTCTCAGTTTAAATTCTCTTGACCTATTGGTGCTTATGAACTATTTGCTTTAGATCCATGTTCTTCACAAGTGCCTTGTTTTAGAAAAAGCACCCCTTGTGGATATATGTATAATAACTGTTTTCCACATTTCTTTATTTGAATGTGTGATAAATAAAGAACTATGGAACAGATATTGTCCAGAGATCTTCATAAACTATACAGCCCCTTATATCTACCGGGGGGAGGGGGAGGATTCAACCTGTGCTGGATGGGTCACACTCCCCTTGAAGTTCAGGTTTACAATTTGGGTGTACTCCTGGATGCCCAGGCTTAGGAGGTGGCCCAGAGTGCATTTTGCACAGCTAAGGCTAGTGCACTAACTGTGCCCACTCTTGGAGATGCCAGATCTGACCATAGTGACACATGGCTTAGTTACATCTCCTTTGGACTACTGCAATGCGCTCTACATGGGGCTGCTTTTGAAAAGTGTTCAGAAACCTCAGCGGGTCCAGAAGGTTGCAGGCAGTCTATTGACCAGAGCTGGTTATAGGGAGCATGTGACTCCCATCTTACAATAGCTTCACTGGCTACTGATCTGTTTCCAGGCACAATTCAAAGTGCTGGTTAATGACCTATAAACCCCTAAACAGCTTGGGACCAGGCTACTGGAAAGACCACATTCTCCCATACAAGCCTCCCAGGGTTTATGATCTCCAAGAGAGACCCTTCACTCAGTCCCACCACCATCAGAGACACCTTTTCGGCGGTAGCTCCCAGGCTCTGGAACTCCCTGCCAAGGGAGGCTAGGCTGGCTCCCTCTTTATTGTCCTTCACTGGCAAGCAAAGACAGACCTTTGGCAAGTGAGCTAGTTTGCTGTTGAAGGGGTTTTTAAGCAGTTGGGTGCTGTATATCTCTTTTTTACCACTGTGCTTTTAATTGATTTGCTTTGTTTTATGTTTTAACTGAGATTGTTTTTCTCTGGGTTTTAGAATTGTTAGCTGCCTTGAGCAGCATTTATGGTGGAAGGGTGGGATATAAATTTAATAATAAATAATTTGGAGGATATCTGTAGAGATTGCCCAGCTGCTGTGGAGTTGATGGGCTGGCATGACCATGTTGGCATGAGCACCTCTAGGCAAAGTTTTGACAGTTTGGACAATGCATGCCCAAAACACACACACAGAGAGAGAGAGAGAGAGAGAGAGGTGGACCATTGACACCTTTCCAACAACCCAGGAAAGTGGAAGTAAAGAGTAAAAGCTGGGAGAGATTTCCAATCTTCTTCTGGTAGACAGAACCATGAAGAGAAATTCCAACCTCTGTGCATGAAGGATATTTGAAACATGACAGGTAGGTTGCTATATAATGGAGAAGCTAGGCCTTTATACCAAATTCAATGGAATTTTAAAGAAACAGATGCTTTCTTCTCAAGCCTTTCTCCACAACATCCAAAACTGTTAGATATCCATCAATATGGTTACATAGGGTGGCACTGATATGAAAATACAAGGGAGGGATGCCACTAATTTTGAATGAGTCAAAGTTTTGGCTGAACAAAGTTCAGACTGTGTGTGTTTTTAACTGTGTTAGTATATGAGAGCAACCATATTGACATAATATGCTTAAGACATCTGTGAGATATTTGATTTAGCTCTTTGTAGGGAAGGGAGGATCCTGGCAGTATACAAAAATCAATATGAGCACAAGTCAAATGAATTAGACATTGGGTAACTAGTAAATTCCCAAAAGTAATTGTTAACAGGAAAATTATCATTAAATGGAAGTGTTGCACAGACATCAATTCTTGACCCAGCGCTAGTCAATATCTTTGCCAACCATCTGGAAGAAAATAGAAAATCACTGCAGATAAACACAAGGACTAGTGGGATGGCAAAGAATGACAACTATGTCAATTTTACAAAGTGACCTGACTTAAGAACAGAAGAAGAGCCATGCTGGATCAGACCAAGTACAGCAACACCCTCCCGCCCATGTTCCCCAGCAACTGGTGTATGTAGGCATCCTGCCTCTGATACTGGAGGTAGCATATAGCCATCAGGACTAATAGCCTTCTGCACCATGAATTTGTCCAATCCCCTTTTAAAGCCATCCAAACTGGTGGCCATCACAGCATCTTCTTATTAGAGTTTTATAGGCGCTATCCATGGTGCTGAACTCCATCCCCAAAATAGCATCATCACCATGGAGCATCATGGATAGCTCCTATAAAGCTCCAAATAAAAGCTGCAATGGATTAGGAGCCCCACTGAAATGCCTCCACTGACTAAAATGATCAAGGGGCCCCTATGAGGAAAGGTTACAGCAGCTGGGATTGTTTAGCTTAGAAAAAAGGCAGGTAAGGGGAGACATGATAGAGGTGTACAGAAGTATGCATGGTGTGGAGAAAGTGGAAAGGGAGACATTTTTCTCCCTCTCTTATAATACTAGAACCCGGGGTCATCCCATGAAGCTGGTTGGTGGGAGATTCAGGGCAGATAAAAAGAAGGACTTCACACAATGCATAGTTAAATTATGGGATTCACTTCCACAAGATGTAGTGATGGCCACCAATTTGGACGGCTTTAAGAGGGGATTGGACAAATTCATGGAAGAGAAGGCTGTCAATGGCTAGTAGTCCTGATAGCTATATGCTTCCTCCAGTGTCGGAGGCAGTATGCCTATGTACTCCAGTTGCATTGGGAACATGGGCGGGAGGGTGATGTTGCACTCATATCCCGCTTGTGGGATCCAGTGGGCAGCTGGTCAGCCATTGTGTGAAGAGACTGCTAAATGGACCCTTGGACTGATTCACCAGGGCTCTTCTTATGTTCTTATGTTCACACCATGTTTGAGTGTGTGAGACCTCTGCGTGTAGGCCACAGTTCACGTTAAAGGCGATACGCACCTAAACTGAATTCTCAGCTTCAAATGCATGGTTTTGACCAGAATTGGCTCCTCATTTTGATTGGCCTGTCCACTGCTCAATGTCACTTGCAGCACTGAAAATAGTGGGCCTAGGGGTTTATGAGAATTTCATTTTGGACCAGGATTTGCCCCATTCACACCACTGAACATGAACACATTTTTCAGGGAATGCTTGCCTATTCCACATCTTGCATTCACATTTGAAAAAATGCACACTCCGAAATGTAGATTTGGGGGGAATTTTCATGCTTTTGTCGATGGGGCAAAAGTGCCCATTTGGGTGTGCACTTTCCCCATTCAAACAACAACAGTGATACCTGTCATTAGGGATCATCCCAGCATCTTAAAATGCAGAGAACCCTTTGGAGGATTAAGAAAATGGGAACGAATGGGGATGATAGGCACATCATCAGGGATCCCATATAATATAAGACAGCTGTTTTGGAAGGTTTCACAGGGCACCCTACAATCTCTACAGTTAGGAAAGACCCTCTGTGTCAGCCTGCCCTGTCCCACACCTCCTGACACCCCACCCCACCCCCCCAACCTGTCCCTGTAGCCAGCACATGTACATTAGACTCAGCCATAGGGCAACTAAGGCTAACACACTGACTGTGGATTTGGAAAGGGAAGGCATTAAGAAATCGCAGGGGAGGGAGGAAGAAGAAGTGACAGTCCATCACCTGCTTCTCTCAGCCCAACCAGCCCCCTGCCTGGAAACATCAGCAGGGGGTGCTATTGCCCTCACATCCTGCTTGTGGGCTTCCCAAAGGCATCTGGTTGGCCAATGAGTTGGACTGCCCCCCCCCAGGGCTAACTGACATCAAGGGTCCCTGTGGGGAAGAAGGAGGCAGGAGCAGGCAGAGGGAACATCTGCTCCAGCTGGACTGCCCTCCCAACTCTGGGAGATGAGGGGGGGGAGGCAGGGCCACAGGGAAGCCAGTGTTTAAGTGAATTGTTGTAAACCGCCCAGAGAGCTTCGGCTATTGGGCGGTAGATAAATGAAATAAATAATAAATAATGTGGAAACAGAATGCTGGACTAGATAGGCCCTTGGGCTGATCCAACATCTCATGTTCATCCATTGGTGGAGGTGGCAGGATTGGGCTGCATTAAGTGCATCTGACCTCAGCGCACATAGAACCAGAGAGTGGCAAGGCTGCCATTAGGTAGCCCTTTCCAAGCACACATACTGTGTCTGTGTGTGTGTGTGTGTGTGTGTGTGTTTCCTTCCTGCTTATTTAGAACATCCAAACTTTCTTGAACGGATGGGGGGGGGATCACCCACTGAACTCTTTAAGTTAAAAGCACAGACACTGCTGCCAAGAGAGAGAGAGAGAGAGAGAGAGAGAGATCCCAACATTAGGAATGACTGCAAATTGGAACAGATGGTTCCTTCATCCCTCAACCCATAGTCTGCAGAATGAAGATGAATATGTGTGACATCTGTCAGGAGCTACCATCTCTCCGCTTTGGTGGTTTCCAGATCACACAGATGCTGCTTTGTTTTCGATTGGTGCAATAGTATAACACCCCATGTGATTTTAGTCCAATTGACTTCAAAGATTTAAAGCAGCCAGCCATTTAGAAAGGGGGGAGGAGATGTATTGTGCTCAGTTTCCTGGCTCTTTTTGCAGAGGCCAGATAAGCCCCCCAAAATGGAGTGTCTTCTTTTAGAACTTGTTATGTTGAGCATTTGGGGGAAATGTTGAGCAAGGACAGGGTTACTGCCTGGCATCCTGGGTATTCTTTGGCAGACCCCTGCCAACCCTATCAAACAAAGGAATAGACAAAGGAGCCCATATTTTCCGTATATTCAGTTTATTTGCCTTTTGCTACAATCCTCTAGGATTGGCCCTCAGGGTAGGTTGGACATATGGCATTGCTACAGATGACTGGATACATTACTGCTATGTCTTGTCTGGAATATAGTATTTCCTTCCCTTTCAAGTGTAGACAACTACTGGCCACCCTTAATGCAATGTTACCAACCTCAAAGCCTCCTTATATACAATTCTTTCCCTGTTTCTCTCAGGTTAAAGGGCCTTGACTCAATATTTTGGTATAGAACATACATGTTGCTGTCAGTGGAATAATGGATGCAGGTACAAGCCTATAGCAAAGACAAGATGCAAAGGAGAACAGGGGAACCTTTTAATAATTATGTTGATGGGGGAATTTCAGCAGGTGCAACTTTTCTCCTTCTCTGAATGACAACCCACTCCTGCCAAAATTCCTCCTCCTCTTCCTCCTTCTTCACTGTTGTTGAACATACAGGGGCCTTGTCCTCCTTTACATCTGCTTACCCTATAACGCAGCCTGGTGCCCTCCAAGTGTGTTGGACTGCAAATCCCATCATTCCCATCCAGCCTGGCCAATGATGGGAGTTGCAGTCCAACACATCTGGAGGGCATCGAGCTGGGGAAGGCCGCTGTAATGGAACGGGCTGTATCTCGGAGAGCTTTGCATGCAGAAAGTCCCAGGTTCAATCCCAGGTATCTCCAGGTAGGGTTGAGAAGCCCTGCGGAGCAGCCTTCCCCAAACTGGTGCCCTCCAGCAGTATTGGACTACAGCTCCCATCATCCCTGACCATTGGCCAGGCTGACTGGGGCTGATGGTTGTTGTAGTCCAAAAGTTCTGGAGGGCACCAGGTTGGGAAAGGTGGCTGCAGCGCTCCTGCCGGTCGGCGTAAACAATTTTGGGCTACGTGGCCAGTGGTCCGACCCAGTATGAGACAGCTTCATCTGTTCTGTTGAGCAATCTGTTAATGTGCGAACACGACTAGCCAGGCAAGCTGTCAAGTCTCTGGGATTTTCCAGACATTCACTGTTCCAGACACTTCATTGTTCAACATTTTGGCTTGCGAAATATGTGAACTTACATTCCGGTGAACTTCTGCTTTCTTTCTTCACATCCCTCCTCAAAGCAGCCTATTCTGGGAATAGTTCTTGCTTAACCCTCCTCCTTCTTTCCCAACAGCAATGAATTTTAACTCAAGCCCCCTCAGGAGCTCAGTGAATGTTCCTGCTGGCTGCACAGCTCAGCAGCTGTGCGTTCAGCATTGGTGAAAAGGGGTCACTGCACAGAGATGAGTTTGGCTTTCTCACTAACTCTAGTAGTCCAAACATAAGACAATCAGGGAGCATGGCCAGTGGACACATAGATTTCATAGATCATAGAGTTGGAAGGAGCCTACAAGGCTACAAGTCCAACCCCCTGCTCAATGCAGGAAACTAGAGGAGGGGTCTCCCATCCAAGTAATAACCAGGCCTGACCCTGCTTAGCTTTCCACGCTCAGACAAGCTGAGCATGCTGGATCAGACCAAACACCTATCTAGTCCAGCATTTTGTTCCCACAGTGGCCAACCAGATGCCCATGGGAAGCCCACAAGCAGGACATGAGTGTCACTGCACCCTCTCACTCATGTTCCCCAGCAACTGGTATAAAGAGGCATACATCAAGTAGGCCGCTCAACAAGGTCTGCCACGGACGGCCTTCTCCTTATCCCATCAGCCAGAGCAGCCAGGCGGGTGGGGACTAGGAAGAGGGCCTTCTCTGTGGCGGCCCCCCATATAGGAACTCCCTCCCTAGTGACCTTCGCCATGCCCCCTCCGTGATGAGCTTCCGCCGTGCATTAAAACATGGCTGTTCAGGCGGAATATGGGGTGGGTTAGGTTTTTAATGAGAATTTTTATATTGTTTTAATTATTATATTTATTGTGTTTTATTGTATTTTAATTGTACATCGCCCAGGGTGGCCGGGTGACCGGCCAGATGGGCGATTGATAAATGTAATAAATAAATAAATAAATAAATAAATACTGCCTCTGATACTGGAGGTAATATATAGTCTTCACCACTAGTAGCCACTGATAGCCTTCTCCTCCATGAATTTGTCTAACCCCCTTTTAAAGCCATCCAAATCGTTGGCCATCACTACATCTTGTGGAAGGAATTCCATAGTTTAACTATGTGCTGTGTGAAGAAGTCCCTCCTTTTATCTGTCCTGACTCTCCCACCAATCAGCTTAATGGGATGACCCCAGGTTTATGGGAGAAGGAGAAAAATGTCTCCCTATCCAATTTCTCCATGCCATGCATAATTTTGTACACCTCTATCATGTCTCCCCATACTCACCTGTTTTCCTAAGTGAAACATTCCCAGACACTGTAACCTTTCCTCATGGGGGAGTTGCTCCAGCCCCTTGATATTTTTGGTTGCCCCTTTCTAAAGTCAACATCACCACTGGGTATGTGGCTAGCAAGCAGGCATAGTCCCATTTCCCCTTTATGCATTCATTGAACACCTGAGGGATTTATGTAAAGATGCCTTATGTTATGTTATATTATGCTATTTATTTAAGGCTTCTTTATTCTGCTCTTCAGTCCCCACAAAAAGGAAAAGGCGATGGGGAGGGAGGAGGAAAAAAGCTAAGCCAAGCATCAGTTCTTAAAGGTACAGAGTTCTTATAACAACCACCTAGGGTAGAATCAGTGGAGGGAAGAGCCAATTAGCAGGACTCTCGGCAGATTTAATAGCCTTGCATCCCATCTCTCCCTCTGCTGTAGCCTGATGGAATGGCTGGATTTTAATTTCTCACATCTCTCTCTTTTTATCTTAGCCTGGCCCCTCCCTCTATTGTCTTCTATTGTCAAGTTTTAGATGAAAAGTTCCTTGGAGCAGCCCCATGGCTTTGGGAGGGGGGAGCCCTATGCCATAAAGTGATATCCACTGATGCTACCGCATGAATAATACCAATAACCACAGCATGTGTCATTAAAACTGCACCTAAGCACTATCCATTTCATCAGTCTTTTTCTTAACTTCTGGTGGCTGGCAGGGATGTCCCTGTAGTTTCTGGCATTGTGGGCATCCTATAGCTCCTTCACACCATATTTTTGACTCACTCCCTCAGTTTTCTCCCCAGCGATAATTTGCCCCGCCATTCTGTCTTGTGCTTTACTGCCACCACTGTTGCCATGGAAAATCCAGGCAGCCATTTTGCTGGCCAGGGGATGGGTGGAAGGAAATGTAAGCATCTTCTGGTTGCCAGGCAACATGAGGATGTTAAATGGCCCCCCCCCCCCCACTCCAGCTAGCAAAATGGCGACCTGTAGTTTTTGCAGCAGTAAGAGGCCTTGGAAGTTGAGCAACAGATACATACCCTCCAACATTTCACAGATGAAAATAGGGGGGACATGCATTTGAATTTGTAAGACATATGGTTAAGCAACATGAAGGTGTGATCAAGAGGGCATGGCCAGGCAACATGAAGGCGTGGCCAAGGGTATGGCCAGGCAACCAAAGGGCATGGTCAAGTGCAAAAGTTATTAGAGGAAACACACAAAATTTTATATATTATAAGAGATATATTTTATAAGTGGCTTTTGTAAAAAAAAAAATACCTTACTTAAACCCTTAATTGTTGATATCTGGTGTTTTTCATGGGGGGGGGGTGTCAGTGCTAGCAGGGCAATCTCTTTCTTTTTGTTTTAAAATTGTCAGGATTGGCACAAATTCAACAGGTGAAGCTTACCCACACCCCCAAACATGGAGCTTCAGAGAGAAGGGGAAGTTTCTTGCATTTCCTTCTGACACTGTACCTGTTAGAAGCACAGAGTCAGCTCTGTTAGGAAATAAAATCTTTGGGAATATAAAGATAGGAATCATGTGATAAATTCCCTCATTCACCTCTTTCTTGGTCCAGGCCAGTGGGTGCAGCCTCCACATCCTTTTTCTTTTCACTCAGCTAATCTCTTTCCCACAGCAAAATGCAGCAGAGGCAGCAGGTAGAGCATGCATGTGTGTGCACGCGCACACACACATCCTCACCTGGCCCTCCCAGCTTAGCAGAGTCTGTTCCCTCCCTGCTTTTAAAGGGGCCATGGGCAAAATTGCAGCTAACTAAAACTGCAAGCTTACCTGCAATTCTGCCCATGGCCCCTTTAAGAGTGGTTTAAAGTAGCTTGCAGTTGCGGGAGGCAGGGGAATTCGGGACTGTGTGACAAAGTGAGAAGCCATGATGGCTTCAGGGTTTTCATGATGGTCCCCAGCATTTTCGGGGCAATTGAAGACTATGCAAATAAAATCCAGCAACAGAATGCAGAAAGATGATAACCTTCATCAGGGCACTTAAGAGAAGAAATAACCATTTTAAACCAGTTTGGGATGAAATTGGACTGAATAAAATATATATGGGGGGCACAGGTATGGATAAAATTGGTATGCAGTAAGGGAGTGTGGTAGATCAACTTTAACATTGGCAGTGCGAGCTGCCAGCTTTTCAGCCAAGCTCTGTAACTATGCTTTTAATAGATTGATCTGCAGAGATTAGTGGGTGATAATGCTTATCTCTATGCTGTGAAAAGCTCCACTTGCTGATTTCTGCACACTGAGTTGCTATTAAAAGCAGAAGAGCAAATGTAAGCTCTCTTTTTCCTGGTCAGTTGGCAACCTTCTTAGTAACCCACCTCTCAAAGTTGTAGAGTTGAAAGGTCTGCCTCAGGGATGATTTCTGTGCTGTTTAAGAAATTTTGCTCCCTGTCAGCACTGTTTTTTCTGCCAGCTCCTATTACTCAGCATAACAAGGATTTGAATTGAGTGTTGAATCTGATTATATCAAGGGATTTGTCAAAAGGAATCATTTGTGGGCTATTATCTCGTACTCTCACATCTAGAATCCCATGGCGAGGAAGCAGCACTTTCGGATGCATTATATATTGCTACTCAAAAATGTGTTTGCAAGGAGGTTTAAAATAATTGTGGAACCCATCTTTCCTCTTTAGTTCAAATTACAGCCTTGGGCAGTAAGCTGGACAGGTCTCTCAAAAATGTTTCCCATTGACGTTTTCTATATTTCTCTGTTGTTTTTTTCAGTCACATTTGTTTAACATGGGCACAATGCGCCAGGAACCTGGCTCAGCTTGTCTGAGTGTGGAAAGCTAAGCAGGGTCAAGCCTTGTAGGCTCCTTCCAACTCTACAATCTATGAAAAAACCTGTCCTTTGTGAATCCTGTAAAGTGAATGGGAGCTGTGCTTACACACAATTATTTTCTGTGCAGCTCATGCACAAGATACCTGTGTGGCAAGCCATCTCCCATATTCTGAATGAGGTCAGAATGAGAAGGTTGGGTCAGAATGAGAAGGTTTCATAAGCATTCTTCTTCCCAGAGAGCAATAACTACCTGATGCTGTAGCTTTGCTGAAGCTTAAGTGGATATAAGCCCTGGTTATTGCTTGGGTGGGAGCCCCATTTAAACTACTCTTAACAGTGCAATCTTATACATGTCTACTCAGAAGTAAGTCCCATTGAGTTCAATGGGGCTTACTTCAGGTAAGTAGATATAGGAGTGCAGCAAGCTTTCTAAAGGAAGAGCTTAATTTATTTATTTATTTATAAATAAATAAATACGATTTAAGTTTCTACCCCAACCAAAAGAGCCGAGTTCAAAATGTAACAGCTCAGGCATCTGGATATGCCTGTTTAATAGTGACACATGTTAAGCCAGTGTTCCACAACCTGGTGCCCTCCAGATGACTGCAATTCCCATCATTCCCAGCCAGCATGGACAATCTGGCTGCCCTCCAGATGTTCAATGGATCTGGAGGGCACCAGGTTAGGCCTTCCTTTGCCAGGGCTTTCCCCAGTCAGTTTGTGGGGCAACAATCCCAGAACTACATTTGTTTCCAAACTGCTAACAAGGAACTTCTGCTCCACCTCTTAGTCCCCACTGGTGCTTCACTCACCCTCAGTTCTGCTCCTAGGCGCCGGTAGCCCTTTTTCAGTCTCTCTCTGCTTCCCTCTCCCTTCTCCTTTCCAGGTCAGAGAAACAGGTCACAGCAGGGGGAGTTGGGAAATACTGTTCCTAGACTCTGCAGTCCATTACATGGGAAATTTTTGTTTTGTTTTGGTTTTGGTTTTAATGTTGGAGACATCAATTCTAGGAATAGAAAAGGTGAATGAACAGTCTCCAAATAAAAAATGGAGTGAGGGATGGACAGCTATGTTCCAGCTGGTGAGCAATTAAAAATGGCATAGATAGGCTCAGAGAAAACCAGCGGCACACCTTGCAGTGACGACACAGGCACCGTCCAATAGGTGCCTGCGACAAAAGCGCAACCACTGTCTCCAACGCGAAATCGTGTGGGACTTGTTCAAGTGAGAAGAATGGCTGTTTCCCAGCAACTGCAATGTGTGGTCTCAAATGCTAAGAAGCAGCTTTCATTCTCAGAGAACAGGAGACTTCGGTGGGATAATGTCATTTGCGCAGGTTTGTAACATCTGTGCAGCCTGCTTGGGAGAAGACGAGTGCCTGGAAAGACTTTCACAGGGGTCCACATTTTCTCCCATCGATCCAACCCACCTTCTCTTCCGTACCCTGCCCCCAACAACTTAAACCCCTTCCACAACCTTTGTCATCTAACAACCAAAAGGAGAAGGCTCCCTCCCTGCCCCCAAACAGCTAGCACCATTATACATTTCTGTTCGCAAAGGACAGAGCCCATTATTACCTTGCATCATTTCTCTGCTGTGTGGTTTTATGACGCCATTTCATTTGTAGAAAATCTCATCTTTTGCTGACCTTTTGTCTCTAGTAGTCTCATAAAAGCCTTTATGCTCATACCTATTGTAGCTAGGCGTTTGCCATTCGCCACCCATTTCCAGAGTTCCATGACCTAAGGTGAGAACTGAGCTGCATCCAGCAATGCTTTGTGATGCTCCCTTGGCCGAAGCTGGCTGGAAATATAGGAGTTGCACCCAACACATCCGGGGGAGCACCAAGGGAAGGCTGACCTATTTGGTGCAGTAGTTCTTTGGGATTTGGCTGTTACTGACTCTTTTGCTCAGGGGTAGGGGAGCTGCAGCCCTCCAGATGTTCTGGAACTCCAGCTCCCATCAGTCCCAGCCAGCACGGCCAAGGATGATGGGAGTTGTAATCCAGCAACATCTGGAGGGCCACAGGTGCCCCACCGTGCCTTAGGTGTTACATGCGCCCTTTTAAATGGCATCGTCATGACAGCCAATTTATTTTATTTATTTATTATATTTATACCCCGCCTTTTTTCCTGAAAGGAACCCAAGGCGGCTTACATAATCCTCCTCCTCCTCTCCATTTCATCCTCACAACAACCCTGTGAGGTAGGTTAGGCTGAGAGTCAGTGACCAGCCCAAAGTCACCCAGTGAGTTTCATGGCCGAGCGGGGACTAGAACCTGGATCTCCCGAGTCCAGTCCAACACTCTCACCACTACACCACACTGGCTCCATGCTTCTTATCATCAGGCTTGGGCTCTGGTCTTTTCTTCCCTGGTATCCTGCCATGGTTCTCTTTGGTAACCAGTGATGTATCACAAGACAGTTTTTTTTCACTTGCTTTGCAAAAGTTCTACTTTTTGCCAGGCACGCCAAGTGCCTTGTAACTTCTAGGCTTTATCCCGGTTATCAGCAATACAGTCCCTGTGTCTTCCCACTGGCTTATTAGTCCGACTTGCTACTGCAAGATTTGTTTTAGTCTCCCAAAAACATGGCACAACAGGTCTCACCTGGAAGCTCAGCTCTCAGAAATGACAATCCTGTGTGGCTGAGAAGCTTATTGGGGTTTTGGAATGACTTTTCCTAGCAGTTCCTTGATCCTCCAGAATGCACTGTTTTGTTTCTAGCAAATCTTACGTTATCAACATCTAACCTGTGATGGATTTCTCTCTTCCCAAGGTGCCAGGAAAATAGAGAAGAATACTGGTAACAGTTCCTTCTAGTGATTTTTCTGGCTTTCTTATTATTGGCCAAAGAGTTTTGCTATGGACCTTCTCCTGCAGAAATTCAGGTGCCATCACTGGCTCAGTATCTGCCTAAGATGCAGATCAAATCATCTTTTCAACTTATCTGTTTTGAAAAGATGATTAAGATAAGAGTGTGTTATTATAACTATTATAAGAGCATAGCTGTATTCTCCTGTGCTTCCAGAGGAGAAGTTCCTAATGTGATACTGAGCACAAAATTCAACTTAATGAGAATCCAAGGATTCATCTTTAACCCCACCCCGCCCCCGAAAACCCAAGTTTCTAGCCCTTATGGCTGCAAAGATACACCTGAAAGTGTGCCAGCAACCATTGTTGAAACCTTAGAAACTTTAGAGGTTGCCAAATAAGATTTCCAGTGCCTGCAGATGGGTCTTTCATGCCCTGCCCCTCTACATGACTAGCAGATTATGCACATTTGTTCTGCTTGCATATTTTAAACAAGATCCCGAACTCATCTTTTTTTTCCCCTATGCAAAATTTAGCCAAGGGTACAAACACTAATGTGTAAACTGATAATGGCTTTGCTCTGGCTGCCCTCAGAGTGCCTGTTTAGCACAGCCCAGGGTTGCCACCTTGGAGGCTGGGGGCTCCAATGTCAGTGGGCCGGTGTATCCACTCCAGCTTCAGCCTGAACTTTTAAGGAGCCTATCTGTGGTGTTAAACTATATCCACAAAATAGGTTCAGCACCATGAATAGCTCCTTTAAAGTTCAGCCTGAAACCCAGAGTGGATACACAGCCCCACTGCCATTGGAGCCACCACCAGCCTTATTTTTACTGGCCTTGCTCACATTACTTTGACAGCAGCTTGGCAAACAGACATCACAGGCATGAAGTAAGTGACATTTATTATTATTTTTACCCATCACTCTATCCTCATTCCAAGAAAAGACTGCCACCTCCTTGGTTTCTGCATGTTAACTTAAGCTGCATTTCAGGGCAAGTGGCAAGGCCAGTAGAAAAAGTTGGCAGTGCAGAAATATCTACACTATACCATTCATTTCCCCAGTACAGCAGGAGACACGAGGCAGCTGTAGTCTCACCAGGGAGCAGAGAAATAAGGAATAACAAAATTCAGGAGGGGCGTAGTAGCTCGGTGGCAGAGCCCCTGCTTTGCATGCAGAAGGTCCCAGGATCAATCCCCGGCATCTCCAGATAGGGCAGGGGGGAAAAACCCTGCCTGAAACTCTGGAGAGCCGCTGCCAGTCAGTGTCGACAATACTGGGCTAGATGGACCCATGGCCTGACTCGCGCTATAAGGCAGCTTCCTAAAATTAAGGGAGGACCAAGTGAAAGAAGCCTCAGCTGCCTGGTCTCCAGCTCCATTGGGGGACTTCAAGGTCCAGGGTGGATATCTGGGTTGCAACTTATGCGGGGCCGGCCCTACCATTCGCCAGAGTGAGGCAGCTGCCTCGGGGGGCAGCGCCCAAGGCTGGAAGACACCAATGCGTGTGCCACACAACCTGCCCTGCACCCTCCAAGCCAGCCTGCTGCCCTCGTGCACAACAGTGGACACTGACCCATCCCCAGCACGCCGGGGACTGCCAGTCACGTCGGCCGGCTTCTGTACATGGAATGCGGGCGGAGGGGATCATTTACGTCATGGAGAAAAAGGTCTTGAGACAGTCCTGAGCCTATAAACCTAGACTAGGCCTTATTGCATGCGATAGGCGTCTCTGTGGCCAAGTTCCCTTGGCCAAGTCTTTTGACCAAAGTTTTAACTAGATATATATAAGGAGAGCCTAAGACTCCTCCCTCCAGTTACTTGCAGTTTTGATGGAAGGCTGACCATGCATCCCCCACCTTTTTTTTTTTTCTGGATGGGGCCTTGGAACAAGCAGACAAAACAAAACAAAACCCAGACTGGTCACTCCTATGCCTTTAACAGCAGGGTGTTTTTCACAGCATGGAGACAAGTGTGTTATTATTATCTCCTGCTATTGTCTGCAGATCAAGCTGCTGTTAAAGGCACAAGGGCACAGTTTGGTACAGAATGAACCAAATTTGCAGCACAAATCCTATACACTGTGTTCAGTAAGGCTTACGCCTTAGTAAATATGTTTGGGATTGCAACCCCAGTGAGCCTTATCCATGACATCCCTCCTGACGGGTGTTATGAGCACCCTCTAGCCTCCACAGCCCTGAAGTATGAGACCCAGTGTCCACAGCTATTCCTAATCCTTTTCATATCTCATCTCCTTCCTGCTGAGGGGTCCCCTTCCACCTTGCTGCTCCATATAGACCTTGCTGCCACAGATTCCATGTCCAATGCAAGCCTCATGTCCTACTTGTGGGTTTCCGAGGGGCAGCTGGCTGGCCACTGTGTGAACAAAATGCTGGACTAGATGGACCCTTGGTCTGATCCGGCATGGCTCTTATCATCTTAAGCCTCTAGCATGCTTCAGAATTCAGATCCCCTTCGTGATGCTTCTGCTTTGACATCTGAGCTCCTTGGTACACCCTGATAACATCACTACAGCCCACGCAAGCTAACTAATGGCATGGTCTCAGAGCGAGGAAAAGGGCAATTATGGGCTAGAATGAGTCAGTTGGAAAGGTGCAGAAAAGGCTAACTGTGGTAGGTGAATTGCATGCTGGGAGCCATAGTAGAGGCATGAAAAGGAGCTGGGAGGAGGAGGAAGAGGAAGAGAAGGGAAGAATCAGGGTAATTGCAGAGTGATGGTGTTTGTTTCAGTTTTAGTGAAGGCCTAGAATAAAGAAACTTTTAAGTATCTGTTTCTGGTGTCTTGGGATTCTTGCAATACAACACCAGCCAAAATGATCAAGGGGCTGGAGCAAGGCCCCTACGAGGAAAGGTTATAACATCTGGGTCTTTTTAGCTTAGACAAGTAAGAAGGGACATGATAGAAGTGTATAAAAGTATACAAGGTATAGAGAAAGTAGATATAATAAAGAATTTTGTTTTTGTTTTTCCAAACATCAGAACCGGGTGGGCGGGGGGAGGAGGATCCAATGAAGCTGAATGGTGGGAGATTCTGGATGGACAAAAGTAAGTACTTTTTCCACACAACACATAGTTAAACGACGGAATGTGCTTCTACAAGGTGCAGGGATGGCCACCAACCTGGATGGCTTTAAAGGAGGATTAGACCAATGCATGGTAGATAAGGCTGTCAGTGGCTACTAGTCATATGATGGTTCTGTGCTACCTCCAGGATCAGAGGTGCCATGCCTCTGAAAACCAGTTATTTAATTGGGAACAACAGTGGGAGAGAGCTATTTTGCCCTCATGGTCTGCTTGTGGGCTTCCCAGTGGCATCTGGTTGGCCGCTGTGGGAAACTGGTTGCTGGACTAGATCAACCTTTAGTCTGATCTAGCAGGGCTCTTCGTATGTTCTTATGTCCAGCGGGCAGTGGTATCGGTTTTAGCAAAACCATCCCTCTTTCCTGGAAGCTGGACCTCCTTGTGAGAAACTGGGATCTCTCACACTGCATGCTTGCAATCTGTGATGTTCAAAACCTGCATTCTCCTTCTGTGCTTTTAAGGAGTGGAACAGTATTAAGATCATTGTATTTAAGTGGCTTGAGAGATTTTCATTTCCCACCAGTTAAAAAAAGTAAGCAAACAAGCATTGGAAATCAATATCACAAGAAAACCCTAACTACCAAGATTATATTGAAAACTTGACATTCACAGTAAAAGCTTCTTGTGTATGCGAAGGAATATAGTTGGCTATGTTTTAATAATCTGAACAATATCATGTTCAGGATGATGGTAGGTAGGAATCTCAAACATCAGAAGCTCAAATAAATGGGAGTTCTTCATTTTTACATGAAGATAGGGCAAGCACATTTAATTCAGCTAAATGCTCAATCCTGTACATAGTTAAGCATGACAAAGTAAGTCCATTAAGGGGACAATCCTATGCGTGTTTAGACAGAAAAAAGTCCTATAACTCCCAGCATTCTGGGAGTTGTAGGACTTTTTCTGTCTAAACCATAGGATCGCACCCTAAATCCATATGCTTAAGCACATCTAGTTGTGCATGCGATCCGACTGCTCAGCTGAAATCCTGTGTGCACATACTTTGGGAGTATGCCCCATTGAACACATCAGAGCTTTGTCAGGGATGCTTCGTGTATTATAGATTTGCAGATCAGGGGGAGGGAACCTGGTGCTATCCAGATGTTTTGGCCTGCAACTCCCATCTACCCCAGCCAGCATGGCCAATAGTCAGGGATTATAGGAGCCATAGTCCAAAACATTTGGAAAGCACCTGGTTGCCTACTTCTCATATAGACTGCAGCATGTGGGCTTTCTCATAGCACCTACATGCAACAGGAAATTTCCTGTGACTTTCACACCTGATAACCTGCATGTGAGTTATGTGTGATTCCATGTAGGGACATGGGGGCATCATTCTTGTTGGAAATCTGTAGTGTGTGAACCAGCCCTCTCTGCAGTGGCTTACCGTAGAGAAATTTGTCTTTAAGGACACAAGACCATTGAGTCAGGGACACATGCAATTAAGTGGCAAATGAAGTGTCCATGTAGAGGAACCCATAGATAACTACCTCATGCTGCATCATCTGGGTCTCAAAGTCAATGTACCTTGAACATTCCATATGCTAATGAAAAACAAAGCTTTGCTACAGGGAAGGGCTCAGCGAAAAGAACCCTTGAAAATGCTGGATGACTCAACAAAGAGATTTAAGCTGCAGCCCTTCCTGAACACAGTGAGGCATCCATAAGCCTCTGAGACTTTCTCCACAGAACTGTGTGGGGCTCTGTAGCCTTTTCAGGAATGCTCAGATACTGCATCCTCCATAGTAAAGATGGGTGGAGTGCTTCAGTGCATGTTAATCAATGTGTGGAGATGCCTTGAGGGTGAAGCTGTAATAATATTATATTTAGCATTTGTATCATGTTTCCAAGTATTCAAAGCTCTTCACATGCAATTTGCTGTAACCTTATAACAACCCTATCAGGTAGATGAGTATTATCATCTCCATATTGCAGTGGAGTGGGTTGAGGTTGAGAAATTATTTATTTATTTATTTATTTATTGAAAGAAATTATGGCTTCCCTAAGGCCACAACAACAATAAAAAGACAGCTGCCCAAGTGAATTGGTTCCCAACTCCTTTTGAGATATTCTCTTTCACAAGGAAAATTTCTTCTGACGCTTCTTGGAAATCTATTGGGGGGGGGGGGTTATGTCTTTTCCAGCTTACCTAAGCACCTGAGTCTCCTTAGGCGAGCTGGAAGTGAAGCATTCCCAATTTCCCATGATAAAGAGAATATCTCAAAATGTGTTGTGCAGTTCACTTGTGCAGTTCTTGTTTCTCTCTTCTTTTGGTCTTCTACAGCTGGTTTGATCCTCTCCTTTGTGTCTTTCCTAAGGCCACCTAGTGAGTTTGTGGCAGAGGCAAGTTCCTAACCAAAGACTTCCTGATTCATACCTAAGACTGCAATCCTGAACACACTTACAAGGGAATAAGCCCTTTGAATATACTAGGAACTACTTTCATAAGAACATAAGAAGAGTCATGCTGGATCAGACCAAGGTCCATCTAGTCCAGCATTCTGTTCCAACAGTGGCCAATCAGCTGCCTGTGGGGAGCCCACAAGTAGGACATGATTGCAATAGCACCCTCCTTCTCGTGTTCTCCAGCAACTAGTATAAAGAGGCATACTGCCTCTGATACTGGGGGTGGCATATAGCCAACAGGACTAGTAGCCATTGATAGCCTTCTCCCCCATGATTTTTTCTAATTCCCTTTTAAAGCCATCCAAATTGGTGGCCTTCACTACATCTTGTGGCAGTGAATCCCATACTTTAACTATGCGCTGTGTGAAGAAGTACTGGTACTTCCTTTTATCTGTCTTAAATCTTCCAAGTGCCATACAATTGTAATCAGTCTCTCTCTTTCTCTCTCTCTCTCTCTCTCTCTGTGTGTGTGTGTAAGAAAAGGGTAAATGGGGCAGATGAATGACAACTGAAAGTTTCTTAATAGTGAATTGCCAAGCTGCCAGCCACATTTATTGTTAGGGAAATTACAGGTAGTGACATGCTCAAACTAAGAATGAAGTAATCTAGGTCTGTGTGTGTACATGTGTGCAGAGAAACAAAAGAACTGCAGTTTGAAACAGAGAGTGAGACTGACAGTGCCTCCAGATGCGGCTTTTAACATGCAAATCACCATGCCTCCTTCACACAATTTTATGGGGGGTCCAGATGACATTGTAAAACATTTGTAACTGTCCTGTGTTTTTCCACTGCTTCTTCCATCTTTTCTCTTACTGCTTCTTCTGTCTTTTCTCTTACTAGAAAAAAAAAAGTCTGATAAGGAAGAAAAGACAGAATAGGTGCACATGCCTTTTGATTGGTAGCTCTAGGAGACCTCCGTCTGGAAACACCTTAGTGTCAGGGAGGCTCATATGCTCAACAAAGAGGTCTGAGACACCAGTTAAAATGGGGGGGGGGGAGACAAGATCTGGGAGTAATCTACAGCTGGTACAGACAATATCTTTGGGCCAATTTGGCCCACTATGTGGAGAAGAGTGAGGATGTGCATAGGAATATAGGAAACTGCCCTTATACTAAGTCAGACCATTATTCCATTGGTCCATCTAGCCCAGTGGCTCTTCAGGGTTTGGGGCAGGAGTTTTTCCAGCCCTACCTGGAGATGCCACAGATTGGACCTGGGACCTTCTGCATGCAAAGGATGTGTCCTACCACTGGCCTACGGCCCTTCCCCTCCCACACTGTCCATATGCGGATGGCATGCCTGAAGTCAGGCCTGACATACAGTCTGAAAAAACACATAAGCCTCAAATAGGCAGTTGATTCCTGGAAGATACCCAGGGAATTTTGACCATGCTGTTGAGGCCTACACATGTTAGATATTGTGGGGAACGGGCAGCCTTCCCCAAACTGGTGCCCTCCAGATGTTATGGACTTCAACTCCCATCAGTCCCAGCCAGAAGAGCCAATGGCCATGCTTGCTTAGGGTGATAGGAACTGTAGTCCAACATACCTAGAGGGCACCAGGTTGGGGAAGGCTGCTCTAGAAGGTAAGAAGAGGGAATGAGAGAGGGGAAGAAGATGCATCATGCAGCATATGGTGTGCAAAATGTTATGGATCAAAAAGACCCAATTAGGTTAATTCCTAGCCCAGTACATGCAAGCCTAATGCAGAGATAGATTCCTTACAGTATCTCTGAGGGCCATTTTACATATTTTATTCTTTACATTTTTGTCCCACCCTTCCTCCAAGCTCTGTGTGGTGTAACGTGGTTCTGCTGCCTCCATTTCATTCTTGCAACAGCCCCGACAGGTAGATTAGGCTGGGAGATGGTGACCTGCTAAAGATCACCCAGTGACCTCCCTCCACGGATGAGTGGGGATTTGAAACCAAGTTTCCTCCAAGCAAGTTCAGCACACTAAGCACCACTGCCCCACATTGGATCTCAGTATTACACAGCACTGAACCTTGGTTTGCCACCTAATGTACATTCAAACGGGAGCTGCAGCCAATCCCGTTTCTCTCACAGTTGTACCTGCATGATACACAGGTGGTTATCAAATAATTTGGCCACAGTGGTACAGGGCAGGCACTAGTAGCCTCAAGACTGGATTATTCCAATGCACTCTATGTGGGGCTGCCCTCAAGGTTGGTCTGGATGCTGCAGCTAGTGCAGAATGCAGCAGCTCAGCAGTCGATGCTGGGAGCCGCCCCTTTTCAGCATGTAACTATCCTCTGCTGAGAGGGAACTGCACTGGCTGTCTATCCACTACCGTGTTGGAGGATATGGAAAGGAGTCGGTCCTATACTGGTTAGGACAAAGCAGAGTTTTCCCACTTATGCACAACCTGGTTATTGAAACTGGTTATCACCACATAGGTTGCTAAACCCTGCTAAAAAGGCTTGTAAAAGGAAACAGATTGTCCAAACAAGGTTTAAAACTAATAAAGACATTTATTAGTTTTACTTACAGTCCGTTTATTCTTATGGGTGTGTCCATCATGTTGGAGAGGAAGAGAGAGAGTTGGCCACAGAGAGACCGGAAGTAGGGAGGAGGGGTTATAAAACATGCACTGTTGTAAAAAAATAAATACCTGTTTGGTGCATGCACACATTACATTTTTGGAAATATGCTTTCAAAAAGTTAGATGTGCACCTAAATACCATAATACGTGAAGAGCAATGTGAATGAGTAGCAGTCAGGATCATAGTCCCAAAGTCTGATAAACCTCCAAGGAAAGGAGCCCCCTATGGTTGTGATAACACTGTTTTGCAGGCTGCTGCTTTCAGATGTTCTTGTTCAGAAAGCCACAAGAGAGAGGGGAGGTAACAAGCAGCCATGCAAGGAAAACAGCAGAAGGTGTGCATAAGATTAACTGAGCCAATGAAATGTGTGGGAATGTGGCGAAGTGGTTAGTGTGTTGGACTGAGATCTCAGGAGTCACCCTACTTGGCCATGAAGCTCACTGGGTGACTTTGGGCCACTCACTGACTCTCAGCCTAACCTACCTCACAGGGAGGGTTGTTGTGAAATAAAATGGAGAGGAGGGGGAGGAGGATTACGTATGTAAAATGACTTGGATTCCTTGGAGGAAGAAAGGTGGGATATAAATGTAATAATAAATAATGATTAAAAAATGAAATGTTCCAGATCCCAAAGCGTTTTCAGGCTGCATAGCTGTTCTTTAGTGGGACTTTATTTATTCCTTAGCTAGTAAATGAACATTTGGGTAGATTACAACAAGTAAAGGAACATTTGGGTAGGTTGGGCAATACCTTAATTAATGGAGGTCTCAAACATTTGCACAATATTTTGTGACATTTTGGTTGATCCTAATAAAGATATTGCCCAACTGTGGATTGTGTAGTTTTTTCTTATGGGCCCAGACCTTTGCTTTTTATTCAGGCAGATGTAACTGCCTTAAGGAAGATCAAAATAGTCCACTATGACTTCGTGTTCGACAGCTCGTGAGCAGAATAAGTGTATATTGATAGTAATTGCCAAGAAAGTACAGAGCTTGCATCCACACACACCCTTTTCCTGGACTAATTATATCCTGCTGTATTCTGGTGGTGACTTCAGTGATAAATGTTTCTTTTTTCCACCTCTAATTACTCAGGATTTTATTGCTTCTCATTTGTACATGGAGCTCAAACACCCACCAACTCTCTGGCTTCCCTATGGAAAGCAAGCTATGAACTGACTCACAGGAAATGTGGGACGCCCTTGACTAGGCAAATCTGATGGATCTGATCTTGGTTCCAGGTCACCAAATCCAGAGCAGGGGAAACCTTCTTGCAGGCAATCAATAAGTCAAGTTGTGTCAAACAAGCACAGGTTGCCAAGCAATAAATATGCCACCTTTTGTTTCCTCCCAGACAGAGGTTCTGTGACTTTAACAGCTGCACGACATGTGGCAATCCACAAGTGCAGCATTCTCCAGCGCAGAGATGCAGTAGTGTGGAGGCTACACCTGTTGATTTTCTGCTTCTTATGCAACTGTTAAAGGCACGAGGAAAGGGGCAGTTGGATTCACTGGCAATTTTTCTGCATCTTATTGCCATGGGAACATTCGGAGACAACTTCAGAAGGATAAACTTCAAATATTCTTCTTCTTTTTTCCTTGCAACTCTTCTTTGCTGCTTCTAGATAGGCACACACACAGAGGAGGGGGAAAGGGACATATCAACAGTGCTGCATCCTTTTCACAGCCTGTGGATTACAGGCAAATGCTAACTTTCAAGAGTGGAAATCCAAAGCATCTTTACTTTGGTCCAGAGATCTGAGGTGCTGGAACATACCATATTATTGACCAAAGCTAACTCAAACTTCACCCATGTTACGCTGAGACATCAGTTAATGTCTCCCATGCTCATTTTTTCAGCTATTAACCATTTTTCCACATCCCATTCATTGCTAATTTCACACACAGACAAAAGTTACAAGAAGGACCAGAGCAGATTGGGATGCGGGGGCACACTTCAGATAGGAATGACATGTGGGAAACTCAGACAGGACGATCGTACCACTGGGTGTCTTGCTGTGTGTACACTCAGTGGGACCTCGATTTGTAGGATTATCACATTTTACAGTTTACAGTTTCCTGTGATTCCCTACATCAGGGGCGGGGAACCTTTTTGGGCTTGGGGGCTAGATTGCCCTCCTAAACCCCTCCCGTGCAGTGGATGATGCTGGGAGGGGCATCCATGAATTTAGGGGCAGGTCCCCATTCCCTGACATAATTGAGTCTCCAGCCAAAGCTCCTCCAGCCGGCGCCTCTGCCTGTTTTGCCCCACATGGGCTTTTTCTAGGCAAGGAAAGCCCAGGCAGAGCTAAGCTGCCTCCCATACCAAGGTGCTGGCTGGAGGAACACTCCTCTAGCCAGCACCTCACTCAGGGAAAGCCCGGGTGGAGTAAAGGCCACCAAGGGATTGGCTTCACTCCTCCTTTGCATTCCCTGCACAAGAAAGGTGATGGAGGAGTGAAGCAACTGAGCCGTTACTCAGTTGCTTTCCAGCCCGCTATCCCTTCTGATGGGGTGGGGCAGCTTTAGGGAGGGGCCTCACACATGGATGCACAGGCTGGATGGATGGACCTCAACAGCCTCACCCCTGCTTCTCTACTTCCCCTGTCTTGTGTCAGGGCCGGATTAAGATAGGGGCTATTGGAGCTGCAGCTCCAGGCCCCTACCCCAAAACAGGCCCACAATCAGGACCGGTGCAGGGCAGTTTGGCGCCCCAGGCGAAATAATATTTAGCGCCCCCCCTCTCCAAAGCAGCCCTGCTCTGCAAAAAAAAAACACCCCTGCGCCGCCGCCACTAACCTACCTTCCCCCCGCCCTGGCGGCGGCTGCTGCTGCTGCTGCCACCGCTGCCGCCGCCAAGGAGGAGGAGGAAGTAACGCGACGGGACCCCCGCGCTGTTTTTTGCCGGGGAAACCATGGCAACAGGGCTGTTTAAGCCCTGTTGCCCTGGTTCCTCCTGCCAAAACAACGCGGGTGGGGCTCCGGAAGCGACACGACGCAGAGAAGGTAGGTGGCGGGGGGCGGGGATGGAGGTGATGGTGGTGGGAGGCGCAGCGGCAGCGAGCGGGAGGGCGGGGGGAGGTGCAGTGGCGAGCGGGACGGGAGGGCGCGGCGGCGGCAGGCGGGAGGGAGGGAGGGAGGGGAGGCGGAGGCCTGGCGGGGGCGGCGCAGCGGAGGCAGAGGCCTGGCGGGGGCGGCGCAGCGGCAGCGAAGAGGAGCGCAGCGTTTCTGCGCCCTCTTCAGCCGCGCGCCCTCCTCAGCACCAGGCCCATAATGCTCTTAATCCGGCCCTGTCTTGTGTTGCCGCTGCTCTCTAGCTTGCTGTGACTGGCATCTCATTTTTGTGGCAAGCTCTTTGGGAGTATTCATGGCTTGTTTCTCTGTTCTTTTCTTTTCCTGGGGTCCTAGACCTATGAAAGCTTCAACCCGGGGTAACATGAGCTCAACCCTAATTGGAGAAACTTAAAGGACAAGCGTGAAAGGATTGCAGCTCAGTGGTAGAGCGCCTGCTTTGCATGAACCCAGTCAGTAGAAGGCAGCTTCCTATGTTCTAATCCACATGATCAGAACTCATCCCTGCAGCCACAATTGGTGCACATCACTGCTGACTACGAGAAGTGATCACTTGATTAATTTGTTGCCTGGCTGGAACAATCCTTTGTTGTGTGATGATGGGAGTAACGTTTTTCACACTTCAGTGAAGGCTGAAAATTGATCTGGTCAAGATACATAGCTATCAGATGGGAATGCATTTTCATCCACCACACAGCCAGGGCCAATTTTCAGCCAGAGGAATGAACTCTGGGGGAGGCCAAGCCAAGATACCTCACTCGGATCTCTGGAGAGAGGAGGAAAATCAATAATACTTTGTATTGCTCTCTGCTGTTCAATCAGATCTTTGATTGGCTGGAGGAAGCAAGACCCCTGTAGCATTTTTTGCTGTTAGGAGGTGACTCTGATTCAGGGCCTCCATCCTGGTAAGTGGCAATTCCAGGCCAAAATGAGCAGAGAGTGCTCTTCTGGGAACACTAAAGAAACTCCTCTGACAAAGTCATAGAAAGAAAGTAATGCGCTTTTGAAAATTTCTGCTCCTTGATCATGCTGCCAGGCTTTGCATCAGTTGCCATGTTAAAAGAATATAGAACCATTAAGACTAGGGACAGTTAGACTGCAATCCTATGCACACTTACCTGGGAGTAAGTGCCATTGAACTCAATGGGGCTTACTTCTGAGTAGGCTTGCCTAGGAGTGCACTGTTTGAAAAATGTGAAGCATCGGCTAGACACCTTGGAGACATGCCACAATTGAACTAAAATGAAACCATTAGAATTTAAGAATAAAAGTGTTGCACACTTCTTCTTCTTTTGGCAATCTTCAAGATAAACACAGAAAAGGCCCATTTCTCTTTCAATGAATCATGGGACTGACAATGGAATTATGTGTCAGAGCATTATTCCAGGTACCCCAAGTACCTGGAAGTCAGTTGCCAGGTACCCAAGTCAGTGGAAACTTAATTCTGACCAGCCAAGAGCCTAAAGTGAAGCATTCCACTGGAGGGGATGGATGGGGAGATAAATCTGGTATGAATTAATAAGAAGATCTTTTAAATTGCAATTGTGCATTTTCCTCATCCTTCTTCCAATACTGAACTTGTCTATCAGTTTAGAAGTGAACTGCAGCCAATAAGGTAGTGATGGGACTACCACCCCTTCCAGGTATGCAGAAGAATGTAAAGTAAAAGAAAAATCAATATTAAAGAAAGAAAGAAAGAAAAACCTATATTCTTTAGCCTCCAGGTCTTAGGGAATGTTATTGTCTATCCATCTATCTATTATTACAAGTATTCATGACCTGCCTTTCGGGATACAAATCCTTCCAATGCTGCTTACAAGTAACATCAGTGGAAAATACATTAATAACATCACCATAATAACATCAAAATGTCATCGGGATCCTTCCCACAGGGCAGCTGGTGGTGGTAGATGGTCCTGTGGTGGGGCAGTAATGGTGGAGTCTAGCTAGAACAGGCTCTGATGCAGCCTTTGCCTGACTCTTCAGTTGAGCCATGGAATGCTTGGGGTGGGGTGCACTGAAATGAGAGGGAAAAGTATTGCGCACTGAAATGAGCCACTGTGGCGTAGGGGTTAGCGTGTTGGACTGGGAGTCTGGAGATCCAGGTTCTAGTCCCCGCTCGGCCATGAAACTCACTGGGTGACTTTGGGCCAGTCACTGACTCTCCTGCCTAACCTACCTCACAGGGTTGTTGTGAGGATAAAATGGAGAGGAGGATTATATAAGCCGCCTTGGGTTCCTTGCAGGAAAAAAGGTGGGGTATAAATATAATAAATAAATACATACATACATACATACATAAATACATAAATAAATAAATGAAAGGGAGTTGGGTCACTGGGCAGTGCGTGCTATTAAAAAACCCCCTCTCCTCTCCATGCAAGGGGGAGGTTTCCAGAGTGAGGAAAGGGGGGGGAATACTGTTTTCACTTTCCCACCTTCCAGAAACCTCCCCTCTCCTCTTCTTTCTCACCTCCTTCTCATCATTGCTGCTTGCTTGCTTGCTTGCTTGCTTGCTTAACAGGCAGAGAGGCAGTGGCATCTACTGCTCCTCCTTCTGACCACCGCCGCCGCCAGTGTCTGGGCCTGGAGTGAAAGGCAGGTGAACAAGCAGGCTGCAGTGGTGAAGAGGAGGAGCAACTCCAGGGGGCTCTTGACAGTGGGAGCATGGGCCCTCAACAGGTGGGCCCAACCCTGCGTACCCTTGATGCTGGCCATGCTTCTCTGCTATATAGCAATAAAAAGCTCAGTTTGGGAACAGGCAGCTAGCCCCAAACCTGAGACCTTTCATATAGCACAGTAGGGGAAGATTTCAAGAGGACATGAAAGAAAAAAGGGTATCCTTTTCTATTCCTTTGCCACTCCTCAAACCTCCCCTCACCCTCTGCAGCACTAACGCTAGTGGCTTGGAAAACACTGCAACATTTTCTTGTGGGTTTCAATTTGCCACATTATATCTTTCTGTTTCAATGAATAATTCAGTAATAACCTATTGTTCTCTTCAGGTTCCCTCTCCTGCCCACTCACCCATCCCAACGCCATGCCCAGATTGATGATTTTTCTGCCCAATATGGTTAACACTACATTTTAAGAGTAGGATGCAATATCAAAATATTAATTACTTTAACGAATACGAATGCAGTTGGTGGTAGAAGGCCCTGGGGAGACAGTCCAGATGGAGCTATTCCATCAAGCTGCAGCAGAGAGAGAAATGGGAATCAAGGAAGCATTGGTCTCGCGAAGAGGCCAGCTGCATTTGGTTTTTCCTCTCCCTGAACCGGTTTCCATTACAGCTGGTCATTATAAGAAGAACTATTTAAGACTTGGTGTGCAGGTTTGCTGTTTTCTTCTTCTCTCCCATTCCCCTTTTTTCCTTTTGTGTCATGTCTTTTACATTGTAAACCTATGAGCAGGGGACTGTCTGGTTTTTATTGATCATGTGTAAGCTGCTCTAGATGTGGTCTTGTCTGAAGAGAGGGATAAAAATAAAAGGAATAAATAAATAAATATGTACGTACATACGTAGCCAAAATGGCACCATACACACACAAGATGGCATCAGTAGGCTTGAGGGAACCCCAAATTGTGAAGATGTACAAATCTTTTTTGGGGGGACTTTAGGGTTATCCCCAATGCCAGCCCAGTGAGGAGGGAGCATGTTTAGTGGCCACACAGTGCTGGCTGAGTGTTGGAGGGAACAGAAAACTGGTGGGAGGAGTTGAGGAAATGGAATGGAGTATCCTTGAAGAGGGCATGGCTGGCTGGAACCCTGCACAGGAGCACTCCACACTGCAACATTTTGTTGCAGGTCCCACTTGTGCTGTTGTTGCAGTTGCTGTTGTTTTAATTCAGTATCATAATATGAATACTAAGAACATTCCCCCAAGTGCATCAATTCTGAACTAATTGATTCATTTCTGTAGCAGAAAAATGTATTAATTTTAAACTGAATTAAATATACCTAAACTTTCATAGCCTGAACCAGGAGAATTTCTGTCACAGCTGAACTTGAACCCAAAATTATCCCCCCCCTTTTTTTAATGGTTCAACTCCTTGAATACATTTTCATGAACCAATATTTTGGGTGCAGGGATGAGTGAGTAAACTTTCAAGTTTCACAGAGCTCTTCAGAAGAGAAAGAAAAAAGGAGGAAGAAGAGGTCTATAAAAGCCCCGGAACCTGCACATCCTGGCCAAGAGAAGTTGGCCTTCTTATCTCTCTGTTCTAAAGATAAGGAGAGTTCTCCAGTCTACAAGGTTGTCAGACTGACAAATTTCACCAACTCTTAAGTTTCCCTTTCAAAGTAAAAGCCAAAGTCAGATTCAGAGATACCGATCTCCTTTTTTTTAAGATTAGAAATAGGTCTATTATATGCATCCTGGAGAAAGGATGAATGGGCCATGTTGCTAGGAGGTCAGAAAGAACAAGTGTTAAAAGTCCCTTTATTGCCATAGAAGCAGCTGAGCCCTTCCCTCTAATAGTGGAGGGCTGTTCAAATTAAAACAGAGATCATGTGGAAGTTAGAGAAGGACTTCTTCCAAGGTTGAAACTCTTAATGGGCATTACGTTAGAGATGGAAGACCTCAGTTCTTGTAGATACTCAGTATATACTTTCATAAGTTCAGTGTGCCATCCCCAGTACACACACACACACACACACACACACACACACAGGGCAGGCAGAGCTTTGGTGTCAGGGCCAGCCCTACCACTAAGCAGAGTGAGGTGGTGAATCTCAGGCAGCAGATTTGGATTCTAGTAAAAGGGCAGCAAATTGTTAGTTACTTAGTTTGTGTTATTGTATTGTTACTGCCAAGGAGGAGGAGAGGTGTTTCTGGGATTTTCTGCCTCAGATGCCAAAATAACTTGGCTATGGGCGGAGGGGGGGGCGCTGTAGAATTTGCTGCTCTTCCTCAGGCAACATAATGTCTTGGGCCAGACCTGTTTGGTGGGTTACCATATTACAATGGGGACAGGCCTGGTGGATCACAAATCTCACAGGCTGCTTTACCATGTACCAAGTTGTTGAAGAAGGCAGCCAGAAGTCATTTTTGCCATTGGAATTGCACTTTTTTCCCCAGCTGCCACAACAGGGCCGGCCCTACCATTAGGCAGAGTGAGGCAACTGCCCCAGGCATAGGGTTGCCACCTATGAATCGCCAAAAAAAGAGGAAATGCATCACCAAAAAAGAGGAGAAAAGAAGATACAGATGTGCATAAAATGTGCATACACTTATTTCTATGTAGAGATGCAAATTTGGAAATTATTATTATAATTTAAATAGAAATACATCTCATCAGAATCTGGAAGACTGAACAGGTGACCTGTACGCCTTGCTCAGCTGTGCAGGTGCTGTTGACGGGCAGTTTCAAGGCTCAGCTCTTCCTGCTGATGGTTCTTTATCTTTAAACTGGACTTATTTTTTTTAATTTTAATTATTTATTACATCAGGAACGGTGCAGGGCTGTTTGGCGCCCTAGGCCAAATTATATTAGGCGCCCCCCCTCGTGCCGTGGGGGGGGCCTCCGGAGCAAAGCAGCCCTGCTCTGCAACATCCCCCGCCTCGTGCGCGACCGCGCGCGACCGCCGCCCGTCCGCCAACCACCTACCTTCCCACCGCCCACCGCTGCTGGCTGCTGCTGCCGCCGCCTCCTCCTCCGACGCGATGGGACGAAGGTAGGTAGATGGTTGGCGGGCGCGCGCGGGGGGCGGTTGCTGCTGCGGCGGCAGCGGCCGGCAAGCGGGCGGGGAGGAGCGGCGGAGGCGGCAGGCAGGGCAGGAGCGCGCTGGAGGCGAGGAAGGGGCGCAGAGTTTGTGCCCTCTTCCGCCACGCGCCCTAGGCAGCCGCCTGGGTCTGCCTAGCGGTAGCGCCGGCCCTGTATTACATTTATATACCGCCCAATAGCTGAAGCTGTCTGGGGCAGTTCACAACAATTAAAACCATAAAATACAACAGACAGGTCAGTCCTTCCACTAGAGGACACCTTCAAAATAGAGGCATTTGGCAGACATTGAAATAGAGGACTGTCCTCTGTAAAAGGGGACACGTGGCCACCTTTCTCAGGCAGCAGATGTTGAGGAGTGGGGAGATGTTGGAGGAAAGAGCTCTGTGTGGCACGTGGCCTTCCTTGCACCCATTAAGCTAGCCTGCTACCTTCCGGAGCAGTGGAAGATGGTTGCCTCATGGCCAATGTTGAACTAAGATTCAGTGGCCAGTCCGGTCAGCTTCTGTATGTGAAATGGGGGCGGGGGCACCATCTTGCCCTTCGCCTCAGGCAGCAAAATGTCTTGGGCCAGCCATGTGCCACACAAACATTGGGAACAGACGCAGCTGGCCTGCCTGCAGCCTAGAGATTTCCCCACATAATTCTTGGCACACGGTCGGCTGAGGAGGAGGGGCACAGCTGCTCTTTTGTCAGGAAACCTGTGTGAACCAGCCCACATTCGCCATATTAAAAGAATTTCAGTTGTCTGTTGTGATTCTTAGGGGTGTGCATGTGTTTAAAAAAAGAAGTATATTAAATTCTGATCCAGGAGGATTTGTGATCTCACACAGTACGGGCCCTGCATTAGCCAATTGGGCTGTTGGTTCTTCCCAACACATTTTAATAAATAAATAAATAAATAAGGGCAGATTTAAACTAAACCCTATCTGTCACGCACCCGTCTGTCAGCCGATGATGAGGCTACCGTGTGTAATTAAACAATCATTTATATTCTGTGCAGGCGTGTGCTGAACAATAAAGCGCTCTCAAGAGCCTCGTGCTGCTGAGGCGTTTAATCCATGCACAGAAGGAGGTTGCTGCAAAGCTGCTCCGGCAGAATGGGGCTCGTCGCCATGGAGCAGGGAGGGAGTTGGATTGCATTCTTCCATAATTTGACAAGGCTGTGGAATAATTTAAGGAGCTAATCAGGATGCTGTATTTCTTGGGCCATGTCCACATTTTAGGTTGCTTGATGGTTGGGGGGTGTATGCAGAGAAACAGCTTGGATAGGGAGCATTGGATACACCTTTTGGGAGGGATATACAGTGGGATATATATATATATATATATATATATATATGGACACGGACATACACAGGATAAATAGATAGATAGATGCATACAAAATGCATATATTTTTAAAATAATTTTTATTGTGAAATTTCAACCAAAAAAACATAAAAAGAAAGAAGAGAGAGAAAAAGATGATAGATAGATAGATAGACATAGATTTGTATATATCCATATCATTGAATACATATAAAATGTGTGTGTGTGTGTGTGTGTGTGTGTATATATATATATATATGAAAATACAACTTTCTAGCAATTATACATACGTACGTAGGCTTCAACAAAAGCAGACCAAATATCCAAATAAGTATCCATTCGAAGGAGGCATCTATATGCCAGCTGTTCAAATACTGAAAGGTTTGTAAGGCCCTCAATCCTGTTGCATTATAGGAGGTGAGTGTTTATCCTTCCAATGTTGTAAAAGTAAGTCTTTCAGCTGTCAAAAGGGCATGGAAAATCCATTTACACTGACCATTCATTAATTTCCAAGAAGCAGGTAGATAATTTAGGGCGCAATCCAGTGGGGATGCCCGTAACCCTCCAAACTTGGAGGATTACAGGGCATCCTATGGAGGGCGGAAGAAGCATGGAGGCAAAGGTCACCTCCGCGCTCCGCCCGCCCTGCAACTCAGCTAGACAGCCGATTCCTGGCCATCTAGCTGAGGCACTTTGGAGTGGAAGGAGGCTGGGGCACCTGCCAGGATACATCGTATCTTGGCGGCGCCGGTCTCCTCCCTTCCCCACCCCCTGGCTGGAACGCCCCCTAAGCCCCATCTCCAAGGTCACTCTTGTGACCTCAGAGACGCAGCCACCAGCATGGTTCTTTCTGTGCCAGCTGTGAGTGAGGATGGATGCTCTGAGCATGGAGACCCAGCTATGAGGTCGGAGCGATTTTCCAGCCTGATAGCTAGATCTCCCAAAAATCCTATGGCCGTCTAGACACTATCTAGCAGCCATAGGATTGTGCTGCCCAGAGAGCACATACATCCACAGATATTAAAGACTGTTCCAGTATAAAATGTATCCATATAATATAATCCATACGCCAGTGTGGCGTAGTGGTGAGAGTGTTGGACTGGGACTCGGGAGATCCGGGTTCTAGTCCCCGCTCGGCCATGAAACTCACTGGGTGACTTTGGGCCAGTCACTCACTCTTAGCCTAACCTATCTCACAGGGTTGTTGTGAGGATAAGATGGAGAGGTGGAGGAGGATTATGTAAGCCGCCTTGGGTTCCTTGTAGGAAAAAAAGGCAGGGTATAAATGTAATAAATAAATAAATAAATAAAACTTCCTCCCAAAAAGAAGCAACCACAGGACACTGCCAAAACATATGTTTAAAAGAAGCATTAGCGGCATTGCATTAGCTGCATTATTAAAGAGACACTAAGGTGTCCAATAGACATGAAACAAACATTTTAGCTGAATAAGACACAGCCTAAGATCCATAGATGCTACAGATATAGATGCCATGCCAAAGCAGTTGATTAGCAGTTGATCCATTGATTAGGCAATGTGGGACAATTGAGTTCTGTGGAGAAAGCCTGACACACATACAGTCATACGCACATACACCTACCATCTCTCCCCGAGGGGGCGAGAGAGAGGCACCGGAGATACAAGGAGGTAACCAGACAGATCTGCATACCAACAATGGGGCACCTCGGTCGGAATCCACAAAAACCAGGAAAGGACCATCAAAATGGCAGAGCAGTCTCAAAGAGCTGTGAAGTACCCAATATGTCACCTTTTCCCGGGCAGAATAAGCCCACCTGACATGAAGGGGCAGGGCAGGATAAGCCCACCTGACACAAAGGGGCAGGCATAAGCCCCACCTGACCACGCAAGGGCGGGAGAGCAGGAAACTGGTGGTAGAAAACCCCTCTCCCCACCCTTAGGGGGTTGTTGGGAACACGGGTTGCTTCGGCAAGTCCATTCCCCAGTGGTGGCTGGGATAAGCTGTTCTCTTCCCCAGATCAGGCGGATCCGGAGCCAGGCATGAAACTGACCAGCATAGAGTCTCGGGTCTAAGGTAACTGACTTTCCTCAATACGCTAGCCTGGGAACCCATTCATTGATAAAACTCGGAGATCACGTCAGGTCATGTTGACGTGGTAGTATACCTAGAAAGCTATTAGTTCCGCTCCATTTAACTTGTAAGTAAATAAACGCCTTATATGGTCATACAAAGGCTCTGGAGTTTCCTTTTGCTGCGCAAACCGCCTAGTCAATTTCAATCGCTTGTACGGGCTGTAGCTCAGTGCCAGTTAACCCATTAAGCGCCGAACTCACGCAGAGGACCCGGGTGCTGGTCCTCCACAAGTTCCCACTTCCATTCCTGCTTAGAACCCTGTATATCGTATTTATTCACCAATAACAAGTACTTATAGACATGGATTGTGGGTCACTTTGCCTGACCAGCCTCAATAAGTACTTCCAATATGTATAGGAAAGGGAAAGTTGTGTATGAAAATAAATGTGAACTTTCAGGTGTTGTTTTTTTTTAAAGCAGAATGATGCAGAAACTGTACAGAACAGAGTTATGATACATGAGAAATTGACATGGACAGGATATAGACTGATTCATACATTGCTAATTCACATTAGCCTTCTTCAGGCATTCGGGACAGGATGACAGTCAACACGCAAGGACTGGCCCTGCCCCCCTCTGCTGTTGCAGTTGTCACACTGTACACATGGAGGGTGACTTTAGCCCTATTCACGCATGCGCCTGCTTGCGTATAGGGCCAAACTGGGTAGGAGGACGTGGGTGCGCATGTAGGCCCCGCCCCCAACGTACCTGCGCACCCAGTTTCCATGTAGACCTTCATTCATTGAGCGCGAAGTTCTGAACAGGGCTCTGATCTCAGAAAACGTGGGTTTGGGAATCAGGGATTCTGTTGTAATGACTGGGGTAAAGGCAGTGCTAGGTACCAAAAAGATCCGTGGCTCAGGAAAAGAAATAAAATCACACATTTGAATGTGCTAATTTCCATATGCTCTATACTGTGTGCAGTGCATGCGTGCATGCGTGTGCATCTTTAAAAGAGCCTGTCTCCTAACGACACTGCTATTTGTAAAAAGGGGTATATGGACAGGGGAGAGGAGGGCATTTGATTTCAGGGGGAAAAAACCCTCAGGCAGAAAGATGGGGGGGGCACAGCAGGAGGTGAAGAACATGTGGGCAAAAAGCCAGCTAATCCAGGGGGATCAGATGCAACAGAGATCATCAGGGCCCCTGTACCTTTACTTCAGCAAGTGCCCCTGGACAGCAGGGTGGTGGGGCAGATGCCCTCCCAGAGATTCGGGGCTCCAGGCCTAGTGGGCTGCCCCCTAACACCACCTGTGGACTGGGGCCTAATATGTTTGGACTTGGGGGTTCACTTTCTCCACACCTTTCATCATTTTGTACACCTCTACCATGTTCCACGTTTACTCACCTTTTTTCTAAGCTAAAAATGTTGTAACGTTTCCTTCTAAGGGAGTTGCTCCAGCCCCTAGATGGTTTTGATGGCCGTCCTTTGCACCTTGTCCAGCTCTACAATATCCTTTTTTGAAGTGTCGTGACTAGAACTGTGCACTGGATTCCCCAACTCCATGGTGGAGTACCTGCTTTGCCTGCAAAAGGTCCTGGGTTCTGTCCCTGACATCTCCAGTTAAAAGACAGGATTGGCAGGTGACAGGATTCCATGCTTGTGACCCTAGGGAGCTGCTTGAGTCAGAGCAGGTAATACTGGGCTTGATGGACAAATAGGCTGAGCTAGTATAAGGCAGCTTCTTACGTTTCTCCTTTGTTTCCCTTGCCACCGTCTTCAGCCAGCCCAGGCACACAAAGATCTATGGGGAAATTTGCTGTGAACGGAATCCTGGCCTCAACTCCTTTGGGATAGAAAAAGAGCGATCGTTCTCATTAAGGAATGGAAGAATAACAAACAAACAGGCTTATCACAGCGAAGCTGGTGTACCCGGACTACCATGGGAGAACAGGGATTTTAAATCAGTCTCAAGAGCCCCAAGTCAAAACTTTTAACTACTAATCTAAGCATCATCTTTCCTAATGAAGTCTGAAATATGAATCGTATTTTGGTTGACTAATATTTCATTTGCCGCGGTGGATCACAAGTGAAAATTAAATTAAATTAAATTAGGCTCCCCTAAATGGGATAATTTTTGGAATGCAGAGAAGTGACAGCCAGCCAATTAGAGCCCAGGGGTGGGAGACAGATGAGCGGCCTAACACACCAGAGATGAGGAGCAGCAAGTAAAGTGTGTTCTTTCTATCCCTTCCCTTTCCAGGGTTCTGCCTTCTGTCCATCTCCAGTTATCCCATTCGTAATATTTATTCCCATTTCCTGTGGGGTGTGGAGGAGGGAACACCCAAGAAGCCGGGGGCCAGGCATGTTCAGAAACTGGGACTAGGAACAGGGCTAAAGGCAACCTGGTCCAGTTCTGTAACTCTAACTAGGCTTTTTGGGCCTAGCCCTTCAAGAGCTATATGGCTGTGAAAGACGATGGAGCCATCCCTCCTGTTCTCCCCCTCCCACTTATTCTGGGGAAAGAATGAGAGCTCTGCTTGCTGCTGCAGGAAAAAGGGGAGGGGGGGCGACAGCTGGAGCAGCCATATTTGCCTTGTCTTCCTTTGCTATGCCACTGTTAAAGGGTCAGCCTAGTGAGATGGTAGCCCTAGTCCAAACCTCTTTAGGAGATTTGGGGCATAGTAGCTGACTTCCATTTCTTCTGCTTTCTGTTTTTGTCTGTGATTTTTTTTTTTTTTTTTAAAGGTATGCCCTAGCATGACCTTCCCCAACATGGTGGCCTCCGGATGTGTTGGGCTAAAATCCCCATCATCCCCAGCCAGATGGGAGTTGTAGTCCAAGTCATCTGGAGGGAACCAGGTTGGGGAAGGCTGCTCGTGCATCTTGTACATGGGGTGGTGGTGCAAAAAAGGCTAGAATTCTGTGTCTCTGGCCTTGATTATGCTAGGTTTTCTTATTGGTGCACCACTGGCCATTTGTGGCCATACATAACATGCGACTGCACTGAAGAACACCGTGGGAGCTGGCGTTGTATAGTGGCTATGAGACGGAGCTATGAATCTGGCCCCTGCCATGTGTCCACCAGGCTGGCCATTTTGCCCCAGCCCTTCAACCTGCAATACAGGGATAACGAAACGTGCCATTCAGGGTTGTTGCAAGGGTTGCAAGATAATGTGGAGTATGCGCATGTGGAGTACTTTGAACATTCAAAAGTACCATACTAATGCTAAGTTTTCTTTATTAACAGCTAGGGACTCGTGTTTTTATATTGAAAATTGCACCAATTGAAAGATCAGCATGTCCTACTGCCCCTCACCATGCAACAAATATGTGTGGGCAGAAACCATGCAAACTGGATGTAATTATTTCTGTCACTTGTAGCAGGTGGAGGCTGCAAAGTCCATGTTTTTATCCTTCCCTCCTTCGTTTTCCCCTTCCACTCCATCTCCTTATTCATTTACCCTGATTAGAAGGTGAGGTGTATGTCCTGATTGGCCCAATTTCTACCTGCTTTCATTTTATTTTGCATATATGTTGTGTGATTCCTCCGCCTTGCAGATCCAATAGATGAGGAATGCTGTAGCTCTATCAGGGATGGGGAATGTGTGGCCCTCCATGTGTCATTAGACATTGCAGTTCCTATCATCATTCACCACTGGCTATGCCAGCTAGGGCTGATGGGAGTTGCAGTCCAACAGCATCCGAAGGGCCATGTGTTCCCATATGTTCCCCACCTCTGCTCTAGTTGATGAACTGCTGCTCCTGTTGATCTTCTGGGGAGATGTGTAAGGATGACACAAATGATGTGCCTCATAACCAAGAGTATTAAAACATGAGTGGCTGGAAATGTAGTTACCCACTAGTAAACTAAATTCAAGAGGGGTGGCCAACTTAGTCGCTTGACAGCAAGCAAACAAGCAAAAAACAAAAAAACACCTTGTGACACCTTGAAAACTGAGGGAGCAGTCCTATGGGCCCTAGGCAGCATCTGAGGGGCCATAGGATATTTCAGATGCCCTAATCCGAGGTCAGAGACAGCACTCCAACCTCAGAGGGGGGGATTTGTGCTCCGACTCCCCCTCCCCCCTGCTGCTGGCACGGAAAGAACCACGCCAGCTGCTCTCCGAGGTCGGGAACTCAACCTCAGAGAAGGGGAGAAGGGGGTGTTTCAATGAGTGGGGAGGGGAGGAGTGAAGAGGCCAGGATACAAATTTCCTGACTGTCAGAGCAATACGCCAATGGAACCAACTAGCTAGGGAGGTGGTGGGCTCTCCCACTCTGGAGGCATTCAAGGTGCAGCTGGACGGCCATCTGTCAGGGATGCTTTGACCTGGATTCCTGCACTGAGCAGGGGGTTGGACTCGATGGCCTTGTAGGCCCCTTCCAACTCTACTTTTCTATGATTCTATGATTCTCTCCTGCCTCCTTCCTTCCCCCCTCTGACACACATCAGCTAGACAGGCAAAAAAGCCCATCTAGCGAAAAATGCAGGTCGGGAGGACGGGGAGGCAAAGATCACCTCCGCCACTTCTCCTGCCCTGCATAGGATGCTCGTAAGCCTCCAAGTTCATCGAGGGCGCAAAGCCATAGGATTGTGCCCTAAGAGTGTAATCCGAACTGCTTTGGATGGCCAGCAGTGGGGGATTAGGATGAGAGAAAAGTGCACCTCCGCTGGCAAAGAAGGGCTCTGCCAGTAGGAGGGCATATCCGCTGAGGAGGTCACTTGCACATCACCTAAAAAGTGCGCACTGATGTGCATTGAATTTGTGTATGCTAATTTGTACATATGGATGCAAATTCGGAAATAATAACTTTAATTTAAACAGAAACACAATACATCAATCTTACTGTAGTGGGGAAGACTGTGACCAGTTGACCTGTGTGCCCGCTCAGTCTACTGCAGTGGCTCCCAAGTCCAACCTTGGGTCCGCAGATGTTGCTGGACTACAGCTGTCAGCATCCCTTGCCATTAGCCATGCTGGCTGGGTATGCTGGCAGCTGTAGGCCAGCAACATCTGGGGACCCAAGGTTGGGAACCACTGGTCTACTGTCTAGGTGCGAACTATGGATGGGCAACTTCAAGGCCCCTGCTCTCCTTCCGTGGTTTTTTTTTTTTAATCTTTAAACTAGACTTGGATCATATAGCCCTTCAAATAGAAGATGCCTTCAAATAGAGGACTGTCCACTGTAAAGTAGGACACATGGCGAGCCTAACATCCATCACGGAAGACCCCAATACACCCATGGAAAGCTCTGCAGGTGTAAATCTACTGCCCCCCCCACCCTCAGAGGTTAGACAGCTGACTAGCATAGATAAGACCATCTTAACAGTGCTGCCCAAGCTGTGGTATGTGCTTCCCAGAGATGTCTGCTGTTATTCCTTTCTGTGCTAACCCAAAGGAATTTTATTTAGGCCTTTGTAATTTGCTGCTGATTTGGATGTGTTTGGATTGTTTTAACTTACTGTTTCAGGTTTTTTAAATTATTAATTGTATTATTATTATTATTATTATTATTATTATTATTATTATTATTATTAAAAACACCTTTTGTTTGTTGGCTGCCTTGGAGACAGATGATGGGATTAAGATATTTTAAATAAATAAAAAACCATCCATGTATCTCTTTCCTGTATCCATTTCTTCAGCTGTTTTACCAGACATTTTGCTTTTCACACAGTGGGCAAGTGATTGCTTTTATTGTGTATTTATTTTTTGCATTTCTGCACCAGCCATTAGTCAAAGCTCTCTGGGCAGCTCACAAAACAAAAAATTAAAACCATAAAATATAATGACATAATAAAACCTAATATTAAAGAAGCTTGTTGAAAACAGAATGAAACCAAGGTAAAAACCAAGATAAAAGCCAGCAGCAGGGCAAAGATCTAAAAATGCATTAATACAATTTTTTAAAACTGAAGGACTAAAAAAGTCCTGGGAAAATAAAAAAAGGTCTTCACCAGGTGCCAAAAATAGCACAACGTAGGCACCAGGTGATCCCCTCTGGGGTATTACACAACCGGGGTGCCACTACTGAAAACGCCCTCTCCTGAGTAGCGACCCACCTCACCCCTTCAGCGAGCGAAGCCTTACCTGAAGAAGGGCCTCCGAAGATTATCTTAGGGTCCAGGCAGGTATATATGGACGAAGATGATCCTTCAGGTAACCTGGCCCCAAGCCATTTAGGGCTTTGTAGGTTAATACCAGCACTTTGAATTATGTCTAATCCTTCTCCATGCTCTCCCCCTCCCTTTTCTTTTTTTCTTTTCTTTTCTTCTCGTTCTCCAGGAACCTTCTGCATCATTTCACTGTGCACATGCGTGGCTGGAATCAACTTTGAGCTCTCCCGATACCCCCGGTACCTGTACGGACTTCCTGACGACATCAGCCACGGCTATGGCTGGTCAATGTTTTGTGCATGGGGGGGCCTGGGTCTCACTTTGATCTCCGGCTTCTTCTGCACACTGGCCCCCTCTGTTCAACCTGTCCCCAGGACCAACTGCCCCAAATCGAGACCTGAGAATGGGACAGTGTGCTAAAACAAATATAAACAAACCTATAAATATACATATTATAAATATATATATATATATATATACACATAAATATATATAGATCTCAAATGGATGCCAGTGCCAAGGTAGAGTGAAATCCAATATGGCGCCTACATCTTCTCTACAGACTTTGTTTCCCTCTTGTTCTTTCTCCAGGAGGTGGGAATAGCTTTTCTGCAACACCGCTCTTCCATCTCGTTCTTAAAAATCTTCAGCATCCCAATTCAAAAGTCAAGTGAACATATTGTCGCATCTGTCTACTGCCAGTTGGGTGGGATGTGGGAGGGAGGGAGGGAGAAAGGGATGTCTTGGTGTATGTGATACCGAGTCTGTACAGGAAGCTAAAGCAAAAACAAAAACGCTATCTTGTCTGTTGCAAATTGGGGAAATACAAACAGAAAATAAATCAAACATTTGAGTTACCTCTCTAAAATGTAACCTCCTCAAGGCCCATCTTCAGAATCTTCCTTCCTACACACTCTCCTCTTTAAAAACAAAACACAAATCTTGCCTAATATTTTTTCTCTGACTTACAACAAAGGGGAATGAAATAGAACATTAAGGAAGGTTTCCTTTCTTTGCTAAACTTTAGGGGGGGGGGAATCAAGAATCTTACAAAACAAAGCTGCAAATGAGGATGATTCAACGGATGCTCCAGTGATGCTGTTTTCAACTTCCAGCTGCCTTACATCCAGGCTTATTGATGAGGCGGAACTGCTGGCAGAAATGCGGGAGAAAGCCTCACTAAAATGCTGTGATACATGTGTGTATAACTCCTCCTCTTTCCCCCCTTTTTAAAAAAAAAAAAGAAAAGAAAAATGCAAAACATTGCAGTGTGATCATCTACCAAACCATCCTCACTGTGTTTGTTACTGAAGGCATCAAGACTTGTGGATGATGTTTGAGGGAAAGCGTCTGTTCTGAGGCAGCAAGTCTCATTGGCTGGATTTTGTTCTGCATGCGTTTTCCCCTGCCATGGAACAGTTGGAAATTCCACGTGCCAGGGAGAGGGCATTGTGGGTAGCGTGGGTGAGGGGAGATGACCCTTGTAGCTGGTTGGTTGGTTGGTTGGTTGTTGGGGTGATTGTGCAGGAGGAGTTTGGGTGGAGATTTGTGTTGTTGTTGTTGTTGCCGCCATTTTATAGACAACAGGGTAAAAGCCATTGTGAAGGAGAGGTGCGGGATTCTGAATTGAGTGTTGGTAATGAGAGATAAGAAGTGGTGCCTCTTGTTATGTTCATGTGCCCCAAAATGAGATGCCTCATACTTTGTCATCAGAAGCGACCTTATTTCACCAGATACCTACTTGCATTTGGGAGAAAACCTCTCCTTCACACGTATGGAGCAGAAGGGGTTGGAGGCAGAGAATGGAAATCCATTTCCCATAAGCTCAATGCTTGTATGATGTGGTTGTGACTCTTCAATTCAGACTCTCTCCCTCCCTCCCTGTGTTTCTTCCCCTCTTCTTATTTATTTTCTCCCTCCCCACTTCTCTCTATATACCCAATTCCTTCCACCATCCTTCATGCCAAAGATCCTGGGATAGCTAATTTTCTGGATGGTGCTGTGATAACATTTCTGTCATCCAGAAAAAAATAGATGACCCGTGATCTGAATAGTTCCTATGCAGAGGTGGCAGATGGGGTGAAAGAAAGAAATATTAAGGGAGTAGGTCATGCACGTTAGCTTTCATGGAATGAAGGCTGGCAGAGAACAACATCAGTGTAACACCTCTTGGATGGATTTACGAGTGTGTTACTTCCTGTTCATATAAAGTAGAGGAAACAGTCATTTGAGAAGTTCCCCTGCTATTATTTTAAAAATCAGTTACACATGGCATTTGAACAAGTTTTCCCCAACTAATTTGAACCAGTTAAGAAATGTACCAGCATCTTTCTCTAGGCCTATCTACGCATGCAAGGAATTCACAATTCTGGAGCTCCATCTGAATTTGCCACTGTTCTTTTATTTTTTCAACAATAAGAAATGCCCTCTCCTCAGTTGAATGAATAATCCTCACTCCCAAGTTTTCAGTTCACCCATTTGTGCCAATCTGTCCTTCTCCAGCAATGATGGACAATTATAAAGGTTATCAGCAGGCTAGTGATAAAAGATGAAACAAAGAAGCAAATGATCTGTTACTTAATTTTAGGATGTGTGTAAAGGGAAGTGTGGATGCTAGAATCTCGATTGTATTGGGATCCCCCGGTTCTCATCCTCCTTCTCTTCCTCAGTCCAGAGACCCTGTTCAGTATTTAGTACTCAATTAATTTTCCAGCAGAGAATATCACAGATATAGTTATTTACTGATGCAAAAAGTTTGTCAGCTAACCAAAGGTCAATTATTTGTTGACACATAATGGAAGCAAGAAGGCTTTGTTTTCTGTAGCTTTTCTTGGATTAATGAATAGGCTGAGTATGTAACAGAATGGATCCCAAAGAAATTGGGATTTTCCTCCCGATACATATCCTGTCTTTGGGCCCAGAAGAACTCTCAAGTCAGATTAGAATCATGCAATATAAATCAAATAGATGTCATTAGTATAATAACAGATTATAGTCACTGCAGAGCACAGCAACAGGATGCCATTAACTGCATAGAACATTCCCAGTGTGGGAGAAGTTTTTATATTCACTCTAGGAAGATATTGGGGGGGGGGGGAGGCCATGTTTCCCACAGATACTGGGGAATTTAGAATACGGCTACCTTGGCCAGCACGAGGGATGTATATTAATGCTCTTAGTATTGCAGAAGGTTCTGCGAGCAAAGCAGGATACGGGGATGGACAGGGAGTTAGAAAAACTGTATGTTCAGCTAAAGAGGATACATTTGCACATGCTTGGGAGTTCAGGGGAGATGAATGCATGATGCCTGTGAAACCCCAGATTCACTCTAAGGTGGAAGAGAGCCCTTTAACAATGTCTGCAAACAGTTGAAATTCACTACGTAATTTGATTTCTCATTACTTGATGATTCAACCATAGAGTCCTTTCAGGTGTTCCGTGAACATGGATTTGCGGAGGGGGACGGAATCACATCAGCAGTCCCTCGGACTAGAGATGGGCAAGATTGCTTCCCTCCCTCACTCGCCATGGATCGACTTGGGAATACACTTGAAAGAAATGGGAAGAACTTGGTTTATTTTCCAAGGCAAACCAAGGCTCAGAAAATAAAAGTTGCCTCCTGCCAGCTCTCCTCATTCCCTGCCAATCCTCCACACCCACAAACACTTTCTCTCCTTCCCTTAAAGCAGTGTCCTCCAACCTTGGATCCCCAGATGTTTTTGGCCTACAACTCCCAGCATGCCCCAGCCAGCTATGCTATGCTGGCTGGGGCATGCTGGGAGTTGTAGGCCAAAAACATCTAGGGACCCAAGGTTGGAGAACACTGCCTTAAGGTCTTATCTGGTTGGACACTGGGAGCAACAGGGCACATGGAGAGAGGATGGGAAGGAGGTTTTTGCCTCTCCCCCCTCAGCGTCCTGGCTTGCTGGTTCACTGATGCACAGCACATCAGCATGCCTGGACCCAGTTTCTCACAGGAGGGAGGTGTAGTTTTCCCAAGGGCGACCGCAGTTGCAGTAGTTCGTTTCCAAGTCTGTCTCAGGAGAACTTGACCAGAATCCCTTGTCCTCCTCCCCTGAACTATGCACGTTTATACTGCAAGTCAGCCAGCCACCTTGCTGAAGCTAAGTCTGGGTCAGGTCAGTGGCTGGATGGGAGACCATTTGGGAATCCTAGATATGGAACCTTGAGTTCCATGTTGGAAGAAAGGTGGGATATAAATGTAATAAATAAATAAATGCACACATTTGTATGTGCCTAGGATCTATGCAGACTTTCAAAATCAACACACTTATGTCAGCAGGCAGGGACCACCATCACGACCCCATTCTCCCTGCACACACATACATTCATGAAACATTTGAAAAGGACATGACTCGCAACAGTGTGAGTGAACCAACTTCATTGAAAAGCATCACACTGGAGTTGACAGCAGGTGATTGGAAAGTTCTTTATGGAGTTAGATCCCTGGATGGTTCAATCCCACCTCCAAGCCATCAGACAATGAGTGCTCATGTGTGAACTGGCCTTTATCGACAGCAAATTCCATAGAAATCATGAAGATTTCTCTGTAGAGGTCTTTAGGTCCAATGCAATTCACTTATGCTTCCCCTATGCTCTTCCTGGCTGCTGACCCTTAACTAGAGATGTGAAGACCTGGGGGGGGGGGGGGGATGGAGGCAAATGGATTTAAATAAAAACAAAAACAAAAATTCCCAAGGGCTTTTTTATTCTTAGGGGGGGAAAGCGGGGAAATGCCAGGTTTTGTTTTTCTCATTTTTTCCTGTGGTTTCCAGGTATTTCTCAGGCCTTCACATCTCTCCTTTGGATATTAAAAAAAAACCCTGGAAAGCATCTACTACAAACCCACAACAAAGAAAGACAACATTTCAGGGTGCTGGAAAATAAATGTTTTCCAGCATCCTGAGATATGACATCTCTCCCCTTGCCATTCCTTTCCATGCACAGGACTTTTATGTATGCATGCAGTGGAGTGCACAGGGGTGGCGTCAAGGGTGGTGATGGCCACCAATTTGGATGGCTTTAAAAGGGGATTGGACAAATTCATGGGGAAGGAGGCCATTGGTGGCTATTAGTCCTGATTGGCCATGTGCTTCCTCCAGTATCAGAGGCAGTATGTCTATGTACACCAGTTGCTGGGGAACATGGGCAGGAGGGTGCTGTTGCACTCATGTCCTGCTTGTTGTGGGATCCCGTGGGCAGCTGGTTGGCTGCTGTGTGAACAGAATGCTGGACTAGCTGGACCCTTGGTCTGATCCAGCATGGACTCTTCTTATGTTCTTATATGGGCATGGTTGGGCACCTGCTGGGGGCCCAAGCCCCATCAGGGGGCCAATGACAAGAGCCCCCTGGACTTGCTCCTCCTCCTCCTCCTCCTCCTCCTCCTCCTCCTCCTCCTCCTCCTCCTCCTCCTCCTCACTATTGCAACCTATTTGTTCACCTGCCTCTCATTCTGGCCAAGACAATGGTGGCAGTGAGAAGGAGGAGAAACAGATGCCACTGCCAACATGCTAACTGGGTCTCTGCCTATCAAGCAAACATATGGTAGCAGCAATGATGAGAAAGCGGGTGAGGAGCGATAGCGGCTGGTGGCAATGGCTGGGAGAAGGTAGACTCACTAAAGGAGGGGCCCCCACTGAAGGTGTCTTGCCCAAGGGCCCTCAAAAGCCTGGAGACAGCACTGGGAATGCACATGGGGTCCTGGTTTGGAGTAGGTGGCTACAGAGGAAACAGAGTTTTTCATGAGCCGGTGAAACACTTAAAGAAACACACACAGGAAGGGCCAACCCAACCCTATCACTAGGAGGAGAGGGGCAGCTGCTTCAAGTGGGTGGAAGGCAGTGGCAGCGAAGTTTTGGAAGACAGAGCTGTGTGTGAAATGGAGGGGGCCACCCTCTTACCCTTCTTCCCAGGCTGCAAAATGTCTTAGGCTGGCCCCCCAAAGCAAAACAGAACAATGGAAGCTTGACGAGAATGGCTTTTCTTTCCACGTAATTTCCCAACATCATTTTCCTCTAGTCAGAAGGTCTCACTGAGCAATAGCAACTACAGAGCAGAGTACTAAAGAAGCTAGTTTTATCTGGCTTGCAGGATGAAGCTGCACTTTCGTCAGACAGATGCTATGTGGCAATAGAGGCCATTCAGGGAAAAGGCTGGAATCCTCCACAACAAGCCTTGAGAATGCCTTCAGTTTGGACGAGCTGAATTATTTATAGCTCTCGGGAGCCAAAAAGAGACTCAGACACCTAATTTCGAACCATTACTATTTTTACAGAGCAATTCCCATCACTTTAGTGTCTCTCTTCATGGATTTGTCATTTGATCTTCTACACATTTTCTGCTCTCACTCCCGATAAGAAATTGTAAAAACCAGGGGAGTTTTAGGATTTCTCCTGCTGCAGTGACTTAAATTACTTTATTATAAGATCAAACTGCGGCATCTGTACACACACCTATCTATCTACACACACACACACACACACACACACACATGCAGGCACACACCCCTATACATAGAATAGCATTTAATTTTGCAGTTCATGTTATATTGTAACATCCAGCGCTTGTAAAACTCTTTTAAAATGAGATTGACATTTTGCAGAGCGAGTTTCCATCTAGTGAAATTGATACATTTTAGCCTTAAGTCTGCACAATAATTACACGCTGCTTCTATGTATGTAGTTATTTGTGGAACAGGGCCTGGTGCATATGTGACCCACCATTGATTTAATCCCACTTAATATTCATAAAATCCATAGACTTCAAAGAGGTCCGGGCTTGCTTTAGGACATAATCCTATGGCCAGTAGATGCTGTCTGGCCAGCCATCGGAAAAGTCGGAGTCCCAGCTCCAACCTCAGAAAAGCACTCCGAGGTCACAGCTGGGGCTCCAACTTTGGAGCGCCCTCCTTCCGCCCTCGCAGCTGGCATGGTTCCTTCTGCACCAGCTGTGGCTCCAAAGACAGAAGACCAACTCCGGAGCCATCGCGGGGGGGGGGGGCGTGCCAAGGGGTGGGGAGGAGGAGCCTCCACTGGGATACGGGGAATCCTGGCGGTGCCTCAGCCCCTCCTCGCGAGCAGGGGTAAAACACTTAGACAGCCGAGATCGGCCGTCTAAATGTTCTGGAGGGTGAGGAAAGCATGGAGGCGATCCTTGCCTCCGTTCTCCTCGTGCCTTCCATTGGATGCCCGTAATCCTCCGAGTTTGGAGCATTACGGGCACCCACATTGGATGGGGCTGCCCATCATTTTGACAGTGCAGTCGCAAGAGGAAAATGCCCACCACCCGTCCACTGAATAAAGTTTTTGGTATCGTTATTATTATTGTTTATTTTTTTGCCCTTCCACCATGAAACAAGACACCCACGGTAGTAATCCACAAAATCATAGCCATACAAAAATGCAATCAACTAAATCAAATTTTACATAAAACCAATGTTACTGGGGTGGGCAACTTTGGGCCTGGGAGCCAAATTCAATCTGGCCCTGTGGGGTTCCCTAAATGGCCACCACCCCTTCCCCTCTCCCCCCCCCGCACCAATCATTTGGTGGTTTCCTGGATTTTGTCCAGTTTCCCCCCTATTCTACAAGGTTGAGGTGCCTCTCCTAAGGCTTAGTTATGGGCAGTAAGAGCTTTAAGCTACAATATGCTGGTAGTTTTTGTACTTTTGGGGGGTATTTTTTTGTACCCAACTCTTCTGCCTTTGGCCCTCAGACCTGCCCACCACTGGAATGCGGCCCCTGAGAACTTCTCTCAAATACAATTCAACCCTCGGGCTGAAAGGGGTTCCCAACCCCTGCAATATAACCCAGTGACAAATGCCTTTTTGAGCTCCAGTGGGGCCTATCTCATTCCCTCCTGGTGGATCCCCCCCCCTTCCCTAGCCTCACAGAATTAGCTCCCCAGTCCCAGCCGTCTGTGCTATCCGGCTGGGCATGCTGGCGGCAGCAGCGACAACAACGACAGTCCCTAAGGACGGCTGCCCCCTCTCTTCCCCCCTCCTGGTGGTGGTGGCTGCAGAGGTGGCAGTGCGCCACGGGCCTCTCTCCTCCCTCAGTGCATCACTTGAGGGGTCCTTCCTGAGGGCCAGGCACTGGTGCGGAGCTGGCCCTGGAGACTGCCTGTGCCGCAGCAGCACAGGCTATCTCCAGGGCAGGGACGGTGCTAGGTACTGAAAAGATCCGGGACTCAGGCCCACAGGCCCCCCAAAATAAATAAAAATGCACACATTTGCATATGCTAATTTACATATGGCCTGAAGTCTGTGTGTGTCTTTCAAGGAGCCTCTCTCCTAAGGACACCCCTATTTGTAAAAAAGGGATGTATGGATGGGAGAGGAAGGTGTTTGATTGGGGGGGGGAAAATAAAAATAAACTCAGGCAGAAAGATTGGGGGGGCAGCAGGAGAAGAAGCACATGTGGGCAAAAAGCCAGCTAATCCAGGGGGATCAGATGCAACAGAGATCTTTAAGGCCCCCTGTGCCTTCATTTCAGCAAGTGCCCCTGGACAGCAGGGTGGTGGGGCAGAGGGCCTCCCAGAGGTTTGGGGCTCCAAATGAAAGATTTGGGGCTCCTAGTGGGCTGCCCCTGAACACCGCCTCTGCTGCAGGGCCACCTGCCTGCCAGTGCCTGCACTGGCTGCTCTCTCTTCCGAGCAGAAACTCAGCCCGCCAGACACCACACTCAGAGGGGTCCTCAGAGCAAGGCATCCGGCAGGTGGCGTTCCTGAGAGCTGGGCCAGCACTGCTTTCTGGAGCGACGGGTGGGGCACACAGTCCTCCTGGCGGCAGCAACCCAGAGCACATCGGATCCGCCACCCTTCAGGATCCATTGACTGAGGTGGGGCATTCACCTCCCTCAGGGAAGGCACAGCCCTGGCAGAACCTCATCATGACAGTGTGTATACACATGTGCAAACCCACCCACCCGCTGTGCAGCAGTGTACTGCATAATACCCAATTTATTAGAATCAGCCTGGCTATAATCCTATGCATAGTTACTTTGGAGTAAGCTCTACTGAACTCAGTGGTGCTTACTCACTTCTGGCTGCATAGGTCCACGTTGAGCCTTAAGAAAAGATCATCAGCCAGCTGAAATGCAACCTTTTGCTTTTAATTAGAAATGCAAACATTCTTGCAAAGAAATGTTACCATTTAAACTGCAAGAGTGAAGTAGGAACCCCATCAAAGAAAAGAAAAGTATTCAGCCTCTGCCTATTTTCCTCATTCTATGACTTCCTCTGTGCTAATCTGTCACAAAAAAATAGTGAAACTCGAAAGCTATCAGCTTAGTCACTTGCCTGAGCAAGCAGAGTCTGTCAGGGAAGGGCCGTAGCTCAGTGCTAAAGCACATGTTGTGCATGCAGAAGGTCCCAGTTTGAATCTCCGGCATCTCCAAGTAGGGCTAGGAAGGAATCCTGCCTGAAACCCTGGAAAGTCTCTGCCGGTGAGTGTCGACAGTACTGGGCTAGATGGAGCCGTGGTCTGACTCAGTAGATGGCAGCTTCCTGTGCTCCATGTTTATATGTTCTAACTGCCCATGCGCTCTGGCAGTGCTCCTGCCCTGAAAAATGTCCTGGAGCTGTGCTCCTCCATGTTCCCCTCCACTACTCCGCTGCATGCCTTACACCCGTCTTTGTCCCCTCCCCTCCAGGTTTGGGACTTCCAGCTTTGCCTTGGCAATGGCTTCTCTCCTTCCTGCACTCCCTGAAGACTGTGAGCAGCAAGACGCAAAAGTCCCTTCCACCAATGTTGCACTAGGACGCCCTCCACCTACAGTTGTGTGCCCTGCTGAGGGCCGCCACGACAGGCAAATATTTTAACTGGAGCATCGCGATGGAAAGCTCACAGACGTACTCGTGCATGTGTGTGTATGTATATACACATACATAGATGTACTATCTATGTGAATTTATGAAGAATGTCAGTGGGTTTGTGATTACCTAGAATAATTTGAAACTGAGGCACAGAAGGCCTGACAGAACTTCACCATTTGGCAAATGACTCTTGTGATGAACCTTTGGTCTCCCAAGGATCCATTGGGGAAGTTTTCCATTATGAGGTCAAAATGGCCACCCTCTTTGTCTAATTCCAGATGGCGGATTGGAGAGAGGGGAAGCAAATGCTTATTTTTAAAACCATTTATTCTAGTGCAATCCTGGAATCTTCCTAATGACTGTAGTTAAATTACGGGGTCATTTGAAGATTTATACGGACGCTGAATCTACACCACAGACTTTTATCGGCTTTACCCCAGTTTGTCTGTCATGGCTTCTTCGAAATCATCTTGGGAATAATAGTTTAGAGAAGGTACTGAGAATTCTGTTTGAGGTTCCTAGCCCTCTTCTCTGAACTAGTTTACAGTATTCCCCGAGGAGAGCAAATGACTTTGAAACCAGTTCTGTAGTATAGCTACTCCCTAATTCTGTATGCCTGTTGGACCCTAATTCAACCGCAACCCCTCCTTCCCCTCTCCCTAGTTCTGGGGGCAGTTTTGATTTAGACCAGGAATGAGGAACTTGTGGCCCTCTGTATATTTTGGCCTACAACTCCCATCATCTCTCACCATTGGCTATGCTGGCTAGGACTGATGGCTGAAACATTTGGAGGGCCATGAGCTGCCCACCCCTGATTTAGAACAAGGGTGAATACAATCCACCATTTACAATAGTGGTAATTTACTATAGCAGTGTTCTCCAACCTTGGGTCCCCAGATGTTTTTGGCCTACAACTCCCAGCATGCCCCAGCCAGCATAGCTGGCTGGGGCATGCTGGGAGTTGTAGGCCAAAAACATCTGGGGACCCAAGGTTGGAGAACACTGTACTATAGTGTGCATGTAAACCACTTGGCAGGCCAGTTGATTTTACCATACTTTCATGCCCAGGGCCAGGGCAAGGTGATTTTAAAAAAAATGTTTCCTCCTCCCTTGGCAAGACAATACAGATGACCAGTTGACAAAGAGGATGCCTGCACAGCCATGGAACATTTCCATTTGGTAAACAGCTACCTATCTCCCAACATAGAATCATAGAATAGTAGAGTTGGAAGGGACCTATAAGGCCATCCAGTCCAACCCCCTGCTCAATGCAGAACAGATGTAGGCAGCCCAGGCAGTCACCCATCCAAGCACTGACCCAGCTCATACCTGCTTAGCTCCAGATGTGTTGGACCACAGCTCCTATCTCCCCCAGCCAACATGGACATTGCCCCTGCTGGCTGGGGGTGATGGGAGTTGTAGTCCAGCACATCTGGAGGATGCTGGGTTGGAGAAGACTGCCCTATCTCAACCAATAAAATGTTTTCTTAGGTTGACTATCTGACTTTCAACTGATTGGCATGGAATACTGCAGCATTTCACAGACCGGTTTGCTGGTTTGAGTGTGTGTGTGTGTGCGTGCGTGCGTGCGTGTGTGTGTGTGTGTGTGTTGAGAGCCTATTTGAATGAAGATAACAGTTTCCCTGGACTAAGCAATATAGACAGATGATTTATCATTTGGAAATTGCCTGTGTTATGATATGTGTATCAATACTTCTCAGACACACGACCTGCCCTGAATGCCTATTTCATAGGGCATGGCTCTGCTTTTTCAAAATTCCACAGTTTTAATTTGTACTTAATTGATTGATTAATACTGACTGACCAATTAATGGTTTTAGCAGGAAGTCAAATCCAACAGCACAAACAATGGCAGCAGACGCCCACCCCCTCCTGCCCCCATAGGTTTGTAACGCTCAGTTGACGTGATCTCATCTGGGTACAACTGTCCTGGGAAAAGAAATAACTGTGGGCCAGCCTACAAATTATGCAGAACTGTGATCGGATCTCCCAGTGTCTTTTTCATTTACTTATAAATAGCTGGAGGGGCAGAACTGGATTGGGGCTGTGGCACTGTGGCGGCGGCGGCGGGGGGGGTTTTAACCCATCCCCTGCACCAATTTTCTCAACTTAAATTTCCCCCTCTTGAAGCGGCAATTCGCTGAGGTGGGAGGAAAAAGACAAGTACTGTACCCATCCTCTTCTCCTTCCATGGCTTATAGCAGCTTTGAGGCTGGGGAGGTCATTTAAATCAGAGAACAGTGATGGGGGGGATTCCCCCCCTCACTCCATGGCCCTGATCCAATTTGGGGGCCTCTGGAGTTCTTTCTAGGCAAAGAAAAAGACATCAAGATATCTGATCACAAATGGCATGCGTCGTGTATTTGACCCCCCCAAATGTCAAGAGGTTCTCAATAGGAATGGGGGAGAAATTTGTTCAGTTCACATTTTAATGTGAACTTACCATACCTCATTTTGCCCCTTCAAAGTGCTATGAGACCAAAACTCAGTTATCCTTCAAAATATGCACTTCTTCTGCATTTTGTAATGCAGTTCTCCAATATATATATATATATATATATATATTAAAAGGTGCATGCATTAGGAGAAATGTGTACAAAATGCTAATGAATTTAATTCAAACTTTTTTTAAAAAAATCCTAAAAGTTCAAGATGAACTGAATTTAAGACTAGAGAGATTCTCAACGTTCAGACAAACCAAATTTAAGACTGGAAAAATTAGAAACTCAGAGAAACTGAAACTGACAGATTCCTCCCTCCCTGGTTCTCAACCCACTTGGTTGGATCCATGACCACTTTGTAAATCTTCACGGACTGGTGTATGTTTCCTGTCCCTGGGCATCACTCTCTAAACCAAGGGTTCCCAGTGCGGTGCCCGTGGTTGCCGTGGCACCCCTGGCCAGCTCCAATGGCGCCTGCACAGCTCTTTTCTCCCTGCCCCCTTAAAAAAAAACCTTTTTAAATAAAACGTTGAACTACATTAGGGCGCCAGGTTCGCCTTTCTGTTCCTGAACCTGCTATGGATCAGCTGCTCAGCGGGCAGGTAGAGAAAGCAAGGCAAAGGGGCAGAGGGGAGAGAAAGAGCAAGGCTAGAGGCTAGGAGGGGGAGAAACAGCAAGGTAAAGAGGTCGGGGGAGAGAAATAGTGAGGCTAGAGGCTGGGAGTGGAGAGAAACAGCAAGATAAATGGGTGAATGAGTGAGAAAGAGCAAGACTAGAGGATGGGAGTGGAAAAAGGGGGAAAGGTTTGTGTGGACGGAACAAGATTGGGTAGGCCAGGAAGCAACTCTTTCCATTTCCCTCTCCATCCCAGCCTCTAGCCTCACTATTTCTCTCTCCACCACCAACTCTTGACTCGCCAGGTCCCCACGGCAGCCATTATGTGAGTGGCCACATCCTCCATGGGAACCATTTTGTGGGGGTGCCCACAGCAGTTTCTCAAATTCTCAAATGTGCCCACCCATGAGGACTGCATTACCCAGACTCACTCCATGTGGTAGAGCGAGGCAGCCGTCTCAGAAGGCATACGCCGGGGGGCAGGGAGGTGGCAGCGAGAGGTTGGAAGGCCGGGCCGGCCTGTGCGCGCCTCATGGCTGTGCACACAACGTAAGCTCGCTGGCCGTCGCCAGGTGCCATGGAAGACACTGGTCCTTTGAGGGAGGGTGAAAGTCAACTACCAGTCTGATCCACTTCTGAACATATAATGGGAGTGGACGCCATCTTGTCCTTCACCTCAGGCAGCAAAATGTCTTGGGCTGGCCCTGATCCCAGCTACATTCTGAGCCTAATTCCCCCTTTCCCCACTACCTTTCCCTCCACTCATTTCCCGGCAATACATCAATACATCTCCTTCTCTCTCTCCTTCTCTCTCTCTCTCTCTCTCTCTCTCTCTCCCCCTCCCTCCCTCTCCCTCTTCTCTCTCACTCTCATGAAAATGTTTTATATAAATAGAAGAGCTTCTATTCCATTTTCATATCCGCACCTTCCATGTGTGACTGTATTTGGATCCAGATGCCTGTAAAAAAAAAAAATGTACAAACCTAAAATTGTGAACTGGTGGGGAGGGGGGGAGGGGGGAGGGGGGATTCAATCTTCAAGTGAATTCAAAGATGCAACGTCCGTTTTTTCCTAAGGGATTTTTAGAGACTGCCCCCTGAAACTGCCTCACTGGTTCTCCCTCTTTGTCGAAGAGGCCAGGGAGATCAAGAGCATCGAAGCCGTCGTTTCCTATTGCTGTAGAAGTCACCGATCCTAAAGCAAACTGTTTGCATGTATCGCTGTCAAGGGGGGGGGGCTGTCTCTGAAAGGCTTGTAAGGTCTCTGTGTCATAATAAAGTCAATGTCATAAAAGTTTATTGGGGAGAAAGTGAGGAGAGGTGAAGTGGTTCTTTTCAACAAATTGTTTTATGATGCTGTTCCACCACCAAGCATCTGCTCCTGCTGGGTTATCCTTCATCCGCTGCATTGACCTTGGCCAAGATGTGTGCTCGCCAAAAGGGTTCTATGTATCACAGTTTATCTCCCCAGCAAGTGACCTTATGATGCTGCCTGACTAAGCAACAACAAATGGAGTTCTGCTGTGTATATACTTTTAAACCTGATTTGCTTCTCCCATCCTTTACCAGAAGACCCTATCTGCTCCTTTCAGGAGCGACATGGCATGATTCAGCCATTATTAGCAACTGAAAGCCAAATCCTTACATTCCAGGCATGGCATGGCTGCTGGTCCTCCAGTACCTCGTAGGGATGTAGAAGAAACCAAGTGGGAGGGTCACATAGGAAGAATCCCACAAATGCCACCCGCTCCCCACATCTGGCCTTGCCTTCCCCACGTGATTTCATCCCTCCCACGTGATTTCTGCATTCCTACATCAGTGAAGAAGTGGCATAAAATGGAGCTAAAGAGAACATTGTCTCTTGGACGGATTAGAAATGTAATAAATAAATACCACAGTCACACTTGTCCCCATGACATAAGCTTCAGTCCTGGTTTATGCATTCAGAAGAATCAGGTGGTAAAACTGCTCCTGGACTGTCCCACTTCAGGCTGTAAATAGGGAGTTGCATGTCTGTATGTTCCTCCATGGGCGCAGGGGGAACTGCCCTTTTGCATGTAGAAACATAGCATGCCTGGTATGCCACTTATGAATCACCAAAAAAAGAAGAGATTCCTCACCAAAAAAAGAGGACACCAGTTTGCATAAAATTTGCATATGCTAATGCATATGTATAGATGCAAATTCAGAAAGAATTATTATAATTTAAATAGAAATACAGTCCATCTCACCATAGTATGGAAGACTGCGGCCTGGTGACCTCTGTGTCTGCCTCTTCAGTCTGTAGCCCAGGACTGTTGACACTCAACAGTTCTTATGGTTCTTTGGGCAGTATCCAATGGGGCACAACCACTAAAATAAATTATTCTGTGCTAGTGTAAACTACTCTAGTGCAATGTCAATAGCATTAGCTGGCATGCCAATTTCCCCGGGAAATCAGCATGCCAGCTAAAGCTATTGGCATTGTGTAATGTAATTTTCATTAGTGTTTGTTCCCCGTCGGACACTGCCCTTTTATCTTTAAATCAGATTTGGACAGGACAGCCCATCAAATAGAGGATGGTCCCCTGGCAGCCCTTCAAATAGAGGAATGTCCTCTGTAAAAGTGGACACATGGCTTCTCCCTGATATGCTAGTTTTCTGTTGATGGAAAGTTTGTTTTCAAATTTGCCTTGGGCAAAATCCCTCGCTCCCCACAGCCTTATGTGGTACAATCTAAGAAAAATGTTATTATCACTTGATCCTGCTGAACGTATAAACTTGTCCTGTTGGTTGTGACTAAATTCTATCCAGCAGAGCATAGTCCTGGATTGTGCCTTCAGCCTTGACTCTGCCACAATGCGCTGCTAGTGTCCTATCAAACAGCGGTGTCACACCATATGCAAGGCCCTGTGGAGCCTGTAACCGTTCCCATTTTTGCAAAATTCATCAAAAGGAGCAGAATTTGGTTGTGTTTGTAGGAACTTGCCAAATCCAGTCAGTTTCCACAGAGAACATCCATTGTGTGGAATGTTACCTGAGGTTTTCTCAATGTATGGCCTTCAGTACCTTTCATGCTCCAAAGGTTTCACCATGAGTACTTTATTTCAACCTAATTTACAAAGTCTTCAGCCATCACTTGGTAAGGTGAACCTATTTGTCCAAATTTGCATAAGATATGCTGAAAAGCAAAATACAATATGTTTACACTCAGTCTGTGTTTCTTCCCTGTGTCAGAATTTCTCATTTTTAGTGGGGGTGAGATGGTATTTGCAACTATCACAGCTCTACAAGATTCCATTCTCTTAAAGTAACACTAACAGCACAATCCTATACATGTCTACTCAGGAACAAGTCTCACCGAACTCAATAGGTATAACAGTACATTGGCCACTTTGATAGTTCACTGGTCCCCCAAAGGGTATGAGACCATATGACACATATCTGGGTGTTAGCCCCATTGAACTCAGTGGGGCTTACTTCTGAGTAGACAGGCACAGGATTGCACTCTTAAGGTCTTCGTTGTTGAAATATAACAAATGGAACTGGGGTTTTGAGCATCAAAGAAAGTTTGTAAATCTTTCTTTTTTAAATATAACTTTTTTTGCACCTTTGTTGAAATATTATGGCTCTCAAAAGCCAGTTAAAATAACAAGATGCATAAAACAAGAGTTTGGATCTGCACTGCTACAAAAATTTGATTTTAAAAACCCCAAATGAACTAAAGACCAGTTGTGTATGCAGCTGTTTAGCCTACAACTCCCATCATGCCTCACCATTGGCTATGCTAGCTAGGGCTGGTGGGAGATGTACACCAAAACATCTGGAGGGCCACAAGTTGGCCACCCCTGACCTAGGGTTAGACCAGAATGTCATAATGCTCAAACAGAAAATGAGGCACTAGCACTGTTCTATGGTTGGGGAAATGTTATGTTTATGTATACGGTTTTGTGATGAAACTGATCACAAAACTTTGGTATTGTCAGGATAATTTAGTGGTATTGTCAGGATAATCATGCCTCCATGATTACAGTGCAAAAGGCTGTGGGTTGTGTCCCCCCCCCCCCAATTATAACATTTGATTATAAATTACACTATGAATTGATCTGGTATTAGCTGATGCATTATCTAGGGGATTTGATCATAAGAAATGGAATTCAGGGGAGAAGTTTAATCAAATTCACATTAATAGACTGGGGGGGGGAAATTTCTCGTTTCTGAGCAATTGTGGACACACATAGCTCTTGCAATGAAGTGAGTCAGAAATGCCAGAAAGAATTATGAAGTCATTGCAAGATAGTGTATTCAGCCCATACAACAGAAATGTACAAGAGTTATACATTATTGATTGCATAGTATTTTAAAAAAACATGTAACTTCCCAGTCATTAAAGCAAGCAATGTTACAGAAAATTGATAAGGAGCATTTATGCTGAAAACAGTAATATAAACGCAGAGCTAGAAACTGTTATTTTTGGCCTGATATGAATGAGAAACATAAATTTCTGTATTTCTGACATACTGTAGTCATTTACAAAATTACAGACATTTTCGGATTACAGTAACCCATGACCATTAGTACAGAATTTGTGGTGCTGCACTCAGAAGTTGGTACAGATTCATGGGGCATCAGGATTTATTAGTTCTGGATTACTGCTCACAATCTGAAGATATTAGAATTGCACAGTACTAGGGCTAAACAGCTCATTCTTAAATGTAAGCCTCTTTTTGCAAGACATGATATATCTCCGTGTGACTACAGATAATGTTGTTGTTCCTCTTTTTAGGAATTTTGCTCCATTGTATGAATTTAAGCATTTTACAGCCAGTCCCAGGTATCCCCAAATAAACGGGTTAGTGGGGAAACCATCTGAAGGTTATAAAATGAACCAACTGTAAAGCTAAGTAGGCAAAGAGAGAGATCTGTATAGAATGACTATATGACTGACTACTATGCTTTCCAACAGGGCCAGTCTCCTGCTTTTCAACAGGAAGCTTCACACAATGTTACCCACATTTAACAATGTGACTGAATATAGTAAAGTGAATTAAAAGGCATTTAAGGGGGCTTGTAAAAAGAAAATGTACTGTGATACAGCTGCTAGGGCAAAGAATAATACCAAAGGGGAGAAAACGGTTCATAATGTGTAGCGGTTCTTTAATGTTTTATATATACTATCTTTTTTTCCCATGCTTATGTCCCACCTTTCTAAAAAATAATAATCAAGGAGGCTTGCAAATAACAATAAAACAGTAGCAATTGCATTATCCAGAATACAAGTGCAAAAGCAACAATAGCAGCAGCTGACACATCTTTATTAAAACCAGTATTCTGAAAAATCCTACTGAAATTGCACCATTCACCTAAAAGCAAACAGTGATGGGGCCAGGTGTTAATCATCATAGATTTCATAGATCATAGAGTTGGAAGGAGCCTACAAGGCTATCAAGTCCAACCCCCTGCTCAATGCAGGAAACTAGAGGAGGGGTCTCCCATCCAAGTAATAGCCAGGCCTGACCCTGCTTAGCTTTCTACACTCAGATAAGCTGAGCCAGCGTAAGCCACAGGCCTGTACCTCTCTTGGGAGGCTATTCCAAATGCTGGGTGCCACAGCCAAAAAGGCCCTATCTCTTGTTCCCACTTGCTGTACAACCTACAGCGGAGGGAGCCAGTGAAAAGCCTCAGAAGTTGAATAAAGTTCTCAGGCAGACTTATACGGAGTGAGGCGGTTCTTGAGATACTCTGGTCCCCAGGCTGTTGAAAACTTTGAAGGTCAAACCCAGCAATATTTGTGTTTACTATTGCATAGATAATTTGTAAATATTTACATAAAGAGATAATGATGGGGCATGGCTTGCTGGGGCATGCTGGGAGTTGTAGGCCTTTTTTCTGTCTAAACATGCATAGGATTGTGCCCTTGGTCACTTTAAGAGATACTAGAATCTTGGTGACCTCTGACAGCTGCTGTGGATGACAGTTGACTGACCTTGAACGTTGACTGGCTAGTTATGTTATGCTTCAGCTCTCAGCTCTCTCTCATTAAGTAACTTAATGAAGTTACTTTGTGGTTGCTTTAACAACATCATTCTCACCTTGATATAAAAAGATACAACAAGGTTGCAGGGTCTGGTGGTGTGGAATTCAGTGGGGTCTTGTCACACCTCAGCTACTAGTTCAGGGCAAAGAGACAGTACACAAAAAAGGTTAAGATGTGAAGATGTGCCTCAGTCACCATTCAATGAGAGGTTCAAATTGTCACCTATCTGAGCAAAGAATCCGAGTGTAAACCCTCCCAGACAATATTTAAAAAAGAAAACCAAGGCTTCTGCCTCCCCATGTTCTAGCCACTAGGTCAATAGACAATTTCTACTCTAGATGTTCCTCACAAGAGTGTCCTTCAGGAGTGGATGACTCATGAGGATGGGTGATTACCCTCCTGTTTGCCCTGAATGGGGGGGAGACCCTTCTTGGATGTTCCAATCAAACACTAGAAAAGCATCAAGTGACTTTTTGAGTGTTCAATTTGCACACTTAAGAAACCCATCATAGCACAGACTGCAATCTCCCCTTTCCCTTATCCTAAAAAAATGTGGGAAACATACATTGGGACAAGGAAAAACAGAGGTGGTGGGCACTCCCAGGCCAGGGTGCAGCACCTTTTCCCACCAGGGACCAAGGCTGAAATCAGATATCCCCAAATCCCCAGCAGCAGTGATGTGGGCTTTCTGGAGAATTTTTCAATGGAAATTAGGTTAATTTGCACTAGGGTCATTTGCATAGGGAGATGTGAAGTTTGCATCCGAGAATGTTCTCATGCCCTAGTGGGAACTGATGGGACTCGTAGGCCAAAACATCATTCTGGAGGACCACAAGTTGCCCACCCATGACCTAGAGAGATCTAATTTAGCATGTGTTTTTTTTACTAGTATTTAGTAAACAACAAAGCTTTAAAAAGTACCCCATGTTAATTTTTTGCGCCAAGACACCACAAGTATTTGACCTGCAATATTTGAGGAAATAAATTAAAGCAGACTTAATGTGATTTAAATGTTATGTGATGTAGAAAGTTTTATTGGGATACTTGTAAAAATTTAAAGACAATAGCATGTACTTCCCTTTCATCATTTAAATGTAAGAAAACAAACAAGCAAAGGTTCTGAAAACTGTTGATATACTAATTATTTCTAGCAGCCCAAAGACATATGCATAAAATGCTGACAACCACTTATCTATTTCAACAGAGTTCAGCTCTCTTCCACTAAGTCTGTTGGGGCACCTTAAGTTTCACTGTCTCTATTTATTAGTTCCATTGCACTCTGAGACATATATGTATTTCAGTGACATATATGCAGTGCAGACTGGTGGCTCCAATGTCAGTGGGGCAGTATATCCACTCCTGGTTGTAGTCTGAGCTTTAAAGGAGCTATCCATGGTGCTGAACCCAAATTTTTTTTTTTTTTGCTTGGGCTTCGGCACCATGGATAACTCCTTTGCAGTTCAGACTAAAGCCCAGAGTGGATACACCACCCCAGTGACATTGGAGCCATCAGGCTCCACTGTATACGTATATGTCTTTTAAGGAGAGTGCTGTTGCACTCATGTCCTGCTTGTGGGTTTCCCGCGGGCAGCTGGTTGGCCTCTGTGTGAACAGACTTCTGGATTAGATGGACCTTGGTCTGATCCAGCATGACTCTCCTTACATATAATCACTTTTTTAAAAAAACCCATTAACTACAATGTTTAGTCTGCCAAGCTTGCCTAGTATTGTATTTGCAATTGGCATACATTTATTTTCACGAGTGAACTTAGGAAGCAGAAGAATTTCCATGGAAAAATAAAGTACTGGAAAAACTTTCCAGAAATTTTTCTGCTCCTCATTACTGCCCAGCAGGAGACTGATACTCCATATGTCGTTCCCTCCAAGGAGAAAACCCTCAGAATTCTCTAACTCTTATGGTGCTCTTAGTCACAATACAGAACTGGTGGGATGAGATTGTCTCCGTGAGCCTCAAGTTGTGCTCTCTTCATGTAATTAATTATATCTTTTAGAAGACAGTGCAGAGCACAGATAAACTATCATCCTCATTTGTTGGCATCTAGGGCTCATTCTGTATGAGGAGTGAACACTGTACACTATGACCCAGAATGCACTGAGTTTGTTTCTTTATCAACCCACAATATATGTACAGTATCTTCTGGCAGTATGCTATGGAGATGATTTATTGTCAAAAGTGATACTCCATCTTCAGTAACATTGTTCAAGGTCTCCTTTTTTCTCTCCATATGTTCTCTCAAAAGCCAGCTCTCCACGTTTTTCAGGCTTGGGCCTACTCACATAGATGCATCTCTACTCTTTCCTAACAAGTTGTCGTAAGGCACACACTTGCTCCTAAGAAGAGCCCACTTCTTGGAAGAAGACTTGTGTATAAATAAGTGACCCAAATGACCCAAGTAGCTGGTCATATGGTACAACAACTCTTGGACTGGACCACTTTAGAATGGAGAAACCATGTGATTGAATGCTTCCCCATGAAAGCAACCAATCATCTGCATACACAAACTCATACATCAGGGAGCAAAGTTAGGTTAGAACTCCCTGACACTGAGCTTTCCTGGTGCAGGGAGCTTTTCCCTCCTAATCTATAAATAAAGCAGTAGTCAATCATGCAGTTCCCCCATCTACTGTCTGAAGTGGTACAGCCTTGGAGCAGTTTTACCACTTCTACACGGACTAGCTATGCCAATGTGTCAGAACAAACGCACTGAAGTATTTCACCTTCTCTGCAATTTCACTTCTTCAGGAGAATAATTGGCCCAGGGTTCTCAGATGGTGCTCAGCACTACTGCACATCTGTAGACCCAGTAATCGCGGATTGGGCATTTGGACTCAGTATACTTCAGTCGACTCATAGCACCATTATGGGAAACAAGATGGTAATTGGCCGTCCCCTACAATTCCTAGAATATAACTTATGGGTTTTCCACACAAACATTTTTGTGCTTTACTAGCACTAGCCATATCAAGCAATATATCCCCATCCCCATATAGTGTACCGTAAGTGAGATGCTTTGTTGCTGCAGGATAGCCTTACAATGGGGGAAGGAAGATGAACAAGTTGTTGGAAGTGTGTGCTTGAGTGCTGGAGAGGTGAGCATGCAGTATCTGATGGCGGGGGGGGGGGGGGGGTGGCACACACAAATAAATAAATAAATAAATAGAGAAAGCCACTTAAATTTCATGTGGCCTCCAAAATTAGGTAGTTAGATAAAGGAGGGGCATGTTACGATGTCATGGGCATTATCCAATAGGTGCCTCTCACATCAGTGGAAATGCCATCTCCACAATATGCAGGCAAGAATGCACATGTCCCTGTCAAAAGAAAATGTAAATAGCCCTGTCAAAAACTCCTTTAAAAGGAAGCCAGAGTTTTGACAGCTAGCCATCAAAGCTCCCTGCTCCCATAAATTGGGTGGATCACACTTTTCCACCTTCCCACCTTCCCGAGCACCTAGAGTCTCGGGAAAGGGTGGGAAAGTACAAAGTACCTGAAAACAGTCAGGTCCACACAAAAAAACCCTAGAGGATCCTGCCACAAAGGAAGTGATCTACTGGCCACCCCCTTTTGCGAGCAAAGATCACTCACAGCTTTGCTTTCCCTTGACCACTTGCCTTTTGACAGCTGTCAAGAGAAAGCGAAGTAAAAAATAAAGCTATTTGCAGTCTCCCCAGGTCAATGTCCATGATGGGTGCCTGCTGCACAGCAGACACACACCCCCAGGATATTGCCCAGGCAACACTTGCCATTTTGGACCCCCACAAGTCTGAATATATTTTTTAAAAAATGATGAAAAAATGTGAGCAAATTTTTTGTGCTTAAAAAATAACTTTAAAAAACGGGTTGGACTTGATGGCCTTGTAGGCCCCTTCCAACTCCATGATCTATGAAACTAGTGATAGCCCCTCCAATGTGCCACTTGGGCACTCTGAAGGGGCTGTCACTAGCTGTCAACTTGGAGTTTGCGAAAAGTGATCTCGGGGGGGAAAGGGGGAATAAAAGCCACGGCAAGCACAAAAGGGCTCGCAATTGCGGTGGGGGACACCAAGCCAGTGACAGTCACTTCACCATGCTGCCTGGGCAGCAGAGGGGCAGCTGGCATTGGTGGTGGCCCCGGGCAAGCACAGCAAGAATGGCAAGGGGGGGTTGTCGCTCTTGCTGAGCGGCTTGCTCACTACTTCCCACAACCCATGATGGGGTCGGTCACCCAGGTGCAGACAACATGACAATGTATTGTGGGTCCAACAACCCCTAGAACAAGCCATGGGTTGTTGGGGCCGCTTGTTGACCATGAACAAGCTGCGCTGTAAGAAGCGGTCCAGGTTCGAACAGCACAACCACCCACCGTGGCTTGTCACCCACGATGGGTTGTCATGTCATGCAAACCGAGTCATTAGCAGCTCGAGTGCCGGTAAACAGTAATTCTCCCACAATGCATCTGGATGGCTCAGTGGTGACTGCGCAGTCCTCATGGGTAAGCCGCAGTGTCTGGAAATGCCCTTAGTTAACAAAAACACTGAAGGTGTGTTTCGACTTCTATGCATGAACCATAAAAATGGAACTTATTTCCAGGTAAGTTACTTAAGTACTGCAGCCTGAGTTCCTGTCATTCAGAGCTGAATAAGTCATAACTCACCAAGCCAAGCATAGTCCACCAGCTGTGTATGGTGTCCAGTCTGGAGCACAATAACCTCCTGCCTGGGACTTCAAAGCAGGTGGGTGGTCAAGCACCCAGCAGGCCACTGCATCTTACATGTCTTCAGCCTGGTTGGTAACAAGTGCACGTCTACAGTAAAATACTTATGTGAGTTGTGTTCATTTTACTGAATGGGAAATGCTAAACCATGGAATACTAAATATCAAGAAAGAAGTCAAGGCTGATGGCTCCAGTGTTAGGGCAGTGTAGTGTATCTACTCTGAGTTGTACTCTGGACTTTTAAGGAGCTATCCATGGTGCTGAACCTATTTTGATTATAGGGTTAAACACTATGGATAGCTCCTGTAAAGTTCAGACTAAAACCCAGAGTGGATACACTGCCCCATTGACATTGGAGCCACCAGCCTCCAAAGTGTTCACCATTTATAGATTTATAGGGTCACATTAGGATTCCAGGTGGGCCAGATTTGGCCCACAGCCCTGATGTTCAACACCCCTGGTTTAAGGCCTTTTCTATGCATCCTTCTGTCTTTCACTTCACCACCCACAGCAGAAGTCAGAGTGATACTCTTTCTAATTAAGCCGCATTGGTTAGACGTGAATAATGATGGGATGTAGTGCATCGTTTCGGGCTTCTGCCCTGTCATGAAATGCAAGTGGTCAAAGTGACTAGTGGTGCTAAAAATAAAATTAAAACATCCAATAACACAAATTAGTATGATTTGATTCTTGTTCTGAGATGATGTGATTAAGTGACTGGGTTCAGACAACACAATAACCCACACTCAAGGGTTGAGTAGGGGTTGAGTGTGGGTCATTGTTGAAACATGGGTTATTGTGTTGTCTGAACCCAGCTGCGCTAACAAGCCATGGCTTGTTAACTGGACAACCCATTAAGAGAACCCACGGTTTGTTGTTGGGTTGTGAACTGTGGGTTGTTCACCATGGTTTGTTATCTTGGCTGGGTTCAGACAACACGACAACCCAACTCTCAACAACAACCCATGGTTCAATTATAACCCACACTCAACCCATACTCAAACCTCAAGTGTGGGTTATCGTGTTGTCTGAACCCAGTCAATGCGTTGTTTGGTCTTTTTACAGCTAAGGCTCAGTCTTATCGCATCTATTTCTTCACATTGCCAATGAAAGCAAAGGTGAGCCATGGTAGTTGAATGCAACAGAGACCAAACTGTTGTTCTGTTTAGGGTTACTGCTGGTTCTGCACACCTATAAGATCCAGGGTCTCTTTGTCTGTTATAACAACAGAGAGGCATCTAGGCAATGAAAAAAGGAAACTGGTGAGTTCTTGTATAATTTTGGGATCACGAAGGACACAAAGTATTGCAGGACTTTTCTGGGAGGAAAAGAAAAGAAATAAAAACAGCTAAGAAAGACACTGAATATTACAGGACTTTGCTGGGAGGGGAAAAAAGGAAATAAAAAGAAAACTGGCTGCATCTTGCAATTTTTCTTTTTTCAATTGGCAGAAAGTTCTGTATTTCCATCAATTTACGATCTCGTCTGGTAACTAAAGAATTTGTTTGGGGGGGGGGAATGAAAAAGTAAACTGTCAATTGTGGAATGTAAACTGATTAAACAATTAAATAAAAGGAAATCATGTTGTGTGTTTTAAAGATCTGTGCCTGGTTATTTATTTATAGTTCATCCTATCCCCAAAGCCTTATATGTGGTAGCGACACTTGATTATCTCTTTTATCTTCCTAACATAGCGAAAGTCACTATGATTCCCATTTCACAGATTGGGAACTAACAGTGCAATCCTATGCATGTTTAGACAGAAAAAAGGCCTACAACTCCCAGCATGCCCCAGCCAGCATAGCATAGCATAGCTGGCTGGGGCATGCTGGGAGTTGTAGGCCTTTTTTCTGTCTAAACATGCATAGGATTGCGCCCTAAGACTGGAAAAGAGCATTGTGTTTGAGGGCAGGATTGCACAACTTGGAATCCACCAAGCTAAACCCCGCCCATGCATGGTAGCCCAAATGAGGCTCAATAAGCATTCTGTTTTTGCTTCCTGGAAGAGACAACAACTGCAAAAATTAGAGCAGATCACAACATAGGGCTTTGGGACTGTGTGTAGCTTGGAGGGTCACATGTTTTTTTAGGCTTCATTGAGATGCGGTTTGAGCTGAAGGTCAGATCCAAAGCTGCATAGTGGTACATACTTGTTCTTAAGTCAAATGGGGGTAAAACCTTCCATCACTCCCAGAAAGGTAAGACTGGAAACATTCATATATTTATTTGATTTATACCCTGCCATTCCAGCCCCCAAAAAGGGGGTGTGCTAAAGGGGTCTAACAGTAATAAACCCTAGGTTAAAATAAACTTCATTAAAACAACAATAATAAAAAGAAATTGTTTAATGACACAATTAAAAAACAGAACAATAGAAGAAATAAAAACTGCACCCAACCCAATAAACACGCCCCCTTCAGCAATAGACCAGCTTACAAGCCAAAGGCCCACTTGAATAAAAATGTCTGCCTCATGGTGGAAGGACAGCAGAGAGGAAGTCAACCTAGCCTCCCTCGACAGGGAGTTCCAGAGCCCAGGGGCAGCCACTGAGAAGGCCCTCTCTCACATCCCAATTAAAAGTGCCTCTGATGGTGGTGGGACTGAGAGGAGGGCCTGCCTAGAAGATCTTAAAACCCAGGCAGACTCGTATGGGAGAATGTGGTCTTTAAAGCATTTTTAGCCTACTATTCAGCCAACAAGGCTCCCAGAGCAGTGTACTTAAGGTCAATTAGAACAGTAGTTATGTCATTAAAACAGTAGAGCTGCCTCTCCCAACTTGGTGCTTTCTGTTTATTTTAGACTTCAGTTCTCACCTGCCCCAGCCAGCATGGCAATCATCAGGAATACAGGGAGTTGTAGTCTAAAACATCTGGAGGGCCCCAGGTTGAGGAAGGCTGCAATAATAGGCTATTTAAAGAGGTGGTGGCAGGGACAGTTTGTTTCTTCTTCCTCTCCTGCTCACAGGGCAGTTGTATCTAATGGCCTCTGTGAAGGGAGGAGGGACGCAGTCCTAGCTCAGTAAAGCAGCAGCAGGTGAAGAAGGCAATGATGGCTGTTATGGAAGAAGAAACTGGGTTTCAGTGCATGGAATGGCTGGCCAATTTTCCATGGCCACTCTCATTCCATTAAACATAATTATTATTATAGGTGCACTCCCACATTCTGGGCAACTTGTTGTTGAGAGCAGCCGCTAGGTCACCATTCCCCATCCTGGTATTTCAACTCCCCTCACCCTCAGCCAGCATGGCCAATGGTCAGGAATGCTGGGAGTTGTAGTCCAAAACATCTTGTAGAGCAGCCACCGCTATGCATCACCTCCAAAAAAGAGGACAAAAGAGGATACAGATTTGCATAAAATGTGCACACGCTATGTTATATGTATAGATGCACATTTAGATGCTCTCTTTGTAGTCAAGCTGTCAAATCGTATTTCTAGTCAATTACTTTTATTGTGCAAACTACAAACGAGCAAGCATTGCCTCAGGCTACAGACAGCATCCTCTTGCAGCCCAAAGAGACCAAAAGTTCCAAACAAGCTTTGCAAAACACAGTACCTCATAAGCTTCAGTTAGTTCCCTGGGTCAGTCAGAGCACCATGAAAGAGTGTTGTCTCGAAAGTGACACTGTCTACTATGGCCTGCCCTTCTTAAGCTGAGCGGGTTATCCAGTGCTTTTTTTCTGGAGAAAAAGGTACCGGAACTCTTGGATTACATTTCCTCGGGAGTAGATGGCGATTAAATTGTAATGCAATTAATAGAAGAAAAGGTGCTGGAACTCAGTTCCGGTGAGTTCCACCAGAAAAAAAGCCCTGGGGTTATCAAGTCCCTCCCTCAAGGATGGCCCAGCTTGGCTGTCCTCTGAAAGATTAGATGACACCTGGGTTTCCTCCCCTCTGTCTCTGCTATTCTCACCGGTCTCCTGCCCCCACACCCTTGGAAACTCACCAACACCTCCCCCTCCCCGTCTGACTCAGAATCAGTTCCCATGTCTCCTTGGGGCATGTCTGCAGAGGTGTTTGGCCCAATCCCTACAGACATGTACCTCACAAAGCCAGGAACTCAGCAGTTGCTGGGAGGAATGGCTGATCCTCCCAGTACCATCTGAGTCCATTCGCATGCTGCACGCCGCCCCTGTGGGGACAACGTGTGCCGCACAAAGCCTGGGACTTGGCAGGCACTGAGAGGAGCAGCCACTCTTCCAGCTCCAAGAGACTGTTCAAATGGCACCTCTATGGGGACAACATACACCATGCAAAGCCAGCACGATCAGCACAGAGAATGGCAAAATGGGCAGGGCAGGGTAATAAAGTCAGTGGGTGTGGCCCCACCCACTGAGGTCTTCCGCCCTGCAGAGGGTAATTTGGTCCACACACTCAATGGCCTTGTAGGCCCCTTCCAACTCTACTTTTCTATGATTCTATGATTCTAAAACTGGTTCTCTACTCCTAGTATCAGGGAAGCTTGTGACCAAGTGGCCTCTGTTGCCTGCTCGGTCTGCTGTCCAGGTGTTTCCTATTGATGGGCAACTTCAAGGCTCCTGCTCTCCCTTCTTAGGGCTCTGTATCAAATTCTGTCTTTGAAGGCCTAGCCCAAGCCTGGCTTATGCAGAATGCCTTCTGTATCCATGTCTTCTGAGACCCCTTCAAATCAGGGACTGTCCTCTGTAAAGTAGGACACCTGGTCACCCAAGAGTTGGATTCTAGCCAAGTGGGTCCTCAAAAAGGCACAGATTAGCTGTGTGAATGTCTCACGCAGGTGACAGCTGCTTTTTAAAAAAAATCTGGTTTTGTTAACATGTAAATGTATTACCTGTATTGATATGCATACTGAATCACCTGACATTTATGTCGATGAATATTTTGTAATGTTGACTGCCTAGGTTTTAATACTGATCTCCGTATATGTCTCCTTAAAGATCAAATCTTTCATTGTCACTCTTTAGGTTTCATCAAAGGAACTGAGCTACATGTCAGAGTCATTATGGCTCCCACTACCCCAAGTTGCACCCTTGCCAACTTCTTCCTCCTGAACATAGATCAAACGTTTGTCAGCAGTCAAGCATTTAATGACAGGAGCACAGGGGGTAAATGACAAGAGAGCAAACCCCGGACACTCTTGTTAGAATGGAGTGCTTCCTGTGGCAGGAAAGGGGGGAAATCAGCGTTTAGAATAAAATGAAAAGAAAGATGTACAAATCAACATCAGAGAGACATCAACTGTCAAATGCATAATTTACATTAGCCTGCATCGCATCGACCCTCCTGTCTTGCCGGCAGATGGAAAACTACGAACTCTATATTCAGTGGTCTTGGGAAAAGGTTAAGCACAAGACAAAATAAGGGGGGGGGCTTTCAGCAGCAGAAGAATCAATTAAGTTCCAACTGCCTGAAAGACTTGGAGACTTCTAGGGTTTATTCTGTTGAGTGGTGGCACGGGGGGAGGGGGGACTGAAGGGGCACAGAAGCGGCAAAGTGAATTTCTGGCAGGGTGTGGGTGGAGGAGCTTTGTGGAACATTCAGGGGAGGTTGGTGACTCGCTCACGCTGGCTCAGCTTGTCTGAGCGTGGAAAGCTAAGCAGGGTCAGGCCTGGTTATTACTTGGATGGGAGACCCCTCCTCTAGTTTCCTGCATTGAGCAGGGGGTTGGACTCGATGGCCTTGTAGTAGGCCCCTTCCAACTCTATGATCCTATGCCACTGGGGCTCCTTATCCATTGCAGCCTTTATTTGGAGCTTTATAGGAGCTGTCCATGGTGCTGAACCCACCCACCCCAAAAAATTAGGTCCCCCGCCATCGAGCACCATGGATAGCTCCTATAAAGCTCAGCCTCAAATGAAAAGATGAATGGATAAGGAATTGCACTGACATAGTAGTCACCAGCCTCCCCTGGTTAGATTTCTGAAAAAGAAATCACAGGATACCGGTATTTCACAGTAAACGCTCCCATCCTAAACATACTTTCTCTGAAGTAAGTCTTCGTGATTTGGGTGGAGTTAACTTTCAAATAAGCATGCTTAGTGCAGCGCAGGTTTATTTTAATTTCCACTTGATGATCCCGTTAAAACATTTATGTGAAAAGTGTGTTTCATTCAAGCAACCACGTATTCAGCGGCTTTGAATATGGTCCTGGGCATTCTAAGGTCAGATGAAAATGAATGCTCTCTCTTCTTCGCACAGGGAAGAAATGAACAGTGCAAGATGCAAAGGCTGATGGGAGAGCTTTACAGAATAAAAAGGTGTGCCTTCTGTTCAGCTTCACCAGGTCCTTGTAATTCAGCTATGCCTGTTGATTCTTGGTAAGAAGCCCTGACTCATGTCAGCTCTTGAAATACTGAACCGAAGGAAGGAAAGGCAGGAGTTCTGGGAAAGAACAGAGACTGTATTTGCTAAAGCTTTTTAGAGGGCAATCCTATGCATGTTTAGACAGGGAAAAAAGTCCTACAGCTCCCAGCATGCCCCAGCCAGGGGGCCTTTTTTCCTTTCTAAACATGCACAGGATTGCACCTTTATTCACAAGATGCATGCTTCGGTCACTGTCATACAAAAAGTGGAGATAATCAGATATGTCTTCTTTGGGTTGGATCCAGATTTATGCTGGATCCAACTGCGCTGACAGAAGTGGACTTCCCTGCCACCCGCCTTCCCACAGCAGCCCCTCCAGCGCTCTGCAAATGCGACACAGAGTGTCAGGAGACTCTGCTGAATGGGGCGAGCTATGGTGCAGGCAGGGGGATGGGGATCCCCAAAGATCAGGCAAAGGGGCCCTCCGCAAGCAGAGCCCTTCCTCTTGTAGAAAGCTGCTTCCTCTCGTGAAAGGTAGATCCTGGATCTATGTAAAGTTGCCTGAGTATCCCCGGTTGTTCTTCAGTTTGCCTCAGGGTGACTGTATCTTTTCCCTCATGGGGCAAATGGGAGCTTGTGGTGGGGATTCAGATTGGGAAAACAGCATGGTGGGGAAAGGTTACTGCTTCCTCCAGCATCACAGCCCCAATCTAAGAGCTTTTCCATACGAGGCATTTATTGTGTGCTCATCATTCCCTACTCACCATTGTTTATGGGTTGTGACCCTCCGGTTTCACTTCTGTTTTAAACGGCACCATGCAGTGAGGTTTATTAGCGGAGGGAAAATGTGGTATCATTTGTGAAAGTGAAAGAAAACACTTTTCCACTTGTGTATTTGCGCTATTCTTCTACATCACAGTGCCACCTAGAGGTTCTGTAACAGAAAAGCAGGAAAGGATACACTCATCATATAAGGCTCAGATCATCAATTCTGTGACAAAACCGAACATAGATACAGCAGAGTAATGGCCTCGGGTAGAAAAGCCCTAATTCAAGAAGGGTGAAGAGGCTTTTGCTTTTGGGGTGGGGGGGACTATGATCTCCAGTCACAGATCTCCTGGCATCACAGCTGCTCTGGCCCTGAGAACACCTTTTAGTCTAAAAGGCATTACTTGTGAATATTTCCAAAGTGGGGGGGGGGGAAGCAAAAGAGAACCATTTTTAAATAAAATGGGCATTCTATTTTTCTACACCACACCTTTCCTCTGAAGAGCTTGAGGCAGTATACATGTTCAGTGCAGCTGGCACAGTGCAGGCGTCATATGATCGAATCGCCTCGCCCCCACCAACACGCGGGCAGCAGCATTCTGCACCTGCTGAAGTCTCCGAACCCTTGTTCTAGTCTTGTGTTAGCAATTTTGAGGACAGGCAGTGGCACCTATTCTGGCTTCATTGATCTGGAATGACCGAAGAGCTCCCCTACCAAGCGTTACCAATGTGTGATGTTTAACACTACAAATCTCAACAGTGGCGCAACCCTATAAACATGTCGACTCAGAAGTAATTCGCACTGAGTTCAGTGGGGCTTACCCCCAGGCCAGCACATATAGGATTGCAGCCAAAGGCTTGATAAATGAAGAGATATCAGAATACAGAGATAGATATGTAGACAGATAGACGGACTGGATGTGCCTCTAGCTGAATGTGGTGAGCTGCACGAGAAAACAAAAGCTTCTTTTCTGGTAGCCAAGCAACTCCTTCTCCCTGTTCTGACAACACTCGGCTATCTATCAGGGCGGGAGGAAGAGAAGGAGCAGCAAAATATGTCTGGTATTCGGCTTGTCCAGTAGGAGAGCAGGAGGCATTCCTTGGACGACCAATGGAATCACTGTGAACAGGTAGTAACAGCCAAATTAATCTCAGACAGCCCAGCCAATCCCATCTGTCAATGGCTCCCCTTTGAAAGGTGGACTGTGATTCTCTCTCTCTTGCACACACACACACACGCACGCACACACGCACACACGCACGCACGCACGCACACACACAGTTTATCTTTTAACCCAGTGTTCTCCAACCTTGGGTCCCCAGATGTTCTTGGCCTACAACTCCCAGCATGCCCCAGCCAGCGTAGCATGCCAAAAACATCTGGGGGCCCAAGGTTGGAGAACACTGTTTTAACCTTTTCTGAGGTCCTCTTCATACAACCACACAGGGAGGGGGAAGAGGAGTCACAGGAAAATCCTGCACACAATAGCTTCCTGCCTGTGGCTGGCCGGTTGTGTGAATCCGCTGCCACGCGTGGGATTCAGTTTTCGGTTGGCAAAGGGCCGACATGTCACATGTGTTATCTGCAATGGCATGCCAAAAGCCCAACTCCGGATGTGGCAGCCGCAGCAGATATATGCAACTTGCTGACTGTGGCCCGCGGGCAGGGGTGTATGCACAGGCTCTCCTTGTGCCTGCTGTGTGCCCAGTGGTTGTGTGATCTGAGAACAGCTGCTCAGTAGAAGCACCCATGAGAGACAAAGGACCATTATCGCTCATATGATCTGAAATCCAGATGTGTATAGCCCATTTCATGTCACATCCCCAGCCCTGCTGAAAATATGTCCCCGAGTTTCCCACCTCAGTTTCTTACTCATTTCAAATGCTTAGAAGTCTTAAATAAACTTCTTTTTTTCTTGTTTAAAAAAGGAACAGAAGCAGCAAGGGTTCGGTTCACAGTCTGAGCAGGAAGAGGTCAGTCTGGCCTTGGCACAAAGCTACCACCGATGTTGCTGCTCCGGTGTTCACCACACACATGCTCCCCACCTCTTGACATGGATCTGACCAGGAAGGGCGTGTGGGGGTCGAGTCCCCTCGTCTCCCTGGTATGGCATCCTATGAGGAAATTCCACCCATTGCACATTCTTCCTGTTTAGCTCTGCCTCCACTTCTTCCCCTTAGATTGTAAGCTCACTGGGGCAGGGACCAGTCCTCTTGTACTCTATAAAGAACAGGGCTGGCCCAAGACATTTTGCTGCCTGCAGCAGTGGACAAGATGGTGTCTCCCCATTCCACCTACAGAAGCCAACTGGACTGGTGGTTGAATCATACCTCAACACTGGTGATGGGAAACCATCCTCCACTGCAACTGAGGGTAGCAGCCGGCTAGCTTGTGGGGTGTGTGGGACAGGCTTCCTGGAGCACACAGGTCTGTCCAACAGAGAAGAACGGCCAGGGGGTGGCGGCTGCTGCTGCTCCCTCCACACCAGCCAGCATCTGCCACCCGAGGTGACTGCCTCACTCTGCCTCATGGTAGGGCTGGCCCTGATAAATAACCATGCACGCTGATGGCAGTAGTACAGCCACAAACAATAAAATAAGCAATACTCATCCTAATTCTACCACCGCCAGCAACATCAGCAGCACCCATTGCAGCATAAAAGGCCAGAACAAATATAGACCACTGTGCTGGCTGGCGGTGGGGAGCGGAAGCGCTTTCCCCTCGGTCTCCCCAGGAGGAGGCAGAGGGGAAACACACCCCCACCCCCACCAGCCCATGCAATTGTGAGATTATTGTGCTGGCTGGTGGTGGGGAGAGGAGGCGCTTTCCCCATGGTCTCCGCGGGAAGAGGCTGAGGAGAAAGCGACCGCCACCCCCGCTTGGAAAGGGATGAGTTGCCTCGTGCTGGGCTTCCAAGCCCAACACAAGGCAGCTTGTGTCCCCCCCCCCCCATTACCCAGCGGAGCCTCTGGGCCAGTGTTCTCCAACCTTGGGTCCCCAGATGTTTTTGGCCTACAACTCCCAGCATGCCCCAGCCAGCTACGCTGGCTGGGGCATGCTGGGAGTTGTAGGCCAAAAACATCTGGGGACCCAAGGTTGGAGAACACTGCTCTGGGCAACGGGAAGCTGCTGACAGCTGCCAAAAAGTGCTGCTTGGGCACTTTGGGGCAGCTGTCATTGCTGCTCTGCTCCCCTCAGTGCTCCGTGTCCCCCAAGATACCAGCGGGAGGACCGAGGGGGAAGGAAGAGGCACCCCGAGGGGGAAGGAAGGGGCACCCTACCCCACTCTGTGCCCAATTGTCTGTCAGGCACAGGAGAATTTTAGCCACAGTGCATGCATGGCTAAAGTTCCCAAGGGGGCTAGTGTGTCGTGCAAACCCTCCAATTCTGTTTAAAATATTCCCATATAGGGTCTTTCTTATGACCAGTACTGAGGAGGTAGAGAAATAAGTTCCATTGAGTTCAATGGGGCGTACTCCCAGGTAAGTGGGTATAGGATTGTAGCCTTAGTATGAGTAGCTAACTTTATTTTTATGAGACTATAAGTGTAGGTTTAGCATGTTTATGAAGAGATTTAAGTGTAACTGTGTTATTTTTTGTGAAAGAGAAACTTAGTACCGTATTTTATATATTTTTAAAAAATTAAAAATCCAATTTAAATTTTTACAAATTTGATTAAAAAAAAAAAAAAAAAAGATCATCAGTTTTTATCCACCCTGCTATCTAAGATCCTTGTTCATTGGAGATGCCAGAGACTGAACCTGGGATCTTCTTTATGCAACGTATGTGCCCTACCACTCAGTAATGACCACATTAACGATCAACGATTTAACAGTGTGGCAGATGCCGCAGAGCTGGGGTGGGCAGAGAGTAGACCTGCCCAAACCACTGCTTCTACCCAAGCCATTGGGATCACCAAAATTAACCCTTTGGATTGTGGTCTTGGTTAAGAACTCTTTTCTTCAGAAGGTAAATATTCTAGAGCACGGTGGGCAGAAAGTAGATCCCCAGATGTTGGCGACATTTGTTGGCGACATTCTTGGGAGGGCAGGTGAAAGTTGAGCAATCTTCAGAGGCGGTGGTGGTGGTGGTGGTGGGTGGGGTGAGGTGAGGTGAGGTGGAGGAGTGACAGCCCCTGTTTCTTAATGCCTTTGTTTTACAGAACATTTTCCAGCTAATGCTAAGCAGTTACGATCAGCAGCCACTCAGCTCACGTTTTCCCACAATGTCACGCGTGGAATGATGCTTCCTTGCCCACTTTCTAAATTCCGCAGCTTAGGAGTGTGGCTGTGTCCAAGGTAGCTTGGTCATTATTTATTTTACTCATTTCTTTGTTACGTTTATATCCCACCTTTCCTCCAAGGAGCCCAAGGCGGTGTACATGATCCTCCTCCTCTCCATTTTATCCTCACAACCACCCTGTGAGACAGGTTAGGCTGAGAGTCAGTGACTGGCCCAAAGTCACCCAGTGAGCTTCATGGCTGAGTGGGGACTAGAACCCGGGTCTCCTGAGTCCCAGTCCAACAGTCTAACCCACTACACCACACTGGCTCCACAAGCCATCCAGATGAAAGGAGGCTGCAAATATTGGGAGCTTGCCCAGCCTGAGGAGTGGGAGGACTCATTGCTCTCTGTATCAGGCCCCAGATATTTATTTATTATTTGAGTGCAGATTCTGAAGGACAGGAGAAAGATGACCTTTGAGCGTGCATGACTGTGTCCCTGGTGATGAGTGTGTGGGCAGAGGAGGCAGCAGACCCATTTGAGTTAGTGAGAGAGGAGTTGAGTCCCAGAATATGATTCACTGTGTGCTTGAATCCAGTCTTGCTTCAGAACGTCTTATTAACAATACATTGCAATTAATCCCTCCCCTAACAAAGCCCATTATGATGCATCCACCATATGGCAAAGGGCAAGATTTATCAGTGCTGACAGTTCAAACGAAGAGTTTGCTCCACTGGCTTGCTCCAATGGCACAAGAGCTGCTGGAAGTGGAAGACAGAAGCCCAGGGGCGGTGCTAGGTACTGAAAAGATCTGGGGTTCAGGCCCACAGGATGGATGGACACACACACACACACACACACACACAAGCACAAATTTGCATATGCTAATTTACATATGCTCTATAGTCTGTAAAGGATTCTGTCTCCTAAGGACACCCCTATTTGTAAAAATGGATGAATGGCTAGGGGAGAGGACGACACTTGATCTCAGGAAAAAAAAAACCTTCAAGGGGGGTAGCGGGGGGGGAGCACAAGTGGGCAAAAAGTCAGTTAATCCAGGGGGATCAGATGCAACAGAGAACATCCGGGCCCCTGTACCTTTACTGCAGCAAGTGCCCATGGACAGCAGGATGGTGGGGCAGATGGCCTCCCAGAGATTCGGGTCTCCAAATGAAAGTTTTGGGGCTCCAGCCCTAATGGGCCATTCCCAAACACCACCTCTGCTGAAGCCAATTGCCTGAATGTGTGTGCCCATTTCACATTTTCCTTTATTGTTTTTAGGCATATAATACCAAATACTACTCCAAAAATACTTACCGAAAATAAATCTTTAATTCTCAGCCCATGTAAATAAGCCAGGCTGGGTTAACACTGGCAACACTATTAGACACATATCTGGAGATTACATGTCCTGGTTGCTCTTTGCCACGGCAGCCAAAAATAGTGTCTCCATATTCCAGGACAATCCACCTATGATCACTAGACACTGGGGACAAGGTACAACGGGTGGCTCCATCACCATCATGGCCCAGTTGTGAGAGTTTACCACAGACATTGCTGTGGCCACAGTTGGAGACGCAATGCTGGGCTGGGTAGATCTTTTGCTTGATCCAGCAAAGCAGATCTTGTGAGGGATGGTCACACAAACACCTCTCACACGTTGAGAGGGACAGTAGCGTTGCTTCCGTCGGCCATGCCGCGGATGTGCGCACTAGTCATGCCTCCTGCCATCTATGTGTCCGGAGTGCATAAGAAGAGGTTCAGTGCACATACCATTTGTGTACAGAGCACCCTTCTCCCATGTGCTGAATGCGTAGATGGCAGGGGGTGTGTCCAGTACACACGGTGGTTTTGGAGGGTGTGGCCACCAGAAGCAGCAGCAGGAAGTGAGGCCTGCAGCCCTGCAACCTCCTCATGTGTCCTTTGAACGTGTGAGGGTGCGTGTTTTCTGAAACCTCATCTGCTTTTCTTAGCACTGGACTACCCTATCAGTTGAGGCCTTACTCCATGTCTCACCACTGTCAGAGGTGTGGTGAATGGTGTCTCGGGACAAGTAGCGATGCCCAGGTTCCCCACTCTTGAGCATTCATTTGGCTGGCCCCCGTGACTAAATGTGCAAAAATATACCTGCAAATTATTTCAATTTGCATAATTTATGAAGGTTGCAGAATCCAGCTCTTCTTGGCATGGAATCTGGGTTGCCTTGGTGCAGAGTTTTAGGGCGGGGGTGTTTGTGCAAGAGAACGCACAGCCTGGATCATATCCCTTGTGCTGTCTGGATTTCAGACTAGTCCGGTGACATGTATGAATTACGAAATGACACACTCGGGCAGAGCAGCAATCCTGCCAAGCATAAAAGAAAGAAAACAGAAGAAAGGCAGCGCCACTCTGAACTTTTACTGCATTCAGAATTCAAGGCAAAACTCATTTCTTTTGCTCTCTGCTATCCTCCAGAATGATTTAACACAGAGAGCACATACACACACACTTGCTCATACAGAGTGCTTATTTCAGAACACTCTAGTTAACAGAGCAGACCTTACTCCAGGCCACACTAAACCACAGTGAAGAGTTTATAAATTAATCCAGAGAAAAGAGTGTGGGGGTGTTTATGGAATCTTTCTGGGAAACAGCAACCGCAAAGAACACAATACAATCTCAACTTGTTTTCAGAAAAGAAAAGAAAAAGATCGATTAGAAAATGTTTTCTGCACACAAAACCGATAAGAGCAATAAATGCTACATGGCACATTGCAAAAAGAAGAAAAAAATAAGCACGCTTTTCAAATGCTGTATGGAATGAATGTATTTCCAGGTGGTTTTCATTTGGAAGAAATATTGCTGCCCACTGACATTTAGTTTACCACCAAGATAAAGAATATTGCCTTCTTAGAATATTCAGCAATGCATAGGCTAATATTAATGTGACTTGGTTTTGATACAAAGGCATGAAATCTGAACATTAAATCAAGTTCAGCCATTTTGAATCCCTCCTTCTGCATGCACAACTGCCTGCTCAATTGATAAAAACACGAAGCGATACTGGGGGCTGTAGATACCAAACTCACCTGTTTTGATTGATGGATTGCAATGTTTACTGAAAATCTGGGTCACAAATGTTAATAAAAATTGTTTCTAACTAACAATTTGGTTCAGGCTGTGATATACCGAAAAGCTGGAAAATGCCTCAATTTAGGGAGACCAATCAACCTTATGATCAAACCAATCTTGGTGTAAAATTATCAGCATAAGGCTTGATCTTGCTACCTGACACTTCTGGGTGTTATGCGCTACCACCTTGCAGGTTGTGTTGATCAGATCTGTCACACATATCGTGTGAATACTGAACAAGCATGTGCTTTATAATCCCTAAGACAGTGGCCCAGCAGTGAGACAAGAGACAGCGATAGGCCAGTTCTACCAGTGAAGAGCAACGGGTAGGTGCGGTGGAGTCCAGCAGCTGCTGGTAAGGAGAACAGTTCCAAACTTCTGAAGCTATTTTGGGAATGGGTTTGGGGATCCAAGAGTTCTGGGCAGCGCAAGTCAATGTGGCTGCCTGTAACCCTCTGTACTTGGGGGATTACAGGTATCCGATCGAGGATGGAAGGAGTGTGAAGGTGAAGGTCGCCTCCATGCTTCTCCTGCCCTGCAAAAGACTTAGACGGCTTATTTCAGCCAAGTCTTTTGCAACTGCTTGCGAGGAGGACAGCTGAGCTGCCGCCAGGATACATCATATCCCGGCAGAGCCTCACTCCTCCACCCCACCCCCTGGAACGCCCACACAGTGCCAGCTCCGAGGTTGGTCTTGTGACCTCGGAGCCACAGCCGGCGTGGTTCTTTCCATGCTGGCTGTGATGGTGGAGGGAGGGCGCTCCGAATTCTGAGTCCCAGCTCCGACCTTGGAATGAGTTTCCAAGGTTGGAGCTGGCACTCCAAATTATCCAATGGCCATCTAGACAGCATCTAGCAGCCATAGGATTGTGCCCTAAAGAATTTAAATGTGAAACTGCTGATCTGCTAACAAGAAACTGTAGCATATGCCTACTATTGGCCTCTGTACGAATATAACACAAGTTGTTTTTTGTTTTTTTAAGGGAACCACAGGGGATCTATGGAATTACAGTCCAGTTAGTTTAACATTTGTTCCAGGTAAATTATTACAGATAAAATTATCAAACATATAGAATGACCAGTCGCTGAAAAAGAATCAGCATGGATTCTGGAAAGGTCCTTTCTTACTAAACTTTTAAAGTTATTTGAGAGTATCAACAATACTGTGGATAGGGATGATCCAGTAGACATTGTTTACTTGGATCTTCAAAAGGTTTATGACAAAGTCAAAAGACTCCTGAGCAAACTTAGCAAGGGTAAGAGGAGAGGTCCTCCTATGCATTGGTAATTGGTTAAAGAACAGGAAGCAGAGAGCAGGAGACAATTGGACAGTACAATGGAGGAATGTAAACAGTGGAATCCCCCAAGGATCTGTATGAAGACCAGTGCTTTTTAATTTGTTCATAAATGATCTGGAGTTAGGGGTGAGCAGTGAGGTGGCCAAGTTTGCTGATGATGCAAAAAAAAAAAATTAGGGTGGTAAAAACAAAGAGGGGTTGCAAAAAGAACACCAAATGGCTCTTTCCAAACTGGGGAAATGAGCATTAAAATGGCAAATGTGTTATAATGTACACAAGTGTAAAGGGATGCACAGTGGGGCAAAAAATAAATAAATCCTAACTTCACATATATGCTGATGGGATCTGACAGTGACTGACCAGGAAAGGTATCTTGGTGTTGTGGTGGATAGTTTGCTCTAACACTGGCTGCTGTGAAAAATGAACATCCCCCTTAATGTTGGGGATCATTAGGAAAGGAATCAAAAATAAAACTACCAATATCGTTATGCCATTATACAGATCTGTGGTGCGACCGCACTTGGAAGACTGTGTACAGTTACAGTCACTGCACCTCAGAAAGGATATTGTAAAGCTAGAAAAGGTGCAGAAAGGGGCTGGAGCAACTCCCCTAAAAGGAAAGGTTTGGGGCTTTTTTGCTTAGAAAAAAGGTGAGCAAGGGGGTAACTTGATAGTGGTGTAAAAATTATGCATGTTGTAAGTAAGTGGAAAGGGATAAGTTTTATAAATTTTATAATAATCTTTATAATACTAGAACCTGGGGTCATCCCATCAAGCTGATTGGTGGGAGATTCAGGAAAGATAAAAGGAAATACTTCTTCACACACTGCATAGTTAAACTATGGAATTTGCTTCCACAAGATGTAGTGATGGCCACCTATTTGGAGGGTTTTAAAAAGGGATTGGACAAATTCATGGAGGAAAAGGCTATCAAGGGCTACTAGTCCTGACTGGCTATATGCTATTTCCAGTATCAGAGGCAGTATGCCTCTTTATACTAGTTGCTGGAGAACACGAGAAGGAGGGTGCTATTGCAATCATGTCCTACTTGTGGGCTTCCCACAGGCAGCTGATTGGCCACTGTTGGAACAGAATGCTGGACCAGATAGGATTTGGGCAGCGGAGGTTGGTGACTCCTATGTCAGTGGGGCTCCTTATCCATTGCAGCTTTTATTCTGAGCTTTATACGAGCTATCCATAGTGCTAAACTCTATCCCTAAAATAGGTTCACCACCATGGAGCACCATGGATAGCTCCTATAAAGCTCAGAATAAAAGCTGCAATGGATAAGGAGCCCCACCGACATAGGAGTCACCAGCCTCCCCTGGGTTTGGGTCTGATCTAGTATTGCTCCTCTTATGTTCTTATTTGAGAAAGCCGAAACACTGCACATACCGTTTCCAAGTGGAATTCAGCCAATCTGTATTGCATCAGGTGCAGACAAATCTTTACCAGGATTCCAGCTTTGAGATCCAGCCTTTTGTAAAATGTAAAATGTTAAAGGGAGGAGGGATTGACAATTTTTAATAAAGAGAAACCCCAGCTGTAGGATTATCCATTACCTGTTACAAATTTAACTTGTACACTATACTCTTGTTCTTCTTGTGCTTTACCCTCCTAATGAGTACAACAGTTGTGGTTCATAAGATTTTGGGCAGTAAGAAACAGCCACAGATGGATCGTTAATTAGGTGCCATCTTGAGGGAGCTTTCCATTTAAGATAGAAACAGTAACTATGCCCTGTCCTTGAATAGCTAAAAGCAGAGAGAGAAGAAATTTGTGTTAGTTGCTAAAACTTGGGCCAAGTCTGTGATCAGGGCGCACAGGAAGGCCAGATTTGGCGCACTCGGCCTGTTTCTCTGCACCTTGCTTGATCTGTTTCCTGAACGCTTGGCAGTTTATGCCACAAGCAGAGAACAAGAAGGAATCATACCCATGGCCATGGCATTCACACAGGCGTGAATAAATTTTGCAGTGTTTACCTGAATGATTCAATCAGTCGCTATGTCTTTATCTTGATGGGCGATGAACCAGTCACTAATGAAATGTTAGTACTTTGCAGATACACCTATTAATGCATTTAGATAGGGGGGGGGGGATGAAGTCACAAGTATGTTAATGGCAGACATGAATTATATATTGTGGCAGATTCGCCAAATGGGCGAAGGTAATGTTACATAGTTATAAAGGCCAACTGAGATACCGGTAATCAAAGATCATGCTTTGGAGTGCAATCTAATAAGCCTAAAATCCAGAAAGGCCTCGCCTATCTACAGTCCTTTGCAGTTATATAGCCAGCCAGAGTAGGAGAGGAAGAAGACAGGAGGAGTCCTCCAGGCACACAGGAAAAGTTTTATTAGGCCCAACACTTTCCAGAATCATGAACAGAAAGATCACTCACTTTCACACACTTATGGATAGGGAAGTGATTAATAATAATTGTCCAGGTCACCCTGCCTCCCACCTAAGACAAGTCACTGACTGGTAATTCTAAGCAATTGGCTTTTATTATGTAATAATGGCACAAGTCAGCCACTATTGCTTCAGGCTACACCAGTGTTCTCCAACCTTGGGTCCCCAGATGTTTTTGGCCTACAACTCCCAGCATGCCCCAGCCAGTTTTGTAGGCCAAAAACATCTGGGGACCCAAGGTTGGAGAACACTGGGCTACACAGTAGGTCTTGTCACAAACAGTGGCTACACAAGAGTCAAGCTGTTTTAGCAGCTGAGAAAACCTGCCTCTTAATCTAAGGTTAGCTAAAACTAAGGAGAATCACGGTAATAACTACTGTATTAGAAAAATGCAAATGCCACCGTGATCAAACTTACTCCACAAATTCTACTACTTTGAACCCTTTAGAAGTTTTCATATACAAATTTAAATGCTCAACAATAAACACATACTACAGTTTCAAATATAAATCAAACCCATCATGTTTACATATCTTCATTAGTAACCGCCTGTTCTTCCCTTGTTTTTTTTTGGGGGGGGGGGTTGGCATGCAAGAGTCCTGACTTCGTTGAAACAAAGTTAGTATGAGCCTTCCCCTGTTTTTTCTTTTGGAGTGGCTTCCAATGTCCTGATTACTCCATCTCTAAACTTGTTTCCTCCCGACAAGGAACCGGTTTGACCCTCTTGTTTAGTTGCCTTTATCAAGCATTTATCATGGACTATATCAGTTCCAATTAAACTCTATCACACACACACACACACACACACAACCACCCAGCGAGCAGCATGTGATGATGAGGACATTCACAGGCTAGGTGTGCTAACAAAGCCCTGCCTTCAAGGTAGATCCTTTCCTTGAGGAGTATTATTATTATTATTATTATTATTATTATTATTATTATTATTATTTTATCGCCCATCTGGCCAGCAACCGGCCACCCTGGGCGATGTACACAGATAAAAACACAAGATAAAAACAGAATAAAATACATTTAAACAATATAAAATTTTAAGATAATTAGCCCACCCCATATTCCCGCCTGTTTTTAATGAGCGGCGGAAGCTCAGCAGAGAGGGGGCAGCAAATTGCTTTGCCAGACATGCTACTCTATGCTGCTCCCCCCTCCCCACTTGATGTCTTTGCCTGGGATCCCTAGTCCCTACTCCTTCTCCGCTTCGCTCTGTGTTGGCATTCCCACGGTTTCAGAATGGTTTGTTGTACTATAGGCAATATCCCCACCTAACTCCAGCTGCTGGGGCCTTGAGGCCTCAGCTGCCGCCGCCTCCCCATCCTCATCTGAGTCAGAATCAAATCCCATGTCTTCTCAAGGCGCCTCTGCAGAGGTGCTGGGCTTCACCCTTACAATCATTGCTCTTATCGACAGTTTGCCTCTCTAAACAGAAAGATCACCAGGGGTGTTTCTGGATGAGGCTTTTATTGTGCAATTGGCCTGCTTCATTTACAGAATTTTATGGGGAGGTCCAGACGTAGAGCTTTTCTACACAAGGCTGTTAATCTGCTGTATCTGCTTTCAGTTTTCTTGCAGAATTGAGATCGATGAAGCTCTACACAAAGAGCTTTTCCTTTCCTACTTTTCTGCTATAGGTAGTGCTGTAGTATAGTGGAATAACGCAATTGCAGAAGTGAGGAAATGCATTTTGTTTCATTTTCATAAATAATACTGCATTTTCCCCACTCTAAAGAAAACCATGAAAGTGCTCTTAAAAAACAGAAGGGAAACTGGAGAATCTCAATGTTGAATAAAGAACTCATAAACAACCATGAGTAAGGAATGACAAGTGCACAGTAAATGCCACATGTAGAAAAGCTCTTAGTCATCTTAATCTCATAAGCCTTCTGTGTTTTTCCATCGCTTCTTCCGTTTTTTTCCTTCGCAAAAAAGTCTGTTAAGGAGCAAAAGATGGTATCACTGTATAATGTCTTTTGATTGGTAGTGCAAGGAGCTGCCTGTATGGAAGCATCCCAAATTTCAAAGTATTTATGGAATATTACTTTTCCACAGTTCAGAAAAGCCTTCCCAGAACTTCGGTTCCAGCAGATGCCAGCAAATTATTTGGAAGAGGCATGTATCATCATATTTCTGTAAGGGACAGATGATATAGCTGTGAAGGAAGATGCATAGAGGACTTGGCCCATTATTTACTGTTTCATCCATTTTATTCACTTATTTATTTGAAGTATTTTTATACTGCTCCGCAGCCAAAAAGGCTTACATATCATTAATTAATTAAAGAAGACAGTCCGTAGCTGTGGGCTTACAATCTAAAAAAAAAAAAAAACCACACACAAGGAAAAAGAAAAGGGGAGGGAAGAGGACGGGGGGGGGCAATCAATTCTTTTAGCAGGGCTGGTGGAATGGTCCTGCTCCTGCTCTCCCTCTCGTCTCCCTCAGGTCAGCCTGCTGAAATGGCTGATATGACTTCATAGAACTACATTTCTTACCTACTATGTGTCTCACAGTGCGATCCAATGTGGCTGCCCGCAACCCTCTGAACTCAGAGGATAACGGGCATCCTATTGAGGGCGGGAGGTGTGCAGCGGTGAGGATTGCCTCTGAACTTCCCTCACCCTCCAAACACTTAGGTGGCCGATTTCGGCTGTCTAACTGTTTTACACCGGCTCATAAGGAGAAGAGCCGGAGGCACCACCAGGATTTCTCATAGGATGGTGGTGCCTTGCTCCGCTCCTCCCGGCCCCCTGGAAGCCCCACCCCCATCCCCCAGCTCCGGCTCCAAAGTCAGTCTTCTGTCTTTGGAGCCGCAGCCGGCACAGAATGAAGCACTTTTCTGAGGTCAGAGCTGGGACTCCGAGTTCTCCTATGACTATCTACACAGCATCTAGTGCCCATAGGATTGTGTCCTCAATGTACATTGAAAAATGATATAGTAGCATACTTACTTGTAGATGCGTATGAATGCATCTCCTACCAACTTGCATTATTTGCAACCGCAGCTAAGAAAACTCGAGTAAGTATCTTGAAGAAAGTGCCAGTAGATTGCAAAAGTGATACTCTAATCTGAGTAAGTTAAGTCCAAAGTAATTACTGGAAAATTTTAACGAAGGATTTATTTTAGTGACGCTTTTTATGCTAAATGAGAATTGGGAAACTCAATCACTCATGTTTTATGTCTTTTATGTCTTTGTTTCAGACATTTTTGTCTCTGCTCTATTGTTTGCAATGGCCTTTAGCTATAAGCAATAAACTTTTGTTTTGTTTGTTTATTTATAAATAATATAAAAATATGATACACATATAGAAAACTAACATTTGATGGTAAAACTACACACACTCATAATATCAGTAAAAAACCAGGAACAGGTTAACCAAACTGGACATCATTTAGAAAGCACCTATTAAAGTTCTAAAATCTAAACAGGATTTTTTTTAAAAGCAAAGGAAAAGATACAGAACTTATATCTAATTATTGTAGATCATAAGAAAGAAAATAAATCAGATTCTGAAAGAGGAACAACCTTCGCCCACAAAAGCTGATTTATAGGCTCACTGCACAGCCTGAAAGAACATTTTCAAGATGTATAAACATATATATGTGTGTGAGAGAGTAGTGGTTAGTGTTGGACTGGGACTTGGGAGAACCAGGTTCTAGTCCCCACTCGGCCATGAAGCTCACTGGGTGACTCTGGGCTAGTCACTGGCTCTCAGCCTAACCTACCTCACAGGGTTGTTGTGAGGATAAAATGGAGAGGAGGAGGATTATGTAAGCTGCCTTGGGTTCCTTTCAAGAGGAAAAAAGCAGAATATAAATGTAAAAAATAAATAAATAAAATATATCATAGTAGTGATCATCTGACCAAAACAAATATGCTTATATGCGCGCGCGCACACACAAACACATTAAAAATTACTAACCTCTTGATTAACAGTTTATCCACCCCAGTTCCCTGCAGGATTTCAGACCAACCACCATCATCAGGGCCACAGGAGCAGAAGAGACAGTGACCAAGGCAGGAATTTCAGGACTGCCGCCGGCAAAATCACTCAATACTACCTTTCGCGTGAGATCCCTTGGAAACCTGTGTGGACGCCTGCCTTGATTAGAGCCTGGCTGAGGAGAACCAGAAGAGTCTCCAGCCAGTAGTGCGATGAGGGATGGACATGGGAGCCAGAGCTGGCCCTACCATTACACAGAGTGAGGCGGTTGCCTCAGGCGGCAGATGTTGGGAGGTGGCAGCAAGGTATTGGAGGAGAGAGCTGTGTGCCTAGCGACCTACCCTGTGCCCCTTACGCTAGCTTGCTGCCTTCAGGCCTGGTGGAAGATGCTGTCCCATTGCCAGTGTTGAAGAAAGATTCAACTGCTAGTTCAGTCAGCTTTTGTAGATGGAATGGGAAATAGCGCCATCTTGTTCTTCCTCTCAGGCAGCAAAATGTCTTCAGCTGACCCTGAAGTCCAAGTCCCTGCACCACCAAAGTCCAAGTCCCTGCACCACCACCCCCAACACACACACACACACACACACGCACGCACATACATGACCACCCAGCGAGCAGCAAGTAAGGAGGGCATCAGGACCACATTAGCAAACTCCATTTTGCTCCATTTGTTTTGATACTGTTTTATAGTATTTTGTTGTATATTTATTGCTTATTTGTATACCTTTGTATGTTGTTGTTGTTATCTTGTACACTGCCTTAAGAGGGTCCTACCCTTAAAAGCAGCCTAAAAATAATTTTAAATGAATAAAATCAATATATTCCTATAGTCACGATGGTGCTCTGATTGAAATGAGCGTAAAATGCAAAACTGCACATGCTCAGATTATTATTATTGTTGTTGTTGTTGTTGTTGTTGTTGTTGTTATTATTATTATTATTATTATTATTATTATTATTTTAAATCAGGGTTGTAAACATTCCAAAATATCAGGAATATAGAAGCAGTTGTAAAGCATGGAATGATGGTTGGAGGGCAGGGGAGAGAAATGTTAGTTGTACACTTCACAACTTAAGTAATACATGTAGCTGTCTAAAGGGGTGGGGGCATAAGACCATTAAGGGCACAATCCTATGCATGTTTAGACAGAAAACAGGCCTACAACTCCCAGCATGCCCCAGCCAGCATGGCTGGCTGGGGCATGCTGGGAGTTGTAGGCCTGTTTTCTGTCTAAACATGCATAGGATTGAGCCTTAACTCCAGGGTCTAAAATTACCTTGCTGCACCATTGACTGATGGATCCTACAGCAGTTCTCAGTCTGAGCCAAACCAAGTTACACTGAATGCAAAGAAGTTGGGGGTGGAACAGGTGGGTATGATTCCCATCTCTCACCCCCTTCCCATATATTCTATGTGGATATGGTCTTGAACATGCCATCATTGTTGGCCTATGATTGGCTGAAGGTGAGAACAATCCGAAACTTGATCAGCAGGACTTTCCTTCTTTTTTATTGTTCGTGTAAATGTTGGGCCCACCCTAGCCCTCAAGCTCGTGGGCAAGCTACAATATCAAAAGAAACAAACAAATAAACACGTTTTCTGTGCTGCGATGTTTTATGACTGCTCTGCTTCATTTTTGTTCCTATTTTAATTGTGCTTTTAAATGTACTTTGTGGATTTTATTGTACATTGCTGCAGGTAATTTCTACTCTGGAAAGATGACTGCTATGATTTAAAATAAATATTATAATGGAGAGGCAGTCTCTTGGGCATGTAAGGCCAATGCTGTGTTCAGGGCTTGATGGGTTATAGCTCACAATTTAAATTAGAAGGAGGAGGAGGCTGGTTATTAGAGTGTCTATCGAAGATCTTGCTGAAGTACAGAAAACATTTGGGGAGATAAGAATGGTGCCCAAAAGACAATAAGAAGCCACTGGAGGGCCAGAAATTGGATCCTGCTAACAGTTCTACTGGCAGAGGAAATCAAAGCTAGTATGGGATGAGATGGGACCTTTTCATAGCCCTAGGTATTCCCCATAATGGGGGGATCCTATAGGTCATCTTTATGGACCTATAGGATATCATGAAAGGCAGGTGTAGGCAACTTGGTGCCTACCAGATGTTTTGGAATACAGATCCCATCAGCCCCAGACAGCATGGCCAATAGTCAGAGCTTATGGGAATTATAGCCCAACACATTTGGAGTGCACTAGGTTGCCTACCCCAGCTGTAAGGTTCTCAGTCTTCCCCAAGCTGGTATCTACTAGATTTTTTGGCCTTCAGTTCCCAGCATCCTCAGCCCACATGGCGAATGATCAGGAATACTGGGAGTTGTAGTCCAAAACATTTGGAGGGCATCAAGTTGTGGAACTCTGGCTTATCTGTTTTGAAAGACTTTTCTGGGGGTGGGGGTTAAGTAGGATTTTGCTATGAGTGATATGCTGTTTGCTGTGTTGGTTTTGATTCTATTCCTGTTTTTATTGTGGGTTTTATGATTTCTTGTTTCTTAATGTGATGCAGCAGTGTATAAAATCTTAATTATATGCAGTCGTGGTGACCTGCTATATTGATGACAGCTGGTGGCTGCATTTTGCATCTGCTGAAGCTTCCAAATAGTCTTCAAGGACAGCCCCACGCAGAACACATGTTGGAAATCTTGAGGCTCTGAAGGCACAAGTGTCGATCGCTACATCTGAATTGGAAAGGAAAGGGAGCCTGTAACCTTCTTGCCAGATGGAGTTTGCCAAAACTGCTCTTGGCCACCATGACAATGATTGGATCCATAAGAACATAAGAAGACCCATGCTGGATGAGACCAAGGGTCCATCTAGTCCAGCATTCTGTTCACACAGTAGTCAACCAGCTGCCCATTGGAACCCACAAGCAGGACATGAGTGCAACAGCACCCTCTTGCCCATATTCCCCAGCAACTGGTGTACATAGGCATACTGCCTCTGAAACTGGAGGTAGCACAGAACCAATCAGGACTAGTAGCGATTGATAGCCTTATCCTCAATGAATTTGTCCATTCTGCTTTTAAAGCCCGTCAAATTGGTGGCAATCACTACAACTTGTGGAAGTGAATTCCATAGTTTAACCATGCACTGTGTGAAGTACTTCCTTTTATCTGTCCTGGATCTCCCACCAATCAGCTTCATGGGATGACCCCAGGTTCTAGTATTATGAGAGAGGGAGAAAAATGTCTTCCTATCAACTTTCTCCACACTGTGCATAATTTTGTATACATCTAGGAGCACTTCAAGGCTGCAAACCTGTGTGACTAGGGAAGAGTGAACCCAATCAGTGCAAGGACTGCCTGTCCATCTCAAGACAATCATCAGTCTTGTCAGCTGGCCGGCTCACATGTATCCAAGTCTTCTCTATGTGCATTGCTTGAAAATTCATAAATACAGTGGCGCAGGTTTCCTAAATGTTCCATAGACATTTAACTAGTATCTGTGGAAAGCGCTTCTTCTACTGTTGTGTAAACACCCGGGGGCTCTTATGGAATCAAGGCTATAATGAGGGTCTGCAAGCCATCTCCTCCAGCCACAATATTGGCAGATTCATATAATACCTTCTCCTGAGGATTGCCTTGCAAAGATATTCTTGGAAAGGGAAGGAGGAAAGCGTGGTCAGCAACCTGCTGCCAGAACAATTTGTAGATGGCCCATCACTCCAGTTCGCTTAATACTGATGAATTTGTGGAACAAGTTTCATGAAGCAAAAGGAGGACTGTTTCGTTTTTGTTTTTAAATACAGACTAGCACAGTATTAATCCTAACCAGAGGAGGCTACTGGTTATGGTGGCCAGATGCCAGGGCCGTCAAGGGTAAGCACGGTCGGGGACCTGCTGAGAGACCACACCCCAGCAGGGGCCAACTCACAGGAGCCCCCTGGACTTGCTCCTCTTCCTCACCATTGTAACCTGCTTGTTCCCCTGCCTTTTGCTCTGTCCCAGACCACAGAAGTGGTGAAAAGGAGGAGCAGTAGAAGCCATGGCCTACTGGCTACTTGCTCCCTGGCTCTTTGCCTCTCAAGCAAGCAAGTGGTAGCAATGATGAGAGGGGGGGGAGCAATAGCAGCTGGGAGACAATGGGTGTGAGAAGGTAGCCTCACTGAGGGAGGGGGCTTGTTGAGGGTGTCTTGCTCAAGGGCCCTCCAAAACCTGGAGCCAGCACTGCCAGATGCAAAGGAGGACACGGCTCCTGTACCTTTAACAATTGTGTAGAAGAGCAGATTTTAGCTGGTGCAGCTTTTCATGCAGGTTATAGCAACTGAAATTCCTTCTCCAGCACAGCTGTTAAAGGGGCAGGAGACCAGGCCTCTTTGGCATCCGAGAGCCAAAAGCAAGCATCCCTCTTCCTGTTGTCTATGGCTCTTTAGCATCTGACCTCCGCCCTAGGGTGACCACTTACACATTGTGAAAAAGGAGGAAATTCATCACCACAAAAGAAAGCACCAATTTTCATAACATTGTCATATGCTCACTTATATTATAGATGCACATTTAGAAATAACTACTATAATTTCAAGAGAAATACAAGACATTTCACCATAGTGGAGAAGACTGAGACCACATGACCCAGATGTCTGTTCAGTCTGCTGTCCAGGTGCTAACTTCTGATGTGCAACTTCAAAGCCTCTGCTCTCCCTTCTGATATTTCTTCATCTTTAAACCAGACTTGGACTACACAGCCCTTTAAATAGAGGACTGTCCTCTGTGAAGCAGGACACATGGCCACCGTATGACAGGTTAAGAACATAAGCAGAGCCATGCTGGATCAGACCAAGGGTCTATCTAGTCCAGCATTATGTTCATGCAGTGGCCAACCAGCTGCCCACGGGATCCCACAAGCAGGACATAAGAGCAACAGCACCCTCTCGCCCATGCTCCCCAGCAATAGGCATATTGCCTCTGATCCTGGACTTTTGGTTACTTCTTCTAAACTTCTCCGATAGCTTAGCTATGGAGAAATAACAGACAGAGACCATTCAAATGGAATATACTTGTGAGAGCTGGACTGACCCGGGTTCAAAAGCTTCCCTAGCCAGTGACCCTCAGTCCCAATCACGCAGGCGGAAGGAGGAGATAACAGCAGTTAATAAAGATTAAAGAGTTTATTTGTAAGACCCAATTACATGGGATTAAGGCAAGCAATGCATCTCTTACTCACTACATCATTGCAGACTCAAATCCAATACCCCAGTGGTAAGGCTAGATGAAGTGAAGTCCAGAACAATAAACATGTCGAGTCGAGACGAGAGAGAAGGAGAAGGAGAAGTGAAGCTATCAGCAAGTGTGTTAGCTTTATACCACCTATAAATAGGATATTACTCACCCCAGTTGTATAACCTATTCATCAACATGTTTACCCCAAATCTGTCCCAAGGTTGCTGAGTCATATCATCTCGAGACTATGTCTCGTGACCAAAGACCTTGTGTACTTGAACTCAAGAGACACCCACCATGTCAGGTGGTAATCCTGATGTCAGGTGATAATCTCGTTCTGCCTATGCAAAACCTAACAATACTTGATCATAGAGTTAGAAGGGGCCTACAAGGCCATCGAGTCCAACCTCCTGCTCAATGCAGGAAACTAGAGGAGGGTCTCCCATCCAAGTAATAACCAGGCCTGACCCTGCTTAGCTTTCCAGGCTCAGACAAGCTGAGCCAGATCATGTGGCATTTCTAGGGGATCAGTTACACGGTGTGGTGGCAGCTTTTGTGGTACTATGAAAAGACAGCAAATTGACAGTTATTTAACCTGATTTGTCATTGAGTTTAGCAGAGCAATCCTATGCAAGTTTACTCAGTAGTAAATACCACTGAATTCAATTGAGCTTACTTCCAAGTATGCAGCTTCAGGCTGCAATCCTATGGACACTTACCAGGGAGTATGATCCACTGAACACTGTTTTACACTGTGTTGTACATAGGATTGCTCTGTTAATCTCACTTGCTCACCTGTAGAATGGAAATAATAATGAGAATTGCTGCTGTGAAGATGAGGGTTAATGGAGCACCCTTTTGCATACGGTGATGCCCTATATTGCTAGAGCTGACCTACTTTACAGGGTTGTTGTGAAGATGAAGGATCACTTTGTACTCTGAAAGCATGCCCTAGTCTTGTGTCTCAGTACATAGGCATGGTTCCCTGAGCAGTGAGAAGTTCTACAGGCAGTTCTACCTGGGTTTGGTTTGCTTTGGATGAGAGAACATGGAAGACTTATCGTGAGGGGGTTTTTTGGTGGGTGGGTGGAACTTGCTTTATTTACAGATATAAAAGCAGAGCATAAGTGGAGGCAAACAGCACACACTTCTACAAGGCAAGAGAACCACTTCTATCTCCATTTGATCCCACCAGAGGAGGGATCTCAAGGAATCTCTGACCAACTCACAGTCCCCTCTCTGTTTCTTCCAATCAGCAAAACTGCTGTTTCTCTTTCACTCACTCACACCTACCCAGCCCAACCAATCCCCTGAACTGTGGGTGGGTGTCGCCTTCCCCAAGCTCTGATGGGTATCTCATTCAAACCCAGAGTGATTTCCAATGATTTGCCATTGAGACAGTGTGGTGTGTGGTGAGAGTGTTGGACTGGGACTCAGGAGATCTGGGTTCTTGTCCCTACTCAGTCATGAAGCAAACTGGGTAACTTTGGGCCAGTCACTGACTCTCAGCCTAACCTTCCTCACTGGGTTGTTGTGAGGATAAAATGGAGAGGAGGAGGATCATGAATGCTGTACCTTGGAAGAGGAAAAAAGGTGGGATATAAATGCAAAAAATAAATGAAATAAATAAATAAAAATAAATTTTAAAAATTGAGGAAGCATCAACCATTATTAACTCATGAGCTGCCTAGCAAAGGAAATGGCTGGCCAGTGATCATAACACTATAGAGCAGGGCTCTCCAACCTTGGGTCCCCAGATGTTGCTGGCCTACAGCTCCCAGAATCCCTTGCCATTAACCATGCTGGCTGGGTATGCTGGGAGCTGTAGGCCAGCAACATCTGGGGACCCAAGGTTGGAGAGCCCTGCTATACAGAAAGCACTCCCTGGAAAAAGGTTCTGAAAGGCTTTGTGGTTTTTGCTACCATATGGGTTTGAATAATATAAGAATAGCTTTATTGGCAGGGGAGGCTGGTGACTCCTATGTCAGTGGGACTCCTCATCTATTGCAGCTGTTATTCTGAGTTGTACGGGAGCTATCCATGGTGCTGAGCTCCATCTCCAAAATAGGTTTACCACCATGGAGCACCGTGGATTGCTCCTATAAAGCTCTGAATAAAAGCTGCAAGGGACAAAGAGCTCCACTGACATAGGAGTCACAACCCCTCCTCTGGTTGCACAAGACGGAGGTCCATCAAGTCCAGCATTTTGCTTCTTTCAGTGGCCAGCCAGTTGCCTGTGGGTGCCAGGGATGGGGACTCGGACTCCAGGACTCGACTCGTGAGTCAGACTGAGTCCCCCCTCTGACTCGAGTCAGACTCGAGTCCCAATATTTTTAATGGGACTCGAGACTCGATTTGGGACTCGAGACCAAGGACTCGTGTTCCAAAATGGTGTTCCTCAAATGCAACATGGATAGGTTTTAGGAAGTACAGCAAGCTTATTTTTTAAAATCATTTTCCTAAAATGCAACCTTTCAGACATTTTGGGTTTGGCTGCCTCTGCCTGCCTGTTTGGGCTTCACAGCCTCCTCTGCCTGCCTGGTCTCTTCTTAACCAGTTCCACAGTTTGAATTGTCCAAGACAAAGGCCTCTGCCTGCCTGCTTTGGGGTTCCCTGCCTCCTCTGCCTGCCTGGTTATTTTGGGTTTGTCTGCCTGCTCTGTTCTTGCCAATATCAGTGGCAGTTTTGAAATAAAAAGGCACACTTGTGCCTAGAATTTATTTAAGCCACACATCTGAAGTAGCCTTATTTTGTTGGGGGGAAACCCCATTGATTTTAATAAGGACTTGTGGAGTCAGTTTTGGGAGTGACTCGGGACTCGTGTCGTGAGTCACCATTTTGGACCAAGGACTCGGACTCGGACTCGAGTCCAAAGACTCATGACTCGACTCGTGACTCGAGACCAAGGACTCTCCAACATCCCTGGTGGGTGCTCATAAGCAAAGCATGAATGGAAGCATGCAGTATTAGGAATGAGGAACCTACAGAGATTAACAAAAAGGGAGAAGCACTTAATGAATAAAAACCAAATTAACCATTCCTAGAAGCCCATGTCCCCAAAGTGAGTGCTTTGGACTGGTTTCTGTGAATCAGCATTGAAGCAAATTCAGTTTGCACATGCTCAGAGACCCATTTTCCTATTATTACTTCATATGCCTAAGTGTTGAATTCTAGCACTGAAAAGAAGTTCTGGGCTGGCCTCTGACACAAATTAAGCCCTGAAGGGGTAATGATTTTTTTCTCTCTGTTTGTTGCAAGATTGTGTCAAAACAGGAATGTCTCTCAAATGTCTCATGCTGTGGGGGGCGGGGGGGAGGGAAAAGAACCGGTGGTGATGGTTGTTTTTAACTTTTCTGCTAATGAGAAAGAAAGCCTTGGAAAGTGGTTACATTTGCCAGGTTTTTCTTCAAGCTATCCCATCAAAAAAGGTGGCTACCCTATGTGTGCTCAGTGCTCTCTCCATCAATAGAGCAGGCATTAAGAGTACAGATTGAAATCTCCAGACAAGCCCCTTTGGACAGTGTCAGAAATGAAGCCAAGTGACTCTGTCAGTCCTTCCTGTTCAGTCGTTATCCAAACTTCTGGGAGGGCGCACAGGTCACTGATTCAGAGCGCATGCTTTCCATGCAAAAGATCCCAGGTTCAATCCCTGGCATCTCCAGGTAAGGCTGGGAAAGACCTCTGTCTGATGGCTTTTCTACATGCATTTAGCCCACTGCTTTACTGAGGCTTCTTCTTCCATTTTCTTTGCAGGAAGAAGAGCAGGTCCTTTACACATGGTTCCCCCCCCCGGGGGTTTCTTTCTCTGCCTTTCTATATGTTCCATTACACAACCACAAGGTGGCGGTGTGTTATAGCAGAATTGTGATAATACATGGGCTTCTCATAGTGATTTATGGCGAGATTAGGAAATAATACCCTATTTTCCTCATTCTAAAAAAAAAAAAAAGCCATGAAAATGGCTGCAAAACACGGGAGAGGCCCTGGAAGAGGACGACATTGTGTAAAGCTCCCATAAACTACCGTGAGTGAAGAATCACGAGCACACAATACCATATTGTTCCGAGTATAGGCCGCTCCTGATTATAAGCCGCACCCTTAAAGTTTGGTGCTATTTTTTAAAAATTGTTTTTTTAACTTTTAAAAACTTTTTAAAACTTTTGTGAGCGGCGGCCGCTGCTTGGGGCAGTCTCTGGCCGCTTGAGTCTTCCCCCAGGCGCTCGAGCATGGCAGCCGCTTCCGTGAGCAGTGGCACTGCTGGGGGCAGTCTCCGGCCGCTCAAGTCTTCCCCCAGGCGCGCGAGTGGCGCCGTCTCTGCGGCGGCCACTTCCGTGAACAGCAAACCGAGGAATTCGGCCCGCTATGCCCGCCGAGGCGGGCAGCGGGGCGGTATTTTTTTGGGGGGGCAACATTCCGATTGTAGGCCGCACCCCTAGTTTAAAGCCTTACATTAGGGGGGGAAGTGTGGCCTATGCTCGGAACAATACGGTAAATGCCTCATGTAGAGAAGCCCTGAAACCCAGGAAAGGCATTGCCAGCCAGTGCAGACCAGGGGTATAGAATATCTTTCAGCCCAAAGGCTGAAATCCATTTTGGAGAAGCAATCAGGGACTGCATTCTGGTGGTGGGCGGGGCCAAAGGCAAAAGAGGTGGAGCTCAAGACAAAACACCAACCCCCAAATACCAGCATATTTTAGCATAACGCTCTTAGAATCATAGAATCATAGAATCATAGAAAAGTAGAGTTGGAAGAGGCCTACCAGGCCATCGAGTCCAACCCCCTGCACAATGCAGGAATCCAGGTCAAAGCATCCCTGACAGATGGCTGTCCAGCCGCACCTTGAATGCCTCCAGAGTGGGAGAGCCCACCACCTCCCTAGCTAGTTGGTTCCATTGTCTTATTGCTCTGACAGTCAGGAAATTTTTCCTGATGTTTTCTCTTACTGCCAGTAACTAAGCCTTAGGAAAGGCATTTCAACCTTTTAGAAGTGGCGGTGGGGGGACTGCACAAACCCCCGGAAACTACCAAATGATTGGTGTTTGGAGGGGAAAGAGGGTGTGGCCAGGGGAAGGGGTGTGGCCACATTTGGCCCCTGGGCTGAGGTTCCACACTCCTGGTGTAGACCAGCCTTCCACCACCTGGTGTCCTCCAAAAGCTTTGGACTCCAACTCCCATTGGCCCTCACCAGTATGGCCAATGATTGGGGATGATGGGAGTTTGACTCCAAAATATCTGGAAGGCACCAGGTTGGGGAAGGCTGCTGTAACCAATACTGAGCTAGATGGACTGGCTGGTGGGTCTGACTCTGTACAAAGCTGCTTCCTGTTTTCCTAACCCTCTCTGCTTGCCTACACGGACTAATGAAATCTTTCCCTTTCTTCCATCTTAGGCTGTAATTTCCATTTGGCATATTGACTTAGAAATGAACAGAGGAGGAGGAGGAGGAGGGAATAACGAAGCAAACATGGCCACACATACAAATTTGGTGTATATAGAGAAGGAAAAACATACTACACAGGAAGTACCAAGCAAGATTTAAGTGTTGTTGTGTGTGGGGAATCCTGCACTAGTCATGCAAACAGGCCCAAAAGCAGCCAGCTTTAGCAAGCCACAATATTCCAAGGGACAAGGAAGGGCATAGCCAGGAAGACCACAATCAACCGGCCATCACTTCCAGTCAGAACAGCCTGATCGAGAGAGCCATCTAGTGGTCTGTTTTTCCTCCCCTCCCATCAGGAGGGACTCAAGTTCAACAAGTCAAAGGCTTTGAGGTTTTTCTGACAGGACCAAGAAATTCATCCTCACACCGGCCAACAAAGAATTAACACCAAGGCTGTAAGCTTTCATCAGCTTAATTGGCAGATTAGTCAACCAAAGCTTTAGCAGATTAATCAGGAGCAAGTTATAATCGAGGGAAGCAAATGGGGTTGAGAGACCAAAGGGATACTTGTTTGTTTTATGCTTTTCAAGCCATTTTTAACCCTAGTGTTTTACTATATTTCCAGTGCAATATTCAAAAAGGCTTTGTAGAAATAAGTGGTAACTTCTAGTAGGGGAAGAAGGAGGGGGAGGGGAAATCATGCTTCTTGTATCCTCAAATAGACACATGCTGAGGCTTTTTGTGGTATGCAGATCAATAAAATCAATTATGGCACAATCCTATGGCTACTGGGAAGTGTCCCAGAAACCATAGGATTTTTCAGATTCCCCCTCTCAAAGCCATAGACACTGAACAAAGGAGCATAAGCATAGCCATGCTGGCTGGATCAGACCAAGGGTCCATCTAGTCCAGCATTCTGTTCACACAGTGGCCAACCATCTGCCCATGGGAAACCCACACGCAGGACATGGAATGCAACAGCACACTCCTGTCCATGATCCCCAGCAACTGATGTACATAGGCACACTGCCTCCGATACTGGAGGTAGCATATAGCCATCAGGACTAGTAGCCACTGATAGCCTTCTCCTCCACTACTACGACTTTGGGAGGGGGACCCCAAGATCCGATCCCCCCCCTGCTTCCTTACAGCCACCACAGAAAGCACCGTGCCAGCTGTTTTCGCTGACCTCAAAGACGTCTGAAAGGGGGCATTCCAGTGGGTGGGGAAGAGAGCGGGGAGGCCAGGATCTGGAAAATCCTATGGCCTCTCCAGCCCAGGACCTGCTAGCGTCCCTCCTCTAGATGGCCTCAGAGACCCATCGACAGGGTGTGGGGAAAGGAGGACGGAAAGGCAAAAATTACCTCTGTTGGTCCACCTGCCTACTTGGCAGCAGCCCGGCAGAGCATAGGATACTGTGGAACCTCTGAGACTGGAGGCTTCCTTCCAGCCAACAGCAACCCAAAAGGGTTGTGCCCTTAAATGGTTATGGGTGTGATCCTATGCATGTTTAGACAGAAAAAAGACTTACAAGTCCCAGTCAGCCATGCTGATGCTGGCTGGGGCATGCTGGGACTTGTAGGCCTTTTTTCTGTCTAAACATGCATAGGATTGCAACTTAAAATAGGGGTGGATAGAAGGTGGATCAGGATCTACTGGTAGATCTCTGGGTAATTTGCAGTCAATCAGCAAGCATTTCTTACTTCCAATTGTTTAACAATAGCAATAGTGCACCACCCCAACCCAGTCTAGAGTTATACTGCTGAAATGAAGTAAACCTGGGGTTACCAGTAGATTTTGTGAGAATTTTGCAAATGGGGATTGTGAGCTCCATTCAGTTCTGGTACTCAGGACAAGTCCCTGTGGTGGTCAGAATTCTTTAATTCAAAGTGTACACCTTCTGCATGAAGCTCTGGTTGGTGGATTTGGGGATTCTATAAAAACGAAACAAAAACCAAGTAGATCTCCCAAGCCTGAGATATATCCACCCCTGGGTTAAAAGGTAGCATATTTAGTCAACTCAAAATATCTAATTGGTTGACAGGTCTAGGTAATGCACAACAAAGGCGATTGTTCAGCTGCGACAACCACTTTCAAGGAAATGATACACAGTTGAGTCCTCCACCCACCCACCAACGTGCATGCACACACACACACACACACACACACACACACACCACTTTGTACATTCACTAGAATTGAGTGATAAAACCTTTCCTTGGACTATACCATATCAGACTGCACTTGAGGGCTCACATATTTAAATATTCTCCCATCTAAAAACTCCTTGCAAGTAAAAAAAATGACTGGATTCAGCCTAGACATCTTCCTGATAATGCTGATTTTCTGAGCACAGGGTGAGGGACACATTCAAACCTCTATTCACAGTGGTACAGTCCAGGAAAAGCAATAGTTTTAGTTAGTGTAGGTTTTACCACTTAATTCTGTTGAATATAATCTGGCTCTAGATTTATACATCTGTCAGTGGCTACTAGATTCTATTCAACTGCCTTTCACAGTTGGACTGAAGAGGAAATTTTGGAAGGTGCCATTTCTAACGCCATTGGAGCACTACAAGAACTATGATCTTGCTTTCATAGAAACACATGTTCGGTTTTATGCCTGAATGGCAGACAACAGGCAACCTCCAGACCTATCTAGGAGCTGGAAGCTTACTGGCCAATGGCCATGCACATATCTACTGCTGCTGCACAAGAGGCTTGTGATAGGCGGGGGAGGCTGGTGACTCCCGTCAGTGGGGCTTGTATTCTGAGCTTTATAGGAGCTATCCATGGTGCTGCACTCCATTCCCAAAATAGGTTCACCACCATGGATAGCTCCTATAAAGCTCAGAATAAAAGCTGCAACAGATAAGGGGCCCCACTGACATAGGAATCACCAGCCTCTCCTGGTGATAAGTTCAGAGCTACATGGTATCCAACAGGGGTGGGGAACCTTTTTTGGGCCCAGAACCACATTCTGTTTTGGGGAATCCTCTGGGGGCTGCATGCCAGCGGTGGGTGCCCGCCCCCTGCAAAAAGTGGATGGAGTCAAAACTAAAGTGAGCAGGCCAACCTACACTCTCTCTTTCTTTCTCTCTCTCACACACAAGCATTCTTACACATAACACACACCCAATCATTCACACACACACACACACACACACACACGCACGCACACACAAAACCCACCCTGGTGCAATTAGGCTTTTTAAAAAATTCTGCTGTCAGCGATGGAGGCTTCGTTAAAGCCTAATTGCTACTCAGGGTATGATTTCTTGAGTTTGTGGGGGTGGGGGTGCAGTGCATGAGCAGGATAGGTTAGGGTTAGATCTTCACTTCCGAGCAGTGACACCCACCAAAAATGCCCTCCTGCAGGGCAGCTAGGCTCTTAAAAAGCCTCCCCTGGCAGCAATGGTGGCTTTTTACAGGGCCGAATTGCAGCAGGGCAGGACAGAGGGAAGCTGCAGGCCAGATGGGGAGGCCTCAGTTCGCTCCCCACATGTCCTAAAAAGAGAGCAAATGCACATGGTGATTTCAAGGGGTCTGGAGCAGCCACCACATGCTTGATAGCTGTGTGACTCATTCTTAGATTGCACCCGAGCAAGTGAAGAACTAATCAGAGGGCTGCGGCTCAGTGGCAGAAGGCCCCAATTTCAGTGCCTGGCAATGGCATCTCCAGGTAGGGCTGGGAAAGAATCCTGCCTGAAACCCTGGAGAGCCGCTGCCAGTCACTGTCGACTTTACTGGGCTAGATGGACCAAGGCTGCTTTCTTTGTTCCCAAGTGCTGATGCAGCCACAGTCCTCCATATGCACCCCTAAAAAGCATGAGGTGTTCATGGAAACCTCCCCACCCCGCCACTCAGTTCTTAAACTTTTTTTGCTTTTTTTGCTTAAACTAGACATTGCTTTTTCAGATGAGTAGGATGGAAGAGAAAAAGCTTCCCTGTCAAATGGGGTGAAAGATAAACATATAGGTATATACAATGCTCCTCCACAAGCAAGAAATATACCGTATGTGGGATATTTTTTGGTGACACAGGAGGACAGACTTAAAAATTAACCCAACTATTTAAGGCCTCTCGGTGAAATTATAATGAAACAATTATTTTCAGCAACTTCCGAACTAGAGTCCCAAAAGAACAGCAAATGCAGGGTAATATTCCTTGGCCATTAAATAAGACTGCAATACAGAATCCAGAGGGGGGTCTTTTATTAACTCTCCTCTTTTGGTCCCATGCTGCTTTGCTAATAACTTCCCCTGGATGCCTGCAACAAAACAGCAGAAGTAGGAAAGAGGTATCTGGTACATGTAAAAAATACAGCAGGTAGGCTAAGCCGCTAGGGTGACCAGATGTCCATAGTCAAAAAATTAAAAAACAGAATAAGTAATTTTGCCAGGAGGAATTCCAATAGGAATGTTACATCAGGTCATAAGCCTGGATGGGTAACAAGGCAATAATGAAGTTTGTTGCAGCTGTTTGTTACTTATTTATTTACAAGATTTATATACCACTCCATATTCTGGAGATTGCGAGGCGATGAACAATAAAAGATAAAACAGATAAAAGAATTAAACAGTATGTTAAAAACAGAATCAATAAAACCATGGCTGGTTAGTTCAGGAAGGCTTCCTGAAACAGGAGGCGCCGAAAGCAATATAATGTTGGCACCTGCCTGACCTCCAGAGGCAGGGAGTTCCAAAGAAATGCAGCCACTACACGGAAGGCTCTTCTCTGGGTGGATTCCAGTTGCAGCAGAGGTCCATATGGAACCACCAGGGACATGCCATTGCCATCCGATGACCTCAGTGACTGGGCAGGTTGATAAGGGAGAAGGCACTCTCTCGGGTATCCTGGTCCCAAGTTGTTTAGGGTTTTATACATTAGTGTCCAAAACCTTAAACCTGGCCCGATAGTGAATAGGCAGCCAATGTAGTTCTGTCAGCAAAGGAGTTACATGCTGAAAAGGGGCAGCTCCTAACAACAGCTGAGCTACTGCATTCTGCACTAGCTCCAGCTTCTGGACCAGCCGGAAGGGCGGCCCCACATAGAGCGTACTGAAGTAATACAGTCTTGAAGTTACTAGCGCCTTCTTACTTCAAATGGGTGCAACACACTTGCAGAAATACCTCGTAGGTCTGAACTAGTGTCTTATCTGGTGTAAAAAAAAGTAAAACATCATTGAAGTCAACTGAGATACACAAGCTGAGGATCTGTCCTCTGTGATTGTTCTGTTTTGGAAGATGTTTCACACACAAACACACACACACACACACACACACACACAGACACCCTTCTCTGAACAGTGGGAAGTTCAGAATAACCATTACAGAGCAAGTAATTTCCTACTGTGACCTTCTAATAATCTAATTATTTACAAATGTACAGACTGAGCGGGCATGACAGTGGTGCAGAAGCAAGCAAGCATTCAGACAGGTAGTACAAAGACTGTCAAAGGAACATTTTTAAAATGTGAAGAAAAAGCCTGCACACACACACACCTCCTCATGTGTAAACCAGGTGGTTCCGGCTAGAGGCTGGGAGGGGCAAAATGTACATAGTTCCTCTTGATGGCCCCTGGCGCCTCAATGTCTGCTAGGCCCTTTAGCATGCAAATGTAGTCCAAGGGTCATGCGTCACCCTTCCCCTCTGCCTGGGGCTGGGCCAGGTGAAGTTAATCCTGATTGGCTGAAAGCAGCTGGGCTACTGAAAAGAGATGGGGGGGAAGAATCTTTATGGCCAGCTGTGGCTTCTGGGTGTTGTTGGTCGTCAGGCAGAAAGCTGCAAGCTGCAAGCAGGTTTATGGCTCCGGTCAGAACCTCAGCCACCAACCCTGGGGAGCTCCCAGTGAACAAAGCTACATGAGGGCTGTGGTTAAGGCAAGCCCTGGAGAGGGCCACCCATCCCAGACCTTAGGGTGGGTGTGGTGGTCTCCTCGTGTGGCAGGGTCAGGCTAAGGCAAGCCCTGAAGAGGGCCACCCATCCCGGACCTTAGGGTGGGTGTGGTGGTCTCCTCGTGTGGTAGGGCTTTGCTGAAACAAACCCTGAAGCAGACGGACCCCCCCCCCCCAGGTGACTGGTGAGGGCCTGGGAGAGATAAGGAATCAGCTTTTGTTATTTTCTAGCTCTACTGTGTATGTACCAAAGTGTCTCTCTACCTTGTCTCCTTCCCTCATTTCCCACCCTTTGTTGTAATCTGCTACCTGAATAAACCTTCTTGGTTTTACCCCACATGGCGTTTGTGGTTGTTCTGTTGGTTCAGCTAAATCCAGGGTATAGACAAGGGCAAGTCCCTGAGCAGAGATTCAAGTCAGGACTGCAGAGCTGAGGCTGGCAGTATGGCACCTTGGATCTCTGGGTCTTTCGAAGAAAGGGTGGGTTGGCAGAGTCAGCCAGCCCCCCTTCCTTCACATAAAAAGAAAATATTTATAGTATTTTTATATTGCTCTTCAGCAAAAAGCCTCCCAGAGCAGCTTACAGATCAATAAAAAACAAAACAGTCCCTGCCCCTCAGGTGTCCAATCTAAAAGACATCACACAAAAGGGAAAAAGGGACACCAGTTCTTAAAGTTACAGAGTTCTTATACTGATTCACTGGGATGAAAACAGTTCAGGGAGAGGAGGCACCAAAGGCATCTGGTCTCTCAACAAAGCAGATGTGCTTCCTGTCTCTCCCTCTGAAGCAGCCTGGTAGAATGACTGCCAAGAGCAAGCAAAGCTACTGTAAGATCATCTTGAGATAACATTGACCTGAACCCTGAAGAGTAGGGAACTCCTGACTTCACCAGACACAACTAAGCCCAGTGTCAGCTAGTGTCCAAACTATATACGGAGTGTTTATGAAGCCAAGCATCTCATTCTGCTGTGCCAGGAGGACTGGGGATCTAGATGGGGTTCCAGGTAAGAAATACTGAGAGGCAGAAATTTCTGACAATACTAATACAATATACCGTAACTACATTTTAGAAAACTGAACAAATAAAATAAGTGCCATGGGGAGTAATCCTATGCCCCCTAGACATTGTCTGAGGGGCCATAGGATAGTGGGGATTCTGTGTGTGTGTGTGTCCCCCCAGATTGGACACAGTGCTCCAGCCTCGGAAGGGGGAGTCGGAGATCCAATCCCCACGCCCTCGCAGCTGGTGCAGAAAGAACTGTGCCAGCTGGCTTCCAATGTTGGAAAATCAACCTTGGAGAAGGGGAAAAGGGGGTGTTCTGGTGGGCGGGGTGGGGAGGAGACCAGAGAGGACAGGATACAAGCTATCCTGGGCCTCTTCCAGCCTCCTTCCCTCCCCTCTGAAGCACTGTTGCTAGATGGGGAAACAAGCCCATCTAACAAAAAATGCAATGACTGGAGGATGGGGAGGCGAAGATTGCCTCCACCGCTCCTGTCCCCTGCCAGCTTCAGCCTGGCAGGGCATTGGATATATGGAAGCCTCTGGGTTCAGAGGCTTCCATCTCACGAGGGCACAACCCATAGGATTGCGCCCTAAGGAAATGATATGTAATCAGCTCTGCTACCCTAAATAATCTTTGATCAACCCAAATCAAGTGCTAATTATCAGCAAGAGGCTGTGTCCAATGAGCTGCCCCATAGTGTCTGGTTCAAAACATTAAGATGGGATACAGCACACTTTCAAACATGGTTTGTACTGGAACTTCATGCTGATACTAGAACCCGGGGTCATCCCATGAAGCTGATTGATGGAAGATTCAGGACAGATAAAAGGAAGTACTTCTTCACACAGTGCATAGTTAAACTATGGAATTCACTTCCACAAGATGTAGTGATGGCCACCAGTTTGGATGGCATCATCATCATCATCATCATCATCATCATTATAGAATCATAGAAAAGTAGAGTTGGAAGGGGCCTACAAGGCCATCGAGTCCAACCCCCTGCTCAATGCAGGAATCCAGGTCAAAGCATCCCCGACAGATGGCTGTCCAGCTGCACCTTGAATGCCTCCAGAGTGGGAGAGCCCACCACCTCCCTAGGTAGTTGGTTCCATTGTCTTATTGTTCTGACAGTCAGGAAATTTTTCCTGATGTTTAGGTGGAATATAGGTTCCTGTAACTTGAGCCCATTATTCCGTGTCCTGCAAACTGGGATGATCAAGAAGAGATCCTGGCCCTCCTCTGTGTGACAACCCTTCAAGTACTGGAAGAGTGCGATCATATCTCCCCTCAGTCTCCTCTTCGGAAGGCTAAACATGCCCAGTTCTCTCAGTCTCTCCTCATAGGGCCTTGTTTCCAGTCCCTTTATCATCCTTATTGCCCTCCTCTGAACCCTCTCCAGTTTGTCTACGTCCTTCTTAAAGTGTGGTGCTCAGAACTGGACGCAGTACTCAAGATGAGGCCTAACCAGTGCCGAGTAAAGGGGAATTATCACTTCACGCGATTTGGAAGCTATACTTCTATTAATGCAGCCCAAAATAGCATTTGCCTTCTTTGCAGCCACATCGCATTGCTGGCTCATATTCAGTTTGTGATCTACCACAATTCCAAGATCCTTCTAACTTGTAGTATTGTTGAGCCAAGTGTCCCCCATTCTGTAACTCTGCATTTGGTTTCCTTTCCCTAGGTGCAGCACTTGGCATTTATCCCTATTAAATTTCATTCTGTTGTTTTTGGCCCAGCGCTCCAGCCTATCGAGATCTCTTTGAATTTTGTTTCTGTCTTCCAGAGTATTAGCTGTTCCACCCAACTTTGTGACATTTGCAAATTTGATAAGCATTCCCTGTACCTCCTGATTCAAGTCATTAATAAAAATGTTGAAGAGCACTGGGCCCAGGACCGAGCCTTGTGGTACCCCGCTCGTTACCTCTCCCCAGTTTGAGAAGGAACCATTGATAAGCACTCTTTGAGTCCGATTCTGTAGCCAATTGTGGATCCACCTGAAAATTGTTCCATCCAGCCCACTTTTAGCCAGCTTGCTAATCAGGGTATCATGAGGCACTTTGTCAAAAGCTTTGCTGAAGTCCAGATATATTATGTCCACAGCATTCCCACAGTCCACAAGGGAGGTTACCCGATCAAAAAATGAGATCAGATTAGTCTGGCAGGATTTGTTTTTGACAAATCCATGCTGGCTTCTAGTAATCACTGCATTGTTTTCAAGGTGCTTGCAGACTGACTTCTTTATAATCTGCTCAAGAATTTTCCCAGGGATTGATGTCAGACTGACTGGCCTATAGTTCCCAGGTTCCTCCTTCTTGCCCTTTTTGAAGATGGGAACAACATTTGCCCTCCTCCAGTCATCTGGCACTTCATCTGTCCTCCATGATTTCTCAAAGATAATAGTGGTTCTGAGAGTTCTTCTGCCAGTTCCTTTATTACTCTAGGATGCAGCTCATCAGGCCCTGGAGATTTAAACTCGTTCAGAGTAATCAGGTGCTCCTTGACCATTTGCCTATCAATCTCAAGCAGCAATCCTGCCCCTTCAGTCTGTACTTCAGGTTTGCCAGGGGGGTCATAGACCCTCTTTTGGGAGAAGACCGAGCCGAAGTAGGAATTGAACACTTCTGCCTTTTCTTTGTCTTCTGTTATCAATTTGCCATCCTCATTGCGTAGTTGAACCACCAGTTCTTTCTTCTGTCTTTTACTATGCACGTATCTGAAGAAAGCTTTTTTGTTGTTTTTAGCATCCCTCGCTAACCTTAGCTCATTCTCAGCTTTAGCCTTCCTGACACTATTTCTGCAGTTCTGTGCTACCTGCCTGTACTCTTCCCTTGTAGCCTGTCCTTCCTTCCACTTCCTATATGTGTCCTTTTTTGTTTTCAGGTCATCTTTGAGTTTATTGTGAAGCCACATTGGCTTCTTCTGTTGCCCTCTGCCTTTTTTCCTTGTGAGAATTGTTTGCAATTGTGCCTTTAAAATTTCCTTTTTTAAAAACTCCTACCCATCCTGGGCTCCTTTTCTCATTAGAGTCGCTTGCCATGGGACCTTACTTATCATTGTTCTGAGTTTGTTAAAATTGGCTTTCCTAAAATCCAGGGTACACGTTTGGCTACACTCAGCTTTTGCTTCTTTTAGAATCAAGAACTCAAGTATAACATGGTCACTTTCCCCCAGAGTTCCTGAAACTGCCACTTTATCCACTAACTAGTCTCTGTTGGTTAGAATCAGGTCAGAATTATATTTATTTGTATCCCGCCTTTTTCCCCAACACTGGGACCCAAGGCGGCTCACAACCTTTAAATTTCATACAGTTAAAACAGCGACAGAAAAATACAAAAGTTAAAAATAGAATTAAACCATCAATATATATATATATATATATATATATAATTAAAAACAATACAATATACATAATATAAAATACAGCATTCCATTGCATCACAGGCTAGTTCCAAATGCCTGCTGGAACAGGAAGGTATTTGCCTGCCTCCGGAAGCTTACCAGGGAGGGCGCCACCCTAGCCTCCCTGGGGAGGGAATTCCAGAGCGCTGGGGCAGCCACCGAGAAGGCCCTCTCCCGTGTTCTCACCAGGCATGCCTGTGATGGTGGTGGAACCGAGAGAAAGGCCTCCCCTGAGGATCTCAAAGTACGGGCAGGCTTGTAGGGGAGAATGCAGTCTTTCAGATAACATGGACCCGAGCCGTATAGAGCTTTAAAGGTCATAACCAGCACTTTAAATTGTTGCTAGAAACAGACTGGGAGCCAGTGAAGCTGTTGTAACAGAGGAGTTGTATGCTCCCTGTAGCCAGCCCCAGTCAGCAGTCTGGCAGCCGCTCTTTGAACCAGCTGAAGTTTCCGAACACTCTTCAGAGGCAGCCCCACGTAGAGCGCATTACAGTAATCCAAACGGGATGTAACTAAGGCATGTGTCACTGTGGCCAAATCAGACATCTCCAGGAATGGGAGCAGCTGGCGCACTAGCTTTAACTGTGCAAATGCACTCTTGGCCACTGCTGAAACCTGGGCATCCAGGTTCAGGGCTGAATCCAGAAGTACACCCAAGCTGTGAACCTGTGTCTTCAGGGGGAGTGTAACGCCATCCTGACTCCCTATTCCCTGATCTGCCTTCCGACTGACCAGGAGCACATGTCTTGTCTGGATTAAGCTTCAATTTGTTTGCCCTCATCCAGTCCACAGCAACAGCTCCCTTGGAATTAGATGGAAAGGAGAAACAGAGTTGGGTGTCACCAGCATAATGGTGAAACCGAACCCCAAAACTCCAGACTACCTCTCCCAATGGCTTCATGTATATGTTAAATAGCATGGGGACAAGATGGAACCCTGAGGAACTCCACAGGCCAACGGCCAGGGAGTCAAACAGGAGTCCCCCAGCACCACCTTCTGGGTCTGCCCCATCCAGGAAGGAATGGAGCCACTGTAAAACAGTGCCTCCAAGACCCATCCCAGCGAGCCGGCCCAGAAGGATACCATGGTTGATGGTATAAAAAGCCGCTGAGGGGTCCAGCAGAACCAGGCGCTGAGAGGTCCAGCAGAACCAACAGGGACACAGTCCCCCTGTCTAGTTCCCAGCATACTCATGGAGAAGGCTATCAGTCTATGCACCTTAAGGCTATGCACCCTTAAGGTGCAGAACCCATGCAACGGACCAGGTTCGGTCCACCACAATTGCACCCCAAAAGTCCTGATGGGTATATGCTACCTCCAGTATCAGAGACAATATGCCTATGTTATACCAGTTACTGGGGAACACGGGCAGGATGGTGATATTGCACTCATGTCCTGCTTGTGGGATTCCTGTAGGCAGCTGGTTGGCTACTGTGTGAACAGAATGTTGGACTTGATGGACCTTGGTCTCATCTAGCACGGCTCTTCTTATGTTCTTACAACCTATGTAAAACCTTGAATGGCCTTGTAATTTAAGTAAAGAATTAAAAATGGCTGGCTGGGGAATACTGGGATTTGTAGGGCTTTTTTCTTCTAAATATGCATAGGATTGCTGTGGAGAGAAAGCCTGAGTACACTGCTGAACCCTGACATACTGAACCCTGACATGTTTTCCCCTTTTCCGCTGTCACCCCTCTGTCTGCATAATCCCCACAGGAGACACAATTCTGGGCAGACCGGTTACACATCTGCCACATCTGCATACATTCAATGGGACACATTTACACTTCCCTCAAGGAAGAGCATGAGATTCCGGAGGTGGGGGGTGCAGTCTCAAAGAGCTGCAAAGTACCCCAAAGTACCCATGGAGATGCCAGCACCCGAAAGGCGCCACCACCCCACGGGGCGGGACCAGCCCACTGGTCATCAAGGGCAGGGAGGGGGCGGAGGAGGGTAAAAAAGATACGTGCCAAAGAACCAAGGGTTGTTGGGAACAAGGTGCGAGCTTGCACAGGTCAGATCGCTAGCTCCGGCTAGGACCAAGCAACTTCCAACCCCGGACAGGACGCCCAGCGATCGGCAAAGCAAACCGCTACGTTAGAACCTAGAGTCAGAGTCTCTGGTGTCAGGTATTCGAGCAAAGCCTCCTAGAAAGCAAATTGAATATTTCCGTTTCCGATCTAAATTGACTGTTCTGTTTATACTGTGAAATTCCTGTAGTCTATTAGTTCGCTCTATTAAACTCCTTTGTAACTGACTAGCTTGTGGCTTCCCTGTTTCTAAGGGGATTCCTTGTCAATTTCACTCACAGCTGAAAGTAAAGGTTTTGACAGCCGGTGCTGGTTAACCCTTAAGGTGCAGAACCCATGCAACGGACCAGGTTCGGTCCACCACAATTGCACCCCAAATGTCAAAATCTGGAAGGCTTCGTACCGGAGCATTTTCTTTTGTCTTCCCTTTGCTGTCAAGACTTCCTCCCTGAAATGGCCCATTCCCCCATTTTTAATGGGAATAATAGTATGATTTCATTGGAGGAACAGCGGGATGCAGAGCTAGCGATTTTAAATTTAAATTGTTATAATCAATGATATATTACCTATATGGTAGACTTATTTGCTGCGGCAACCAAGGTATATTCCAACTTTATCAAAAAGTCAGTAGCTCTAATTTCTAAATTTTTACTCCCTTTTCTTCTCTCTCCCAGAGAATGGACTATGGCAGTATGGCCTAAAGGTTGAAGGCAATCCTGTAGTCCAGCATTCTGTTCACACAATGGCCAGCAGTGTGGATTTCCAGCAGGGGCCTCTGGGAAGCCCACAAACAGGAGTAATGGTAACTGTGTAGATCAGGGGTGGGCAACTTGTGGCCCTCCAGTTTTTTTCTTTTGGCCTACAACTCCCATCATGCCTCACCACTGGCTATACTAACTAGGTCTGATAGGAGTTGTAGTCCAAAACATCTGGAGGGCCACAAATTGCTCACCCCAGGTGTAGATAGATGATAATATGCCGCCTTGAGTGCCATTTTTTGGGTGGAAAAACGGGGTATAAATCAACCAAATAAATAAATAAAGCCTTCAGCAGCTGTAGCTTTCAGGCATCATTCCCAGCTTATCATAAATGAATAAATCCCCAGGCTGGGCTTGCACGGCAGCCTTGTTGTCTCCCTGCTCTCAGCTCCTGGTGCTGCTTCTCCTCGGAACGCCTGCCTGGTTTGGCGGGGCGGGCGGCCTGCGCGGAACTGAGGCGAGGCGGTTCGCTGTTTCCACCACAGGCGGGGAAGAAGAAGCCGCGCGCTGCCAGGAAGCGGAGGGTGAAAGCGAGCGGCTGAGGGGAGTTTGTGCCGGGGAGGCAGGAATGCCGAGCAGCTGAGGGAGACCGTCCGAGAGCTTTTCGTTCCCCTCTTCCCCAGCCTCAGCCCTGAGGGACGGCGCCGCTGGTTGGGAGAGGCCGGGCTAGGCCTGCGACTGCCGGCCCGAAGGAAGGAGGCGGGCAGTGGATGGAGCTTGGAGCTACGGCGGGGCGTTGCTAAGAGACTCCGCGGGCCAGGTGAGGCCGCCCCTCTGCAGGGTCCGTGAGAGCCGCCGCCGCCGCCGCTGCGTTTATCGCGTCCTCCTGCCTTCTCTCCATGGTGGTCAGGGCTGCGTCCACGTGGCTCTCCGCCCCTTTTCCTTTTGAACAGAGAGCTTCGGCTATTGGGCGGTATAGAAATGTAATAAATACAGTAATACCTTGGATTGCAAGTAACTTGGTTTGAGAGCGTTTTGCAAGACAAGCAAATTTTTAAATATTTATTTAATTATTTTTTTTTACTTGATATACAAGCGACGTCTTGCAAGACAAGTACTGTAGTACGGCTTAAATTAAAAATCTGTACAAATGTTTTTTGGGGGGGATTTCGTTTTGATATAAGAGTGTTTTGGATTACAAGCACGTTTCCGGAACGAATTATGCTCTCAATCCAAGGCATGACTGTACATAAATTGAATCCCCGCAACAACCCTGCGGAGTAGGCTAGGCTGAGAGAGGTCGCCCCGTAAGCATAGCGTAGGACGTGCTGCCCTCCGGAAGCTTTGGATTTCAACTACCATCAGCCCCAGCCAGCATGGCCAACGGCCAAGAATCCTGGGAGTTGTAGTCTAAAAACACCCGGAAGTCTGGCCTAATGAGGTGTCGTACCCCCCAGCACTGCACTGTATTAGGGTGTGTGTGTGCTGTGATGGTGCTTCTAAAAGAGGCAGAGAGAACCAGTGGGAAGGGTTGTCCTGAACACCATTTCACTGGCCTGACTAGGATTTCAGCCTCCTGGCTAGTTCCCAGAGGGGCCATGTATAAAAAGCAGCATTTCCCAACCTGGTGCCTTCCAGATGTGTCCGTCTGGGAGTTGCAGACCAACACATCTGGAGGGCACCAGGTTGAGGAAGGCTGCATAAAAGTATGCAGCAGGGCATCAAGAAGGGGAAGGGAGCAAAATGGCAAGTTGATGTGGTAGAGCTCTGAGGTGATGGAATCGACTGCACCACTTCAGACTGTGTTGTGGAATCACCTGCTCCCTTCTGTAAAAAGCTCCCTGCAGGAAGAAAACTAGCACAGCAGCAAAGAACAGGCTGAGCTAGAATCTTTCTCCCTGCCATGCTATATATGTGTGTAGGAAGCTTTTTTGTGTGGGGGAGCATTCTGAAAAATTGCACTGAAGTGGTACAGCCCACTCCCAATGCCTCAGGAATCTATCACTTCATTTCTATTCATGAATATAGTCAGAGGGATTTCATAATGATCAAAAAGGGGCAAAGTATTATGAGGAAGGTAGTTCTAAAAGGGATTGTGCAAGTGTGACAGGCTTCATAGTCCCCAAACAGAAGGATTTAATGTTGGGGAAAGCTTGTGTGCTCAATATTTTTTTTATTATCTCCTTACTTTCTATAACAGTTGTGTGCATATTTTTAAGAAAAAAATAGTTAACCTCCAGGGGAAGAGCCCTCTGTGCCTGTTCAAATGCTCTCTGTTCTTGACATGGGTTTATAATACCAAAAAACGGTTTCCTGTCTCAAGGGAAAGGTACCTGCTGGCACAGGTTCAGGCATATCCTGTCTATGGGTCCTTGAAAATATATATATACTGTATCTTTCTATATCAGAGCTGCGGGGGGGGTTGAAAACAAGTGCTGGCAACATTTACTCTGGAGAAGAGCAAGAGCACTAGAAGATGGAGGGATCAAGGGTCCTGAATGGGGAGGAAAAACAAAAAAATGGAGGGAAGCAAAAAGAAGAAAAATTAGATAAATTTATTGATATGTTTATTACCATCTATTAGCCATGATAGCTAAATTGAACCTCCATATTCAGAGTCTGTATGCCTCTGAATACCAGCTATGCAGACAAACAACAGGGTAGGGCCACTTCCTTCATGCCTTGCTTCTGGGCTTCCTGACTGGCTGCTACTGGAAACAGAAAGTTAGGGTGCAATCCTATGCGGTTTTAGACAGAAAAAAGTCCTATAATTCCCAGCATTCCCCAGCCAACTGTAGGACTTTTTTCTGTCTAAATCTGCATAGGATTGCGACCTTAGACTAAAATCAGGGGTGGGGAACCTGCAGCCTGCCAGATGTTGTTGGACTTCTGCTCCCATCAGTCCCAGCCAGCATGGCCAATGATTGAGGATGATTCATTCATTCATTACACTTCCATCTGCCCAACAGCAAAAACTCTCTGGGCGGTTCACAAAAATTAAAACCCTTTAAATACAGCACGATAAATCATAGTATTTATTTATTTATTTATTATATTTATACCCCACCTTTTTTCCTGCAAGGAACCCAAGGCGGCTTACATAATCCTCCTCCTCCTCCTCTCCATTGTATCCTCACAACAACCCTGTGAGGTAGGTTAGGCTGAGAGTCAGTGTGACTGGCCCAAAGTCACCCAGTGAGTTTCATGGCCGATATAAAACCTTTAACATACAGAAATTTAAAATAGCTAATAATAACATACCACGACCTGATAAACAACTAACATTAAAACACCCCCATCATATGCGATCAAATGTCTAGGAGTAGGAGAAAGCCTTAACCTGGCACTGAAAAGATGACAAAGTTGGTGCCAAGTGATCTCACTTGGGAGAGCATTCAACAATTGTGTGGCCATCACTGAAACAGCCCTCTCCCTTGTGCTTTATTGCCATAGATAATGCCATTATTTATGCTGCATTAGCTAAAGAAGATTTGCTAGGATTGGTCTGGCTGGAGTCACACTCAAGTTTATCCCACTTGTAAAGCATGTGGAACAAGTAGATCCCGTAGAAAGGGCATTGGGCAGGATCAGCTATTGGTCTGGTATAACTTATAAATCACATGTTTCACAAGGTCTTGCTTCAGATTTACATCCGTTCAACCTGTTTTTCCAATTGGACATGCTTATTATCTCCATCTTCCAGTCTTTTTCTTCCAGTAGAACAGTTCTGAAATGATTGCAGTCAACGTGTTTTACACGTTTATCAGGAGGCTGATGAATCCGGATGATTGTCTGAGGTCTCTTGGGGATTTTCCTGCAGGTTTAGCCAGTGGTCTTGCCATGGCCCTGGTCTTTGCTTGGAATGAGGGGATGACCTGGGCTCTCGATACGATTGTTCCCAAATGTCCTTGACCCAGTTATAGAGCTACATTGGTATTCTGGGAAGCTGAGGGCAATGAGCGACTGGGCCATTGACCAAAGCACAAATGGCGATTGACTCAGAATGAATACAACCGAACACAGTTAAGAATCCATCTCAAATATTATTCTGTGGTGATGGCAAAGAGATCGTACTTCTCCGCCACCATTGCATCTGCTCAGTGTTGCCCAGCAGAGCCGTTTTGGGTGGAGAAGGTCCTAGAAGACAACAACTTGAGTCCTCAAAAGCCCACTGTGATCAGTTTGCAGATAAAGTCTCTCCTATCTGTACCAATTTAGACTCTGTTTTAACAGTCGGAGATGGATGTGATAAGAGTGCCATCTAGGCATGTTATCATGGATGTCTTTCAGCTTATACAGCCTGAGGATGCGGACAAACTGCTCAGAGGACTGAGGCATAGGAGGCACAGTGTTACCATGATTTGGTCCTTCCTGGATGAACTGTCTCAGAAGGTGGTACTGGGGGACCCCATGGTAATTGGCCTACGGGGTGCAGCAAGGTTTTATCTTATTCTCTACGCTTTTCAACATCTACATTAAACCTCTGGGAGAAATCATTTGGAGGTTTGGGCTGAAGTGCCGTCAATGTGTGGGTGACACTCAGCTCTACCTCTCATTTCCATTTAATGATTCCAGGGAGGCTGTTGATTGCCTGAACTGGAGGTGGTTTTGGGATGGAGGAAGATAAACAAGCTGAGACTTAATCCAGACAAGATGGAGGTACTGTGGGCCAGGAAAGTGACCAATCTAGATGGAGGAATACATCTGGTCTTAGATGGGATTCCACTCCCCCTGTAGGACCAAGTGTGCTAGGAGTGCTCCTCAACTTGGCACTAAATGAGGAAGCTCATGTGGCAACAGTGGCCAGGAGTACTTTTTACCAGCTTAGGCTGGTACACCAGCTCTAACCCTATCTGGGGAGGGAGGATCTTGATTCATGCTGTAGTGACATCCAGGCGGGACTACTGTAATGTGCTGTATGTGGGGCTGACTTTAAAGACGGTTTGGAAACCAGCTGGCGCAGAATACAGCCGTCCAGGTATTGGTGGAAGGCTGGGTGGTTTGCTCATGTGACACCAATACTGCAGCGACTGCATTGGCTGCCAACACGTTTCCAAGCTCAGTTTAAAATAGAGACATTAACCTTTAAAGCTTTAAATGGGTTGGGCCCAAGTTACTTGAAGGAGTGACTTCTCCTGTACCAGCCTACCCACACTCTGAGGTCATCAACAAAGGGCCTTCTCTCCTGCCTGCCACCAAGTGCAGTTGGGCTAGTGACTACAAGGGAGAGGGCTTTTTCAGTGGTGGCCCCACACCTCTGGAACCTGCTTCTATCAGGGATTCATCAGGCCCCTTCTTTTCAGCTCTTCAGGAAGGCTCTGAAGACCCGTTGATTTTCACTGGCCTTTCCATAGTCCACGGGCTATGGGTTTTACTGGTAATACCTGTTTTTATATTTTTAAAAATTATTGAATTTTTATTGATTGGTTTTTAAATTGCATTTGTCTTGCATTGTTTTGTACTGTTTTTACCTTGTATGCTACACTGAGAGGGTTCTACCCTTCAAGGCAGCCTAAAAATCATTTTAAATAAAAATAAAATAAATTCTGTCTCCCTTGAAAAGGAGTGGGCAGATCAGGGTAATTTTTTAACTTAAAATGTAAACGTATGTCCTGGATGTACAGACCAAGTTTTATTGCTCTACGTTAATGTGGAACATTGAATAACAAACTGACAATTTCAAGCACCGGAGTTAAACCTAGAAGCAGTTTTTTCAGCCTATGTTATTTCCTGCCTTTATTTTTACTAATGAAAAAATAGTAGTTATTTAGAGGCAAATTAATGTTACAGCTTTTTTCCTGTCTATGAAAATATTAATCTTTCTCATTTATAGTTTACCAAACAGATGTTCTTGTGTTCCTTTTGTTCACATCAGAGTGCCTGTAAGGTGTGCTGCAGAGTAAAACATAAACATGGCCAAGGTGATGAAAATGTTTCACACCCTCAGAAATCATTGGAAGAAGTCTACTGTTGGGGCCTGCCTGCTCGCCTGGGGAGGAAACTGGCTGTATGGAAAACACTGGTAATTATTTCTTAGTCTTTAAAGTATTATTGAAATTTAAAGTTTTGTGTGTGGTGTTTTTTGTTTGTTTGTTTGTTTGTTTTACTAAATTAGAGTCTAAGGCCAAATTGGAAGTGATATGAAAGACATGTTGACTAGCTCCTGATTATTTTTGCTTTTACTTTATTGTAGCAATGGGAGGCTCTGAATTTAATTGAAGCAGTGACACAAGGGGGCGGGGGGGGCACCTCCAATCTGTTTTTTCTCCCTATGGTTGGAAACAGGCATGTATGTGGTATCTTTCCACTATGCTTGGAAAGCAGATCAGAGAGAATTTTGATTGGGAATAGGGTTACGCCACTTTTCCAATAAAAGTGCCACTTCTCCAATAGAATTTGCAGCCCTTCGCAGCTGCAATATAGTAAAAGCAAAGACTGTTGGGAGGCAATTTGTGTGTGTGTGTGTGTGTGTGTGTGTGTGTGTGTAAGTCTGACAATTAGTCTGTAAAAACATGAAACAGGTTTAGGTAAAGGGTATACTAAAGGTAAAGGGTATTATTTCATATTTCTTTCTCCGGGACCAGGATGGCAAATTGTTACAATGAAATTGATGAATGTATTTTAGATTAAATGAAACTGGTGAGAAATGTTATTTTCCCATTGATTTAAGGGCAGAACTGAACGATTTCCCTCCTTCAGTTTGGATGTGTAATGTTATTGGTTCCTTTAGACTTATTGATTAAAAAATAAGGGCTCAAAAAGCATGACATTCAACGTACTATATGCTACTAAACATGTTATAGAAGGCAGCATAATGTAGTTTGAAATGTCATTGGGTGGGTTTGCATGATTGGGGATGAAAAATAAGCCACATAGCTTATTTTCCTGCTCCTCGTGTGCTGGTTACACGCTGCCAAATTACCATAATTATGCTCGTCTGATGTGGTTTCTCATGTCGTCTGAACCTGGCGAGAGTGGGGGTGGTTTACAAGCCACCCCGCAACCCTAGAACAAACCATGGGTCTGGAGTGGTTTGAAAACCCATCTGCTCCCACCCCATCACCAGGTTTGGATGACACGACAAACTGCATCTGGCAATGGTAATTATGGTAATTCAGCAGCACACAACCGGCACATGCGAGGCAGGAAAATAAACTGTGATGGCTTATTTTCCTTCCCTGATTGGTGTGAACCCAGTCATCGTTTAGTAATTCCGCTTGTTTGCTTCATACTTGCAGTGGTGTTTGGTTTGAACCAAGTGGGATTATTAGTTCAGGATGTAAGACTGCACCCTACTGAAAAAGATCTCATTTCGTGAAGATAGCACATTGCTGGGACTCTACTAGTACTAGATTAAGAAAACATTGCTGGCTGGGGGATGCTGGGAGTTGTTGCCCAACACATCTGGAGGACACCATGTTGGGGAAGGCTGTCCTACTGGGTTCCTCAACTGAGTCAGGACAATTTTATATCTGGGGGCGGGGGGTGATAATATTTCCAACCCATGAACATCAGTAGTGACTGTATTCAGATGATCATATCGTTAATCAATAAATGAAAGTATGAGTGAGCCTTTTGGCCTCCCCACACAGCCTCCTCTCTCCTGCCTTTGCACAAGCAAACAAACTATTAGCTATAGTTTCCCAGTTTGTCTGAATAAGGGTAATGCTGTCCAGGAGCCAGTTTGTTTAATCTTTTTCATTTACAGCTCTTGTATGCTGCCCTATAACAAGGTTCTCTGGGAGACTTACAATAAACAAACATAAAACAGTTTTCTGTTATTGATAGATGCATCTGCCTGGGTACTTTTTCTCCTTTAGATTCAACAGCTCGGCCAGTATATATATAATACTCAAGATATAGAAAAGTCAGGTGTTTATAGAACTTTATAGTTGGGGAGGGATGAATAATAGACATATCCAATGTGAATCCCCAATCAGTTTATCAGTCCCTTTAATTTTTTCCTCTCTCCCTCTTCCAACTCCTTTGGAATCTTCAACCCCTCCCTTGGGAATGTGGACTCCTGCATTGGATGAGCAGGGAGGCTCATCACTTATATGGTTTACATATGGTTAACAGCTTTGGAACAAGCCAGTATATTAAACCATGTTTCAAGTTGGCTTAATATTCTGGCTTGTTCTGAAGCTTTTACCCATAGTTTCTTAGTTTGGATGAAATGGTACATTATAGTAATGGAAGACTTCCTAGTTTCTTAGCTTCTGCTGCGAAGGGAGAAGGGGCGAGGCTGCATGTGTGGTCAAAACATGTTTAACTGTCAAACCCTCCCTCTGTGAAACCCTCCCACTGTGTGTGCTTTTTTGTTCTTGGTTTGTTTCATTTAAAAAAAATGAAAAACCACCTCCTTTCCTTCAGAAAATTAAAGCATACACATATTCATGCGATATAATGTGATAAACAGCCATTCATTGCTGTTCTGCGTCTGCTGTCCCTATAGAAATATTCCTCGTAAGGCCTAAACCATTGTACTGTTTTCCAAAAAGATATATTAATAAACTTTAACTTTAATCCCTGTTTGCACATTTAATACAGTTTCAGGGGAATGTAAATATAACCAAATGATTTTAAACCACTGTTGTCTTGAGGACCACAATCTGTTCTGTTGTTTCATCACTTTTTAAGAAATAGGAATCAATTAGGCCCTCCTGTTTTCTGATCTCTTATATGTTACATCCTGCCAGAGTTTAAATTGGAGACTTAAGAAAGCAAATCTTCATCTGTCTCTGTTCTGTTTATTCAGTTTGTTCTCCTTGTGGACATCTGTGTTTCAGTTAGAATGTATTCATATTTTACTGCCTTTGTTTCTAATGTATGTTTGTACCTGCAGTAATTTGGCTTGGTTGATTTCAATCGCTTTTGACTGTGTGTTGCACTTTTGATGATTAAATTCAGGCTTCACACAGTAGTATAACAGGTTTATTAACATGGCTACATACAATTCTATAGCAGGGCTTTCAACACACACACACACACACACACCCCGCACCCCCTAAGCTGAGAAGGATGGGGAGGTTGGGTTGTACTTAAGAGGACTGTGTCCAATTATTTCCCTGCACATTAGTAAAATACAGATTGGGTGAAGATCCGGTATGCATTGCTTTTCAGAAAAAAAAGAAATAAATTGGATAGTCTACCACTGGCTAGGATGTCATGGGTAATGTTGATTTACAGTGAGAGAAAAAAGCAGAGAAACCTGCAGTGAAAATTCCTGATAGGAAGAACAAGGCTCTCCATTTAAAACTGAACCAAACGTAAGATGGATATATCTCATTAATTGGGATCATTTTTTTGTAGAAGCGGGCAAAAAGAGAGATTGGATAACCAGCGTTGCCAGCTGTGAGTGTTTAAAATCAAGAGGTTCATCTAAAGTCACATGACATCTCAAATACCCACTCATTATTCCAGTTTTTGAGCATGACTCCTAATTCAGTGCCTGCCTTTGTCATTGTTCCCTTCGTGCAAGGAACCTTGGAAGTGTCATTTTTTAGAATCTATTGGAGAATCCTTAGCATTCTCAAACTATAATTCATAGGTTTCAGAATCATGACAACTAAACCAGATGAAAGGCACAATTCTATGCATGTTTAGACAGAAAATTGTCCTACAATTCCCAGCATTCCCCAGCTGGTATGGCAAGCTGGGGAATGCTGGGAGCTGTAGAACATTTTTCTGTCTAAACATGCATAGGATTGTGTCCTAAGTTATTTACTGTATTTTTCTTTAGAATTAAATCCAATGTGGCATACAAAATCATATAAAAATACTGGATGCTTTAAAAATTTAGTGTTGATGTGCCCTTATACCTATTCATGATCATATTTTGATTTTCTTTTTTAGTGCAGTTGATAGTCAACAAGCCATGGTTTCCAGAGGAGGAAGGAGCAAACACTCCCCAGGCTGGCTTCCAATTTGCAAACCAGGCTTTGCTTGCTGCTTTTAACTTTTTGGTTGAGTTTTACTACATACATGGAACAATATCTGTTCACAAAAGAAAATAATTGTCATATTCATAGCTAGATACTGTGACATGGGAAGAGCCTTGCTTGTGTTGTAATGTTCTTGTTTCTAGTCAATTCTTGATGGAAGCTAAAAATTTTTAAAGTGGTTTCATGTAAGTTAAAGACTATGCCTCAGTCTGATGTTTTCTGTGGTATTCATAAGTAGCGTGTTTTTTCTACTTACCTTGAGCAGTAGTGAAGTTGGGTGTGTAGAGAGGTGATTTCAGAGCCTCATACACAATTATGAAAGGAAACTTGGTTTTTTTGGATGTTCATCAGTGACTCACCATTACCTATGTTTTATTTATTTTATTTACCGGTATTTATTTATACCCCACCTTTTTTCCTGCAATATAGGGGTTGTTTTCATTTGATCATTCTATTGAGACCAATGTTAATTCGAACTCCCTTTGTGCTGTTAGTGACTTGCCTTTTGACTCCTGTATGTTGCCATCCTGGAGACTCCAGGAGAGAGTGAGTTAAGTGTTGAAATAAATAAATGTCGAACCATACACCTGAAATGTTGAGCAACGTTGGAAAGGATTAATAAAGTAAACTATATGTACATTGCCTTACAAGTGAGTCTTGGATGCTGCTGACATCAGAGGCTAAATTACTATGCTTGAGGCATACTTGACTAGACTTATATAGTGCCTTTTTATAACAGCTTAAAGGTTTAGCAAAATCTTGTCCCTCTATTTCTGACATAGCTGGAGCTTCTAATGCAAAGGGTGCTGCTTTAGCTCAACATTGCTTTAGATTAGCCTTTGACTCTTCGGAATTAGCCATTTCATGCATTGCTTGTTCATTTGCTGCTGAAGGAGAACTTCTTCTGGAGGGGAAGGGAGAGTATAAAGATCCAGTGCCAAAAAGTTCTCCAATTAGCTCTTATTTATTCTTGAAGAGAAAAATCAGGGCTCTGGCTGTGGAGTTTGAAGGTTTAATTCTTTAGAGCAGGATTACAGGCAAACAAGGCCCTCTGAAGTTGCTATTTATTTGCCCCATGGGGGAAACTTGCGGGAATCCGTATGATACCTGTAAGTTTCCCCCCATGGGACAAATGGCAGCTTCATTGAGGAGGGTATTTAAATTTAGGAAAAGAGCATGGTAGGGGAAGGATTATATTCCCACTTCAGCACTACCATAGTCCTCCTGATCTTATTTGGGCCCTCCCATGGCAGCTGCTATTTAAATAGGAACAGCAATGCAGAAGATCCTAATCGTGGGTCTCCTGTGTCATGTCTAGTTGCACCTATTTTTCTGAATTAAAATGGAAGGCACACTTTGCACCCAGAATGATTGGGAGGAGAGCAGAGATGCGGGAGGTGCATCTCCACACCAGGTGTGATTGAATTGCTCCTGATAACAACAAAATTGTTTGCCCGCACAGCTGGCTGATTGGACAGAGGCATGTCCATAGCCCTACCAGGAGCCTTCAGTTTCATACTAGTGAGCCCTAGTGCAGGAGTGGGCAAAGATCTCTAGGTAACTTTGCAGTAGATCAGCAAGTGATTTGTTGCTGGGTCAGCAGCATATGTAGGGTACCCAGGCTGTCGCACTGACCAGATTCAGACCTGCTTAGATTCAGCAAAGTGGCTTCTTCTTGTCCCCTCAGACCATGCCCTTCTGACTCAGTAATTTAAGAATAGCAGATATATATATATATATATATACTTATTCTCTTCCATAGCTGGCCTTGTGCTAATTGCTTCTCTGTCAGCATCGATGTTCCTCACCTGGAAATAGGAGCCTTAATTGGTTGCTTTTAACCAGGTCTTTGTTCAGCTCTCGGTTGGCCAGTTTTAAAGCTTTGCATTGGGATCTCTGATCTGTAATAATGCAGAGGTGGATTTGTTCTTGTATATTGAAGTCATCCCAGCGTATGGCTCATGGGGTGCCCGAGGTAATTGGCTCACTCTCCAAGCCACTTTTATGCACCTGGATTTAGTTGCCATATCTTTGGGTTCTAGTAAAAAATAAAGTAGATTCTGCAAGCCTGAAGCCTGCCCATTCCTACCCTAGTGCACGGTTTAGGTTAGAGGGTCTATCCTGATTTTTATTTATTTTATTTATATTTACGGTATTTAAGGATGCTTATAGGCTGCCTATAGGACAAATGCTTCCTCTCAAGGCAGCTTACAAAATTAATAAAGCATCAACAATGTACAATTAAAATCAGTTAACAAGTTAATAACTACCGTAATGAAAACCAAACGATAAGACTAAAACCAAATACAAATATTACAATTTACAATCAATTGTACACTGAAACGATTTCACTTAAGCAGCTCCATAAAACCCTTAAGAGAAGGCCATTGAGACTAAATGAGTCTTTAAGGCTTTTCTAAAGGCCTGCAAAAATGGGCCCTGAGATATCCCAGCTGGTAATGAGTTCCATAAGCATGGTGATACCACACACAAAAAAAACCCTTATCCCCTGTGCCCACCAGCCTGATGCGTTTCCAATCTTGCAGTAATCCTGGGAAACAGTTTTCTAAACACTGGGTTAGAGTGTTTAGGACAGTGTTCTCCAATCTTGGGTCCCCAGATGTTTTTGGCCTACAACTCCCAGCATGCCCCAGGGGACCCAAGCATCTGGGGACCCAAGGTTGGAGAACACTGGTTTAGGAAACTCTCTAGGAAATACTGGGTAGTTCACATCATGAACAACAGAAAGGAAGCTTGAGTTGAAATAGATCTGGTATTGCTCAGTGGGAGAACAAAATAGTAACTATGAACAGACATTATGTATAACTATAGAAAACGTTAGCATAGCAGGAGCGGTCCCAATGAAAGGCTTCTCAATCACTTTGTGATATAAATGCATTTGTAATGGTGAGTTGGTCTATTGCTTTAGTACAGGGGTCTGCAACCCGCGGCTCCGGAGCTGCATGCGGCTCTTTCAAACCTTTGCCGCGGCTCCGCTCCGGTCTGAGACTCCGCTGGCCACCTGGCCTGGGCGCCTGTCACTTACCGTATTTTTCGCACCATAAGATGCACTTTTCTCCCCCCAAAAAGGAGGGGGAAATGTCTGTGCGTCTTATTGAGTGAATGCTGGGGGAAAAAACCAAATATTTTTTCCCCTACCTTCCTCTGCGTGCCTCCAACCGGTCCAGTGGAAGACAGGAGGAGGGCTCCTGCAGGGAAAAAAACTTGGCAGCGGCAGCGGCACCCCACCCCCCCGGAAGCAGGGACTCGAGCGGGCGGGCGGTGGAAGAGAGGAGGGCTCCTGCATGCTCCCAAAAACTTTGGCGCGGCGGCAGCACCCCCCCCCCCCGGGCAGCAGGGACGCGAGCGGGTGAGCAGCAGAAGAGAGGAGGGCTCCTGCACGCTCGCAAAAATGTTGGCGCAGCGGAGGCACACCCCCCCCCCCCGGCAGCAGGGACACGAGCAGGCAGGCAGCGGAAGAGAGGAGAGCAGGACAAGGCTGCCTGCTCCGCAAAAAACTTTGCCGCCGCCTCACATATGGCCTGATTCTGTTGGCGGGGGCAGCCCGATTTCGCTCTTCTGAGAGGCGCGGAGCATTCTCCACGCCGCTCTAGCTGCCGCCGCCGCCGCTGGAGTCAATGCCGGAGCCGCTGAAGCTGCCGCCGCGTCACATCCAGCTGCTTCGGCGCGCTGGACCCCCGCGCTATGATTTTGGCGGGGGAACTTTGGCGGGGCGGGGGAACTTTGGCGCGGCGGCAGCACACACACACACCGGGCAGCAGGGACGCGAGCGGGTGAGCGGCAGAAGAGAGGAGGGCTCCTGCACGCGCCAAAGTTCCCCCCCCCGCCAAAAACATAGCGCGGGGTCCAGCGTGTCGAGGGACCAGCGCGGCCGGCTCGCCGCGGAGAGCACAAGCAGGCGAGGAGGCAGGTAGGCCTTTGGCTATCCGGGCATGCTGGGAGTTGTAGTTGTGCAACAGCTAAAGAGCCCCAGGGTAGGGGGAAGTGCTCTGTTTCCCAATCAGGGTGCCTCCAGCTGTTGCAGCTGCCCCTTTTGCCCCACATTAAAGACAGGCCTGAGTAGCACCCTCATCATCCACCAGCAACACCCTCCCCCCAGCAGTAGCACCCCCATCATCCACCAGCAAATCCTGCTGATGGATGATGAGGGGTGCTATTACCACATGGAGGGTGTTTCTGGTGGATGATGAGGGTGCTACTGCTGGATGGTGCTGATGACGGGATGCTACTGCTTGGGGGGGGGGATGTTGCTGGTGGCATCCCATCATCCACCAGCAACACCCCCATCATCCGTCAGCTGATAATTTCCCCTACCTATGCACCCAACATAATCCACCAGCTCTCGCTGGTGGATTATGTTGGGTGCATAGGTAGGGGAAATTATTACATTTTATATGTGGGGCACAATGTCACAATGGTTTTGCGGCTCCCAGTTTTTTTTTTTCTTCGGAAACGGGTCCAAGTGGCTCTTTTTGTCTTAAAGGTTGCAGACCCCTGCTTTAGTATATCCATAGAGGTAAGAAAAATTAGAATACCACTGCTTAGTTTCTGGCTTTATTTGGGATTTCCATCAATCTCTGTTACAGTGGTAAGAGTACAAAGCACATGCATGCAGGTGATTGAGGAGGGATGCCATAAGTAACTGCCTAATGTCACATCCCGCCCCCTTAGTGCAGTATGGGAATAATTCTGAACTATATCCCAGGGCTATTCTCTTTCATCCTCATTACACCCTTGTTTCAATCTGCAATGGATATTAACAGTGGAGCATGGTACAGTCCTCATGCTGCCAAATTGAAATATGGAGGTATGAATAGTTGGCCACGTTACAGGGTTGTCATAAGCTATTCTGAGTATCACATCACCCACCCCTCCACAGCAGTGTTAACTGCAGCAGAAAAACATATTTATCTCAAAAACTATTCTTCAGAATATTGGGAACGAGTCCTGTGCTCATGGACTTCTTTGTCTCCTCCTACACTTGGCTTAGCCATTCGTTTGATTAAACCGTGATTTGCCATTGCAGCTGAATATGGCAAACTGGTCTGAACACACCAGGAAGTTATTTATTTTATTTATTTATTTCATTTTTATACCACCCAATAGCCGAAGCTCTCTGGGCGGTTTACAGCAATTAACAAGACAGTCCCTGCCCCGCAGGCTTACAATCTAAAAAGACACGACACACAAGGAAAAAGGAACGGGGAGGGAAGAAGGGGGAATATTAATGAATACTCCTGGCAGTTACGTGTTAGCCAAGCACAAGAGGGAAGGGGAGGCGGAAGGGAGCCCGTGAGCACAGGGCTCATTTCCAGTCATGGTTTGGAGGGTCAGAAACATTACTTTTTTAAAAAAAAGTTTCATTTTTGAAAAATAAAAAATAAAAATTGAAATGCATGAAGACCTGACGTTGAAAGAGTACAAACTTCTATTTTTGCTTATCGTGGGGAGAGAGGGAGAGAGAGAGACAATGGTCCTGAATTTCTACACTTGTCTTCTATGAGCAGCTGTTACTCCTCTAATAGGAGATAGTTAAGGTTTCAAAAATAACCAGGAAATCTGGTCTGCAAAGGAAATAATTGTCTGCTGTTAACATTGTTGTCTTTTGATTTTGGTATGGCCTAGTCACTGATGGGGGCAATTCATGCTAATGGACCGTTGGCTGCTGTAACTTGCCTGGCTGGGCCTGAAGTCTTGCTGACTGGTTAAGAGGTTTCTAGGAGAAAGTAGCCTTTAGGTTTCAGGGTTCGGACTCGGCTGTGGCTGATCGTTATGCTTGCTTCTGTGCCCCTGTAACACAAGTTACACATTTGTAAATAAAAGTGATGATCACATGGCACCATGGGGCTCTGGGACTCTTTTCTGCAGTGGAAACTTACCATGTAAAGGCTGCGCTGAATTTCCATCCATCTGGCGGAGCCGCGGAAGGAATAGGTTGAAATGATAAACTAGATCAGACTTCCCCAACCTGGTGCCCTCCAGATGTTTTGGACTACAAGTCCTAGGGTTCCTGGCCTTTGGCCATGCTAGCTAGGGCTGATGGGAGTTGAAGTCCAAAACATCTAGAGGACACCAGGTTCTTGAAGGCTGGACTAGATTGAAGCCTGCTCTTCTCTTCCTGATCACCTGTGATTCCTGCTGATTATTTTTTTGTCTTCTCTCCTATGAAATGCTAGGCGCCTTGAAATTGATCACTTGATTCCAAGAGGTTCAAGCTCCATTCATCTTAAAAAGGGGCCAACGGGAAATCTTTGTTCAGTGTTGTCAGTTTTATGTTCTGCAGGAAAAAGTGCCCAAAGAAGTCTACTGAAGCAATGTAACAATGATTTTATATTGGAAAATGTCACAGAGTATTTGCTTTTCTGATCTATCTTGGTGGTGGCACATCTGCGGGAGGTGAATTAGGAATTAGATCTGTATTGATTATGGTTTAGCTACCTAGTAAATGGAGATATGCTCCTGATTTCTCTCATCTAAGTTGACTGGTTTGCCAAACCAGCCCAGTTATTTGGAAAATAATTATAGAGTTGGAAAAAGTGCAGAAAAGGGCAACTAAAATGATCAAGGGGCTAAAGCAACTCCTGTATGAGGAAAGGTTACAACATCTGGGATTGTTAATTAAGTTTAGAAAAAAGGTAAGGGGAAACATGATAGAAGTGTGCAAAATTATGCATGGTGTGGAGGAAGTGGATAGGGAGGCATTTTTCTCCCTCTCTCATAGTACTAGGGGTCATCCCATGAAGCTGATTGATGGGAGATTCAGGACAGATAAAGGAAGTATTTCACACAGTGCATAATCAAACTATGGAATTCACTTCCAGAAGATGTAGCAAGGGCCACCAATTTGGATGGCTTTAAAGTGGATTGGACAAGTTCATGGAGGAGAAGGCTATCAGTGGCTACTCGTCCTGATGGCTACATGGTACCTCAAGTATCAGAGGCAGTATGCCTATGTACACCAGTTACTGGGGAACATGGTTGCAGGGTACTGTTGCACTCATGCTCTGCTTGTGGGTTTCCCCGTGGGCAGCTGGTTGGCCACTATGTGAAGAGAATGCTGGACTAGATGCTGATGCTGATGATTTACAGTATTTGTATCCCACTCCATATTTAAGTAGATTATGGAGCTGTGAACAATAAAAACAGGTAAAAGAAACAAAAACAATACATTGAGAACAAAGTAACATTACAATGGTGGTTGGAGAGCACAAAAGGCTTCCCGGAACAAGGAGGTCTTCAGCAGGCACCGAAAGCAGCACAATGTCAGAGCTTGCCTGACCTCCAGAGGCAGGGAGTTCCACAGAAATGGAGCCAACACACTGAAGGCTCTTCTCCTGGTGGCCTCCAATCAGGCCAGAGGTCCGGGCAGGTATGAGAGAAGGCACTCTCTCGGGTAATCTGGTCACAAGTTGTTGACTAGATGGGCCTTGGTCTAATCCAGCATGGCTCTTATGTTCTTAAATGTTAAATATGATAGCAGTGAAGCAGCACTTCACTAGCTGGAAATCACTGAGCTTTGATGATGGTTTTGCCGTAAGGTAAAAACGGTGATTGCAAGCCTTGAACAAAAGCTGCGGGTATAATTGCTTCACACTTTACCTGTAGATATTGTCATTACATTACAAAAGTCAATTGGTTTTTCTAGGTGATGATAGCTCAGACTGCTGGTAAATTTACGAACATACTATCTGCCTTAACTCCTGGTACTAATTGGAAACTTACTGTATTAACTGTCATTGCTTTTACTACAAAATAGAGATACTCACCACATTGTCTTTATTCTCTTTGGGGTGCCAGGTGAAAACTCTTTTTATTTGCCTACGTGTCTTAAGTTTGGGCTTTATTTATTTCTCATGCTGGACTTGGGAGATAATTCTGCTGCAGTTTGCTGGGGGCGGGGGGAGTTATGATTTTTGGTGTGTGTTTTTAAATCTTACAATATATGCTGCTCTGAGAGCCAAGGCTGTGGCTAATACATGTTTTAATAAATAATATAACATGATAATAAATGAACTGAATATCATCATCATCAGGCGATCACTCGTGACCGAGTAAGATTGTCTTCCGGGATAAAAGGAGGAAATTCTAAAGAAGATTGTGTAGACTCTAGCGATGGGTCCGTAAGTGACTGTGGAGGCCAATTCTAGATCCACACAGCTTCCCACAGTGAGGACACAGGTTACCAGATAGAAGATGGTCCTGTAAAGGATTCATTTGACGTGCTTTTCGCTTAGCACGTTTCTCCCTTTCACCTTGCACTCGGGCTTCTTCAAAGTCCATGGAACCTTTGTGAAAGGCCAACCTCCATTTAGATCGTTCATGGGCCAGAGCTTCCCAGTTTTCGATGTTTATATTGCATTTTTTTAGATTAGCCTTATGAACATCTTTAAACCTCTTATATTGACCACCAATATTCCGCTTTCCATTCTTGAGTTGGGAGTAAAGTAACTGCTTTGGGAGACGGCAGTCAGGCATTCGAACAACATGACCGGTCCACTGAAGTTGGCGTTGAAGGATCATTTTTTCAATGCTAGTAGTCTTTGCTTCTTCCAGTACACTGACATTTGTTCGTCTATCTTCCCAAGTAATTCGCAGGATTTTCCGGAGGCAACGTTGATGAAACCTTTCAAGGAGGTGGAAGTGACGTTTATAGATAGTCCATGTTTCGCAGGCATACAATAAAGTTGGTAATACAATGGCTTCATAAACCAGTGTTTTGGTCTTCTTACAAATATCCCGATCCTCGAACACTCTATGTTTCATTCGAGAAAATGCGGCACTTGCGGAGCTCAAACGATGCTGGATTTCACTGTCGATGTTAGCTGTAACAGAAAGATAGCTGCCAAGATAGAGAAAATGATCGACATTTTCCAGTATTGTCCCACCAAGCTGGATAGATGGCATCACCAAAGGGTTAGCTTGCACTTGCTGATGAAGCACTTTGGTCTTTTTGATGTTAAGTGAGAGACCAAGTTTTTCGTATGCTTCTGCAAAAGCATTTAGGATAGTTTGGAGATCATCCTCTGAATGTGCGGAGACCACATTATCATCAGCATACTGAAGTTCCACAACGGAGGTTGTAATTACCTTACTTTTTGCTTTCAGCCTGCTGAGATTAAAAAGCTTTCCATCTGTTCGATATATAATTCCCACACCAGTGGGAAGTTTCCCCTTGACAAGATGTAAAACCATGGCGATGAAAATGGCAAATAATGTTGGGGCGATAACACATCCCTGTTTAACACCTGATCCCACTTTAAATGGAGCACCATGAGAGCCGTTGTTGTCCAAAACCGTTGCCGTCATGTTGTCATGGAGAAGTCGCAAGATATTCACAAATTTATTGGGGCATCCAATTTTCATAAGGATAGTCCAGAGAGCTGTACGGTCTACAGTATCAAAGGCCTTAGCCAAATCGATAAATGCCATATAAAGGGGTTGATTTTGCTCCCGGCATTTTTCTTGGAGCTGACGTGCAGTAAAAATCATGTCTACTGTCCCTCTAGAGGGGCGGAAACCATATTGAGTTTCAGGGAGGATCTCTTCTGAAATAGATAGAAGACGGTTTGCGAGAATCCTAGCAATATTTTACCTGCGGTTGCTAAGAGAGAAATGCCCCGATAGTTTCCACAGTCTGTTCTATCACCCTTCTTAAAGAGGGTGATAATTATGGCATCCCTGAAGTCTTCTGGGATCTCTTCTCTTATCCAGATTTTTTCAATGAGTTTATGAAGATGTTGTACAAGTTCGGGGGCCCCTTCTTTAAAGATTTCAGCAGGAATCCCATCTGGTCCACTAGCTTTGTTATTCTTCATTTGATTAATGGCTTTTATAACTTCATCCAAAGTGGGGAGTATTGCAAGTTCCTCTTTAATTTGTTTTTGTGGGATTTGCGAAAAAATCTCATTATCCACCTTAGATTTACGATTTAAAAGGTCATAATAATGCTCTTTCCAACGCAGTGCAATAGACTCTTTGTCTTTAAGAGTTTGGAGCCATCTTTTGATTGTAAAGGGTTTGTACCATAGGTTTTTGGTCCATAAATGGCCCTTGTGGCCTTAAAAAAGCCCCGTGCATCATGAGATTCTGCAAGTTGTTGAATTTCCTCAGCTTTCTTTTTCCACCAAGCGTTCTTAAGTTCTCTTGTTCTTCTTTGGACCTCAGCCTTTGCGCTAGCGTAGGTTTTTTTCTTGGCAGCGCAGTTAATATCATTTTGCCATATTTGGAAGGCTTTCCTTTTTTGGTCAATTATATATTTAATCTCATTATCATTTTCATCAAACCAATCCTGATGTTTCTTAGTTTCATATCCAATAGTTTGTTCACAAGCTGCAGTAATGGAGGTTTTCAGCTTAGACCAATGGTCCTCAATGTTGTCAGGAGGTTCCGTAGGTAGATGTTCCTTAAGAAGTGATTGAAGACGAGTTTGCTTAATAGGATCTTGAAGGACTTGGATGTTCATTTTACGCCTTGGTTTCCTTCCTTGAAGCCTACGTTGGGGAGCAATGTTGATAACCATTGTGGACCGGATTAGTCGGTGGTCTGTCCAGCAGTCGTCGGCACTCACCATGGCCCTAGTAAGAAGTACATCGCGGCGATCTCTAACACGGACAATTACATAATCCAGAAGATGCCAGTGCTTTGACCGTGGGTGCTGCCATGATGTTTTAAGCTTATTCTTTTGTCGAAAGAGCGTGTTTGTAATAGTGAGATTATGCTCTGCACATATAGACAAAAGTAAGAGTCCGTTCGGGTTGCTATTACCAACTCCTCGCTGGATCGTCACCTTGAAGTGGTGAGTGGGCTTGCGTGTTCCGATGAATCCTGTGAGCAATGCCGTCGGGAGCTATGTACTCCCAGTAGGGTCACCCATGGCGGTAAGGTCCGGGGAGAGGAACCAGACAAAGAACGATCCAAAACAAAGTCCTCAACGGCAGAACAGGCGGAAGATAATTAAACCTAAATTACAACGGCTGTGAAGGCGGATGAAGGCTGCAGCAGAGAATGGTTTTCCAATCGTCAGGGTAACCGTGCCATTGGATCTCTGCCGTACTCTGTCAAGTTTGTGTGGTGATTCGTTGTGCACCGATCTCCCCACATAAAACAGTTTCACGCACAGGCGTCTTCCAACCCAACCCATCCAACCCAACCCAACCCAACCAAACAAACATAAAAAAAGTCCCATGGCGACTGGCGAACGGCGACGGGGGCAGGACTGTGAATCTGGAAGCCCCTAGCCATGGACCAGCACATGGGCGGTGGATGCAGACTCAGTCGCCCTGTTCAAGGAACGAGGTAGTCGAGCAGCTCGGCAGCTGTATCCATGACTGAGCAGCCCTATTTAGGATCCACTCTGCTCACCCCGTATGGGGAGGGGGCTAGAAAAGGTGCCCTAAACATAGTCTACCTCTTTCTCCCCTGACTGGATTACCGCGTCCAGTGGGGTCACCATTTTAGCGGTCGAAAAAGACATTTGAATTTTGGAACATGGAATATACGGACATTGCTGGATAACATAGATAGTGAACGCCCTGAGCGTAGGACTGCTATTATTGCAAGGGAGCTGAGACGGTTTAAAATTGACATAGCAGCACTTCAAGAAACTCGAAGGGCAGGAGAGGGACAGTTGAAAGAAGAAAAAGGAGGTTATACCTTCTTCTGGAAAGGACTACCTGAGCAGGACCGACGAATACATGGAGTAGGCTTTGCCATCAAAAATGAACTAGTGAACTCTTTGTCAGAAGTTCCTACTGGCATTAACGAACGCCTGATAACTCTTCGATTAAAGCTCGCCAATAACCAACAGATAACTATTTTGAGCGCTTATGCACCAACATTAGATGCTGATGATGACATCAAGGAAAGTTTTTATAGCCAGTTGGACACTCTCCTGTCAGAGATACCTAAGGAGGATAAAATTATCCTCCTGGGCGATTTTAACGCAAGAGTCGGGCGTGACTCTGGACTGAATATATTGGCCTGCAGTAAAAGTTTGTGAGAGTAGTAGTATTTATGGAGCTGTTCCCTCCTTCCCGCTGCCTCCAGCAAGTGATGTTGGGGCTTGATTAATAGGGTGTGGAGCACAAAGCTTATTTCTGAGTTTGTGGGTCTCTGAATTCAGGCCAGAACCATAAGCGCAACTGAAGTTGCTGAATATAGAGAACACCACCTCGCCTCCATAGTAGCCCCTCGGCAATGTTTTATGCGCACACATGGTTGGATCCAGATTTATGCTGGATCAGCTGCACTGAAGGAAGTGGACTTCCCTGTCCCCTTCTTCACAAGGCAGTTCCTCCAGCCCCCTGAAAATGCTCCACAGCGAGTCAGGAGACCCTTCTGAATGGGGTGAGCTCTGGTGTGGTGTGGGAGTGGGGAACTCCCAAAAATCAGTCGGAGGGACCTTCCATGAGCAGACCCCTTTCTCTCACGGAAGGTCCCTTCCTCTTGTGCAAGGCAGATCCTGGATCCAACCCGAATCTATTTCCTGTCACGGATTTCCTTTCATATGGATTGGAGAGTTTTGGATGCAATGCAGAGAAATTGGATGATTTTGTGCACCTAAATACGACTTATGTTTAAATACGTATTTAATAACACTCATTGAAATAAATGGGACTTAACAACCCCTAACTTTCAGCAGACTGCACTTGTCATTTGCTGGCCTGCAGGGCTAAGCTTACATAGTGTACAATCCTGTACCTACCCTGTCTTCAGAATCTCAGCTTGAAGATCAGTGCTGTGACTTCTAACCTTGAAACAGATGTTAGTAAAATGGTTCAGTATTTTCTGCAAAGATTCTCTTTAGCCTGGCATTGAGGAATTAGTCAAATGATTATGGCAGGAAGCCCTTGAAAATCGTTCCTGCAAATGCATTCATTGTGTGCCTACTTCCCCACTACTATGCATCACCCAAAGCCTTACTTTCTCAGTCTTTCCTAGGTGCTCAGATACTTAGCCAGGTACCGTAGATTGTGGGAACCCTTTCATAGGAATAGGCTCTCTTGAGTCTTCGCCCAGAAGTCATTACATCATGGGGGAAAGGCACTGTGTTTCCCTTATAATAAATAGTAGATATGTGCTTGCGCACAGTGGCTCTCTGAACGTGTGTGGATAAGATGGAGCAGGGCTGACCAATTCATTTCAGTGCCAGGCTTGGTTTTTAACTAGTACTTAGTAAAATTACTGCAATTAGTCAATAGTCTGTCCTTGTTTTTTTAAAAAAATGCTTGTTTCTTAACACCCATGATTTATTCCTTTGAATTTGAAGAGCAAACATTATGTTAAAGGATGCGCTAATGCCTCTAAGGAAAACTTTGATAAATATTCCAATTAGGCATGAATTGGAGTAATATATTATTTATACATTCTCTCGCTTAGGAAGCTTGTTTCCGTTTGTCCCATTATTTTCACTAAAGGTTTCTTATTGACCGAGTTTCTCTTGTTGCTTAGTTTGAATTTTCCTGATTGATTCTTCATCTGAAATCAATTTTCTGTAACATAAGAAAAGCTACTGTGGCAATAATGTGTTAGTAACACCAAACAAGTTATGTAGCTGCAAAGAATAGGATAAGCATAGAAGAAGGAAAAGTCCTGAAGTAAATTGTTCTGTAATAAGCCAAATAATGTGTGGTGTATTATTATTATCATTATCATTATCATTATCATCAATAATAATAACAACAACAACAACAACAACAATAATAACAATGATAATTTATTTATATACCGCCCAACAGCCAAAGCTCTCCGGGCGGTTTACAACAATCAGTAAAAAACACAACAATACAATATAAAATATACACAATGAAAACATTATTAAAAATTAAAACCAATCTTTTTATAATGATACAAATAGCTAAAACAAGTTAATGCAGCGTGATCCATAAAAAAAGATTAAAAATAACCACCCCACCATGCACTATTTAGAGTTGTTAAAAGCCTCAACATAGAGGGCAGTCTTAACCTGGCACCGAAAGGATTGTAGAGTTGGCGCCAGGCGGTCCTCAGGGGGGAGCTTGTTCCAGAGTTGGGGGGCTACCACAGAGAAGGCCCTCCCCCTGGTTGCCGCCCTCTGAGCCTTCCTCAGAGGTGGCAATCGGAGGAAGGCCTCAGATGTTGAGCGTAGTGTCCGGGTAGATTGTGGTTGGGAGAGGCATTCGGTCAAGTATTGTGGTCCCAAGCCATGTAGGCAGGGCCGGTGCAAGGCAGTTTGGTACCCTAGGCAAGATCAGATATTTAGCGCCCCCCTTCCCACTTGAGCCCTCCCTCCCTCCCGCCCTATGCCCATTATGAAATAAAAGTCAATTGTGAAATTCTGTCTAAGTCAAGATATGATTGGTAAAACAAACTTGGTAAAATACGCATTTTGGCGCAGTATTTGCACTGTATTTTTCCCCCAAGGCGTTTCTGGCGCCCCCTTTAGCCCTGCGCCCTAGGCAGCTGCCCAGTTGGCCTAATGGTAGCACCGGCCCTGCATGTAGGGCTTTAAAGGTTAAGACCAGCACCTTGAATCGGGCTCGGACGCATATTGGCAGCCAGTGCAAATGGGCCAGAACTGGTGTTATGTGTTCGGACCTTCTGGTCCCACTAATAAGTCTGGCTGCCGCATTTTGCACAAGCTGCAGCTTCTGAACAGTCTTCAAGGGCAGCCCCACTTAAAGTACATTGCAGTAGTCTAGCTTTGAGATTACCAGAGCGTAGATTACTGAAATCAGGCTATCCCTGTCCAGATAGGGGCATAGCTGGGCCACCAGCCGAAGCTGGTAGAAGGCACTCCATGCCACTGAGGCCACTTGAGCCTCAAGTGACAAAGATGGTTCAAGGAGAACCCCCAAGCTATGGATCTGCTCCTTCAAGGGGAATGCAACCCCATCCAGAACAGGTTGAACACCCTCTATCCGGTCAGAGGAACCACCCACTAACAGCATCTCAGTCTTGTCTGGATTGAGCTTCAGTTTGTTAGCCCTCATCCAGTCCATTGTCAGAGACAGGCACCGGTTTAGCACATCCACAGCCTCACCTGCTGAAAATGAAAAGGAGAAATAGAGCTGCATGTCATCAGCGTACTGATGGCAACACACTCCAAAACTCCGGATGACCCCACTCAGTGGTTTCATGTATATGTTGAAAAGCATGGGGGATAAGACCAACCCCTGAGGAACCCCATACTGGAGAATCCACGGGGTTGAGCAGTATTCCCCAAGCACCACCTTCTGGAGTCGGCCATCCAAGTATTAACAGCATGTTGTTTGAGTTGAATCAAAATGAGTGTCATGTGGCCCTTTGGCTCTCTAGGGTCCAGGTGAGTCCTGTGCCACTCTAAGCTGAGCGAGCTTCCTATTGCCCTTTGGTCTTCATTTCCCTGACCCCAGCTGCTCCAAGGCACAAGCAAGCTCCTATTGAGCTTTTACCATCCTGGGCTTACTCCCTGGCAAATGGAAGTGGTGTCCTCTTCAAACCCAGAGCACATCAGGCTACAGGTATTAGAATCTGAATGCCACTTCCAGAGTGAGAAGAACTCCCAGAAATTAAATTATTGCCCAGGTTCTTTGCCCCTTAAGTACATAACACTTCAAGCCCAATTTTAATGAATTCATGGACAGTTTATTTGGAAAGAATGGATCAATGAAATAAGGAGAAACAGTAAGGCAGACACGTGCGCAAGCTTGGATACCCAACCGCAGAGTTAGAGTGGTGTGTGTGTATGGATGTGTATAAAAATATTTGCACAATATTTGCTGGCATATTGCATTATATCACTCACAAGTGAGGCTGGAGGAAAAGTTTTCAGTTACTATATATTTATACAGGGTAGTGCTTGGTCTCTTTGGTTAGTTATGTGAGTGAGACATTATTTAATCACGTGATTTCATTACATGTGGCGTTTGTTTCTTAGTAATGAAGACATAGGTAGAGAAATAAACAAAGCTAATGTGGTCTTCAAAATATGACTTTTAAACAGTATGTGTTCCTGACAAGTTTGGTCTATATGTTGCCTGCCAGAGCAGTAATAGTAGATATTTTTAATGCATGCATCCATCTATCTCTCTTCTCTAAACTTATGTTGTCTAACACCCATTCTTTTCGTTTCTTTTTTCCCCTCCTGATAGCGATAACCTGCTAAGGAGAGCTGCATGCCAAGAAGCCCAGGTAATACCATTTAACAAGATCAAATTAGATTAAAATCCCCTCCTTATCTCACTTGTGCAGGATTCTGGAGATTCTCCCAGCAGGTCTAGTCTACGTGACTAGCCTGACAAAGGGGGTGTCTGTATTCTTTTGCTCAAATACCACAAGGTATTTTCTCCTTCCTGCAGGGCCTATGCTTTGCACCTAATTATACCTCCAATTCAGTGCCATCACAAATTATTCAGGAGCATCATGAAGGTGGATTTTTTATTATTATTATTCAGTATGACAGTTCTGGAAACTTAATTATCTGTATTGCTTCTGTTAGGTAAATGTATGGGCCAGAGGTGGTAGGACTGACAACTCTGGAGATTGAAATCCCATTTCGTCAACTGACAGAGTAGAGAGCAATTAAGGTGCAGCTTTTTCATTCTGATTGGACCTGGTACTCCGGTGCCTATACAAAAGGGGAGGAAAGAGTTCCAAGGAAGCAGGAAAAATAACCAGATTGATTTTATTATAATCTGTATTTTTTTCTGCTCACTGTGAATTTTCACACTTGCCCTTTTGAACCTGTTATGGAGTGAACTCCCTTTTGATTCCTAGTACCGTACCTGTGGCTATCAAATTTATTATACCTGTTCTGGCCATATTGTAAACTTTTGATGCCCTTCTCTTTTCTGGTGAAAAATTCCCAGAAATGTTTGATGGCCCAGAAGGGAGACTTCTTAATGAACAGTGCGAAAGTGATATTTATTGGACTATCAGTACTAAACATCGTTATCTGCGGAGCTCACTTAGCATGCAAATACAAAAACTCTAGAGAAACAATTGGGAAGTAAAATATTTAAGATTTTTCCTGAAATCTGAACCTTTTGAATGAAATAAAAATGGCTGTTTAAATAGATGAGAGTGCCCATTTTGGCAACATGCAAAATTTAAAATACTCTTTGGGGGTTGCCTTCCCTCCAGCCACTAGGTAACACTACCCAACTTGACTTTTATTGACTTTATCAGGATATGAAATTCAAGGGGGTGCAGAAATGACTGTCATAAGGAGAAACTAAGGTCTAGTTCATACATGCAAACCATCAGTTGATGTTGCGGTCAAGTGAAGAACACTTGAATTGCAGATACAACACCACAGAGGTATTATTTCACTTGTCCTTGCATCACTTCAAATGCCATGCTTTTCAGCCAACTCAGTTCATACATTTAGTTGACACTGACAGGCATCAAACGTAAATGAATCAAGTGACGTAAAACAGGTTTATGGGATATTCAGTAATAGTTATTGTTTACAATACGCTGGGGCTTTTTGTGTTATGGGGGAAGTGGTGTGAAGTGAAAAGAGAAGGAAGGAGTGGTCAAACGGGAAATAAATATATTTTAAAATTGGTTTACAAGGTTCCCATTCTACCCACCACCACCACCACCACCCCGGTTAAGGGCTAGTAAATGATCATGAAGGTTTTGATGTGTGTTCCCCCTCATCTCCTTTAATGCACGAGAGCAAAGCCTCCACAAAGAGCAAGTCTGCCAAAAGTATAATTTGTAGAAGAGACAGGTTGTTTTTTCAGCGTAGGCAAATATATTGCTCCTCCTACCAAGTAAATAATTAGATGTTTCTAACAGCTGTAACAGACCAGAGAATTATAAATGCAGACAGTCATTTCCCCTGATTTCCCTCAAGAATGCAAAAGTAATAGAATTAATCACTGATTTTCCCCATCTGTTCTTCAGATAACATGTCAGTTTGATTCCCTCTGTCCTTTGCCCCCATGAATAACTGTTTCTCACATACCTTCTGCCTTTTTGTTCCCATCACAGTAAAATAAATAGAATGTAATGCTCAACTTTGTTCTAGTGCATTTTAAATTCTCTGCTCTAATAATCTCAGTGATGCTCATAATTGCTATGGATTGTTGCTTTGAAAAGCTACAGAACTCTTGCATTAATACAATTGTTTCAACTGCCTTGGTTTATAACTTATCACCAAAAGCATTGAGAATAACTTCATTTATTACTGTTATTAGTTATATTTTCCTGGGGCTTATCCTTATTACTCAGCTTGCATCAAAGTGAGGCAGATAGGTCACCGTAGAGCATGCTATAAATGTATAGGGTGTGCATTGTTCTCAACAGAACTAACGGCATGTAGACAGTTCTTTGCAGTTCCATGTGCAACTCGTCAAGCCTGCCTTCAGCTTTTAGATTTGCAGCCATAGTGTTTAACAAAAAGCTGGATTAGGCATCTTGCAGACCTTAAAATGTCAAGGTGGACTTTGCTGGCTGCTACGGGGGGGGGGGGGGGGCAATGACAGAGTAGAGTAAAGCAATTTCTGCTTCCCTTCGCTGAGCCAATTCCTCTATGTTGGGCGAGGAAGTGCTGAGTAACTACCAAAATAACACAAAGGTGTCAGTGCCATGTTTCAGTGTCAAAAACAGAGAAGAAATTTGACTATTTTGTAACAGGAAACTCCCACTTTCTCTTCTTTATTAGGTGTTTGGCAACCAAATTATTCCTTCTAGTGTGCACATAAAGAAAGCAACAGTATTTCTCAACCCTGCAGCTTGTAAAGGGTAAGATTCCCCATGATATTTCTTTGCCCAGCCTCCTGGCACTGTTTCTTTATGCCTTTGTTTGTGTGGGCAGTTGATTTGTGTGAATCAAAGGCTTACTCCCTATCCTCCCCAGACCTCATGTTATCAAACTTAAGCTGTTTGCATTATAGATAAGAACCCATAATTTAAATGGGCACTCCTTACATTTAATGACATGAATCTCCACATTAAGGTCATCCATATTTATTCTCTCTCTATTGTTGGAATGTAAGGTCCATCCAAATGGAGGTGCTGAGCTGTTGGCCATGCTGATTCAATGCCCCTAAAGCCATTTTGTGCTTCTCTCTTCTGGATGTGCTTCTGCTTTAGTGATAGCAAATGGTCAATTTGTGCAAAAGCTGTTCTAAGGTCAAAGATGTAGCTGAAGCATTGATCTGAAGTAAATAGGGTCTTCTGTCCATGAATGTGCCCCCTCTTGATAGGCTTCATATCCTGTAAATTACATCTGGGCTAGACTTTTGTTTGTTTGTAATACTTATATGCCACTTAATATAATAAAATGTCTAAGTGGTTTTGATATACTCTTCCATCATTCCATAGAGAACTGGCTTGCTAGGGGGAAGGGTTCTAACCTAGCCTCCCTGCTGTGCCAGTTTTCTAAGGCTGCTCCCAGATGGGTAGCTCTTAGCATTTCTAAATGAGAGCCAAGCTGAAAGCCAGTGTGGAGCAGTGGTTAGAGTGTTGGACTGGGACTCAGGAGACCTGGGTCCTAGTCCCCACTCAGCCATGAAGCTCACTGGACGTCTTTGGGCCAGTCACTGACTCTCAGCCTAACCTAACTCACAGTGTTGTTGTGAGGATAAAATGGAGAGTGGGAAGAACATGTATGCCGCCTTTTGCTCCTTGGAGGAAAGGTGGGATATAAATGTAATAAATAATAAAACATTGTTCTTCTGCTCTATGCTACTATTGGGGATGTTGCACTTTCTCTGCATGTTCATCCCGGTACATTCCATTCACTCCAGTGGGTACGACATAGCTGGTTTGGGTGAGCAAGATCCAGTTCATCTGAGTGGCCATTTGAAGAAGAAGAAAAAAATTCTGAGCAATTCCCTCCCCCCACCACAATCATTTGCTGAGCACTAAGCACTTATTCATTTAAGGGTGATTGCCCATTACTATCCATGAAATGTTAAAACAACAAAGTATTTAGCATTTGTTTTGGATTGAAAGTGTTTAATTAGGGGGGGAAATGGTGGTGATTGGAAGGTCTTTTAAAAATAATAATTAGCAGTATCCTGCGTTCACACTATAACACTTTTATTTAAGCAGTATTTCACTAATATTTTATTTATTTATATATTTCATATTTTAAAAATCAATTGGAAGTGCTTTAATTAGGAAAAAAAATCACATTGCTAAAATGGCAGTGACCTGAAAAGTTTTTCTTTTTTTAAATTAGCGTTATGGTGTAATTGCGCTATAACACACTTTCATTTAAGCAGTATTTCACTAATGTGTGTGTGTAATTAATTATAGCCAGAAATTGGTGCTATATTTATTTATAAGACTAATTAAAATTTGATTAAAAATGGGTTTATAAGAGGATGCCCACTGCAAAAATTATAATGAATCAGTGCAGGGCTGTTCACCAACCTGATATGTCACTGCCCATGTCAAAACCATGCCTCCTAAAAAAGACAGAAGAGTAGTGCTAAGGGCATCTACAGCTGTGGAAATTACACTATCCACCCATCCTTCTCAAAGTCAGACTTTCGGTAGTAAGAAAAAAGATGGAAGAAGCATTAGGAAAACACAGAAGAATTAGAAATGGGTGACGATGCCATGTAGACACCCCACCCCCCATAATGTGAGTTAACTAAATGCCTAGTGTGGAAGTAGCCTAAGTGCAGAAAACTGTTGTTGTATGGAAGAGTATCCTACTATGTGAGCCCCCAGCCTGCAGGTATGGCCTACACATGCAGCATACCAAAGTGCAGTCATGCCTTGGATTGAGAGCATAATTCGTTCTGGAAACGTGCTTGTAATCCAAAACACTCTTATATCAAAATGAAATCCCCCCAAAAAAAAATTGTACAGAGATTTTTAATTTAAGCCATACTACAGTGCTTGTATTGCAAGACGTTGCTTGTATATCAAGTAAAAAAAATTAAATAAATATTTAAAAATTTGCTTGTCTTGCAAAACACTCTCAAACCAAGTTACTTGCAATCCAAGGTATTACTGTAATAGAATGGACTGAACCATTCAAACCGCAGGTAGGAGACAGCATTTTAAAATGCTTCCCTACCTGCAAATAGAAAACCTGAACAGTAGGCAACAGGCAGGGCTAGAACCTTTCTTCCTGGTATGCTAGTTTTCTGAATGCAGGGATTTATATATATTTTTACGTGGGGTAGTGGTGAATAGTATGCCCCACCTGTAGCTTGAAGTTGTACAGCCTATTCTACCACCTCATCCCACTTGCAAGTGTAGTCCCAGCTGCAGTCCGAAGTGGGACAGGCCAGAAACCGCTCTAACACTCAACTTACCGTATATGAGAACTGGACAGCTGTGTGGATAGTTCCCTATGGTTCCCATTCAGTTCTGCAAACTGAGACACTTCTCACTCCAGGTTGTGGGATCACCAAGGGCAGGGGCAGTTTTAGTGCCCCACTGCCACAGTGTCCCTGAGTGCGTGCTTTTTCTTCTCCCATATCAAAGGATGACCGCCATTCATTCTTAATGGGGATAAGGAAAGCTAGTGCACCTGTCAGCAAACTTGTGATAAACATGAAAGTGCCCCCTGACAGTCGATGGTTCATACAGGCCTGTGGCTTATGCTGGCTCAGCTTGTCTGAGTGTGGAAAGCTAAGCAGGGTCAAGCCTGGTTATTACTTGGATGGGAGACCCCTCTTCTAGTTTCCTGCATTGAGCAGGGGGTTGGACTCGATAGCCTTGTAGGCTTCTTCCAACTCTATGATCTATGAAATCTATGAAATCCTCCTCCGATAAAGACTCCATGTGGGGAAGTGTGTCTCTGTGTGCACAGAGGTTCTCTGCAATCTACAGGCTCTCCTGCCATATGTACCACACTTACCATGATGGGCATTTGTCTAGTTTAAACGATTGTCTACTTAGCCTACACTGAAGACATATTTTTGATAGGATATAAATCTTACAAACTACACTTCATTGAAAAATGTCCCTTATTTAAAACCTTGCTTTGTATTCCCTGGGTGCTATAAATTATTTTTCCAGAATAATTTATAATTAATAGGATGGCTATTTATTATGCAGTAACAGGCATAAAAATGCACGAGAGCATTACCAAAATAAGGTCAGGTAAAGTTTTTGTTTTAATGTTACTGAATAATCAAGTAATGTTTCCCCTTAAATGTAGAATTTGCATCCTATCAACCAAGTGCTAGTATTCCATATCTCATTAGTTGGGTAATAATTCATAATTTGCTTTAGGGCTTATTTGAGGTGTCTTCTGGGGGAAAACAACCTGTACATTTTCTAAAGTTAGAATAGAAAAGTGGTATAACATTTAGAGTGATGAACTAGGACTGGAGAGATGCAGCCATGAAGCTGCGTGGGCCGGTTGCCATCTTTCCCCTACAGGGTTGTTGTGTAGATGAAATGGTGGTTGGGATGGGGAGAATGCCTTGGTGGAAAGGAGGGATATACCGGTAAGTGTAATGTAATAAATAGAAGATATATGGGATTGCCTAAGAAATGGAGGGTATTCAACATAACCTAACCTAACCTCTTGAATTGGCTAACAAGTGAATATTGCACTAATTAGTGAATTGGCTAACAAGTGAATATTGCACTAACTACTTATATTTGTATAGAAGTAAGCCTTGTTGAACTCGCTTTGATCTTAAGTCCAAGTATTGCTTATAGTAGGGCTGTAAAATATTTACATCTAAGCGGTGGCTTTATTATTTCTTCTACTTGCTTTGCTATTGGGGTACAAGCAATTTTTCCCTCTTACTCCAGTTTTTCTTTCTGCCTCCTCATAGAGTACAATCTATAGGGTGCTTCTTCCTATTCAATCACAATATTGCTTCTTCCTATTGACTGTTCCTGCCCCACTGGGGCCCCTTGTGGGCCAGTCTTGTGATGTGTAAGAGTGCTTCTACATGTAGCTGTTTCTGGGGTCAAAGAATGCTCATTCAGTTAAGGCCCAAACTAGACATGGCGTGAATTGCATGGAAGCTGTTAGTATGCATTTTTTTAAAAAATGTAAATAGCTGCTGTTGGGGTGGGGTGATCTGGATCAGGGCTTCAGCATGCAGATCAGCTTACTGCCTGGGACTGATAGCAGCTCTGGAGGGTTGTTTTTGATCAGGATCACAGCGTGGGATAAAGGGGCTTGGCCAGTCCCTGACCTTGCATCCAACTTCCCCATTGCCTCCTGCTCAGGGACCAAGAGAGGACACTCCCTGCAAACTGCATGCCCAGTTCTGTTACTTACACTGGAAAAAAACTAGATGTGCCAATTGCATTTCTCCCACAGAAGGTGGGGGGGGAACCATGTATGCTGCTCTGAGATCCTCTGGGGAAGGGCGGGATAAAACTGTAATGTAATAAAATACGTAAATTGTCTGAGTCTAACATTGCCCAGCATTCCTCCTTCCACCCCCTCACTCCCCCTCATTTGCTTCACTCGTGACGAAGGCAGACTTCATTGCTTACACAGATATCTTACCGCTAAGAACTGTATACTGATTACTCATTCTGCATACAAAAATATGTAATGCCAGTCAAACAGCCACATTTATACCGATAAAATAAGACTGTTTCCCCCTAGGCAACGGCTTTGATTTTGTTCCCTCAGCTGCTAGATTTGCCAGGGATGTGCTGAACAGTTTATATTTAGTATGAACGTGACTTTGTTTTGTAACACTGAGGGGTGTTTTAGAAAGCAACTGCCATGAAGTGATCTGTCACCTTTTACTTTCTAGCAAAGCCAGGAATCTGTTTGAAAAGAATGCAGCTCCAATTCTCCACTTGTCTGGCTTGGATGTGACTGTGGTGAAGGTAAAGACTAAGGACGGACTCGTGCATTCTCCTCCTAGTAACTGTTCCCCCCTTCCGATACATATTGGTCAGAATCTACTTGTTGCTAGAGGTGAAACTAAAGAGGAAGAATCTAAATGCTCAAGTGGAGGGGTATTATTTTTACTATATTTTAAAATGGTGCCATTTTTTAAGAGTTGTTTCTGTGGCTTTCAGTTTGTTGAGCAAGGGTGAAGGAAAATATATCATGCATCTTGGTGAGAGACACAACAGCATTTTGGAGTGTCGGCTACTAATGCATGTAGGTAAGCGGAGGGATTGGTGACTGGCTGTGAAAGATAAATTCTGATGCACAAGAGCTCATAAAATTGCCACAGAACACTTGAGATTGATTAAGAGCAGCTTTTTACACCTTTAATGGCCCTTTGGATAGGGGAACACTCAGCATAGCTGATGGGAACATTAAATGATATTGAGGAAGAGAAAACTTGGATGGATTAAACAGTTTTGAGATTATATTGTTTTGGTTGTTTAACTTGCCTTCTGGTATGCACTGACAATGAAGGCTGACCTTTCTCCACTTGTAAGCAGGAGGAAAATGTCCCACCTCTGGGGGACTCGAGGACCAGGTAGGCAGGGCTCACGAGCACTTCCTGTGGAGGCAGGAAGATCTCTCTTTTTCCGGGAATTTTGATAATGAACGTATGATGCCATCTTTATGCTGAGTCAGATTAGTGGTCCATCTAAGTCAGTGTTCTCTGGCTGGGGCATGCTGGGAGTTGTAGGCCAAAAACACCTGGGGACCCAAGGTTGGAGAACACTGATCTAGGTCATTGTTTACTCTGACAAGCAGCATCTTTTCAGGGTCTCAAGCAGGGGCTTTCCCCCCATCCCTGGTACCCAAAATCCTTTAACGGGAGATGGTGGTGATTTATTTATACAGCGCCATCAGTGTTCATGGTGCTTTACAGAGTATCTTCTTGTGTGAAAAGCCTGTTTTCTACCAGTGAGCTATGGATCTTCCCCATTAGTTTGCAAAAAATGTTGTCAATCCAAGGGGCTTATGTTGTTAAAAGCATTCACAAGTTAAGCAGGATGTTGCTTCTCGGAACTTGGATGGGAGATGGTTGCAAATCCCTCCAGTGCTCTAGGAAGTAGTGTGGGCATTTCAATAGGTGGTGCTGTTTGCTTTCACTGATAAGCCAGCAGAGAGCCTTGACTCAATGGCAAGGTAGGGTTTTCAGAAATGATCCATTTGAAGAGACTCGAACCATCTATTAGCCCTGCAACTTTTCTTCTTCTCCTTTTTTTTTTTTTTTTACCATGTTTTGCAAAACACGATTGCATGTTTTGAGTTAAGTACTTCTAATTTAAAAATAGCATGGAATGCATCTTAGTTGAGCATAAAAATATATTGTAGGAATTTCTCTGTGTGATGTGCTATAAGCCCCACTGGGGGACATTGTTTTAAGGGCAGGACACACATTGAAAAAATAAATAAATAAGATGATACGTACTGTTGCGTATTGAAAGTACACATATGCATATTGAGCTAAAACGTATATGTCAAGTTTTCCTTTGGGGCAGGCAGTGTTAAAAGCACAATACATTTTTGTGCCCTTTTTATATCTCAGACAGATTATGAAGGGCAAGCAAAGAAGTTGCTGGAGCTGATGGAGCACACAGACATGATCATTATCGCAGGAGGGGATGGAACTCTACAAGAGGTACTGTAAGAGTTCCCTATCTCACCCCCCCCACCGCTGGCACCTTATCCATATTAGAAGCAGAATTTTTCAGGGATCCTTTGTGGGTTGTTAATCTTCGGAGGAGAGGGAGATGTTCTCAGGTAATCTCAGCCCCAAAAGGTGCAGTCATCTTGAGTACACAAGATGTAGGAGCTATAGACAGACTACAGTTTGGAGATTATTGTCACTTGGCCATGATTGATGGATTTATTTTTTTTAATCACTGTACAAAACCCTCTTGCTGCTTGTCTACCAACATCTCCCCGGTGCTGTGGTCTGTCCTACATCATTATATTTCCTCTGCTGTATGTTAGCAGCAGAAGGCACTTCTCTGCCTGAAAATGTTTGGGAATTTGTGTTTCAAAATTACTTTTGCATTCAGGCTCCAGAACACTTGCTTTCAAAGGGAACTCCTGCTATGTATGTAGTTCTTGATGAATGATGGCCAGTTTCGTACAATAAATAAAGAAGGTACAAACAAGTGAATATAGACTCAAATTTCCCTAAGGTGAGGAGGGACAAACACACATTGGCCACTTTCACATGTCATGCTAAACCATAGTTTAACTTAATGTGAATGAGCTGCAGCGAGCCTTAGGCTCACGTGCTCACCCCCGCCCCCAGTTTCAAATTGGCTTGTTTCAAAAAAACATAGCTAACATTAACCGGACCTTGGCTTTGTTTGGATGTAAGACAAACAAACTATGGTTTAGCATTACATGAACAAGTCTCTGGATTGTGAGCTCTCACTCACCTCTCCTGTATTGTTGCAAGAAGGAGATTGGAAGCTTTCACTTCTGTTAATAAGTAACTGCTGTTTAGTGTTACTTCTGAACGGGAACAAACCAATTTATGAAGTTTGCTTGTTTCCCTCATAGCTAAGATTAAACACAGTTTAGTGTTCGGATTTAACACTGAATTGCAGTTAATTGAAAATGGATACAAATGCTTCTGATCTGGGGCGGGGGTGGGAGGGTGGAGCTGACAAGCCTGAGGCTTGTTTACTTATCACTAGCCATAGTTTAGCATTACGTCTGAACAAGTCAGTACCTGCTCCAGAGTTTGCTTTTGTAGGATCAGACAACTAAGTTTAATGTCCAGCTTCTTGCTGATGATGTGGGGAGGCCTCTTGTGGAAAGACAATACAGTACCTGGCTTCTCAAGTGGCTCCACTTCAGGTAGGGGTGGAGAGCCTGTGCCCCTCCAGATGCTGATGGACTCCAGCTCCCATCACCATCAACCATTGACCATGCTGGCTGGGGCTAATGGGAGCTATAGTTCAGCAGCATCTGGAGGGCCACCAGTTCCCCACCCTTGGCTTCAGGGCTCCAGACTCTGTCTGGAAACATGCACACAAGCCTGGCTGTCTGCCTGCCTTTGTGCCCCTTTATACGCTGCCCTTTCTCCTGGGTTACAGGTTCTGTCTATTAATCTAGTCCCCTGAAAGCCTCAGGGTCTGTTTTTTGAAACAGATGACAACTTGTAAAGCTGCATCTCATCTGAAGAGCAAATTTATCATGATTTGTGTGGAGTCCTGATGCCATTTCTAAGTTTGGTCCCACATGTAGGATAGCTGAGGGTGAGGGTTGCATGTGATCTTAGTTTAAAGATTATTAAAGAATAATCTGTATGCAGATCTCTTGGGGAGGGAGTGGAGAGTACAGGCAGGGCAGGGGAGAATTCGATGGTGGCTGTGGGGTCAGGGCACCCATGGGAGAGCACAGGAAGGGCCTGGGGGGGGGTGTAGGTCATGCACCCCTGTTGTAGTGGATCAACTGTAGTGGCTTCATATTGTTTCAAAATTTGGTGAAAAGCTTTTCTGGAGAAGGGTCAGCAGCTTCCCCCCCCCCCCCCCCAAATCTTCAGGTGGCTGGGTAGGCACTCAGCCTTAGAAACAGAATAAAATGTGGTGTGCGGGAGAGAACGTTGATTAGATGTGTTTTTTCCACCCCTCTGGTCCCATCTCAGAAACTTTTTCCAAGAACTGGATCTTATTCTTCCCAGTGTGATTCCCACTAAACCATTTGAACCCAGATTTTCATTAGGTGCAGGTAATCGGAGCAAAAATTGTAGGATACATCAAGGCTTGGTGGTGTGTCACCTCTTTGCTTTGGGAATTAAGGCAATTTCTAGCTCAGTTTGTGCAGAAACGGTGTGCCAATGCAAGCTAACATGTTTTTGCTGTTTCAGGTTATAACTGGGCTTCTCCGAAGGGCAGATGAGGTAAGGTGTTTCTATTGCCTTCTTAACTGCAAAATCCTAGGCATCCTGCAATCTTTACTATTATTATGCATGAGGTGGCTTTTTAAGCCCTGCTAGCTTCTTGCAGTTTCACTTGTCTGTCTTTGGCTCAGTTCTACATGAGATGGAACACCTGAGGCTGTGCCTACTCTATACGAGCTCATATTGCAGGTGGTGATTCGGTGCTCCTCCATACAAAAACAATTCCCTCCACATAGAAAAATAGCATGTCAGGGAGAATGCCAGGCTAGAAACCTTCTCCCCAAAACTCTAGCTTTCTGTGTGCAGGATACTTGTTTGTCTGGAGGACCAGTCATTCATGTAAGTCCCCACCTGCAGTATGAACCGATACAGTTTACCACCTCATTGAGAACTATGCCTTTTGGGGGCGGGGCGGGGCGGGGGGAGGAGGGCTTGCTAACCCTTTTTTTGAGAAGTTCTGTGTAACCGCAGCAGGGGAATCTAAATGCAAAACTTTCAGAGGTCCAGGGGCTTATATGTGTTTGTCCAATTCTGTCAAATTTTCCAGACACCCCCTCCACCGCCACCGCCACCACCACACACACATTCATGTAAATATAAGATGGAGCTTGTTATGGCTATGTTTGCGTTCCCTTTTGAAGCAAAGTTTGGGTGAAATACACGCACTGGCAGGGAACGTGTTACATCAAGCATATGAGGCTGCTTGTTAATAGAGCAGCCTCATATTCCAACATGTCTTATCAGAACCTGACCGAAAAAAAGGCAATTTAATGATTCAGTTGAAGATCTGAGGAGGCTGTTCGCAACTAGAATTGTGCCTGCTGCACAGAACTACTTTGACTGCTTATGGAGAGACAAAATTATATTTCAACATCAATGTAAAGAATTACATTTCTGTCTGAAAATATTTAAGCCTTCAAATCTCTACAGTTGAAAGGAAACTGGGCAAAAGGAATAATGTGCAGTGACAGCTTTGCTGCTTAATGGAAGACATTATACACTTCTCCCATCTCTTCCCCCCACCCCACCCCTGCAATTAAACCATTCCTGGGTAAACAAGCAATGGATTAGTGCTACCATGATTTGTAGCTTGGCCTTTTCAGTTCAGCTTCTATTCCTTGTGTTAAAGGCTTACTGCTGTCAATATCTGGGATGTCATAACAACAGGATTACCTGATACCTTCTCTCTTTCTCAGTGCGGTGTTGGTCCCTATGGGTAGCACTTGAAGTCCATGGCCCAAAGACTCCTCTCTCTACGAGCAGGGCCAGCTTCAGGATTTTGGTAGCCCCCTTTCCAGGGAAGAGATCATCATTCAACTCCTTAATCAGCAAGGGTAGAGCAATAAGAAACGCAAATGATGCTGGCCACCAACTTAGACTGCTTTAAAAGCAGATCAGACAAAATCATGGCCGATAAGGCTATCAGTGGTTACTAGTCATGATGGCTATATGTCAGAGGCAGTATGCCCCTAAATACCAGTTGCTGGGGGAACACCAGCAGGAGGGTGCTTTTGTATTCATGTCCTACTTGGGGGCTTCCCGTTGGGCATCTCATTTGCCACTGCGGGAACAGAATGCTGCACTAGATAAGCCTTTGGTCTGATCCAGCATCTTCTTACATTCTTAACGCAGGCAAGAATCATCTGCCAGATGATTAATCAAGCCAAACCATATGCAAAATTCTTTTTTTTTTAAAGTACGTTATCTTCCCAGTTCTTGGTGGTGGCGTAACTAAAGAGCGCCTTCACTGTTCTCCATTTCAGTGCTTCCTTTGCATTACACTGCTAGGAATTTATTTATTTTATTTATACCCTGCCTTTTTTCCTGCAAGGAACCCATAATCCTCCTCCTCTCCATTTTATCCTCACAACAACCCTGTGAGGTAGGTTAGGCTGAGAGTCAGTGACTGGCCCAAAGTCACCCAGTGAGTTTCATGGCCGAGTGGAGACTTGAACTTGGATCTCCCGAGTCCCAGTCCAACACTCTCACCAGTACGCCACACTGGCTAAGAGGACAGTATAGACCACATTATGCCTTTGTTTGACGGTTTTGTCTGCTTACAACAGACCACCTTGGTGGGCTCCCTGCCAGCTGTGAGGCTCCAGCATCTGCCTGACTTTACTGGTGTCTGGAGCCAGCCATGCTGCTGGGCTCTGAGAGGGCATGCTGGTGAACCAGCTACTTTAATACAGAACTTACACAGTCTTCATCCCTGTGTCCTTCATGGTTGGTCTTATGGCTGAAATGTGCCTTCTGTATGGGGACACATGCACATTGTCCATTGTCTTCTCTCCCCCGAAAGATGTGCCATCTCTTGGCCCTGCCCTTTAGTTTCCATGCAGCTTCTGGACTACTTATTAGTGTTGGGGGAGGTGTGTTGCCACTTGTTCAGAAATTTTGTCCATGCACCTTTATGCTTGGTAAGGGCTAGTGGTTGATGATAATGGGCCCCATGAAAAAGTATTCTCTTGAATGTTCTGTCTTTTTCTTTTCTGTTTTATTTTGTGCAATAAAATGGTGCATTCCAGTATAGTTTAACTTTACAGTAACCCCAAATATTTTAAAAAAACAAAGATAGCCATGCTGGCCAATGAGAAAGAAATCCAAAATCTAGAGTTTGGCAATACCTTTACTAGACCAACCAAAATTCCACAAAAAAGTACAAACTTTTGAGTTCTCCAGAACTTTCCATCAGGCTAAGAAGAGCAAAAAAGCAGGGGATCGGGGAAGAAACAAAAAAAAGTCCAAAAATTAGGCCAGATGTTGTGGCCGTACGGTCTGCAGTTTAGATTGACCCAGTCCCAAAATGGAGATTTGTAGACTGAATGAATCAGTACTCTGGTAGTTGTTGCAGGTATCAGATTACACCTAGCAATGCATTTTGGGATAGATAAGCAATGGCTGATCTCCATTTATATTCTGAAAATATTTTGCATGTTATCATTCTACAGATGCAAGTCCCTACCAAAACGGCCTGGCATATACCAGTCATATAACCTTGGTGTAATTAACTCCTCTTGCCAAACTATAGTCAGTCCTCTACATATTGGTATGTTTATATGTTCATGTGGCACCGGCCCATCTGTAAAGAGACAGAAGCCAGAACATGAGATGAGGAAGGGGACTAGAAAGCATAATAAAAGAGAGATGTACTAGGCAACATGTGATGGAAAGCTACAGAGAAATTAATTGGATTTGCTGAGTCACAGTGCTGCAAGCTGCAGTCCTCTGCAGAGAGCCAGGGTGTTGTGGTTACGTATATAGTCGTGACACGCATCAAGGGGCACAGCTTATGATCTTGTGTGGTGTGTGTGTATTCCAGCAACATGGCCCTCACCATGGCCAGATCCAGAGAACAATACAAACAGTGACTTCCAGCCAACAATTTTATGACGGCCAGTATGTCCAGAGAACACAGAGCTGCATTTGAACTTTCAAATCCTGTCCAAGCTATGACTCATTGTGTGGCCCAATTAAGCAAACCACTTCTCTTCCCCCAGTTTGCAGAGACAAAGAGAAATGTGTAAATCTGTATTTTAAAAGGGGCTATTTAATTGATGCATAATAACCTTCACCCAGCTTGATTGCCAGGGTGCTTCTGAATATTCTTCTCCTTGGGGGAAAGGCGCTCTGAATGATTTATTTCTGTCTCAAGTGAGCTCTGCTTGCAGATGGAATGAGACCGGAGTGCAGCCGTGCTTTGGATGCCACCTTCAGTCTTTCAGTAGATGGCAGGTTGCTGACGGACTCCATACATCGCTTAGAGTGTGTGCCAGCCTCTGTGTGTGTAACAATGTGCCTAATGAGCACAGAAGGCTGCTTTGTTGCCAGTTGGCACTTGGAGGGTTGTCCGGAGAGCCTGATGTTCCAAGTCATTATTTATTACTGCCTCTCTTTCAGGAAGTGCCTGACTGCTTCACGCCAAGGAGTGGGGTGGAGGGGCATGATATCGGGCACAGCTGCGCACTGCAAAAAGGGAGCTGAATTCAGCTGATGTTGATGTCAATTTGTTTTGCACTTGTTCCCAGGCAGCTTTCAGTAAGATTCCTATTGGATTCATTCCCCTTGGAAAAACCAGCACCTTAAGTCACACTCTTTATCCTGAGAGCGTAAACCAAGTCCAGTAAGTTTGCATTTGTGTGTATTATGAGGACCTGCATGAGCATGTTAAAAGGAGTAGCATGATGGGGAGGTAGAAATTGGTGAATATTGTGGGAGGAAGGGCTGTAAATCTGATCTTTTTAAATGTTTGTACCATCTTAGATACTATACTTTGGGGTATCCTATGGACCTTTTTGTAAAAGTGTCTAATTTTATATTTAATATCACATTTGTATCCTGCCCTTCCTTCGAAGCGTTCAGGGCAGCATACATGAGGCCTTCCTAGGTTGTCCTCACTACAGCCCTGTAAAGTAGGTTGGTCTGAGAGAGTAACTGACTGAGTGTGGATTTGAACCTGAGTCCCCCAATTTAAGACCTACACTCTAATCCAGGAGTAGGCAAACCTGGTGCCCTCCATTTGTTTTGGACCACAGCTCCCATGAGCCCCAGCCAGCATGGCCAGTGGTCAGGCATTATGGGAGTTGTAATCCAAAATACTGGAGGGCCCCAGATTGCCTACCCCTGCTCTAATTCCACCACACTGGCTCTCAGTAAATGCTGGTCTGGCCTGGAGTGATTCCATTAAAATCAGCATTGCTCACTTAGCTGTGGAGGTTCATCATGTCAAGCTGTTCAATATAAGCCTGTTCATGACAAGAGCATTGGCCATCTCTAAGCTGCCAATGAGGGATGTTGTGCTAGTTGCCTTGGATAAAATTATGTGCAAAGTTTCTGTTGAGCAGAATGCTAATTAGATAACAAAATAATTGTTAATAATTAGATACTGTGAGCTAGAGTGAACAGACAGACCTTTGTGTGGGAGTAAAAAATAATCCACGAGTGCTACAGAGTTGTGGGGGGGGGGCAGGGAGAGGTATGATGGAAAGATGACTCCCATGACTGGAATACAGCAATTGAAGGATATAACTTGTTCAAAAAGAACAGAAGGAGCAGAAAGGGAGGTGGAGTCACACTATATGTTAAAAATACATATCTCTGCACAGAAATACAGGAGGATGAGCTTGGTAGCCCCATCAAGAGCATCTGAATTAAAATAAATGGGGCAAAGAACAAAAGGAACATGATGGTCAGAGTCTACTACTGAAGACCCAATCAAGGAGAAGACGAGGATGAAACTTTTGAAAAGCAAATTGCCAACATTTCAAGGAGACATGATGTAGTACTAATGTGGGACTTCAATTTGTTATAGTTCACAAGCTGAATATGAGCCAGCAATGTGATGTGGCTGCAAAAAAGGCAAATGCTATTTTGGGCTGCATTAATAGAAGTATAGCTTCCATATCACGTGAAGTACTAGTTCCCCTCTACTCAGCGCTGGTTAGGTCTCATCTTGAGTACTGCATCCAGTTCTGGGCACCACACTTTAAGAAGGATGCAGACAAACTGGAAAAGGTTCAGAGGAGGGCAACGAAGATGATTAGGGGACTGGAAACAAAGCCCTATGAGGAGAGACTGAAGGAACTGGGCATGTTTAGCCTTCAGAAGACTGGGGGAAGATATGATAGTGCTCTTCCAGTACTTGAAGGGTTGTCACACAGAGGGCCAGGATCTCTTCTTGATCATCCCAGTTTGCAGGACACTGAATAATGGGCTCAAGTTACAGGAAGCCAGATTCCAGCTGAACAGCAGGAAAAGACTGTAAGAGCAATACAACAATAAAACCAATTACCTAGGGAGGTAGTGGGCTCTCCCACACTTGAGGCATTCAAAATGCAGCTGGACAGCCATCTGTCAGAGATGCTTTAACTTGGATTCCTGCATTGAGCAGGGGGTTGGACTCGATGGCCTTATAGGCCCCTTCCAACTCTACTATTCTATGATGATGTACCACACCTCAAATTTAGATCCACAAAATAAAATGTGGTTGGGAATGAGCAGGAGGTTCTCTATTTTGTTGTAACACAACCTATATTGAAGTCTTGTCACCTGACCAGTTGTGAGCTCAGAGTGGGTTAGAAATCTAAGGAAAAGTTCTAATTTTTAGATGCCAGTATTACCATTCTGTGGATATGACTATGTGAAGATGCTGGCCCTACCATTAGGCAGAGTGAGACAGGTGGCAGAAGCTCAGGTGGCAGAAGCTCGGCAGTATGGAGGGGACTGCAGTGGCAACCCCATGGCTATTCCCCCTCTGTTAGAGGACAGACCTGTGAGTTCCAGGCAGTCTGCCCTGCATCCCCTAAGCTAGCCTGCTGCCTTCAGGTGATGTGGAAGATGCTGTCCCATCACCAGTGTTGAAATATGATTCAACTGCCAGCTCAGTGAGCTTCTGTAGATGGAATGGAGGGGGTACCATCTTGTCCGATGGCCATTGGCCATGCTGGCTGGGGATGATGGGAGTCAGAGTCCAGCACATTTCGATTGCAGCAGGTTGGGGAAGGCTGCCTTATACCAAGTCAAGTCAATGTTTCCTCTACCAATGTTCCATCTAGCTCAATACTGTTAACTCTGACTGGCAGCACTTCTCTAAGATCCTTGGCCAGAGGTCATCCCCAACTCTGCTATTTAAAATCCTTTTACACATGAGATTGTGCCTTGGATACTCTGCATGCAAAGCATATTCTCTCCTGCTGAATTATATGCTCTTCTGACTTTTTTTCCCTCAGATGTATCACTGATGCCACATTGTCCATACTTAGAGGAGATACAATTCCACTTGATGTATTGCAGATCAAGGTAGTATTTTCTTAGCTACTCTTTCTGTTTTAGAAGGGCATTCCTATTTCTGTGTCTTTCTGTCTTTTTTTTTTTTTTTTGGTCATATGCCATGCTGATAACACAAGAGGTGCATTTCTACAGAAGGTCGCAGCACCATTAAATTATTCTTCAAAGAACAGTCACCTGGTGCAGGACAGAGGAACTGAGGGCAAGGCAGTGCTTAAACCCCAGCTATTATAATGGAAATAATGTCCTATGTCTTTGATGAATACAATGGCAGTATAAAATAATGGTTGTGTTCACACAAAACAGCATCTAGGCGCTTCTGCAGGACTTACTCAGCTAGGCATGATTATTTTTATTGTTCACACAGCTTTTAGTTGCAGGGGTACATAACACTGTTTCTTCCTGCAGCCATCTTTAAAACACATGCCTGATTATCTCACTTTGTGAAGTCAGGTTTGGGTTTCTCAGAGTTCTTGGTTCAGCTGCTTCCTATAACAAAAGTAGCCACCCTGGGAAGGAGAAGAGGGCCTTTCCTCCTATAATGTCCATGTGGGGCGGGGGGGGGGGGTCCCTTTTATTTCAGCAACTGTATAATAGTCAAGGATGCTACATGTCATTCATTAGTCTTCTGGTATCCATAACATGAAATGGCCCATGGCTAAAAAGATGTACCTAACTCGCTCCATGGAGGCATTAATTTAGAATTCCTTTCTATTGGAGCTGCCAGCATGTAGTGGTTGGTATTTTAGTTCCACCTGCTGCTGAATATTTGATCCATCCTTGCTGGGATCACCCCAGATTAATTTTAAAAGCTTGGCTGCTTTTGTATGAAACTTTACTCCTGTTTTTGTGATTTCCTTTACAGGGGAACAAAGACCAGCCTGTGTTTGCTGTAACTGGTTTAAGATGGGGGTCTTACAGAGATGCAGGAGCAAAAGTCAGCAAGTAAAGAAATACAGTACTGCTTTGTGTTCTCTTTGCCTCTACCTTGTACTCATAAGCAATGTTCTTCTCTCCAGTATCCCTAACAACCTCTTGTGTTAACTGGCTTTGATCTGTATCATGTAAGGATTTGAGGGCGCTGTTTTCCAATGCCTGGAGGAATTTAGCTGAGAGGACAGACCAGTGTGCTATGCATTGTGCCCATACAGGCAGCGGCTCCAGGTTTGTCATTATCAGCCTGTTTGGACACAGCTAGTCTGTGGACCTTTCTCCACCTAGGCAGGGGTGAGGAACCTCAGGCCTGGAGGCCAAATCCAGCCCTCTTGCGGTCCCAATCTGGCCCTCCAGGGGCTTCCCCCACCCCAGCCCCCTTCCTTCCCCCCACCCGGCCCCCTTCCTTCCCCCCACCCACCGATTGTTGTGGTTTCCTGGCTTTTCTGCAGTCTTTTTCCCCATTCTAAAAGGCTGAAATGCCTCTCCTAACGCGTAGTTGCTGGCAAGAAGAGCTTTAAGCTACAACGTGCTGTTATTTTTTGTATTTTAGGCCCCATCCCTTTTGCCTCACCCACCACTGAAATGCAGCCCCCGACAGCTTCTCTCAAATTGAATTTGGCCGTTGAGCTGGAAGAGGTTCCTCACTCCTGTCCTAGGGCCTTGTAGGCTCAAGCTTTCTTGGGCATAGCTCTGCAAACCCGCTAGCTGTCCCACTGTGCTAAAGTGTCAACCTTGAGGCACTGAAAGAGGGGTTGTTTTCTCTCTCCTGAGATGGCCTGGGGCACAGAATGCTACGGAGAGCCTGGCCTAGTTCTCAGAGGGCTGTTCTGTATGTGTACTGCATGGAAGCCCTTTGAAACAGTTTCTGTATGGTGGCCACTCCATGTGCCTGCCGTAGTTCCAGAGTGGGTTGGCACCCGTGCATCACCCCATCCTATTGAGAGTGTCTACTTCCATGGTTGGCAATGATGTGGAATTCATCCATGCAATGGAAGTGAATTATGTTATAAGTTACTCTACATGTTATGGATGCTGCATGGAATAACTGAGCTGCAAACTTTCACATAGTTTGGGTAATGTATAGACTGGTTCCAAATGGTTATTTAAATCCCACCATTTAGCTGTGTAGTTCACTTTAATTTTTTTCTCTCGTGTGCTTGAGTGCTTATTTGGTGCATCTTGAAGAATGAGGTACCTTGTGAGTTATCTTCAGATATTTCCAACACTCTGAATGACAACTGTTTTCAGAAGCAAATAGTTTCTTACTGTTGGGAGAGGTGGGGCAGCATTGTTTTACAGTTGATTACAGAGTCATTACTCAGATCCAGGTGGGGAGTTGGATGCCTGGGATTTGTTGCAGGAGGTGTGTGTGTGTGTGTATATGAGAGAGAGAGAGAGAGAAGAAGCAGCAGCAGCAATGGGAGGATGGAAAGGCTGGTCATGTAAAGGTGATATGGAAAGGGAAAATGGCAAGCATGTAGTTCAGTGGGACCAGATCAGGATCTGGGGTGTTAGACTGCTTGTGACTCCTAGTGAACTTCACAGGCCAGGTTTCACTGAGAGACAGAGGACACATCTGCATTAGCACAGATCCATGCAGTGTGCTGTGTGCTGGCTGGTGTAAGGTCCAAGGTGCGGGCAGCAAGGGTTCAGGGCTGGAATGCCGGGGCCAGGGAAGATGGAGGCAGAGCTAAGCAGTAGGCCCAAGGTTCAGCACGGGTTCCAGGCAACGGAGTCCACACAGGGGCCAGAGGCAGAGGGCAAGTCCAGGCAACAGGCAGAAGGTCCAGCACGGGTTAGAGCAACAGAGTCCAAACAGGGGCCAGAGGTAGAAGGCGAGTCAAGCAGAGTCCAGGCAAGGGTAAGCGGCAGAAGACAAGTCCAAGAGTAAACAGAGTCCAAGCACGTACCACGCAGAGCAAGGGCCAGAGGCAGGAGCGTAGGTCGAGAGCGGTCACGGGTCAAACACCAGGCAAGGCAAGGAGCAAGGTTGGTCACTAGAAGCAGGAACCGGCTACAGACAACACAGAGGTGTGTGTTGCTGTGGCGAGGGTTGAAGTCAAACTGCAGCCCTTATGTAGGTCTTTCTGGCTGCTCCCAGCTGGGCTGCATTAGCTGGCCTGAGAGCATCCAGGAGCAGGAGGCTACACCCTGCGAGCGACTACAAAACCTGGGCTCACTCCTGCAAGGAGGTAGCATTGCCACCAGGTGGAGGTGTGGCGCTACCCTGGAGGAGCAGATCCTGACAGCTGGGCATCTAAGGTCCAAGGATTAAGCTGTAAGAAAAGGTTTTAGTAGAAACTGCATCGGGAAAGATAATTGCCTTCTCCATGACCACAACATTATTTTGCTTTTTTGTTTCATTCTCTTCCAGCTACTGGTATCTTGGGCCTCTGAAAATCAAAGCAGCCCACTTCTTTAATACATTAAAGGTAAAGGAACATCAGTATCAGTCATTCAGTGTAGCTGTGTCAATGGGAACATCTGTGTCCCATTCAATATACAGCATAGCTCAGCGGTAGAGCACATTTTTGTTCGGTCCCTAGCCAATATCTCCAGTGAGAAGAATCTTCTGTTGGACAGCCACTGCCAGTTAGCAAAAGCAGGTCTGAGCTTGAGGGAGCTGTAGTTTGACTCAGTATAAGGCCGCTTCATATGTTCACATTGTACGTGACATGTGGCACAATTTGGATTGTTATGGAGTATATTTAAGGCAGTATAATTTTATTTTTTTTATTTGTATTTATTATATTTATACCCTGCCTTTTTTCCTGCAAGGAACCCAAGGCGGCTTACATAATCCCCCTCTTCCTCCTCCTCTCCATTGTATCCTCACAACAACCCTGTGAGGTAGGTTAGGCTGAGAGTCAGTGACTGGCCCAAAGTCACCCAGTGAGTTTCATGGCCGAGCGGGAATTAGAACTCGGATCTCCCGAGTCCCAGTCCAACACTCTCACCACTACGCCACACTGCGTAGTACTCTTTTAGCATACCCAAAGCTGACCTTCAACACAGGACTGATGTGAGGCCAGTTTTGTGCTGTGTATATTTTGCCAAACAAGCAGCAGAAACATGGAGCTTTTATAAAGCAAAATCCCAGAATGCAGCTGAAATCATACTGCAGTGCTAGGAATGGCTGGCTAGAGAACATTAACTACATTCTGGAAGGGTGAAGAGATGCTGGGATGCAGCTGAGACCCATTAGAGGCTACTCTTTTGCCTTCCTCTAGTTCAGCCCCCTCTCATGGTTTTTGTTATGCTAATGATTCACCCTGAGATTTATTCAATTGACGTAAATGGTGCCTATAAATAGAGCCTACAGGACTGTTGATAATCTGCCTCTTGCAGTCAGCCTACCTTCTGTCACAAAATGAGCAGAAAGGTTAATTGCTCTAGTTTTAAGTTCTCAAGTACTGAAGGATTTGACATACATTAAAAGAGCTGTGGGGTTTTTTTCTCCAATTCACACCCTTCTGATTCCTTACTGGATAATGAACATATAGTCCTCTGCTGAAATCCTGCAGCATCACATAACAGATGTATTGTGAGACTTGATTTACATCTTAAACTAACTAGTCCAGAGTCTCCTGCTTGCAGTAGTGGACTGTATGGGAAAACATAGTTCCTTTCCATCCCATTCCCCAACAAAGATGCAGTGTTAATGTTGCTCAGGCATTTAAGTCCTTTATTTTGTGAAGCAGGAGAGTAAGTTGCTTATATGTCTCCATCTGCCACCGTGGCTATTTAGCATTCAGAAATGTACAAGACGGCTCCTCAGCGCTAGATGTCTCTCAACAATGTTCTATGACATTGAGTTTGACAGGTTAGCTATACATGGTTGGCTACAGAATGATTAGTGATATTCCTTCTTATTGCTTGACCTTCCCCAACCCCAAAGATCTCCTTTCCTTCTTGTGGCACTACTGCAGGGAGGTGGTGGTGGTGGGTAGAATCAGCAGACCTCCTTAACTTTTGCTGTTCTGCATCCTGTATTCTCTGGCAAGGAGGCCTCATGCTGTGTTTAGAGACTGCATTTTCCTGCTCTCCCTTGTCATCTTGATGGTTCTAACTTCTAAGGGACAAATGATACATTCAGCAGGCAAAGGTCAGGGAAATCCAGTGTCTGCTGCACTGCTGCGAAGTGTTCAGGAGGGCACCATTTGAGGGGCAGAAGCAGGAAGCGGGTTGCTTAGCCTTTCCTTGTTGAAATCTGCGCTGCTGGGGGGGAAAAAACAAAGTTCAGCAACTATGTACCCCAGCAGCTGCAGCAGCGGTGAGAATGTGGTGAGGGTAGCTAATGCTAGTCCAGTAGGTAAAAGCAAAACCACAAGTCAGTTTCTTTTAGCAAAAGGTTTACTAAAACTAAGACTTGTAGAACAAAATAGGAACAGAACATATACAGAGTGCTAATTACAAAAGTGCAAGAGAACAGTATGTCAGACAAAAATAACATACAGTCTAGACATACATAAACTATCTCTATAATCAAACAATGCTTACTCATATAATCAATAACTCCTTCTCACAAAAAACCCCTTTCCCCCAACAAGAACATAGAGACATTGACCACCTTTTATACATATCTGTACAGTTACACCCATAGATGAGGTAATGCCAGCTGCACCCATAGAATGAGGTAATGGCAGCTGAAACCAATCTACCGGACCCGGCACCAATATAACCTTGGAGCCAATTAGGACAAAAACTGTACACCCTTCTAAACTAGGTCAAAGGTGACATGCTCTCATTCCAACCTTGGGACAGATCTGCTGTTTCCAGGCAGATTCTTCTAGCTCGAAGGCAAACCAAAGAATATGCAGACGCCATATTCCAACATTCCTTCCCCCACCACCACCACCACTTTTCCCCAACCACCCTCTTCCCTACGTGTTTTTGCCTCAGCTGGAAAAGACACACATTTGCCTCATCACAGGGGAAAGGAGCTACGGGAATAGCTGTAGGGGGGGAAGCAGCCAGCAGCACGCAGCCCCTTCCCCTGCCCATGGCCTCTGCCCCACAAATGCCCCTTTGTAGCCATTTGGTGCCAGCCAGGTTTCCCAGGTCCGCATCTGCTGCAGAAGTCTGGTCCAGCCTTGAGATACCGTGTCAGAATTGATATTCTGTTCTCTTTCTGGTCAAACCCCAAGGAATGGCCTCAGAAACATCTCGCCTCCCTTACCTATTTGGACCCGACCCCAAGGCCTCCTGAGGAGCCAGAACAGAAGACTTCTAGACCTCCTTTATACATCAGGCTTTACAAGAGACTGGCGCATTATTGGGCACCTGTCCCCAAAGGTAAGCAGATCTGCAACAAAATCTTCATTTTTTTTAAAAAAGGGCTTCTGTTAAAAGAGCACCTTCTCCCCACTGTCTCCATCTAGCATGACCTTGAGAGATCCATCGACTGTTTCAGTGAAGTATATATGAGTTACTCTTCTTTTGTTGTATGAACTTCCATTCCCCTTCTCTGCTGCTTTAGTTCCTTTTCAGCTATAAGCATTAAAAAGTATGGATAGAATGAAGCCCTGTGAAGTAACAAGAAAGAGACGCATTTAGGCCTCCACTGGTCTTAACACAATACTGTCTTGTCTAACTTTCTGCTTAATGGTATCTTTCCTTTCGGACCTCAGAAATCCCCATGGAGGTGACCCCGGAGGCCTGGCAAGAAATGCAGCTGTCTGCCATTGAATTCTCTATCACTACTCAGAACAGATATCTTGACTTGAAAGTAAGAGTACAGACTGTGATCTTATGATATTGTGTGTAAATGAATATGTGTATATACAGTAAGTAAGGTAATGTGTTCCTGTTGTGAGTCTATGGCTATAGGTAGGTATTCCTCTTGCATCTCTATTTTTTATGGTAGGTAAGTCTATGGTGAGTGAGAAATGATGGGCAGGAAGAATGGTGGATTTGCATATGTGAGCTGATTGGCTGAGAGTGAATCAGAGTGAAGTGTGTGTGCTTTAGGAGGCAGATTAAGTTAGTTAGGGGTTTACAGTGTAGTTAGAGAGTCAGATTGATCAGAGACAGTGGTTAGAGTTAGTGAGTGCAGGAATTATTAATGTGAACAGATAGTGAGGGTGAATTTAGAAATAGAATTGGATAGGAGATTAAATAGTATTAACTAAACTTTCAAGAAACTTTTGTAGTTTAAATAAACTTTACTTTGTTAAAGCAACCTGTATGAGAAGCAGTGCTGTACATATTGTCAGAGAAAACCCCTAACCTTACAAAAACACACCCACAGCTCCAAAAGGAGGACAAAAAAGAAGGCCCTGTGAGAGGAGGAGTGTGAGTGACACAGACATAAAAGAATCCTTAAATTTTCCTGTTCCAAAGTGCTGTTGTTTTGTAGCTAGAGGCATAACAACCTGCTTTTAAATCTCTTAGGTCTGATATATCAGGTCTGGATTGAAAATTCCATGCCAAACTATGTTTGAGTTGAATGTGTTTTGTTGTGTCTCCTTTTAAAATCCACACACGGGTCTGTTTGCCATGTCTGTGCCTTTCAAAGTAGGGCATTGCAGAAAAAGTCATACATACAATCTTCATGATTGATGGGTATCTATTCCCAGGGCTCTGTGTGTGGGTTGCAATTCCATAGGGGCACAGAATGTATATTTGGGAGCAGAATTCCAGTGCCTGAGACTCTCTGCTTTCGTTAAAAAAAAAAAAAAAAAGTGTGGAAGGGAAGCTCCTAGCCCTTAGGTTACAAAAATATACTTGAAAGTGTGTTGACAATGCCTGATGAATCTCTGAAGCCAAAGGGGAGGCTGAGTCAGAGTTCCAGCAATGAGGAAGCTAGGCTTTAGTTCCCCACACACTCCCTTCCCCTCTCTATAACTAGTAGAAGTAAAATAAATTATACAAAATTAGTGTAAGTGGCAGACTTAATTATGCAAACTAAGCCATGCAAGAGGGCTTACTTTGCATAATTTACACGGGCTACAGAATCCAGCTTTTCTTGGTGCAAAATTTTGACTTTTATTTATTCGTATGTGTAGCACAGCTTACGCAGCCTTTTCTATAATCTAGTACAAAATACAGTCGCAAGGGCAGTGGCACTAAGGCTTGTTGTTTACTTTTTACTTGTACCACTTCTAGATTGTTAGTCTTTGCTTCCATTCAGCTGAGGTGCCATATATGGAAGAATAACAACTACCTAGGCACTGAATTGAGTGGCCACCCCTCCACAAACTGAAGGACAATTACCAGTACATCCAATTTTAAATCAAATGCTTACCTAGGCAGTGTGTGCTCAGTGGATCAAAGGAATGATAATTCAGCCAGCCGGGCTGCCAAGACAATCTTTTGGGCCTGGTGCACTATTTGTATTCAGGACTCCCTCTTGGATGTGTGATCCTTGACTGCACTCTGAGCTCCAGGTCCTCAACAATAGGTTTACTTACACACCCCTGCCTAGCAACCTGCTTACATGGTGTCTGCAGTAAGTTCTTACCCCTGACTTGCCTATTTGGGAATTTCTACCTTAAAGGATGATTGAAAGATGTAAGAAGACATTCCTCACTACTCCATCTTCTCAAAAATGAGTCTGTGACTGGGTCCAGACAACATGATAACCCACACTGAAGGGTTGAGTATGGGTAGAAAGATGGGTTGTTGCTGAAACATGGATTATCGTGTTTTCTGAACCCAGCCAAGATAACAAACCATGGTGAACAACCCACAGTTCACAGCCCTACAACAAACCATGGGTTGTTCATGGTTAACAAGCCATGGATTGTTAGTGCAGCTGGGTTCAGACAACATGATAACCCAAGTTTCAACAACAACCCACAGTTCAATGACAGCCCACACTCCACCCATACTCAACCATTGAGTTTGGGTTAGCGTGTTGTCTGAACCCAGTCTATAAGAGAGTGGTTTGGTTCTGTTTGGTTCCTGCCAGAAAGATCACTCTGCTCCAACTGCAGAAGTAAGTCCTGTTGTATTCATCAAATTGCCCTGAGACGGCAAGCGGAAGGGGAAGCACACTCTGGGCTCTGCCATCAGCCGGGGACCAAGGTCCACTGGGGGTTGCACCCCCTGCTTCTCAGGAAAGAACACTGTGGTAATGGGAAGTCCAGCCTCACCCCATCCATCGCCAAAAGAAGGAGCAGCTACAGGGAGCTTGCTTCCCCACTCCCTGCCTGAAAGAATGCTGCTCCAGCTGCCCATTGCCCTGAGATTACAAATAGAAAGTAACACAGTTTTGCCCCATTCATTAGCCAAGAGACTAAGGGCTGCTGGTGTGTATGTCTCTGTGTTATTGCTCTTTATTGTAAGCCACCTTCAGGCTTATTTGATTGGAAGATGGCATATAAGCTAAATATATAACTAATTCCTATTTAAAAACCTTTTTCCCCTTCAAAAACTAATAATAATCTTGCACGTGAGGGCTTTGCTATAGTTCATAAAGAGCTGGTGAAACTGATATGCCTCCTTTTATTGTCTTCACAGTGAGGTACAAAAAAGGAACAGGCAGCAGTAGATGTTAATGAGAAATGATATTCTTAAATTTCTAAATTTGGAAAGAGGGTAAAGGTATACACAAATAAAGGTGTGTGTGTGTGTGTGTGTGAGAGAGAGAGAGAGAGAGAGAGTGAATGAATGAATGAATGAATGTGTACACTGTCTAGTTTTTAACATACACACTAGTAGCTTTGCATCCCTTCTGCCTCCCAAATACTGCTTTTCCCAGGGAATGGGAAAAGGGGGCTGTGGTGTAATCTTTTTTTAATCCTTAAAGGATGAGATATTACAGGGGCCATTTCATTCAGAGGCAGAAGGTTGGATTTATTTGCTTTTCAAAGGAGTATTTATGAGATGTTGATATTCATGTGTCCTTTTCTAAACATTTCTCTTAGCGAACAGAAGACTTCATGAATATATGCATTGAACCAGATACAATTAGTAAGGGAGACTACATAAAAAGAGGGTGAGTACTAGAGAACCTGTAATTACCTGTCTTATCATAGCCATAAAATAAATCTATCTATCTATTTATCTTTCTTGTTTGTAAGTAGTTTTTACAGTAAGAAGTTTTAAGGACAAAACTAGAGACAGTAGATGTTATCATGCTAAAATCCAGAGCAGGGACACAGCTAATCGAGTGCCCTTGGAATAAATAAACCCTCTTAACGATTTCGTTGTTTTGTTGGGTTCAGTCAGCAAGAACAGAAAGAGAGAGGCTCTCAGTGGTTAATCCCAGTCCTTAATTTATGGTTTCCATGACCACTGCAAGGCTGCAAAATATCTCCCTGTTTCCTTGAATCTCTGCCTATCTACTGCTGACCTATGGTGACCTTATATATCAGGGGTCCTCAAACTATGGCCCGCGGGCCACATCCGGCCCACCTTGCCTTTTTATCCGGCCCGGCGGCCGATCGTGTTAGGCATGAAACAACTGTGCAACTATATACGTAAATACCACCAGCCCTGCCAGGAGTATTCATTAATATCCCCCCTTCTTCCCTCCCCATTCCTTTTTCCTTGTGTGTCGTGTCTTTTTAGATTGTAAGCCTGCGGGCAGGGACCGTCTTGCTAATTGCTGTAAACCACCCAGAGAGCTTCGGCTATTGGGCGGTATAAACATGAAATAAATAAATAAATAAACTTTCCATTTAAGGGGGGGGAAATCACCCCTATCAAGTAAAAAAAAAGAACCCGGGTCCTTTTTTTTTACTTGATCCATTCGTTCATATTTTTTTCAAACTATAGTCTGGCCCCCCAACAGTCTGAGGGACAATGAACTGGCCCCCCGTTTAAAAAGTTTGAGGACCCCTGTTATATATTGATATGCCCAGGGCTTTTTTTCTGGTGGAACTCACAGGAACTGAGTTCCAGCACTTTTTCTTCTATTAATTTCATTACAATTTAATCGCCATCTACTCCCGAGGAAACATAATCCAAGAGTTCCGGTACCTTTTTCTCCAGAAAAAAAGCACTGGATATGCCTATATCTATTTGAAAAAAAATATTCAAGGTTACCATACAGATGAGATGCTAACCATTATTCTATACAGGTGGCTGAGGCACTAAGGAAAAGAATTATCAGAGCAAGCAGAATTCAGTTCTGTAATTCTGTTCTGGCAATAGCCCTGATGACTGTCTTATTGCATGATGTAGTATTAGAACTGCTCTCCTAAATGGCGGGGGTAGAAGAACAGTGACCGTCAACTTATTTACTACTTTTGTCTATTACCCTTCCCTACAAAGAGCTCAGGGAGAGGTGTATGTGGTGTCCTCACAGCAACCCTGTAAGGTTGGTAAGGCTGAGAGGGAGTGACTGGTCCAAGATCATACAGGGAGCTTCATGCCTGTGTGGAGATTTGACTCTAGGCCTCCCTGGTCCAAGTACAACACTCTAGCCGTAACACCGCACTGGCTCTTGACTCCTTTTTACCTCACCACTACACGGCCAATCAAGAAATAGTCCTAGGACAGTGATGGCGAACCTTTTTGAGCCCGAGTGCCCAAACTGCAACACAAAACCAACTTATTTATTTCAAAGTGCCAACACTGCAATTAAACCTGAATACCGAGGTTTTAGTTTTAGAAAAACAACTCATACAGTTGTCCAAACTAATTAACATCTTTTGTCTTAAAAGGAAAACACAATACAGAGCTTTCAATGATACAAACAGTTTTTTGTTGGAAAAAAAATCAACTCAAAAAATTATTATAGTACTACATTGTACACATAGCCTGAAGGGAATTTATTTATTTATTTATTATATTTATACCCCACCTTTTTTCCTGCAAGGAACCCAAGGCGGCTTACATAATCCTCCTCCTCTCCATTTTATCCTCACAACAACCCTGTGAGGTAGGTTAGGCTGAGAGTCAGTGACTGGCCCAAAGTCACCCAGTGAGTTTCATGGCTGAGCGGGGACTCGAACCCGGATCTCCCGAGTCCCAGTCTAACACTCTCACCACTACGCCACACTGGTACAAACTTTTTAAATAATTAGGCACATGTATTTTTGGATAAGGGATTCTCAACTTGTAAAATGATTATATGCCGAACTGAAATTGTATGGGGCAAGCTTTACCCCGGGTCCTCTCCCTGCTTCTACAGGTGTCGGAATAGTAAAAGTAAAAGTCAACCTGTACTAGGATGAGCAAGATAAACAAGAAAACTAAATGTGCTTAACACATTTTAAACACTTTATGTCTTGGACTGCAAACACTGCATTAGGTAAAAGTTTGCATTGGGCATGCTTTTGCACAATTAATGTGATTTTTGCTATTGCATGCATGCTAATAATTTGTCAAACCTTGGCTCATACTCCGTTAGTTTGAGAGCAACACATGCAGCTCTCATGTCAACTGTTAGGGCTTTACATCCAAGCCATGCTCTGTGCATCATTCTTCAAAATCTTTTAAATGTGATAACAATGTAGAAAAGAATTCTGTAACAGGAATTCTAGAATAAAATCATTCTGTTCCACACTGTGAGAAAGAACAAACTCATTAGTGTTTTGCAGAAGGGGACAGTCTTGTCGCGATCTGGTGACCAATGGCTCGAGTGCCCACAGAGAGGTCCCTGCGTGCCAGCTGTGGCACCCGTGCCATAGGTTCACCATCACTGTCCTAGGAACTGCTACAATTGTTGCATGTGCTCATGGGATTGGAGAGCCAGTCTCGTGCAGTGAGAAATTCTTTTGGAGTTGAACCTTGGTTCAAATCTAACCCAGCAAAGAGCTTGTAGCTTTGAGCAAGTAACATACTCTTGGCCTCTCCTCTCTTCATGTGTAAAATGAGAGAATGACAACTTTGCCTTGCAGGTTGATTGAGGAGATGAACTGTCATTCCTAAATGCATAGACTTGGACGTAAATTGCATTGATCTGAATGGAATGGACTTCTAGGCAGGTGCGCTTAGCGTTAATTAAGGCTACAAGCCTAAAAGTTAAAGGGACTAGGCAGCTCAAGGTATTTGTAATCTGTTTTAATTTAGGTTAGCCGACAAGTCTTCTGGTTTTATAAGCTGAATCCTTGAATGTCCATAGTTCCTCCCTGCTGCACTCAATCTATAGCTTTCTCTTCTCATTAATGCATTCAGTTCTTTAACAGAGATCAACCATCTGTACCTTGGACTCCTCCGTTGCTGTTTGGAGGATTACCCAAGTAGTATATTTCCAGTTTTCCTTCACTGTTGTGCATACCCAAATGATTACAATCACTGGCCTATAGATCAGTGATGGCGAACCTTTTTGAGCCCGAGTGCCCAAACTGCAACACAAAACCAACTTATTTATTTCAAAGTGCCAACACTGCAATTAAACCTGAATACCGAGGTTTTAGTTTTAGAAAAACAACTCATACAGTTGTCCGAACTAGTTAACATCTTTTGTCTTTAAAGAAAAACACAATAACAGAGCTTTCAATGATACAAACGGTTTTTTGTTGGGAAAAAAATCAACTCAAAAAATTATTATAGTACTACATAGTACACATAGCCTGAAGGGAATTTATACAAACTTTTTAAATAATTAGGCACATGTATTTTTGGATAAGGGATTCTCAACTTGTAATATGATTATATGCCAGACTGAAATTGTATGGGGCAAGCTTTACCCCGGGTCCTTTCCCTCCCTGTGTCGGATTAGTAAAAGTAAAAGTCAACCTGTACTAGGATGAGCAAGATAAACAAGAAAACTAAACGTGCTTAACACATTTTAAACACTTTATGTCTTGGACTGCAAACACTGCATTAGGTAAAAGTTTGCATTGGGCATGCTTTTGCACAATTAATGTGATTTTTGCTATTGCACGCATGCTGATAATTTGTCAAACCTTGGCTCATACTCCGTTAGTTTGAGAGCAACACATGCAGCTCTCATGTCAACTGTTAGGGCTTTACATCCAAGCCATGCATGCTCTGTGCATCATTCTTCAAAATCTTTTAAATGTGATAACAATGTAGAAAAGAATTCTGTAACAGGAATTCTAGAATAAAATCATTCTGTTCCACACTGTGAGAAAGAACAAACTCATTAGTGTTTTGCAGAAGGGGACAGTCTTGTCGCGATCTGGTGACCAATGGCTCGAGTGCCCACAGAGAGGTCCCTGAGTGCCAGCTGTGGCACCCGTGCCATAGGTTCGCCATCACTGCTATAGATAGTATACTCTTGGTGGGTTGCTCAGTAATGCTGCTGGTACTCAGTTCCTTCAACTCCAGATACTGCTTTTCTCTTTTTTCACTGTCCCCATTTTCTTGAGGGTCTTCCTCAGCTGATGCTTGGGGCTACTTCACAAGTTACTTCATCTACCAGAGGTTCATCTGTCTCTTGATATGTTCTCATTTTATTTATTGAGTGCCTAAGACTTAGGCCCTAAGTATACTGTTCGTTTGGCTATGGCTGAAGAAAAAGAAAAGGAAGATTGTCTGATTAAGGCAATTGTTTGCGGCTTCATAAATGATGGCTTATGAAGTTGGGGCTGAGTGCTCCTCCCCTGCCCTCCCCATGCACTAGGCTTGGTGTTGTGCACCAGCTTAGGTGCAAAGATTCTGGCTTGTATTAAGCCAGAGTTCCCCAGTTTGGATGTAACAGGAACTTGGCTTAATAGGGGCTAGGAATGAAGTGCTGAAGCCAGCACATGACAGGAGTGGGGGGAGCAAGAGGTGCTCAGCCCGGACACTTGTGGATGGCTTCACAAACTCTGATTTATGAAGCCTTGAATGACCATCCAAACCACACCATTGTGTATCTTCACTGAGGATTCCCGGGATGGCAATCCAATACATGTTCCTGCTTCTTGGCTTGTGTATTTGGGGCAAAAAGGACGCTTTCGGCTGCATTCAAATGTTAGCAGTACACACCTAATTACGCTCATATTGATCTCTGTATCATCAGAAAAATGAACCTGTGAACAGCCTTTGTTTTTTTAGCTGCGGTGTACATTTTACAGCTGTAAATGTTCTATGATTGATTTTTTTTAATGTAAAAGATTTGCCAATGCAAGGCATTGAGTTACCCAGGCAGAAAACTGTGATTTCCATCCATTTTGCATTTTGTCACAGGATTTGCTTTTCTACGTCATTTATCTCCTAGATCTCCCATTGAAAGATACCTTATTTTATTACTTACTTGAAACCTTTATATGATGCCCATTGCCGTATTAGATTTCAGGGCAGTGTACAAGCATAAAATACAGTAAATATCAGATAAGATAGCTGGAGTTATCTTGACACTAGATTTTTTGGATTGTGTTACTTCACATTTGACCTTGCTTATTTTTCTTCTACCATAGCTTTACTGCCCTATGCTTGTGCATTTGACCTATCTCCTTCAGCACTAGTCCTCTCGCATTAATAGCCTCACTGCTCACGTGGACATCTGGTGAAGCAATTCCACAACTGGGACAACAGTCGTTGTGCAAATAGGCTTGCGCAGTGGCTTCAGATGTGACACTGTGGATGTCTTCTTTCTCATGCTTCCTGTTCACCCCACAGTAGCTTTGTATCTGAAACTGCAGTCAGCTCTTTGGGAAGGGTTTGCCAAAGCCGCAGTTAACTCAAGATGCTTGGGAGCTACCTGTAAGCACAGGAGAGGGATCACAGCCCTCCATAAGTGGGTGGCTTAGCCGGGCCACAGAACTGCGTAGAAATAGCACCCATTTTTCCACTTTTCTCCAGCTGCTACAACAATACCTGAAGGTTGTTTCTGACTAGTCACGACAGGTTTTCCTTTCTAAGGGAGGCAAAGAAACGTCTCCCCACAACCCCTTTGCTGCTGGCTCTTGTGTTTTAGGCGCAGGTGTAAATGTTCACCCTGTTCCTCTCCTTTGTTTTGAACAGAAGTCAAAAGATGCAGGACCCGCACTTGTGTCCAGAAGGAAGCCAGTGTCTTCAGGCGAGTAGGTGTATCTTGCAGCTTCCAGAGGTGAGAAATAAAACGTTGAGGAAAGTGTAGCTGTTTACCCTTCCTTTTCTCAGAGGGCTTGCGGCCGGGGGGCGGGCGGGGGGGCGGGCAGGTGACGCAGCATGTAGGCTGTCTAGGTTTCTTTTCAGGCAGACTAGCTCATGACTTGAAACAGTGTACTATTGAGGCCACAGCAGGGTGCAATCCTATGCAAGTTTAGACAGGAAAAAAGGCCTACAAGTCCCAGCATTCCCCAGCCACCATGGCTGGCCTGGACTGCTGGGAGTTGTAGGCCTTTTTTTTCTGTCTAAACTTGCATAGGATTGCACCTTCAAAGTATTGGGGCCAATGGCTGTTGGCAACAAATTAGTGCTCCCTCAACATGGGAATTAATTTCACAAGAGAACACCTCATCACGCAGGACGAGGTATGAACATCAGCTCCTGGCACCCCATAAGAATGGCAAAAACAGCTGCTCAGATGTAGACTTAGGCTGTATGCCTATATAGTTTTCCTGTTGTAACCAGTTATTGTAAACCCCGATTTCTTCACAGGATACGGAAGGCTCTTTGGCTATAGACAGCGAAGAGTATGAAGCAATGCCAGTGGAGGTGAGGCTGTTACCCAGGAAGCTCCAGTTCTTCTGTGATGCTGCAAAGAAAGAGCAAATGCTTCGAGGTGCATCCTAATCAAAGCAGGTGTGAGCTGTCCCACCTGTTGCCAGTCTGGTATTTACAGTCAGATGAACTGCAGGTGTGACTGGTGCCAAAGGAGGTGCATGTAAAAATGTCTCTGAAAAAGGAGTTAATTTGGTAGCATCACCGACAGAACCCTTTAATGAACTGCACGCCCTTCCTCAACTACAATGAAAGCCTTTGTTTTGCAGATTGATCTGTGTGTCTGACTGGATCTCCACATTCTATGTTCCCTTGCTAGGAAGATAGATATGATTTAGCCATATATCTGCCTTCTGGTTATTTTTTTAAAGGAAGAATGACTTCCCACTGCTACTGCTTCTATGACAGATGTTTTAAGCTCAAGCACTATTTGAGGGTGTTGGCATTGGACTGGATCCAGATAGTCATACTTAAAAGTAAACCCCTTGACATCAGTGCGACTTAAGTTGGTCACGAGTAACTTAAGTCCCATTCATTTCAGTGGGTCTATTTGAAGTATGACTAATTCTGGATCCAACCCCGTGTATATATTTCAAGGTCATGATAGAGACACACTCCCCATTTGTTTCCTGTGCTATTTGGGCACTTTAAAATGCAGACATGCCATCATGCCACCTGGATGTGCTTGGAGAAAGCCTCATGACGTTGTAATTGCATCGTGTGTGCTTGAGGCACTGCTGGGGCCATAGCCTAGTTATTGTGACTGGTAGCAGCTCTCTGGTGTGAAGCAGATAGTTCCTACTCCTGCTCTCCAATATGAAATGAAGATCGAAGGAGAAATCATTCAGGCCTTTACACTCGCAAAGTGCAAACATTATCTCTGGGCCACGGATGGCCTTTCCCATAAAGCTACAAGCTGCTGCTGATCCCTAGCATGGGGGGTGGTGAGACTGCTAAAGGAAACTGCTATGATGAAACCAGTGCAGCATCCGGCCCAAGAAGGGGCTGCGCAGGTCACCGGATAACTTAAGGTACAAGACATTCATGCTCTCCTATTACTAATGCAAGAAGCCGTAAAACATATCTCCGTGTTGGAGAAACATCAGGTTATGGAATTACACACATCCCACAGAGCTGTTCCAGAATAATCAACAGGGACAAAGGGCATATGTGTTAAAAGTGAATTTTAATAGAGTAAAAAAAGACCGTTATAGTATGTACACAAGTCCTTCGTGGGCATAAGCTGTGGCAATTCACAAACTTAGTGCTATCCCTCTTATTGAGAAATTAAGAAAGCCACTGGCACAGTTTATACTGCTACAACTTAGTGAGAAGCTAGCTGCCAATCAAATCATATTCACTCTTGAGATATTAGAATTATCACCGCCTGTGCTGTGCTTATGGCCACTTCAAAATAGTATTGATAAACTCTGCAGCATCAACTACTGAGGAATGCCACAGCCATTACGCAACAAGCTACATCTTTTTTCACCAGGAGAAGAGAGAAAGGGCTCTCTCAGTAACATTCAAAAGTGTATTCAGTTACCATGCCCTCTTACAAGAAATACTTCCACTATGAATTGGGCAGGATTGGCAACGGCTGTAGGCCTGACCTACACATTATGTGGGAGAGCTACTGGAGGGCCCAAAATGGATTAGGACAAGAGTGCTATGGAAGGGAGAGGTTTAACCCCTTTCCCCCAGTCAAGATCTCTTCCCCCACTCAGGGAAAAGAGCAGGTAGAACAGGCACCTCTTCACCCCCAGTGGCACAATTGGTGGGGGTGGATTTTCAGCAGCAAAACTATTCAGTTCCCATGGGGCTGCTACCCAAATCCAAATTCAGGGGGAAGAAGCAAATTCCTTTTAAGTTTGTTTGGAAGTGTTGGGAGATCCAATCACAGCTCTCTAGGATAATGTGCTGCTTGGTGGCCTTTAGTCATTGCTCACTACGGAAAACAGATGCCTTTTCTCCAACATAAGCAGCTGCCTTGAAGTTGCACTTGTGTATATAGTATACAGTCATGCCTTGGATTGAGAGCATAATTCGTTCTGGAAACGTGCTTGTAATCCAAAACACTCTTACATCAAAACGAAATCCCACAAAAAAAAATTTGTACAGAGATTTTTAATTTAAGCTGTACTACAGTACTTGTATTGCAAGACGTCACTTGTATATCGTAAAAAAAAATTAAATATTTAAAAATTTGCTTGTCTTGCAAAATGCTCTCAAACCAAGTTACTTGCAATCCAAGGTATTACTGTACTCCACTTGCTCTACAAAAAAGCTTGTGTGACTCAGTCTATATCAAAGCCAGCAGCTATTCTTCCCAGATGGCAACAGCTCAAGCTATTACTTACAGTAGATATTTTGGCTTGGTTCACAGATGCATGTTCATCATTTTGACGTATACATGTGAAGGGAGCCTTCACAGACCAAACTTTCCATATTGCCAGATATCACAGAATATACTTTTTCAGAGGTTTGTTCGCCCATGCAGCTACCACTACCCGAAATGATTTGTTTGCATGTGTGAACTACCCAGTGGTATGAACTGTGCTTGGTATAAGAATACACTACACCAGTGTTCTCCAACCTTGGGTCCCCAGATGTTTTTGGCCTACAACTCCCAGCATGCCCCAGCCAGCTATGCTGGGAGTTGTAGGCCAAAAACATCTGGGGACCCAAGGTTGGAGAACACTGCACTACACTGTGGAGTGTCGATGCTAGAGTTGCCTCTGACAAAATATTAAAGAACACATAGTAGTTCAGTGCCAACGTGATATCCCCACTAGACATACAGGGAGTTTTAAAAAAGCTATTGTGTTTTATAAACAAGTATTTCACTTTCTGCTTCTAAGAGAAGAGGGGCTGGAGAAATATCTAGAAAACACTCTCATAAGCAAGGCAGTGTGTGCATGTGTTACACTTTAGTAATTTCTCATTAGCATTTATATAGCGGACTTGCACATTTCATCCTGTACAGCAGGAGGAGCATCAGATTTACTAATCATACATTTGAATAGCAAACTCAATTCCCCAGGTGTCTAGTCTTATTATGTAGCTAAAACAGCACCATCCACAATGAAGAGGGGGAGGTCTCAGCAGACTTGGGGGAGGGAAGAATCCTACCGGAGGTGGGGAAGGCAAAACAGCTCAATGTGTACTGAGCATGCTCAGTTGGCACAGCATGTTGACTGTTGGGAGGGAGGGGGAAATGGAGTGTCCTGGAAGAGGGCATGTCTGCCTGGCTGGAACCCTGAACAGGAGCATGCCACACTGCGATGTTTATTGCAGGCCCCCACTTGTACCTTCCATTTGCACTCCTGTACAATAGTGATGGTTACACAGCCACCACTTCCCCTGCAAGTAGAACCAATGCTTCTGCAATGTACTAGGGCACTCAAAAGAGTTCAATATGTTAGCACCGCACATATGTTTTAACATTTTTTTTTAAGTTACAAAGAAGCTGAGGAAATTTTTTTTGAGTGGGTTTTTTTTAAAAAGGAAGTACAGGACAAAAAGCAGGCAATATTGATCCAGTATAGGGGAGTTTTTCAAACTATGTCAAAGCAAAGTTTCTCCCCAAGTTGAGAAACAGAATTTGAATCCCATCGACCTTGGTCAGGCAGCCTGATCCTATAAATTCTGTTCAGTTGTCACAACACAAAGGCTTAAAAGCTGCATCCTCAATTTGGTACGGCTGCGGCTCATCTATCAAATCTCAACTTTCAGTGGGAGTTTTATACCTATGTATTGAATCCTGCAACTGCAATGATCACATGCTGTCTTGGGAGTTTGAAGTTTATCACATGCTACTTTCCCTGAGAGAGGGCAGCAGCCGATGGGGGCACAAAAGAGATCGAAACTGCACACATGATGAGATAATCATCTTGCATGGGTCCTGCAATGGATCACATACCTGCACTTTCCTTGGAGGACTAAAATCCGCTTGTGCTTTTGAAGGAAATTAAGAACTAGCCACTTGCCTGTTAACCCAGCGCAAGTAGCACCAGATAAGTGACAACCGCAGAACCTATTCCTGTATAGGTCAGAAAAATGCTCTTCCTGAACCCAAACGAAGGAAGAGGAGATAGATATACAGGTAAGAGCTAGGGAGGGCAGACTGAAGATTTAAAAGGATCAGCATCTTTTCTCTAAAATTTCTAAGGTTTGGGGTTCTAATGTAGTTTCAAAATGTCATGTACAAATGTTGGCGCTCTTCCCCCTTGAGGCTTCTACAGCTTCCAACCGTTGAAGGACAAGAATTTTACAAAAAGGCAAATTTTGCTTTGGCTTCTTCTGTTACAGCAACACAGATGGGAAAGGCCCGACAATCTCAGTTCATGTTTAAAAGTGATTTCTGGGTCTGAAGGTTACAAGGAGAGATTGTGAGCAGTTTGATGAAATTTCAGGAGTCAAGGGGGAGGTGACCTGGTGGGCAGGGCTTGTATACCATGCATACCTCTCTGCCCCTCCCACTACCTTGCAAAAGCAAACTAAGGGTGCAATGCTGGCTGGGGCATGCTGGGAGTTGTAGGCCTTTTCTGTCTAAACATGCATAGGACTATGCCTTAAATTATGCAGAACAAACAAAGATGCCTTTTTCTTTTAAGTATACATCTTATATAGTATGTATTCATTTGGCATAAGAGTTTCATTTTGCTACAAAAGGCCCTCTGCTGTAGCTGCACGTGTCACGCCACCACAGGTGCTAGCTTAGTTAGGACTGCAATAAGAAAGGCAGTTTCTAGGCAAGGTAGTTCCAACTTCATTGTGAAAGAGGGGTTTCCAAGCAAGGCCCCATGCCAATTTGGTGATCTTGCATTACATGTTTTCCCTCTGACTTTTAAGCATCTCACACGCTCCTGCACCAAGGCTTTCCTGCTGTGATCTTAACTCTGCTGCCTAGCAAGAAAGTGTTAGAAGAATGATTTCCACCTTTACCCCTCTTCCTCACACACACTTTTCTTTAAGTGGGGAACGGTTATAAAGTGTTCAAGTCCTTACAAAGCTGCTTAGGCTTTGGGGGCAGGGAAATAAATAGATCCTGTATGATGGGAAAGATTGTTTTATGCACCCTGTTTCAGAGGATTACAAAGGGGCCTTGTAAATAGGATGTAGTACTTCACTGACCTTTGAAAGGTCATACCCAAACCTGCTCCTAGACTTGACAGCTTTTTTTTTTTAATGGCCCTGCTGCCATGCACAAATCAAGCAGTGATGCTTTTCTTAGCATGACCATAAACAAAGGTGAAAATGCATCACCTGAACAATATGTATCAGGCCAATGTAAAAGTGTGTTGTTTTTTAAAGGACAAGTTTGGTTGCCAAAAACTTTAGCTGCTCCTGCCATTTCTTCTTTTCTCCAGAGGTCTGCTTCATAACTCCCCCACTACACCCTGCAGCATATTCTATTTCAGAGATTTACAGTTATTAATTACACAGGTTTATGGACAACCCCATGATGCAAGGGATATAGTATAGAAATGCAGAAAGACAACAGAGCCCGACGGCCTCTTCCCCTTCCCCTGTATGATCTGTTGGAGGGTCTGTTGACTGAGCCCCATGCGTGCAGTTCTAAAAGCGAGTGCCCTGCTGCAGCTTAGCAATCTGTGGAGAATGCAGAGCAGGCAAAGATACCAGTTTTAAAGGCTTGCCCTGCGTGAGAATCACCACCACTGCAACAGATACCACGGGGAGCAACTGTAGCAGCTGCCTGCATGTGTCATTTGCTGGGTAAAGCAGCTGTAAAACATTTCAATTCTTTTATTTCACTATATAAAATAACTTAAGTCCTTTGCACAGGAAGAATCCTGCCTGCAGGCCACCTAAATATGAGGTAGGAAAGGGTTAAGACAAGGAAGGAATGTCTGTCTCTTCCATACAGAAGAGGATGAATGCCATCACTATTATTTTGGCCCACAAATGGGGTTTTTAATTGCATCCATCCGTTCTATTAATATATATTCATTTGTTGTTGTTGTTTTTAAAGAACGAAAAACATCAAGCACTCCCTACAATAAATTAGGGCAACACAGCAAATGTTTGGGAGAAGACAACTATTCAAAGCGCTAAAAAGCAAGACAAAGAAATTTCCTTGACAGTGGTTAACACATAGCATTCAGAGTGTAAAGTATGACTAGGCCAAAAAAATATGAACCAGGAAAGGCTCACAGATAACAGGGCCTGTTTCTTCCTCCAGTTAAATCCAGTTCACCACTCTACTAGGCAAACAGTGATTCTCCAGTCGGAAAAGCTGAGACACAGCTGATGGGTTTAACACACACTATCTGAAAAAGTAACAAATGTGGGCAGTCTCAGAGTCTCCCAAAAAAAGCAGAAAGCTGGTTGGCGACTAATCAGGGATATATTTTGAATTAAGCAAGGGCTTCAGGGCCAGCAATACTGGCTCACCCCAATTAACCCAGTGCCCAAAGGACTCTTTAAATCTGAGGGGGAAACTGTGGCTCTCCAGATATTGTTGGACTCCAACTTCCATCAGCCATAGCCAATGGTAAATTGTCAGATGATGGGAGGTGTAGTCCAACATCATCCGGATAGCCACAGGTTTTCCACCCCTACTTCAAAACTTCCCCGCAGAAGATCAACAGAGGCTCTCTCAACAGGGTTCTCGGTTTGTTATGCATCTCAGCTGCTACATGTGAGGGAGGGGTTCAAGAGCTTTGACTGTCTCAAAATTCATGCAGAAGCAAGCAGCTGAGATGCAGAACTGGTGAGACAGGAGAGAAGCACCTGGGACTGCTGGTTGCCTATCCTATCAGAGGCACTGAATTCAAAGCAGCAATAAAGCTGTACGAGGCCAGCCTTCAGCTACGGCTGCAGAAATGGATGAAGCTATCAGCAGTGTTTATGTGCCCTTGATGGCGGGCCAAGGCTAGATCACGGTGCCCAACACCAAGGGCACAAGGCAGTGAAGCTGCTACACAAACAAGCTGCCAGGCAACAGAACCCAGATTGGTGCACGTCACTGCCCATGGTCTGTGATGCTAGTTCAACCAAACCCTGAATCTAGAAGACTGTTACACAACACAGTATTTCACATACTGCATAGGGAGCCCGGCAACTAACTAGCCACGCTACACCAGCTCTTGTGTCTCCTGAAAGCAAAGCACTGTAAAGGATGTTCCATGGAATCACTATTATCACAGTTATGATCAATTGCAGGGGAGATTTACCACCCTGTTACTGCTTTTCTCCTGCCTTTTCAATATAATCCCACCATTGCCACGCCAGTGGAAACTCCTGGAGCTTGACCCAGGTCCAGTTAGAAGCCTAGACAAATCTTCCTGTGCAGCCTGCCCCCAACCTGGTGCCTTCCAGATGTGCTGGAATACAACTCCAGCACATGATGATGGGGATGATGGGAGTTGTAGTCCAACACATCCGGAGGGCGCCAGGTTGGGGGGCAGGCTGTTCCTATGTAACAGAATATACCCAAACGGCCCCGTGCAGGAGGAGCCGCTGCCCCAAGCAAGTAACCCATGAGAACGGCTACCGAGATGGCAGGCTACAACACGCTGCCAGCAGAGCTACCTGAAGCTGAAACAACCCAGACAAAGACTGGGACGCATCAGTTCTACGGCTGCAAATTGCACTGACAGATTCTGCAGAGCAGTGCTGGGGGTGCGGTCAACTGCACTGGTTTCAGATGGGGGGGGTCACTTGACATGGGACCTTCCCCTTCAACGAAAGGGTGGTTGTAAGGTTAACCACAGCTCAGCAGGGACCAGCAAGAGCCCATCCCTCCAAGTGGGATCTGCCAAATAGTAACCAAGCTAGGAAAAAAATCAGTTAAAAAGATTCTCCATATTAGTCAGTCAAGAAAAGAAGAGGGCTCTTCAATTCCTATTGCTTTTGAAGCAGAGGACCTGGAAGAAAAAGCTGTCCCCTATAACCCATCCCCTGGATGCCATGGCAAAAGCCTAACATTGCAGGTTGACCATAATTCAGCAGGAAACGCCATAAAAGTAGAACTCAAGCATCTTGACATGCATAAGGTAAGGGATAGGAGTGTCGTCGGAGAATTTAAAAGACTCGAGGGACTGCTTCTACTCAGAAGGGGTGTCCCCTACAGCCTAATCGTGGTGGTTCAAAGCAGCATAAAAATTTCATGTTGGTCCCCAAGAGGGTAAAGTGCTTTTCCCAACCACCCAAATTCCCAGCCAACGGGTCTGGGCTAGGCTCTCAAAAGGCGCTTATGCTGGGATGTTTTGGACGGGGTGGGGTGGGGAGGAAGGGAAGGAAGCAGGCCACGAGTTTTACAGAACTCAAAAAGAGGGAAGGCATGGTCAGGCAGTCTATCCTGGATGAGAGAAAAATCACACCTTGGTTAAGGTATACCTGAAAATGATAGTTAATAGGAAATATATATGTATATATATAAATAACACTTTCTGTAGAGAGTTCTCTTAAATAAAAGGCAGTTCTTCACAATGCGAGTTCCGGCAAGACTGCCCTTCCTGCATCCCGCAGTCTGTAAGAAGTTGCTGCCATTTCCTCACGCTCGTGCATTCTCCATCTCTCACCCTTCTGCTGCCCTCCGCTCTAAGTACAACAAGGGTTATCAATGACCAGCATGACATCAATGCCGTAGACTTCCAGTAGGTCCATGAGAAAGCTACGGTCGCCTTGGGGGTCCAAGCCCATACCCCGGGCGTGGTCAGCTGTCAAGGTCTTGTCCTGGCTGGCTGACACCTCCATCAGGGTCTGAAATATCCGGTTGTTCTGTTCCATGAAGAACCTGCAGAGATCATTAGAAATGGAGGCATGTAAAGATGAGTGAAGCCCAAAGGGAGTTCCACTGTCCAAAGCCATGGACTGGGAGATAATTGCTTTTCTTAACCCAAGAAGACACTCTGGGGTAGGTTCAAACTGCAACCACTTAAAAGCCGACCACTAGGCACCGCTACTGCAACAGAAGTGGCCATCTGCGGCCTCCCGAGAAGCAAACGGAGGGCTAAACTTCAAACTGGTGCTGGAAGGAGTATTTACTGGTTCAAATACACTCCCCAACACATTTCAACAAAATGCCTTCCTCAGGGCGATGACAATTTACACATTTCCATGTTTTACAAGATGCTTCCTCGGAATTCTAATTCTCATGTTCGACACCATATTTTAGACTCATAAATTTTTCTTCAGGCACCTCTATCTTTGCTTCTTCAGCCTTTTTTTTGGTGCTGCCCTCTTCTTTGTGCATCTAGAGCCACCCAGGACATGGTCAAGCCTAGTGCTACCACTCCTCTGCTTCCCCAGCTTTCTGAGGAGCTACAGAAGGCTTAATTGTGTGGTCATCACATTTGGCTGACTGAAGGTGCAATCCAATGCATGTTTAGACAGAAAAAAAAGGCCTACAACTACCAGCATGCCTCAGCCAGCATGGCTTGCTGGGGCATGCTAAGAGCTGTAGGCCTTCCCCCCCCCCCCCCCGTCTAAACATGCAATCGAAGGAACTTCCTTTGTTAAACCTTCTTGAGATCCGTTCATATGGAGATGCCGAGGACCGAGCACGCTAAATGCAATGTATACGTGCTCTACAGCTTAGCTATGGTGTTCCCCGCCACCTCCACTCCACTGCCCCACCAGTTCAGCATGAACTAGAGATGTTGCTGAGAGCTGCATTTCTGGATCTGGGATATGTGTCTCGAGGGGGCTTGTAACATTCACCTCGGATTCTAGTTCTAGCTGAACTAGAGAGGAAGCTCCCTTCTACCAGCCTCCCAACCCAGACTACCTGACTGCTAGTGCTTTAGCAGCAGCACCAAACAGGTGGCCTTTCCTTTGTCCCCACTCTGGCATGCTGCTATCCATTCCAGGCAGTAGCAACCCCTGGGAAATGTTTCCCCAAGGGCTACTGACATTGCAGAAGCCCTTGGAAAAACTACATTTTCCATGAGTTACTTTGTCACCTAGCATGCTGTACCGCTGGGGAGGTGGGGCGGGGGTGGGGAACCTCACCACCACCGCCACCAAAGCTCCAGCAGCAGCTAGGAAATCACTGTCATCACCACCCTTCCCTGCCTGCTGCTTCTCCATCACCATGCCGGGCTGGGCCCCTTCCTCCCTCCACAGAGGCCATTTGCATTCCAGAATTCGAGCAGGAGAGGAGAAGAAGCCAGAGAGGCAAACCGCCACATCACCTTTCCCAGCTTGCTGCTTCTCCATCACCTCATTCATCTGCCAGAGAGGGAGCAGCTGCAGGGAGCTCAATTCACCTCTCCCTGCAAGACAGAACATGCAGCAGCAACTAACAGGTCTGTGGGACTGCGGACTCTGTCCTCATCCATCGGCCAGAGAACCAAGGGTCACTGGCAGGCCCTTCCCAGGAAGAACATCGGGGCAGGGGGAAGACCAACCTGGCCTGATAGATCAGCCAGTGATGTATTTGCTGTTTTCCTCCCCCCCTCCCAATCCCTTTTCCTTCTGTGTCGTGTCTTTTTTTTATTGTAAGCCTGAAGGTAGGGGCTGTCTTAATATTAATCTTTGTAAGCCGCTCCGAGAGACTTTTTCGGCTGAAGAGCAGGGGGTTGAAATGCTAGCAATACATACATACATACATAAATAACTGGGGTGTGAGGAAGCTTGTGGGGAGGGTCACAGATGTTGGTTCCATCTAAATTATGCTTGGAAATAAGCCAAGCTATTTCCCAATTTTGCAGTAAATAGCTCAGCTTATTTCCAATCCGTCCAAGCTTATCCGATTTGAGCCCATCACTAGCATGAAGCAATGCTCTAAAGAATCCCAGATGAACAACTCACAGGATGAAGAGGTCCTCTTCGCAAGAACCACAATCCCCGTCCACCTCCTGGGAGTACATCAGCATCTGTCTGAATGATGGAAACACACATATTCCCGTCACATCTGGACTGCAGGATCCTGCAATGGCTCCCCTCCAGCTTTCCAAGGACAAACATATCCCAACTTGACCCAAGGTAACCAAGAGCAGCTTCCTGGCCATTCGACCCCATGCTTCACTACAGTGCGCAGGTGAGCATTTGGTGGCTGCCTGCAGGTAGGGAAGGCTACGTTTAGACAGCAACCTTTCCCACCCTTGACACGTCGTGCATTTTTAGAATTTATGTTCACGTTTTCGGTCTTAAGAGTGGTCTTCCCCGAGACCTTCGCATAAAAACAATGGCCAGATACGAGGAATGATTCAGAAACAAAACCGATTCCCATGCTCAAGCTGTCCCTAAACCTGGCTGGGGAGACCCACATGCCCGCCCCTGCTACCTCTGATCATTCAGCCTCCGGTACTTTTCCTTGTCTGCGCTGTTGATCTTCAGGAGCGGCTGCAGATGCTCGCGGTGCGTCTTCACATTCTGGTTATCCACGTAGACGTCGTAGAGATCCCGCTTCTCCTCAAAGATTTTCTCTGTTGTGCCTGCCGAGAAAAGAGCAAGAGTAGGGGCTGGATCCGGGCGGAGTTAGTTGCGCTCTGTTTTATTTATTTATTTATTTTATTTGTATCCTGCCTTCCTGCCAAAAGGGGCGCTCAAGACGGCTAAGAATAATAAAAATACAGATGAAAAACAAATTCTTAATTAAAACGGAACATAAAAAGAGATTGTTATTATTGTTATTTATTTCCTTTTTATACTGCCCAATAGCCAAAGCTCTCTGGGTGGTTCACAATTCATAAAATTACAACTATAAATACAGATAATAAAATACCACATAATGTATTTTTCATTTTAAATTTGTATATTTCAATATACAAAATTTAAAACAATTTAAACTGCTAAAAACAATTTCAATAAAAATACTAGACATGTTAAAAAGACAGCTGACATAAATGCCCCCATCATATGCCATTAAATACCATTCAATGCCTGGGAGAAGAGGGCAGTTTTAACCTGGCACCGAAAAGTTGACAGTGTTGGCGCTGTGCAGGCCTTAGTGGGGAGATCTTTCCATAAGATCCATTAAAGCACAATTAAAAGCACAACAATAAAAGAAATAGACAGCACCCGGCCCATTCAAATCTCCCTTGGCAACAGACCAGCTTACGTGCCACCAAAGGCTTGCCTGAATAAGAACATCTTTGCCCGCCAGTGGAAAGACAGCAGGGAGGGATCCAACCTAGCCTCCCTCAGCAGGAAGTTCCATAACCTGGGAGTGGCCCCCAAGAAGACCCTCTCTCGCATCCCTACCAAACATGCCTCCAATGACGGTGGGATGAAGAGAAGGGCCTCCCCCGAAGATCTTAAAAGTCGGGCAAGCTCATAAGAGAGAAGGCGGTCTTTCAGCTAGGCTGGTTCCAAGTAGGTCATAACCAGCACTTTGAATTATGCCTAGAAACAGGCCAGTAGCCAGTGAAACTGTTTTAAGAAGGGAGTCATATGCTCCTTGTAACTGGCCCCCATCTACAGTCTTGTCTCAGCATTCTGGACCAGCTGAAGTTTCCAATTACTTTTCAAAGGCTACCCCATGTACAGCCTGGTACAGTAGCTCAAACAGAATGTAACTGAGGCATGTGTGACTGTGGCCTTATTAGACATATCTAGGAACAGGCGCAGTTGGCGCACTAGCCTCATCTGTACAAATGCACACCTGACATCGATGGGACAAGGTGGTCACGACGTAAGTGCAGCTAAGTTGGTCTGGCTCCTACCCATAGTGTGTAGAGAACTTAGTTAAAGCAGCGTAGCCTTGACCTCTGGTTTGCAATTAGAAACCCCAAAGTTCCATCTGCATGAGCAGCGCACACTTTGAACTCCACAATGAAACACAAATCCTGCCTCACTCTCTGTAAATAATCCACAGGTCACAGAACACCCTGAAGTCTTTGACTGACCCCACAACCCACTTCCTCTGCTCGTCTCCATCCTGCTTCTATTTGTATAGTGCCTTCCTTGAAGTGCACAAGGAAAGACCCTATATTTCAGGTGCTCGTCAGATGTTTTGGACTACAACCCCCATCAGCACCAGCCAGCATGGCTAGTAGTCAGGAATGCTGGGAGTTGTAGTCCAAAATATCTGGTGGGCACCAGGCTGGGGAAAGCTGGTCTAGGGCATCAGAACATTTTCCAATCCAAACTGAACATTTTCCAATGCAAATTTCCCTATGCAAATTTCCCTAATTTTCTAGTTCAAAATGTTTCTGGAAAACCTGCATCAGTAGTGGAACATTCAGACATGCCACCTCCCCCTGCAAGCTGAAATGGTGTAGTCCTAGAAGATCTGTAATATTTCATTATGTTGAATGTATAAATTGGCCCATCATTCCTTAATGTTCAGTGTAAAAACTGCAAGACCGAACATGACAGCAACTGCTTGATTTCGGCCCAAATGTTGGCAACAGCACAGTTGCAGAATCCCAGGGGGGCAAAGTGAGTGAGCGCCCAGACATAGAAGGTCACAGACTTACAGGCCACATACGACACTTCCGTCTCCAGCATTTCGATGTCAGCCACATTGACGTAGAAGAAAGGCTTAGAGTCGGGGACGGTCCCACCAATACCAGGCAAGGAGACATTGGCAAGGCAGCAGCAGCAATAAACTGCAGACAAGGAGAAAAGGGGAATGCAGATGTTTCAGCAGAGCAAGATTGACCAGGTGGCTTCTGACGTCACCACTCGCCTTTGAAAATTCCTATAGACTTCAGAACATTATAGACTGAGTGTAGTCTCTGAAAAAGTATTCTATGTGAGGAAACATAAACACCCACAAGAAACAACCCAGTTATGTTTCTGGATGGAATGGTCTTATCACGAAAATGTAAAAAAAAACCAGTATGTTGATTGCACCCAAGAGAGCTCTGTAGTGGTGAGAGTGTTGGACTGGGACTCAGGAGATCTGGGTTCTAGTCCCCGCTCAGCCATGAAACTCACTGGGTGACTTTGGGCCAGTCACTGACTCTCAGCCTAACCTACCTCACAGGGTTGGATAAAATGTAGATGAGGAGGAGGAGGAGGATTATGTAAGCCGCCTTGGGTTCCTTGCAGGAAAAAAGGCGGGGTATAAATATACGTAATAAATAAATAAAAAATAAATAAATAAATTTATGAGTAAGAACATCAACTCAATAAGGTGCAATGTACTACCTTGTATGTACTGTAGGGGTGAGCAGACCGGAATCTACTGGTAGATCTCTGGGTGACTTGCAGTAGATCGGTGAGCAACTCCCACTTGTTTGATAGCTATTTTAAAGTCTAAATCCTCTTTTAGCTGCAGATTCCAGACATCGAACCTGGGACCTTCTGCATGGAAAGCATGTGCTCTTACCACTGGACTACATCCTTTCCCCTCCCTATCTTGGAACGTTACACTGTGCTACAGCCTACAACCCGCTACTGAGAATGTTACAAATTGCCACCCCGAGTTTGAACTATCAGCTGGCTTGGAGCTGATCAAGGACCCATCTAGCTCGGCTTTCACACCTCTGACAGCATCCAACCAAACACTCCAGGAAAGTTCACAAGCAGGGTTACGGTAAGTGGCAATATCCCCTCCATTTGTTCCCAATCAACATTTTGCTCCCAGACAGAGGTAAAACTGCAATCCTTTGCACAGTGATCTGGGAGTGAGCGCCCCGTTGAATACACTGGGCCTTACTTCTGAATAGACATGCACAGGATTGCACTGACGTTACCAATCAGCATACTCCTCCAACTACATGCGCAAGTAAGAATCTTGGCTTCAGGCAACATCAAGTCAGCTTAGATCCTACTCATGTTAATGTTATCACAATAGCTCACAGCCAGCAACAGACATCTCCTTAGTGATACTTTCCCTACATTATTTATTTCAGCGGACACACAATAAATTTCTTAGATGAACTGTTACATTCACTCACACAGACACTTTTCTAACACAGTGCCTGTAGCGATGCATGCATGCAAAGCAAATTATGCATTTACCTTCAGAATTATTGTTTGTACTCATATGCAAATGTATGCGGGATCGAGTAAAACTCACAGTTAACCAACTAAAATTTCTATATAGCATATAACCATCAGGACTACTAGCCATTGATAGCCTTATCCTCCATGAATTTGTCCAATCCACTTTTAAAGCCCTCCAAATTGGTGGCCATCACTACATCTTGTGGAAGTGAGTTCCATAGCTTAACTATGTGCTGTGTGAAGAAGTACTTCCTTTTATCCGTCCTGAATCTCCCACCAATCAGCTTCCTGGGATGGCCCCTTTGGGTTCTAGTATTATGAGAAGGGGAGAAAAATGCCTCCATATCCACTTTCTCCACACCAGGCATGATTTTGTACACCTCTATCATGTCTCCCCTTACCTGCCTTTTTCCTAAGCTAAACAATCTCAGCTGCTGTAACCTTTCCTCACAGGGGAGTTGCTCCAGCCCCTTGATCATTTTAGTTGCCCTTTTCCCAACTCTACAATGTCTTTTTTTTAGGTGCGATGACTAGAACCGTACACAGTATTCTAAGCGCGGTCGCACCATAGATTTGTATAAGGGCAGGATGATTTTGGAAGTTTTATTTTCAATTCCTTTCCTAATTATGCCTAACATGGAGTTTGCCTTATTCACGACAGCTGCGCACTGGGGTCGACATTTTCATTGAGCTGTCCACCACAACCCCAAGATCTTTCTTTCATTCATGACTTTATCATTCCTATCACATCTCCCATCCCCTCCATACCTCTATAGCAGACCACACCGACAGGAGGCGGCGAAAATATCAAAATGCGTTTGCGAAGCAAGGCGAACTTCCAGAGAGTAAGGATCTGCTCCCCAAAGAACTTGATGAACTGAGACATACAGCCTGCGGGGTGTGTGATCTGCAGCCAGAGAAAAATGGGGCAAGGAATGAGTGAGAGAACAGGTACAAGATGGCTCTGATTTTGGGGGGGGGGGGGGTGGACAGGTAGAAGCAAACAAAAACTCCAGGGAAGGGAGAAGTGTCCTGGAGCTCCACATGCCCAGTAGCTTCCATCTTCTCAGGGAAACAATGGGAAAGTTTTTTTCCTGAGGCAAGCTGCTTACAGACCAAAAAAAAATAAATAAATTCTGCCACGCTTTAATAGGCCCTGAACAATTAGATGCAGGTGAGCAGGAAATAAAAGGCTGCTGGGCTTTTATTTTGTGACTGTACGTGATTGTTCTTTTATACCAGGCCCAGGAGCCAAAACCAGCCCACCTAGAAGCCCCTCCCCGCTTCACCCATTTGGTGGTTTCCCAGCCTTTGCACATCCCCCCCCCCCCTTCTAAAAGGCTGAAATGCCTCTCCCAAGGCTCAGTTACTGGCAGGAAGAGCTTTAAGCTAAAATAGGTTGGCATTTCTGACCCCACCCCTTTTGCCTTCAGCCCTGCCTACCACTGGAATGCAGCCCCCGAAAGCTTTCAGGCTCGGGCTGAAAGAGGTTCTGCATCCCTGTTTTATGTGTGTTATTATTTTGTGACAGGTTTTTACTTTCTAGCATTCAAAAGAAGAAAAGGCTCCTGAGCTTCCAACATCTTCACACTTCTGAAGAAAGTTTACATTATTAATGTAATCTTTATACAAGTTTAGACAGGGGTGCAATCCTATACAAGTTTAGACAGGGGGGAAAGGCCTACGGGCATGCTGAGAGTTGTAGGTCTTTTTTCTGTCTAAACTTGCATAAGATTGCACCTTAAGAAACTGAAATTTCCATGGACTGTGGGGCCTATAAATGCTGACCATGTTACTTTTATTATCAAATATATACATCTGAACATTTACTTACTTACATTTAGGGTCAAAATATAATCTCTAGTTTGTTGCAAGTGTGTGTTGGGGGCGGGGCGGGGCGGGGCGGGGGATTGCCTCTAAAAATGTCTTTGTGGAGAGTGCCCTGAGTCTATCCTGAGAAAAATAGATTCTGCAGTAGTTTGCAACACTTTTAGATCCTACAACTCCAGAAATGCAGGATGCTTCCGCCTGCCCTAATCTCCCAATGATCCACAGTGCTGACAGAAACCAGAGAAAACCAAGCGTAAGTGATGCGACCCACACAATTGGTCTCCTGCAGTGATACCAAAAGAATGGTCTGAAAGCATCAGACATACCTTGGAAGATAAGCAGGCCTGGGTCTCTGGATGGGTGGCCACCTATGAACCCCCGTTGCCCCACTCTGAGCTTCTTGGAAGAAGGGCAAGATACAAACATAAGAAATGAGCAGGGGTATATTGGGGAGGGTTCCAGGGGAGACCCAGATTCAAATCCCTACTCAGCCCCCCATGGTGTGACCTTGGGCCAGACACTTTCTCTCTGCCTCACCTACCTCACCTGTATGTTACCCTGAGCTCTCTGGAGGTGAAGCAGGTCAAAAACGTGATCAGCACTGAAATGCAGAGCAGGAATCTCACAGAGGAGTCTTCTACTTTATTCACTTGGTTGATCGCGTTCCTATCCTGCATCACCACCAGAGAGCCCGGGCTAACATTCAGGGATCCTCCTTGGTATCCTCACAGTCACAACCTTGTGGGGTAGGCTAGGCTAAGAGAGAAAGTCTGACTTCACCCAGTGAAGCCAGTGGCTGAGTAGAGATTCTGAATCTCGGCCCATGCCCCGTACACCCCTGCGTTTGGCATTCATGACGTTTGCATCTTGCCCTTCTTCCACCAAGAAGCTCCCAGTGGTGCACGTGGGGTTCCCAGCTGGTCGCTCATCCCAGCACTAGGGGATACCCTCTTGGTGCAAGAGGCCCCAAGAGCTCCATCTTGGCCAGTAGCTAAACCCCCTCCATGCAATTTGACCAATAGCGAACATTGGCTGCACTCTGCACTCACGCACAGCCCAGTAACCGCCGATCAATTCCTCACCTTCATCTCGGGGTACATGTATCTGTGGATGGAAGGCAGCCAATGGACGGGTTGCTGCGAAGCGGAGGTGCCAGCCGGGAGGACCCCTTTCTTGTCGTCATAAAAGGCTTCCAAGTGAGAGTAGTGCCCTGGCATCTCCAGCTGGTGCCTGGGAGACAAGCGAGATATGTTATGGAAGCGCTCATAGAAGGACCCTTCCATTCATTGAGCAGGCCACCATCTCGGTGGCACATGCTAGTTCTTCTCCAGGGCCAGGGAAGCCCTCTTGCCAGTTCTGCCGCAGACAGCTCTTTGTCAGTTGCAGGATTCCTTTCCTATCCAACAGCGCAGCAAGGCCGATGGCGCAAAGGCACAGGTGCTGGTTTGGTTGAACCCACTGAATATATTATTTTCCATCAAGGGGAACTGCGCATGCGGCACCCTCCTTGCGCAAGCAGCTCTCAATCCGGAAGGGGTTTCATGCCTCAGCACATACCACCAGGTAGCCTGAACAGCCTCATCCAACCTCCGTGAGACCGCCTCACTTTGCACACCACAGCGAAGTCCCCATTCCTGGGAAACGAGGGGGCAAATCAGGGCATTGCGCTCGCCGCCAAAACCTTGTCAAACTGCCAGGAAAACCACCACGGCTTCCCAACGTGCACTCAGAACAGCTCCCAAACCACTTGAGGGTACAGAAACAAATTCCCTCCCTCTCTCCCCACCCACCCAGCACACCCAGGACCTTTCCCTAAGGACGTACCTGACCTGGTTCTCCAGGAAGTGCATATATCTATATAACAGGGTGTAGGAAGTAGACAGAATCCCCACAGACTTCATGCGGGCACCACGCTCTAACTCACTCTCCACAGGCATGTTGGCAAAACAGGCCAAGCCGAAGCAAAGCCCTTTCCGGAAATAACTGGAAAAGAACATGGGATGGGATTTAAATCAATACGCGGACAAGGAAACGAAAACATAAAGGGAGAGCAGGATCTCTCAATCAAAGCCGGTTTCAAAGGGTCTGTAACGCTGGGTGGAAACGCTGTGTTTTTCCAAATCTAGCGCCCACCAGATGTGTCGGACTAAAACTCATTAGCCATGTTGGTTGGGGGTGATGGAAGATGTAGTCCAGCACTTCTGGAGGGTGCTGGGTTGGGGAAGAGATGTGAAGGCCTGTAGAAAAACAGGGGGGGGCATTCCACATTTTCCCAGGGGTTTTTCCGGGCCTTCACATCTCTAAGAAGGACCAAAATATACAATATTTATTTATTTATTATTTGTTTGTTTATTATGGGAAACAGTAGAGAGGAGACAAACCTTGCCCTTCGCCCAAGCCTAGACCCAGAGGTCACCAGACAAGGAGAGGATCTTCCAACCTCCCCAGTGGTGCCTCTTTGCTTTCCCCCATAAGCTTGCCATTCACTCCTCCGGGGAAAAGGTACAGTGGAAGCCAGGCCTCCATCAACAGGGCATCCTGGTGGGGCTGCAGCGTGAACCTCTGTGCACAGCATTCCCAGCAGCTCAGTGCAATACACGGGCCCTTCCCCGCACATGCCTGTGAGCGCAGATACGCGCGGTCCATCGTAACGATGGGTGTTTTTGCTCATCTACACCAAAACCAGCTCCTCTGTTTAATTGGGGACAGTCCATGGGCGCTCCGTTCCGGACCACGGAAAGATACGCGCAACCCTGGGGACGTTCTGTAGACTCACATGAAATCTGACTGAATTTTATGGGACCCACTGGCCATAGATTTGAACTCGACGCCTTCCAGATCGATGTCTTGCGGCAAACACCATTCGACCATGTTACCTGCGTAGAAGGGAGGGAAATCACAGCATGAATGCAGGCGGGGGCAAATGCCAAGGCCACCGGCCAACCAGGCGGCCTTGGGGAAAAGAATTAAATGCAGACAGACTGGATAACGTGACGTTATTCATCCCACCGGCCACAGGTAGCAGGAAGAGGAAACACACAGAAGCCTTACTCAGCAACTCAACCTTGCTACTTACGACCTGATCCCTAAAGCTGGAGTTGCCAGGGATTGAACCTGGGACCTCCTGCATGCACAGCTGGTACTTCACCCTTGAGCTCTAGTGCCTCCCCAAATCTCTGCCTCGTCTTCCCCTTTTGGTCTTGTTCTTCCTCTTTTCATAACATTTTTATCCCACCATTCCTCCAAGGAGCTCAGAGTGTACAAGGCTTTTCCCCTGCCCACGTAATCCTCATAACTACCCTGTTTGGTAGGCTAGACGAGGTCACCCAGTGAGCTTCGTGGCTGAGTGGAGATTGGAACTCTGATCTCCCAGGGTCAAGACCGACATTCTAACCCAGCCTTCCCCGACCTGGGTCCCTCCAGGTGTTTTGGCCTACAACACTCATCATCCCTGACCATTGACCACGTTGGCAGAGGCTGATGGGAACTGTAGTCCAAAACATTTGGAGGAACGCAGGTTGGGGAAGGCTATCTGTGTGAACCAGGTCGATGGATTCCTTTCTCCTTCCTGACGTGAGGAAACGAGGAGTTGATGAGTCATATTTCTGCATAGATATCTCTGGCTATTACAGGTCCAGGTGAGCAACCCCTGCATTTGCTCTGCCCTGCTCCAAAACGTTCTCACAATCTCACAAAATGTCCGCTTCCCTCCCATCCAAATTATCCCAGGCTTAAACTTTTCTCTCTCTCCACCCGCTCTTCCGTCTTCTCCATAATCAGCAACACAGACACGCCTTTCTAGAAATTAAAACTGTTCTCTTTAAGGTGCCACACTTCCTGTTTTTGAACACATGCACACACAATTCTCCTGATGTCTGTATAATTCTAATTCCTGCAATGTGTGAGTTTAATTCATTTTAAATTTGTCATTAATAAAACAAAGAATTTGCTTTCAAGGACCCTGTCTGTGGTCTCTGGCTCTCTCAGCTTTGGAGGTATCAGGGTTCAATGCCAAAAGATCCTTCATGTATGTGTTTGGTTTACACGTGTGTAATATGCACGTTCATGTAAATTAAAGCTGTGGAGAAAGCCAACCTAAGCCCCCTGCCTGACACACACACACTCACCAAGGAGGGGGGAAGGTCTTCCACTAAAGCATACTTAACAACCTCAAGTTTTGTAAGGCTTCCCTGACTGCAATTTACTCACCACGCAAGACCAGGTTGCATGTGTGCATGTAGGAGAGGGAGGGAGGGAGGGAAGGAGGGAGAAATTTTGTTTATATATTTGCAAGGCTGAGCTAGAGATCTCCCCACACCTCCGTCATCACAGTGGTGAGAGTGTTGGACTGGGACTCAGGAGATCCGGGTTCTAGTCCCCACTCGGCCATGAAACTCACTGGGTGACTTTGGGCCAGTCACAGACTCTCAGCCTAACCTACCTCACAGGGTTGTTGTGAGGATAAAATGGAGGGAAGGAGGAAGAGGATTATGTAAGCCACCTTGGGTTCCTTGCAGGAAAAAAGGCGGGGTATACATATAATAAATAAAATAAAATAAATAAATTACAAGAACAGTCCTTCCCTCTATTTCCGCCGTTCAAACTGTGAGTGCCGCCGTTGCTTATGTAGCCAAAATGCCACTGCTCATGCACAGGCTTGGGGCAACCCCAAGGTTTGCAGACGATAGGAAAGAAAATCGAAGGATGAAACCACAATGTGGACTTCCTGGCTACAGAATGCTGACTGTTGCGAGGGGGCAGTGGAAAATCGGGGAGTGGGGAGGAGAATGGAATGGGGTGGCAAAAGCACTCCACGCTGCAACACTTTGTTGTGGGTCCCACTTGCACACATTACTAAAGCTTGCTGATGTTTGCTTTCCCTGCTGCCTTCTTTCAACAGCTTTATTCTATGGATCACATTCCAGGAAGCCCTCGGTTGTGGTCTGACTGGTCAAACAGGCATGTGTCTCAGTCAACTGCCTTAACTAGCACAATTCCTCTTATGGAACCTACTGAAATTACCACTTAATGAGTTGATGACTAGAACTGCACACAGTATTCCAAGTGTGGTTGCACCATAGATTTGTATAAAGGCACTATACGTAATATTGGCAGTTTTCTTTTCAGTTTTCCACCTAATGATCTATAACATGGAATTTGCCTTCTTCACAGGAGCTGCACATGGGGTTGATGGGTTTCATCAAGCTACCCACCACAACCCCAAGAACCCTTCCCTGGCCGGTCACTGCCAACTTAGATCCCATCAGTGTATATGTGAAATTAGGATTCTCTGTCTGAGCCGACTGGCAATGGCTCCCCAGGTTTCACACAAATCTTCCCCAGCCCTTCCTAGAGATGCCGGTGATGGAGCCTGGGACTTTCTCACGCCCGGCATCAGCTCCGATCACAATGCTGCTGCCCACTGCTCCCATCAGGACCCATCAGTGTAGGAGCGGGCCCACCAGACAGCATTCTGCCACTCAAACCTGGAGCCAGCCCGAGATCTCCTGCAGGGGTGCAGAACCACAGCCCAAGGGCCCCAATCCAACCCTCCAGGAGTCCCAAGAAGGCCCCGCCCCCTTTCCCCCAACAACCAGTGCTTGGGTTTCCCAGTGTTTGTGCCGTTTCCACCACCACCCCATTCTAAAAGGCTGAAATGGCTCTCCTAAGGCTTAGTTACTGGCAGTAAGAACTTTAAGCAAAACAACACTGTTATTTTTTTTTGTTTTGGCCCCACCCCTTTTGCCCTCAGCCCCGCCCACCACTGGAATGCAGCCCCCAGGGGCTTCTCCAAAATGGAATCTGGCCCTCGGGCTGAAAGAGGTTCTGCCTCCCAGATCTTCTGCATGAAAAATGTGAGTTCTACCACTGCACTACGGCCAGCTGTGCAAACATTTGCTTGCTTTAAAATGGACACCCACTTTCAGAAGAACATAAGAAGAGCCACGCTGGATCAGACCAAGGGCCCATCCAGACCAGCATTTTGTTCACACGGTGGTCAACCAGCTGCTGCGGGAAACCCACACAAGCAGGACATGAGTGTAAAAGCATCCCCCTCCCCATGTTCCCCAGCAACTCGTGTACATAGGCATACTGGAGGCAGGATATAGCCGCCGCCGCCACGGACTGGCGGCCACAGATAGCCTTCTCTCCCATGAATTTGTGCGATCCCCTTTTAAAGCCCTCCAAACTGGCAGCCATCACTACAGATACACGTGGCCTCACCTGGCCTCACCGAACCCTTTCTGGAGTGTTTACAGATGTGTGCGGGCTGAAGGGGGATAAACTCTCAGCCGCCTGGGGCACTGTTTTGCCTCCAAGCTTTTGTTTGTCTTCAGTAAAACAAATACAAGGAACAGGATGGGACAGTGGAAAGGCACAGCGCTGATGTCAATGGAGGGAGGGGCGTGGTGGCAACCTGCTGCAGCCGCCTCTCCCAGCCTCCAGGTGTGTTGGACTACACAACTCCCATAGCTGGCTGGGGGGGATGCTGGGAGTTGTAGTCCAACACTTCTAGAGGGCACCAGGTTGGGGAAGGCAGTAGCTGGGTGCTTCGCTGCATCTCTGAGGGCGCAATCCTATACAATGTTTCGGCAGAAAAAAAAAGTCCTACAACTCCCAGCATTCCCCAGCCACTGCTGCTGGCTGAGGAATGCTGGGAGTTGTAGGGCTTTTTTTTCTGTCGAAACATGCATAGGATTGCGCCTTAAATGTTATAAATGAGGATCTGATCTTGATTACGGGTGGGAAGGTGAGGTGGGGGAGCACTTAGCCATGTCCGTAGATTCCCACATTTGCAGCAAACTGCAAAAAATGGGGTGCTGAGGGAGGGGGGTTTCACCACCCCAGTTTGCTAGGCCCCATGGCTTTGCTGGTCTGGAATGGGATGACCAGATGCATATCCCAGCTCAGCGGTATATGCCTCGTTGGAATCATTCAGTACACCTAGCACAGGGACAGGCAACCCAGTGCCCTGCAGACCATTGGCCAGTTGGCATAGTGGTTAGAGTGTTGGACTGGAACTCAGGAGATCCGGGTTCTAATCCCCATCCGGCCATGAAGTTCACTGGGTGACTTTGCGCCAGTCACTGACTCTCAGCCTAATCTACCTCACAGGGTTGTTGTGAGGATAAAATGGAGAGGAGGAGGAGGATTATGTAAGGCGCCTTGGGTTCCTTGCAGGAAAAAAGGTGGGATATAAATATAATAAATACATGAAGGGAGTTAAAGTACCAAAACATCCCTACTTTCCCTCATCACGAGGCCTGGAAAACTTTACTTTTAAATTCAGCCTTATATTTAAGCACTCACTGGGCAGCCAGAGGCGACAAGGAATTCTATACAGGCGGGAATAAATGTCTGATGTGGGCTACTCGAGGCAGGCCTGCTCCCCGCAATCCACCCTTCTTCCCTTTCCTCTCATTGATCAGGCTGGGAGTGCCTCTCACCCGCCCCCCTCCATCCATGCAGGGACTACTCCCAGGGAACAAACTGAGACTTACTTCTGAACAAACCAATTCCAATTCTAAAGCAGCAGACCAGTAAAAATTAAATTAAATTAAATTTAAAATGGCAGGCAAATCATCTTTGTGGGCCTATTTACACGGCTATTTTCAGTTTAATTTTTTTTAAAAAATGATAAATAGTAACATTTCCCAGGCCTCAGGGTGTGCATGTGTACTTAAAGATATTGCTGCTCCCTCACGCTTTGTAAGATTGGGCAGATTAAAATTAAAAGATAACTTATTTTATTATTTATTTTTATTTATTATATTTATACCCCGCCTTTTTTCCTGCAAGGAACCCAAGGCGGCTTACATAATCCTCCTCCTCTCCATTTTATCTTCACAACAACCCTGTGAGGTAGGTCAGGCTTAATGTCAGTGACTGGCCCAAAGTCACCCAGTGAGTTTCATGGCCGAGCGGAGACTAGAACCCGGATCTCCTAAGTCCTAGGCCAACACTCTCGCCACTACGCCACACTGGCTCTATAATAAATCCATATTAAAAACAGCAACGACACACATCTCTGGCATTTTAGCCTACCAAGCGCTTGATACGCATGGTGCACGAAAAGGGGCAGGCTGCAGACCTCTTTCCATCCGTGTTTCACCCTCCACACCATGCCCACATGAAGTCACTCCTTTGTTTGCTCTCCCATTTTGCCTCACCGATCCCTATCTCTTCCCCCTTGTTCAGTTCCTTGCCACGTCACCTGCTTCATGCTCACAGGGCAACGTGGCCGGGGCAGCTGGCCACACAAACACAGGTAATTTTTAGATAATGGGTTTAAATGGATGGTCAGCCTCCCTGAGGGAGGCATTGTCTCGCCAAGTCACACCCCATGTAGACCATGCAGAGCAGGAAGAGGCACTGTGCGTCAAGCAAGCTAGCAGCTTACCGTAACTAGAAGCTTTCTGAGACTTCAGCTTTGCTCCCTTTGATGTTGACTTAGTGCCCTGTAAATGTGTTGGACTACAACTCCCAGCATCCCCAGCCAGCTTTTCGCTGTCCAAAGGGTGCAGAGAATCCATTTGTGCTGACCATTTGTTAATTTCTCTGAAACAGGTTAATAATTTAAAAGAGCATGTACATCAGTGAATAAAGTCTGCTCCAGTGGAAACCTTTTCTGTGTAATAACCTCTCCCCAAAAAGAAGCAACCACTCAACATTGCCAAAACATATGTTTAAAAGAAGCATTAGCTGTATTAGCCAATCCCTTATTAAAGAGACGTTCCAGTGTCCAATAGCCACAAAACAAAAGTTTTTGCTGGATAAGACATAGCCTCAGATCCATATAGGCGCGACAGGTAGACACCAAAGCAGCAATCAACTGCTTAGGCATTTTGTGGTGGTGCTCACAGCAATGTCTCATAATTCCCAAAAAGGTCGGGGACCCCTGTTTTAGAGACTGTAACTTCCATAATCTCTGACCATTGCCCACGCTGGCTGGGGCTTATGGTAGTTGTAGTCCAAAACATCTGGAAGGCATCAGGTTGCCTACTGGCACTAAAAGGGTTCTGAGGAATGCATAACCTCCATATAACTTTAAGGGGGGGGGGAGGAGGAGAATCACAAAATGTTGTGGCACCTGCTTCAATGACGAGATACGCCCATACAGTCATGCCCTGGATTGAGAGCATAATTCGTTCCAGAAACATGCTTGTAATCCAAAACACTCTTATATCAAAACGAAATCCCCCCAAAAAAATTTGTACAGAGATTTTTAATTTAAGCCGTACTACAGTACTTGTATTGCAAGACGTCGCTTGTATATCAAGTTAAATAAATAAATAAATATTTAAAAATTTGCTTGTCTTGCAAAATGCTCTCAAAGCAAGTTACTTGCAATCCAAGGTATTACTGTCAATTGTTCCCGACACTTGTGCAACTGCATTCCACGTAACATTATAGCTACAGATGCACTAACATTAGGTCGTATCCAATGTTAGTCCTACTTAGAGAAGACCCATTGAAACTAATGGGACTTAAGTTAGACTAACATTGGATACAACCCCTTGGGGAAAAGAATTACATTTCCTACAACAAAAGATTGCAGTTCTGAGTGCTGCAAAATGTTGGATCACTGCAAGTCCTACCTTAACAGAAGACGTCTAGATCAGCGGTCCCCAAACTTTTTGGCACCAGGGACTGGTTCCGTGGAAGACAATTTTTCCACAGACCGGGGGGGGGGGCTCGCCCACTGCTCACCTCCTGCTGTGTGGCAGCGGGGATGTATCTGAGAGTCTCGAGGGGGCTGAAGCGAGTCGAACTCACCCCGCTCAACCCACCCCCCGAGACTCTCAGCGACTGACCTGCTGCTGCTCAACCCAAACATGCCGGGGAAAGGACCTACGAGGTCCCCGGCGTGTCACTTCCTGGTTCTCCGGCGCTGCTCTTTTTACGTAAATACCATGGTAAAGTACCTTAAAACGGCCGTGATTTGCTATTCACGGCCGCGATTTCGGTTTTCCAAAAATGCTCTCCGGGAGGCGAGCAGAGGGACGAGTGGCGAGGGTGTGTGTGCTCGCGGCACATCCAGGCTGGCGTGGCGGCCCAGCCTGGTTACTAACAGGCCACGGACCGGTACCTGTCTGCAGCCCAGGGGTTGGGGACCCCTGGTCTAGATCCTGCAATACAGACGTGTAACAACTGCACATTTATTGCATCAGAAACGTTATGTAGGCAGGATCTTTGTTTCTCATGTGCCACCAACAAATGCAGGAGAATGCAGCCCTATCTAAGAGAATGTGGAGGCCAAGCTAATCTCCAAACAAGCATGTTAACAATACAGCATGTTTGCAGACCATAAAGATATTACTTCACGAGGTGACTAATTTGCGGCATCAACAGGACTTTCAATTAAGCGAAAAAGAAGAACTAACTAGTGTACACTAACTACAAATTTGTGGTCAAAGAGGGGTTATCTGATATTGTCATTCGCTTCTAGAAGAGGAAAAAGACACAAAGGCATATGAGAAAACAGTACACAGCATTTTTATTTAGACTGGCTATCTGTTATTAGGCTGCGTACGTGAGATTTCAGCTATCCTTCGGTTGTTAGGTTTTTATCTAGAACCGGCATCTTTTTATAACTTGCTTGTATGTTTAATGCATTCGTTATTTGCATAGTTGGATAGCTCTGCACCTAGACTGTTTGTGCAATTAGGCATATCCATAAACTGCAATATGAGCTTTCCATTGGCACTGCTGGCCATGGATACTAAACCCCCTCGTGCTCGCCTTGAAGTTGGCACACCCAGCAAGCCCATTTCCATCCATTATTGAAGAAAAAAGAGTTCTCAAGTGTTCCTTCTTTCAAGGACTCTTTTATTCTACCATTTTGCAGCTCTGCAAAAATAAATAAATAATAATCATGGAAAAGTTCCATAGTTACCTTCAAAGACCTTCTTTTGAATTTGTTTTCTTCTGGCCAACATGGCTACCTTTGCTTTTTGTTTTTGTGTTGTCATTCATACATTGTCTCTCTGTCTTAACTACGGTAACTCCTCTGCCTCGGCTTGGACCAGCTCCACCACTACCCTAAGCACAGGACAACAACGACAACGACACTTACCCAGGTTGTATCTTTGCACATGTGGTTTTCCTCAGAGAAACAGAAGCTGAACGCCCAGAACTTTCGAAAAGCAACAGCTCATAGTTAGGCTGGACAGAGCCATTTTCATGGGATGAAAAACCTGGAATTAATGCCCATGTCTGATTTTGCTTCACTTTTATGAGACTGTAAGTGTAGGCTTAGCATGTTTGTGATGAAAACTCTTGTTATTTTTAAACGTATTTTTAAATTTAAAATCATTCAATCTAAATTTTAAAATCTGTTGTTTTCTTAAAAAGAACACTGGTTTTTATCCTCCCTGCTTCCTGCCAATAATCTTTGCTCCACTAACTCCACCATCCTCAGCAGGCCAATGTTTCTCTTTTCCTGCCCAGATCATCTTTGTGTTGCTGTCAATCTCGTCTTTCCCTGTAAATTCCTCCTTTTCTACGAAATCTTGGGTACACCTGCCTTTCCCAACCTGATGCTTTCCAGGAGTGCTGGACTACACTTCCCATCATCTCCAACCAGCATAGCCAACAGGGAAAGCTGGCATGAACTTTTAGAGCTCATCCCCTGCTGAAACTAAGCCCAAGTAGTATGTATAACTGAACTGGACACAGAATTTTCACCATTTACTTTAAAAAACCCCAACAACCCCATCTTCATTCTATCCCTCTTTTCTCCCCCAGTGCCCCTCCCCCCAGTATCACCAGTGCTATTTCCTTCTCTGGGATGCCTGGAAGGAATGCATATATGATCTCGGTTGTCTGCATGCTGTGATCCCACAGAAGGAAAAACCCAAGAATGTGCCTTCTGGAACAGAACTCAGCCTTGTCTTCCTATTTTCCTTCCCTAAAATCAAGTTTCTAGCTCTTATGACTGAAAAGTAGATGGGCAATGTCTGCTGAGGTCACAGAAAGCGAACAAGATTTCCAGAGTTACCTTCAGTGTCCTGAATTGCTCCCTGCCCTCTCCCCATTGCTAGCAAAATCAGAATAAATTATCACACACAATGAACAATGCACACTGGAACTGGTTACCCAACCCGTCTCACTTCTTCGGAAGCCGCCTTATACCGAGTGAGCCCATGGGTCCATCTAGCTCAGGACTGTCAACTGCCAGCGGCTCTCCAAGGTTTCAGGCAGGATTCTTTCCTGGCCTTACCTAGAGATGACAGGGATTGAACCTGGGACCTTCTGCATGCAAAGCAGGCACTCGAATGCTGAGCTACAGCTCCTGCTTATGCTTATCTCTTGCCTCTCCCTAGGGCAGTGTTTCTCAACCTTGGGTCCCCAGATGTTTTTGGCCTACAACTCCCAGCATGCTGCGAGTTGTAGGCCAAAAACATCTGGGGACCCAAGGTTGAGAAACACTGCCCTAGGCTAACAGCACTGGCCCCTTCACAGAGCTTTTGAGTCATGCCTGGCTTCCCACCCAGCATGGGATTGGCCCCCTGACACCTCACCCACACCCTTCTCTCCTCTGGGACAGTGATGGTCAGCCCAGCACGTCTTCAGACTCTACAGGGCATCGCTGGGACTCAGGTAGGTATGAGGAGGGCCGGCCACCCTGCTCACACGGGTGTCACACCGTCTTTAAAGACAGCCAAGGCAGGGTGAGAATCTTGAGATGCTTTTGCCAGTTTCAGCTTGCAGGGGGCCCTGAGCAAAGTGTCCTCTGGCGGGGCCCCATCCTCTGTCAGGGGTCCTGCTGGGCTTACCTGGTTGCATTCGGAGCGCTCCAACAGATGCGGGGGGGGGGGGGGGCACCTGAGTCTAACCACTCTCTTAATTCCCCAGACTGCCCCAGGGCAATGCTATGCCTGGGGCATTGTGGATAATGAAATGAAAAGAAAAGTCACCACCAGACCAGGAAAAAAAATTAAGAGGGGCCTATAGCAGAAACAAGCAGTGGACCCTGGCAGAGAACTGGCAACTGCTCACAGATACCAGGTGCCTCAGCACAATACGGCTAACACACACACACACACACACCATGTTCCCTGGAACACAGGGGGAAGGGGAGGGGAAGGAATCAGTGGCAACCACCAATTATGACTCGCTAGGAAGCCAAGCTAAACTTCCTAGACCAGGGCTCCCCAACGAGGCACTGTGGGCACCACCAATGGTGCTCATGAAGGGGTCCCCAATGTGGGGCCTGCGGGCACCTGAAATTTTTTCAAGGTTTTTATTTTATTTTATTCTATGTGGGGTTTTTTAATATACGTACATGGCTTTGTATGAAATGCATACAACTTTCTAGCAATTATACATAGGCTTCAACAAAAGCGGACCAAATATCCAAATAAGTATCCATTTTAAGTCAGTGGCTATATGCCACCCATTCATATATCGAAAGCATGGTAAGGTCCTCAATCCATTGCATTATAGAAGGTGAGCATTTATCCTTCCAAGTTTGTAATATCAGTGTTTTAGCTGCCGAAAGGGCACAGAGAATCTATTTCCCCTTTCATCTGTTACTAATTTCCCTGAAGCAGGTTAATAATTTAAAAGAGCGTGTACATCAGGGCAATTCCAGTACACAATTTATCTGTGTAATAGCCTCCTCCCAAAAAGAAGCAACTACTCAACAATGCCAAAACATATGTTTAAATGAGGAATTAGCTGTATTGCACCGCCAGCAAGTAGCTGAATTAGACAATCCCTTATTAAGGAGACGTTGCAGTGTCCAACAGACATGAAACAAAAGTTTTTGTTAAATAAGACGCAGCCTAAGATCCATAGACATGCCAGGTAGACACCAAAGCAGCGATTCACTGATTAGGCATTTTGTGATGGTGCCCACAGCAGTGTCTCTGTGGAGAAAGCCCAAAATTCAGTACACACACGCACACACATCTTTCCCCAAAGGAGGGGGCCAGGGGAGGAGGGATGAGGTCACCAGGGAGTAGCCAGACAAGCCATCAGCCCCAACAAAGGAAGACCTCGGCAGAGATCCACAACCGTCCAGGAAGGGCCATCAAGGACCATCAGCACAAAGGGCAGCCTCGAAGAGCTGCAAAGGTTTCCCTACGTCACCTTCTTCCCGGGCAGGAATAAGCCTATCTGCACGAAGGGGCAGGCATAAGCCCCCACCTGACCTAGGGGGCGGGGGGAGAGCGGGGAATCCGGGGTAGAAAACCCCTCTCCCGTCCCGGTTCGGGTTGTTGGGAACCACGGGGCCAGATCCTCCTAAGCAACAGCCGCCCAGGCACTCCGTTCTCCGCTAGGAAGCGCCGATCGAGAGCTGGGCTGAAACTGACTAGAGTATTGTCTTTGATGTAAGTAGAGTGACCTGAATGTAACCTGCTAGCCGCGGAGCCCGCTCATTGGGTAAGACGCGAGTCAACTAAGGTTTTGTTGACTGTAAACGTATTCTTAGAAGACTGGTAATTCCGACCTAATCATTGTATAAACAAATAAAGAGCCTTATTTGGGCATACAAAGGCGTGTGGTCTTTCCGATTGTACTGCGAGCCGACACGAGCTGTATTGCTCTGCCGGTTAACCCTAGAGTTGCCGAACTCACGCAAAGGATCCGGTTGCTGATCCTTCACAGTCTCAAATTCCCAAATGTGCCCACGGGTCCAAAACGGTTGGGGACCTCTGTTCTAGACCCTGATAATGGTGAAATCATGGCTGGCCCAATACATTTTGCTGCCTGAAGCAAAGAGCAAGATGGCGGCATCCTCATCCCTTTCAAGTTTCATGTAAACTGTTGTGAACCGCCCAGAAAGCTTCGGCTGTGGGGCGGTATGGACTCGATAGCCTTGTAGGCTCCTTCCAACTCTGTGATCTATGAAATCTATGAATCTATGAATGAATGAATGAATGCATCCCTTTCATGTACGAAAGCTGACTGGACCAGCAACTGAATCTTCTTCAGCACTGGTGACAGGACAGCACCCTCCACTGCACCTGAAGGCAGCAGGCTACCTTAGGGGACCCAGGGGACCCAGCTTTTTCCTCCAACACTTTGCTGCCTCCTCCCAGCATCTGCCGCCTGAGGCAAAACCTTACTCTGCCTAATGACAGAGCTGGCCCTGGGTGGAATTATGCCTTTCCCCTTGTAAATCAGGCTTATGTTACCGACACATCTGGTAGTCACAGGTGACCAGGAATTCCATGCAGACAAGCGAGGGGGCGGGGAAGGAGGCGGGGTTTGCTCCATCCCTCCTCCAACAGCCCACGTGGCTTCTGTGCTAGCCGTGGAGGAAGGAAAGCCTCTTTTCCTTTGTAACCAGCATGGAGATGCAGAGGGCTGGCAGAGGAGGGACACACTGATCCGTCTTTCCTTTGCCAGTCCGCTTGGCAAAAGGCCGGAAAAAAACAAAAATAGCTTGCCAAGAAGCTACAAGTCTACGATTTCCACGTGAGCCATGGAGGATGGGGTTTAACCTCTTCTGTGGCCAGCATGGAAATGCAGGCTACTAACTTCATAGCACTACTGCAACATCTTTTGCTGGCTTGTAACTTTTGTTGGCTTAACTTACAAGGCTGTTGCAACTGTCAGCTGAACCAATACCACTGAACAAATATGAAGTCTGAAGTCACCTTCCAAGTACTTTCAAGAGAGGGAGGGGGAGAGAGAGAGAGAGAGAGAGAAAGGCAGCCTACAGGTAGCTACTGCTTAACTGGAGACTTAGTCCCCCACCCCAGTTTTGTGGTTTTTGAAAGTATACACTATAACCCACTCCAACTGCAGCCACGCAAACACCACCATATAGCAATTCCGGGGGGGAAATGAAGCAACGTCCTAAGGACAAACAAGCAAGCAGTTATCACACAACTATTCATTACAGGTTTCATAATCAACCTGGGCAGACTTTGCACCATGTGGCTAGAGAATTTGCAAGGCATGTTAGAACCACGGAAGATACGTGAGCTCTTAAAGCAAAGCACTCATGATCAAGCTTCAGGAAACCAAGAAACCACTCAACAGTTTCCCAGGCTAGGTGAACTCAAGAGACAGAGATGTGTATATATTGCCTTGGGTGAGTTTAGGCAGAGGGGTGATCCATAAATGGAAGAGCATCCAAGAATCCAAGATTAGGCCCAAACAGGAAATAATTTAGCAGCACTAAGGGCGCAATCCTATGCATGTCTTTAGACAGAAAAGGTTCCTACAACTCCCAGCATTCCCCAGTCAGCTGGCTGGGGAATGCTGGGAGTTATAGGTCTTTTTTTGTGTCTAAACATGCATAGTATTATGCCCTAACTTGTTCAGGGTTAAGTGCGTCATGTGTGAATGCTACATAAATGCGGGTGAAAGAGTATCCGCTGACACACAGCTCAATCCTTTGCACATTAACTTGAATTCAATGGAACTTACTTCCATGCAAGTGTACAAAGGGCTACAACTCTAGGATAACCAGCTCACTTCAATAAGGCATAAAAAGGTACATTTTAAAATAATGCCACTGTGCAACCATTGGCCGCATATATTTCCAAAGGGTTTATTGCAACTGGCAGCCCAGCTCTGTTGAAAACCTGCAATATATTCATGCAATGAGTAAAGGAAACCACAACAGAAAAGGGAAATGTTGAGATGCTCCAAAGAGTAACAAAGACTCAAAATATTCACATCACCAAAATGTTGCAATGAAGACTTCTGCTCTGGTCTGCTCATCCTTAAAAAGAAGCCAGTCTTAATTTTCATCCAGTACCTATTTCCAAGAGCAAAGCTTACTCCAAGAATATGTGAACTAGTAACACAGATAAGTGCCTCTAAGCATGTGTAGAGTGCTTTCCCTTTGCCAGCTAAGAAATCACAACCAATGTGTTCTAGCTTGCAACAGGTACAATCCACACAACAGTAGGGCAGAATTCCAGAGAATCCTGTCCTACCATGAAAGAGCTGCATCCTCATGCAGGCAGCCTATTTGCTCCTGCCACAGTGGGAGTGGTTAAACTAACCAGGAATCCAAAGCTTAGTGTGTCCTCTGAACTGGTTCTCCAGGCTTGTTATGCTCCTTACAAGCCAGGATTACAAACCAAGGTTTGCTTGTGGTTTACAGTTCCTGGCTTGTTTGGAAGCAACAAGTCACGAACCCCAGTTCAGAGGACACACTATCCTTTCTATTCCTGATTGGTTTAACTGCTCCCGGTGGTGGGAGGAGCTAAGTGGGATCTGGCGGTGCAGCAAGCCAGGATCATCCAGAATTCCACTGTAAACAAACACGGTCAATGTATGGGAAGACTCTTCTTTACCTTTGAAGATAAGAATGAAAAGAGCCCCCTGCTTTGTTTAGCCATCATGGCTGACCTACTTTTCTTCCACCATTAATTTGTCTCATCCCCTTCGAAAGCCATCTAAGCCAGCCTTCCCCAACCTGATGCCCTCCAGGTATTTTGGAGTTCAACTCCTATCAGCCCTAGCTAACATGGCCAATGGTCAGGAATGCTGGGAGTTGTAGGTCAAAACATCTGGAGGGCACCAGGTTTGGGCAGGCTGATCTAAGCCAATGGCCATCACCGTGTCTCATGGCAGCGAGTCCTGTAAATTAGCGACATGCTGTGCCAAGAAGGACATCCTTTCGCCAGTCCTGAATCCAGTATCAAATATCTCATTGGGTGATCCCATGCTCTACTACAACAGGAGATGGAGCGGGGGGGGGGGGGGCAGGGTTGGTAAACAAAAGTCCTTCTAACACAAGAGCTGGGGAACCTGTGGCACTTCAGATGTTGCTGGACTACAACTCCTACCATCCCTGACCATTGGTCATGCTGGCTGGGACTCATGGGAGCTGGAGTCCAATAAGAACATAAGAAGAGCCAGGCTGGATCAGACCTAGGGTCCATCTAGTCCAGCATTCTGTTCACACGGTGGCCAACCAGCTGCCCACGGGATCCCACAAGCAGGACATGAGTGCAACAACACCTTCCTACCCATGTTCCCCAGCACCTGGAGTACATAGGCATACTGCCTCTGATACTGGGCACCTGGAAGGCCACACATTTCCCACACTTGCTCGAACATGAGCAAATCAAGTTACGAAAGCTGGGGTGGTTGGAAGGTGTGGGAAGGGATGAATGCTTCACACTTCACATACAGGCCCTGTCTCACTTGGCAACTGTTTATACTGTTGATTACATCAGCAGGCAAAGTTTAAGGAAGGAAAAGGAGCAACATATTTCCTTGAGGACCTGGTTCGCTCATCAAAGGACAAGGTGGGAGTTTGGAGTGAGGCGAGGCCTAGAATTCCCAGGGCTGCTTCTGCTGTTTTAGAGAAACCTTCCCACACATACCTGTGGTGCAATTTGCACCCCTCCAAACTTAACCTTATGGTAAGGTTGCTTTCACGGTGCAAAGCAACCTTACCATAAGGTTAAGTTTGGAGGGGGGTTCAATCACCTGAGCTGGTTGCCATTATAGGCAAGACACAGGGGGGTGGAAATACTATAAGTGGTCCTCCACCACCACCACCACCACCTTCATCCTTGTCTTCTGGGGAAAGTCCAAAAGCAACAACAACAACAACAAAAGCAAACAGGTGTGAATCCTCTTCGCAGAGGGATGATCCATTGTTTACATTGGGGCATTCTCTGGACATCATGAGCCAGTAGGAAGAAGCCGGCAAACCCCTCCCTACTCCCAACCTGCGGGAAAGGTAAATACCAGCTGAGTGGCCCCCTCCGACCTGGAAACCGCGGCCCCGAATCTCACAGAGAGCTGCGGTTACTTCACAAGGAGGGGAGGAAGAAGTGCACTCTGTACATGGTCAGACACCTGGTTCCTCCAGAGACCTGCGGCCCCCCCTCCATAGGCTCCAGAGCAAAATCCAAGCTCCTAGAACGAAGGGCTGCTGCTGCTGCTGTAAAAGCAACCGGCCATCACGCCCAAAGCCGGATTGCAAAGGGGGGTGGGTGGGAAATCAAAGGCTTCTCCCCCACCACCACCAGAAAAGGAATGGAGAGCAGGGAGGTCGTGCGTTTTCACCCCCGCCGTCGCTGCAAACCTTACCGGTGCGGGAGTCGAAGGTGACCACGAACACCGCCACGATCTGGTCCTCCTCCACCTGTTCGGATTGCTGCTGCTGCTCCTGGAGGCGCCCCCCGGGGCCGCCGCCTCCGCCCGGCTCCCCCTTGCCGCCGCTTCCCCATGCCGAGGAGGCGCAAGTGCCCCGCCATCCGCCGGGCTCGACCGGCTCAGGCAAGGAGACTGCCGGGCCCTCGGCCCAGAACAGGAGCGGCGCGTCGTCGGCTTGCTCCACCATGGCCCAGCCAGCTGCGGCGCGCCGAGGTGAGGGGCGGCGCTTGGCGGCCTCTGGAAACGGCCGATCTCCGCCCCCGGCCGGCTTCTCCCGGCCCAGCCGAGAAGGGGCAGGCAGGAGGAGGCCTCCTCGCGCGGTCTCTGGTCACCTGACGCGCCCGGCTTACTTGGAGAAGGAGTCCGGGGCGTCCCAATCCTTGGCGCGCGTGGATGTCGGGCGGCTGCGATCCTGTGTGTGTGTGCGCGCGCGCGTGCTAATTTAGAAGGGAGAGTTCCTCCCCCTCCCCACACGACAGTGTTTTCTCGGAAGTAAGCCCTGCTGTGCTCGATACTCCTGATGCACTGGATCGAAGCACGTAAGAGCAGGATCCTAGCCAGGTGTATTCCAGAAGTAAATCCTACTTTTAAAAACCACACACACAAAAACAACGACGGAAGTTAAGGCTGCAATCTCAATACCCACTTACCTGGGAGTAAGCCCAAATTGAACTCTGTGGGAGTTAAATTCTGAATGGGTTGGCGTTTATAGAGTTTCTCTCTAAGCCCCTCCAACGGTGCAATCTTAAACGCGCTTAGTAGGGAGTACTTCCCCTTGAAATCTGTGATATTTAAATTCTGGGAAGACAAGTGTAGGGATAAATATATATCCCACTTAAACTCCAAAGAGTTTAACGCAGTTTCAGAGCTGCACTGCTCAAAAAACCTGGAGAAAACTGGATATCAGTTTTTGTATACACCTATGGTGCACCCACCACCCAGCCATTTAATCCTCACAACCACCAGGTTAGGCACAGATGGGGTAATTAAAGTGAGCCTTATGGCTGAGAGAATTTGAATCTAGGTCTGACACTGTCTAACTGCTTAGCAGGGTGTAGTGTTGTATGCTTCAATGAGATGTACTCAGTAGTAAGTGGGTTTAGGAGCACACCCACTTATCTGTAAATTCTGTTGGGCAAAGTAGGACTTCTGAGTAAATGTGCATAGGATCAGGCTGCAAGTCCCAAGCTGTTAAATGATGCTTACCAGTAAATTTGGGTAGGATTGCACCCTAACAGCATGATCCATATATCAATGTTGAATTAGAAGTAAGCTCAACCTGGTACTTTAGTTGACTTGCAAGTGAAACTCACTAAGTTCAGTGGAACTTCCTTCCCAATGTGTAGGTTCAGGGTTGCAGACCCATTACTCGGAACAAGATCTATTCAACGAATTGGGAGGATTCACTTTGGGCTGCAGGCCTCATTGAATTCTGGGGCTTACTTCTGAGTAAGTATGTATAGGATTGGTCTGGCCCATGCAAGGTCCTATATGCCTTCCAAGGGTGCTTCTCTTTGCTAGGCATATAATGATAAGGAGTTTTCCCCCCTCTGTGTGCGCATACAGGTTGCTGCTGCACAAACCAAGAAATGGTTATTCCTAATACTGGAGCTTACTTATCTTTTTGGTAGATAAAAATACAAACTCTCTTTTCAGTACTGGATCTAACCGAATAACTAGTGTATACAGCACTTTGAGTTTCTTGATATTTTAGTGGTTGGGAGATATATTGAATATTTAGGAGGTGTGATGTGACCTCTTTTTATCTGTCATGGCTCCTATGCTTTTAACAAGCAGAAATTAGCATCATAGGAAGTTGCCTTATTCCAAGCATGCAGAACCTCAGGCCTGGGGGGCCAAACTGAGCCCACCTGGCATCTAAATCTGGCCTTTTATTTATTTATATTTATTTATCATATTTCTAAATCGCCCATCTGGCCGGTCGCCCGTTCCAGGGCTCCCCTGTTTGGTGGTTTCCCAGGTTTTGTGCAGTTTTTTCTCCCCATTCTAAAAGGTTGAAATGCCTCTCCTAAGTTTTTGTCAATGGCAGTAAGAACTTTACGCTAAAAGATGTCGGTATTTTGTTCTCACCCCTTCTGCCTTTGGACCAGCTCATTTTGCCTTTGGCCCTGCCCAGCACTGGAATGCAGACCCCAAGATCTTCTCCAAAATGAAATTTTGGCCCTTGGGCTGAACGAGTTTCAAGACCCCTGCATTCTAATGAGTCTGACCATTGGTCCATCTAGCAAGGTATCATCTACATTTGACTGGCAGTGGCTCTCCAGGTTTTTAACCAGGAGTCTTTCCCAACCCTACCTGGAGATGCCGGGGATTGAACCTGGGATCTTCTGCATGCAAAACTTCCCCCTTCCCCTTCAACAAGCCCCCCATCAACACATCTCCACTGAATTAGGATGAATTCAACAGCAATTACATTTTCCTGCCTTCATTTTCTCTGACTTGCTCGGTGTAAGAAAGCTGCATGGCTGTAAGTTTTTCCAGGATGAGCCATGATAAAAACAGGTGATATGCAGGAAGCTGCCCTAAAGCACCATTGGCCAAACTCTTCACTCCCAGCATACATACACACAGTCAGTGGTTTTAACAGGATGGAGATAGCAGGAAATGGTCAGGGGTAATTTTGAGCAGATGCGACTGTGCTTTTAATGCTTGCCTTTGAATGGGTAGTGCAGCGACAGTGGAGTGGTTATAAAATTAGTGGGGCATTTAATAAGGGACAGGGGTTTTTTTCCCCAGTCAGAAAGGGTTTTGTCAGAAAACACTGGGTAGCTGGCTTTGTGCCTTTGCATCTGTGTGTAGCGTGTGGCCTTCCTTCTGGGATTTAGAGATCCATGTAAAGGAGTTATTATGTGGAACTTTTCTCTGCCTAGTTTCTGTGTGTACTGACTGACTTAAACCCTTGTGTGAGAACAGCTGTAGGCTGAATGCTTATTCCTAATGAATATGAAACGTGTGTACAGCCTCATCTGATTTATATTCACTTGGAGACAATTCACAGTGAGTTCATTGGGGCTTATTCCTGAATAAGGATTCAAAGAATGACAAACTTAGTATCATACCCTTGTTCCTGAGTTTCTTCAGGGTGTATCTTTCTCTCTCTCTCTCTCTCTCTCTCTCTCTCTCTCTCTTTTAAAGGCAATTTTCTTTAAAGAGTTCCACCCTTAAAGACAGCCTAAAAGTATTTTTAAATAAAATGAATAATAAATATTTTCTAATAGAGGGTGTTCCCCCCCTGACCCACCCAATATACCTAAGGGACTGTTCAAAATGGACATCTGTGTGTTTTGAGTAAAAGTTGAAAGCTAGCTCTTAACACCTAGTATAGGCCACAAATCAAGGTGATTCACATGACCTTTTGCTACATGAAAACGAGGAATTGGGAAGATTGGAAAGGAAGCACTTTAAGAACTGGGTTTGTGTTGTGAAGAAACACATTCTAGGAAGCAGGCCTGCTATAACTGCGAAGGTCATGGTTGAGGTAGATACTGCAAAAGGCAGGTGTCTAGTTTCTACTATATGCTTTCTGTCTCATTCTAGCTGCAATGGATGACTGGAACAGCAGTAACAAACTCATCCAGAGGTTGGATTTTTCCAGCTGTGGAGAAGACGTTGAGTTGGAAGAGGAGAATAGCATGCAAGAGGAAGAGCTAAGACGTGGCACCCCCCAGAAAAGCTGGGAGTCTCAGAGCTGGCGAACGCCCTGTCCTGTCCCAGTTACCCCGCAGAGGCAAACAGATGAGCTCTCTCAGACACTTCCAAAGTCATGGTCAAGTCCCGTGTGGGAATGCAAGGAATCTCTGAGAAAGAAAACGCTCCCCTTGGTGGATTACCCTGGGACTCCTTTGCACTACGTCACTTGGCAAAAACTGCAACTCTGTGATACCCCAAATACCCCAAAGGTAAGGTGATGGCCTTGGTGATGAGCATTTATACGTATCCCACTCTTCTACTAGAAGTACCCAGAGTGGCATACAGCATAATCCTGATCCGTAAGCTTCGGCTTGCTTGAAATTTGGATGATAGGGGCTACATGTGTGAAATGTATTTTACCATTTCAAATGTGAAACTTTTCTAGTCTTAGTAGTCAGGACCCGCTGGCGTTTCTCGGGCTCCATCTGCCACCTTCGTGGCTATGAGCCCTCAACAGCAGAGGCTGTTGGTTCCTCAGGAGAGATTCTGCCTTGGTTGGGTTGGTAAAAATGAGTCCAAAGCGGTGTGCCCAGGCATAGTAGTAGTGTGTTGTAAGCAGAGTAGACGTGTGCCTTTAAACCAGGGGTGGACAACATGCTGCCCCCACCACTGTGCCCACTGCCCACCCCGAAAGAAAAGGTTTTTAAAAATTAAGGCGAAAAAATAGCATCTGGAGGACTACAGACCACCAAAAAAGTCAAATCTAGCTTGTTTGCAAGCTAGATTTGATCCTTCTAGGGCTCCATAGCTGCTACAGAGCCCTAAAAGGGACACATTTAGCTGCATTCAAGCTAGATGCTTTGGGAGACTGTGGCCCGTGGGAAGAGGGGATTCAGGGGGTGAAAATGACCCCTGGCCCTCTTGAAGTTGCCCACTCCACTTTAAACTAAGCTGCCATGGTGGAAGCATCTTGCATCCCATTGGGGAGGCCCAATGCAGTGCTGGGCACTCTCCCTCAGCTATACATGCCCTTATCCTGTGGGAGGATGCTCCAGATTTCCTGGTGCCACTTGAACTATAGTATGGGAGTTGGGTCGGTGTTGTGGGGCACCTGCCAAGGCTCACACCTCAGCAGGGTTCTCACCGCTGACCACCAGGACCTGACCTCGTAGCGCTGCTGCTGTTGCTCCTGTTACCGTGGCCACCTGCTCTCTTCCTTTGGCCCAACGAGTGAGGGAGCCAAGAGAAGGAGCAGTTGCTGCTCCCTGCTCGTTCTCCTGCCTTTTTCCCGCTGGCAGTAGTGGGAATTCTGCCCAGAAGCGGAGGGAGAGCGAGTGGGTGATGGGGTGGGGGGGAGGAAGGGGGAGCCCCCACTGAGATTATCTTGAAGCTTCCTTATACCAAGTCAGATGAGATCAGGCTGTTCAGATGTCGAAAAATATGGTTAGGAGCATAGGAAGCTGCCTTATGCTGAGTCAGACCATTGGTCTATCTAGCCCGGTATTGTCGACACTGACTGGCAGCCGCTCTCCAGGGTTTCAGGCAGGATTCTTTCCAAGCCCTACCTGGAGGCCATGGATCGAATCTGGGACCTTTGCATGCAAAGCATGTGCTCTATCACACTGAGCTATGGTCCCTCCCCACAGCACCTGGTATTCCAAGGCGGTCACCCATCCAAGTACTAGCCAGGCCCGACCCTGTTAAGCTTCCAAAATCAGGTTAGCTTCCAAGTCAGACCATTGGTCCATCTAGCTCAGTATTGTTCACACTGATTGGTAGCAGGTCTCCAGGGTTTCAGGCAGGGGTCTTTTCTTCTAGCCCCACCTGAACATGCTGGGGATTGAACCTGGGACCTTTTGCACACAAAGCATGCATGTACTCCGCAGCTAAACTACACTGTTCCCCTGATAGATCCCACGCCCCGCCACCCTAAACCCGGAGCTGGCACTGTATGGGAAGACCCTAGAAAGCGCTGGCAAAAGGATATGCTTGGGAGCAAAAATTTACGTGGGATATCCCCTGCCGTTGCAAGGAATACCTTCCTGTCATATAATTGGGTTTTTTTTAGGTACAGGTATGCATGATATGATCAAAACCTTGAGTAAATGGAACCTGCCTGCAATACAGCAACAACAAAAACATGTGTCCCAGCCAATAATAGTGCTTGGGAAGACTAGTTTAGGGTACAGTCCTATGCATGTTCAGACAGGAAAAATGTCCTACAACTCCCAGCATTCCCCAGCCGGGTTCTAGTCCCCGCTCGGCCATGAAACTCACTGGGTGACTTTGGGCCAGTCCCTGACTCTCAGCCTAACCTACCTCACAGGGTTGTTGTGAGAACAAAATGGAGAGGAGGAGGACTATGTAAGCCGCCTTGGGTTCCTTGCAGGAAAAAAGGCGGGGTATAAATATAATAAGTAAATAAATATCATCAGGATATTACTTTTCTTTGTATCGAGGTACATTCAATGGATGGGATGGTTATGTTCTTGTTCTTCCAACTTGTGACGGGGAAGAACCAACATTGGTGTGTCCAGGTTGGAGTGGGAGAGAAGATCTGTTTTCTCCCCTGAGCAGCGCCAACTCCAGGTTTTGGAGGGCAAGATGGCCTTGGGGCTATCCTCCGCCTCATCACTATCAATTCCCTTCCCCCCCCCCCTGGGCCCAATCCACACAACTGTCCCAGACTGAGAGTGCAGGATGCGTCTCCATCTCCTCATTCTTGTGCGTCATTGCTTCTGTGCCCTTTTTATTACTTGTGCGCTGTGGGAGGGCAGCTGGACAGGCAGGGACAGGGAGGAGGAGCTGGGTCAGGAGGCTCCAGGGGGTCAGTAGTGGGCCTCGGCTGGTGCCCAACAATGCTGGCTCCTGATGCCGGCCCTGCCCCTGAGTGTGCCCCACATGACTTCCATAGCAAGGAAAACAGAGAGAAATGTCAGTATGCCTATGTACTCCAGTTGCTGGGGGACATGGGCAGGAGGTTCATAGATCATAGAGTTGGAAGGCCATCAAGTCCAACCCCCTGCTCAGTGCAGGAAACTAGAGGAGGGGCCTCCCATCCAAGTAATAACCAGGCCTGACCCTGCTTAGCTTTCCACGCTCAGACAAGCTGGGCCAGCATGAGCCACAGGCCTGCTTACAGGGTGCTGTCGCACTCATATCTTGCTTGTGGGATCCCGTGGGCAGCTGGTTGGCCACTGTGTGAACAGAATGCTGAACTATATGGACCCTTGGTCTGATTCAGCATGGCTCTTCTTATATTCTGCACTGTTGTAGGCCAGGGGTGGGCAGAAAGTAGTTCAGGATCTAGCCGCTGGTAGATCTCAGGTGACTTGGAGTAGACTGGCAAGAATTTTTGAACTCCAGTGGTTTAAAAATAGCAACAACAATTGCTATTTACTATTCCCCACCCCACCCCGCCATTAGACTTCTGAAATGAGAAATTGATTTTTGTGTGGAAGGACTGTGAGCTCAGCTCAGCTCTGTTACTCCAGACATTTCCCTGTGCTCAGCATCTGATCAGAGGGACCCATGTTCCTTAATTCTAATTTTATGCTTTTTGCAACAGGCTGACTATTAAGTAACAGTGGCAGTCATTCCAGCCCCGTTAACTCTCTCCTCCAACCCCCAATCTCACAACAGAATCGTACAGCTGAGAGCCGGTATGGTGCTTAGAATATAAGATGAGGACTGGAGAGGCCCGGGTTTGAATCTCCAATCACATAGCTCACTCGGTGACTTTGACAATCGCCATTGTGTGGCTGAAGCTACCTCACAGGGTTGTTGCAGGGATAAAATAGAGGGGGGAGAGAAGCACATGTGTTGCCTAATGTTCCTGTGAGGAAAGGAGTGGGGTATCAATGAAATAAATGAAGATGTATCGCATGGATGCCTCCTTATGGGATGCTTTGGTGGTTCTGCTCCCTCTAGCGTCATGAAAGCAACGCCTCCTGTTTTCTCAGATGAATAGCTGAGAGTCATGGGAATATCATCACCGTCTTTCTGTTGTATATATCAGCCTTCCCCAACGTGTCGACCTCCAGGTGTGTTGGCTGGGGATGCTGGGACTTGTAGTCCAACCCATCTGCAGGGTGCCAGGTTGGGGAAGGCTAGTATGATATATATATTTAACCATCAGAATGTAGCACGGCAGAGGCAGCTTTACTTCAAAGGATCTTCTGTCACTTCCTCATCCCAGGCTCCGATGTTGAGTCTTTGCAGGCTATAAAGACACAATCGTGATTGATTCTTTAATTGTGTTTTGCTCTCTTAAAATTTGAAATGGAGTAATTTAGAAAACCCCTCTTCATCTTCCTGCTTGTCAAGATGGATGTCTGAGGACTTGGCTCTCTTATTAGGCCTTGCCGCCAAAAATATCCTACTGTGATAGTAACCTAGCTAAAAGAAGAGCCTTTTCTCCCACCCCTGATTTTTAAATCTGTATGACTGACAAAGATCCACCTTGACAGGAAGCCGAGAGTCTGATGGTTTGCCTCTTGGTGTTCCAGCTGCGATTTGAATAGATCTGTCCATATTGTGATGGGGACCAGAGCTTAGTGCAGGGGTGGGCAACTTGTGGCCTTCTAGATATGTTGGCCTAGAACTCCCATCAGCCCTAGCCAGCATAGCCAGTGGTGAGGGATCATGGGAACTGTAGGCCAAAACATGTGGAGGGTCACAAGTGGCCCATCCCTGGATTAGTGGTAGCTAGGGTCCCACGTTCAGTCGCTAACCACAGAGCAGGTGATGGAAAAGACCTTGGAAAAGTCACTGTCTGGCTAAATGGCTGAATAGTATGACCTGGTAAAGCGTGGGCCAATGTCAAGGGTTGGCACGGTTGGGCACCTGCCGAGGACCCTAACCCCAGTAGGGGGCCTGCTGACAAGAGCTCCTTGGAGTTGCTCCTCCTCTTCCCCACTGCACCCTGCTTGTTCACCTGCCCCTCGCGCTGGCCCAGACAACGGTGGTGGTGTGAGAAGGATGCCGCTGCCTACCTGCTGTCAAGCAAGCAAGCGGTAGCAATGATGAGAGAGAGAAGGAGGAGCAGTAGCAGCTGGTGACACTACCGGTGAGAAGGCAGACTCGCCGAAGGAGGGGGCCCTGTCCTACCCCACCCCTCAGTAGGGCCACAAGCTTGCCCTCCTTATTGGGATCTCTGAGTGCGCTTACGAAAGGTTGGGGGCTTCTTTCCTCAAACCCTTACACCTCTCACGCTGACTTTGGGATGTCTAATCCCTAGCTAGGGATGTAGCTGAGCAGCCCGCAGACAGGAGCAAGGCCCGAACTGGGCCTGCTCGCGTCCGACGGGCTGCTCAGCCACGTGCGCGAGCCTTACCTGGGCTATCCGCCGAGCGGAGAGCCTGTCTTCCCTGTCCGCAGGGTCCCATCGCGTCACTTCCGGCACAGAGGAAGTGTTGCGACGGGACCCTGCGCTCTGTTTTTGGCGGGGGGGGAACCATGGCAACAGGGCTGTTTAAGCCCTGTTGCCATGGTTCCCCGCGTCAAAACAGAGCGCGGGCGGGGCTCCAGTGCGCTGGAGCAGTGGCTCCGCAGGCGGCGGAGGCGTGCCGGAGCGCAGAACCAGGTAGGGCGACGGCGGTGGGGGGTCCTCCGGCGGTGGGGGGTCCTCCGGCAGCAGCGGGGAGGGCTGGGGGGTCCTCCAGCGGCGGCACGAGCGGTGCGGACACGCTCTGCGCCGCTCTGAAGAGCGGGATCGGGCCACCGCCGCTTGGGGGGGTGAGCCCAGAACGAGCCTCAGCCGGCTCCAGCTCGGCCCCACCACTAAATTCAGCCCCAGCTCGGCCCCACCAACCTCTTTGACCAGTACAATAAGCACAGCTTTCCACACAGACTGTTTCAAATAACAAGGAAAAGTTTATTTTAAAACACAAGTTCTGGAAATAAGTTTCATGTGTAAGTTTCAGATACTCTTAAGTAATGTGCTATCTTATCCTAGTACCAATCCTCCCTCAACAACTGTTCCCAATATCAATCCCTGCACTCACTAGCTAATCTCTTAACAATCCTAATATAATCGCTCAGCTCTCTCCAGTCAGCTTCAGTCTCCCAAACAAACAGCACTTCACATTCCACCCACTCGTCTCCCTCCTGCACTCCCTCTTCACAGAACCCTCCAACCCAAAACCCCTGCCTGAACAGCGCCACAGTTTTTATAGCACAGGCTCCACCCCCTTCTCACTCTCAGCCAATCGTGTGTCATATGTAAATATACTTCTTCCTGCCCATCCTGCCACACTCACCTAACATAACACACAGATACAGCAGGAAATACATGCTCCTTGTGAAGGACTGCCAACCCGTCCTTTACTCCGAGACCAGAGATTAAAGGTGCAAAACTGCCAGCCTTAGCTCTGCCGTCTTGACCCGATTCTCTCAGGGCCTTGCCCTGGGTCTATACACTGGATTTAGCACTGAACCACAGGAGAACCACACGCACGCACACACACACACACACACACCGTGTGGGGTAAAACCAGGAAAGTTTATTCAACGTAAACAGATTACAATAAAAGGTGGGGAATGAGGGAAGAGGGAGAAAGGTGGGGGAAGACACTTTGGTGTGCACAGTAGAGCTACAAAATAACAAAGCAAATTCCTTTACTATATAACTACCCAGGCACTTACTCTCTTAACCTGGGGGTTGGTCCTCTCAGGGTTTGCCTCAGCAACAGCCCTACCCCGCGCTTCTTCACGTGCAGACAACAACAAAACCCAAAAGCCACGGCAAGCAGTATATATCCCCCACCACCACCTTTCTGTAGCTTGGCTGTCTTTGGCCAATCAGGATGAACTTCATCTGGGCTAGGTGGAGGAGAGGTGACCAGGGCTTTTTCCAGCACCTTTTCTTCTATTAATTACATTACAATTTAATCGCCATCTACTCCCGAGGAAATGTAATCCAAGAGTTCCAGTACCCTTTTCTCCAGAAAAAAAGCACTGGAGGTGACTCTTTGATCTTGAATAGAGTGCTTGGGCCCCATTTGCATGGGAGACTCTGAGGCGTCTAGTCTTCAGAAGAAGCTACATTTGCATAGGGTTCCCCACCTCCAGCTGGGATTATCTTGTTTACACGTGTGTGTGTGTGTGTGTGTGTGTGGTGCAGGAAACTGATGCTTTTTTCTTCACACTTTTCAATCGAGCCTCAACCGGGCAAAACGGGGCTGAAATCGGCCCCGCTCACGCCCGGCGAGGCCTTACCTTCTCTTCTGGGCAGCTCACCTCTCTGCGGCGAGCCACCCACGCAGCCCGCTCCAGTCCCGTCACTTCCGGCACCGGAAATGACATGATGGGACCCTGCGCAGGTGTGCTAGACCCGCATGGCGCATACTGCGCCTGCGCAGGGTCCCGTCGCGTCACTTCCGTGGGTCAAGCGGCACGGAGAACTGCTCCACGCCGCTCAGAAGATCGAGGCGGGGGGGCCGCCCCCGCGGAGAGTCGAGGTGGGGGCGCAGCGGGCCCCCACCCAGGTTCGAATGCATGGCTACTTCTAATCATATGCTCTATACAAAAACACATTATACTTACCACCTATACACTTTAAATTTAAACCCAAATAACATAACATCACAGGCTGCCAAGCCCAATTTAAGGTCTTGCTTTTAGCATATAAAGCCCTTAACAATTTGGGACCCAGGTATCTCCCCATTACCACCCAACTGGGGCTCTTTGATCAGCAGGAGATGCCCTGCTCGTGGTCCCCCCATCCCATAAATGAGGTGAGAAGGGTGGGGACTCGAGAGAGGGCATTCTCAGTGGCGGCCCCCCATTTGTGGAACTTGGTCCCAGGAGAGGTGTGATTAGTCCCCACTATTTTGAAACGTACCGTAAATTAAATACCTTTTTATTGATGCAAGCATTTGGCTCCTGATTTTTTGGTTTTGGTGTATTTCGGCCAGATTACTATCGTTGTATTTTAAATTGTTTTAGTGTGAAAGTATGATTTTGTGGTTGTTTTCTTGGGACATGTTTTATTAAGATTCTAAACTGTTCTGTGCTCCTTTTGGAGGATGGGCAGGATATACGAATTATAAAGGCGCAATCCAATGCATGTTTAGACAGTAAAAAGGCCTACAACTCCCAGCATGCCCCAGCCAGCATGGCTGACTGGGGCATGCTGGGAGTTGTAGGCCTTTTTTTCCTGTCTAAACATGAATTGAATTGTGCCCTAAATAAATAAATATTAGCACTAAAAATGCATAATGAAATACTGCTTAATGTGCTTTGCACATTATTAGTACGGTTGGGAGTAAAAGCAGTCATTCACATCTTCCTCTTTGCAGGTCAAGCAGGTGTATGTTCCTAGTGGTCTAGAACATCCGTCGTTGTTGATCTCCTTTGTGTCTTTTGCTCCAGAGTCTCCTAAGCAAGACAGCTTTCCCTTCACCTGTGGGCAAATTCCCCTCCAAAGGGATGAGAAACTTGCGATTCACTTCCTGTGCTGACCCAGAGGAGGCTCCACCAGTTTCTTCTTCAGTTAACATTAACCCGTTCACACCTGAGTCGTATCGACAGATGGTTTTCTATCCCAGTGGCAAGAGGAAAGCCAGAGGGAAGATGTGAGTGTTTTCTTACTAAAGTATCTTATTACAGGAGTAAATAAAGAAAAGGTAGCTCAGGATCTATTGGTAGATTACATACTCAGTGGTAATAGGTAATACACTGTCAATAAGTAATGGCACATTCAATCTGCTGACCTACCATGGAAAGACGGATTTAGCCAATGCTGATCCCTCTGACTCGCACTGTTGATGAGGTCAACATTGCAGCAATATATGAGCTGGGGTGTCAAAGGCCAACTGAGAAGCTTGATTTTCACACACACACACACACACACACACACACACAGAGTTCTTCCTGCATATGCCTTTATAAGATAGAAAAGGTGATGTTTGAATTGGTCTATGTGGGTCTGTCAGAGCTGGATGAGTGCTTCCTTCTAGGCCGGCTTAGGAGTCTTGGATTTCACAACTCGGGAATCAAATTTCATAAGCTTAAAATGCCACATCGCTACTCCCCCCCCCCCCCCCCGTGTCTCCAGATGTCAGGGAATTACGGTATGCATTAATGAGAAATCTGAATTGATCCTGAACCACAATATGAACCTCCCAATCTGAGGGCTGTAGCTTCTGTGGTCTTAAGAGTGAATTTTCTTGCCGTCTCTGTATGCTTATCTGCAGAAAAGCCTGTATAAATACTTTATCAAGCTTGAATAGTTCCTGAGGCTGGTGCTTAAATATTTAAATGGTGAAACTGAAGGCTCATGGCTCTTATGTTTGCACTAAGATCCTACTTCATGTAATTCAACTTTTCGTTTTAGGGATGATCCTAGCCAAAAAGGGGATCCGATGGAGCAGGGATTGCCAGCCAAGGTGAGTAGTTGATGTTCGCATACGTGTATAAATACCATCATGCTCAGTAGTTCTCTGTTTGAAGGGAAGAAACAGGGTACTGCTAGCCTAGAGCAGTAGACAAAGGAAGTATTGCTGGAGCACAAAAAGCAATCTTAATAGCTGACATCCTTCTTCTAATTTTAAAATTTCAAAGAAAACCTATAATAAAGTGTGTGGAAGGGAGAGAAAAACAAGACAACATTACAACGCGATAGTCATTACAACACTAGACAACAGGCTTGAATATTAATACAATTCAAAACAAAAATATATGTGCCGCTATACTTTAATTGAAGAGCACATTCCAAAAATCAACAAACCGGTCCCAACTTATGAGAAATGTTCTTTATTTGCTTGCTTCAAACCTTCCCTGAATCTAATGGGCAGTTCAATCCTACAGTCTAGACAGCATCTAGATGGCCATAGGATTTTTCAGAGACTCAGCTACAAGGTTGGTCAGAAAAGCGCTCCAACCTCGTAGCTGGGGATCCGTGCTCAGATCCCCCTCCCCCCCTCTCAGCTGGCATGGAAAGAACTGTGTTGGCATCATCTGAGGTCGCTAAGGGCTTTTGGGGGTGAGGAGGGGGCGGGGAGGGGAGAGGAGGAGACAGGTGCCACCAAAATAGGAGGTATCCTGGTGGCACCTCAGCCTCCTTCCCTCTTGCTCCAGAGCGCTGCATTTAGACAGCCAAAACTGGCCGTCTAAGAGCTTTTCAGGGCAGGAGGAGCACGGAGGTGACGCTTCTCCCGCCCTACATAGGATGCCCATAATCCTCTGAGGTCAGAGGGCTATGGACTTCCCAATTGGATTGCGCCTTAAATGTGCAAGTTTGATCATTTAATGTGTTCCAGCTCTTCAGCTACTCTTCTAAATGAAATACAACCACCATGCTTTTCCATATATTTGGCTATCTTTACCCTGGATTGCTATAATAAAATTATAGATCAATTCTCAAGATTCTTTCTAAGAGTCAATAGTACTTAATCAGAGGTGTGGATTCTATGTGGGTCCTTTCATCCACTCCTATAGAACACAATATCTTGAAGATTGAACTATTGAATGATGACTAGGCATGCATATTCAGGACATTTCTAAACCACCCAATTGCCAAAGGCAGTTCCAGGGCAGTGTACATAAAATTATACAAACAATATAATATAACTATAAAAATTAAACAGAGGCATAAAAAGACATAAAACCATGTAAATATGCCTGCTGCTTTCCTAAACCTCCCTATTCAGAGTAAGTTCCATTGAATTTAGTGGGACTCACTTCTGAGTCAACCAAAGTACTAGAAAGTAAATCTTGGTTGAACTTATTTCTGAGTAATCATCCGTAGAAATCTTGCTGTTAGGGTGCAATCCTGTGCACATTTACTAGTAAGCACCACATTTAGTAAGCACCATCTAACAGTCTGGGACTTGCAGCCCAATTCTATCCATGTTTACTCAGAAGTCCCACCTTACTTGCAAGTAAGTATGCCTGCATACCTAAAACTACTTACTACAAAATGACTGGGTTCAGGCAACACGATAACCCACGTTCAAGGGTTGAGCATGGGTTGAGTGTGGGTTGCTGTTGAAATGTGGGCTATTGTGTTGTCTGAACCCAGCTGTGCTAACAAGCCAGGGCTTGTTAATCTTGAACAACCCATGAATAGAACCCATGGTTTGTTGTTGGGTTGTGAACTGTGGGTTATTCACAATGGTTTGTTATCTTGGCTGGGTTCAGACAACATGATAACCCAAGTTTCAACAACAACCTGCAGTTCAGTGACAACTCTCACTCAACTCATACTCAACCCTTGAGTGTGGGTTATCGTGTTGTCTGAACCCAGTCAGTGTGTCCCATTGAAACATACTGCACTACATTCAGTGCAGTGGCCAACAAAGTTTCAGACCCAGATTTAAATCCTCACTTGACCATAAAGCTCACATTGGGTGATTCATGGCATCTGCACCTAATATCAATATTTTGTTTTAGTACAAAGATTTTCACGTATATTCTCGGTTAGTAAATTCTGATACAAATTGAGATGATCTCCACGTCCCAGATTCATGTGCAGATCAGGACTTAGCAATCCACTGGCTTTCATACTTCCTAAACATTCTGAGATGGTTCTCTGCACAAAACAACAAAGCAAATGAAAATGCAGTTAGTGCTGTGTTCTCTGAGTGAAATTACCTTGAGATATATGTATTTAAATAGGTTTTAAATTGAAATATTCATGCAGATATTATTATTATTATATTTATTATTATTATTATTATATTTATTATATTTTTTATTATTATTATTATTATTATTATTATTATTATTATTATTATTATTATTACATTTCTCCTCTTGCATGGAACCCAAGGTGGCTTACATGGTCCTCCTCCTCTCCATTTTATCCTCACAACAACCCTGTGAGGTAGGTTAGTGACTGCCCCAAAGTCACCCAGTGAGCTTCATGGCCTGGTGTGGACTTGAACCCAGCTCTCCTGAATCCTAATCCAACACTCTAACCACTACACCACTGGCTCCCCAGAGTAATGCAAAAATGAGACAGGATGGGCTTATGGGTGAACCCATTAGAAAGTGATATTAGCTGGAAATAGACTGATTTCCCCATCCCTACACAAGGGGTGCGTCCACAAGGCTCCTAGCAGTACCAAACAGAAGGCATTATGTGTCTCTTCTATGGAAGGATTACAAGTGGAAAATGCCATTCTCCCCCTCCCCTTGTAAAATTCTGTGAATGAGGCAGGATGATGGCACAATTAAAGCCTCATCTGGAAGCATCCAGAGTAGCACTTCATGGAACTTGAACCACTTCAGATTCCCATCATGTGTGTTTTGCTCCTTGCTATGCAAATCAGAGCAGGTGGAAAGCTGTGAAATGTTAAGGAGAAAGGATCTAGTAAGCCGAGAGGGGATCTAGTAAGCTGGGAAGAAAGCTAGTCTACTAGAACCCTTTTCCCATGTGTAACTTTCCATATGTAGAAGTTTATATGTGGGTGGGTGGCATGGGGGGTGAGAACACTGCCTCCTCCTCACTCCCTCTCTGGCATTCTGCAGTGGTATAGACCTGACAATTTCTCATGCTTTTTCTGCACGTGTAGTAGATCAGCCCCAAATGTTTTCCTCTTATCCTTATTGCAATTGACTGTGTTAATTACCAGGAGAGAAATTAAGCAAATCGAAAAAACCTTAATTGAAAAGCTAATGAAGATAAAGCTTATTGAGAGGGGTTTTTTGTTTGTTTTTTTGTGGGGGAGGAAGCTGCGAACCTTACTGAGCATTAGATAAATATCTCCTGCTGTCTGTCCTTGGTGTTCTGGTGCATGAATCTCTCCTCTGCCTCCTTCCCTCTTGAGTCATGTACACAATTACTAGTGTTTACAAGATGGATTTTTTGCTTTCCAGTAGGATATTTTTAAGGGATAAAGCAGCATCGCCCTCTTCTGGAGAGAATCCAGACTGATTCTACAGGGTGGTTTATCTCTGGTATCATTTCTTTTTCCCTTGGAAAAAACTGGGGGTGACACAACCTCTTTTAGAGAAGCTCTCAGGGGTTAGGATTAGGGTGGGACCAATGGTGGATAGAGCCAAAGGCAAAAGGAGCAGGGCCAAAAATATCCAAAATACCAGCATATTTTAGCTTAAAGCTCTTACTGCCAGTAACTAAGTCTTAGGTGAGGCATTTCAACCTTGTAGAATGTGGGGGAAATGAACAAAAGCTGAGAAACCATCAAATGATTTGTGGTTGGGAGAAAGGGGGTGGAGCCAGGGAAGGGAATGTGGCCTTCTGGGGACTTCTGGAGGGCCGAATTTGACCACCACCCCCGACCTGGGGTTCTGCACCTCTGCTTTAAACCTTGATGCAAAGTTTTTTCTTTCATTCATAACAGAATAGCGACTTTGGCAGTGGAGTGTGTGTGTGTGTGTGTGCGCGTGCGGATGTGTTTAACCTTACTTTGCCCACCCACACCCACCCAGCATAGGCTTCCAAATGCATGCTTTACCCTTGTCAAGAAGCATTTAGCACTGTTTCCCCCAAGCAGGGTTCTATTTTTTCCATAAGTGGAAAAGCATCATATGGTGCATTGCCCTAAGACTGAACTTGTGAATCCCGCAAGGTGGAATGAAACCACGGCTCTGTTGGCCAACCTCCATGCTCCTGTCCAGTGTCTGACATTTCCAGTTCAAGGGTCTCTTCTACCCTAGGGCTAGGAATGGGATTCTGCCTGAGATCCTGAAGAACAGCTGCCAGTTAAGGTAGACCCACAGGGCTAGAGGGGCTGATGGCTTGATTTGGGGGGTATTAGGCAGCACTTTCTATCCTGTTACTGTTACAACAGATAATTTGGGTGCTAGATTTCCTCTGAGGAGAGGCTAACCCCACACTCTTATGAAAGGTTTTGGGATCTTTGGCTGAGGTAAAACATGCGCTGCTGGGTGGAGTATGTGCTTTCCCCTTTTACACTTAAACAAACCTACACACACAGACTCCAGAAACAAAAGTGTTGTTTTATTAAAGAGGAAATACAGAAGAGGTGCAGTGTCTCACTTGGTAAAGCAAACCCAGTGATTTCAGGCAGCAAAATATCCTTACACTATAGTTCAAACACACTCTGTATTCTGGAAAGGAAAAAGAGTCCCTTTTTGCCCTGATAGCCTAAATAGAAGAAGGGGTGGAAGAAAGGCTTCTGTCTAAAGGGATAGAAAGAAGTCCCGGTTACTACCTGTCCACAGAGGCTCCTGCAGTGAATCTCCAGCTGTCGCTCAGGTGGAGGCCAAAGGTGTTTGAGAGGTCTGTGTTCCAAGCTTCAGTTGAATGACTTAGGATGACTCTCTCGGCATCCACACCCACCCATTGCTAAAAACTCTTGGTTTTTATACCCTTTCTTCTGCCTTCTTGGAGAAATGAGAGCAGCAGGGCCAATCTCTGTCCCCCTAATATCCTTAATCCTGCTGATTGCCCTATTCTTTGTGTGCTGATGGCCCTTGATGGGTGTCATAAGGAAAACCTTTTTGTTGGTCTGCCTACCTGATGGGTTGCCTGATGAATCAAACTGCTGGTTGAATCTGCCTTTCTGGAGGATTTTCCTCCTTACCTGATGACTTGAAGAGTGGGACCCTAGTGGGGTCCAGTGGGGTCTGGGGGGAGGGAACATTTCTTTTCCTGAGAATTCTCCTGTGCCCTTGGGCTAGGATTAGTCAAATCACTGCAAGCCACCATTCCTTGCCCACTCATGCCGTTAGGCCTCAGTCACTCTCCATTCAAAGCTTCAGTTTGCAGCCTGTGTGCTGGCTCTGATGGAGGGCTGCTTCTTTTCTCCCAAATCTCTGCTTACCCAAGGTCCTTGCTGTGGACTTCCCTGGGAACTATCATGATGATGATGATGATGATGATGATGATGATGATGATAGTTCCCAGGGAAGTCCACAGCAAGGACACAACAATCCAGTGATTATAACTATATCCCATCCTAACATTCAGATGCCGCCAAGTTTAGTAAGACTACTGAAAACTTGTGCTATTCCAGACCCAAACATAAGCTATTCCAGACCCAGTTAAACGATGGAATTCACTTCTACAAGGGTGTAGTGATGGCCACCAATTTGGATGGCTTTAAAAAGGGGATTGAACAAATTCCTGGAGGAGAAGGCTACCAATGGCTACTAGTCCTGATGGCTATATGCTATCTCCAGTATTAGGGGCAGTGTGCCTACGTACAGTACACCAGTTGCTGGGGAACATGGGCAGGAGGGTGCTGTTGTGCTCATGTCCTGCTTGTGGGCTTCCCATGGGCAGCTAGTTGGCCACTGTGACAACAGAATGCTGGACAAGATGGACCCTTGGTCTGATCCAGCACGGCTGCTCTTATGTTCTTAACTAGTCAGACTTTCATGCATTTGGAATGCTGGTATTGTAGGATCCTAGAAAGCTACCTTATACCCAGTCATACAGTTTGCCCATCTAACCCACTAATGTCTACTCCTTGGCAGCAATCCTCAAGGGCCTTGGACAGATGTCTTTCCCATGAGCTTGCACCTGATCCTTCTAAACACACAAGAAACAACCAAATTATATTTCTGGATGGAACGGCCTTATCATGGCAATCTAAAAAAACAGTATGTTGATTGCACTGAAAAACCCAAGAGAGCTCTTTTCTCTGAAGCAATTTATGAGTAAGAACATCAGTTCATTAAGGCACAATGTACTGCCTTATATGTACTGTAGGAGTGGGCAGATCTGGATCTACTGGTAGTACTCTGGGTGACTTGCAGTAGACTGGCAAGTGTCTCCAACTCCCAATTGTTTGACAGCTATTTTAAAGACTAAGAGCTCAATCCTATGCATGTTTGTTTAGACAGGGAAAAAAGGCATACAGCTCCCAGCATTCCTCAGCCACCATGGCTGGCTTGGACTGCTGGGAGTTGTAGGCCTTTTTTCTGTCTAAACATGCATAGGATCGTGCCCTAAATTAGAATCCCCGATCTGTAAAAACTCAGATGCAGGCTTGATCCTCTTTTAGCTGGATATTCCAGGGATTGAAACTGGGACCTTCAATGGTGCTCTACTGCTGAGCTCCTGTCCCTCCCCTGAAGGCTTTTTTTGTAGCTTCGCTTATACTCCATCTTGTTGGCCAAGAATCCCCACGGTAACCAATAGTATATAGAAATTAAAGATTTAATTTAATTAAAGCGGTGAGCAACTTATGGCCCTCTAGATGCTGTTGGTCTACAACTCCCATCAGCCCTCACCAGCATAGTTGGTGACGAGGGATCATGGGAGCTGAAGTCCAACATCTGGGGGACTGCAAGTTGCCCATCCCCAATATAAATCCTAAACACAACAACAAGGGAAAACGGGCAGTGCCCGTGCATCCTTCAGCTACACCAATGGAATAAAAAAGACTCTGACCTGTTCCCTGAACCTTAAGTTGGATGTAGCGAAGTTATTCTTATGGGGATAATCACTCCACAACATAGGGGTAGGCAACCTGTTGCCCTCCAGATGTTTCAGACTACAACTCCCATAATTCCTGACCATTGGCCATGCTGGCTGCGGATTATGGGAGCTACGGTCCTAAACATCTGGAGGGCACCACTGGATATTCTAAATTGAGCCCTGTAGGGCCTAGGGCCTACCCCCAAGTTGTGTCTTTCTAGACCATGCCATTAGTGTGTCTTTAAAACTACGAACATTTCATTTTAATTGAGGCAGGTGGAGAAGCTGAAGAGAGATCAGCTCGAAGGGCTTCTCTACATGAGGCGTTTAACCCACCACTTTACTGAGGCTTCTGCTTCCGGAGTTTTTGCGGGATTAAGATCAGCTCATGTTTTTTTCTGGGGGTTTTCTTTCTCTGCCCTTCTATATGTTCCATTACACAACCACTAGGTGGTGCTGTGTTATAGCGGAATTGCGCAAATACAGAGGTGTATCCTGCCATACACAAATAATACCAGACTTTCCTCGACATTCAAAAAAAGCTGCGGAAATGGTTGCAAAGCACGGGAGAGGCCCTGGAGGAAGATGACATCATGTAAAGGACCCACAAACTACCTTGAATGAGGAATCACGAGTGCACGATAAATGCCTTGTGTAGAAAGGCTCTAAGCCTGACTCTGCAGGGCAAATCATAACAAAGGTTTCCAAATGGAAGATACCATCTCTCTCTCCCCCCCCCCCCGACCCTCAAAGTTAACTATATTGTATGTTTTTTTTGTTGGTTTTTTATGTATAAATTGTTGTGAACCGCCTAGAGAGCTTTGGGGCAGTATAGAAATGAAATGAAATAACAACAACAACAACAACAACACCCCTGCCTTATAATGAGTCTGACCATTGTTCCATCTAGCACAGTATTGTATTTTGGCCCCACCACTTTTTATTTGGGCCCTGCCCACCACTGGAATGTGGCCCCCAAGAGCTTTTCTGAAATCAAATTCTGCCCTCAGACTGAAAGAGGTTCCCCACCCCTGTGTTAAAAGGTGGGAAGTGAGGGAAGGATGGGGGGTGTACCCAAACCACTGTGTGTACCCGAGCCCTTGCGCTTACCTAAATTTAACACTTTGGATTGCAAACTTGGTTAATAACTCTTTTCTTCAGAAGGTAAATATTCACAAGATCATCAAGCAGGGAAAGGGCAGCTTTCCGAGCAAACAGATTGCGATTTTGGATTTGTCTGTGTCTGGAAAAAAAGGGGGGGGCATAAGTGCAAAAGAATTTGAATGGAGGCTTTGCATTGCAGGGCCTTCCCCAAGTCCTACTCCGGCCCTGATGTACAATCTGTCCTTAACTTATGTGGGTCCTTCTTATCCCCTGCAGAGATTCCTCTTGCGTGAGAGCAACATGGTTTCCCGCTACAAGAAGGAATTTCTGGAGCTGGAGAAAATTGGCGTGGGGGAGTTTGGTTCTGTGTACAAGTGCATCAAAAGATTGGACGGGTGCGTCTATGCCATCAAGCGCTCAAAGAGACCCCTGGCTGGATCCTCAGATGAGTAAGCAAGCAGCGTAAAACAAAACCAAAAAAACCCACCACCGTACAATGAGCGCGCGCGCGCATATGCCATGATGGATTATGACCATGGGTTGCATCAGACCCTCGCATGAGCGGAAGTTCACTTGGGCTAAGAGGCTTCTGCTTGCACAGGGGGACTTCTCCATCCTCTTCTCCCCCTTTCATCCCCCTGCACATGCACCAAATCTAATCCAAAGGACCCCCCAAACGTCCGGAGCAAATCTGAGGTGGGGATGGGTGGAAGGGGAAGTCCATTCTGCCAGCAGTTCATTCTAACACCAGCCCCGTTAGTCTCCCCGGTATAGGTTTGGAGGCAACATTTGCTTCCAAATTCCCCAAAGTACCTTATATTGCACAGCCTCTAGTTGTTAATAATAATAATAATAAATATTGGTGTCTGTCTACTTTTTACATTACCTTTTTCAAGAACTGGCTAAATACTACTGATCTACACACTGGCTAGAAAGCACATTAGAATCTAATGTGCATCATCATCATCATCATTTGTATCCTGCCTTTCTCCCAACACTGAGAAACAAGGCGATTCACAGCCTTTAAAACTCATACAATTAAAACAAAAATAGAAAAATACAAAAGTTAAAAATAGAATTAAATCATCAAATATATATATATATATATATATATATATAGTCATGCCTTGGATTGAGAGCATAATTCGTTCCGGAAACATGCTTGTAATCCAAAACACTCTTATATCAAAACGAAATCCCCCAAAAAACATTTGTACAGAGATTTTTAATTTAAGCCATACTACAGTACTTGTATTGCAAGACGTCGCTTGTATATCAAGTCAAAAAAATTAAATAAACATTTAAAAATTTGCTCGTCTTGCGAAACGCTCTCAAACCAAGTTACTTGCAATCCAAGGTGTGTGTGTGTGTATATATATATATACACATACACACACACACACACACACAGTACAATATACATAACAGAGTAAAAACAGCATTCCATCACATCACAGGCTAGTCCCAATTGCCTTCCAAAACAGGAAGGTATTTGCCTGCCTCCGGAAGCTTTCCAGGGAGGGAGCCACTCTAGCCTCTCTGGGGAGGGAATTCCAGACGCTGGGGCAGTCACCAAGAAGGCCAGTGTGTAGATTAGACAGACCGTGTTACTTTTAAAGCCATTATCTCCATCCAGGAAGCGTCCTTTTCCGTGTCCCTCCAGATGGCCTCTCTTTAGTCTGTGTCCAATGTTGTAAATCTTGCCTTGACTTGAGACGTTTTGCTCTGTAATATTTCTATGGTCTCTCCACTTCTCCAAGCAGGTAAAAGTTCCAGGAGTGCAGCACTTCCCTGGGTTCTGTTTCCTTCAGAAGGAAGTCGCTGGAGACTTATGGCATCTTGTGTATTTGTAAATAAGCTCAAATATTACAAGTTGAACATCAGTTGGAGGCACACGCGGTGCTTCCAGAGGGAGGTGTCCTAGCGCTGCAGTTCAGAAGGCCTTGTGCAGCTGTTCCATCTTTTTTTTTTATCCCCCTTAATGGATTTTCTGCAGTAAGAAAAAAGATGGAAGAAGCTGTGGGAAAACATGGGAGGGCTACAAGTGGAAGATGGTTTCATCTGGAACCCTGTCCCCTAAAATTCTGTGAATGAGGCAAGGCGATGGCACATTAAAAGCCTTGTCTGAAAGCACCCACAGCTTAAACTAGGGGGTGCAAAACCACAGGTGTGGGGGCAAATATGGCCCAATCCAGCCCTCTGGGGTTCCTGAGATGATCACGCCTGCTTCCCCTGGCCACACTCCCTTTCCCTCAACCACCCATCGTTTGGTGGTTTTCCAGTTTTTGTGCAGTTTTCTCCCCATTCCAAAAGGTTGAAATGCCTCTCCTAAGGCTTAGTTACTGGCAGGAAGAGGTTTAAGCTAAAATAGGCTGGTGTTTTTGGCCTTGACTCTTCTGCTTTCAGCCTCGCCCACCACTGGAATGCGGCCCCCGAGAGCTTCTCTGAAATGGAATTTGGCCCGCGGGCTGAAAGAGGTTCAACACCCTTGGCTTAAACCAGTGTTCTCCAACCTTGGGTCCCCAGATGTTTTTGGCCTACAGCTCCCAGCATGCCCCAGGCTCCAGCCAGCACAGCTGGCTGGGGCATGCTGGGAGTTGTAGGCCAAAAACATCTGGGGACCCAAGGTTGGAGAACACTGGCTTAAACACTCCGACAGACAGCCAAAGTCCACTGTGCTCACATCAGAACTCCAGAGAGAGGCAGCTCCCCAAACTGCTGTTAGCTTATATGATGATGATGATGATGATGATGATGATGGATTAATTTCATTTCTATACCACCCAATAGCCTGGGCAGTTTACAACAATTCATACAATACCATACAAAATACAAATACAATAAAAGCAGCATAAAAAAATTCAATGCAAAATTTAAAACAGAATTTAAAACAATTTGAACAACTAAACAAATTCAATGCAACTTTCTTTTTTGAGCAGATTATAAAGAAGTCAGTCTGCAAGCACCTTGAAAACAATGCAGTGATTACTAGAAGCCAGCATGGATTTGTCAAGAACAAATCCTGTCAGACTAATCTGATCTCATTTTTTGATCGGGTAACCTCCCTTGTGGACTGTGGGAATGCTGTGGACATTATATATCTGGACTTCAGCAAAGCTTTCGACAAAGTGCCTCATGATATCCTGATTAGTAAGCTAGCTAAGAGTGGGCTAGATGGAACAACTATCAGGTGGATCCACAATTGGCTACAGAATCGGACTCAAAGAGTGCTTATCAATGGTTCCTTCTCAAACTGGGGAGAGGTAACGAGCGGGGTACCACAGGGCTCGGTCCTGGGCCCGGTGCTCTTCAACATTTTTATTAATGACTTGGATGAGGAGGTACAGGGAATGCTTATCAAATTTGCAGATGACACAAAGTTGGGTGGAACGGCTAATACTCTGGAAGACAGAAACAAAATTCAAAGTGACCTCGATAGGCTGGAGCGCTGGGCCGAAAACAACAGAATGAAATTTAATAGGGATAAATGCCAAGTGCTGCACCTAGGGAGAGGAAACCAAATGCAGAGTTACAGAATGGGGGACACTTGGCTCAACAATACTACAAGTGAGAAGGATCTTGGAATTGTGGTAGATCACAAACTGAATATGAGCCAGCAATGCGATGTGGCTGCAAAGAAGGCAAATGCTATTTTGGGCTGTATTAATAGAAGTATAGCTTCCAAATCGCGGGAAGTGATAATTCCCCTTTACTCGGCACTGGTTAGGCCTCATCTTGAGTACTGCGTCCAGTTCTGGGCACCTCACTTTAAGAAGGACATAGACAAACTGGAGAGGGTTCAGAGGAGGGCAACAAGGATGATAAAGGGACTGGAAACAAGGCCCTATGAGGAGAGACTGAAAGAACTGGGCATGTTTAGCCTTCAGAAGAGGAGACTGAGGGGAGATATGATCGCACTCTTCCAGTATTTGAAGGGATGTCACACAGAGGAGGGCAAAGATCTCTTCTCGTTCATCCCAGTTTGCAGGACACGGAATAATGGGCTCAAATTACAGGAACCCAGATTCCACCTAAACATCAGGAAAAATTTCCTGACTGTCAGAGCAATAAGACAATGGAATCAACTACCTAGGGAGGTGGTGGGCTCTCCCAGTCTGGAGGCATTCAAGGTGCAGCTGGACAGACATCTGTCAGATATGCTTTGACCTGGATTCCTGCATTGAGCAGGGGGTTGGACTCGATGGCCTTGTAGGCCCCTTCCAACTCTACTTTTCTATGATTCTATGATTCAACTGGACCTATGCCTGCAGGTGACGTCAAGAGCACATAATGCAGGCTGCATGCTGAAGCTAAGCAGGGTCAGTGCTTGGATGGGTGACTGCCTGGGCTGCCCACATCTGTTCTCCTGCATTGAGCAGGGGGTTGGACTTGACGGCCTTATAGGCCCCTTCCAACTCCACTATTCTATGATTCTATGACCTGTTAAGAGAGAAAAAACAGCTGACATAAGGCCCCCATTTGTCATCAAGAGCCGGTAGATGCCATTAAATATCTCTGCATTTAACGGAGCCCACCCTTGGTTCTCTGTCAGTTAGTCTGCACCTGACCTGAAAAATTGCAATCTATTGTTTCAGGACGAAGTGGGAGGAGAAAGGCATGGTGCCTTCCAGATATTTCCTAGCCATTTAGCCAGTAATCTCCCTAACCAAAAGGGTACTTGCCATTTTTTACAAAAGGAGTCTCCACTAACCCTCTCCTGTCAAATTCTCAATCTGACAACAGTATTGTAGTTTTAATGATGACTCTCTCTCTCTCTCTCTCTCTCTCTCTCTCTCTCTCTCTCTCTCCCCCCCAGGCAAATGGCTTTACGGGAAGTCTATGCCCATGCAGTGCTTGGCCATCATCCCCATGTTGTGCGCTATTACTCTGCTTGGGCTGAAGATGATCACATGATTATTCAGAATGAACATTGCAATGGTAAGGATATAGATCCCCTTAAGGACTTTGTTGCTGCACTCCAAACTAAGTGACTGAACCTTGAAATCATGGAAGCTCTGTTGATTCCTTAGCTGGTGTCTCCATCATGGCACCCGTGGGCACCAATGTGCCTGCAGACACTTCTCTTGGCGCCCGCCAGGCTCCCTGCCTTTCCTAATTTTTATTTGATTTCTTAAGATGTAATTTTTTTTAGCTGGGAGGCTGGCATGCTGAAGGGTTGCCCTCCAGGGCCATCATTATTTGGGTTCAAAAGGGTGGTTTTGTGGTTTGGAGCTCAGACTCCACCTTTGCCTTGTACTTAGGTTCTTGGGCAAGCTACTTTCTTTTAGTCTCACCAGTTTGCCTTCTAGGAAATGGGTGTTTTGTGACTGACCATGGCAGCCATTTTATGAGAGCACCCACAACAATCTCTCCAAAACCAAAAGGCCAAAAACATCTGGGGACCCAAGGTTGGAGAACACTGATCTAGATGGAAGCCTTTATTTCTCTGGCTGCCTCTACTAAACCAGCCTCAAAACTCTCTAGGTCTCAGAGGCAGTGTGGGTTTGGCTTTTAGATGCAGGGTGTGTACCCAAAAAAGAGACTACAAAAATTTCAAGCAACAAAAATTAACTTTTACTGAAGAAAAATGTTAATAGGGATTTTTTTAAAAACAGTGAATGGATACACACACACACACACACACACACACACACCATATGAGTAATAGGGTAATAAAAACAACTAGGGATAAACCCATCCAGCTAACCTAACTGGGCTATGTCCCTATTTTATCCAAGCAATACCATCTTACTGTCATTGGTCCAGTTCTTTAAATCAATTCTCCAGTTCCAGCAGCTTTGACTCCTCCTTTCTTCTAGGGCTGTGGCTTTCTTTTCTTTCTCTCCCCCACCCCTTTCCTTTGATCTTTTGCCTTTGGCTTATATCTTCTAAAATATGTTTTTTTTCTACCCAACTACAACCAACCAGGAGGGTAATTTTCTTTTTCAATTTCTGTCAACTAAGTTTCTGTTTCCTGAGTTAAAAGATGTTTTTCTTCCTTTGACCTTCAGTTGAACTTCATAAACTTGCTAGTAAACTTCCTGACCTAATTAAAAATTTGACCTCTAAACTATGAAACTGACTAGCATGCATGAGCATGCGTACACACACACACACACACACACACACACGTGATCTAACCCCATAATAACCTACAACCAATCTAAATGCCAAAAATGGAGGACAGTTCTTCTGATACTTCACACTCCCTATCAAGTGCATACTTGTTCAAAAGGCTGGGTCGGTTGCCACACAATGTGCAGAATACCCTCTTTACTCTGAAATGCATTCGAGAGAGCACTTCAGGCAACATTGGCTTCTAAGAGGTGGAAGTATAAGATTACCGTTTAAGTGCTGAAGTGAACAGATCTTTTAAACTCTCTCATTGTAAGAAAGAAGAAGCTACTTCAGGAGGAAGGGGCTGTGAACAGATGGACTTGGACAAACGAGCCTTTGCTCTCTCTGTGTGTGTGTGTAAACACTTGGTTTTCCACAGGTGGGAGCCTTCAAGATGTGCTTTTGGAAAATGTGAAGACGGCAGACTATTTCAAAGAATCTGAGCTGAAAGAGATCTTACTGCAAGTCTCCATGGGGCTGAAATATATTCATACTTCTGGCCTGGTTCACATGGATATCAAACCCAGTAAGCATTATCTGTTCAGTAATGCTGTACATTATTGGGGAGGGGCTGTAGCTGAAGGGGAGGGGCCATAGCGCAGGGGTAGAGCACCTGCTTTGCATGCAGAATGTCCCAGGTTCAATCCCTGGCATAGATCTCATAGATCATAGAGTTGGAAGGGGCCTACAAGGCCATCGAGTCCAACCCCCTGCTCAATGCAGGAAACTAGAGGAGGGGTCTCCCATCCAAGTAATAACCAGGCCTGGCCCTGCTTAGCTTTTTTCCACGCTCAGACAAGCTGAGCCAGCATGAGCCACATCTCCAGGCAGGGCTGGAAAAACCACTATCTGAAACCCTGGAGAGCTGCTGCCACTTAGTGTCAACAACACCGACTTAAATGGACCAACGCTCAAACTCAGTGAAGGCAGCTTCCTATGTTCTTATCTTCCTTTGGGCGCCAGATATTTGTGGATGGCGCACTCACTGCATTGCCATAACTGAAGTCACTGAGGTCATCAAATGGCATGCTCCTGGTGGTTCCATATGGACCTAAGGCCCAATTGGAGGCCACCAGGAGAAGAGCCTTTAGTGTGGCAGCTCCGTTTCTGTGGAACTCCCTGCCTCTGGAGGTCAGGCAGGCTCCGACATTGTGGTGTTTCCGGTGCCTCCTGAAAACATCTTTATTTCAGGAAGCCTTCTTTGGCTGACCAGCCACATTGATACTCTGTTTTTATTGATACGTATTCTGTTTTTACTGATACTCTGTTTTAGTCTTTTTATCTTTTTTGACTATTATTGTTCACTGCTCTGGAATCTCTGCAGATGTGGAGCAGTATATAAATGTTGTAAATAAATAAATATAAATAGAGTTGAACACACTGAAGCCCTGGGGGCCTCCTCCCCATATTTAATCGAGAATTGCAGCCATCCTGGTAAAGAGCTCTGGAAGGTTCCTGATGAATCTCCATGGAAGCTGCATCAATAAGTTATTGAACTTAATTAGAACTGCAGGATGATTGCTTCTGAGTAGTCAGGAAGCATGGCCTTCACTTTTTACTGAATCATTTCATGGATGGAGTACTTCTACAACATACAGAAAGCTGGAACAGGTCCAATGAAGAAAGGCTGAAGAAACAGATTATGTTTAGCCTGGAGAAGAGACAATAAGAGCGTGGGACATGATAGCACTCTTTCGATAGCTGGAATCGTCTGCTGCCCTCAGAGGGCAGGACTAGCTCTAATGGGCTTAGGTTACAGGAGGGTAGATTTTGGTTGAGCTCAAGGAGCAACTTCTCGATATTAAGAGTAGTTCAACAATGAGACCAATTACCTAGAAGATTGGTAGGGCTCTCCCTCACGGGAAGTATTCAAGTAGGGGCTGGGCATCCATCTATTGGGATGTTCTGCCTCTAGATTTCTTGCACTAGGCAGTGGGTTGGGCTAGACAGTCTACAATGCTCTCTCCAACTTCATGTTTCTATGAAATCTAATAATAACATGGCCGATAATATCCTGATTACTAGAAAACTCTGAAAATGGGGCCTGTTGTGCTTGCCTTAACTCTTAGGATGTGATGACTACAGCCATAAAATTGGTCAGAGCTCCAGCAGAAAGCAAGTTCACTGCATATGTGATGGGAACTTCCACATTCTTTCATGGTCCTTCATAGAAGGGGATCTACAGGGACAGTGAGGAATGTATAGATCAGGTGTGGGGAGCCTCAGGCCTGGGTACCAAATCTGGCCCTCCTGGGGTCCCAGTCTGGCTTTCCGGGGTTCCCCAGATAGCCCTGCCCCTATTGCCTTTGGCCACACCCACCACTGGGATGTGGACCCCAAGAGCTTATCCAAAATCGTGTTTGGCCCTCAGGCTGAAAGAAGTCCCCCTCACTGGTGTATTTAGGTGCTTGCGGAATGCCAGCTCCATTGACGGTTGTTGGTATAATTTCTCTGCATGGACTTTGCAGGCTTCAGTGCTTTGTTTCTTCTTGATTGCAGGCAACATTTTTATATGTCACAAGCTGATTGGGTCTGCTGGTCAGGAGGAGAGTGACAGTGAAGATGATGGGTTTGCTTCTTCTAATGTGGTGTATAAAATTGGTGTGTAGTTTCAATATTTCTTTGCCTCTGGACAGCTTCGTGTAAAATGTTTTCCAGCTTGTGCTTTCCAAATGGTTCCTAAGGTGCATGTACAAATCTTTCTCCTCCTAGTTAGGAGCTGGCTGCTCCGAACTCTGCACGGACCTGCTGAACAGATGGCTGTGATAACAGGAATGGGGTGAAGTGTGGTGGTTCTTAATTCAGTATAGAAACAGATTCAGCAAGAATAATTGCATGCATATAACTGGATGTGGAGTGTGTGTGTGTGTATGTGTGTGTTACGCTAGGAAAATGTTTTCAGATATGGAAGAGATCCCATAAGGTGATCCGTGGGTGGAATCCTGGTTCCACACAGTGCCCCTGTTTGATCAGGATGCTACAGTTCATAGTGATGTAGGTGGGGAGGAAAGAAACTGAATTTGAATATTGTTCAGTTAGTGGTCTTAATGCTCCATTGTGCCCCTACAACATGGCCTACGCCCTACGCAAAGTCAGTTAGCTCGCTCCTTGATGTTGAGTGCAAACTTGCCCATGGTGATACCTTTGAGATGTAGACTGGGTTCAGACAACACAACCCACACTCAAGGGTTGAGTGTGGGTTGTTGTTGAAACATGAGTTATTGTGTTGTCTGAACCCAGCTGCGCTAACAACCATGGCTTGTTGACCACAAACAGCCCATGAAAAGAACCCATGGTTTGTTGTGTTGTTAACTGTGGGTTGTTCACCATGGTTTGTTATCTTGGCTGGGTTCAAACAACACGATAATCCACGTTTCAACAACAACCCACAGTTCAGTGACAACCCACACTCGGTCCATACTCAAACCCTTGAGTGTGAGTTATCGTGTTGTCTGAACCCAGTCGTAGATGTGAGTTTAGCACACTGGGAGGCCATGTCAAAACTAAGCCATTGTGCTGGCTGAAAAGTCTACTGCAGCTTCCAGCATTTGATGACCCTGGTGAGCTAAATGGAATGAAGCAATGGCTGATGTGGCTACTCCCTCACAGTCCACATGAGATTCAGAGCAGTTGTTGGCATGGGATCATCTTGTTCCACATTGTTCCAGCTTTGAGGTGCAAATGTACCATATAGCACCTCTTCCTGCTTCTTGGAGTATTAACTCAGATGTAGGATTGACCTTAAACAATGTGGGGAATGCTAGTTGAGGACTATGTTTTACCTAAAAACAGATTCAGATGGCTCAATTACCCAATATGTTGGGCTTCTCAAGAAAAAGGCAAATTCTGCTGGGACATGGGAGCAGTCCTGTCTGTCCAGCATTGCTCCTCCTCTCTCAAATGGGCTGTGTATTTTTTGCGGTTTCAACCCTATGTTTTAGGGATCATTGAGGTTCTTTGGAAGTTTCCTTAGGGAGGGAAACAGCTCAGTGGAAGAGAACATGCCTCACATGCAGAAGGTTCAATCCCTGGTATCTCCACTTGGAAGGATCAGATAGCAATTGATGGGGAAAGACCTCTGCCTGAGACCCTGGAGAAACACTGCCAGGCAGAGGAGACAATATTGGACTAGATGGGACAAGAGTCTGACATGTTATACGGCAGTTCTTCCTTTCGTTATCAGGGGTTCTTCAATGAGAGCAGTAGTGGCAGACCAGCTTCCATGGAAGACCCTTGACGGACTGCTACCAATCTTCCTGCGCAATGCACAGTGGCAGAAAAGTGGTTGCTAGTCATTAAGGCCTCAGCCCTACAGGACTGTTGCTCGCTAGATGAAGGGCTTTGATCTCGGAGCCCTCTGTCTAGCCTAAGCCTTGTTGGCAAGAGCCAGGCAGGGCAGGAGGAACAGCAGAGGGTTGTGGGTTTTTTTTTTTTTACAGTTTCTTCATCCTCTGTTTGTGCATGTTGAACTAGATGGACCTCTGAACCCATCTAGCTCACTCGCTTTGCTGTGATTTGAAATGAGAGGCTCGTGGGTCCAAGTCCTCTCCCCTCCCCGTCCACCAGTACGCCCCCTTTCCTCCCTTCCCACCCTCTTCCAAGGTTGTGACACTGACCTCGAGAAAGGAGCCACTGGGAGGTTGTAGCTCTATCTATGGCCTGTGGGGCAGGGGGGACTCCTCAGCATGCTATGGCCCCCATCTAGAGGCCATAGGATTGCTCTCTAAGATGCATTCTCAGTTCACACAGGGCAACTCTTGGTCACATGAAACCTGACCAGATGTTGCAGCTAAGAATACACCCCAGAATCTTTCAACGTAAAGGGCTTCCATAGCAGACATGTTGGGGTTCTTCAGGGGACAAGTCCAAAATGTAGAAAGGACTCCACAAAGGTAGAAGGCTTTGAAAACCACGGGCACTTTCTATGCATTCCATGGCTCATGGGTTTCTCTCTATCAGGGGACCTTGGACATGTGACATCCATAACCAATCCCCAAGTGGAGGAGGGAGACTGCTGCTTCTTGGCCAAGGAAATCTTGCAAGAGGTAAAATGGTGGGCTTTCTTTAGGACTTGCACAGGGGGATTTTGGCAGAAAAGGAACTTGCATTCACACTTAAAATTCCTTTTCATTGAGTTCATGTTTACCCACCTTACACTGCAATTTTGATTTTGTGTAAGTCCTACTGACATAAGACTTTCACATAGGTTGTGCTTAGAATTGCAGTCTTGGGAACCCCACACAAAATTCTGGTGCCTATCTGCTAACGTACGGCTATTAAAAACAAAATAGAACCGGAGTAAGGTTCAATAAAGAAACTAATTGTAATAGTTTCTACTGAGAATATGCTAGAACTAGAGCAGGGGTTGGGAACCTATGGTACTCCAGATCAGCCCTAGCCATTGGCATGCTGTCTGGGCCTGATAGGGATTGTAGTCCAACACGTGGTGGGCTGCAGATTCCCCACCCCTGAAGTAGAGCAAATGTTATAGAGGGTGTTTGTACATGCCTATCAAACAGGTGGGCAACTTGTGGCCCTCCAGAAGTTTTATTGATTGATTGATTGATTGATTGATTGTATTTTTAAATCGCCCATCTAGCTGGTACCCGGCCACTCTGGGCGATGTACAGCATACAATAAAACAAAACAGATTAAAATACACTTATTTCATAGATTTCATAGATCATAGAGTTGGAAGGAGCCTACAAGGCTATCGAGTCCAACCCCCTGCTCAATGCAGGAAACTAGAGGAGGGGCCGGGTCTCCCATCTAAGTACTTAAAACCGTATAAAATGTTAAAATCCTAACCCACCCCATATTCCCGCCTGAAAAGCCATGTTTTTAATGAATGACAGAAGCTCATCAAAGAGGGGGCATGGCGGAGGTCACTGGGGAGAGTGTTCCACAGTTTGGGGGCCGCCACAGAAAAGGCCCTCTTCTTAGTCCCCTCCAGCCTGGCTGCTCTGGCTGATGGGATAAGGAGAAGGCTGTCCGTGGCGGATCTTGTTGAGCGGCCTACTTGATGTTGCTGGAGACGCTCCTTGAGATAAACTGGACCGGAGCCGTATAGGGTTTTAAAGGTCTAAACCAACACCTTGAATTCGGCACGGCAAACAACTGGTTTTGGCTTACAACTCCCATCAGCCCAGTAGTTATGGGACTGTTCTGACAAGCTTATTGACTTTGGGGCAGAGACTTACTAGGTAGTCTAATAGTTTTAACTAGGCTTGAATCTAATTGTGGGCAGAGGGTGTTCAAAAAATAAATTGGGAAATCTGCATATTCTAAACTTGGATTTTTAAATTATGGAAACTTTCAAATGCAAGCAAAACACTGTCAGTTCTAGAATATGCCCCTTTTTTAATACGATGAGAACTTCTAAGGGTGCAATCCTATGCATGTTTAGACAGACAAAAAGGCCTACAACTCCCAGCATTCCCCACCCACCATGGCTGGCTGGGACTGCTGGGAGTTGTAGGCCTTTTTTCTGTCTAAACATGCATAGGATTGTGCCTTAAACCAGTGTTCCCTGATCCTCCAGATATGTTGGACTACAACTCTCATCATTCCCAACCAGCATGTTTAAAACTGAACATGACCCAACTTGGGTTTATTGCCTCTTCAACTGTGCTTTAAAATTTCAAGTGTTGGGGTTTTTTTTGTCTTTTCCTCCATAGCAATATTGCCATCTGCCCAAGGCAGACATCTTTGCCCTTGCGTTAACGATCGCTCTAGCAGGAGGCTGTGGACCATTGCCTGCCAACGATACCATGTGGCATCACATCCGCCAAGGCAACCTTCCGGTAATCCCTCAGCCGCTGTCCCGCGGCTTTACAGAACTGCTTGAGGTGAGCTTCCTTTGGGGAGTTTGGGGAAAGCATTGCCATTTCCAGGCGAGGCTGGTGACTCCTGTGTCAGTGGGGCTCCTTATCCATAGCAGCTTTTTTGTTTGAGCTTTGCAGGAGCTATTCATGGTGCTGAATTCCAACCCCAAAATAGGTTCATCGCCATGGAGCACTATGGATAGTTCCTATAAAGCTCAAAATAAAAGATGCAGTGGATAAGGAGCCCCACTGACACAGGAGTCACCAGCCTCCCCTGGCATTTCAACACTTCAGTCGTGTAAAACCTCTCTTCATTTTTCTTTACCTCAGCTAATGATTCATCCCGATCCAGTTGCGAGGCCCTCTGCCACTGCGCTAACCAAACACCCTGTCCTTCGACCTTCTCTTGGGAAAGCTGCCCAACTTCAAAAGCAGCTAAATGTAGAGAGGTTCAAAACTGCTATGCTAGAAAGGTAATGTCCTTCACTCTTTAAAACCAAAGGAGGATTTGCAAGACATTGATTTGACTACTTGGCTTGGAAGCCAACTCCTCCCTTGGAGGAGAACTTATTGTCGATGCAGCTCAGGCTTATGACTAGGTTCTTCTTCTCTCTCCTCCACCCGGACTTCTGTCTTTCCCCCCATCATAGAATTCTGATGTGTTGGATTTCCATGTGCATCTGATATGACCAATCAGAGGGAAATGTACCTCTTCTTTAACAGACATTACACGAGCTGATTTTCTTGAGGGCTTAAAAGTCCTACTAGTTTAAAGTGAGGGGTCTGTGACTATTCATGCTACTTTGGGGTGGACAGGGTAGAACAGGGGTCTCCAACCTTTTTGGGTCAATGGGCACATTGGAATTTTGAGAGAGCATTGTGGGCACTCTCATAAAATGGCTGCCATGGGGTGAAGGCTTACCCATTCATAAAACGGCTGCCATGGTAGGTGTGGCCAGTCACAAAACATTCATTTCACAGAAGGAAAACTGGTGAGACTAAAAGAAAATTAACTTGCCCCAAAACCTAAATACAAGGCAGAGGTGTGGGTAAATAAAAATCGGCGGGGCAGGGAGCCTCCAGAGCAGGGCTCACCAACCTTGGGTCCCCAGATGTTGCTGGACTACAGCTCCCAGAATCCCTTGCCATTGGCCATGCTGGCTAGGTATGCTGGGAGCTGTAGGCCAGCAACATCTGGGGACCCAAGGTTGGAGAGCCCTGCTCTAGAGGGAGGGAGGAGATTGCCTGTCTCTGTGTCCATCCATTCTTTCCTTCCTTTTGCTGTTTGTACTCAGTAGCCATAGCTGTGTGAGCCTGTTTCGCTCCTGACACACCTGGAGAACCAGGGGGCTTGTCAGGGCTGTTCGTTTTGATCCCCAGGAAATGAGGAGTCAGCTCTAAGATTGTTCACAAGAGCCAGCTTTATTGAGTAACTTTAGAGTGCATACATACCCAAAACAAGCCGGGAATGGACCAGCATGGCTCGCAGGCGGCGCTCAAGGGTCCGAACCCCTGGACACAAAGACTCGGAGCAGACAGCCTCGCTGAGCAGCAACAGGCATACTCAATGAGGACTGGGGACAGAGGCAGGCACACAGGGTCTGAACACTGAACGAAGGAAGCAGGAGCTGCTTATACATTTTTAGTGTTTACACTTCAGCTAAGATATACATCATAGTTACTGGGCCTTGAAGCTGACAGTCAAGCACAACAATATTGCTAGGCTAATTGGCAGGGTGAGGGTTCTCATCGTAGCCGACCATTGGGGCCGGTGCACCTGGAATGTTGGTTCCCAGCATAGTAGGCCCAAACACTGATAAGCACCGCTCGCTTCCCATGCCAAGAACCAATTAAAGCTTGCCCGAGTCCTTTTGGCCCATCTCTTGCTCTCATGAGGGGGGCTGTATCGAAGTAGCAGGCAGTCAGCTCAAGCAAGACAGACAGGAAATGCTCTCAGAGGCCTAACATGGCTGCTCCCCAGTCAAGGGCCTAGCATGAATATGCTCAGGCCTGACACAGAGGCCAAGAAAATGTAGAGTTTACAACGCAGAGGGGCCACACGTGCCTTTCTCCACAGAAAAACAATGCACAGGTTGGAGAGGACAGAAGGCTGTCTGCTAACTTCCCCTACCTCCCAGCCTAATATACCTAATCTCTTCCCATCAAAGGCAGGCCTATGACTAGTGTATGCATGCTAGTTCTAGCTGCTAGGAGAATCCTGCAGCTCCATGTTTTGCATGCGTTCATTAGCTCTGGGCTGCTTTTGGAAAGGGTATGAAAGGTCCATCGGTCCCTCCACTTCCTTGCTGCATCTGTTTTCCTACACTTTATCGTACTCTGCCATTGGTGGCATTCTTGGTCTTGGGGGAAATGTTCCCTGGTCTCCTTTGTAATCCATGGGGCCTTATTGTTAATCGCATCTCCGCTCTTTCTCAGGGAGTTGAGAGCAGCCCGTCTCGCCCAGACCTTCAGAAGGGACCTGTCTTTGGAATGTGCCCGGCCTCGAGAATCTGGATTCAGTACAAAGCATCAGAACAGAAAGAAACACTTGGTGGGAGGCAAAAATGCCCGGTCATTTAGCTTTACTTCTGGTGGCTTTTGAGAACCAGGCTGTTCAAGTTATGGAAGACACATCCCAGAGCAAAGAGTGCCCATTCAAAATAAGAGATCATAATTTTCTTTACCTATTGCACCATGACTACAAGTGACACAGTGCTGAATCTTGATTGGTATGAGATCATTGCTGTCCATTACGTTACGACGACATATCTCTTGTTAGACCAGACTGTCCCTCTCTTTTGTCCTCTGGACTTTGACGGCCATAGCTAGTACTGCTGTGCACCATTAAACCTGGAGTTCATAGGCAGAAGAGCCTCATGGCAACAATGTTCAACATGATCTCTCTTTCAACCAGGGTTGGGCAACTTGTGGCCCGCCAGATGTTTTGCCCTACAATTCCTATCATCTTTCACCATGGGTTATGCTGGCTAGGCCTGATGGGAACTGTAGGTCGAAACATCTGGAGAGCCACAAGTTGCCCACCTTTGCTTTAAACTAACAAGTCTGTTTTCTCTCCTGGATTCTCAGAAGAGCGTATAACTTTATTTCCTTTCTCTAGCTTTTACACTGGCCTATGTTAAGGACCTCTGTGTTCATCACTAAAAAAAAAGTTGGAAATGGCCACTTGATGAATATTTCAAAGGAATACCTCTTAGGCAGCAGATGGCTTGTTCTTCTTGCAATTGGAGAAAGGGCCATATGAGGCTTTGCCATCATTCTAAACTTTAAGTCCTGCCTAAAGAGCCGGAGAAAGTAACCAGAGCAAAATATATTTAATGTAACAGTCCTAACTAATAGGATCCTTTTGAGTAGTTTTGTTGCCCATAGGTGTTTATAAAAACATAACCTGATTTGGAAACAGGTTATCTCTTTGTTTCCATATGCAACAGCTGGCAAGAAATAGCCTGGTCTTGATGGCTGTGCTTTTCTTTGTCCAGAATAGAGCACCCACTTTATTCCTAATGTGGTGGTGGGTGGCTGACATTCAGACATGTAAACGATCTGTCTTCTTGCAAGGGGGTGGGTGGGGTTTTAAGTGCACTGGAAGGGAGGTAGACATGCTTTTAGAAGGCCTCAATTTTCTGGGGACTACATTATGTAAAGTGTTATGTAATAAAATAAAGTACATCTTATGCCCCTGTCAAAGTGTTAACTTCTGATATTGTTTCGTGAACAAAACACACTGTTCTGTTTGACTAGCCCAGTCACAAAGACTTGACTGTTGGAGCAGTGTCTTTAGGGAGCTTCCAACATTTCCTTCATTATGTGTAAGTTCCCCCAAACTTTCCTGAATATGGTTTTATTCCTAGCTGCTGGACAGCACAAACGTTGTTAGCTGTTGGAACTATTCCTCCTTTTCGCTTTCTCTCTCTCACTATATTAAAAAAAGTGACAGCTGTGTGAATAAAGCTTTTAACCTTGTTTATTTAAAAGTGTATGTGTGGGGGAATTTCTTTGAGATCATGTAAGGGAAGAATGACAACAACAACAACAACTTTAGCCATGTCCACACATCTGTTGGGGCTGATTTGTAGCTGCATCTTTTAACTTGTGTAGTTGTGCCAGGCATTGGCCAACTTGTGTCTACTGGGAAGAGAATGCCATTGGGTGCAGTGTTAGGGGTGCACAACGGTATTCAGCACTTCAGAGGGGCACATCATGATATTGGTGCTACAGTCATAGTAGGTACCAGCAAATCTGGGTGCCTATAAGAGCCAAAGGACATCCTGCTCAAGGAAGAGAAAAGGCGATAAAGTGTAGTGAAAATATGAGTTAAAAGGCGATAAAGTGTAGTGAAAATATGAGTTAAAATGTTTTAATTGGTGTCCAATTAAAGGTGGCCAAGGGCCCTCAAAAACCTGGACCCGGCATTGATCTGCTGCCTGAGGCAGTCGCTTCACTCTGCCTAATGGTAGGGCTGGCCCTGCTGATAACCAGCACTGAAATAGTTTGAATCTATCTGGCACTTAGCACTTGTACTAAATAAATATTCCTTGTGCTGATGGCTACGATGATGAGGTACACAACTCCACTGCTTCCCCCTTGCTGACAATATTCCTTCTTTAGTTTCTTTTTTATTTTATGCTAAATCTCAGTGGTGTGCATTTTTTCCCTGGTGCCAAACAGCAACTCGGTAAATTTGAAAAGAGAAGGGCTGTACTTGGGACATTTTAAATATACAAAAATACGTTCATACGTGGAACGCAATCACCAAATTTCTAACAGAGCGCTATAAGTCCATACACATTTTTTTTTTAAACCAACAACTAGGATGATTATAGAGATAAGAAAATTTAGATATGCTTCTTAATCTCTGATAATTTCCAGGTTCTTATTCTAAAAATACTGATGCCTAAATCCTGATGGAATACCCTCTCCTGTGCAGTTTGGGAGGCAGAAAATGTGATATAACCTACCTCACAGGGTGGTTGAGGATAAAATGGAGGAGAACCTTGTAAGCTGCCTTGGGTTGCTTGCAAGAGGAAAAAAGGCAGGATATAAATGTAATGTAATAATATAATGCCTCCTGAAAACACTTGTTTAAGCAAGCTTTCTCTGGCTTGTACTTAATCATGATGCTCCATTTTATTGTTTCTGTATTGCTTTTATTGTTGCTGAAATTGTTTTTAATAGTGTATTTGTGGAGAAAAGAGCCTCTGAGGGTTCCTACACACACACACTCACACGCCTGCACACACACACACCTCATGTGTGAACCGGCTAGAGGCTGGGGGGTGCATAGTTCCTCTGGATGGCACCTAGGTGTCTGCTAGGCCTTTTGGTATGCAAATGTGGTTCAAGCCCTGTAGTGATGAGTCACCTCTCCCCTGCCTGGCCAGGTGAAGTTCATCCTGATTGGCTAGAGGCAGCGGAGCTACAGAAAGGAGGAGGGGAGGGGGGAGAAAGATATATTGCCAAGGTGTGGCTTTTGTCTTGGGTCATCGTGTCGTTGCTGTGGATCATGGCAGCAAGCTACGTGGAGGTCCAAGCCTTCGGGCTGGCCTCAGGATCTGGCCCCAGGTGGCTCCTGGTGAAATTAGCTGAATGAGGGTCAGGCAAAGGCAAGCCTTGAGGAGGGCTACCCATCCTGGACCTTAGGGTGGGTGTGGTAGTCTCCTCGGGTGGCAAGGCTGTGCTGAAACCAACCCTGAAGAGAACCGGCCCCCAGGTAACTAGTGTGTGCCTGGGAGATAAAAGGAATCAGGTTTTGTTATTTTGTAGCTCTACTGTCTGTGTACCAAAGCGTCTCTCTATTTTGGCTACTTCCCTCATTTCCCAACTTTTGTTGTAATATGCTACCTGAATAAACCACCTTAGTTTTTACCCCACATGGCGTTTGTGATTGCTCTGTTGGTTCAGCTCTAAATCCAGATTATAGTCAAGGCAAGTCCCTGGCAGAGATTCAAGTAGGATTGCAGTGCTCAGGCTGGCACCTTGAGATCTCTGGGGGTCTTTTGGGTAGGAAAGGGCAGGTTGTGGCGGGTCAGCCAGCCCCCCTTCCTTCACAGTATTTTAAGCTGATTGTATATATAAACTGCTTAGGGATTTTGTGGAGAAAAAGTGTCAGAGTTTCCTGCACCACACACACACCTCACTTGTAAACAAGTATAACCCCAGCTGGGGGCTGGGAAAGGCTCCCATATCTTGATGTCTCGGTGCCACAGCTATTTGCATGCAAATGTGGCCCAAGCCCTCTAGTCATGAGCCACCCCTCCCCTGCCTGGCCAGATGCTGTTCATCCTGATTGGCCCAAAGACAGCTGGGCTACTGAAAGGAGGGGTGGGGGGGAAGAATCTATACTGTGGCTGGGGCTTCGGGGTTTCGCTTTCGCGGGAGGAGGGCTTTTGCTGAGGCAAGCCCTGAAGAGGACAAACCCCCCCAGGTAAAGGAGTAAGGCCTGGGTAGTTATATAGTACAAAAACTAGCTTTGTTGTTTTATAGCTCTACTGTGTATACCAAAGTGTCTCCCCACCTTTTCTCCTTTCCCACCTTTTGTTGTAATGTTTACCTTAAATAAACTTTCCTGGTTTTACCCCACACACGTGTGTGGTTCAGTGCTAAATCCAGTGTATAGACCCAGGACAAGGCCCTGAGAGAATCAGGTCAAGACGGCAGAGCTAAGACTGGCAGTTTTGCACCTTTGATCTCTGGTCTTGAGCAAAGGACTGGTTGGCAGTCCTTTCACAGATTTTATTAAGCAGTGTATAAGTATCAATAAACAGTCAGCATGGCTGGGTGGGGTGGAAGCTGATTCTTAATCCAACACATCTGGAGGTCACCAATTTGGGGAAGGCTGGAGTAATCCAAGATTTTATTACAGCTGTGGGCATCAGTATGTCTCGGCTCTCCTAAATAAAAGGTACATGCAAAATAAAGACTTTATGCTCTAAGGAAAAGATCTTACTTCGTATGAACCATTTAAATGTTTAAAACGTTTTTAACAACATCTAAGATTTGCCCTTCCTAGCAGGGCCAGGTTATGGCCAGCTGATGCCCTAAGCACAGCCCAATACTGGTGCCCCCTCGGCCCTTCCATTGCTTAGCTGGCAAGACATTAAGACTCAGTAAGTGCTGAAGGTGAAATAAGACATTAAAAACTCAGTTTTCTTCAAGACCATCCCCCACGCCAGAACACACAACTATATTAAATATAAACTTTTTTATTATATTTAACACTAGCAGTAAGCAATATAAGCCAATTACTTATAACTAGGGCAACAGAAAGAAATACAAATTTTCATCACTGTTTTATGCATTTTTTCAAATAAAACTTTTAAGGGAAAAAATACAAATGCAAAAATTTGTGGTACTCTGGTGCCCCCCTTCCCTTGGTGCTCTAAGCACCTGCTTATATTGCTTAATGGTTAATCCAGGGCTGCTTCCTAGGTACGCTTCACTGCGATAGCTCAAGCTGGCTGAGCGAGTGCGCGTTTTACGAAAGCCCTGCAACCCAGTGTTGTGATTGCAGGATAGAGAGGGACTGAGCCTGGTTTGGGTTTCCAGCCCAGTATTTCCCACCAAAACAACCGCAGGTTGCAACAAAGGTCAGTCGAGTTAAATTTCCCAGCCCGAACCCAACGCTCGATTGCACGCAGGGGTCTACTGACTTGCTTGCAGCCACCCTGCGCTTTTAAGGACGATCTTATGCACAGTTAAGACAGAGATCAAGTCTGGGGAATGCTGGGAATTGTAGGACTGATCTCTGTCTTAACTATGCATAGGATCTCGCCCTAAATTTCGAAGGACTCCGTAAATCCTCACCCAAAATAACACTCGGATGAGAAACAGCGGGAACTCGGTTTTTTTAAAAATATTATTATTTTGGAAGTGGAAACAATGACGTGCCATCACACCAATCCGGGATTTCCCCCCAATGCTTACTATAAGCAGCTCTCACTTCCGTCCCGAGGGTAAGGGGGGGGAAATAGTTCTATTGAAACCGAGAAACTAGAACTGTGCCCCAGCCTATTTGAAAAGACTATGCCACTGGTAGAGATGGAAAACACCGGGCGAAGGGAAGGCGGAGGAAATATGATGCACAGCCCAAACTTCCGGTTCCCTATGGGCGTGGAATGGCGTCGCTCTGGCCCTTAGCATCTCTATGGTGAAACCCCTCCTCCCACCCCTTTATAGTCTTTGCGTTGGAAAGTTAAAGGTGGGAAACCGGGTCGATGCGAGGCCGGAAGTGTCGGTAAGGACTGGGACGATGCGTGCTTTTTCGTATCTTCTCCTGCTTCTCTGACGGCGTCCCGCTGCTCCTGGGGCTGGCGAGCGAGGAATCTTGGGGTGCGCCACGTGGGGGGGGAGCGCCCGGAGCTGGTTTCCAGGTCAGCTCCGTTTGGGCAGCGGTGGGTGGTGCAGATAAAGCTTTTAGTGTGTGTGCTGTTGCCTTACTAGCTAGGATCGCCTGCGTCTTTCCTAACCCAGCAACCTCTCTTACGTTGCCATGTTTGCCTGCCTGCAATTATTCAAAAGGAGCCCCAAGGTGCTCAGCCTTCCCCAACCTGGTGTCCTCCAGAGGCTTTGGACTACAGCGCCCATCATCCCTAGTAAGCATAGTCCAACGCCTCCAGGGAAAACAGTTTGGGGAAGGCTGCCTTACGCAATTCTATTTGGTACCCACGTCTTGTACTTCCGCCGCGATCCTCGTGGAACGCGCCGTCTTGCCTGTTTACGCGGAGCGATTTGTGGCACCTTTAAGGCACAATCCTGTGAATGTTTAGACAGAAATAAGTTCTATAAGTCCCAGCATGTTGGGAGTTAAGGATTTGTTTCCGGTCTAAGCATGCATAAGATTGCACCCTGAAACACATTTATTTAAGGGTCTTATTCTGACTCGGTAGCACTTAGGCATAGAAAGAGGTGAACATTATTTCCATAGAAAGATGAAGTTGACTTGCAGTCTGATCCTGCGTATATTTACTTGGAAGTAAGTTCCATTGAACCCAGTGGAGCTTTTTTTCAAGTAAAGATTCCTAGTATTATAGCCTTGGGTCTACTTGCTTTGCTCATAATTGAACTGGGAATGCAATCGCCCCAAAGCCCTTGCCTTCTGTACTAGCCGAACTGTGATTGTTCCTGCTGCCCTATTCATGAAATTATAGTCTTTAAGTCTATTCTGCGCTATATATATATATATATATATATATATAAAGAAAAGCTTTTACAGTCTTCCTGTCTTCCTTCCTGAAGGGGCAACAGTATATGTTGCAAGCAAGGCTGGCCTTTGTTTCAGCCCTGCCTGGGGCTGAGTTTGGGATTGTGCCCCTTTCACATGCAAGTTCCTATATACGTACCGATAACCCTCCTAAGCTCTTTTCGTGCATTTCCTCCACGTGTCGGGCTAACGGATGGTCCCACTTCCATTGTGGGCTGTACTACTTTCCCTGTCCCCAGGCATGGGGGGGGGGGGTCGGGTCCCGATCACGTGGAGCTCCTATGCATGAGAAACCGCACCCCTTTGCAGACTTCAGAAAAGGGCTCTGATATTTTGGTTAACTTGTCTCCAGATACCGTTCTCTCCCTGGAGCCCATGTTGTTCATCTGCAAGAAGGGTAGAGTGTGTTCTTTGATTCTGGACGCAAACGTGGCCTCTTAAAATGGACATAGGGTTGTTTCCAGTGTTAGTCCTACTTAGTAGACCCAATGAAATTAATGGGATTTCCCAGATCAACCGGGACAAGTTTAGAAACCTTTGGCATTAGAAACAATCTATTTGTTTATTGAATTGGTTGCAATGCTATCTTCTGTGTATTCTTTTTAACAAATCTAACTTTTTAGTAGTCTGGTGTATTCTGATCTGGGTAGATTCTGAACAATTATATCTCCTCACCCCATTTTAATTGTCTTGGCCTTCTCAGCCAAGCTGATGCACTGGTATGTACTAGCCCACCAAGGAGTTGGGTGAATAGAGATTGCGAATTGGCAGAGTGGTGAATCTATAATCCAGCTATATCTACTTCTCTGAATACTTAAAGAGTCCTATTGCTCTTTTAAGTCATGTGATGACAGCTGTTTGGGGTATTTTAGGGTAGGTTTAGCCCTGGTAGTAATGCTAGAGCAAGGAACCCATTTAGTTTACCCCCTGAGATACCAGGTTAAGGAGTGGGGTAAGAACTCTCCGAAGGACTCAAGGGTATGTCACAAATATGATTCACTTTAAACTCTCTTCCACGTGTGTTAAGACAGATGTAGTGGCCGCGTTCACACAAAGCAATAAGCCAGAATCCCAGAGAATCCTGGCTTGCTCATGAGCAAGCATGCTGATGCACACTGCCTGATCACTCCCTTGGGTCTTCCTACCAGTGAGAGCCGCTTCAGTAACCAGGAACTTGCTAGGAGTAAAAAGCTTATTACTGTACATCTGAATCAGGAGTCCTGGTCTGATGCTCCTCTAACTAGCCAGGGTTTGACATTGGCTTACCATTCCTGGCTTGTTTGGTAGCAACAAGCCAGCAGTTGGGTTCGGACACAACACTAATTTTTCTTGCTGATGAGATGAGCCAGGATTCTCTGAAATTCTGGCTTATTGTTTCGTGTGAACATACATGTCCATCTTAACAGTCATGGAAAAAAGAGCACAGTTTAAAATGAATCATATTTGTGACATACCTCTTGCTCATGAACAATAAGCCAGGATTCTGAAGAATTCGGGCTCATTGTTTCATGTAAAAGCAGCCACTTATATGTCATGTTTCTGGGGAGTCACACTGTTTCTCTCCACTGTTCCTTCTTTTGAATTCTTATTTCTTTTCCCCACTCTCTCCCTATGCTTTGCTTTTGTTCTGTTCTGTGGAACAAGATGCAAAAATGAAAGTTCTGTGCCATCTGGTAACTCCTGGCTGTTTTAATAACTCTGTTTTCTCTTTCAAAGCAACTAGAAAAGCCACTAAATAGAATTAAAGAAAACAGGCAGAATGTTGCGCAGGCCGCTACTACAGGTAACAATCTATTTCCTTTTGCTACATTTTTTGAAGTAGTTGACTCTGTTGATGTTGGAGATGTGTATTATCTGGAAAAACAAAGATGAGGAGCTGAAGTTGCTTATGATTATATGTTTGTGCTGTTGGGCCTTCTTTAGCCTTCCCCAACCTGGTGCTCTCCAGAGCCGTTGAATTACAACTCAGATTATCATCAGCCAGCACAGGCCATGCTAGCTGGGGATGATTGGAGTTGTAGTCCAAGACATCTGGAGGGTGCTAGGTCAGGCTAGACCAGGGATGTTGAAGAGTCCTTGGTCACGAGTCTTTGGACTCGAGTCCGAGTCCTTGGTCCAAAATGGTGACTCCCAAGTCCCTCCCAAAGCTGACTCCACGAGTCCCTATTAAAATCCATGGGGGGTTTTCCCAACAAAATAAGGTTACTTCAGATGTGTGGCTTAAATAAATTCTAGGCACAAGCCCAGGGATGTTGAAGAGTCCTTGGTCTCAAGTCCCGAGTCAAGTCTCGAGTCCCATTAAAAATATTGGGACTCGAGTCAGAGGGGGGACTCAGTCCGACTCACGAGTTGAGTCCTGGAGTCCAAGTCCCCATCCCTGGGCTAGACTAGATTACCGGTAAGTTAAAAAATAAATAAATCCAAAGATGTTTCCTGTAATGTTTAGAAAAATTTGTAGAGAACAAATTTGGAAAAAGGAATTGGGATTGCAAAGAAGAGCATGGAAAGGAAGGATTAACTTCAGGTTCAAAGGGGTCCCTAACTGTAGAAGACCCTTCAGTACCATAGGGTTCTGTATCTTGCTTGGTAAACCTAGGGATGCTCCTCTCCTTTTTTTTAATGGTTAAGGGCTCTGTCCTTTAACCCAGCTGCGTGACGGGCAGAAATCAGCAGGTGACGCTTCATTTCTTCCATCTGTGCTTCTCCCTACTGGGGAAGGCTTACCTCTTGATTTGTTTTGCCTCTCATATAGTTATTTAAAGACATGTACTTTCTGGCTTTTTTTTTTTAAGTATACATACCTGTGAAAGAAAAGTAAAGATATTTTTGTAGGTTTTTTTTTTAATGGAACCTTAATCCAGCACTATAGAATGTAGATTGATTTATGCAGAATATTTATATCCCATTTTATGTCCTGAGAGGCTCTCCAAACAGCTTACAAAAATTCTCAAAATAAAATCACACTCAAATCTAGTACAGGAACAGAAATTACATATTGACGCTCTCACAGAAGGTTAGGCTCCAAACCAATATATGTTACATAGAATGAAGAACTAAACAACTTGGCCATCTTAACATCAATCAAACAGTACTTTCTTGTCCTTCGCCCGAATTGTACCTGGTAGTGGTAACACCTCTCCTTCCCACCCTGATTTGGCCCCTGAACCTTTCAGTACTCTTGCTATATTGGAACGATGCAGGCAGGCAAGGCCTGTGACTGTTTTTAGCCCCTGTCTTCTTTCTCTAGGTATGGCGTCAATTTGTGAGGCACGAGTCTGAGACAGCGATGCCCAGCGTACTTGAAAGATGTAAGTAGCTTTTCTTGAGACAGGACAAGGGTCACACATGGTCCATCTCGGGTCATCCTATCAGTCCATTTCACTGTCTTTCGTGCTGCTGGGAATGGGTCACCTTTGAGCAGGAGTGGGTGACCTCAGGCACTGGGCCCAAATCCGGCCTGACTGGGGTCCTGATCCAACCTTCCGGGGTTCCCCAGATGGCCACGTACCCCTTTCCATGACCCCGCCCTCTTTCCTCCTACCATTGGGTGGTTTCCTGGGCTTTGTGCAGTTCCCCCCTCCCCTCCCCCCCCGCTTCTAAAAGGTTGAAAGTGATGCTTTGGCATTTGGGGGGGGGGGGGTTGAAGTGCCGATTGCTGGAAATCTGGCAGGAGGGATGGAAAGACAGTTATATCTTTCCTTCCTTATGCTCTGTCCAAAACACAGGGAAGGAGAGGCGGGGGGCTCCTTAGTGTCAGGGTAAATCCAAAAAGAGGCACGAGGAGACTTTCCTCAGCCATGGCGAGGCTTTTCTGCAGGCGTGTTGGACCTCAGGGCTGCAGGCCGAATCTGGCCCACCAGAGGTCCTGAACTTGCCCTTCAGGGTTCCCCGTCATGCCCCCTTTGCCTGGCCCCCTCCCCCTTTTCCCCATTCTAAAAGGTTGCAGTGCCTCCCTAAGGCATAGTTAGGGACAGAGAGTGCTTTAAACTGAAATATGCTGGTATTTTTGCGCCTGCCCTCTTTGGTCCTGCCCACCACTAGAATGCACCCCCCCCAGCTCCTCTGAAATGGAATGTGGCCCTCGGTCTGAAAGAGGTTCCCCTCTCCCGCCTTTCTCCTTATTGGCTTCTAACTTACCTCACACCAATACGGTGTTGTTTTTCAGCATTGAATCGTATCCAGCTGCTTGGCCGTGTAGGGCAGGACCCTGTCATGAGGCAAGTGGAAGGGAAAAATCCTGTCACCATTTTCAGCCTTGCAACCAATGAGATGTGGCGGACGGGAGAAAGCGAAGTGCTCCAAGGAGGTGAGTGTGTGCGGCTGGGGGGGTTGGGCGTAATAGTGTAAATGTGCCATAAGTTTGGGGTGTATTCTGGCACTAAATTGATGTAGGCAAGTGTCTTGTCTCCTTCGATGCTGCATACTTTAATCAAAGCCTATGTGATAATGAGAGCCAGTGTGGCGTAGTGGTGAGGGTGTTGGACTGGGACTCGGGAGATACGGGTTCTAGTCCCCACTCGGCCATGAAGCTCACTGAGTGACTTTGGGCCGGTCACTCACTCTCAGCCTACCCTACCTCACAGGGTTGTTGTGAGGATAAAATGGAGAGGAGGAGGGCCATGTCAGCCACCTTTGCGTTCTTTTCAAGATATAAATGTAATAATAAGTAAAATAAATAATGCCAATAATGTGCATCTTGTATTACCACACATGCTTTCCCTCCCAAGTGTAGTCCCCCAAGATCACTGGAGTAGACAGGTAAGGAGAAAAGGTTCCATTTCTTTTGGTTTGGAATTGGGAGCTGACTGGCCCAGGAAGGGATGTTCTTTGGCATATTGGGCATCTCCTACAAGTTCTGTTGGATTCCGAGCCTCCAAGTTATACTTTCTCCCAATCTTAACTTTTTTTGGTCCCAAGGGCCAGACGTGATGCTGGCTCCCGGGTCAGGGGGCCGCACGTGCATACGCAGGCATGCACATGTATACATATACGCATGTACATGTGTACGCACACATGCATATACACCCATGTGCGCGCACACCAGCGATCCTGATTCAGGTTGCTTTCTCAACACTATTTGCAGCAGCAGGAGAAGAGCGATCTGCATGAAGATCTCTAGGGGAGGGAGTAGAGAGTACAAGCCTTTGTGGAATTCAGCAGTGCTTGGAGGGTCAGCAGGGCACCCTTGAGGGCGGGGGCGTAGTAGAGGCATTGTGGGGGGGGGGCACGGATTGTGCACTCCTGTTCTAGTCTTTAACTATCAATGGCCCTCAGTTCTCTGACTTTCTTTCTCCTTCCCTGTCTCCTTCCTTGCCCTTCCTTTCCCTTGTGCCCCCTTCTCACACTCCCGCCTCTGCGGCCTCCGCCATTGCTGCTTCCTGTACCGCCAATCAGCTTCCTGTTCTCCGAGTCTCGGTGCCCTTGCTCAAGATGCCTTACTTCAGCCAAGCCTTTCCTGGCCCACGCTTCCCCTTCCCCATCACATGGCCTACAGGCCTGTGGCTTACACTGGCTCAGCTTGTCTGAGCGTGGAAAGCTAAGCAGGGTCAGGCCTGGTTATGACTTGGGATGGGAGACCCCTCCTCTCGTTTCCTGCATGGAGCAGGGGGTTGGACTCGATGGCCTTGTAGGCCCCTTCCAACTCTATGATCTATGAAATCTACTCCATGGCCACCAACCCTGATGCGTGTGCTGGCAGCCACTCCCTCCCCCTGCCAGCCACACTTGCGGCAGCCTTAAGAAGGTTTAACTTGGTTTAATTTTAAGTTTCCTAAACAAGCTAGATATCTTGGTAATCTGACTGTTCCAAAGTATCATCATGCTTTTCCCAGGGCCAGATTTGCTTGCCTCCCTTCTGCAATTTTGGAAGGGCGATATCCAGGGGTGTAGACTTCTCAATTTCCCAGGGGGGGGCATGGGGCTAAACAGCTGGTTGCCTGGAAGGGGCTTTGCCAATTCTGGGAAATCCTGGGGGGGGGGCCTTGAGCCCCACCAACCACCCACCCCGTAGTTTATGCCCCTGGTGATATCAGGGGGTCCCATATGATCGGCTATGTCTCTGTGGTGATGAAGTAGTTGAATCCTTGGGACATGTTTTTCCCCCCAAGTGTGGTCTTCACAGTGAAGAACACAACAGGTTACTTAGACCTATTATGAGCAAATGCCCTGGAAGTCACTGAAATGGTATCTGGAATATTTTCTGGCTGACATAAATCAGTAGGTGACAGAGTTAGTGGCTAAGTTCCTCTTTTCTGTAATAAGGTCTCGTAAGATTATTCTTTCACCCCTATTGTAACTTTTTATATTTTTAGATTGTATTTTCAGCGTGTAGGTTCTAACTATTATGTATTTTTAAAAATTGTATTGTTTTTATGGATCTGTGACCGTACAATAAATATTGATTGAAAGAAAGAAAAAGGTTCTGAGTGCACACCGAGCTCCTCCATGCAAAGAGAGATCCTGGGCCAATCAGGATCCCCCTCCACTCACCCCCGCCATTGTCTGGAGGAGCTCCTTGCATCTACATCCGTGCTAACCTAGGACCCCTTCCTGTGGCAACCCCCTCATGCATTGAAAGAATGTGTGTGATGGGGTTGAGCACACACACACACACACACACACACACGTAGCGGACGGGACCCCTCCTCCAAAGCCCACACCCTCAATGTGTACTTCACGCTCACCAAGTGCCACCTTGTATTGGTCACTTCAGACTTTTAAGCTGTCTTCTTAAACTGCGTTAGCTGATTATGTGTCTTAGGTCTTATATGTAGCTGTTCACCCACGTTTGTTTGTCTTTATTAAGAGCAGTTTGTTTTATTTGATTACTTGAAGTAGAGTGCCCCTCCGTTGATTCCCTTCTTACTTTCCTGTCCACCAGTCAGACTCTGGACACTTAGAACTTTGAATAAAAAGGTTCAGGGCTTTTTTTCTGGTGGAACTCACTGGAACTGAGTTCCAGCACCTTTTCTTCTATTAATTGCATTACAGCTTAATCGCCATCTACTCCCGAGGAAATGTAATCCAAGAGTTCCGGTACCCTTTTCTCCAGAAAAAAAGCACTGAAAAGGTTTATTTATTGTTCTAACAAAGTCTCTAAACTGATATTCAACTCAGGCACAGATAACTTGGATTTTCAACAGTTACATTCAAATTTGTTCTTTGCTTAGATTCAGGTTAAAGGCAGGCAGATGTTATACAGTGCTCTTTGTATCAACTTGGCTTGGTTACTTGAAGTTACAGTATCAGACCAGGGAACTTAACTGTCCCTGTCACTAGTCCAGAGCTTCACCTTCTTCCTCAGACAGAAGGTCCTTCACTCCCTAAGCGGAGACTCCTGTGAACTGTTCTCTACTAACACCTTCACGTTTGCTTTCTCACAACTTAGTCACTAGATTTCCTGTCTGAACTCTTCTCTTCAGCACCACCTTTCCCTGCCTATTCTACTAACCTCCCACTCCCTCTCTCACTCCAACCCACTCTCTCCCCAACTGACAACCGACTCGCCTTAACTGCCAACTCCCTGGGGTTCTGTGCTCTCTGCTTCAACCAATCAGAGCCTCTGGAATGTTCAGGTTGGCCCCTCCCCGGGCTTCTGTCTGTCACTCCGCCACAACACACCACTTATGAGAAGCTTTAAGCCACACTCTAGACAAGACCAGGAGCCTATGGAAATTTGTGTAACATAATCTGTTTTCATTGGACCCAGGTGATATTACGCAGAAGACAACATGGCACAGGATCTCTGTGTTCAGGCCGGGGCTGAGAGATGTGGCTTATCAATACGTGAAGAAAGGGTGAGTTGAATTGTGGCATGCCTGTGGGCAGGACTCCCTAACAGTACCAGGCACTTCACACAAGGAAGAGCTTGTCGTTAGCATTCCTGGTTGTCCAAGGCAATGCCAAATGCCGGTTTCCTGTATGGCATTGCCTTCGATAAGCTGATGTCTCTGTAAACCCAAGTTGTCTGCCAAAATGTAGGAAGACCAAAATGGGGGGCTATTATTTTGTTTGCATGTCCTGCTGTGTCTGGTTTTCTTGTGTCGATGGGGCCCTTTCCAGTTAACCTAGTGGTGTTGGCGGCAGATTTCCAACAGTGCCACCAGCATAGCATCGCTCCAAAGCAGGAGCAGGAAACCTCAGTCCGCAGGCCAAATCTTTTTTTTTTTTAATTTTATTTACTTTTCAAAACAAAATATAACAAAATACAAGAATAACACACACAAAAATATAACATAAACAACATACAATAAATCATAAAGTGCACCCCCCCTCCAAGGGACCAATTTATATACTTCCATCCCCTTGATCAAATGAATTCCAAATTCCAAAAATATAACATATCCTGACAAGGCATGCTCCCCTTCCCCTTTATTAATACATAGTCTAATAATTGATTCCATATATCCATAAAATTATTCTTCTTTAACTGTCCTTTTTTGCATTTGATACTACAAGTTAGTTTATCATTTAGGGCTATATCCCAAACTTCCTTATACCAGTCAGTTATTAGGAAAACATGTTGTACTTTCCATTTCCTCGCTATCATTAGCCTAGCCGCAGTTAACAAGTTCACAATTAATTCCTTCGTATTTTGGTCGCAAATAAGTTTCTCAGTTATTGATAACAATGCTAGTTTTGGACAGACCTCTAAATTTGCAGGCCAAATCTTGCCTTCTTGGGGCCCCACTCCAGCCCTCCAGGGTTTCTCAGAAGGCCACACCCCCTTTCACCTGACCACCAATCATTTGGTTGTTTTTCAGCTTTTGCATGTTTTCTCCCCCATTCTAAAAGGTTGAGATGCCTCTCCTGAGGCTTAGTTAATGACAATAAGAGCCTTAAGCTGCAATATGCTGGTATTTTGGCCCCATTCCTTTTGCCAGCCCACCACTGCAATGTGGCCCTCGAGAGCTTCTCCGAAATTGAATTCAGCCTGTGGGCTGAAAGGTTCAGGACCCCTGCTCCAGGGCAATGTGGAGAATCAAAATGGCGGCTTCCCAACCAAGCCACTTTTTCAAAAGATGGGGGTCCCCGGCAGCTGCCCAATGATGCCTCATGCTCATATTAGAAGACTTGTCTGGGAGCAAAGTGAGGCAGAGCCAAGATAGGCCTTGATGGCAGAGCACATCACCAGCAGCAGATTTCACTCAACAAATACACACACACACACACACACACACAGACACAGCTTGTTTCTAAGTAGATGCTTTTAAAGTATACAGTAACATACGATTTCTCAGGTACTGTAAGCTTGATGGTTAGACTTTGTAAGTTCAGTTTCTTAAATGTTACTTATACTGTGAGGAAAGGAAAACACAGGTCAAGCTCCTTTGCTAAACCCTAGCAAGCATCAGTTAAGTCTGTTAACTGTTAGAATGGCCTAACAGTCAGAGTGAGGGAGAATGGAATTTCTAACTTGTTGCAAGGCAACGTCCAGCATTCCCTCCACTGATTCAATCAAGTGGGTCACTCCACTGAACCCTGCCCCCTGACTTCTCAGAGAAGCTTGGTTTCTCCCTTTACCCTTTAACTAGACTATAACAGTCTATCTTAACCCTTTACTGGGCAGTCAACTTAAAAACCCTCCCTGCAGAGTTGGCATCCTCTCATCATATACTCCCAACAGGCCTGCAGTGCAGTAGGGAAAAGCAGCCCACAAGGTACCTTTGTTGTTCAGACCACTACAGAGAGCGAGCTTTGCCCAGTTTCTGTAGAAGACCAGGCAATATCACATGAGCTCTTTGGCCTTCTGCAGTTCCAAGAGGCTTCCGGATTGGCCTGGTTGGTTACCTTGCAGCCTTTTCAGACGTGTGTATATTTACTTCCTTGTTTAGGTCAGACAATGGGATATCAGTGGTGGCACTGGGCCACTGTGGTTTACAACCACAAAGGCTGAAGAAGTGTTTAGGCTTGTTTGAAAAAATGGGTTGTTTTCTTTGCTCTGTGAGCAGGATCTCATTTGCTTTTTGTGAACAGAGTCTGTTTCAGGAACAGATCTGAACCATAACAATGGGCACTGAAGTGAAATGGATGCCATTCGTTCCATAAGACAGTAGTGGTGGCGTGTAGAGGAATGTCTTGTGGGATGAGAAAGTATAGAAGATCTGATGCTGGTGTTCTGGCCTAGCATATGAGCTGTAAGCCAAGAAGCCTCCAGTTCAAAACTCACCCTCACCATGAGCTCTTAAGCCAGCCAGTCTCCGCCCCAGCTACCAATCTTCGGTTTGGTGAGGGTGGGTGGGTGGGTAGATACAAATGCTTACTCGTTTTGCAAGGCTGTCGCAATGCTGGCTGAGATGAAAACACTGGCTAAGGCCAGTGTTTTGAATATTGTAAAGCAGGGATCTACAACCTTTTTGGGTCAGTGGGCACATTTGGAATTTCGAGAGTGTCGTGGGCACTCACAAAATGCCTGCCATGCAGGCGACCTTGCCCTTTCATCAAATGGCTGCCATGGTGGGGATGGCCGCTCACAAAACACTAGTTTCCCATAAGGCAAACTGGTGAGACTAAAAGAAGAGTAACTTACCCATGAACCAAAAAACAAGGCAGAGGTGGGGTCTGAGCTCCAAAACTCAAAACCCCGCTTTTGAACCCAAATAAAAACGGGCACCAGAGGGCAGCACTGCGCTTTGCAGCCTGGCAGCCTCCCAGTTAAAAAAAAAAATAATCTAAAAAATCTTAAGAAATAAAGTAAAAATCAGGAGCGGCAAGGAGCTTGGTGGATGCCAAGAGGGGTCTCCATGGGTGCACTAACACCCACGAGCACCATGTTGGGAGACCCCAGCTGTAAAGAGCCAAATCATCCTTCCCCAACCTGGCGCCCTCAAGCTATGTTGGGCTGCAATCTGACACACCTGGAGAGCACCAAGTTTATTATTTATTTATTACATTTATAGCCCACATTTTTTCCTCTTGCAAGGAACCCAAGGAGGCTAACATAGTCCTCCTCCACCTCTCCAATTTATCCTCACAACAACCCTGTGAGGTAGGTTAGGCTGAGAGTCAGTGACTGGCCCAAAGTCACCCAGTGAGTTTCACATCTGAGTGGCAACTAGAACCCGGGTCTCCTGAGTCCCAGTCCAACACTCTCACCGCTACGCCACGCTGGCTCTCCGTTGGGGAAGTCTGAGCTATATCAGTGCCAAGTGACTTAATGGTGCTTCTTTCTTAGTTTGCTGCCTTCCTTCATGCTGTTCACTCCGTCCTGTGATCTGAATCTAAACTCGCCAAAGCATGGTAATGCAAGCTAAACCAGCAAGCGGCATACGTGTGGCATTTGCTATGCCAGAAACGCAAGCCCGCTCGCAGCTTTGAGTAACCGAATTGTAGGGGCCCCGGCAGGATCTACTTGATGAGATGGGGTAAGGGAGGGGCTGTGGCTCAGCGTGGTAGAGCACCTGCTATGCATGCAGAAGGTCCCAGGTTCAATCCCAGGTATCTCCAGGTAGGGCTGGGAAAGAATCCTGCCTGAAACCCTGGAGAGCCACTGCCAGCCAGTGTTGACAACACTGGACTAGATGGACCAAGGGTGTACATAAGCAGAGCCCTGCTGGATCAGACCAAGTGTCCATCTAGTCCAGCATTCTGTTCACACGGTGGCCAACCCAGCTGCCCACGGGAAACCCACAAGCAGGACATGAGTGCAATGGCACCCTCCCACCCATGTTCCCCAGCAACTGGAGTACATAGGCATTCTCCCTCTGATACTGACTCGGTCTAAGGCAGCTTCCTATGTTCTCCTGTGTCAGCCTTACCAGTAGTCTTTTAAAACCTTCCTTTCCCTCTAACTGTCTGTGATTTCATGAATGAACTGATGAGCAGCAACTGTTAATGGTAGCACTTAAAGCTCTGATTTAATTATAAGGCAGTAAGCTCTGAATTAAAAGTGTATGTTGCCGTTAATCTGTCCATTGTCTGCGCTTGGCTCCTGGCAGCGCTCGGATCTACGTGGAAGGGAAGATCGACTATGGCGATTACGTAGATAAAAACAACGTGAGGCGGCAGGCCACAACAGTCATCGCTGGTAAAAGCTTTTGGATGCCAAAGCTGGCAAGGTTGGCGGGGGGGGGGAGGGGGAGGATGAACCGCTGCCCAGATGTCCACACTTGTCTTTCTCTTCTGGGCCATGTGCTGGATTTAGATAAAGAGCTGTAAATATTTCCAACCCTTAGCCTGTGCCACTAGGTGTCGCTGCTGGGCACTGTTAACAAAAAGAGCTGCCTTGGGAGGGGTTGCACAGACTTCCTAAGACTGCTTCCCCAGCCTGGTGCCACTCCCGATGTGTTGGCCTGCAGCTCGCATCATCCCCAGTCAGAATGGCCATGTTGGCTGGGGATGGTGGGTGTTGTAGTCCAACACATTGGCAGGAGCACCAGGTTGAGGAAGGCAGGTTGAGCATTTGTGTGCTTTCAGAGGCCGGTCAGGTTATGTTTTTGCTTTCTAAATGGAAGGGAGCTTTGCCTGAAAGTTCCAGTGTAAGACTTCAGCAGGAAATACTTGCCTGTCTGGCTGTGCCACTGATTACAGGTTTTCACCCAGCTTTCTGCATTCTGTATCTGCCAATCTTGTAGCTACAAGAGAGACTTTTGAAAGCAGCTTGGGGAGGAGGAGGGTTGTTTTTTTTAAGTGGGGGGGGGCAGAAGGAGAAATATGACCCTTGCAAAGGGACTGGAGTGTTAATCAAATAACCACAGTATGGTAATGCCTTTATTACAGGGGCGTTGAGCTTCTTTCAGTCCAAGGGCCAAATTCAATTTCGGAGAAGCTGGGGGGAGGCTCTGTTCCTGGGGGGGGGTCAGGGGAAAGGGGTGGAGCCATCTGGGGGAACTCAGGTCAGCTTAGGACCCTTGGGCTGGATTTGGCCCATGGGCCTGGGTTTCAATGCCCCTGCTTTATTAGGACCAACTAAAATGTCACAAAGTCATGAGTAAGTTTTTGAGTTCTTTGGGACTCTTCTTCAGGTAAACAAAAAAAAGGGGGCAGGGTGGGGGGAGAGGGAGAGAGAGAAAATGTTGGGCAATAATGTCAGTGCCCCAAAGTTTGCCGTTTGCAGCAGCCTTAAGCCAGAGTGCAGACCTGCAGGACGATTGCAAGGCAGATGCCAGGATGCACCCAGAGCTACTGGGGCAAAGCAGCAATAATGACTGCTCCCCATTTTTGAACAGCTAAAATCTAGTAGTTACTCAGTTCTGTTTCCAACCCGAATGGGAACACATGGGTCCCTTGGGAGACAGAGAGCAGAGCAAAAGAGAAACGTGCTTATCTTTATGTTAGCAAAGCTGGAGATGAGTGTTGTTAATAACATCCTTGCAGATATGAACAATAATTATTATCGTCCCCTTCTCGGACAAGTAGCTAAACGTGTTGGAGTGACTTCAGAAGTGCAGCTGAAATGGATAGCTAATGGTCCCAGGCAAGAGGCTAATGGCCCAATCCCACACAGAGTTAGGCATAGCTCAGCCTGTTGATTCCAGTGGATTTAGGCATCCCGAACTCTGCACAGAGTACCTGTGAGTCTTTTTTATTTTTAATTTAGACTTATAGCCTGTCTTACACCCTCCGTCCGTGAGCTTGGAGAATCGCTGCCAACCAGACTAGACGGTACCGGGATAGATGAACCCATAATAGTCTGATTCAGGGCCAAACTAAACATTCTCGAATCATGCAGAGTGTACCTATTTGTGATAGTTTTACTTACTCCTGTGTAAGTGTGTCGCTCAAGTGTGTAGGGGTAAACCTTACCTGCACCCGTTTCCCCCCGAAATTCCACCCCCCTGATGGAAGAAACAGCCTCCCTTGACTCATCAGCTTCTTGTGTCTGTATATGTTCAATGTCTGATTACTTACTCTCTTTCTTTCTCTCCCCCCCCCCCCCATTTCCCTCCTTACAGATAACATTATTTTCCTGAGCGACTATCCAAAAGAAAAGGAATGAGGCTCTGGCTTCAGCTTTTCCTTCTCATTTTTGTAGTGCTTCCTAATTCTGCAATCATGTATCTGCCTATAGTTTCTTTGCCAAGATTAAAAATAACCTTTTGTATATATTTGGGGAAATGTGTGAGCATTCTGGGTTTATTCTGAGGGGTGGGGGGTGTTCTTTTTTTCATTTGGGCTTTTTACACCTGTATGTTTCACTTCTTAAGGAAAGCCAGTGTGTGTTTGTAATGGGACGGTGGGGAAGAAATGTGGCTTATTTTTCCACTTCTGTATCATGGCTACTCCTTCATGCTGTGTGAGTGGTTTATATGAGGGGTCTGGGTATGCAAAATGGGCAAGGCCTACAGCCACATTTGATAGCAGCATTGTTGTAAACCCCACTGGTGCTGCTTTGTGGCCAGAATCTTGCACCAGGGCAAGCTGAGAATGGTTGTAGACCCCTAAAGCTGCTGCTGCAGCAACTCCAGACTTTCACTGCTCAGATAGACTCTTCCTCCTCAAAGCCATTATGCAAAAAATTGCTGGCTGCTTCTCTCCGGTGTCCCATGTGTCCCAGCTTTTTCCATCCATGCCACCTCCCAGCTGACTGTGCATTAGTGTTAGGCTGTAAGCACAGAGTCAGCAAGAATCTGCAGTGGCACCACTCTGACTGGCCTACTGCCCTTATTAAGCCTCTAAAAAAGCTAATGTTAAGTGAAAAACTAATCTTGAAAACCTTCTTGGCATATTCAATGCTGAAAAGAAAATATTACATATGTTAATATCTTGTAATACCTGTCAATATTGTACATGAGTTTTGGGCCCCTACTTGATTTTGCCGAGGGCATGTACTCCTATTGCCTCACCCTAGTTAAACTACTCCTGGGCCATATTTCAGCAGTAGAATCCATGCTTTGCATGTAGAGGTCCCAGGCTCAGCTCCTGGCATCTTCAGTTAGGGCCCAGCTAAAATGGCAGTCCAGCTTTGCTTCCCTGTTCACAGGCTATGAGTTAGGGCTCCCTTTCGGGCAATATTTTTGAAAGGTTTTGTGAATAGGGATGAAATACTTACCTTAATTTGCTCTAGCTGGAAGCATTGCCTTCACTCTGAGTTGGCTTCGTGATGATGTCTCCAAGCCAAGTGTGAGTGAGGGCTTCTCACTCTCACTCTAGCATTGTGTTGTGCAAAACTGAATGGGAAAGGGCACTGAGAAGCAGTGGTAAGCATTGTTACCACCACCGCTAGAAAAACATGGGTAGCAAAGAAGACATAATAAAGATGACTGGGTGATGCAAATACAATAAAACCAATGGAAAAAACCACATTAAAATAATTACTTTAAAAGCAGCATCAGTAAAAGGATCTTTCGTAGCAGTGCTGGAAAAGATTTCTCTCTGCCTGTGCCTTCAGAGAGCCACTACCAGTCATTGCAGACTGTACTGGGTTAGATTGGCCAATGGTGACTGTCAAAGGCAGCTTCCTATGTCCGAGGAGAGTGTTCCATAGCCCCTGACCGCATGCCTGCCTGATCAATATTCTGCTCTTTGCACAGCCTGATCTCTGCTGCAAACCTGCCATGTTCTCGAAATCAGGAAGCTGCCTTATGCAGAGTCAGACCATTGCTCTGCATAGCCCAGTACTGGATATTACGTATGATTGGCAGTGGCTCTCCAAGAGGCTGGATCCTTTAAATGGAGCTGCTGGGGGGGGGGGGGGGGGAGGAGGACTGAGGTGGCGCCACGAGCGATCTTCCCCATGCATTATGTGATGGGTGTGGAGATTGCAGCCCACAGTTCTCCCCAAACTGCATTCTTCTAGAAGCGGGTTTTGTTTCATGACCTTTTAATCTTCCTGTTGGTTCTCTGTTCAGTATTTGTTTTAAGCCTAAATTATGTCATCCTTCCCTCATTGCCCCACAGTCTTCTCCCCCAGCTCTTGCCAGTAGAAATATGGCTGCACCGGAAAATGATACACGCTTGAAGCTCAGCTGATACACCACTGAGAGCCACACTGGGCCTGGGGTGGTTTTTTCAAGGCGGCGGTGGCTGAACCAGAGAAAAACAGGCTAGCAGGGTGACTCAAAGCACACCCTGGCCAATGTTTGCACAGCATTGTTGGGAATGTCAGGTTGTGTTTTCTTATGTCAAAGTCTCTCCACCACTTTCGCAAAGCAAAGAACTTAGCTTCCCAAGAAAGAACAAGAAATACATGGCAAAATCAAAGGAAAGGAAAGGCTACTGAGCCTCGCACGCTGTCTCCAGCAGAGGCCAGCCCAAGGTCCCTTGGAAGCCCACAAGCAGGGTGTGAAAGTGTTGATAGCTGACCCTGGTTTGCCCCCAGCATCTGACAGCTAGTGTGTAAGAGACTGAGCTGCGTTTCAAGAAGTCCCTGGTTTGAATCTCGTCTCTGCCAGGAACTCACTAGGCAAGACACTCCTAGCCTCAGTTCCCCCACCCCAGCAAAAAAAAAAAATTGCAATATGGGAAATAATAATCCGCTTGCAGCAGGAGTACACAACCATTTTAGCCCCAAGGGCTGTATATGGTGCCAGACAACAGACCAGGGGCTGCACAGGTGCATGTATGTATGTTCACACTCCCCACACAAAGATGGATTTCCTTTGCCAGCGCTAACACTAACAGGAAACCCTTACCTTCAATTGCTGATCAGAGGTAAGGGGAAGGGATTAGGAACCTAGAAAGCTGGCTTCTACTGAGTCAGACCCTTGGGTCTGTCTAGCGCAGCAGCTCTCCAAAGGATTCAGGAAGGATTCTTTCCTGGAGATGCTGGGGATTGAACCTGGGACTTTCTGCATGCAAAGCAGGTGCTCTACCACACTGAGCTAGAGCCCTCCCATATGGACAAGGACCACGCACAATTATTCAAGTCACTGGGGACTCCCCCCCCCCCTTCCTGCAAACAGAACCTTTCTTTTTTCTTGAGCTGTAAAATAAGTGCTGCAGCAGCATCCGCAAGGGGACATTTGTCTCCACCATAAGCGGAGCCCAGTTCCATCTGTGTTCATCTTTCTAATAACCTACATTACACCTATGGGATTTCAAAACAATTCTGAAAGGTCATGGGAAGCTGCCTGCTACTGAGTCAGACCTTTGGTCCATCTAGCCCAGTGTCAACACTTGACTGGCAGCCGTTCTCCAGGGTTCAGGGAGGAGTTTTTCCAGCCCTACCTGGAGATGCCGGGGATTAAACCTGGGACCTTCTGCATGCAAAGCAGGTGCTCTGCCACTGAGCCATGGCCCCTTCCTTAGCTAGTTTCCCTAGCTAGCATGAACAAGGGTAACACTTCTCTGATCTCTGGGAAGGATCCCTGCAGCTCCATGGGCTGCACTGGGAGTGGCCAAGGGCTGCATGTGGGCTGCAGGTTGCACACCCTACCTTACAGGGTTGTTGTAAGGATTACAACTAGATAATTCATGTGAAGCACTTTGTACATTTGAAAGCATTATACCAGGTCCTCCAGTTGTCAGATTCCATTTCCCATCAGCCTCAGCCAACCTAGCCAATGGTGAAGGATGATGATAGGGAACTGGACTGTCCAATTGTGTCTAATCAATGGATTGTTGCTTTAGCGTCTGTATCTGAAGCTTCAGTAGGTCACAGGTTACGTCTTATTCAGCAAAAGCTCTTGTTTCGTGTATATTGGAGGCCACACAACGTCTCTGATAAGGGTTTGTCTAAGTCAGCTAACTGCTGGAGGTGTATATATTGCTCATGCTTCCTTTAATCATATGTTTTGGCAATGTCCAGTAGTTGCCTCTTTTGGGGAGGAGGTTATAATACAGATAAACTTTGTATTGGAACACTGTAATATTTACTGATGCATACATTCTCTTAAATTATCCACCCGCTCCCTGGAAGTTAACGCATGGTCAACCTAAATGGATTTTCTGTGCCCTTTTGACAGCTAAAAGACTGATATTACTACATTGGAAGGATAAATGCTCACCTATAATGCAGTGGATTGAGGAACTAATGACACTTTCAACTTTTGAACAGGTGGTTCACCTGTTCACAGCCACCTGTGAATGGCTACTTATTTGGATATTTGGTCTGCTTTTGTTGAAGCTTATGTATAATTGATATATGGAGAGCCAGTGTGGCGTAGTGGTTAGAGTGTCAGACTGGGACTCTGGAGATCCGGGTTCTAGTCCTCACTTGGCCATGAAACTCACTGGGTGACTCTGGGCCAGTCACTGACTCTCAGCCTAGCCTACCTCACAGGGTTGTTGCGAGGATAAAATGAAGAGGAGGAGGCTCATGTGTAAGCCACCTTGGGTTCCTTGCAAGAAGAAAGAAGGTGGGATATAAATGCAATAATAAATGAAATTTAAAATATATATATTCAAATTATATATATTCAAATCATATATATTCAATAGTCATCTTTTTATTTTTATTTTTTTTCTCTTTATGGTTTGGTTTTGTTGAAATGCGCAATAAAATAATTTTTTTAAAGGATGATGGGAGTAGTAGTTCAACAATATCCGTAGGGCCAGTAATTTCCCATCTCTGCAATATACGATTGTTTAGTATTATCTGGCACTTGGATGTGTACTCCTCTGATCCTGGCTTCATGTTTAGCTGTCACAGCTAATAAAGCAACTGACAGATTTGTTCTCCACAACTTCCAGATTAGGATAAGTTACTGTCCCTCAGCCTAATATATATCATCGCAGGCCAAGCTATGCGTGCTTAAACCAAACAAAAATGAAATTCTGTGGCAAGGCAAAGCCTTCTCCCTGATTAGTTTTGTACATGTAGTGGAGGGTGTCCTGATCTCCCACCCCCACCCCTTTTCTTTTTAATGGGGAAAGATTCAAACATGCAGCCCATGGGCTCAGTCATTGCTGGTTGCTGCATCGTTACTGAAGCAAGGCAAGTGTGGATTTAGTTCAGTCCCTTGGATAGGAGACCACTGGGAGCCCCACTGCAAGAGCAGTGTTATGGGTAGAAGACGGTGGTGGTGGTGATGATGATGAAGAAGATGATGCAATTATTCATCTGCATTCTGAGATGCTACAGCCTGGCAAAGTCTGCACCCTGTGAGTCAGGGGTTCCCAATGCAGCACCTGCGGGCTCCTGCAAAACTTTTAGAACAATTTTTCTGGTGTTTTTTTAAAAATATACATACATTCATTCATTTCCTTTATTTCATTTCTATACCGCCCCACAGCCGAAGCTCTCTGGGTGGTTCACAATAGTGGATATCTATATGGATATCTATAACATGGATATCTATAGCAATGAATACATATGAAATGCATACAACTTTTTAGCAATTATACATAGGCTTCAACCAAAGTGGACCAAATATCCAAATAAGTATCCATTTGAAGGTGGCATCTATATGCCACCAGTTCAAATACTGAAAGTGTTGTAAGATCCTCAATCCACTGCATTATAGGAAGTGAGCATTTATCCTTCCAGTGTTGTCAAAAGGGTGCGGAGAACCCATTTTCCCTTCCATTTGTTAATGTCCATGAAGCACGTAAATAATTGAAAAGAGTGTGTACATCAGTGAATATTAAAGACTGTTCCAGTACAAAATTTATCTGTGTAATAGCCTCCTCCTACAAAGAAGCAACTACTGGACATTGCCAAAACATACGTTTTTAAAAGAAGTTATAGCTATATTGCACTGCCAGCAATTAGACAATCCCTTATTAAAGAGATGCTGCAGTGTCCAATAGACACGAAAAAAAGGATTTTGCTGAATAAGGCACAGCCTAAGAACCGTGGATGTGACAGGTAGATGCCAAAGCAGGCAATCCACTGATTAGGTATTTTGTGGTGGTGTCCATAGCAGTTTCTCAAATTCTCAAATGTGTCCATGGGTCCAAAAAGGTTGGGGACCCCTGCTGTGAGTGGCCTGGTTCTGCTGCACCAGGAAAAAGTTTATAGACTCCTTGTTCTTCAGAAAGAAGTGCATGGCCAAAAGGTTGTTATTGTTTTATCCATCTTCTGCTGGGGAATGAGGGATGGAAAGGCTGACTCATTGACAATCCTCTAAACGTGCATGTGGAATATACATTATGTGGGCTGTTTGCTCTTATTATATCCCTCCTGTGTAGCTTCTGCACTGGACAGCTCTTCAGATATATATCTCTACACAGCCCGCTGTGGTTGAAAAAAATTACTTAGTGCTGCTATTCAAATCCTTGGGGCAACGCAAAGGATCAGTTTTTGGCTCTCGTGCAGTCAACAAAAATTGGAATGAATGGGCCTGTGTTTTGCTGTGTAGGGGCCGGGGGTGGGGGTCTGTATATGTGTTGAACATGTCTGGATTCAAGGTTTTCTATGCTGGAAATCAGTGGGTAAAACACACAATTTGCATGCGGAAGGTTCCAGGTTCGATTCCTGGCATCTTCATAAAGGGCTAGGAAAGACCCGTCTGAGATCCTGGACAGCTGTGGTCAGTAAAGGTAGAGTAGACCAGGGGTGGGCAGACCTTTGTTTTGAGAGGGTTTTTTTTTTTTACTAGAACTCTGAGGTCTACGAACCAAAGCATCACAGAAAGTGTGCAAGTTTTCGAGATGTCCAGATCTCTTCATCAGGCAGGATGTTATAAAAAGCAGGAGGGGGTGGGGAACAGGGGAGGAGAAAAAATCTGATTTGGGACACTGAATATGTAGACACACTGACTTCACCATCAAGTCAGATTTCTTTCTTCTCCTTCTCCTAAACTCTCCACCCCTCCACACACACACGCAAATGCTTTTTATAACGTCTTGCCTGATGAAGAGATTTGGAGATCTCAAAAGCTTTCACATTTTTTGGTGATATTTTGGTTGGCCTAAGTAATGCAGGTTTTGGAATTTTACTTTTGGTCAACGCAGCAGCATTTTCTTTTGGTGCAAATTCATGGCTCAGGCGGGCAGGCATATGCTAAGGTGCTTCTCACCCTGTGCTCACCCCAGAACTTGTGACCAGAACTAAGTAAGTCCTTTCACACAAAAATCCAGTCCTGGTTTTTCCCCAAAAGTTCTTTTTCAGCAACTTGATTTAGGGCAGGGGCGGGGAGCTTTTTAGTTGCTGCTGTTCTTGGACAACTGAGAGTCAGGAACTCTTGCTGATCTATCACGCAGAGATCTGCCTGTATATCCTGATTTACTTTCTGCCCAACCCCTGGAGAATATAGTACTGGGTCACATGGACATATTGACTGGGTTCAGACAACACAATCACCCACACTCAAAGGTTGAGTGTGGGTTGTCGTTGAACCATGGGTTGTTGTTGAAACATGGGTTATCATTTTGTCTGAATCCAGCTGCACTAACAAGGCATCGTTGGTTAACCACGAACAACCCACAGATCACAACCCAACAACAAGCCATTGGTTCTCTTTATGGGTTGCTCGTGGTTAACAAACCATGCTTTGTTAGTGCAGCTGGGTTCAGACAACATGATAACCCACAGTTCAATGGCAACCCACACTCAACCCTTGAGTGTGGGTTATCGTGTTGTCTGAACCCAGCCACAGTCTGCCCTGATATCAGGAGCTTCCTATGTTCACGTTCTTTCACCTATTCTACATTACTGGCAGTCACTGGAGGCACAGTCCTTTTGAATGTACTATATATGTACATAGAAAATTGTAGATTCTCTCGCATGTTTTGAACTGCATGTCTGAAGCCTCCATTAAATTCAAGACTGATGCGTCGCTTCTCACATTACCTTCACAACGATGGAGGGTGTGGAGAAAGCCAACCTAAGCCCCCTTTCTGACACACACACACTCACCAAGGTGGGGGGAAGGAGACCCAGGGGGGGGGAGACAGACAGTCTCCGCAGAGGCCAAAGGGGACAAACAACATCTGCATAGAATCACCCCAGGGGGGAAGACAAGAAGCATCGCCAGGTTTGTCAATGCTCTCGTATATCAGCCCCATCTACATAAGACTTGAATACCTCGCCAGAGCAGACACTTCGGCACCCATAAGAAAGGACCACTCAACACCCCAGGAGGGGACCATTAAGCAAGTGGCTTCAAAGGGACCCCACCCCACAGGGGGAAGGTGTCACCCCACCTGACCCAAAGGGCCGCCCCTCAGGGAGGGTGGCAACCCACCTGATTGGCAACCCACCTGATTACGGAGGGAGGGGCTACCTGAAACACCAAGGTATAAAACACCCTGCACAAGGGAACTGAGTTGTTGGACCTGATCAGCAATCTTGCCCCATGCTTGGGGTAAGGGAACAAAGGATCGGCAACCCCGGGTAGCAGCACCCGGCGCGCTCCAGCTAGCTGAAATCACTGGCCGCTTGGGTTGACCGGACCCCCGGGAAACCAAGCTGAAATCACTGGCCGCTTGGGTTGACCGGACCCCCGGGAAACCAAGCTGAAATCACTCACAAGCCGCTTGGGTAGACTGGACCTCCACTGGGAACCCAGCTAGCCGCTTGGGTAGACCGGACCTCCGCCGGGAACCCAGCTAGCAGCGTGCGGTTGACCGGGCCTCTGCTGGAGACCGAGCTGAACTAACTAGCTGAGAGCCCTGAAATCACGGTATCCTTGAGACTTCTTGCTTGCTACTTTGTACCGTACTGATAAGCTGTATTGCTGGCGTGTGTCTGGGTTTGTGGTGAAGGTAATTTTGTAAATAAACTTGTTTTATAAAAGATACTTTTGTGGCTATAAGTTATCCCTTTGTTCTGGGCTAAGGGTGATAGTCGCTGGGGACCTCGGAGAAGGCCCGCCCCAGGACTCGCTACCCCCTTAGCATTGAACCCGCGCAGAAGACCAGGTTGTCGGTCTTCCACTGAGGGCTTGTCAGCTTTGGAATGTCTGTGGCTTATGGACAGGAGAGAGGCTGAACTGCTGCCCTTTAGGGTCACCATGCCAAGGGGTTTGAAACCATTCCAGTTTTCAAATGAATGTCACCCTGCCCTCTTTGGTTTTGTCTGGCTTGTTGGGTCCTTGACCTTTAAAGGTGGCTTGATTTTGCTGTTTAGGCCAGATGAGCAGGGTGGGAGAACCCAAGAAGGGAGCAGTCTTTTGAAATGCAGGTTTTTCAGCATGAGTCTGAATGCCCTATATAGATTCATAGATAGAGTTGGAAGGGGCCTACAAGGCTATTGAGTCCAACCCCCTGCTCCATGCAGGAAACTAGAGGAGGGGTCTCCCATCCAAGTAATAACCAGGCCTGACCCTGCTTAGCTTTCCACACTCAGACAAGCTGAGCCAGCGTGAGCCACAGGCCTGTATACGTGTGTGTGTGTGCTTAGAGACTTATCCAGCACCAGGAAGGGGCCAGACTTAGCCATAACAAATACTGTACTAAAATAGAAAGTGTTATGTCCATAGTTCTGTCCTTCATTCCCTCTGTTAGTTTAATCCTGGCTAATATAATCCAGTCTGTCTGGCACAGTGGTGGTCCTTTTCTCTTAATAGTTGCCTTGAATACCAGGCCACAGTTTTCAGTCTGCCCCCACCCACATGGCTACAAAGGGTCTGTTAAAGAGTGAGTTGGCTTATAGCTGTTAGTAGGAGGTTAACATAGTGGGGTGGTTGTAAACTGTTTTATGTGGGCTCAGTGACATTCATGAGTGGGGAGGATGGGGTTAGACCAGGAGTGAGGAAACGCTTTTTCTCTTGAGGCCTCATTGCCTCAGGAGTGATCTATCATGATTGTAGTGGGTGGGCCTGCGCCAAAAGTGGGTGGAGCCACCCCCCTCTCTCTGCCACCTCCTCCTGTCTCTCTCTCTGCCACCCCAGTCTCTCTCCCCCTCTACCACCCCCTTTTCTCCCTCTTTCTCTGTCACCCCTTCCCCCTCCCTCTGCCACCCCTTCTCTCTCTCTCTCTCTCTCTCTCTGCTCAGTGGGCTGTCAGAGGAGGAACAGGCCATTCTTGCCAGAGGTCTGAACCAATTGCTTACAGAGGCCTTATGGAATTAAGCTGCGTGCCTCAGGTTGCCCACCCCTAGGTTAAAGGACGGTGCCACTACACTCCCATTTTGTGTAATTAAGTGTGAACTTGAATGTTGGGCAGAGGCTTCCTTGAGTGAAAGATGGAGCAGATATAAAGTACAGTACCTACAGCTTTAAAGCCTACATTCAGATTTAGCTCAAAAATTCTAGAGATTAGGTTTTTAAAAAAAAACAAATAATAATACTTCTTTTACATTTCTAGGCTTTTGATTTTATCCTGTGTAGCCTTTGTGGCGGAATTACAAAAAAAACTAAATAATAAAAGATCTCCCCAAACCTCTTGTCTTATGCCTCACCTACCCAGTCATTGCTACCCTTCCTCCTTGCAGCCATATGCTCACCTTGTTAGCTGCCTGCCTCTCCCCCGCCCTCCCCCTCCCTTTTCTCCTCTTCCCCCAAAATAGTACTGGTTGAAGAATGCATCCCTTCATGGCCTCATTCAATCCAGGGTCTCGCCTAGCAGTAGCAGCTCCATATCATGGGGTAACTGGAGTAATCTTCCAGCTTGTCATGTGAGCTTTTTATGATACATGCAATTAATATCATAAGAGCTCTATTTCATCAGGCCAAGGTCCATCTAATCCCATGTTTGGTTCCGAAGAGCAGCCAGACAGATGCTTCAGGGAAACCTACAAGTAGGCCACGACGGCCTGAGTCCTCCTCCATTGTTTGTTCCCAGCATCTTGTGGGATAGACTACAATTGGACATGAAGTCTCATGGAGGTGCTCTTTAGCTGTAATGGCTGATAGATATTGGCAGATCTATTCTCCATAAGTTTTATCTCATTCTCTCCTTCTTTTTAAAAACACAATTTTATTGTACACAAAGTATGGAATCACCTTTTAAATGTGTGGCTAAACTTCTTGCTTTAGTCTGGGCTAGAGGAATTGGCACTGTGGACCTCCAGCTAAATGGGGACTGGGATGGTTTCTCAGCAATGAGGCTAAAGAAAGCAAGCAGAAAATGTCCTCCACAAAACTTCGCAGCATGTTCCTCTTTGGGTCTGCCGACGGCTCCGACCTTAAGCCCAGTTCCACATGCCCCAATGGGTCTATGCAGCCCTCACTAAGTGAGTGCAGGATTGTGCTGTAAGCCGATACCTAACCAGGGAACTTTAGTCTGATAAGAGAAGACGCTCAGCAGGTTCATGTGATCGCTTTCATCATTAATTATTGTTGTACTGTTCCAGTTCAGTTGTGAACAAGAACAGAGGCAGTGATCTCCACTCAGGGGTGCAACAGGCAGGGCATTTCCACCCCCTGCTGTTATCTTTCCACTGAAGGCATTCAAAAGTCAAAGTCTGCCCCAGGCCTGTTGCACTGGGAATGCTTGAGGCCAACCAATTTCTGCAACATACTGTGTACCAGTGGCAGCTGGCCAGCTGTGGCGTAGTGGTGAGAGTGTTGGACTGGGACTCGGGAGATCCTGGGTTCTAGTCCCCGCTCAGCCATGAAACTCACTGGGTGACTTTGGGCCAGTCACTGACTCTCAGCCGAGCCTACCTCACAGGGTTGTTGTGAGGATAAAATAGAGAGAAGGAGGAGGATTATGTAAGCGGCCTTGGGTTCCATGAAGGAAAAAAGGCGGGGTATAAATATAATAAATAAATCAAGCAAGCAAGGTGTGAACCTGCTATCTTGAAATAATCTGCGTAAGAGGTATAATCAACATCCTTTACAATTTCCAGAGTGGCAGCCCTGTTAGTCTGTTGCAGCAAAAACCACAACAAAGAGTCCTGAGATTTATCTCTGATCTGACACATCTTTCTAGGACAATGCCACATATTCTGTTTTTCCAACGTGGAATCCACATGCCCACTGTTTGGAATCGCTTTGCATTGCAGGAAAAGTGCAATGGATGTAATGTGTCCAGTGGTGTAGTGGTAAAACTTGAAGTGGGGGCACTCACTGTGACTGTCCCTGTAGACACACCCACAAGGAGAGTCCAAAATTGCAGGGGCTGTGTTGATTCATATCAGCAAACCAGTTCTAGCAGTTTTCATATCCACCAGGTACAGATCTTTCCTATAATGGGCCTTAATTGCCCATTCCAGATGAAGCCACCCCCAAAATACATTACATTATGACAATAAATAGTTGCTAGGAGAATTCCTCCGCTCCCCCCCCCCCCCCCCCCCCGTCACGATTGCAGCTAGGCCCAGAGGGAACAGGGAAGCCTGAGGAATGCAGAGGATGTCACTTACCCTGCTAATAAAAAAAGTGCCAGCATTGCGTCCCCTGAGAGCCCTAGGTCCACAATACCACTGAGCTTGCCTTAGCCTTCAGTCACTGTCCCTTGCTTTGTACAGGCAACGTAAAAAATATATTTGTGGAGAAAGCCTGACACGAGTATACATGCACACGCATACACCAGTCTCCTTCCGGGGGGGGGGGGGGCGAGGAAGGGAGATTGGGTTACAGGGAAGCAGCCAGACGGACCGGCATCCCAACAATGGAGAGTATCGGTTGGAATCTACAAAACCCAGGAAAGGACCATCAAGACCATCAAACTAACAGGGCAGTCTCAAAGAGCTGTAAAGTACCCAACGCGTCACCTTCTTCCCGGGCAGGAATAAGCCCACCTGACACGAAGGGGCAGGCATAGCCCCACCTGACCCTTGAGGGCGGGGAGAGCGGGAAACCCAGGGGTAGAAAACCCCTCTCCCCTCCTTTTGTTGGTTGTTGGGAACACGGGGTGCTTTTGATCAAGATCCATCCTCCACAGCGGCTGGAGTAAGCTGTTCTCCTCCCCGGATCGGACAGACCCGGAGCTAGGCTGAAATTGACTAGCATGAAGTATTTAGTCTAAGGTAACTGACTAATCCCAATGCACTAGCCTGGGAGCCTGTTCATTGATAAACTTGGGGGTCACGTCAGGTCATATTGACGTTGTAGTATTCCTAGAAAGCTGTTGGTTCCGCTCCATATATTGTGTAAATAAATAAAGCCTTATTTAGTCATTCAAAGGGCTCTAGTTTCCTCTTGTGTGTGCAAACCTCCTAGTCGGTTCCACTTGCTTGTACGGGCTGTAACTCAGTGCCGGTTAACCCGTTAAGCGCCGAACTCACGCATAGGACCCGGGTGCTGGTCCTTCACAATATTGTCTACTGGAAGATGCTGTCTTTGTAAACAAAGCATCTATCATTACGTTATGTCAGGCCTGGGAAACCTTTAGCTCTTCAGGTGTTGTGGGAAACTGGGATGTGGTGGTGGTGGACAGGCAGTATGGGAAGAATGATAAACAAACAGATTAAAGCAAAGATGTTTCACTTGATTGCAATTCCTTCTTGTCTGCAGCAGAGGTCTCCAACCCTTTTGGGCCCGTAGGCACGTTTGGGAATTTGAGAAATTGCTGGGGGCACCACCACAAAATGGTTCCCACGGAGGGTGTGGCTAGTCACATAATGGCTGCTGTGGGGGCCTGGCTAGTCAAAAGTGAGCTAAGGAGGAGTGGGGAATAGTGAGGCTGGAGCCTCGGAGGGAGGGGGAATAGCAAGGCAAAGGGGTAGAAGGGAGAGAAAGAATGAAGCTAGAAAGGGCGGGAAAGAAAACTACTCTTAACATTTTTCAAGATTTTAATTTTTTTAAAAAAAAATTTTTTGAAGGGGGCGGGGAGTGGAGAGCTTCATGGGTGCCATTGGAGTTGTCCGTGGGTGCTGCACTGGGGACTCCTGGTCTACAGGGTTGTTGCTTTGGGCATCTCGGTATTGCTCTCTTGGGTTTGGAGAGTGCTAGGCTTTCCTTGAGTTGTTTTTAAGAAGGTGACCATTTCTTTTCTCATATTTGTGTCTTCCAAAGGCTCCTGGTGGTGTTCAAGGGGTTATCCCACTTCATCCTCGCCAATCCTGTGTGGCAAGTTGAAAAAGAGCAACTGGTCACAAGTCACCCATCGAGTTCCATAGAGTAGGGATCTGAACCCAAATCTCCTCGATTCACATCTACCACCATGAGGTTGGTCACTACTGCAGCTGCGGGATATTTTTTGTTGGTGGCTGCCCTTATGGAATTCAATAAGCCAGACCTGCTTTGGGCTATAAAGCAGGCTGGCTGCTGCTGTTTTAGTTGTGTGTTTTTTAAGATGACATTCTGTAATTAAGAACATAAGAAGAGCCATCCTGGATCAGACCAAAGACCTATCATTTTGTTTGTACAGTGGCCAACCAGAGGCTTATGGGAAGCCCACTGCTTGGATTCCCCAGCAACTGGTATTCAGAAGCACACTGCCTCCAATACTGGAAGTAATATACAGCCATCATGACTAGTAGCTATTGATAGCCTTAGCCTCCATGGATTTGTCTAGTGTAATCCCTTTTCTAAGCCATCCAAGTTGGGGGTCATCATCACTACATCCCAGGGATGGGGACTTGGACTCCAGGACTCGACTCGTGAGTCCGACTGAGTCCCCCCTCTGACTCGAGTCCCAATATTTTTAATGGGACTTGAGACTCGACTTGGGACTCGAGACCAAGGACTCGTGACTCGACTCGTGACTCGAAACCAAGGACTCTTCAACATCCCTGCTACATCCTATATTTTCAATATTTCTACTTTGTTTTAGTTCCTCTTTCAATGGTTATATGTATTAATTCATCTTTCAGTTGTTATATTCTATCTATGCTGTGGCCGACCTTGAAGGCTTTTGTCAAACAGCAGGCTATAGATCTTCAAATGAAGTAGCACTCCATGTCCATCACATTTTGCCTGTGGCATGGTGGAATTCAGTGCATAAGTATTTCTGTGTGTCTATCTTTGTCGCTATTATGTCTGGGCCATCTATAAAGGCTAAGATTAGAAGCCATGCATGCCACAAGAAATATATCATGTTGAGCCCTTTCCTAGACACCCTGAGGCTCCTGTGGGGTTTCTGTTGTTGTTGTTTTTAAAGCGTGTTGTTAGAACTTCACACATGTGCAGAAACCACTTCTTAGGCATTTCCATAATTTGCAGAGTGCCATATTTGATGTCCACAGAATGGGCAGGGCAAGGTCTCTGTATGGGGTATAATGTTGCTCCTCAGCAGCATAATTAAGCAATATCAGTACGGGTGCTCATGGTAAAAAAGACAAAGACTGGAGTGATCTCCTGCTGCTAAGAACACTTGGAATTACTACAGTTCTAATCATCCCTTAAAGCAGATGAGGGAAACCTCAGGCCCAGGCAGAGGTGATGTTAAGCAGTGGCCCACTAGGGCTGGAGCCCTGAATCTTTCATTTCAGCAACAACCCAGTGTTCAATGACAACCCCTACTCAACTTTTGAGTGTGGGTTATCATGCTGTCTGAACTCAGTCAGTGGCATCTACTGCTCCTTCTCACCACCACCACCATTGTCTGGGCCAGAGCAAGAGGCAGGTGAACGAAACAGGCCTGTGGCTCACGCTGGCTCAGCTTGTCTGAGCGTGGAAAGCTAAGCAGGGTCAGGCCTGGTTATTACTTGGATGGGAGACCCCCTCCTCTAGTTTCCTGCACGGAGCAGGGGGTTGGACTCGATGGCCTTGTGGGCCCCTTCCAACTCTATGGTCTATGAACTACTTTCTTCCTAAGCTCGCTCATTCATAAGAAGCAAGTTGCAAATGTCAATGGGCCCCTGCTGGGGTGTTCTACCCTTTTCGCCAGCCCTGACCATAAGAAGGGACAGCAGGGCAGGGGCCATGAAGTTGCCTGTCCACAGTTAGGAGGACCCGGTCAGCAGACTGAGTTGCAGGCCCACGGGTCACCTTGTCACCTTGTGAGACATATTATATTTCCATTTAGAGATTAGTTCTCCTTCCTGAGTCACCTGGTCACCTTGTGAGACATATTATATTTCCATTTAGAGAATAGTTCTCCTTCCTAAATGTGCATCTATGCATATAAATTACCATATGCCAATGTTATGCAAATCTGCATCTCTGTTGTCCTCCTTTTGGTGATGCATTTCCTCTTTCTTTCTTCTGGAATGGGCAAATAGCTGCCCTAGGGGAGGCGCCATTGGCTGCTCCCCTTCAGGCAGCAAAATATCTTGGGCCAGCCCTGTGCCTGTTGGGACACCTCTGCTAAAACTCCCAGTGGAAGCTTCCCTCCCAAACCTAATAGTAGTTCTTGGAGATATTTTTTGTTGGGGGGCAAGGAAGAAAGGGTTAACCCCCCACCCCACCCCACCCCATAGTCCTGATCTTTCTCATTACCTCCGCTAGCAGCTTTAAAAAAAATAATTAAAATGTGCATGCTAATTGCCTACAAACAATTAACATCACATATAATTGGGCCCACATTTATACTATGTGATGTCTATCCCATGGTTGGTGGGGCCGGGGAGGTTTGTACAGAATTGTAGATATTGCAAAACAACATGCTGAATTTTGCAACCTTTTCCTCGGAAAGAACTGCGGGGCATGGAGCCAATGGTAGTCCCTGGCACCTGTCCAGATATTCGCTGCACTTTCCAGTTTGAGTTATGAGGGGGGAACCCCCCTTGCCCTCTTGCTCTTGTGCTTGACTGGAATGCTTCAATTAAAGGCAAACTGTAGGCACTGTGCCCAGTGTAACCTTCTGGACCGTTCAAATAACATATTTGGCTTTTGTCGATTGAAACTTTGGAGAGCTTTGCTCTCCGATGCACTGCTGCGCTGAACTCCGCATATGGGATGACGGCAGAAGGCTGGAGCTATTCATCGAAGGGGAAGCACATTTGTCCCATATCTGCTTTCTGAGCTCTTGTTTTAAAGAACGAAGTACTGATTCAGCTAGAGATTGGGTGGGTCTGTTTTCGCAAAAAGCACAGAGCCTTTTTGAACCGGTTAACTCTCATGCAGCCTGGGTTAATTGCTGGCTGAAAGTTTCTTTGGCCTCTGCACCGTATGGTGCAGCTTGTATATTAGGAAGACGAGCAGTTTTAGACCTACCACTTGAGTAGGCTGTGTTCTGGCGAACTAGTAGAAAACGGCTATACAGCCCTGTAGCAAAGTGTGTGCTTCATCAGCTTTCCCGAACATGGCACCCTCCAGAAGTGTTGGAGTATAACTCCCATAATCCCCCAGACTGTTGGCTGGTGATGGTGCGAGTTGCAGCCCAACACCTCTGAAGGGCACCGGCTTGGAAAAGATTGCTTTACATGTAGAAGTCCCCCAGTTTGTTGGACTGGGACTCGGGATATCCGAGTTCTAGTCCCCACTTGGCCATGAAGTTCACTGGGTGACTTTGGGCCAGTCACTGACTCTCAGCCTACCTTACCTCACAGGGTTGTTGTGAGGATAAAATGGAGAGGAGGAGGAGGAGGATTATGTAAATCACCTTGGGTTCCTTGGAAGAAAAGTGCGATATAAATGTAATAATAAAATAAAATAAAAATCTCCAGTTCAAAGATCTCTGACAAATAGGTCTTGGAAGGGCTTCTGTTTTGAGATGTCCTGGACAGCCACTGCCACTCAATGACACTGGGTTGTTGTTGTTTTTATATCCTTCAACTTCATATAGAAGTAGCAGTTTGGCCCTTTAACAAAGTGATGTGCAGAAAGTAAATCGGGATCTACTGATAGACCACTGGGTGATTTGCAGTAGATTGCAGAGGATTCCTGACTCTGAGTGGTTTAACACACTCTTGCTCATGGCTCCAGTTGGTGGATCTTGGGGGTTCTAGAAAAAAGCAAGTAGATCTCGTAAGTCTGCCCAGCGCTGCTTTAACACACGAGTTGTTGGAAAGGGCTTGATCCTCTTTCCTGTCACCCTTTGTACATACAGTATCTGTGTACTTCCTACTTGCCACAGTGCATAAGTATTCTCCAGTTGGGTATTCTACACAGTCACCAAAAAGAGGAAGCGTACTCTAAAAAGTCCCAACAAATCTTTTTGTTTGTTATAATTGTGGTGCTTTCCTGAAACTTTTGCACAGTCTTCCTCTATGCCTACTCATCTTGATTTGGATGTCATCCTTTTAGCAGAATGAATACAAACAGTGTATCAGCGTTTATTTTATTGTATGGCTTTAACTAAACAGGTAATTCAACAATAAGCACAGTATCTCAATTCATGTGGGACCTGCAACAAAATGTCCCAGTGTGGAGTGTTGCTGTTAGGGTAGCTACCTGCATGCTAGCTGGGTATGATGGGAGTTGTAATCCTGCCCATCCGGAGGGCACCAGGTTAGAGAAGGCTGCAAACACTTGCCAACACATGTATTATTTATTTATTTTATTATTATATTTTTATTATTATATTTATACTCCACCTTTTTTCCTGCAAGGAACCCAAGGCGGCTTACATAATCCTCCTCCTCCTCTCCATTTTATCCTCACAACAACCCTGTGAGGTAGGTTAGGCTGAGAGTCAGTGACTGGCCCAAAGTCACCCAGTGAGTTTCATGGCCGAGCGGGGACTAGAACCCAGATCTCCCGAGTCCCAGTCCAACACTCTCACCACTATGCCACACTGGCGTGTGTGCCCCAGCCTGTGTGTGTGTGTAAGTAATGGGGTTTTATTTGCATTGTAGTGTTTCACAATAAACAATGCTTGCTTTCTAAAAGACCCTCATTTAGCAGCAGCATTTTATGTCCTGTTCCAAGGGATTTGTCTGACAGCAAGTAATTTGGAAGGGATATCATTTCAGATGCCATCCAAGTTGGAAGAGGATTTGAATTATTTGTCGAAACCAAATCACTCTAAAGGCACTGAAAACCAGAAAACCCTTTATGCAGGAATTTATGCAGCCCAATCTGATGTACAGTAATACCTTGGATTGCAAGTAACTTGGTTTGAGAGCGTTTTGCAAGACAAGCAACTTTTTAAATATTTATTTATTTTATTTTGACTTGATATAAAAGCAACGTCTTGCAATACAAGTACTGTAGTACGGCTTAAATTAAAAATCTCTGTACACATTTTGGGAGGGGATTTCATTTTGATATAAGAGTGTTTTGGATTACAAGCACGTTTCTGGAACGAATTATGCTCTCAATCCAAGGCATGACTGTACATTTATGTAGAAGTACCATAAGTTCCACTGAGTCCAGTGGCTCCTACTTGCCAGTAAGCATTGCAACTTTAGTGAATGCTCCATAGCTTTAACAGAAGGGGAAATCCCTTCTCTGGGGGGTGTCGGGGGAATGGCAACTTTACAGTAAGTATCTTCAAGCTATATTTTTAGTTGTGCTGGTATTGTGACTAAATACAGTGACTAACAATGCAATTTTATACATGTCTACTCAGAATTAAGTCCCCTTGAGTCCAATGATTGGGACTTACTCCCTTTTAAGTAGTGCAGGATTGCCCAGTAAATGGCTGTTTTGCTCCCTTACCGTGTGGAAGTTTATTTATTTATTTATTTATTTTATTTATTGCATTTTTAAGCCGCCCATTAACCAAAGTTTTCTGGGCGGTGAACAGATTAAAACAGGTTGGACTAGGGATTGCTGCCAGCACAAAACTGCCCTTTACAATTGAACATAATTAATGCTGTTGAATACAAACCAAATTAAAGGTCATGTTAGTGTGGTTTAAATTTTGTTTGCAAAAGGATTGGAAATGCAAACTCTCTTAGAGTGCAATCCTATGCATGTTGAAACACAAAACAGTCCTTCAACTCCCAGCATGGGAATGCTGGGAGTTGTAGGACTTTTTTCTGTCTAAATATGCATAGGATTGCGTCCTTATACACTTAGGCCTAGCATTTCAAAATATGTTCTGTGACTTAAAAATCAGCCTCCAGCCGGCTACTGTAATCTTTTGCTTTGGTAAAATATAGCCCTTGATACATTTTGGCACTTTGTCCCCTTAAGATGGGAAAAGTCACATCTGCACTTTTGAGGAGGCAGCCCTTCCACTGTTGAATAGGTAAAACCAGCCCTACCATTAGGCAGAGTGAGGGCTGGATTAAGATAGGGGCTATTGGAGCTGCAGCTCCAGGCCCCTACCACAGAATAGGCCCACAATATAGGGACGCGCGGCGCCGGGGAAATGAGGACGTCACCTCGCTCACCTGCGGGGCGTTGCCAGAGGCGAGCAGAGGTTGCCACGCTGGGCTGTTAACTGGGCTGCAGAAAGCGGCCCAGACGCCGGAGAAGGGCCGGGGCGTTGACCAGCCTTCCGCCGGCGCGGGACTATTTGCGGCGAGCCCGCGCGTTCTCTCCCCACCCCGCGCCCGCGGGCCAAACTCTCGCTCCTTTCCGCCGCCGCTGAGGGGAAGCGCCCCGACGACAAGATGGCCTCGGGCTCTTACGAGGTCGCCAGCGCGCCGGCCCGTCGCCCGACGCCTCCACCGCCGCGGGGGCGGCGCAAAACAAGCCGGACAACACGGCGTTCACGCAGCAGCGCCTGCCGGCCTGGCAGCTGCTGCTGTCAGCTGGCATGGTTCTGCCGCTCTTTTTCTGCCTGGGCTTGGCCTTCGTGGCCCTCGGGCTGGGCCTGCACTTCTCCTCGGAATCCATCGAAGAGATCGAGGTCGACTACACGGGCGCGCTGAATGGCTCCAGTTGCTCCCGCTGCGCCAATGTCAGCGGCGCCCCCCCGGGCCGCGGGCCTTGCTGCCTGGTGCGCTTCGAGCTGCCGGTGGATTACCCCGCGCCCGTCTGCCTCTACTACCAGCTCTCCAACTACTTCCAGAACAACCGGCGAGGTTTCTTGTGTGACGCCTTGGTATTAAGACACCTTTTTATAGGCCATCAGTTGAGACTGAACCAGCTGATATTAATTTGGACTGACATGGGACAGGATTGCTTTCTAACTACTAATAGATTTCAGCTGGTGTCTTGGCTTACTATGTCTTTTTTGCACCTCCCTTTCTTCATGTGTCCAATACTTTTTCCCTGTGTCATTCAATTTTATTACACATAACTTCATTTCTGAACTTCTTTGTTTAGTGCATTTGTATGTATGGATTGCATGGGTTGTATGTGGTCAAAATTTAATGTCAATAACACCTTTAGAAATATATTTACCTAGAAAAACAGTGAGGTGTTCAATAGTTATTTTACCCGCTGTATATGTAAATGGAGCTGGTTTTACAAAAGCCAAATAGATCAGTGTGGCCTGTGCATGGTTGCATGGGCCTGAGATATTAAAGTAGGAGAAAGTACTATAATTTTTTTCCCTTTACATATAAGGATGAAGAAACAACATAGTGGTTGGGATAAAGTCAAAGCTAAGAAAGAGGAAGACAAACAAATACAAAAACTATTGTTAAACACCAAAAAAATAACAGAATTTTGTACAAAAAGCACATCTGGAACAAGTGCTACAACTGATATACATGCTTCCGCTTCAAATGCAGCTGATGTCAGCACAAGTTTGGTTGTTTCACATGCAGCTAGTGAAAGTGAAACTAGTGCAGGAGCAACTGGATCCACTGAGTTGGACTGTGAAAATGTCACAGAACAAGAGGAAATGTATTCACATGATATTGGGGACTGGAATGTATGTGATGCTTTGAGGGAATATTTTTGCCAAAAAGGAGTTGATGATTGTCAACATATGGACAGTGATTTCAGAGCCTCAGAAAAGACATGTCTAGGTGAATCTTTTACAAGGCATTGTACAAAATCTTTGTTTTTCAGAGAACAGTTAAATGGAGAGAAAGTTAAGCGTGAATGGCTGTGTTATTCTCCGAAAACTGGCAAAGTTTTTTGTGCATTTTGCAAACTGTTTTCTAAAGAGGAAGCCCATTTGGCTTCAACAGGGTTTTCAGATTGGCGACATGCCACAAGAGATTTAAGCAGGCATGAAAATAGTGCTTCACATTTGAAAGCAATAGAAAACCTAATCAGGAGAAAAACTTCTGGCCAACGGATTGACAAAGGTCTTCTTAAACAGTTTGAGAGCCAGAAAAAATATTGGCATGAAATACTTTGCTCTGTATCCTAAGTGTTATAAAACTACTGTCATCTCGAGGTCTTGCTTTTAGAGGAAGTGATGAAATTATTGGGTCCGTGCACAATGGCAATTATTTGGGCTGTCTTGAACTCTTAGCTGAATATGACCCTTTTCTTGCAGAGCATATTCAAAAACATGGCAACAAGGGAAGGGGTCACATATCGTACTTATCATCAACGATATGTGATGAGTTTATTGAACTGATTGGTCAGCAAGTGCTGCAGCAAATCATAAATGAAATAAAAGAAGCCAAATATTATTCAATTTCTGTTGACTCCACCCCTGACATAGCACATTGTGATCAACTAACAATTATATTTCGCTATGTACTACCTAGTGGTCCAGTGGAGCGTTTTACGAAATTCATTCCAATGCACGGACACACTGGTATGGAGCTAGCAAACATTATTTTGCAGTTCATGGATGAAAATGGAATTTCCATCAAAGACTGCAGGGGTCAGTCTTATGATAACGCATCTAATATGAGTGGCAAATATAATGGTATGCAGGCCTTAATTTGGGGGAAAAACCCACTTGCTGAATACATTCCTTGTTGTGCACATTCACTTAATCTTGTTGGACAAAATGCCGTAAACAGCTGTCCAGTTGCAGTTTCGTTCTTTAATTTTGTGCAGCAGTTGTATTGTTTTTTTTCTGCTTCAACTCATCGATGGAATCTGTTAACAGATAGTTTCAAACTATGTGGTATACCGACATTAAAAAGGTTATCTGATACACGTTGGTCTGCTCACCATGATGCTGTGAATGCCTTACAAAAAGGCTATAGTACTATCAGAGATGTCCTTTCAAATATTATGAATGATGAATCCACAAAGGGAGAGGTCTGTTTACAAGCAAAGGGCCTAAATAATGTCATGGATCAATTGGAAACTGGAATAATGATTGTTGAAGTATGGTCTGTCATTTTACCAAGGTTTCACAGAACCAGTCAGTGTCTCCAAGATGCAAAATTAGATCTGCATACAGCAACAGACATGCTGAACTCTCTAAAGGATTTTGTGCAGTCTCTCCGTTCTAGATTCTCTGAATTTGAACAGCAGGGTAAAAATATTTCCGGCTGCGAGAAGTACCAGCTACAACGTGGAAGGAAAGTGAAAAGAAATAGGAGGTGGGACTATGGTGATGCAGAAGATGCTAATGCTGATATGACACCCTCTGAGAGGTTTAAAGTGCATACCTTTTATCCTATAATTGACCAATTGACAGAATCACTGAGGCACAGGCAAGCAGCATACAATATAATTCAAGAAAGATTTGGATTTCTATCAGAAATATGCACTCTAGCAGCTGATAGTCTACGTTCCAGAGCCACTACACTAGTGTCAAAATATCCTGAAGATCTTGAACCCCTGCTTGCAGATGAAATTGTACAGTTTTCATCTATTTCAAAATGTACCAATCTTCCACTGCAAATCAAGACATTCATGGGAGTCAAGAAACACAAATGTACAAGTTTATGGATGCACAATCTCTAGTCGGTGCATTTCCAAATACATTTGTGACCCTCCGCATGTATTTGTGTTTAATGGTCAGCAACTGCAGTGGTGAGCGTTCATTTTCAGCATTAAAACGTGTGAAAAATGAACTAAGGTCTTCCATGGGTCAGGAGCGTTTAAATGCGCTCTCTCTGTTGTGCATTGAAAATGGTTTGCTGAACGAGTTTAATCTTGATTCTACAATTGAGGAATTTGCAAGTAAAAAAGCAAGAAAAGTTAATGTGTAATTTTATTTTAATTTACCAGCTTGATTCATTTAGTTTAAATGCAGGTTAGAGTTCAGTGAATAACCTGTTTGTGTGTTTAAAACTAGTGGTTGCTATTTATTTCAAGAGTTACTCTCTGCACCATAATCATAACGCAGGCTGTATTGATTATGATGCTTTAATAATAATAATAATAATAATAATAATAATAATAATAATACTTTAAGGAACAAATTTTTATGAGCCAAACATCATACACTTATATTTAAATTGTTTATATGGTTTATGTTTATTTAAAAATGGTTGTTGTGAATGTTCTGCTTATAACGGTTTTATTGAGTTAACAAGCTTATTGTTTACAAAAAAAGAAATATTTTCAATATGTTTCTGTTTTGGCACTTTAATGGTAATTAAAATATTTAATTTGTTTTAATATAAAATTGCGTCTTCATTTTATTTATTTCCATAAAAAGGCTCACCAAAATCCTCAGCACCAGGCCCGTAATGCTCTTAATCCGGCCCTCAGGCAGCAGATGCTGGGGGTGGCAGCACAGTTTCCCTGCCCAGATGTCTTCTTTCAGCCTTCTGGTTGTTCCCATCCTACTAAGCTTGTTGTGCCCCAACAGCATCAACACTTGCATGGGCTTTCTATCTGGCAGTCTCACCCAATTGCTTTCTCTCAATGTGACTAGAGCAGAAGTAGAGAACTTCAGGCCCAATGGCCAATTCAGCCCTCCGGGTGTGAATGGCCACACCCCCTTCCCCATACCCAACCCCTTTCCACCATTTGGTGGTTTCACAGCTTTTGTGAAGTTTTTTCTCCATTCTAAAAGGCTGAAATGCCTCTCCTAAGATTTCATTACTGGCAGTGGACGGTGGTGAAGCATTTCTGTCATGGGCAGCAGGGGTATGGTCACAGCAGGGTGGCCGGGTGTCCCCTTTTAAAGAGGACTGTCCTCTCTTTGAATGCATCCTCTGTTTGAAACACTGACCTGTCCAATACTAGGTTAAAGCTAATGAACCATAAGAATGTTCCCCATCAACAGTTAGCACCTAGACAGCAGGCTGAATGGGCAGGCTCACAGGTCACAGCCTTCCACAGTATGGTGAGATACACTATTTCTGTTTAAATTATAATAATTACAGTACTTATAAATTTGCATCTCTACATATAAATCAGCATATGCAATAGTTCTGCAAATCACTTGTCCTGTTTTCTGATGATGCTTTTCCTTCCTTTTTCGGCCATTCTTAAGTGGCCACCCTACATGGCTCACAATGACAAGTCTGTCTGCACAGCCCCGTTCCCCCGCTCGAGGTCTTTTACTGTACGTGCATGTTTCATGTGAACCATCCTACAGACAGTGCTGCTGCGAAAGACTGGGCAAGCGGGCACAGAGACAGACAGCTCAGATTTCAGGTAGGGTGGCCACTTACATATCACCAAAGCAGAGGAAACATATCACCCCACCCTCCAAAAAACAAAACAAAACTGAGGACAAAAGAGGGCACAGATTTGCGTAAAATTGATGGTGCTGGTTTATATGTAGAGATGCAAATTTAGAAATACTCATGCAATCTAAACAGAAAGGCATCTCATCATAGTGAGGAAGACGGTGACCAGGTGACCTATACATCTGCATGCCTGCATGCTCAGTCTGCTGTCCAGGTGCTCACTGTTGATGGGCGACTGCAAGGCCCCTGCCGACTCTTCTTATGGTTCTTGATTGTTAAACTGGACTTGGACTGGGTAGCCCTTCAAATAGAGTTGGGGTGGGCAACTTGTGGCCCTCCAGATGTTTTGGCCTACAACTCCCTTCATTCCTCACCATTGGCTATGCAGGCTAGGGCTGATCAAAACATCTGGAGGGCCACAAGTTGCCCATCCTTGCAATAGAGGATACCTTCAAATAGAGGACTGTCCTCTGTAAAGTATTAATTTATTATATTTATACCCTGCTTTTTTTCCTGCAAGGAACCCAAGGCAGCTTACATAATCCTCCTCTTCCTCTCCATTTTATCCTCACAACAACCCCGTGAGGTAGGTTAGGCTGAGAGCCAGCGACTGGCCCAAAATCACCCAGTGAGCTTCATGGCTGAGTGGATCTCCTGAGTCCCAGTCCAGCACTATAACCACTATACAACACTGCCTCTCAAGTAGGAGACACGGCCACCCTAACTCCAGCAGGCATTGTGTGTGCGCATGTATTGCTCTGTTCATGTGACGCATGCTGGCACCACTGCTGCTGCATTGCAGCATTTGTCTGAACAAGCAGTGAGGAGCCAGAGCAGTGCGTAAGCGGCTGTGGGGTGGTGAAGCACAGAGCTGTGTGCGCCCCGCATGGCCTGCCCTGCCCTAAACTCCCAAAGCTGTCCTCAGGAGTGAGGGATGTTGTTCCGGCGCCACTGCTGAAGCAAGCTTCTCAACTGCCAGTACACACGACCTTCTGGATGTGGAAAGGGGATGACTGGGGACATCTTGTCCTTTGCCCCAGGCAGCAAAATGTCTCCGTCCTGCCCTGAAAACTGGCATTGCTTTTGGTCAAACACTTGAAACCGCAGAGCCTCCTATGCACCTTTTGTTACTGGGAAATCTCTAACGGGAAGCTGCGAAACCGACTGCTTACATGTCATATCCCCTTTTGTTAGGTTATGTGTTCAAGTCAATGGTTTCCAGTAAACAGCAATACTTTTAGCATGATGATAGAAGTGGGGGTGGGGAGAAAAAGAGAGAATCCAATTAGTCTTCTTCATAGGATTCAGTGCCCTTTTCTAAAGAGCATAGGCTGAAATCCTAAATAGGGTGGTCTGACAAGGATTCCCCCCCCCCCCGCCCTAGACGGGGAAGGGAAAGGGTGTCCTCGCTCAGAGACTCACAGTGGGTTCTTCACTGATGGTGAGACCCTAGCTTTGAGGAAGACAACTTGGTGCCCTCCAGATACTTTGGATTACAACTCCCACAATCCCCGACCATTGGCCATGCTGGCTGGGGCTGATAGGAGTGGTAGTATAAAACATCTGGAAGGCACATTGCCTATTCCTGGCCTAGCAAATTCCTGGTGTCACAATGTACATTCTAAACTCCCAGCATGAAGTTGTAGGCCCAAAACATCTGGGGACCCAAGGTTGGAGAACACTGTTCTAAACACTCATAAGAGGAGGTTGAACACTGGCAGGATTGGCCCTACCATGAGGCAAAGTGAAGCGCTCGCCCCAGGTGGCAATAGTTGGGTGGCGCGGAGGGAGCAGTGACAGCAGCCAGTCAAAATTCAACTGCCATTCTGGCTGGCTTCTGTAGGTGACATGGAGAGGTGCCATCTTGTCCTTCACCTCAGGCGACAAAATGTGTTGGGCTGGCCCGGAACGCTGGAGCAGTCCGGTCTTACCCCTCTTTTGTGACAGGTGAGGTGGCCACCTTTTATTTCTTGTACAGAGGTATCTGGCTGGGTGACTGGCCAGATAGGCGATTAACAAATATAATAAATAAATAAATAAATAAAATAAATTATTGTTTTACAAGTCCATCCTTGACTTTATGAACAAAGATTTAAGCACAGCTGTTTGTTGAACTATTACAAAATTGCTTCGAACATAAGAGCAGCCCTGCTGAACCAGACCAAAGGCCAATTCCCCATAGTGGTCAACCAGATGCCTCTGGGAAGGCCACAGACAGGACATGTGGACAATATAACCCTCTTCTGCTGTCGTTAGAAGGCTGAAATCCATTTTGCAGAAGCTCTTGGGGGGGCATATTCTAGGGGAGGGCAGGGCCAAAGGGAAATGGAATATGCCCCAAATACCAGCATATTGGAGCTTGAAGCTCCTACCACCAGTTACTAAGTTTCAGGAGAGGCATTTCAACCTTTTAGAATGGAGGGAAAGCTGCACAAAGCCCACCAAATAGTAGGTGGAAAGGGGGTGGGGTCAGGGGAAAGGGGTGTGGCCATCTGGGGAAGCCTAGAAGGCTGGATTGGGACCACAGTCCTGAGGTTCTACCACCCCCTTCAATGCAACAGCAGCATATACATCTAAATTTATTAAATAATGAATTAGCGGGGAATTAAGTCCAGGTTTTCACTCCCTAAATCCAATGTACTCCATCCTCTATACCAGGGGTTCTCAACCAGGGGGGGGGAATTCCCCCCAGGGGGAGAATTTTAAGGTTTCAGGGTGGGGAATTGGGACCACAGACTCAAACTGTTGGAATACTGATCTTTCTACAAATTACATACAATTCTAGATTGTACATAATCTGCAGGACATCACACCTTATTGTATGGCACAGATTAAGTCAGACAATCTTGGAAAGGGGGGAAATGACATTCTGACATATGGTGAAAAGGGTGCATGGCGCAAAAAAGGTTTGAGAACCACTGCTCTACTGCCTCTCTTAACTTCCTATAGGCAATCATGTCAGCTCAACACAGCTGTCTCTTCGCTCCCCCTGCCAGGAGCAAATTTATCCTCATTCCCCCACCCACCCCCTGACGTTTGCTTTCTGAATTAAGGACTTTGCTCCCAGTTGCCCATAGAGGGATTAATCAATCCGGAACCACAAACCGCCGCGCTTTGTGTTTAATTTAAAGACAGAAGCACAACACCCATTTCCTTGGAATAACTTCTTCCCCTTTCTCTCTCCCGTAAAACGTCAAGCAACATCTCGGGCTTAAAAGGTTAACAGCGCGCGCTCCTCGTTCCTCCTGCTCTGCTTTCGCTGCTTGCTTTTGATTTTGCTCCTGCACAGCAAGGCGGGGTTTCCCCCCCACAAAGCTGTATTCTTGTCGCTAATTCATTGGTTACAGAGCGCGCCAGTCCTCGAACGTTGCAGGTCCAGTAGCGTGGCTGGAAAGGCCGGGGCGTGAAGGCTATTGGTCAGCGGGGACAAAGCGAATCGAGAGGAGGACCCCCACGCGCGAGGGCCTTCCCCTCGCTGACGTAGATGGAATTCCCCGCCCACATTCCACAGCTGGAGAGCTGTAGGAAGTGGCGGGTGGAAAGAGAGCCGGGAATCGGTTTCTGCACTCGGATTGGGTGGGGACCGCAGAAGCAGGCGTGCTTGGCTCCGGCGATTGGCTCGGGGGGCGGGGCGGAGCCGAGCTTTGGTAGGGGCTGAAGGGCAGGCTGCAGCTGGTGTCAGTCTGGAGCAGTGGGGAGGGTCTTCGGCAGCTGGTACAGAGCGCAGCCCTCGATTAAAAGCCTAATGCAGTTGCGGACGCTTAGCCTAGGGATACAGATAGAGGCAGAGAACTCTCCGGCTGTTGCAACCTTTGAGCGTAGTGAGCCGCTGTAGATTAGCTCCTGGTTCTTTGAAGTTTTCGAACTTATTCTCTATAAGAGGAAGGGGGGGGGAGTTTCTATTGTTGTTGTTATTATTATTATTATTATTATTTACTGCCTTATGGAACAAGGTTGTTTCCTGTAACTGTTTTGTGGTGTCCCCCCAAGAGTGCGTATTTCTCCCCTCCCTGCCCTCCTTGTTGTGGTTCGAACTGGCCATGGAGGTGCTAGAAGGTGGGGAGCAGCAGAGCCTGTTACACTGGGATCGAAAGCTGAGTGAGCTGTCGGAACCGGTGGACTCCGATGCCCTGCTCTACAACACGGTGAGAAATCAGGCATCGCTGGAGTGGGTGGGTGGGTGGGGGAACAAGGCAAAACCGCCTGGGTGGCTGAATTCTATTGTTCATAGCGTCGCCCCCTTTTTGGAGCAAGGAGGCAGGGTGCTTTAAATAATTTGTGTGTGTGTGTGGTGGAGGGGGAGGTTTACTTCTGGATGGAGGAACCGCAAGTTTTGGTTAGTGCACATCTGGATTCAAAAAGTTACCCTGCTATTAGCCGTCTTTGGGTTTTCATTATGTAGGTGGAGGCTCTTTTTGGAATGAACTAATCTGGAATTGGCAACTTGTGTACTCTCCCCCCCTTGCTTTTATGACTTAAGCCCCCACCCCCATGTGTATATATATATATATATTTCTGTTCAGTCTGCTCGTTGGCATTAGAATAAGTGCTAGACGTTTATCTGGCATATGAGTAGTGTGGCGTTCTCAAAACAGCTTTATAGTTAAAAATGGAGGAGAGCCTGGAGTTTGGAATTTCAGCAGAAGGGAAATAGAGCTGCTGACGCAAGGAGGAAATTACTTGAATGTTTCTCTGTTCCTCCAAGGTCTCTGTATGGTTCTTTCTTGTGCAGCATAAACATCACACTGTCTCCCCCCAATGATTCCTATTTCTTCAAAAGAGCCTGTTGTGTAACTTTTGATTGGACTTTTCCTTCCTGTTTCTGCAAATTAAGAGGTTCCTACTAAGTTGTCAGCAAGAAAAGAGCAGGCTCTGAGAGAGCTGTAATAACAGGCTCTCTTTTGGGTAAGATTCCAAAGCTTTGAAACTTTTTAGCAAATCTGGCATCCCAGCTTTTCCTCTACAATCCCATCTGCTCCTAGTTCACTATTGTTATGAGAGCCAGTTTGGAAGGGAGGTGGAGGCCCACGTCTTCAAAAAATATTTATGGTGGTTCGTTCCATAAATATGATTATGAAAGATACGGTGAAGAAAATGAACACCAGCAGTTTAGGCCAGATGTTTGGTTTGCTTACAACTGCCAACCAGTGAGTTTTAACCAAACGAAGTCTCAGCGTAGAACTTTCCCTCCAGGCTGCCAGAAAAGAGGAATAAGAAGGCAGTCTACTCAAGCGACAAGGTGGCACATCACTTTTTTGTTTTTAAAATTCCTAACATGAAGGCGAGAATGACTTGGAGCATGTGCAAACTGGCTTCCTCTCATGTAAGAAATCAAACAAAAGAACTTGATTTCTTACATGAGGGGAAGCTGGTCTGCACATGCTCCAAGCCATTATTTCATGTTAGGAATGTTTAAAACAACAAAAAGTGATATGCCACTTTTTAAGGAAAAGCACTTTGAGGACAAAGTGCTTTTGAAAATTGCAGAATGAATTTTCTCCTATGAGGAGAACCAACTTTCATAAACATAATCCAAGGGGAAAGTGCTTTCCCCTCCCCCCCTTGTAAAAATCAGAAAAAAGCAGAGGCTCTACAAGTTGGCTACACATGTAATTCATATTAATATATATTTGTATATACCAGCCTTCTCCAACGTGGGGCCTTCCAAATTTGTTGGACTTCAATGCCCATCAGGCTGGCTGGGGATGATGGGAGTTGACTCCAAACATCTCTGGAGGGCAGCAGGTTGGCAAAAGCTATCGTATAAGAATGTGGATCCACACAACACACAACCTACCCATCGAGACTAGTGTGCCTTAAGCAAATAGCAACAAACCACCTTGTGAGTTGTGCCAAAAACTTTTCGAGGAAGCATTATAAAGGGGGATGTTTCCCAGCACTGTAGCGCAAGACACTATCTCTGAACATCCAGGCATGGGGTGGTGGTGGGGCATTCTAAATATTAGGGGAAAGTAAGCCTTCCTGGGCCTAGTTGTTTGTCCTTAATTCTGCCTGATGAGGAAATCTATTTCACCCCAAAGCTAGCATGCCCTCACATCAAATTAATGTAGGTGTTCCGAGAGAAGTGATGACTTCATTTTAGTTCTTGGTTGGGACCAAACAGTGCGTTTGTCATCTGGAGAGTGCTGGGAACACCCCTCCGTTTGGCTGCACTTCCACACTGGAGCAGCCAAAGTCTAACAAAGCACATCTCACGAAGAGCTTCTACGCTAGTGCTGCACGTTCCTGGTAGCCCCTGGCAATAGTATGGATGCTCTCTCTGCAATTAGAACAAACTACATGATGAGTGCTTCTAGATGTGATAGCCCCAGTGCAGTAGGGCAGCCTTGAGGCCACTGTTTCAAGGTGCAATCCTAGGCATGTTTAGACAGAAAAAAGTCCTACAACTCGCAGCATTCACCAGCTGGCATAGCTCTAGGACTTTTTTCTGTCTAAACATGCCTAGGATTGTGCTTTTAATCACTTTCCAAGTGTTGGGGGTAGCATTAATTCTTCAGGCCCAAAGTGTCAACAACCCATGCTGTCCAAGACCTTGCAACGGGGGGGGGGGGCATGTTTCAGAACTGTCTGTGACAGCCTCATTGTATGCCGTAATCAGTGAGCTGGATTATTTCAGCTGGGTTTATAATTCGAACCTGCTTTCAGCACATCCCTGGCATGTATAATTGTCGCTCGCTAGCATGACCAAGAGTGGGACCCAAGCTGGGGCTATGTAGATTTCATAGATCATAGAGTTGGAAGCAGCCTACAAGGCTATCAAGTCCAACCCCCTGCTCAATGCAGGAAACTAGATCGATCTGTCTCAGTTTTCAGTGTTTCCCATTGAGTTCTATGGGGCAAAATAAACAGGCTATACCTTGAGATGCTTTGGGGAGGAGTGCGGGTGTGTGTGGGGGAATCCATTTCCACCAAAGATGCTCGAATCACCATTGTGTGCACCCGCACAATGATCTGGAATTCACTTCTTTAATTTAATTAAGTAGGCCGCTCAACAAGATCTGTCATGGACGGCCTTCTCCCTGTCCCATCAGCCAGAGAAACTAGGCTGGTGGGGACTAGGAGGAGCGCCTTTTCTGTGGCAGCCCCCAATTTATGGAACACTCTCCCCAGTGACCTCCGCCATGCCCCTTCCTTGAACACTCTCCCCAGTGACCTCCGCCATGCCCCTTCCTTGATTAGCTTCCGCCGTGCATTAAAAACGTGGCTTTTCAGGCAGGAATATGGGGTGGGTTAGGATTTTTAAGTTTTGTACTGTTTTTAATTGTGTTTTATACTGTGTGTGTTCCCCCCCCCTCTTGTATTTTATTGGATTGTACATCGCTCAGAGTGGCCAAATGGGCGATTCATAAATATAATTAATAAGTAAATAAAAATTTCTCCCATGTAGCTGAATAGTCATTGCCACCATTCATTCCTATGGAGAAAAGTGAAATGCTGTCCCTGAGGACAACATTGCAGTGGGTGCAAAGGTTGCCCATGATAACTGATCTGGGATGTCTTTTACTGGAGACAGCCTTCCTGGGGATAAAGCAAGCTGCTTCTCCGAAGGAAGGACCTCTACGGCCTCTCTGACATGCAGGCCCTAGTTCTACACACATTTCGCCCATCATAATTTAAAACTGATCTGCTGACTGTTGCTTCTGTTTTGTTTTTAGTGTTTGCTGCTGCTCTTAGCTTGTGAAATGTCTTTTCAATAGTTCTTATCGTTTCCACGCTTTCATACGTTGTGAGCCGCTTTGAGCGACTCCTTTGCTTGGGAGGGGAAAACCGGGGTAACAGTTCGTTAAACCCTGATGGGGACTTTTGCTAGCAAAGTCATAACAAAGGCTGCTTCTGAAGATCTCTCTGGACCTATGGGGTGGGACCGTAACTTAGTGATAGAGCACACGCTTTGCATGCACAATCCCTAGCACAGCCTTCCCCATCCTGGTGGCCTCCAGATGGGTTGGACTACAACTTCCAGCATGCCCCAGCCAGCCATGCTGGCTGGGGCATTCTGGGAATTGTAGTCAAACACTTCTGCAGGCCACCGGGCTGGCAAAGATCTCCCATGAAAAGTGTCTCAGAGAGCAGGCGATGGCAAAGATCTCTGCCAGTCAGAGTAGACAATACTGGGTTAGATGGATGGATATTCTGACCTGGAATAAGGCAGCTTCCATGTGTTGCTAACCTACTGTACCCTCTTGTACAGAATTCTCTAGCATATGCGGAGGAAAGGGATCAAGTAAAGCGGGACATGGAAGTAAAGAAATAATGTAAGCACCTTGATGGCTTTTTAGGAAGTAAGGTGATATATATTTATTTTATTTGTAACCCCCTCTTTCTACCAAGAAAAATGGCACTCAAGGCAGCTTACAGTCACAAATAAAATTTGATTAAAAGCAAATATATTCAAACACAATTAAAAAATTCAACAGCAACAGAATGAAAACTGCATCCAACCCAACAAACCCACTTACATGCCAAAGGCCCACTTGAATAAAGTGGTATTTGCCTGCCGGCGGAAGGGCAGCAGAGAGGGAGTGAGCCTAGCCTCCCTCAGCAGGGAGTTCCACAGCCTGGGAGCAGCCACCGAGAAGGCCCTCTTTCGGGTCACCAGCCAATGCACCTCTGAAGGCTACAGTCTTGAAAGAAGGGCCTCCCCCAAAGTTCTTAAGATTTGGGCAGGCTTGTATAGGAGAAGGTGGTCTTTCAGGTAGCCTGGTCCCAAGCTGTATAGGGCAGGGGTCCCCAACCTTTTTGGACCCGTGGGCACATTTGGGAATTTCAGAAACTGCCGTGGGCACCACCACAAAGGGGCTCTCATGGAGGATGTGGCTAGTCATATAATGGCTGAGCTTGAGGCCTGGCTAGTCAAAAGAGGTGGAGGGAGAGAAAGAGGCAAAGGGGTAGAGAAAGAGCAAGATAAAGAGGTGAGGCAGCAGAGAAATAGGCTAGAGGCTGGGGGTGGAGAGAAACAGCAAGGCAAAAGGGTGAGTGGGAGAGAAAGCGCAGGGCTAGGAAGAGAAAAGACGGCTAGGGACAGGAAAGAAAGTGAGAAAAGGGGATGGGTAGGGACAGATAGCAAGGAAATGGAGGGGGGAGAGAGAGTGCACAAAGGGGAAATGTCTAGGTGGACGGAGAAAGGCTGGGTGGGGCCAGCTATATTTCTCATAAGGGCAAGGGGCTTGTGCTGGGTGATGGGAATTGTTCAACACATCTGGAGGGCACCAGGTTAGGGAAGGCTGCTTTAGCTGATGCCCGAATGCCAGTGAATCCAGTAAAACATCTGAGCAGGCACCTTGTCTTCCCACCAGCTGGACATACATGCAGGCCTCTGAATATTAATCTGAAGAGCCTTCGCAAGCCACTCTGAATAGGCCCAGTCTTCTCATCCCTCCTGACAGGTGAATCAAGGTCAAGAAAGAAATGGTGGGATGTTGTCGTCAACAGATACGCCCATAGCAGGACTCTCTACTGCCTGACCCTTCTGAATCACATTTGTGATGGGGATGGATAAACTCTCACCTACTATGGAGCACAGCTGCTTTGTCCAGTTCATAAGAGAGGTTGGCCCCAATCCGGGAAAAATGATTCATGATTGAGCCCCATTAAAACCAAGGAACCAAGTTAAGTTGCAGTCAATGGTACTGAAGTCGTTACTAACTACAGTATAGCTGTATCGTGGCCAGCTATAGCTGTATGGGGACCAGTGTTTCTTGAAAGATATCGGCCAAGGCTATTTAATCTTTGGTTATAAAGGCACTTTAGTTCAATATAGAAACCCTTCCTTCACTCTTACCCCACCCACCATAATGATAAACATTTTGCTAAATAATGAGGGTGAGATCCAGATGGTCCCCAACCTTTTTGGCTTGGTGGACACATCTGGAATTTTGAGTGTGTGTTGTGGGTGCTCTCACAAAATGGCTGCCTTGGGTGGAGGGTCCTACCCAGTCATAAGACAGCTGCCGTGGCGGGCATGGCCAGTCACATAGCACTCATTTCCCAGAATGCAAAGTGGTGAGTAAAAAAAAGGAGGGGGGAAGAGAAACTTGCCCAAGAACCTAAGTACAAGGCAGGGGGGTGGGGTCTGAGCTCCAAAACACAAAACCTGCTCTTTTGAACCCAAATTAAGATGGCGCAGGGAGCCTAGTGGGTGCCGAGAGAGAGGTGTCCGCAGGCACTCTGTTGGAGACACCCCACCCCAGAGTAGACTATCTTGCTAATACTGTGGATTTTCTTTTCACTCTTGGGATGTACAAGCATGCTTTCCAGACTATGGAAACAAAGAATTCACCTTGTTTGTCAGGAGACTCAAATTTAGCCCTGGAGCTTTGATCCCCCCCCCCTTGGAATAGCAGCTGATGTCAGCAGGATAAAGAGCTCTTTATACTACGTTACAGTCTCTGCTTTTGCAGAGAGGCACGCTGGTCCCCAGAGGAGGTGAATCCAGGTGCAGAAAGTGAGAATGCTGCTTAGATAATGGGGTGGGTTCAGCAGAATGCACATAGCGTTTGCAAGTACAAGCTTTAAATCTCCCAGGCATTTGAATAATTTCATGGTTTGCTTCTATGTACTGGTATGTGTGAGAGAAATGTGTTATTTTAGAAATTAGCAGTGCAATCCTAAGTGTGTCTACTCAGAGGTCAGTCTGATTAAGTTCCATAAGCCTTACTCCAAGGGAATTGTGTGTAGGATTAATGTAGGTTCCTATTTAGACATGTTTAACTGAGAGACTTCTCTTTGGTAGCTTGTATGCACAATGCACACCCCAGTATTTTGTTGTTGTTCTTTCTCGATGTCCTATTGTCATCTTACTCATCTCTGATAAAATAACTTTCTGATGCAGCCTGCCCAGGTTTGGGCAGTTGTTCTGGCTTGGGTGCCTTGGGTACAAATTCGGTGTGTCTTGTGAATGGGCATATTTCACAAATGGTAAATGATGGCATAATATTTGTTTGCACTGTTGCGAAGCATCACTAGGATTCTGCGTTTAAAATGTTACAGAGGTTGGAGCTTTAGGGCAAGGTAGAAGTGGGGAGAAATGTGTGTCCGTGTGTGCGTGCATGCGCTTGGGAGATTAGTAACTCAACTCTAGGCGGGATTTGATGGACCCAGGCATCTCACAGCCTCACCATTGCATACTTCTGTCCAGGATCTGTCAGAATTTCTGAACCTTCACCCGTCACTGCCATTCCACTTTCAAACTCCCTCCTTGCAGGCATGAGGACTAGTGGCATAAATATTAAACTACTCCCTATACACTGTCATAACTGCCAAGAGTGAAATAGGTTGCATCTGTTTCTGCAATGACTAACCATTTTGTTACTTTCTCTTGACTACATGTTGTTATTTCTTTGTCCTGACCTAATTTCATGGACAGTTTAAAATCCTGCCTATTAACTTGGTAAATGTTCATGCCTGACATCTTGATAATCAGCCTTCAAGGAAGCAAAGATCTTTTTTTTATTTTTATTGAGAGACCTTCCCAGTTTAAGACTGGGCAAGAAATCTAGGATTTACTTGTTTGTGTTTAAAACCCCCCACACATTTACTTGCAGGCCCCATGCTGAAGCTAAGCAGGTATGAGCCGGGTCAGTGCTTGGATGAGTGACTGCCTGGGCTGCCCACATCTGTTTTTCTGCATTGAGCAGGGGGTTGGACTGGATGGCCTTTTAGGCCCCTTCCAACTCTACTATTCTATGATACTTTGAGTTATTTTTGGCCTATAACTTTGAAGAACTTTTAAAAAAAATATCCAGGTTAGCTAGTTACCCTCCCATTTGTAGGACTACAACAACTATCATCCCCAAGCTGACTGGGGTGATGGGAGTTGCAATCCATCAGAAGGGGTTCAGGTTGGGAAAGACTGAGCAAGGGGGATAAATACTTTTTGTGGTTTGCCTCCTCTTGTGTTATGCCTTACAAGGATTTTGTGGAACTCAAATGGATCTGGGGCTCATAGCAATAATTTTAAGCTAGCTATATCTCTATTCAGTGTGAATTTTCCTCCATTGATTTCAAAGGATCTGCTCCAATTCTGATAACTATAGCTGACTGAGAAAGTTTTAATCGCATTATCTTTTGTGCACTGGAGACAATGAAATAATAACACCCGAGTTACTAGCTTGCCTACATCTATGCTGCCAATGTATATTGGTTTTACACCAGTTTAATTGAAATGGATTCCCAGAAAACAAACCTGGGAATGAGAGGTTGGTAAGTGTGCAGAATTTTGTTAGAGATTCTCAGGTTGTCGTCGTCCCCCCTTCCCCAGATAAAGTCAGGTTTCAGGGTTCTCTGAAGAACTACTTAAACCAGTTTGAGGTTTGTGGTGTGGATACGTGCCCTGTGGGCTGGCAAAGTTGGCCAGTGTGAAAATGCTCTTGCCTCCTTTTATTCGTGGTTATGCAAGTAATCTAAAGGAGCAGGATGTCTTTAAATCCTGTTATCTCTTACAGTGTTGATCCTGTGTTGGACTGCTTATACTTGGCCAACCAATGTCAACGTATTGATACAGATGGGAACATCCCTTGCATCATTGCTTGAAGGCAATCGGAAAGGCACATTACTCTTAAATGTCAAAAGATTACCTGCGCATCTGAGTCAAATCTTTTCCGCGTAGCGTGATTTTTTTGTTTTAATTAAACCTCTTAATCTCAGCTGCTGTTCTGCAATTCAGAGCACATGTCCTGGTGATTCACTGGATGCACTCCAAGAAGGGGTGAATAGAGGGACGGACGGACTGGAGAGGGTATATTAACCAAAGTAGCCTGAGTATAATAATAATTCTTATCACTTATATACCGCTTAATATTTGTAAAGCATTTTATTTATTATTTTTATTTATTATATTTTTAAATCACCCATCTGGCCACCACCTTTTGAATGCTCCTGCCTCAGTACTTACTTAAAACAACTTGTATGGAGTCCGATCTTAGGCGTGTTGGTGGTGGCTGCAGCGGAGAGAAGAGTGGCTGTATGACAGGGGTTGGCAACCTGGAGCCCTCCAGGTGTTTTGGACTGCGACTCCCAGAATCCCCCGCCGGCATGGCCAAAGGTCGGGGATTATGGGAGTTGCAGTCCAAAACATCTGAACGGCACCAGGTTGTCTACCCCTGCTTGTACGGTATGGACCATGCATGTTTTCTCTTGCAGAGCAAGATTTCGGGTTCCCTTGATAGTGCCAAACGTTTGTCTAGAAATGTTTTTTTTAATTGATCGATAATAATGAAAGAGGATTTGTGTCTCTGTCTGTCTGTCCGTCCATCAGCATCATAGTGCCAAGACCGTGAAACCTAGACGCCCGAAACCTGGTATGCATACTAAGAGGACTCTTGGACTGTGTACCTCTGAGTTATTTTGTTTTTAAAATGCATTCATTCATTTTAATTAATTATGCCTATGTGTTTTAAACCTGAAGTAACTTCTTCAGCCACTAGGGGCAGACTTCCCTAGCTTTGCAGTCCATAGAGTTTGACGCCAGGGAAGATTAGTAGGCTGAGGGACAGAGTTACCTGTTTCACATGCTGCGCAGGTTTTGCTTGCTTATAGCGTCTGCAAACTCTAGCATAATGATTTTTTCTGCCACAGTTTCTGCATATAGTTCCAAATGCTGGGCATTTGCCAGGATCATGCAGTTTGCCACAGTATCCACAACTCTCACTTTGAAATCTCTTGGGTTCAGCACTGGTTTTGCATGCCCACTGCTATGAGGCAGCCCCCTTCAGGGGAATGGAGTGGACAGACCCCTCCCTCAGAGGGCTATAGGGGTGCACCATGGCAAGGGCAATGCCTAGAGGTGCCAGCAGGCATGGCTTCACTCAGCCAAGGTGGGCACAGTGTGTTCAATACTGACAGCTGTGTACGTTTGCTTGAAGGCTTCACTACGGGCTATTCCAGCCCGTGCAAAGCTGGGTCCATTCTTTGTAATAAAGAAAACAATCCGTATTTTGGAGAAAGGAGTGTACACGGTCAGGATGCATATGACAAAGAGTCCATGGGTCAACTTCCAGCACAGGCCTTATGGCCTTTCTTGTCCTAAGTCTTTTGCCACCTAAAGTTCAGAGTAGAGATTGTTCTTTTGGGATGAGCTGGGGAAACTTTGAGCTTTCCTTATCTCTACAGATAAGTTACTCAGAAAGAGTGGGTGAATTTAACCACCAACAGTTGCAGTGACTTGCTTTTCTGGATTCAGATAAAGTCTATCAGAGTTTATCTTGTGTATTCATTTGCTTGGCTTTTCAATGACTTTCTGAAAACATTGTTTAGAATCTGATGTGAGTTTTGTCCCCGTTCAGGACAGCGCTCAATTTTTAAAATATGTGCAGCACACTAAAAAACACAGTGCAAGAGTGCAATGATTCCCTGGTGTCTTATGTTTAAGCCTTTGGGAATGGGGCATGGATCCATATTGCTCTGTATGACATTAGCACATCTTTTATGGTATTTCCCTAAGTGTGAGAGCCAGTGAGAGCCAGTGTGGTCGTAGTGGTGAGAGTGTTGGACTGGGACTCGGGAGATCCAGGTTCTAGTCCCCGCTCGGCCATGAAACTCACTGGGTGACTTTGGGCCAGTCACTGACTCTCAGCCTAACCTACCTCACAGGGTTGTTGTGAGGATAAAATGGAGAGGAGGAGGAGGATTATGTAAGCTGCCTTGGGTTCCTTGCAGGAAAAAAGGCGGGGTATAAATGTAATAAATAAATAAATAAATAAAGTATTTCAGCATACTTTTCCTTGATGGGGGCTGCTTTCCCAAATACCTCAAACAGCACGATCCTCTACATGTTTTACCCAGAAGTGAGTCCCACCGTGTTTAGTGTGGCTTACTCCCTTGTAAGTGTGTTTAGGATTGCAGTCTAAGAATACTTTTATTTTTATATCTATCTATTTATCTAATGGAGCACACAGTGTGGGAAACAACAATTGGGATTTGAATGATAGCACCTAGAAATGTTTCTATTTAATTGGAGGAAGTCTGGCCACATGTTTTCTTCTCCATGTGACCATAGCGGTCTCCACTTTTGCAATACAGTAGTAACATTTTAAATTTGTCATTGACATAAGCCTCTATAGGGCTAACACTGGTGTCTCTAAGGTGGTGCCTGTGGAAACCTCGCTTGCTTCCGACCAGCCTTCCTGCCCCTTCTGGCTTTTATTGTACTCAGATTTGTTTTAATTTTTAAAAAGTTAAACTGGGCGGCTGGCATGCTGTAAAGTGAAGGGCTGCCCTCCAGAACCTTCCTTATTTGGACTCAGAAAAGAGTGGTTTTGTGCTTTGGAGCTCAGCCCTCACCTCTGTCATGTCCTTAAGTTCTTGGGCATGTTCCTTGTTGTTTTTTTGGGGTTTTTTGGACTCACCAATTTGGCTTCTGGAAAATTGTGTGACAGGCTGCAGCAGCCATTTTATGGATGGGCAAGCCCCCAATGGCAGCCATTTTGTGAGAGCACCCAGAACACTCTAGCAAAATTCCAAAGATCCCCAACACCAGCCCAGATATGTTGAGGGCTCCTGGGCTATCACTTGAAGCGGGGAGAGGAAGGCTGTGCTTCTGTCCCTGCCCCAATATCGTATCCATCAGGCTCCATCCCTCTGTGGGTGTGCGTATAGCTGGTTCCCCTTTCAGAACTTTACCCAGTGCCTGGTGGTCAGTTGGTCGGTGGGATGGCGGGTACAGCTATGTTGGGGTCAGGTCCTAGAGGCCGTGCCCCACTCCCCTTCCATGTAGGGGGCTCATGAGTGAATACAGTTGTAGCCCATAACATAAATATAGAAAGTCAATATTGAAAGTAGAAACTTTTAAAAACAGCTTTTGCAATACAGAAGTGTTTGCCCTGAGGCTCATCTGAGAGGTATGTCTCCTCCCACTCAGAAAAAGATGGGGGTGGTATTCTTAAGAAATGTATATCGATCTACATCACAGTATACCACATATCGAGAAGGGCATGCTAAGATTCCCTCATGCTACTCAGGAATGGAACTAAGAAGGGATAGTCTTCTCCCATATATACCTGCCCGGACCCTAAGATCGTCCTCAGCAGTCCTTCTCTGGGAGCCACTGCCAAAGGAAGTAAGGTAGGTGGCTGCTAAGAAGAGGGCCTTTTCTGCGGTGGCACCCCAGTTGTGGAATGAACTTCCCAGAGAGGCTCGCCTGGCACCTATGTTGTGCTCTTTCCGGTGCAAGGGATTTTACTCTTCTAGTCTCTGTTGTTCTAAATCCTTTACTGTATTATAAATCTTTGTGCCGCTGCTAGGTTTTACTTTGGCTTTTACTTCCGTTTTATGCTGTAGTTTTAAACTTTTATAGTGTATTTTATATTGTATCTTACGGTTTTAATTGTTGAAAACCGCCCAGAGATCCTCAGCAATTGGGCGGTATAGAAATGTAATAAATAAATAAATTAGACTTACTTTTTGATTACCAGGGGAGGGGCAGGATACGACTACAAAGAAAGACCAGCCCTAAGGTATCCTGACCCAGCCTTTCCCAATTTGGTGTCCTCCCATGTTTTGGGCTTGGCTGTGTTGGCAGGGGCTGGTGGGAGTTGAAGTCCAAAACATCTGGAGGGCACCAGGTTGGGGAAGGCTGTAACGAATGGGGACTTCCTTTTCAACAGTGCTGTTTTTTTCCCCAGAGGCATTGCCGCCTCGTGGTAGTGTGACATCATTCCCTGTAATGGGGATAGAGAAGCCATCCCACACAGCAGGGAAGGGAAGGGCCAAATCCAGACACGGACACATTATTTTTATCTGTAAAATGTTATTAACTTATTTGGCACTTTCAGAAGCTCTTCCTCTCTGTTGCAGGGAATGCTCTGGGTGCCTGAGATGCATGTCACTTTCAGACCTGCTCTGCCAACGATGACTCATTGATGAAAGTAGGTTAATGCAGCTTAACATTAGCACCAAATTTGGGGTGTTTCCCCTATCTAATCCCCTTCTTCATACCGAAACACAATGAGGATTTCATGGGTTGCCACAGTCAGGTCTGAAACCGATGTGGTTCTGGGGTCCCCTTCCTTACACTTCCCATCTCAAATCATGGTGTACCTCTCCTCTGTCATATCAGGGGTAAGGCCCATAACATAAATATAGAAAGTCAATATTGAAAGTAGAAACTTGGAAGAAAGGAGGGGAAGAGTAATGTTGGAAGAAATTGCCAAGGGCTTTAGCTATCCTGTACATTGATCATCATTTAGCATCAACAATGGGGAGCCAGTGTGGTGTAGCGGTTGTTGGACTGGGACTCGGGAGATCTGGGTTCTAGTCCCCACTGGGTGACTTTGGGCCAGTCACTGACTCCCAGCCTAACCTACCTCACAGAGTTGTTGTGAGAATAAAATGGAGAGGAGGAGGATCATGTATGCTGCCTTGAGTTCCTTGCAAGAGGAAAAAAGGCGGGATATAAATGGTATAATAAATAAATAAATAAATAAAATGGAGTTCTGATTAATTTGGAAATTTCTGGAGAAATCAAATCTCAGCCTCAGGGCCATGTTTGGGTATTGAGGTTGTATGGTGGGCCATAAGTAGCACTGCGAGCAGGACACTTGTGTGTGTGTGTGATTTTTTAATGTGAATTTTGACAAAGCAAAACAATTAAAAATACAGTTTTCATACAAGAAATGAAATAAATCAGTTACAGTAGGTGTGTTTGAAATGTATACCTATGGGTATATATGGATATATAAAAATACAGCTATCAAAAACAATTATGCATCAGATTCAAAAAAGCAGACCAATTATCCATTCTCAGGTAGCCTCTAAACATCACCCATTCAAATACTGAAAGAGTTGTTAGGTCCATAATCCATTCTGTTATAGGAGATGGGCGTTTATCTTTCCAGTGTTGTAATAGCTGTCTTTTAGCTGTCAAAAAGGAATAGAAAATCCATTTACGTTGTCCTTTTGTTAACTTCCACGCAGCAGGTAAATAGTTTAAAATAATGTGTGCATCAGTAAATATTAAAGAGCATTGTAATGCTACGTTTATCCATATTATGACCTCCTCCCAAAAAGAGGCAGATACTGGACATTGTCAAAACATGTGGGTAAGGGAAGCATTAATGGTATTACACCTTCAACAGTTAGCTGATTTAGACAAACCCTTATTAAAAAGACATTGTGTCTGATCGCCGAGCACAATAGCAGCAGCAGACTTCACCCCACAAACACACGCACACACAGGACTTGCTTCTAAGTAGATGCTTTTTAAAGTAAACAGCAGTAACATACAATTTCTCAGGTACCATAAGCTTGATGGTTACAGACTGTACGTTCAGTTTCTTCAATGTTACTTTTTCTGTGAGGAAAGGAAAACACAGGTCAAGTCCCTTTGCTTAAAACCAAGCAAGCGTCAGTGAAGTCAGTTACCTAGGAATAGCCTAACTGTCAGAGGAATGGTAGTAGAATGGCATTCTAACCTGTTGCTAGGCGACGTCCAGCGTTCCCTCCCCTGATACCACTGAGTGGTTTGCTCCACTGAGCCCTTCCCCTTGACTTCTCAGAGAAGCTTGGTTTCTGCCTTTGCCCTTTAGCTAGACTATAGCACTCTATCTTAACCCTTTACTGGACAGTCAACTTAAAAAACCCTCCCTGCAGAGTTGACATCTTCTCATCGCATACTCCAGCAGTGGTCAGGATACGTGTGTGCATGTGGGATCAATCCTCTCTCAAGACATCTTGGCTCCCTAGTAGGCGAGATCTTGGCCCTGTTGACATGGTGTCAGGGCTGCAAGTCACCCTGCAGTTGGGCAGTGGCTGGTTTGTGAATAGCTCTTTAAAGGGGCCGCTGTGGCTCCAGTTGTCTCTGGCCGGTCTCGCTAACCCCAGCAGCGGATGAGACAAGCTGGGGTTAGTAGGAAGGGTATCTGTCAGCTAGCTGGCAGCTCAAGGGATGGATGAAAGCTCCCAAGGGCTTGATGTGGCCCATTGACTGTAGCCTGCCTCAGGGCAGACCCGACCTTTAGGCAGAGTCAGGCAGTCGCCTCGGGCGGCAGATGCTGGGCGGCGGCGGCGGCGGCAAGATGTTGGAGGAGAGAGCTGTGGACCATTCGGCCTGCCTTGCGTCCCCTGAACCTAGCCTGCTGTCTTCAGGTGCAGTGGAGGATGCTCTCCCATCCTCAGTATTGAAAGTAATATTCAACTGCCAGTCGAGCCAGCGTTTGTACATGGAATAGAAGGGGGCACCATCTTGTTCTTCGCCTCTGGCAAAAAAGTGTCTTGGGACGGCCTTGGTCTGACACCGCTGCTCTTAAGTCTGAATGTTCAAATGTTGACATTGTTCTTTGGCTTTATTTAAAGAACTGGGGGCATGAAACCCGATGAAGGAAATAGCCATTTTCCACTTGGATATTCTCAGAAAAGAGGCCCAGGGGCAGGTGGGGCGGGGGGCAGAATAATGTTTGGGGTATATTAATTTCACGAATGTGCTGCATTCTTTTTTTTCACATTAATGGAGCAGTGGTTGACTTTCTGAGGAACATCTGTTCCTCTCGTATGAGGTAATTCTAGCTGACTGGGCCAGTTACCTGTATCAGTTGTGTTTCTCTCTCTGGTTTCTTATGGCTAAAGTTTCCTTTCTCTGTCACATGCTCTGTGTGTGTGTGTGTGTGTGTGTGTGTGTCAGTCATCTTGCAGTTTTCCTCACAGCTGTGTTTGTAATCCAAACTGTTTGAATGCAAGCTTTTTTTGCGTTGAGGACTGACTCCTGTTCTGAAAAATCTTGAAAAACAGTCTTTCTCTGAGAACTGCGTGCGGTATGTGGTTCCTTTCTTTTCATCTTGCATCACTGCTTCTTTTACAAAAAGATGAAAAAGCTAGGAAGAAGGATAAAGATATGTGTGTTATGATTACTGTACTCCTTCTGCTCCCCCCCCCCCGCCGACAAGATTTATGGGTTTTTAGTCTCCTTGGTTAAATATTAGAGAATGAATTTACTTCTTACTTAAAACTTCCCAAACCCCCAGACCCTTCCTGTGTAAAAACAAAGACCACCACCAGATGTGGAAAATGCTACATTCATAAGTTCTACTCAACAAGTAACAAAAGGGCTTTTCACGGTGCGAGGGCGAGCGAGCAACCATGGCGCCTGCTGGCCCTCCAGATGTGAGATTCCATTGTGTGCTAACGCCAGACCAGACGCTGGCCTTGCCTGGTAACTTTCTCTATCTTCAGCTGGAAAGTTTTACTCACTTGTAACTCCCTAAAGGCAAAATACCTCCCCCCCCCCAAACAACAAAAACTCATCCCTCCACAGCAGAAAAATAAGGCCGGCTGCTTTGGTAGGGGAAATGTTTTCATGTGAACAAGTGTGTTGGGATTAGGTGAGGCCTGGACAGGCCCAGAGTCAGAAATGTTGTGGAAAGATGGCCGTGTGTGTGTGTGTGTTGGTGGTGAGGTACAGCCAGAACATCAAAACAACCCCCCCCCCCAATCCAGGTAGTCTAATATGTTAAAATTTATTAACTATCTGTATTACTGTTCAGTGAGCAATTGGGTAGAATATTGCTTACACACTCCCTCCTCTGTCTCCGCATTTTCCTCAAATAAAAGAATAAAAATAAAATATTTTTTTTAATCAGCTGAAAATTCAGAGAGGGGACTGAAATATTCCTGAGGGGCGGAGGACTCAGAGGCTTCATGTGGCTAAAGCTTTGGGCACAGGGTTTAGTCCCCTCAGCTGTGAACTCTCTAGGCCAGGCTTGCGCAACTGGGTGCTCTCCAACACACCTGGAGGGCGCCAGGTTGGAGAAGGCTGCTTTAGGGCCAATCATACTGCTTTCACCCAGGTCAGCATGCCCATACTTTAAGGTCAGCAACAGAGGCCCTTCTCACTTGCCCGCCTTTGAGGATAGTTAGGTGGGCTAGTACATGAGAGAGGGCCTTTTCCGCAGTGGCCCCACACCTCTGGAATGTGTTACCATGGGGGGGGTGTCTGTCAGGCCCCATCATTGCAGGTTTATAGGAGGGACCTGAAGACTGACTTGTTTACTCTGTCCTTTCCCTGATTATGTTTTAATTTAATTTAATTTCATTTATTTCATTTATATACCGCCCCACAGCCGAAGCTCTCTGGGCGGTGCACAACACTCTATACATAAAAACAACAATAAAAAACATACAAAATAGTTTAAAAAATTAAAAACCAAATTTAAAAACACAGTTTAAAATAACAATACAAAAGCCAATAAAACTGAGCCTACAGGTGACAATCCCCTCCGTGCTATTCCAGGCTCCTAACTAAATGCCTTGGCATAGAGGGAAGTCTTAACCTGGCGCCGAAAAGATAGTAAGGTTGGCGCCAGGCGGGTCTCAGTGGGGAGCTGATTCCATAACTGGGGGGCTACCACCGAGAAAGCCCTCCTCCTCGTTGCCACCAACCGAGCCTCTCTTGGAGGTGGCAGTCGGAGGAGGGACCCAGATGTTGAGCGTAGTGTCCGGGTAGATAGCGGTTGGGAGAGACGTTCCGTCTCTTTTGGACTTTTAATGGACTTTTCTGGGATGGAATTGTACTGTAGGCTTTTAGTACTGTCTAAGCCAGATGTTTTATGCTGGTGTTTGTTGTTTTTATGGGTTTTTTAAAATGAATCTTAGCTGTTTTATTACTATATCAGTTTTTTTATTATAATGAATTTTATGATTGTAATCCACCTTGGGAAGGCTCCTACCTTGAAAGGCAGTGATGATGGTGACATTCGCAGGGCTTTAGGACAAATCATACTGGCGGGGATGAAGGGAGTTGTAGTCCAATGCTTCTGGAGGGCACCAGGTTGGAGAAGGCTGCTTTAGGGCAAGTCATACTGGTGGTAGTCACATGTAAGGCATGGTTTAGCAGTTAGGAGGACAAGCCCCAGTGAGCCTCGGGCTTTTGTGCTCCCTCCTCACTTCTGTAGGGAGGAGGAGGTTGGGAGATTCAGTTTTAAATTAACCGCATTGCCCAGCCTAGGGGGTTTGGGAAGAAAAGACTGAGCTAGTTTAATCTTTGCTCTTGTTTGTGTTTTGCTATGGCATAGAAGGGTCACTGTTTTGATGCACTTAACTGTCTAGTCAGAAAGAACCTCAAAATTCTTAGAAATGGACTAGATATCAATTGGATTCATTCCTCTATATAACTCCTCTGTGTGTTTACTAACTATGGAATGTGGAAGAAATGCAGAAAGCAATTCCACACAGTAATTGCTTTTCACGGCAAAAGGACTGGAAATACAGGCAAGTGATGCAAATAGATTTGGTGAGCAAAACTAATGTTGAACCAGGCTGTGTGTGCACGGGGGCAGGGTGCGTGATTCAGTAGAGAAGAGGAACTTGGAAAACAGCACTGCCAGAAATGCAAGGCTGATGATGCACATGAACTTCTATGATAGGAAAATATATGTCTGAAAAGACAACACTGAGAAACTGCATACATTGAGCTAACAGCTGTATTTACTTTCAGGTTGTAACAGGCCTACCTCCTACCATCCATTAAGTCTGGGCTAGAATATTGTGCTACTGCATGAATAAGATATTGTGAAACTATATTGCAGATACCATTGGGGGTGGCCTCTTTTGGCTTATTTGGGTAAGACTTGCACAGTAATTCATAACTGGAGAAACCATATTGGACTGTCTGGAAGATTATGACAAATCCTCTCGAACTGGTTGACTATTGTATTCAGGTGGAGGTGAAAATGCCTGATCAAGCTTTTAACTCCAGCGGAACAAAATCCTAAATCAGTGTCTTTAAAATTGGGAGAGGCCATGTCCTGAAAATTAAAAATACATCCACTATGACGCTTGGTGGCCAAGCTCAGTGAGCAACGCCTTTGGTTTAACCAACCTTTTCGCAACTCGTTACCTCTCTTGAGATCCAGTGTGGCATAGTGGTGAGAGTGTAGGGCTGAGGAGTGTAGGGCTGGGACTCGAGAGATCCTGGTTCTAGTACCCGCTCCGCCATGAAACTCACTGGGTGACTTTGGGCCAGTCACTGACTCTCAGCCTAACCTACCTCACAGGGTTGTTGAGAGGATAAAATGGAAAGGAGGATTATGTAAGCTGCCTTGGGTTCCTTGCAGGAAAAAAGGCGGGGTATAAATATATTAAATAAATAACATTGAGAGATCAGAATGAAATGTAGCGTGCCTATTCAGAGCACTATTCTGCATTTGAAGTTTGTACTCCATCTCGACTCCATCACCCATTTTCAAAAAAGATGTAGAATACACCACAATGTAGTATCTCCTATGAGCATTAAGACATCGCAATGAAACTTTAGATGATGTTTTGACAATTCCACTCTCCATTTGAAGCCTGAATTAAGGGAATGTTGTTAACACAGTTTTTAACATCCTCTTGTAAAATATAAAGAGATATTAAAAGAAGAAAAAAATAAAAAGAGCACCAAATGTTCAAGAATTAAAATTTATGCTACAGTATAGTCCTTGATAAAGCGAAGACGTAGCTTCTTGTCTGCCGAGGCAAATTGAGCTACCGCATATAAAACAGTTAATTGGTTATCAACTAGCAGTGTAATTACCACATCCGGAGGAGTACAATCTGAAAATAGCTGAACAATAGGGAACAAAAACTTTCCCTGGGGTCTGAATAAAGAGGGCAGAACAGCAGATAGTGAACTATATCATCAATTTCGTTACAGCCAAAAATGAATGCACTTTCTTTCTGAAACTGGAATTCCCAGGTATCTCCCTTTAAGGTATGCAGAGGGATATACCTGTTGGATCTGTTGGAAGATCTGTTGGAATCTAAGTTCTGTAAAAGCTTTACAGAGCTGTGGAGAAGTCAGTGCCTCAAAATAATGTGGCCTTGCATGATTAAGTTTGAGTTGGGGATACCAAATAGAAAATCTGGCACTGATTATGGCTGCCCTATCTTGGCTGGCATCAAAATCGAAAAACCAATTCCTAAAGGCAAGAGGACTAAAACATACTTTTCCATAGTAGCATTATAGACCCTTAACTTACTTTGGCACACCTGTGCCCATCCTTTGAGCCTCAGTTGTTCCAGGCAACAAAGCTTGGTGAGAGATTGGTCGTCCATTCCAATATCTAAAGTAAGCCAAGTCAATTCTGGCTGCAATTGATGGGAGACCTGGTTCAGCCCTAAGGTGGGCAGAAGGAGACCCTGGGGGAAGCCCCAGTATCTGCAGTTTTAGGCAGAAGAAATATATTGTATTTGGGCTGTCTCAAGTTGGCAGTGAAAAGGTTATTAACCAGGTTGCATCCAGCTCCCTGGTAGGACTCCACACACATACCTGCAACAGGGTTTCTCCAATGGAATGGGGCGGAGGGAGAGAATCTTAATGCTGGCCTGGCCTTAAGGCAGTTTTGGGCTACAACTCCCATAATTCTTGATCAATGGTGAAGCTGTCTGGGGCTGATGGATGTTGTAGTCCAAAACATCTGGAGGGCACCAGGTTGACTACCCCTGCCTTAAGGACAGCTCAGCCATAAGACTCTTCCCGCACCCCCACTGGATTCAGAGAAACCCTGTTGCAGGCCTTGCCAGGGAGCGGTATACAGGCAGTCCCCGAGTTAAGAACGTCCAACTTACAGACAACCCATACTTAAGAACAGAGTTCTGGGTTCCCCAGTGCTACGGCATTTACGTAGAGTACATAGCGTAGTATACTACGCAATTTGAGTAATTTATGCAATTTGCGTAAGTGCCAATTTTAACGTATAGAATGCTTTGCTGTTCCAACTTACATACAAATTCGACTTAAAGACATTCTTAAGAACAGAACTCGTTTGTAACCTGGGGGCTGCCTGTATAACCCTGTTAATAAGTTTTATATTACGAATGGCTGTGAGGAGGGCCTGAATTGCAAGTCAGAATTCAACAAGGCAATATTAATAACTTCTATATTACAAATTGCTGTGAGGGGGCCTGAATTGCAAGTCAGAGTTCAACATGGCAATACGGCAAAGATGCAGAATAAGCTCTAATGTGGTATCTCCCTATAGTACTGAGAGAACACACTGATGCTTGGTTTGACAGTATCAGTTCAAGCCCTGCAGCCAATATCAACGCAATGATTTATCATGAAGTAAGGCCTCTCAAATGTGTGTTACTACTTATTGTTTTGTCATCTGGATATTGGAAGCTTTGGAACAGTCTCCACTTAAATGTATAGTTATTGTCACAATCACAAAGCTAGTAGTGGGTTTGGGGTTTTAAAAGGTTTTTTTTTAGAAGATGGAAGGTGATACCTGCAGAGTTTTATGGAACTACTTGGAGGTTGTGTACTGTGCATAAGATTGCATTACTGTGCACACTTACATGGGAGTAAGACCCACAGAACACTGTGGGACTTGCTTGTGGGTAGGCATGCATATGGTTGTGCTGCAGCCTGCAAGCACCTGAAGTGCTGTGTTTAGGCTGTATTAGTTTGTTCCTGCTTGTCTGAGTGTGCCTTACGGGTGGGGGGAGGGAGAAAATGATTCTAGTTCTCCCTAAGATTTCTTGAGATGTAAATGTTTGTGTATTCAAATCCATGACATTTGACATTTTGCAAATGAGGGACTAATTTGGAATTCAGTTAAAAATGCTCGTAGTGGTGTAAGGGAAACAGAAAAGATGCATTGTTCTGTCAGGTGTTCCACAAGAACACATGGAAATAAAATTAATGCAGCAAGTGTTGGTTGTTGAGGAAAGGAGATAAGGGAGAGAGACTACCCTGATTAGCACAACAATGTTTTTCAGTTTCAGGTTGCTGCTAATTATATACGTACTATGTGATTTTCAGTATTGGTGATGGAACAAACCTGAGTTTCTGCTTCCACTTTCCTGGCATTGCAAAAATAGCTAGAGACCATCTCAGCCAGCTGTGAGAGAGCCAGTGTGGCTTAGTGCTTCGAATGTTGGGCTGGGACTCAGGAGATCCAGATTCTAATCCCCACTCAGCCATGAAGCTCACTGGGTGACTTTGGGCCACTCACTGACTCTCAGCCTAACCTACCTCACAGGGTTGTTGTGAGGATAAAATGGGGAGGACGAGGATTATATAATCCACCTTGTGTTCCTTGTAGGAAAAAATGCGGGATATAAATATAATAAGTAAATAAATACTCATTCTGATAGCGAGCTGGGGCCAGATTCAGCCCTCCTGAAGTCCCCACCTGCCCCTGAAGTCCCCACCTGGCCCTGCAGGGTTCCCCAGATAGCCAAGCCCCTTCCCCTGACTCGACCCCCTTTCCTCCCAACTACCATTCGTTTTGGTGGTTTTCTGGCTTTTGTGCAGTTTTCTCCCTACCCTAAAAGGTTGAAATGCCTCTCTCAAGGCTTAGTTACTGACGTAAGAGCTTTATGCTAAAATATGCCAGTATTTTTGGTCCCACCTTTTTAACATTCATCCCTGCCCCCTTTGGCTTTCAGCCCTGCCCACCACAGGAATGCAGCCCCCAAGAGCTCCCCCAAAATGGAGTTTGGCCCTCGGGCTGAAAGAGGATCTGAACCCCTGTGCTACACTACTTCAGACAGTAGCAGAGGTTCAGTTGATGGGATGCTCCCCTACAAACACCCCCACACAGAAAGCCAGCATTTGGGGTAGGCTGGGGGGGGGAGAGCGGGGTTCAAGTCTAGCCTTCTCCTTGACATGCTGGCTTTCTGTGTGTAGGGATGTTTGGCATTCCATCAAATGCCCCTCCTGTAGTGTGAAGTGGTACAGCCCAGAAACAGGTTCTCCACCTTGGTGAGAACTAGGCTCATTGCAGCAAAGTATGGTATTTATTGTCATTCTTGGTAATAATTTTGGGGAAGTTATTCCTAGCAGCTAGGGTAATTACCTCCCACCTCCCCCACCCAGGTAAGTCATCTTAGTCTTAGCGTAGTGGTGAGAGTGTTGGACTGGGACTCGGGAGATCCAGGTTCTAGTCCCCACTCGGCCATGAAACTCACTGGGTGACTTTGGGCCAGTCACTGACTCTCAGCCTAACCTACCTCACAGGGTTGTTGTGAGGATAAAATGGAGAGGAGGAGGAGGATTATGTAAGCCTTGGGTTCCTTTCAGGAAAAAAGGCGAGGTATAAATATAATTAAATAAATAAATAAACAAACAAACAGCAGGACAGGCAGAAATTCTAAGGTACCGCCCCTCCTGTAATTTAATCTATTCAAGATACAGCTGAACCAGCTGAATTTATCATGCCACTGATACTGTAACTTGTTCCACAATACTATATCCCGTTCCACTGGAAGAAGGCAGCTTTTAAATTTCATGCAGGCTTTATTTAGATAATCGTCGCTGGCGTTGTTTCAAAACTGAGCTTTGGTCTAGGAAAAAATGTGAAACGCTGTGACTCATGCCATTAAAATAAAAAGCTAAATTGTGGAACTAGCTGACTTCTAACAGAGAATGGTTTAAGGAGGGGGGAAATGACGTGCACCACCCACTCCCAACCAAATAGCTAGTCTGGATTGGCTTTTTGCAATGCCGGACTGGATCCCTTTTCTTCTGCAGATCTGAGGATCAAAGGATTTCATCTTTGTCAGAAATGTGGTGCTGCCAGTTAGAATTAAACCACCTGTGTACACATAGACCTAACATTTGCATCCTGTTCTTTTTCCGGTTTGAGGAGGAGAAGTGTGTGACTGTTATCCAAGAGTTTTCTTGGGCACTGCAGGCAGTCGGTCTCTTTGCAATTAATGATGTGATTCTCCATGGAGGCTGGGCCAAATGGGACAGGAGGAAATGCTTTAAAAAAAACACACGCCCAAAACCTAGAGGTGAGGATCTGAATTTGCAGTTTGTGTTGACTGACAGTGCTAAGACCCAGTGGGACAACTTATTTATTTATTTATTTATTTTGCAGGGGTGTGTGTGTGTGTGTGTGTTGTTCTTTTTGTGGTGCATCTTGTTCAGCTAGCTGCATGTCCCTTTCTTTGATCTGCCCACCCCTAGCACAGGATGAGAGGAAGTTTTTCTATTGAAGGCACTATCTCTTGTGTGTGTGTGTTTTAGATACCACAGCAAGACTTGGGGTGCATCTCTCCGCTTAATGGAGGCCATGGCCCAGTTTGAGAGGACTTGCCTTTAAAGGACTGATTTTTCTAGATGTCTCAGTTAATAAGGATAAATAATGGAAATAAGAGAGATGTTACTGAACAGTGCAACTTTTTTTTTTTTTACCCTTTACAGATTTTAAGGTGGAATGTTAGAACCTTAAGGTAGAATGTAAAGATTAAATAGTGCCCTCTTTATATGGCACTAATACCTTAATTCTTTGATTTACTCGGAGCTAAAGAAGGCATTTATGGAATTACACATCTGCATATCTGGATACACAGATGTCCCCATATTTTAACATCTTTGTATATGTGGGACTCCATAAGTAGAGGATATTATTCCTTATATATTTTTTCTGTGAACTGTATGCCAGTCCCAGGAAAAGATTTTTTGGACTTTTGTTGGGAGGAATGACTGATAGAACTTTGGCTGTAAACTACTTGTACATACGGATTCTTAGGTAACTAATGACATAGCCTTATTCGCAGCGGCATCTAAAAATATTAGAGCAAAGGGCCTAAAAACTGTTGTGAGTAAATGGAATCTTGCATGCCAGAGAAAATAGAGGGCAAGTGCCCATCCAGAATAATAAATTTGTAGCTGTGCATCTTCAGAGAATGTGTTGGGACTTCATTCTGAATTTGCATCCTCTCCCCCACTCCAATCTCAAATCTCACACTCTTTCAGACTTCAGTATAGGCAGTTTGAAAAGTGTTATTTCAGAAAGCATGTCGTACAAGTTAAGTGGTACAAAGAAGCCTGAGAATCTGGCATTTCCTTCCCTTCTTTCTCTCCCTTCCCACAAGAGATTAGTAGGTGAATTTTTTTAGTCCAGACTTCTTCTTCTGGCTAAGAATCTGCCCTGGGCAAGAAGGATCCAGGAGGCTTAATGGATAAAAGGGGAGGAATGAGCCTCCTCTCTGTGCTTGCCTGGCAGTCGAAGAAATGACAGCCATTCAGACTATTTGGTATGTTTGCACATGGGGTTCACAGGAGTGCTCTGCATCTTTCATGGACTAGATACGGAAAGCTGAGAGAGGCCTGGGGAAAGGTGTTCTGCCTTGCAGCAGGTAGCAGCCTGAGCATAGGAAATACAGTGTTTAAAGTCAGCAATGGAATTTGTTGGAAACTGGCAATCACATTGCTTTAATAAATGGTAAGATGGGTGGAAAGATGTGCTTGTGAATGTTTAAAATCACAATATAAAAATAGGGATTTTGTCCTAGATAAAGATGCTAAACTTGCTTGCTTAGGAGCAAGTGCCATAGAAATTAGTAATAGGATTTACTTCTAGGCAAATATGTTTTTAGGTTCAGGAAGCCCAATATTTATTCAGCATGGGTGGCGGAACTCTGGGCCACAGGCCTAATTCAGCCTGTGGTGGTCCTCCACCCAGCCCATGGTGGTCACCTCCCAGGCCCTGCTCATCTCCCAGGCCCTCCCCCAGTGCTAGAGAAATGCAGGCTTTCTCTAGTGTGGGAGAGGAAACCCGCTCTTATCTCTGATCACTGTTTGAAGGTAAGAGCGGGAATTCCCAGTGGTAGAGAGAGCCTGCTTTCCTCTAATGCTGAGAAGCCCTGCCCTTTTCTCTCTGCAGAGAAAGGCATAGGTCATTCATACCTGCCTCTCTCTGCACAGAGAAAAAAGTTTTTCTGGGGGAGGGGCTTCAGGATGGAGTGCCACCCCCTGACATCATTTGCTGCCCCCCCCCTTGGGATGCGCCAGAGAGTAATCCAGCCCCCGAGGACTAAACAATTCCCCATCGCAGTTATAGAGGATAGAGACCTGACAGTGTCTCTCATCTTCCCCCCTCCCCCAAATCTGAAGGCGGCTTGAGGACAAATCGCTGCACATGGCATATACACACCTCACTCTTGCCGCGGGCTCTGTGGTGTGGCAATTGCCACACATTCCATCCCCACACATTCATGGCAAAGAGCTACTGTTTTTTGGAACTGTGGGAATATCAGAGCTGCCAGGAAATGTGGGGAGTGAATCACTGGGCACTGGTAGTGAAGAGAGAGACCATGCCTAAGAGTGCTAGCCTGACCCTACATGATGTGAAGTCCAGTCTCTTTCACACAACAGGCCCAGCAGCAGCAGCACTGACTCTGTCTCGGGATTAGGGAACCGGTGGCCCTCCGGGTGTTGTTGGACTCCACCTCCCATCAGTCCCAACCAACATGGCCAATGGTAAGGGGTGATGGGAGTTGTAATCCAGTCAGCATCTGTTCCCAGGTGCATTCTAAAAGGTGCATCCAACAGCAGCAGACAGTCCACTGGGTCATTATGTAACCATTATGCAAGAGTTGATGCCTGCATTTGTTTGTTTTTCCTCTTCCCTCCCCATCTCTTATTCCTTCAGTGTCATGCGTATTAGATAAAGCATGGTTTAAACTGTAATCTGCCTTGAATGCACTGACAGATAAACGGCATATAAAAGTAGTAAACAAATCCCAGATGTTAGAGGACCACAGCTCCCCCAACTTGGCTCTACCTCTAGGGTAGCCAACCCAATGCCCTCCAGATGTTTTGGACTACAACTCCCAGGACCCCTGACCATTGGCCATGGTGGCTGCGGCTGATGGGAGCTGTAGTCCACACCATCTGTAGTCCAACACCAGGTTGCCTACTCCTACTCTCTTCAGCACCAGTTGGGTAGCCCCATTGCAGTGGGAACAGGATAAGTGTTGCGTGGGCTGCTTTGATCTGGTCTCTGGGGGGTGCAGGGCAGGGGGTAGCTCGCATGCTGCAGTAGCTCTGCCCTTTGCAGAGCTGTGTTGTGGACTGGCCTGCCTGGCTCCCTTACCCGTTATGGCATGGGGTTTTTCTACTGTTCTGATGAGGGTTTGCTTTTGTTTTTTTAACAGAGTATGTAGGCATAGCAGTACTAATACTACTGTACTATTACAGTACTGTATTATTTTTTTAAAGAGGCAGGTGAAACTGACCAGGCTTTCTCTCTCCTTGTCAGCTTCACTAGACAGAAGGGAGGGGGCAATGGTGAAGGTCATAGAAAGGCAGGGTTCCTCCCATTCACCGCCTATGTCCTCCGAATCAGGTGACACCGTGGTGGGGTTTTAACACCTGAGAGATTTTGTGCTGTAATCACATTAGAAGGTGTCCACATTAGAATGTGGAATTTTAAGGGTTTTTTTTTAAAAATGGAAGCAGCAGGGGACTGGGGTTGCAGAATGAAGTGACAGTGGGGAAAACACAACCATTTGGGATGAATGCTGCCAATAAGCAAATAGTGTCCATGCACCATGGTGTAAAATGCTAATGTGGAAGCATCATTTCCTTGTTGTTACAGGATTTATTTATTTTTTTGGAACAACATCTGCCTGGCCTTAGGTGACAATAGGAGGATGGGAGGAGAGGAGCGTGAGTGTCTTTGTGTTCACAACAGGGAAAACAATTCCCCTCTCAAATCACCTTCAAAAACATGCATACACATAGGATGCAAAGGAAGCTGCCTTATATGAGGTCAGACTAATTGTCCATGTAACCGAGTAGAATTCTTTACTGGAGTAGTATTCTTTACTCTGTGGGTGGCTATTCAGGGTCACAGGCAGAGGTCTTTCCCTTCACCTGCCCCCTGGTCTTTTGAACTGGATATGCGAGGGATTGAATCTGGGAACTTGCAGTGTGCAGAGCAAGTGCGGCAACTCAGAGTTAAGGCTGAACATTTCTGCTAGAGCCATACTTTCTTCCCCTCAGCTCTTTTGCACCAGCGATTTAGGAAAGCAACTTTGCTAATATGCCCTCCTTTCCCCCCCTCAAGCCCCATCTCCAGCTGCATGGGATAACTGACTTCTGGGGTATGTGGGTGAGCATAAGAAGAGCCATGTTGGTTCCGACTAAAGGCCTCTCTAGTTCAGGATTGTATTCCCCCAGTGGCCAGCCAGATACATTTGGGAAGCCCATGAGCAGGGTAGGAGCTCAATAGTGCCCTCCAGCAGCTGGTATTGAGTGGCATACTGCCCCCTGAGCCTTAGCAGGTCATTTGAATTCTCCCATCCTGAATATCGTAACTGGCCAGCGCACAACATTTTGTACTATATATAGTGTGGCTTCCTGGTTGTGTAAGTGAGAAGAGAGCCTACTGGCATTGAAGCAGGGCAAAACAGGAAAGCTGCAAAGATGTTTACTCATGCAATTGCCTCCCAACATTTCCCAGACCAATGGAATAATTGCTATAACTGTTTTGGTTAAATAGCCATGGAAGGCAGAGGTTGCTATAACTGCATCATGTAAAAATCATAGGCTGCAGTGTTTGTCCATAAAAAACAGCAGGATAATACCTGTGGAGAATGGTGCGCCAGCTTCCCGGCAGAGTGGCTACTCTGCAATACTTCTCTCCAATTTACTTAAGGTTTGCTGCCACTACTTCTCTATGCACCCTAGAACTGGGATGAGGAGAACCCCGATATCTACAGATTAATTACCTGGGAGGGCAAACTCTTAGCAAACCGCTCAGGTGACTGTCCCGGTCCAATCTTTTGGCTCCTTACCTTCCTTTGGACCAGGCATGTAACATGGAAAGAGCAACCTGGCACATGAGGAAATTATGCTTGGGATGTCTACCCCAGATTCTAAATTTTACACAATCAGATAGCATTGAAAAGAAATAATTTAACCCCCCCCCCCCAGGTTTATTCACTAAATATCCTGCTCTAGTTCTAACAAGAGACTTCGGCTATTGGGCAGTATAGAAATGTAATAAATAAGTGTACTTGCTCATAGCAAGGATCACCCATGAGTTCCAAGATGGCAAAAAGATGTCCAAAGGGGTGACAAAAATAATAGGTGAAAGGCTTCAGTTTTACCCCTTTGAAATTGGAGAAGGGGGTGGGTGGGGGTGGGAATGAGAATCAACCAAGTGACTAGTCAGGAGTGACTAGAGTATCTTACTGATGGGCTTTCAGAGTACCCTTGACAGCATGGTAAGTCAGCACCAACACAAATGATAGGGAAAGAAGACGTGTGAATGGGGGAGATCCCCTTCTCTGTTCCTGGTAGACAGAAATTGTTTGGGGATTTCTCATCCTGTGTATCTGAGGGAGGTGTGAGCCACATGCCAAGACAGCCTTCTTGAAATGGGGGATTCTAGTCAATGGGTGGGGCGCCGCGGGGGAGAGAAGAGAAAGTAGGGCAGGATGTTAAAGACTCAATCTGGAACTTTGGAAAAACAAGTTTCTGATTGTATAGACACACACCTATATGTATACAGTTGTAAGTACATAGCTCAGGGGTGAGCAACTAGATTTTGTTGAGCTCCAACTCCCATCAGGCCCAGTAGGCATGTCCAATGATCAGGGATGATGGGAGTTGTAGTCCAGCAACATCTGGAGGGCCATAGGTTGCCCGCCCTTGGAATAGGTTCCTTGCAGATGCTCAACTGAATGCAGATGGTTCCCCCGTGTGCACATTCACTCTGTAGGGTATGGTTTGAAGTCTGCATACCACTTTGCATAGGGAAGATTTGTCTCCAAGATGCAGTCACCCATCAAGCCTGGCATTGTTTGACTTCAAATATGGACTGAAACGCAGGTGCTGCTAATGTCATTGCCCAACTTAAATCACTTTTATCTCTGCCAGGAATTGTGAGGCTGGTATCACATTTTTATGGGTTTGTATTTTTATTTTATATTTTGTATTCTTTGCATTTTAAATTGTGTATTTTGTCATGAGCTACTCCAAGAATCCTGTTGAGGGGTGGGATATGAATACCTATATAAGCCTTCCCCAACTGGTGCCTCCCAAATGTTTAGGACTTGAACTCCCATTAGCCCCAGCCAGCATGGCCAATGGCCAGGAATGCTGGGAGTTGTAGTCTGAAACAGGAGAGCATCAGGGTGGGGAGGGTGCCCTGTAACAATAAAGTTGTGTTAAAACAATCTACTATTTAACAACTTGTCTGGTTGCCACAGGTGAATAGGGACTTCATGCAGGCAAGTGAGCAGGCTGGTGGCGGAGGGATGGATCACCCAATCTTTTCTTTGCCAGTCCACTCAGTTTCTGTGCTCGCTGCTTGAGAAGGCAAGCTGCTTCTCCTGTGATCAGCGTGGCAGGCTGGTTGTGGAGAGATCCCTCTCCCTCCTCCATCTGCCTTCTCAGCAAAAGGCTTTTTTTTAAAAAAAAAACCTGCGAAGAGGCTAGTAGCCTGCATTTCTGGCTATCCAGGAAGTGGCTTCCGTTCCACTGCGGAGAGCACGGAACCACAGGTTACTAGCTTCTTAGTAGGCTGGATTTTTTTAGAATTTTTTTTGCAGGTGTATTTACATGGCTGCTGTAGAAATGCGACTGCTTTACAGTTTATAATATGCACTTTAAACTGTTTCATTACCTACTGTTGCTTTTCCTTCCATTTTGCTCATATATTACTCATAAGACCTTAACACACAAAAATGGAAATCTAGTTGTTTTTTTTAAAAATCTGATTGCACTTGCAGAACAGTATCATTAGAGTCTTTTAAACCCTGCCCCCAAAACTATGCTATACAGATAGCAGAATAAGCAAAGTTTCTGGGTCATCCATTTTTTAAATTTTTTTTTTTAAATCGGTTTCAGACTGAAGAGTCATAAGAATCTCCTAGTTGTCTGGGAATGGTCTAGTCTCTGTGGGTAACTTTTATAAAACTTCCCCCACCAGCTGTGGTTTTTTTTTGTGCAATTAAAAAAAATTACAGGCAGGCTGAAATACTGGAAGGGAGAGTGTACAGTTATAAGGAGGTGTGTATGGCTGTTCTGAGACATTCCTTTTTTGCTGGAGGATACAAGCATTGTTTTATGTTCCTTCTGGAGACCGGCCAGCCCTCTCTCCCCGTGGAATGTGTCCTGTCTAGTCTAACAGACCAATGAGAGGAGTTGGAGCTGGAAAGGCATTCTAGGACTTGGGCTGCAATTTATTTTTCTTTCTCTGCAAGGGGAGTGGGAAATATGTGTGTGTGTATGAAATATCTATCATTTTATACACACACACACACACACACACACACACACTCATATATATGGAGAAGCCTGTTTTTTTTTTGGTCATTTCTCCTTTTCCCTTGTTAGCGATTTTAAGGGGGCTGAAAATGTCTCCCTGCCTCTCAAGTGGGCTTCATTGTGGGCTTGCACTGAACATCTGAGGAAACCAGTTTGCATCAGATCAATTAGCCCAGCAGGGCTGGCCCAAGACATTTTGATGCCTGAGGGGAAGAACAAGATGACACCCCCTCCCATTCCATGAACAAAAGTGGACTGGGCTGGCAGTTGAATCTTTCTTGCACACTGGTGATGAGACAGCAACTCTCCCCTCTAATGACGTCCCAGCATCTGCTGCCTGAGCCAAGCGTCTCACCGTGCCTAATGGTAGGGCCAGCCCCATAGCCCAAGAGTAGGCAGACTTCAGGCTTGCGGGATCTACTTTGTATGTTGTTGGTTTTACTAGAACACGGGTCCATCAACCACAGCCTAGCACAAAAGACATACACTTAGAATTAAAGAATTCTGAGCCCCGGGCTTTATTTTGCATCTCAGAACTGAATGGAGCTCACAGTCCATCCACACAAAAATCCAATCCTGGTTACCCTAGTCCAGGGGTCCCCAACCAAATGCCCCCAACCTGTGGGCACATTTGGGAATTTGAGAAATTGCTGTGAGGACCACCACAAAATGGCTTGCATAGACGGTGTGGCTAGTCACATAATGGCTGGTGTAGGGGCCTGGCTTGTCAAAAGTGAGCTAAAGTGGGGGGGGCAGAAATAGTGAAGCTAGAGGCTGGGAGGGAGTGGGAAACAGCAAGGCAAAGCGGTACAGAAAAAGCAAGGCTGGAGGTTAGGAGGGGAAGAAACCGTGAACTAAAGATTGGGGTGGGAATAGTGAGGCCAGAAGGTGGGAGGGAGGGGGAAATTGCAAGGCAAAGGGGTAGAAGGGAAAGCAAGAGCCAGGCTAGAGGCTAGAAAGGGGAGAGAAAGAAGATTGCCCTCATGTTTTCCAAGGTTTTATTTTAAAAATATTCTTTTGAAGGGGGCAGGGAGTGGAGAGCTTTGTGGGTGCTGCTGGAGGTTTCCATGGGCACCCATGGGCACCCATGGGCACCCCATTGGGGGCCCCTGCCCTAAGCTTTCTTCATTTCAGCAGTATAAATTATGTGTGTATGGGGTGCATTTTGTTGTGCTATCGCTAAACAATTGGTAGCATATGCTCTAATACCGAGCTGTCATTCTCTGTTTATCGAATGGTTGATTTTTAAAAACTAACTTTTAAAAAAAACAACTCTCCAAAGATAGTTTCTATTTATGGCTCAGGCTCTTTTTTATTTTTGTATTTATCAGAAACTTGAGTTTTATGTGCCAGGACTGCCTGCTGTAATCATTGCTGATAATGCAAGTTACCGGTATATGCATGTTCCACATGCCTCCAGTTGGTGCTGAACCATAGTAAAACTTTGTCCCATGCAACCTTGATAATAAACCATCACTCCTACTATTTACTGGGTTTTCTTTGGTGAAATACAAACTCCTATTTTTTAAATATTGTTTGTTTATTCACACTGGAAGTAGCAGATCAAGAAGCCTTTTAATTACAGATTACAGTGGTGTGTGTTTTCTGTATAGGATACAAAGTCCCTTCTTTGTGATTCAGCATAAGGGGTATTTAAAAAACACACACACACAATGTTGTAGCACTTGCATTTTTAGTATGGGGGAGGGAAGATAAACTTTGCTTGAAGGCCTAAAATTAACCCAAGCATTCAAAAGTGGTTGGGTGTACTTCTGTGGTTATCCAGTCTGATACTAGTCTCAAATTAGCAGTTGGGCCATGTTGGCCTCCCTGCTTGGTGGGTGTTGCGAAACCTGCAGTGACTTGAGCGGATTAACGGGCAGAGTTTATGAGCTGGAGAAGCCTGTTCTCTCTCCAGCATGCATGACTAATCATGATATCACTGGGATTCTAGCGCATGCACACTCCAGTGATTTTTCTTCCTTCCAGCCAGCCAGCTGCGTATGGAATCTGAAGTTTCTTCTAGCAATGTCATGGAGAAAGGCGAAAACTTGTTTACCAAGCTGCCTTAAGAGTGGGGGAAAAGAGAATAACATGAGCCATGTTGTTGGGCTTGTTAATTGAGCCTACCATTCGGCAGGGTGAGGAAGCCGCCTCAAGCCTCAGATTCCGGGGATGTGTTGGAGAGTGGTGAGGTGTTGGAGCTGTGTGTGTTGTGTCGACTGCCCTATGACCCCCTCAACTAGCTGCTTGTCCTCAGGTGAAGGATTCTGTCCCATCACTAGTTTTGAAAGAAGATTCAGCTGCCACTCCAGTCAGTTTCTGCATTGGTCAGCCTTGTTATCCTTCACCTCAGGCAGCAAAATGTCTTGGACTGGCCCTGGTCACTCCAGTAGGAACCACATTCTTCACAGCCTGACTCTCTTTAGCTTGGTTCATGTATAATGGTTGAACCATGGTGTGACCATTAGGACTGTCCTCAGGCTCCACACATTCCCTCCTTGTGTGTTCAGCTTTCTTCCCTCACTTCCTGATATGGGCAAATCTCTGTTTACCCAATTTTGAGGCAGTGGCAAACTGTGGCTTGCACAGACTGTAGTTTGCTTCCAAGCCAAACCTACAAACCATAGTTCCTGATTCCAGCGTGGAGGCAGATGATGGCTTACGCAAACCATAGTTACCAGGTTTTGACGTGATGGCAAATGATGGTTTGCCCCAAGTCAAGAAGTGTGGGATGGAAGCTGAGCACACAGTGGGAGGACAGAGTGCATGAGCCTGAGGCACATGCCTAACATCCCAAACTAATTTTTGCTGTTACATGTGTGAACTGAGCTTTGTGTTGATAGTATGATCTTCTCATGGAATGGGGGAGAAATAGAGTATTTGTGTAGTAGATAGGAAGTTGGAATTAGGTCAAACTACATGCTACTTTAGAGACATAGCTAGTAGATGGCTTTTTTCTTACTCAAAGGTAAGCGCAGGGGACCTGATCTGAATTGGGACTCTAGTGGGGGGGGGGAGGTGTAGGGAGACTTTTAACCCTTTGCCTCCACTGTGGTCCCTGTCTGGATCAGGGCTCTCACACCTGCTGTTTGCATTGTCAAAAAATGATCCATTTGTTTCAAATCAGGTCGAATTGCTCTTTTATGTAATCCCAGTCTTTCTCTTCATCCATTTTTTAACAATCCTCTCAAGTGGAGCTACCACCAAAAAGGACTTATTTGCCCTGGTTTGTTTTGTTACTATGTTTTTAAATTGCTTTTCCAAATCTGCTCTCAAAGCAGTGAACAATGAAATCATCGTAAAAATTATAAACCAATTGAATTACAAATGGCAAAACTGTTATTGTGTCTTGCTCTCCCCTTCTGTCTTAGTGAAGTGTCAGGAACGACTGACAATCCTGTTAATTAATGCTGGGGCTGAACCCAATCAATGTGCACTGTGCCACAGCTTGATACATCAGATCAAAGGTAGGCAACCTCTTGCCCTCCAGATGTGTTGGACTACAACTCCTGTTAGCTTCAGCCAGCTTGGCCAATGGTCAGGAATCCTGGGCGTTGTAGTCCAAAACATCTGGAATGCACCGGATTGCTTGCCCGCTGCCCTAGATGCATGCTGATATGCCATTGAGTTGTTTAAGCGGCTTTGCAGACTGGTAGCAAATGGTTATGTTTGACTCCCTGCATGCAATCAGGAGTTGTCAACACTTGGTCAATCCACTCCATGTTGTTGTTTTTAGTTAAGAGGTGTAATAGCATATATCTTCTTCCTGCCACTCTGTATTTGTGGATCCTGAAAACATGGCCTTAATCCATAGTGTTTAAAGACAACTGATTTTTCTGCGGTGGCAGCACAACAAAATAGGGCCAAACGGAGAGCTTGCTCCTTAGGATAAGTCCATTGAGGCTGGACTCACTATTACAGTGTTCTCCAACCTTGGGTCCCCAGGTGTTTGTGGCCTGTGCTGGCTGGGGCATGCTGGGAGTTGTAGGCCAAAAACATCTGGGGACCCAAGGTTAGAGAACACTGCACTATTATGTGAAATACTCTGCAGTGTGGAGCTTCAACTAACCTGGCTGGGGCAATCCTCACAGTGCCAACAGTTTACTTATCCTGGCGAAGTCATTTGCAGTGAATGTGCAGCTTTGGGGAGCAATGGCTATTTTCTTAGCTGTGCGCAGATCTTAAAATGCCAGTAATTTCTCTAGGTTTAGGAAAAGGCCATGCTTTTCATACCAAGGTGGATTTCAGGAGTTTAATGGCCAGTGCAGGGTGGAGTAAGGAGAGGCAGAGAGATTGGAATGTGCTGCAGAAGCCAGAGATAAAGTGGGGCCACATGATACAGTATAATTGTATACACTGGGCCTCATATCGTCGTACTCTAGTCCCAATCTTAAGTATCAATTAGCCATAAAACAAAACCAGTTGTGGCTGTTCGTACTTAAAAAAAAAAAAAAGATTCTGGCAATAATTGCGTCTTTATTTTCAATTCTGCCTCCCCTTCTTGGATCCATTCCTGTTGGGCTGTATAGTGTGTTTACAGTTTGTGTGACTGACTGGTACTCTTTATAGATTGCACATGCATATCTCTGCTTCACAGTCAGCAGATTTGAGGTTAAAGGCTGCTCTGAGTTCCAAACATCTCTAGAATATTCCTCACTTGAATGTTCTAACTTCTGTCTTTTGCCGGTCCAGGTGGTGTGTAGCAGATGCTCACTGTAACTCTGCTACATTCATGAATACACACATAAGGAGGCAAAAACTATCCCAGTTTTAAATTGAAAGAAGGGGGTACCACCCAGGGAATAGCAAGAGACCTCACATATTTGCCATGGGAATTAGGTATAGATTAAATAAATTTGCCATGGGAATTCGGTAGCCAGCTGCTCTCCTGATCTTGCTTCCTTCCCCCATCTGTTGCTCTGGCGGTCTGGCCCTTGCCTGAGGCCTGTTCTGGGAGTTGGATGGAAGAAGAGGCAAAACGCTGGTTGCTTAGCAACAGCTGTGTACTCACCTGGGTTGAGAAGGCCCAGGTTGGCCTGGTACATGTCAAAATTTTTCTTTCTTTCTTTCTTTGTTTATTTAAAGAAGGGAGCAATACTACATCTGAAATTCTCCACCCTATTGGAGTAATGGGGGGGGGGGAACGGGACGATGACACCAGTTCACCAATTTTTTTCCAGTGGGAAGAGAAATTCTCCAACTGTTGGGGGTGGGGCCTCTTCATTAACTGTGGCAGTAACATAGCTTTTTACTTTTCCTCTAAGGTTTGTTTGTTTGCTGCTGCTGCTGCTGCAAATAACACTAGTAGCAAGAATTGTGTTGCCAGCCTGGCCACCATCTTCCACAGTGCCCCAGACCTTGCATAGTTCTTGGCCATTGTGGGGGGAAAATGGAAGCCTCTGCAAAGAATGGTAGAGAATATTCTGAGAAAATTCTACAAAGTGACCCTCCTTTTTCTGCGGGGGTGACAAAAAGAAAAATCTCATTTCGCCGCCACCCCAAGAAATGTCTTCCAAGAAATTTCAGCTCAACTCTAATTAAAACCATGCAAGCATGTATGTTTTTTTCCCCTCTCCCCACTTCACTGCAAGTTGAAGTACAGTTATAATCTCAAAGAATCTTCTGTGTCTGTACTTGCTAAGATAACAGTTTTGAGTAGGAAGGTGTCTTCTTCCTTGTGTAAAAGAAACTAGGGCTACGGTAATCTCAGAGTTGGTAGGTAGGTAGGACCGATGTGTTGTGTTAGAGAAAGCCAATGATGCTTAGCAATTTGAGGTAGAGGAATTGTGAAGAGGAGATATCGAAGGTGTTATTGCGAAATGGATTCACCTATATAAAAACAGACCTTTTTTGTGAGTGTGGAAGTAACTTGCTTGCATTGACAGGCTGCTAATGCAGTTCCAGGCTGCAGGCTCCCTGCTGACTGTAGTGCCAAAACAGGAGTCCTAATAGCAAGTGCCTCTGAAAACAGATGGTAATAAAACTTAGCATTTATATACCATTTGAGAGTATTCAGTGTGCTCTGCAGATTCATCTCGGTGATCTGTACAACAACCATGTAAGTTAGGTTGGTATTCTAAGGAAGGAACTGATTTCCCCCAGTTCTGCTCCATTATTATAAATCTGCTCTTCTATTATACCCTATGCTCCATTCTGGTTATCTTCTGAGAGTCTTCTGTAACATTGATGAAATGCCCTCTGCACCTATTCCTTACCTGTGAATGGGTGGCCAAATGGGGGAAGGGGATATTTCATCTCAACCCTGTCTCTGGCATTTGGGTAGCATGGGTGGGTTGGGTTGGTTGGTTGGTTGGTGCAATGGTCACCAGTTTTGTACTACAGTAGTACCTCCCCTGCATCCATTTGGGCTAGCAGCAATTGGCGTTTGGACGAGTCTAGTCCTCATGTGGATTGTGAATGACCAGATCATGAATTCAGCATGTCTGGGGTAAACACCATCATTTGCAAATGTTGGATGAAGTAATCTTATGCTGTCAGAAGCAAGTACACACCCAATCCAAAATGAATTGTAGCAAATATTTTAAATGAAGTTTGTTATGTTTTCATGGGTGCAGTGCAGGAACATGGAAAACATGGCTAAAGGGACCAGAAATTCAGTCTCACCCCAAGACAAAACACAAATGTACAGACACAGACACACACACCTTCAAGAAAAACCATCATAATCCAGGCTATAATGTGCCATAAGCAGAGAGAAGAAACAAAGTGGATTTAGAATTCAGGGCTGGATTTAACGACAAGCAATCCAGGTGACTGTCTAGAGGCATTGAGCTTGGGGGTACCTGTCAGGGGTTATTTACTCAGCTATCTACCCTATTCAGCCATGTACAGCTGCAGCAAATAAGGCAAAAAGTTCATCTTCCCTTCTAAAACGTGGCAACACTGCCCTGTGTGCCCAACATAGTGTTAATGTTCGTTTGTTTTTAATTTCATTTATTCGTGGGAAAATTTACAGCATTGGTGCCCATTCAACAGCTGGTGAACATGTGAGTGATTTGGATATCACTGATGTGAAAACGGTCCGGTGACCTGAGATTAGTAAGTATCAAGGTCATGAAACCGACTACAAATGTAATAAAGAAGATGTTTAAAAACTGAACGGCTGGAAGGGGGGGGTTGTTCTACCCCCCCCTCGCACCACTGTTTCCCTTGTTGGTGAATGTTTTCTCAATCCATGGAGATTCATAGTCCCAACCTATGGCATTCCAGCTGCAGTCCTTAGTGTGTGTGTGTGTGTGTGTGAGAGAGAGAGAGAGAGAGAGAGGCCTTCTGAGTTGTTGTTTCCCCCCACAATTGACCTTAGATTAAATATTCTGTTACCAAAGTCATAACTGCTAGAGCAATATGGGCAAGGAAACACTGGAGGACTTTGTTCTTTAATAAATATATTGAATTGTAAATTCCAGTTGATTTTATTGCCTTGTGCTGGACTGCTTGGCAAACACTAACCTGGTTGCTGAGAAGTTTAAAAGGAGCTCTGAAAACGGGGGGCATCCTTCTCTCTATAAAAAAAAAATAACCTAGATACGTGGGGATCCATGCTTATGAGCTATTATAATATATCAATATTATATATATCAAAATTCATTAATATATACCTGTATAATATATCAATATTCATTAAGATTATTAGTCATTATATATTAATATTCAATAAGAGTTATTAATATCTGGGTGGTGGCAAAGGGTGTCCTGCAGCCTGTCCTACCTTGGAGGGTGGAGGTGCAGGCAAGACTGGTTTGTCACATACTGGAGGACTTAAGGCTGCAATCCTATGAAGACCTGAACTCAATAGGAATTACTTCTTAGTAAATATGCATAAGATTGTGTTGTAAGAAGTATTATCAGCAAGTTGTCCAACTGATTTGTAGGGAAACCTTCAGAGGTTATTACCGGTCATCAATGGCAGCATTTGATGTTTGAGACAACAGTGAGGCCCAAACTAGACATTATTCACATCTTTAGTCCTTGAGTGGATTTCAAAAAAGAAAAAAGCAGGCCTGTTTCCCCCCCCCCCAAACAGATCAAGACTTCGTAATGTGGGGAGGGGTGCTTTAACTCTTTGCTGTCCCTACCATGGCCCTGATCTGAATCGGAGGTGGGCATGCCTGCTATTTGCATTGGGAGAAAAGCTCCCAGTGGCACCCGCCCCGATCCATGCCACCTATTCAGAGGTGGTGTTAGGGGGCAGCGCACTAGGTCTGGAGCCCCAAATCTTTCATTTGGAGGCCATCTCTGGAGAGCCAGTGTGGCGTAATGGTGAGAGTGTTGGACTGGGACTCGGGAGATCCGGGTTCTAGTCCCCGCTTGGCCATGAAACTCACTGGGTGACTTTGGGCCAGTCACTGACTCTCAGCCTAACCTACCTCACAGGGTTGTTGTGAGGATAAAATGGAGAGGAGGAGGAGGAGGATTATGTAAGCCGCCCTTGGGTTCCTTGCAGGAAAAAAGGTGGGGTATAAATATAATAAATAAATAAATAAATCTGCCCCACCACCCTGCTGTCCAGGGCACTTGCTGGAATAAAGGCACAGGGGGCCTGATCCTCTGCTGCATTTGATCCCCCGGACTAGCTGACTTTTTGCCCACATCTGCTTCACCTACTGCTGCTCCCGCCCCTGAATCTTTCTGCCTGAGGTTTTTTTCTGAAATCAAATGCCCTCCTCTCCCCTGTTCATACATCCCATTTTACAAATAGGGGAGTCCTTTGGAGACAGGTCCTTTAAACGCACGCACGCACACACACACACACACACACACACACACACACGAAGACTTATTTAAATTAGCATATTTAAATTAGCAAATGCAAATTTTTTATTTTATTTTATTTATTTTTTTGGTCTTGTGGGTCTGAGCCCTGGATCTTTTTGGTACCTAGCACTGCCCCTGCTCCTATTTATTTTAAAAAGAACGATAGCCATGCAAGAGCCAAAGACATTAATAACATCAGGTCTACTTTGGCCCTGAGTGACCCTTCCTTCGTAGAATGATGCCGTTCAAGGATCACTTGAGAATGTGTTTGTAAAGCTTGAGTTTTAATTTAAAGATAGGCATTGCAGGATGTGTGCCTTCAGCTAGGGATGGGTGAGAAATTTGTTGGGTTCACATTTAAATGCAGACTTACCAAATTAGTATTTCCCAAACACGAACATGAACTGGAATACAGTTAGACACTGAAATCCATACTTTTCTGAAGTTTGTGATTTAGGTATCAAAAAAGCGTTATAATGCGTATATTTGAAATGGTACCAAAATGTGTATATTTAGAGAAATGTGAACCAGAGAGAAATCAAGCTTGACGGATTCTTGCTAAATTAAAACACAGTTCCAGTGTCGAGAAGCATCCCCCCCATGTTTAAGTCCAGTGGTTTTCCAAGAAGAGACCCAGTTTCTCAACCAGTAGTTTCCCCACCTACAGCCCGGACTGTACTATTCCTGGAAATAATCGGATAATTTTGCTCAGCAAATAGTGTTCCCCACACAAAGCAAACATTGGTTAAACAAACAATACACCTTGTATGTATACTGAGGCAAACTCCAGCTTGCAACAATACTGTGTAAAGCCCCTCAGCAAGCAAAACTAAAAACAAACAAACACCCTGTCAGGAAGGTCACACAGCCCTTTTGTATTAAATATCAACCGGATCTACTTGACAAACTTCTTGAAGTTGCTTGTGTTAATACAGAGTAAATAATTTGAAAGTGTAGCTGTTCTGCAGGAAAAATATGATCATAGTGATGTAGTAGGTTGTGAATGCTGGTGTGGATTCCAGCACAAATAGCATTTTATAATTATATATAGTGTGTTGTTCTCAGATAGCCAAGTCAAAACAGATCAAATTAAGATTGATAGGAATTCATGTCCTGCCACCCTTGGAACGTTGAGGCTGCCTATGCACACTTACCTGGGAATAAGCCCCATCAAACTCAATGAGGCTTACTTCTAAGTAAACATGTATAGGAATGCACTGCATGAATTAGATCTGTGGGTAAGGAAGAAAAACCCAGAAGGGGTTACTCCTGAAGGGATTCAGTTCAACTTATTGTGAAGTTTAGTTCTGCATGATTCATGCATTCCCTTCACAATGGCTTTTGCTCTTGTGGGGAAAAAGTGGGTGGTACCTGGAATCCCATCAAGATGAAACAGTAGATGACATTAGCTAGCTGGTTAGCTATGCAGTGAATGCAGGTTCACACATCACGCTAAGCCACCCTGTGAATAAGCCATGGTGGGTTGGTTGTTCGTAGAACAACTCACAATACGCTTGACAGATGATCGGGATTGTCATGGCTTGTTCTTCCCCTCCTTCCTGCTCAGTTCTCCAGCTGACTCCGGCACATATCCAAGGGGACTTTGCGCAGAACCCATCTTGTCTCCTCATCCCGGCCCCTCCCCACTCCAATTGCTACCCCTTTTTGGTCCCTGGCTTTTAATTTTCCCCCCTCTGTGCCTTAAAAATGCACAATTGGGGTTGTATTTTTGTTGTTGTTGGTCTTTCACAAGTGTACACTTACAGCTGTCTGATAGGCGTAGTCTTGCCTGGTCAATTTCCTTGTATGTTTCAGGTGTCAAAGGGAGCAGCAAAGGAGAGTAGGTAACATACAAGGAAATTGAGAATACAAGGTTGCCTATCAGCTAATTTGCACACAGTTGCGCAAAGGACTGGGGGAGAAATAACAGTAAAAAAAAGGAGGGACCTGGTAGCGCGAATCAGAAGTACCCAAAATGGAGTGGGGTGGAAGCCAAAGGAGTAAGTGTAGCAAAAGGGGAACAACATTTCCCCTTTGGCAATGTGATTCTCTTGGTTTTAAGTGTTGAACTGACACTTCTCACTGTCCTCCACCTTTTCAACACTTACCTGAATCTCCAGCTACTCCAGAAAGGGGAGAAATTAGCTGCTCTCCCCCTTTTCGCGGCTCCTTTTTGGAGGCAAACTCATCTTTTCAATTCTCTTGTATGTTATCTACTCCCCTTTGCCAGTCTCTTTGACAGCTGAAGCATAGAAGGAAATTGACCAGGCAAGGCTACTCTTATCAGACAGCCAAAGACCGACAAAATAAAAAATAAAAAATTATGACCCCAATTGCACAATTTCGAGGCACTGATTTTTTTTTTAAATTATTTTTTAAAGCTGGGGAATGAGTGATGGTCCTTCTAAAGTGCTGTTTCGGCATCAGTAGTGAGTTCGCAAAAAGCAAGCGGCACAGGCTTTTTGCTGCTCTTGCTGAGCTGCTCTGTAGCTGATCGTGGCAACCCACGATAAAATTAGTCTCCTGGGTTCGGATGACACGACAACCAATCATGGGCAAGGACAACCCTACAACAAGCCATGGGTTCTCTGCATGACTTGTTCCCGAAAAATAAGCCACCCTGTGGAAAACGCTCCAGGTTTGGACAACACGATGACCCACCATGGCTGGCTGCCCATAGTGGGTTGTTGTGTCATGCGAACCCAATCTCTGTGTATATATGTGTTTGCGCGTGTGTGTACATAGTATAGTGTGGAGAAAGCCAACCTAAAACCCCTTTCTGACACACACACACTCACCAAGGAGGGGGGAAGGAGACCCAGGGGGCAGAGACAGCCAGTCTCCACAGAGACCAACGGGAACAAACAACATCTGCATAGAATCACCCCAGGGGGGAAGGCAGGAAGCATCCCCAGGTTCGTCAATGCTCTCGTATATCAGCCCCATCTACATAAGACTTGAATACCTTGCCAGAGCAGACATTTCGGCACCCATAAGAAAGGGCCATTCAACACCACAGGATGGGACCATTAAGCAGGTGGCTTCAGGGGGACCCCACCCACCTGAGGAGGGTGGCAACCCACCTGATTGGCTGCCCACCTGAGGAGGGTGGCAACCCACCTGATTGGCCGCCCACCTGAGGAGGGTGGCAACCCACCTGATTGGCCGCCCACCTGAGGAGGGTGGCAACCCACCTGATTGGCCACCCACCTGATTGCAGAGGGAGGGGCTACCTGAAACCCAAGGTATAAAACACCCTGCGCAAGGGAACTGAGTTGTTGGACCTGATCAGCAGTCTTGCCCCATGCTTGGGGTAAGGGAACGAAGGGATTGGCAACCCCGGGTAGCAGCACCCGGCGTGCTCCAGCTAGCTGAAATCACTGGCCGCTTGGGTTGACCGGACCCCCCGGGAAACCAAGCTGAAATCACTGGCCGCTTGGGTTGACCGGACCCCCGGGCAACCAAGCTGAAATCACTCACTAGCCGCTTGGGTAGACCGGACCTCCGCCGGGAACCCAGCTAGCCGCTTGGGTAGACCGGACCTCCGCCGGGAACCCAGCTAGCAGCATGCGGTTGACCGGGCCTCTGCTGGAGCCCGAGCTGAACTAACTAGCTGAGAGCCCTGAAATCACGGTGTCCTTGAGACTTCTTGCTTGCTACTTTGTGCTGTACTGATAAGCTGTATTGCTGGCGTGTGTCTGGGTTTGTGAAGGTCATTTTGTAAATAAACTTGTTTTATAAAAGATACTTTTGTGGCTAAAAGTTATCCCTTTGTTCTAGGCTAAGGGTGATAGTCGCTGGGGGGCCTCGGAGAAGGCCCGCCCCCAGGACTCGCTACCCCCTTAGTATTGAACCCGCGCAGAAGACCAGGTTGGCGGTCTTCCACTTGGTGGCAGCGGTGGGATAACTTATTAGCCCAGAATATCTCCCAGACCCAAAGTAGCAAGAGCCTAAGGATCACCATGGGCGACCCAGAGCCTGACGGAGCAACTGGGGGAGCCGAGCCATGGCGGCCCCTGTCCGCAACCCCCATCACCCCGGGGTTGGCGGCGCTGATCCGGCTGACGGAGCGGCAGAGGGAGCTGCTGGCAAGTCTGGGGCCGGGTGCCCGACCCAGGGGCCGCCCTATCCCAGCTCCGACAGATGGGAGAGAGGATGTGTGGACCGAGGACCCCGCTCCCCTGGAGCCCCTGGAGCCCTTCGAGATCCCTCGGACTGGATGGCCCACGAGCGCGAAATGATCCGGATGCAGATGGAGCTGGCCAAGATGCAGCTTGAGGCGGGGAAAACTCCCCCGATTGTCCCCTCCGCTCCTCCCCCTCCGTCGTGGGACCGCAAGGCGTTCCCCTACTACAAGCCAGGGCAAGATGTCCTGATGTTTTTGCACATTTTTGAAATGGCGTGCCAGGAGCAGCGGGTCCCCGACAACTTGTGGTTGTCCGCCCTGCGAACCCAGGTCAGTGGGGACCTGGCTGACCTCCTCGGGGCGCATCTGCGGAAGACCCCGGCAAGCTACGAGGCGTTCAAGGCAGCGGTCAGACAACACTTCGCCCTCTCCGCCGAACATTGCCGGCGAAGATTTCGAGAGGGTAAACCTTCCCCTGGGACCACCCACGTGGCATGGGCAGCCCAGGTAATGCACGTCTGCGAGTCCTGGGTGGAGGCTTCCCGGGCCTCCACCCTGAAGGAAGTTGTCGAGCTGTTCGCCATGGAGCAGTTCTTCACCACCATCCCGAAGGAGCTGGCAGCTGTCGTAAGGGATCAGAAGCCCCGTACCTGTGAGGCGGCGGGGATCATGGCCGACGAGATGGGGCTATACCGGACGGCCCCATCCACCAAGGGAAGTTCTGCTGCCGTGGCCGAGAAGAACCCGGAGCCGGAAAAGGGCCTGCCCTGACGGCGCAGGGAGGCCCCTCGGACCAAGGGGAACCAAAACCCTCGGTCTGGGGCCTGCTTCCACTGTAACGAGATGGGACACCTGCGGCGGGATTGCCCCAAGCTCCAACCCAAGAACCGGGATACCCGTCCCTCACCGAGGAAAGTAGGACGCGTCGCGGGTGCTGCAGCCGCTCAGGACAACGACAGCGACGACAAGCGACGGTCGGTCCTCTCCCTCCATGCAAGCATCCCCGAGGATCGCAGTGCCGAGGAGGAACTCCAGGAGTGGGATTCCTACCGTCCTGAACCCCGTGCATCGCTGTATCGCATCGCCTCCCCGGACCAGCTGAGATGGAGCCGCAAGCAATTCTGTGAGTCCATCTATATCAATAATGTTCCCCGGGTGGGGTATAGGGACACTGGGGCAGATGTAACGGCTCTGCCCCGGGACCGCGTAGAGAGGTCCCAACTTTTGTCAGGACGTACGTGTACGATCAAACCCTATAACTCCCCCGACATCACCGTCCCCATCGCCCGGGTCCGGATCAAGTACCAGGGGTGGGAAGGAGAGATGGACGTAATCATCCATCGCCAAAAGGAGTGGGGCATCATCATCGGGAACGACCTCGCGTTCCGGGTGGCCAAAGCTAAGATGGGGGTCGTCACCCGGGGACAGGCAAGGCGAGGGGGGCCGCCCGTAACCGCACCGGTCCCAAAGCCTAAGCCCGTGCCCCCTCCACCACCCGGGGTGACCCCATCCCCTGCGGGGCACCCCGGGGAAAACCAGGCCATAGCGGAGCCCCCGAAGGACGAAGGGTTTGCTCAGATGGCTAAAGACTTTGGGACACAAGCCCAATTCAAGGAAGCCCAGCGGCTGGACCCGTCCCTGCGAGAGTGTCGCGCCGTGGCCAACCAAGACCCCGGGGTATCCCTTGCCACGGAAGGATTTATCTGGGACAATGGAACTTTGTACCGGGAGTTCGAGCCAAAGGGGGAAGTGGCACCGGGGCGCAAGCAGAGGCAACTGGTGGTTCCCCAACGGTACCGCCGCGCCGTGTTGCACCTCGCCCACGACGTGGCATGGGGAGGACACCTGGGGCAAAAGCGGACCCAAGCTCGAATTACAGAGGGGTTCTACTGGCCCATGATCGCCTCCGACATTAAGGCTTACTGTCGGTCCTGCGATGTGTGTCAGCGAGTGGGACACAATCACGATCACCCAAGAGCTCCCCTTCAGCCTTTTCCGGTGGTGGGGATCCCTTTTGAACGGATTGCTATGGACATAGTGGGTCCCCTGAACCCGCCCACCAAGACGGGGAAAAAGTTTGTACTGATGGTAGTGGACTTTGCCACCCACTACGCAGAGGCTTTTGCGCTCGCCTCCATCTCTGCAGCCAGCCTGGCTAAGACTCTGCTCTCTCTCTTTGCCCGCTTAGGAATGCCCCGCACGGTCGTGTCGGACTGCGGCACCGGGTTCATGTCTAAACTGTTCCAGAAGATGTGGGACCTGGGGGGGGGTTGACCATGTAACTTCGGTGCCTTACCACCACGAGACCAACGGACTGGTTGAACGCTTCAACCAGACTTTGGGGGAAATGATCCGGGCGTACGCTAGCCGTCACCCGGGAACTTGGGACCAAGCCCTACCCTACCTCCTCTTTGCCTACCGAGATGCTCCGCAGGAAAGCCTCGGGTTTTCCCCGAATGAACTGATGTTTGGTAGAGAACTACGGGGGCCCTTGGCTTTGTTGCGGGAGGAATGGGAGGGGGCTGCCGGCAGTTCGCCCGTGCCGGTACACACTTTTCTGCGGCGGCTACGGGACACCCTCCACAGCGTTCGAGAAGCCGCCCAACAGCATCTGAAGGCAGCCCAGCAGCGGCAAAAGGAGCTGTATGATAGAACCGCAGTAGCCCGGACTTTTGAGGTGGGTGATAAAGTGTTGGTTCTGCGTACCCTCAAAACGGACAAGCTGTGTCTTAAGTGGGAGGGTCCGGGGACTGTAGTTGAGAAACTTGGACCAGTCAACTACAAAATACTCTTTGCTGGGACTCCTGGAAAATGTAAAGTGTTTCATGTGAACATGTTGAAATTGTATGTAGACCGGGGTGCGGGACTGGGCTGTGTGAAGGAACATAATGATAAGGATTTCGCTGATGGGGATCTGTTGGGAGAATGGGGGGATGGTGGGGGAATGGAAGAAATCTCACTGTCACCCGCCCTGTCCGAGGCTCAGCGGGAGCAAATGAAGCGGGTGCTGGATGAATTTGGGACCATGTTCTCAGACCGCCCCGGGCGGACCCCACTCATCCAGCACACCATTCAAACGGGTGACAGCCCCCCTCTGCAATCTCTGCCATACCGGGCGGTGGGACCCCATGCTCAAGTCATTGCTGAGGAGGTCAAAGCCATGCTAGACCTAGGGGTGATCGTCCCTAGTTCTAGCCCATGGTCCTCCCCGATTGTCCTGGTGGCCAAAAAGGATGGGGGGGTGCGGTTCTGTGTGGACTATCGGAAAATCAACAAGGTGACCGTCCCTGACCCCTACCCCATCCCCAACATGGATGTCTTGCTGGAGAAGCTAGGGAGGGCCAAGTACATTACCACCCTAGACCTCACCAAGGGCTATTGGCAAGTTCCGCTGGACGCGGATGCTGCACTCAAGTCTGCCTTTGTCACACACCTGGGTTTATTCCAGTTCACCACTCTTCCCTTCGGAGTCCGGAATGGTCCGGCAACCTTTCAGAGGCTGGTGAATGGAATGCTGAACGGGTTGGGAGAATTTGCCTGTGCCTATCTGGACGACATAGCTATCTTTAGCTCCACTTGGGAGCAGCATCTGCAGCATGTCCGGCGGGTCTTCCAGCGGATCCGGGACGCTGGGTTGACGGTGAAAGCAAAGAAGTGCCAGGTGGGGCTAGGGGAGGTTGAGTACCTTGGACATCGCCTCGGAGGGGGGAGCATCAAACCCATGGAAGCTAAGATCGAGTCGGTTCAAAAATGGCCCCAACCCGCAACCAAAAAACAGGTGCAGGCTTTTCTGGGACTTGCAGGGTACTATCGGAAGTTTGTGCCACACTTCAGTCAGCTAGCCGCCCCTCTGACTGATCTTTGTAAGAAGCGCCACCCGAACAGGGTCCAGTGGACCGCGGCTTGCCAGACCGCTTTCGACGGGTTAAAAGCCTGCCTCACAGCAGCTCCCATTCTGCAAGCCCCAGACTTCGAATCCCCCTTCGTTCTACAGACGGATGCCTCTGAGGCCGGGATGGGGGCGGTGTTGTTACAGGAGAAGGTGGGAGAAGGGCTGCGCCCCGTTGCATACCTGAGCAAGAAGCTCCTGCCCAGAGAACGTAGTCTTGCCACCATTGAGAAGGAGTGCCTGGCCGTGGTGTGGGCCATCACCAAGTTGCGCCCCTACCTCTGGGGGAGACGGTTCCGCCTGCAGACTGACCATTCCCCCCTGTGCTGGTTAGATAGAGTCAAGGGCAACAACCAAAAATTCCTACGGTGGAGTCTGGCGTTGCAAGACTTTGACTTCGAAATTGAGCACATCAAGGGTAAGGACAATGTCTTGGCTGATGCACTCTCCCGGGCTTTCTCAGGTGATGGGCAAGTCGATGGGAAATTGGGGTGTGGGACCCCAATGCCATCTTTTCCCCGGGGGGGAGATGTGGAGAAAGCCAACCTAAAACCCCTTTCTGACACACACACACTCACCAAGGAGGGGGGAAGGAGACCCAGGGGGCAGAGACAGCCAGTCTCCACAGAGACCAACAGGGACAAACAACATCTGCATAGAATCACCCCAGGGGGGAAGGCAGGAAGCATCCCCAGGTTCGTCAATGCTCTTGTATATCAGCCCCATCTACATAAGACTTGAATACCTTGCCAGAGCAGACATTTCGGCACCCATAAGAAAGGGCCATTCAACACCACAGGATGGGACCATTAAGCAGGTGGCTTCAAGGGGACCCCACCCACCTGAGGAGGGTGGCAACCCACCTGATTGGCCGCCCACCTGAGGAGGGTGGCAACCCACCTGATTGGCCACCCACCTGAGGAGGGTGGCAACCCACCTGATTGGCCGCCCACCTGAGGAGGGTGGCAACCCACCTGATTGGCCACCCACCTGATTGCAGAGGGAGGGGCTACCTGAAACCCAAGATATAAAACACCCTGCGCAAGGGAACTGAGTTGTTGGACCAGATCAGCAGTCTTGCCCCATGCTTGGGGTAAGGGAACGAAGGGATCGGCAACCCCGGGTAGCAGCACCCGGCGTGCTCCAGCTAGCTGAAATCACTGGCCGCTTGGGTTGACCGGACCCCCGGGCAACCAAGCTGAAATCACTCACTAGCCGCTTGGGTAGACCGGACCTCCGCCGGGAACCCAGCTAGCCGCTTGGGTAGACCGGACCTCCGCCGGGAACCCAGCTAGCAGCATGCGGTTGACCGGGCCTCTGCTGGAGCCCGAGCTGAACTAACTAGCTGAGAGCCCTGAAATCACGGTGTCCTTGAGACTTCTTGCTTGCTACTTTGTGCTGTACTGATAAGCTGTATTGCTGGCGTGTGTCTGGGCTTGTGAAGGTCATTTTGTAAATAAACTTGTTTTTAAAAAAGATACTTTTGTGGCTATAAGTTATCCCTTGTTCTAGGCTAAGGGTGATAGTCGCTGGGGGGCCTCGGAGAAGGCCCGCCCCCAGGACTCGCTACCCCCTTAGTATTGAACCCGCGCAGAAGACCAGGTTGGCGGTCTTCCACTTATAGATAAAAAAAATGTATGACTGATGTCCAGTTGATGATACCTGAATTGTGATGCACAACATGGTTTGCAGTCAGCCAGAATCAGAAACTTGGAACTGGAAAGGGGAGCAGAGAGGATTATCCCACACCTCACATGAAGGTGCAGTATGAAATTGGTGAAAAGGGAAAGAGGCGAGGGTCCTGGCAGCCACAAGTTTTGGTTTGTCTACCAAGGTCACCCAAAAACTTTGGACCCCAGATTGCATCCAGTATTTGGACAGATGGTGTGCTAAAGCTCAGTCATGGCAATTAGGATGGTGTATCCAAATCCTAAAAATCAGAGTGGTGTGAGAGTGCAGACCCAGAAAGGGAGGCGCTGATACACCCTTGGGTCCTTGTGAGGGGGCCTGGAGTATTGGTGGCCATGTGTCCTATTTTACAATTCTCTGTTTGAAGGCGTTCTCTGTTTCAGCCTTGCCCAGTATGGTGCCAGGATTTTTGGCCATTGGCCATGCTAGCTTAGGCTGATGGGAGTTGAACTCCGAAACATCTGGAGGGCACCAGGTTGGGCAAGGCTGCTCTGCTTGAATGGCTGTCCAGTCCAAGTCCAGTTTAAAGATAAAGAACCTTCAGAATGGAGAGCAGTGGCCTTGAAGTTGCCCATCCACAGGTAGTGCCTGGACAGCAGACAGTAGTAAGCGCACAGGTCACAGTCTTCCTCACCCCATATGGTGAGATTCATATATTGTATTTCTATTTAATTTATAGTAACTGTTTCTAACTTTGCATATGTAGATGGTATGCAAATCCGTGTCCTCTGTTTTTGGCGATTGCATAAGTGGCCAGTCTGGTTTCAGGTACCAAAAGTGGCAGAGGCATTGCAGTTTTGCAATGCTTCTTGGGCCAGGTGGACCTGTGGACCTGGCATGGCAACAATTCAGGCCTGGACCACTGCCTGCCTCTCCCACACTGCACTACTGCCTGCTCCCCAGTTCAGTAGGCTAGAGACAAACTGTAGAGGTGTGAAGGTCTGCAAATGTACTGCAGTTCATACTAGGCTGGCACTGCCTAATAACAATAGAATGTGACTTATGGCCTATTTGCCAAAACAGTTGGCCCCATAGGCTTAGGGTTTGCCTGAGATACCTGCAGGGAAACAGTTTTTATTGCAAACAACCAAGGTAGTTATTGATCATGCTCTGTATTCTACACAACTCTATAAACAGCCTGGTAATGATTTGGGGGTGGTGTTACATTTTAATTAGCACTTTTCCTTAGGCAGATTAAAGTAGGTGAGGTTTGTCTCCTCACACCCACTTGGCTACTTGACAATGCCAGACAGGCTAGTATCATATCAGATTTGCTTCTTGTATAAAACGCCTTATGAGATGCTCTAAACTGCTCTCAGGATTTCATGTGGCGAAGTCAAGAGTAGAGGGTTAACTAAAGTGTGGGCTCTGGTGTACTCCAGAGGGATTTTTGCAATCAGACATAAAAGGCTATTTATGCCAAAGGCAGGCTCAAAGAAAGGAATGTTTTGTCTGAAAGGCATGGTATGTGGCTGGACAGACAGAGCTGTTGCTGGAGGGCTCCAGCTGGTACACAGCCAAGGTGTACTTTCTAAGGCCTCTCCCCCCCCCCCTTCATTTCTAGCTGTTCCAATGGTTGGAATTCCTTTTTCTGCATGGCTATAAGTCAATGGGATTGGCTGTGTGGGAGGCAAAACTCAATATAGTTGTGTGTGTTTTAAGTCTTCAATCATAGCTAATTAAGAAGAATATCATCTATTTTTCCTATGCATACTGAACTGTTACTTTCTAATAGAGTGTATTCTCTAATGCGGCCCTCCCCATCATGGGGCCCTCCGGATAGTTTAGACTACAACTCTAAGGATTCTTGACCATTGGCCATGCTCTGCTTGAGCTGATGGAATTTGAGGCCCAAAACATCTACAGGGCACAAGGTTGGGGAAGGCTGCTCTAATGCAGGGCCAATGTCAAAGGTAGGCATGGTTGGGCACCTGCCAAAGGCCCACACCCCAACAGGGGTCCACTAACAAAAGTCCCTTGGAGTTGCTCCTCTTCTTCACCATTGCAACCTGCTTGTTCATCTGCCTCTCACTCTTGCCCAGCGCTGATGATGGTGGTGGTAAGAGGAGGAGTAGATGCCACTGCCTACTTGTTCACTGGCTCTCTGCCTGTCAAGCAAGTAAGTGGGATCCATGATAAGAGAGAGGATGAGGATCAAGAGCAGCTGGACAATGGTGATGAGAAGGGTGACTCATTGAGTTTATCTTGCCCAAGTACTCTCAAAAACCTGGAGCTGGCACTCCTCTAATATTTGTACACATTCCTGGTTCTTCTCCTCCACTCATTCCCAAAGCTGTTCTGTCTTGCCCTGCCCCTGTGTAGAAATGGATCAGCTCATCAGCTCAGCCAATGGCAGCCAGAGACCCTTCTCCCTCCCTGATCTCTCTGTGATATTAACCCAGCTCAGTCAATCTCTGTCAGAGGCGTTGCCACCAGATCTCTTAGAGCAGTGGTTCTCAACCTTTTTTGCCCCATGCACCCTCTTCACCATATGTCAGAATGTCATTCCCCCCTTTCCAAGATTGTCTGACTTAATCTGTGCTATACAATAAGGTGTGATGTCCTGTAGATTATATACAATCTGTAGAATTGTAATTTGTAGAAAGATCAGTATTCCAACAGTTTGAGTCTGTGGTCCCAATTCCCCCCTGGTTGAGAACCCCTGCCTTGGAGCACTTTCAGCATAGACTGGGTGTTTTTCTTGGTTAGAGCTAAATCGGGGTTTTGGGGAGTTGGCAATCCCAGTCTAGATTTGACCTGGACTTTAACTCTGGCTTTGTGTAAATAGTAACTTGAGGTCATCAAGACTTTCATGTTGGGGCATTAAAGTGACACTGGAGTCTGCTTAGTGCTATCACCTTTAATGACACTTTAAAGTTGGACATTGGTACATCTCATCATCATCATCAGGCGATCACTCGTGACCGAGTAAGATTGTCTTCCGGGATAAAAGGAGGAAATTCTAAAGAAGATTGTGTAGACTCTAGCGATGGGTCCGTAAGTGACTGTGGAGGCCAATTCTAGATCCACACAGCTTCCCACAGTGAGGACACAGGTTACCAGATAGAAGATGGTCCTGTAAAGGATTCATTTGACGTGCTTTTCGCTTAGCACGTTTCTCCCTTTCACCTTGCACTCGGGCTTCTTCAAAGTCCATGGAACCTTTGTGAAAGGCCAACCTCCATTTAGATCGTTCATGGGCTAGAGCTTCCCAGTTTTCGATGTTTATATTGCATTTTTTTAGGTTAGCCTTATGAACATCTTTAAACCTCTTATATTGGTACATCTACCACTTTCTTCACTTGTTTTTAGAAGAACTTGCATCTAGCTAGCTTGTTGCCTCATTTTAGTGTGTTTTGTAGTGTGTGTGTGTGTGTATGTGTATGTACAGTAATACCTTGGATTGAAAGCATAATTCGTTCCGGAACCGTGCTTGTAATCCAAAACACTCTTATATCAAAGCGAGTCTCTGGCGGGCGTGAGCGGGGCCGATTTCAGCCCGCTACGCCCGCTCGAGGCGAGCGGTTACATCCCTACGAGTGACTTGTCTTGCAAGACCTTGCTTGTTTATCAAGTAAAAAAAAATTAAATTTTTTTGCTTGTCTTGCAAAACGCTCTCAGACCAAGTTACTTGCAATCCAAGGTATTACTGTATGTGTATTTATATATAGTCCCTTCTTCTCTGGAACTCATTAAAGGTGTTCACAGGATCTGCCTTTTTTTTTTTTTGCCAGAACCCCAAGATCCAAATAAAAAATAGGGGCTCAGGGATCAGACATACCGTTGGAATTAATGAACAGGGTGCATCTCAGCACATGCTCAGCACTGGAATTTATGTTCAGTCCCAGAACTGAACTCACACTTCTTTCATCCACAAACCTGCTCCTCTTTTCCTCCTAAGCATTCTTAATTTCAGTGGCCTAATTTGGGGTGGAGAAGCCTTTTTCTGGAGTCAGAAACTCTTGTCAATCTAGCTACTGCAAATCACCCAGAGATCTACCAGTAGATCCTGATCTACCTTCTGCTCATCCCTGGTATATAGTAAGGGAACAGGTGCTGTATCAATGAAATTGGAAGGCATGCTCTGTGTATGATCAGCCAAAGAGGCTCCATCCCGGGCTTCTCCTGATCAGAGAGGTCCAGCCAATGGTGGGACAGACAGCAGGGAGTTTTCAGGTGGCCCTCTCAACTCTTAACAATCCACCCAGCTAGGTCTGACTACTTTTTTCTCCCTGCAAAGCCTTCAGATGCCACTGTACTGTAAGGCACTGTTAAGTTGATGTTTTAGGGTTTTTTCTAACCTAGTAACTGGTTTTTAAAAGTCTGGACTTATTAGAGCTGTTCTTGTCCTAACAATATCCATGTTTTAAATTTTGTTACATTTGATCTTATCTGTTCTTCTACTGATCTTGCATTATCAGCTGCTTGAAACAGACTGTTAGAAAAGTGGCACAGAAGTCTGTAAAAATAAATAAACGAAGGTCTGGCTCTCCTGCCATTAATTTGGCAGCACAGATGTCACTGAAGATTATAGCTCCCATAAGCCTCAGCCAGCTTGGCCCATGGTCAGAGATGACGGGCGTTGTAGTCCAGCAACATCTGGAGGGCCACAGATTCCCCCACCTCTGATGGAACGGCAGCCATGCATTTTGATTTGGGGCAGTTGCGATGCTGCTGAACTATGCTATGAATAGGGTCTGACTGTAGCTGAAGGAGGTTGCACTGTGATAATATAGGCCAGGGAGATGTGGGGAGACTCGGCACGTGCTGCAGCATAAATCCCTAGGAACATAAATTCTGCGGCTAGGCAAGTGATGTGTGCCTGTTGAGAGCAGCAATTCCTGTCACTGGTGGTACCATCCAATGTTCTTTCCCCACAATGCCGCAGAGAGGCAAAGGTAGTGATGCTGCTTTCTTGCTGTGAGTTGAGTTGGGGGGTGGAGATCGTGGATAGGACCCAAGCCTGTCCTCCAGTCCCGGTGCTGCTGTCGTCCACTCCTCTGTTGCATTCTGCAACCACCACCACCACCACCACCCAGCTTCTGTCTGATCTTCTGTTGGCAGCTTTCTCTGTAGCTTTGCACGCCTGTCTTTCAGGTCTGTATCTTATTGCTGCAGGTTTCATTTGTGTATGATGCTTCAACATCTCTCCCTACTTGTGCCCTTTGTGTGCTACGCCACCTAAGGTTTCCTGTGTACCCTAACAGTGCAGCCCCCCCCCCCCCAGGTATACACTACTTCCAACTCCATGAGCACCAATTTATAAAATGAGCAAGAAGGCAAGAGTTCTATTTGCATCTAAATAATGGTGCTTTAGACTAAAATAAACAACAACACCCCCCCCCCCAATACCCCCAAATGGTTTCCTGCCCCAAGGAGCTGAACATCCACCCTCCTGCTACTCGGAGAACATAAGCCCTATGATACAGAGTGCGTATGTGGAGGATGTGGTGTTTTGACAGCATATCCTGTGGGATTTTGCATTGCTTGGCTGGGTGAAATATGCTCGTTCATTCATTCTGACTCTCCTCGGAGCATTCTGGCAACATCAGAATTTGCTTCATAATAGCGCTTGGACTTTGCTCTTTTGGAAGGGGTGGTGGTTTGGTATGAGTTTGAACATGGCTTTTCTGTTTTTCTTTGACAATCTATGCATTTCAACCACTGTTTCATTTATTAAAAGGGCCAGACAATAATAGAGTCACAGAATTTAATAGTAACCTGGAAGGGACCTTTGAGGTCATCCAGTCCAACCTGCCACCCTATTCAGTGCAGCAATCTTGGAACTATCACATCCCTGTTAGATAGCCACCCAGCCTCTGCTCAAAAGCCTCTGGTGAAGGAGAACAGCGAGGCAGTTTGTTTCACTGTGGAACAGCTCTTATCATTAGGAAGTTCCTCCTAATGTTCTGCTGAAATCTGTTTCCTTGCAATTTCCACCCATTAGTTCTAGTCCTGTGCTCTGGAACAACAGGAAACAAGTCCTGTTTCATCTTCTGTTTGTCTTGGGGAAAGCCAGGGCAGTGCACGCTCAATGAGCTTTTGGTAAATAGACTTAACTAAGTACTGCAATACTTAGCTGGGTATTAGCTAAGTAGCTGGGTCAAAGTTGCAAGCAACTATGTACACCGTGTAATTTGCCTCTGAAAGTTCTGTCTGTGGGACCGTCTGTGGCTCGTTCCCACACAGTGCAAGTCATTGCTTGATATTGCAGTCATGGAATGGTAAACCTGCGTATATGAACATGAAGTGAAGAGTAACCAAATTTAGAGAACTAAAGTGTATACATGCATGTATGAACCAGCCCAGTGTATACAGGTTGAAATAATTAGCACAGAGTTCGGCACATAGTAATACGGTGAAAGGATTGCTTCTGTTTGCAAGTTAACCCTTGTTTGCTGCATCACTCCAGACCTACCCAACGTAGCAGGGTAAATGTCTGAAGTGAATTGAGATGGGTGCATTCTCTCTCTCAAAAATACTAGAATTGTGGCTGGTCCTGTTAAATACCCCACACGTTCAGAACTGACAAATGGAAGTGCTTCACTTAGCATCCAATTAATGTATGGATCTAATTGCTGTGAGATGTGACAACTGGCCACTGGCATAAGGGGCCCCCATTTGCATGCTCAAAGCATACAGGCTGTGTGCGTACATGGGGGAAGCAAGATCTCAGTGGCTAGGCCCCTAACCTATGTTCATTGTTTTTAGAGGGTGAACTGTATGTGCATGAAGTGTATGTGCAGCCAGGACTCTGCAAAAAGGGCCCCAGTGTAGAGTTCATATGCACAGTTCCCCTATGTGTGTTCATCAGATGTGATTTGATTTGGACAGGGCTGGCCCAAGGCAATTTTCTGCATGAGGCAAAGGTCAGTATGGCCACCCCTATTGCACCTGAGGGCAGCAGGCTCACTCTGTACAGCACGGCACACATACAGCTCTGTCCTGTAGCACCTCGCTACCCCTCCCTGCTTTCCCACAATCTGCCCCCTGAGGCAGCTGCTTCACTCTACCTAATGATAGGGCTGGCCCTGACATTGCATGTGTGAAGAGGGCTGTAGAACATGTCTATCAGTAGTTATTACTCTTAAGCTTCTAGGAATGGATATTTGAAGTTGAGGCAGTAGAAGTCTGATATCTATGTACGTACTTCTTATATTTACAGCCTTCAAAGAGCTCAAGGTGGTCTCTCTCTCTCTCTCTCTCTCTCTCTCTCTCACACACACACACACACACACACACACACACACACACACTTTTATCCTCTCAACAGTCCTGTGAGGTAGGTTAGGATGACTGACTCAAAGGCATCCAGCAAGCTTCATGGCTGGTGAACAACTGTGGGGGACAAGCAGCAGGGGACTGTCTATACCCTGCTTGTGAGTTCCCTGCCTGGGCGGGCAGGCATCTGATCCTCCAAGGCAATTCTTATGTTCTTAAATGGGTCGAGCTGTCAGGACAGGCACGTGGTGAAGCTGCTTCACTCCGGACAGATCCACCCAATCCTTATTCTTGATGCGCCAGTTTGGTTATATGAATGGAGTGCCAGTTTCTAGACAACTGCACATGAAATGACTGCCCAAAATTTGACACTGATGGACTACAGGACCAAAAATGCTCAAAAACTTGAAATGCTAGCAGCTTAATTTTTGCTCTCTTTTCTTCCTTTTTCTTGCAGCCCTTCACAGAACTCCTTGATGATTTTTCTCAGGATGTTTTGGGGCAGCTCTTGAACGACCCCTTCCTGTCTGACAAACATGAGATGATGGAAGTGGAGCTGTCGCCGGCTTCTCCAGCACCCCTTATTCAGGCGGAGCACAGCTACTCGCTTTGTGGCGACTCTCGGCCCCAGTCCCCACTAACTCACATTTCGGCAGATGACAATTTCAACGAAGGTAAAAAGGGCATCATGGGGTTTGCTATTGGATTTCTGTGAGTAGGACGATCACCATGGGTTTCCTTGAGGCTGGGGTTTCCAGTGAGGTTGCTAGGATGTAGGGGAAAGTTCTATTTTAATTAGGGCAGTATATTGACCAGAAGAGAGTTGTGCTACTTTTTTGCATTTATAGATAGTAGTCTGGTCATTGTTATCTCTGTCCAGTCTTTGCGCTCCAACATGGTGCCCATGGGTCCTGACGTGCCCACAATCACCTCTCTTGGTGCCCTCCAGGCTTCTTGCCCCTCCTGATTTTTATCTTATTTCTTAAGATGTTTTAAATTAAATCTCTTTTCTTTAACTGGGAGGCTGGCTTGCTGCAAAGTTAGGTTATGCCATCCAGAACCATTTTTATTTGGGTACAAAAGACCGATTTTGTGACCCCCACCTTTGCCTTGTACTTAGGTTCTTGGGCAAGTTACTTTTCTTTTAGTCTCACCAGTTTGCCTTCTGGGAAATGAGTGTTTTGTCACCGGTGATGCCTGCCACTTTGTGAGAGTGCCCACATCACTCTCTCAAAATTCTAAATGCACCTACTGACCCAAAAAGGTTGTAGACCTGTGCCCTGAGGCAATACCTATCTGGAGGGTTGAACTTGACAAAGGAGTGTTAATAGCCTGGGATATTCAGTAACATTATTTCCATGGCAGCTATTTAACAGAGGAGAAGTCTTCAGAAGGACTAGGAAATATCTGGAATGGGGTATGTATTTCTCCTTCACTCCTAGCTAGGTATGATGTAATATACATGTGTGAAGGGTAACTTAAGACACTGCCGTTTGAGTTAGAAAAAGTGCTTTTCAAGGGAGAGCTGAGTTCATGTTCTGCAAGACAGCCATATTTTAGGGTGCTGGCTACCTCTGTGAACATCTGGTATGGGGCAGTGGATTTGACTGTCTGTTAGAATGTTCAAGCTGTGCCGCTACCTATGTTTCACTGGGCTCCCGGTCCTGCAATCACACATTCTAGCACTCTGACACAGGAGACGCCAAACGTTCCTCCTGTGTGCTTGTAAATAGACTCAAATATTGCAAAATACTAATAAGTCTACAGTGATCTCCATCCAGAGGAATCTAACCCCTTGTAAGTGCTGTGCCCCGGGAACATCTTCCCACTCAGAGATGTGGGGATCAATGTAAAAAGGAGGATGAGGATAGAATTGAGAAATATCTAGAATTACACATTTTGGAGACTGAGTGTAAAGCCGCAATGTCTCTTTCATCAGTTTCTACATGGCCATTTGTAAAAGGGTTGTTCTTCCTCTTTGCCAAATTATTATTCATGGTGGAGATTTCGTGTGTGTCCTGATGTTGAGAATGGTTTAATAGAGGGGTGGGGAACCGTTTTCTTGTTGAGCTCCACATTGCCTCAGTCAAAACATGTCAGGGTCTGCATTCCAAATGTGGGTGTGGCCAGAGCCAGAATTGGGTGGAGTTTGAAACTAGGCAGGGGTTTGCATGTGATGCTTGGGACACAGGTTCCTCAATGCATATTGAATTGGTGAGCTAATCCATTTTTGGAAGATTGGCTCTGTGTGTGTGTGTGTGTGTGTTGGTTCATGACCTGTACAGCTGTCATTAATCTCCACTATGAAGTGGTTGCAGGGGCAGGGTGGGGGGTGGGTAGGCTGAGGTGTGCAAATTCACACTCAGTCAAGTTGAAGCCTGAGTTTATTTTGGGCATCCATGGAGCAGCGTGGACACTGTGCTGGGGTCTGCTCAGCAATGCATTGTGCAACACACATGTTAAAAGCCTGTGGGCAGGAAGAAGTTGATGAGCTACATAAGGGAAGAGAACAACATGTAATAAGGAAGAAGGCTGAACAGAAATGTGCAAGCAGTTTGCTAGTTCGGTGGCCCTCGTGGGCACCCGTGAATTTGTATGTTAAGTGCGAAACTAGCCATATGTGCTGCCAAAAACCAATGTAGCTTTATATAATGGTTTGCTTTTTAAAAATATGCACGTTCCTAATGGTAACTATCAGTTATTCTCCTTGCCAAGGGTTGTAGCTTAGTGGTAGAGCACCTGCTTTGCATGCAGAAGGTCCCAGGTTCAGTCCTCAGCATCTCCAGGTAGGGCTAGGAAATAATCCTGCCTGAATCCATGGAGAGCCACTGCCAGTGTTGACAATACTGGGCTAGATGGACTAGGGGTCTGACTCACTAGAAGGCAGCTTCCCATGTTCCTAAGTAGTAATTCATGACTTGTATTCCGTTCCTTGAATGAGCAAAAACATATGTCTTGCTTGGGAACACTCAGAAGTATTGTGCTGGCTACTGTTGGAGAGAGAATGCTAGGCTATGTACTCAAGTACAAGTTAACCCTAATTTAAGTCGTGGCCCCTAATTTCACCCCCCAAAACTGGGAAAACTTATTGCCCCCCAGTATAAGTCTAGGGTGGGAAATGTATGAGGGGAGACTCCCGCCGCCACCCCCAGACACCCCCACGCCACGCTGTTCCTCTCCGCTCGCTCTTTAAAATTATTTTCCTCCCCCCCCATAACTTTGTCAGCGGCGGCTAGGCAGGGAAGCGGCGCAGCAGCGCGAGGCGCCCGTAGAGCGAGTGGCTGGGCTGCGTCTCCCTGGCAGGGAGACATGTGGAGCCACTCCGCTATTCCTCCGCTCGCTCTTTAACATTATTTTCCTCCCCCCCCCATACCTTTGTCAGCGGCGGCTCGCTCTGCTGGCGCCTTGCGCGCTGCCATGCCGGCTCCTAGGAAGTGATGCCCGTCGCGGCCCCAGAAGTGATGCCCGTCGCGGCCCCGGAAGTGATGCCCGTCGCGGCCCAGAAGCGACGAGGGCGGCGCCGGCAGCGCCGCGAGCCTCCGCTTACAAACAGAAAGGTAGGGGAATGGCGGAGCAGCTCCACGTGGGTCCCTGGCCATGCCGGCTCCCGGGAACGAAGCAGCATGGCAGCGCGCGAGGCGCCAGCAGAGCGAGCGGCTGCTGGTAAAGGTATGGGGGGGGAGGAAAATAATTTTAAAAGGCGAGCGGAGAGGAACAGCGGAGTGGCTCCACATGTCTCCCTGCCAGGGAGACGCAGCCCAGCCACTCGCTCTACGGGCGCCTCGCGCTGCTGTGCCGCTTCCCTGCCTAGGAGCCGGCATGGCAGCGCGCAAGGCGCCAGCAGAGCGAGCCGCCGCTGACAAAGGTATGGGGGGGGAGGAAAATAATTTTAAAGAGCGAGCGGAGAGGAACAGCGTGGCGTGGGGGTGTCTGGGGGTGGCGGCAGGGGTCCTGGGGGTGGAGGGGGGTGCCTGGCGGTGCCTGGCGGTGGCAGCGGGGGTCCTGGGGGAGCGCTGACCCACTTATAAGTCGAGGGGGGCATTTTTCAGCACAAAAAATGTGCTGAAAAACTAGACTTGTATTTGAGTATATACGGTAGATCTCGATCTGGTATATCCAGCAAGGTAATTCTTCCCTTTTTTAATTTGGTATTAGTTTATTTTTGTGGCGGACCGGCCCTGGTCCGTTACGCATGTTCGGCACCTTGGGGGTTGTTGTGAGGATAAAGTGGAGAGAAGGAGGATTATGTAAGCCACCTTGGGTTCCTTGAAGGAAAAAAGGCGGGGTATAAATATAATAAATATAATAAATAAATAAATAAAAACCGGCACCGAAGAAGTGCCCTGTACCAGGCTCCCAAGGACTTTAATTCAAGCTGCTAGTGATTTTGACACTGAATCACACAGAAATGCATGGAAACTACAACCTGGTCAGTTTCAAAGAGTTTAATGGAGTGGAACTAATAGACTATAGAAATTCACAACATAAACATGGAAGTCAATAATGATAACTAAAGCGGAAGGCTTCAATTCACATACGAGGTATAGGCTTAGCTCAAAGCAGAGAGACAACCTTATACCAAAGAATCTGACTCACTGATATAACGTAGCAGTCTTGTGTAGCCGGTCTCTGGGCGTCGCGTCCGGGCTTGGAGTGTGCTGGGTCCTGACCGGAGTCCAGGACCGGACCTGTGCAAGCCTGCGCCATATTTCCAATAACCCCTTTGTTCCTGAGTACTTGGTTTTCTACCCTCCCTCGGCCCCTTCCCGCCTCCGATGATCAGGTGGCCATCTTTGCCCTGCGGGGGTGGTGGCGCCTCTTGGGGCAGGCATCTCCTGGATATTTTGGGATACTTTGCAGCTCTTTGAGACTGCTTCTCACCTTTGGACTGTTCAAGCCCTAATGCACCCATTGAAAGTATGTAGATGTGGCAGTACAACCAGTCTGTTCAGACTGTGTCTCTTGCCCCCAGGGTGGGGATTATGGAGAAAGGTGGGGGAAATGCCGGTGTTGGCTACAGGGGAAAACCAGGGCAGGGTTCGCTCAGCATAGGCTTTCTCCACATTTTTATAAAGTTTATTTTTATGCCTGCCACTCTTTGTCAGCCCTAAATCCCTCCCCCCCGCCCAAGCGGCTTACAGTAAAACAATAAAATATGGTAAAACTGATTGAAATACAATTAAAAACAAGCATGGGGGGTGGGGGAAGCAACCAAAACATAATCAACAGGGGAGGTGAAGGTCTGGACAGAATGGCTGATGCTTAAGGGAGAGGGAGCCAACCAGACCTTTCTATGGAGGGAGTTCCACAACCCCAGGGGCCACAATAGAAAAGGCCCTGTCTCATGTCCCACCCATTCATGCTTCTGAAAGTGGTGTGACACACAGCAGGGCCTCAGTTGTTGAATGCAGTGGGCAGACAGGATCATATGGCAGGAGGTGTTCCTTCAGATATTCTAGTCTCATACCATTTAGGGCTTTATTCGCAAGACCCAACACTTTAAATTGTGCCTGGGAACTACGGTAACTGGAAGCTAGTGCAGATGAAAACCAGAGTTTTTGCAGTGCATTCCTATACACAATTACTCAGAACTAAGCCTCATTGAGTTTAGTGAGACTTAACTGCCATAAAAGTGTATGTAGGATTGCAGCCACAATCAAGTTGCACCGGCATTTTAGGGAATGCCAAGATATATTAATAATCTTGACATTGCAGCTAGAAATACAGAATAACGGTGTGTCTGTATGTAATGAGCACGCACATACAGAAAATAGACCTTGCCCTTTTCTCCCACAGGTCTCATGCCAGGAACAGCTGCACATGAAAAGCTGTTTTCAGAGAAACATTTCATTGTACTTCATTGTGTGGTTCAAAAAGATAACATAAGAAGAACTGTGCTGGGTCAGACCAAAAGCCTGTCTAGTCCAGTACAGTCATGCCTTGGATTGAGAGAATAATTCGTTCTGGAAACGTGCTTGTAATACCAAAACACTCTTATATCAAAACGAAATTCCCCCCCCAAAAATTTGTACAGAGATTTTTAATTTAAGCCGTACTACAGTACTTGTATTGCAAGACGTCGCTTGTATATCAAGTCAATTTTTAAAAAATAAATATTTAAAAATTTGCTTGTCTTGCAAAACGCTCTCAAACCAAGTTACTTGCAATCCAAGGTATTACTGTATTCTGTCCCCACAGTGGCCAACCAGATGCCTAGGGCAGGGGTACAGAACCTCAAGCTCGGGGGCCAAATCCGTCCCTCCGGGCTTCCTGAGATGACCATGCCCCTCACTCCCTTTCCCCACCCACCGATCACTTGGTGCCTTCATGGCTTCTGTGCAGTCCCGTCCCCCCCCAATTGTAAAAGGTTGAAATACCTCTCCTAAGTTTTAGTTACTGGTAGGAAGAGCTTTAAGCTAAAATATGCTGGCATTTTGGGGATATTCTTGCCCTGCCCCTTTTGCCTCAGCTCCTACTCACTACTGGAATGCTGCCTCCCAAAATGAATTTGGCCCTCTGGCTGAAAGAGGTTCTGCACCCCTGGCCCGTGGCAAACCCACAAGCAGGACACGAGCGCAACAGGAGCATCCTCCCGCTCGTATTTCCCAGCAACTGGTATTTATTTATTTATTTTATTTATTATATTTATACCCCGCCTTTTTTCCTGCAAGGAACCCAAGGCAGCTTACATATGTGTGCTGCCTCTGCTACTGGAGGTAATATACAGCCATCACGACTAGTAGCCACTGATAGCCTTATCTGCCGCTCTGTTTGATTCAGTTCAACTTTAACTTCGTGCGTTTTTAATTCTGCAGCCGTGAGCTAATTTTGCTATTTTACACTCCTTTGCCATGTTTTACGCGTTGTTTTCTGCTGAGGGTAGGCAGGTTTTCTCAGCATCTGCATAGTACACCCCCCCCTACTCCAGGTCTTATGGTGAGTCCTACTTCTGGTGAATCATTACATACCGCTTTACTTTTCCAGGGGAAGACGTCTGCGTGCCAGGCCTACTAAGCAGCAAGGATTGGGGGCAGTGTGTGTGCGTGTGTGGTGGGGGAGAGGGTTTAAATACTGACATATGACTTAGGTGTCCTCTCCCTACCCAGGTTTTATAGTGAGTCATATTTCTGGTGAATCATTAAAAACCTCTTTACCTTTCCAAGGGAAGACATCTGCATGCCAGGCCTACTGAGCGGCAGGGGGCACTGTGTGTGTGGGGGGAGGGGGGAAGAGGTGGATGAGGGTTTAAATACTGACATATGACTTATGTATCCTCCCCCAGCCCTTCCTTCCCCATATAGATTCAATTTCTCGCTAAAGGGTAACGTTTCCCTTAAAAACACACACACACAACCCATTGGAAACTGAATCTAGTTCCTATAGCAACAGAAAGTCTAACTGATTTTTCATACAGAAATTAGCTTGCCATATATAAATAATGACGAGCAGATTTTGAACTGGGCTGGGTTTCAGGCAAAGGAAGGCTTCCAAGGCCGCTCTGCAACAGGATGACTTCTGTGTGTTTGCCCCACAGGGCATATGTCTTTCCTTCTGATCCTTTTTAAACGGAGGAACGCATAGGGCAGCCTTCCCCAAGTTGGCGCCCTCCTGATCTTTTGGACTTCAACTCCCATCAGCCCCAGCTAGCATGATCAGCCGTCAGAATGCCAGGGGTTGTAGTCGAAAACATCTGGAGGGGACCCGGTTGGTGAAAGCTGGCATAGGGCATCGTCATCCTCAAGAGCAGAAATAGCTAAATAACCTTGCAGAATGGAGGCTTGATCTTTTGGGCCCCGCCTCTCATGTGCCACTTGCTGGCAAAACAATTCATAAACGATGCTGTGTGTGTGCATATTGTTCTTGGAAACAATTCCTAAAAATGTATTTGCCTGGCATCAAAAGGATAATAATGTTGGCAGCAGGCAAAGATGCTTTTCTCAGGCTTTTTAACGGATTGCTATTTTTATCATGTTGTAATCTAATACATTTTATTTTGATTACCATATTTTATCTTGTGTTTGTAATTCCATCAGCTCTTTTCTAGAAGGCAGCAACACATTGTTGTTGTTTCTTTGGTTAGACCTTTCAGGTGGGTTATAAACGGTTACCCCCATTCTTAAATTTCTTTGATTTGATGGCTTTTATAATTGTTTTGATTTTTTTAAAAATTGAATTTTATTGTTACCTGCTTTTGGGAACCTGTGGGTTAAAAAGTCAGGTACAGATTGGAAAATCAATAATGAAACAATAACATAATAAAACCAGTCTCCTATATCAGGAGAGAGGGACAGGTGGCCCCCTAGATGTTGTTGGACTGCAGCTCCCATGAGTCCTAGCCAACAGAGCCAGTGGTGAGGGATCCTGGGAGTCACAGTACAGCAACATCTGGAGGGCCAAACTCTGCCCTATATGGTTGAGTGTATGTTTTGTAGATGATCACGCCAGCATAGTGGTCATTCCAATAGTACTGACACAATGACCCAGTTCACATGTCATGGAGGATTATTGTGGGTTAAATAACTGATGACTAGCCACAGCGCTTGCTGGTTGTGTGTGGCTGTCGTTTTTTTTAATATGCAGCCCCCTATCGCAGGTTTGATTGCACCATGTTGTGCAAACCCAGCCATTGTGGGATATTCGAGAGTTAATACAACCCTTGCATAACCCTCAGTTAGTAGTAGTAAACCTCGAATAACCCACGAAGGCCAGGTGTGCACAACACAGGGCGATTGGGCGTTGCATATTCAAAATGGTGGGCGCACATGCCTAGCACGCACCGCATCTCATCCTGTGTTAAATAATCCACGATGAGCCAGCTGTGTCATGCGACCTGTCTCAGTGAAGTAGTTAGGGCTGTAGCTCAAGGGTTGAGCACGTGCTTGACATGCAGCATGTTCTAGGTTCACTCCCCAGCATGTGTATGTAGGGATGGGAAAGACTCCTGGCTGAAACCCCGGAGATCTGCTGCCAGTCAAGTGTAGACAATACTGAGCTAGATGGGCTTGGTACAAAACCACTTCATATGTCCGTATGTTTGGTTGAATGTCAGGAAAAAACTTCCTAATGGCCAGAGCAGTCAGACAATGGAACCAACTCCCTAGGGAGGTGGTGGTCTCTCCATTGGTGGAGGTATTCAAGCAAAGACTGGACAGCCATCTGTCAGGGATGCTTTAAACTAGATTTCTGCACTAAGCAGGGGGTTGGACTCCATGGCTTAAATGGCCCCTTCCAACTCTATGATATGTCATCTGAAGATTGTCAATGATAGTGAACCTGCTATATGGTGACTTACGTAATCCCCTCTCTCCTGGTGATAATGCAAATGATAGTAATCAAGCACTGTAGCTAGGTAAATGGTGAATCTTTAATAGCTGTTGTGTTTGGGTTTCTCTATCATACTCCCTCGCACTCGGGGCAAGAGTACAGGCAAGTTCCAGAAGTACAAGAAACAGAAATATGAATTACTGTGTATTGTCTTGTGCCACTTCTTTTGACTGCTGAATCTGAGACAGTGGCAAAGCCACATCAAACTTCAGCATAATTTGTCCAGTTGCAGTATAAGAAGTGAGAGTGGTGGACCTGTATGGGCCTGCACAATGGGTTATTTTGCTTTTCGGGTAGGGGGAATCATGCTCTTAGTGGGAACGTTTGCTTTGAAAGCCCCATCGTTATAAAGGAAGATGCTTTGCAAGGTGCCCAGTTATTATAACTTGTGATATGTTGGCCAGGTGGGTTTACATTCTCTCTCTTCTCTCCCCCTCCCCTTGATACCTTGAGGGCAACACATTTGTGATTTTCCTTGGTCCACACCTGTTACCTTCTGTTCTGTGTATTTTAACCTGGAAGCAGTCTTGAGCATAGTTCTGGGCCTGACACAGCTTGTCTTGTAAGAAATCTCTCCCTGATGCTGGCAGTTAAAATGCTAAATCTACCATGTCTGTCTGTGCATGTGTGATATTTAGTTGTCCCAAGCTTAGATCATACTCTAAACCAAAGTTGTCTTAGGGGAGAATCATTGCAGTGTTTAATAAGCTCTCTTAAAAATGAGCGCTGTCCCTTTAGAAGCTTTCTTCCATAAAGTATTGTATCCCTAAACCAGGGATGGGGAATGTTTTTCAGCCCCTGGGCCGAATTCCAATCTGGGAAAGGTCATGGGAGCTGCATTCCATCTGTGGGCTGGGCGAAAAGCAAAGTGGGTGGGGCCAAATATGATTATTTCCAATTTTAAGCCTACTCAGAAGTAAGCAGGACAAAGCTTCTGCATGCCTACTCAGGAGTAGGCAGTACTGAATCACTCAGCAGGACTTTCAAAATGGCATCCAAATTTCAAAGCACTTACCTCTGATCAGAGATAAGAGCATTTCCCTGCTGCATTGTGATGAAGGCTCCCTTTCTCACTGCACCACAAGGTAGAGCTCTAATCTCAGATCAGCTGCTGATCAGAGATAAGAGCTTTTCCCTGCCAGGAGGAGGGGTAAGGCCTGGGGAAGAAGCTAGCAGGCTTGATGGGGATCCCCTGCGGGCTGTACCCAGCCTGTGGACCAGAGGTTCCCCATCTCTGCCCTAAATCCTAAAGGGCTAACTGGAGGCCTACAGGCTGGATCTGTAGCCCTACCAAACATTTCATAGATTTCATAGATCATAGAGTTGGAAGCAGCCTACAAGTCTATCGAGTCCAACCCCCTGCTCAATGCAGGAAACTAGAGGAGGGGTCTCCCATCCAAGTAATAACCAGGCCTGACCCTGCTTAGCTTTCCACGCTCAGGCAAGCTGAGCCAGCATAAGCCACAGGCCCATTAATCAAGATGTTGTACAATATTTACCTTTACTTTCATTCAGAAGGAAAAGAAAATTGTCGCAAGAGAGATTGTAACAGAGATGTTTGATTTGAAACTGAATCTTATCTCTTGTTGGGGATAACAAGATCTTATCCCTTAATTGTGCTGAAGTACAATTGTGCTCCACAATGTGAAACTATTACTTAGGTCGGCCCAGTAAACATTCTGGGTGCAGCTGCTGCTGTAACTTTACATGACATAAACCTTATGATGTTGCTTGATACTGAGCTCAGACCATGGGTCCATGGAGCCCAGTATTGTCTGTTATGATTGGCAGCAGCACTCTGTGGTCTCGGGTAGAGAGAGCCTTGCAGCTGGCAGTGCCAGGGATCAAACCTGGAACCTTCCACATGCAAAGTACCGTATTTTTCCATGTATAAGATGCCCCCCACTAGGCAGTTTCGCAACCGTGCGGTTCTCTCCTCGGCTTACTTCCATGTATAAGACGACCCTCAATTTTTAGTCTAACGATTTTAGGAAAAAGTATAGTCTTATACATGGAAAAATACTGTATATGCTCTGCCATCAAGCTTTGGGTCTTCGCTTTTGAAGATCCATTGTTTAAAGCTAATCAATCGTGACAGTATTGAAGACTTTGGAGTTTAAGGAAGAGCAGGGCATAAGTACCATAAGTTATGGAGCCTAACCACTTGTAAGGCAGCCTGTGGGTGGAATGGGACAGGACGAGACCAGTCCCAAGATGAGTATCTAGAGAATAGTGTCCTCTGAGAGTACAGAAGTTGCCCATTCCTTCCCTAACCCTCAGAGATGTAAAGCCACAAAATACAGTATTTATTTTTGTTCAGATCCTCAAGCCAAGGAACAGTTCCAGCTGAGTCGGTTGTCATCCTATTATTACTAGACTGGTGCTGTGTGTGTGTGGGAGAGAGTGTGAGGAACATGGTGATGCCTTGTGAATAACTTTGTACTGCTGTCCCCAAAAATGGAGAAGGCAGTCTCCCCATGCATTCATTGGATGTGGAAAACTGAGAGCCAGTGTGGCGTAGTGGTCAGAGTGTTGGACTGGGACTCGGGAGATCTGGGTTCTAGTCCCCGCTCGGCCATGAAACTCACTGGGTGACTTTGGGCCAGTCACTGGCTCTCAGCCTAACCTACCTCACAGAGTTGTTGTGAGGGTAAAATGGAGAGGAGGAGGATTATGTAAGCCGCCTTGGGTTCCTTGCAGGAAAAAAGGCGGGGTATAAATATAATAAATAAAATAAAATAAATAAAACGATATGAGATCTTAAGGCAGCGAAGCCAGGCATGACTCTAAATGGCACAGAACTCCCAACTTGTTCAATAGCTGCCACTGGGAATATTTCCTCTAATAATGCATCACGTTTGAGTGAGATTCCTTAGCTTTAGAATCAAACATGCCCAATGCTTAGATATTTTTTTTTAAGTGGTAGGTACTGGGGTTTAGATTTCCCTTTCCTTAGAAGTTAGGCTTTCAGTCCTAGAAGCCTTGGAAACAGGGAGGGAGGGAAAGGTCCTCTACACATGCTCAGAAGCTCTTCACACATTTGAGGAATAAACCCCAGTGTGGAAAGCATGTTCCTGGGGTGGGTCCTTGCACAAACTGAGCCCTGGGCTTGGCAGTTGAATTGGTGGCAATCCTTCAAAACAAAGAGAGCTTTTAAAAATGCCTGTTTCTTGCATACATTTGCGCTCTGCCTCCCCCCACACCCTATCCCCTTTTCTGTTTAATCTTTCCACACTGCCAGTCTGAAAAAGGTTCCAGTGTTTGGTTGCTGCACAGTACCTTCTTTGTCGGGAGCAAGCCAACAGCTTGTCTTTCATTATCTGCGGTAGTAGCCGGAGCAGGAGGAAGGGAGGGAATGGGTGGGAGAGAAACCCCTGTTTCTGGGCAACTGTGGAATAGTTTCTTAAATGAATGCAGCCTCTCACCTGGTGGGACTGAGAGTGGCAAAGCAGTAAAAAGGGGTTTGTGTCTAGGCATGTTGTGTGTGAAGAGCGAGCGTGCAAAAGCTATATTTCAAGGGAAAAGCTGCAGCTAAGGACAAAGTAAGTTATTCATAGCAGACCCCCTAGTGCAGCTTTCCTCAGCTGGGTGCCCCCCCCCCAGATGTTTTTGACCGCATCATCCCTAGCCATTGATCATGCTGGCTGGGGCTGATGGGAGTTGTAGTCCAAACTTTCTGGAGAGCACCAGATTGGGGAAGGCTGCCATAGATGATTAACAAGAGAGAGAAAGGCAGGAATTTGTACCCTGCCTATCAGCTTGTGTACATACATGTATGCGCAGACACAGTCAAGAGATGATTGAAGAACTAGGTCCACATCTCATAATACTTTCCCCTTTTTGCATTCTTAAACAGCGTGCACAAAAGAGGCCGGAAAATCCGTCTTTGCAGTGCTATAATTATATTAATGAAAGAGCTGGGTCATTCCATGTAAAATCAACCAAAAAAAATGAAAAATTTACCTCACTATCTGCGATTTTTTTAAAAAACTGGCATACTGGTAGACCAGCATGAGAAATGAACATACACCAAATTATAGGTCATTATACCTCATGGTTCAAAAGTACAGTGTACTCAAAAAATGCCTAAAACACGATTTTTCAGCATTTGTGATTACACAAAAAGTATCATAACTTCCTTCGAAATTGACCTAGAAAGTAAATCATGGTGTCATATGAAAGCTCTCAAACTACCCTTTTATTTGATATGTAACATGAAGCATGCATGTGAAATAAAATATTCAGGGTCATAGTTTCTTTAATTTGACCTTGAATTCCAAAAAACCCCAATGGTTTTAGTGGAAGACCGCCAACCTGGTCTTCTGCGCGGGTTCAATACTAAGGGGGTAGCGAGTCCTGGGGGCGGGCCTTCTCCGAGGTCCCCCAGCGACTATCACCCTTAGCCTAGAACAAAGGGATAACTTATAGCCACAAAAGTATCTTTTATAAAACAAGTTTATTTACAAAATGACCGTCACAAACCCAGACACACGCCAGCAATACAGCTTATCAGTACAGCACAAAGTAGCAAGCAAGAAGTCTCAAGGACACCGTGATTTCAGGGCTCTCAGCTAGTTAGTTCAGCTTGGGCTCCAGCAGAGGCCCGGTCAACCGCATGCTGCTAGCTGGGTTCCCGGCGGAGGTCCGGTCTACCCAAGCGGCTAGTGAGTGATTTCAGCTTGGTTGCCCGGGGGTCCGGTCAACCCAAGCGGCCAGTGATTTCAGCTTGGTTTCCCGGGGGTCCGGTCAACCCAAGCGGCCAGTGATTTCAGCTAGCTGGAGTACGCCGGGTGCTGCTACCCGGGGTTGCCGATCCCTTCGTTCCCTTACCCCAAGCATGGGGCAAGGCTGCTGATCAGGTCCAACAACTCAGTTCCCTTGCGCAGGGTGTTTTATACCTTGGGTTTCAGGTAGCCCCTCCCTCTGCAATCAGGTGGGTGGCCAATCAGGTGGGTTGCCACCCTCTTCAGGTGGACGGCCAATCAGGTGGGTTGCCACCCTCCTCAGGTGGACGGCCAATCAGGTGGGTTGCCACCCTCCTCAGGTGGATGGCCAATCAGGTGGGTTGCCACCCTCCTCAGGTGGGTGGCCAATCAGGTGGGTTGCCACCTTCCCCCTGTGGGGTGGGGTCCCTTTGAAGCCACTTGCTTAATGGTCCCATCCTGTGGTGTTGAATGGCCCTTTCTTATGGTGCCGAAGTGTCTGCTCTGGCAAGGAATTCAAGTCTTATGTAGATGGGGCTGATATACGAGAGCATTGAGGAACCTGGGGATGCTTCCTGCCTTCCCCCCTGGGGTGATTCTATGCAGATGTTGTTTGTCCCCTTTTGCATCTGTGGAGACTGGCTGTCTCCCCTCCCGGGGCCTCCTTCCCCCCTCCTTGGTGAGTGTGTGTGTGTCAGACAGGGGTTTTAGGTTGGCTTTCTCCACAGTTTTTTTTGCTGATTTTTTTTCCTCAGATAACCCATGTTTACCTTATATGTACCGATTTCCAGAACGGGGTTCCGAACAGTTCAGAAGATGTGAATGTTCTTATACATGCACAGTACCTCCCTATAATAACTTCACCCCCTTATACACACTTAAAACAGAATTTGTTGGAGGGAAATTAAACTTAAGCCCGCCCCCTCCCTTCCGGAGCTTCCGGGGCCTTCAGGCTGAAACCAGACCAGGCATGGGTAGGCCTCAAACCTTCACAGAGATATATCTCTTTGGATGTCTACATTAAATCAAGCTTTATTCACAGATTCTGATAAGAAAGAAAAAGGCAGGCCTGAAGCCGTGACAAGTGCCGACCCCACTTCTGCTGCAATGTGTTCATGACTTTTCAAATTGTTAAATTCCTGCACACCATTTATAGAAAAGTAGAGTTGGAAGGGGCCTACAAGGCCATCGAGTCCAACCCCCTGCTCAATGCAGGAATCCAGGTCAAAGCATCCCCGACAGATGGCTGTCCAGCTGCACCTTGAATGCCTCCAGAGTGGGAGAGCCCACCACCTCCCTAGGTATCCCTTCTTTGCCACATGGCATGGAAAAGGGCCTTGTGATGGTTTGGGTGGCACTGTGAAAAGGTTAGGTGCTCGAGCAAGTTTGCAGCATCCGTATGAAAAACAAATCATGACCCCTCGTCAGCTCTTTGATTGGGCAAAGGAGAACATCACACAGGTTGCATTTCAATACACCACAAGTAAAGATTATGAACTGGAAGAAAAGCTTCTGAAATGTCGCTTCGAGAATTCAAGACGATTCCTGGGACACAGAAAATTCACACTGTAATTCCATTAACAAAACACACTGTTGCTACTAAAAGATATTCATTTCAGTGCGAATCCAGAAAAGAGACAGTGACTATTAAAGAAGGAGAACTGGATTTGCAAGAAATACGAGGATTTGTTACATGCGTTTATATCTCACAATGGTGGTTAGGTTGTGTTTTACAAACAGATGATCAGAGAGCAGACGTGGTAGTGAGCTTTCTTCATCCAGCTGGACCAGCAAAATCATTTACCGGTATGTATAAACAAGATGTCCTATGGATACCATCTTCAGATGTTTTGACAAAAGCTGATCCTTGTTGCCCTACAGGGCACTTCTATACACTAACAGACAAAGAGTGTCAAGCAGCAACTTCAAGACTGTTATGAAAAGCTCCTTAATTTAGGACTTGTTAACAAAATGTTAGCAAGTAATATTTGAACTGCATAAAATCTGATCAGCATATATAAAAGTAAAATGGAAAATCTCATCTATGCACAATAATGGTTTTTCAAGCCCACATCTAAGTAAATCAAAATAACTATGCTAGTAAGAGTCCCATTTTGAAATCTAGTACCTGTTTCCAGGGATGTTAAACGTTACTTAAAACAAAAGGAGCTTTTTTGTCATTATTCAAGGTCAAACTTCTATATATTTATTTGAAAAAAAATAAAGTGAACATGTTTTCCCCAAGCATACTGGTGAGTACCTTTTTTAAAGTACATATTTTAAACCTCATTCTTCTGAAAACAATAGGTCCTGCAACTTATTTTTTAATAAGCAGAACAAGTTCACCAAATCTTAAGCAATTTGCTTTCAGTTGGAAATATTCTTTGATTTCATACCAGAATGACCACCCAGAGGAAGTATCATTATTCTACACAAAATGTCAGAAGTATGCTATTGTGAAGAAGAATACCTAATTCAGAGCTGCACAATTATGACAGGGTAGCTTGTACTTGTGCACAATGTTTTATTCAAAACCTAAGTGATAATGCATATTTTCTTAAGATACGTACAGTGAGATGGCAATTCATATGAACAATGACGCATACACACAGAGCGCCCCAAAAGATGTAACTCATTTTCTGTTAAGAACCCCATTTTGAAAATTGGTACATGTATTAAGCACTGTCAGATGAAATACTAAAACAAAAATCATGGAGGAAATTTTTTTAGTTTTTGCAGAATTCAAGGTCAAATTTTACTATTTGACCTTGAATATATATTTATTCCAGAAAACCACTTATGTTACATATCAAATTTCAAAGGCTTTCCATCAACACCATGATTAACTTTCTAGGTTCTGTAGAACTGGAATTACTGTAATTTTAATGTTGTCCGACACACAAAAATTAACATTTTTCTTCATATTTTTGATTGCCATATCTCCAAAAGTTTTTGTCCCAGAAGTCTGATTTTTGGAGCAGCTCATTTTCTCAGCAGACCCAACAAGTTCACCAAGTTTTTTCAAAATCGGTGACTGTCAGGTTTTTTCAAAATCGGTGATGGTCAGGTAAATTCATTGGTTGATTTTACATGGAATGACCCAGCTGTAGGTAGCTCAGTAATAGAGCACCTGCTTTGCATGCAGAAAGTCCCAGATTCAATCCCTGGCATCTCCAGGTAGATCTGGGAAAGATGCCTGCTTGAAATGCTGGAGAGCTGGTGCCAGTCAGTGTATCTTATGTAGACAGTGCTGAGCTAGGCAGACCAGTGATCTGACGCTGTAGGAAGCAGCTTCCTATGTTCCTAATAGTTCGAAGAGAGGCAGAGCTCCACCCCACCTCCAATCATGCTGTCCCTGTTCCCAGCTCTTCTCCAGCAAGCTGGAGGCTTGATATACCTGTAGAAAGTGGGGCAGACACAAACTGTCAGCAGTGGTCCCCAGCTGACCTCACTGTCTCCCTCAAGGCCTCAGGGAAACACTCCCAGCCACTCCCCAATTAGCAATACAGTAGCAGAGCAAACACAATGAAGTAAACCAAAGGGCTGCTTCCTTCAGTAGGACGTCCCAAAGTTTGGGCACACCAACTGAGGGCCAAAACATCACTCTGAATCTCTGTCTAGCAGCTATGTCTCCCCCCCCCCTTCGTTTTTACTCTAGAGTAGGCACAGGGGCCCTGATTCAAATTGGGACACTAATGTGGCGGGTAGGGGACTTTTAAGAACTGGAGGGGGGGGCTGCACCTACTCCAGAGTAAAAATGAACAAAAGGCGTAGCTGCTAGACACAGTTTTAAAGTAATGTCAGAGGCCCATTCTTGGCTTCTGGCCAAACGTAAATCAGGTGTTCATGGGGTAGAGGAAAGAGCACCCCCAGAAGATATATGCTGGCTCAGCTTGTCTGAGCGTGGAAAGCTAAGCAGGGTCAAGCCTGGTTATTACTTGGATGGGAGACCCCTCCTCTAATTTCCTGCATTGAGCAGGGGGTTGGACTCGATAGCCTTGTAGGCTCCTTCCAACTCTATGATCTATGAAATCTATGATATCAACACCCCTGGGCAGGCTTGTATGGGGGAGGGCGGCCCTTCAGGGAGTTGTTTGGGGCTTGATAGGTCATAACCAGCACTCTGAATTGTACCCGGAAACAAACCAGTAGTGGTGGTAGCCTAGGCACCACAGACTCCTGGCTCTGTGGAGGAAGGGTCTCAGCCTAATTCTGGTTTGGGGAACCTGTGGCCCTCCAGATGTTGTTGGACTCCAATTCCCATCAGCCCCAGCAGCATGGCCATTGGTCAGAGGTGTTGGAGGTTGTAGTCCAACGGCATCTGGCGGGCCACATGTTCCTCACTCCTGGCCTAAGATCTTGAAGAGCTACTGCTGCTCAGGTGAATTACTGGTCTGGATTGACTGGCAATTTGACCCTTTATAAGACAGCTCCTTACATTCCTTAGTAAAGCCTCATGTGTGTGTACCAGGACAATTGCAACTTTAAAATGTAACTTGTGAACAAAGCCCATTTGAGGTGTGTGCATGTGCGTGAGGTGAGGGGAAGGGGAAGTGTTTCTAGTGTTCTCTGTCATGGCTTCTTTGACATACAGTAAGATCGGCTCCTCCAAGAAATGTGTCTGTTTATATATTTTTAAAAGGGTCAAGAATCTCTTTGAGCATAGATGCTATATTAAAATAAATTATAGTTATCATTTGTTATATGGCTCTCCTTCTTGGCAGAGCTTGGATTACTGTTTTGAAGTGTCTGATTACAGGATGTATACATATTTATTTTTGTTCATAATCTTTTTGGCCTGGCCTATCGTTATTCAAATTACATCTTCCTTTGCCAGCAGGGGAGGTTAAGATTACACCACAAAGTAATTACTAACATCAGATGTACACTATTCCCCCTCTCCCTTTCCCATTGCTCAGTTCAAGGCTGCAGGAGCAGGAGGCTGCAGGGGTTTTTTGCTCTTGATTTTAGTTTTCTCTCTGCCTTTGTGGCCAAAGCAACTGGTAATTGCATTCTGCTGCAATAAATATCTCCTCTCTCCAGGATGGGTGAAGCTATTCATCACTTTTCGGTGTTGTGTGTTCCTGGTGAAGGGAAGTTGTTGGCTAAAATAGTGACGAACATACTGTCCTGATATGGCTTCTAAGCAGGGATGTTGAAGAGTCCTTGGTCCCGAGTCCCGAGTCGAGTCCCGAGTCTTTGGACCCGAGTCTAGAGTCCGAGGTCCAAAATGGTGACTCGAGTCGAGTCCCGAGTCCCTCCCAAAGCGGCGGCCCATGGAGGGAGCAGGAGGGTCTCCGCGAGAGGAAGAAGAGCTGCCCTTCCTACCGCGGAGACCCTCCTGCTCCCTCCATGGGGCGCTGCCGCCCTCACCTCGCCGCCGCCGCCGCCCTCACCTCGCCGCCGCCGCCGCCCTCACCTCGCCACCGCTGCCGCCCTCGCCTCGCCACCGCTGCCGCCCTCGCCTCGCCGCCGCCCTCGCCTCGCCGCGCCCTCGCCTCTGCCACCGCCGCCGCCCTCGCCGCCGCCGCCCTCACTCCACCTCCGCCGCCCTCACCTCACCCCCGCCGCCCTCACCTCACCCCCGCCGCCGCCCTCGCCACCGCCCTCACCTCTGCCGCCGCCGCCGCCCTCACCACCTCCTCCTCCTCCTCCTCCTCCTCCTCCTCCTCCTCCGCCGCTGCCCTCGTCGCCATCACCGTAGCACACAGCACGCCACGTCACGCCGCCAGCGCCGTCGCTCTGTTTTTGGCGGGGTTGCTATCTATAAACGTCACTTCCACCTCCTTGAAAGATTTCATCAATGTTGCCTCTGGAAAATCCTGCGAATTACTTGGGAAGATAGGCGAACGAATGTCAGTGTACTGGAAGAAGCAAAGACTACTAGCATTGAAAAAATGATCCTTCAGCGCCAACTTCAGTGGATCGGTCACGTTGTTCGAACGCCTGACTGCCGTCTCCCAAAGCAGTTACTTTATTCCCAACTCAAGGATGGAAAGCGGAATATCGGTGGTCAGTATAAGAGGTTTAAAGATGTTCTTAAGGCTAATCTAAAAAAAAATGCAATATAAACATCAAAAACTGGGAAGCTCTGGCCCATGAACGATCTAACTGGAGGTTGGCCTTTCACAAAGGTCCCATGGACTTTGAAGAAGCCCGAGTGCAAGGTGAAAGGGAGAAACGTGTGAAGCGAAAAGCATGTCAGATGAATCCTTTACAGGACCATCTTCCATCTGGTAACCTGTGTCCTCACTGTGGGAAGCTGTGTGGATCTAGAATTGGCCTCCACAGTCACTTACGGACCCATCGCTAGAGTCTACACAATTTTCTTTAGAATTTTCCTCCTTTTAAAATCTCCTTTTTGTAAAAAAAAAAAAAAAAAAAAAATTATCCTGGAAGACAATCTTACTCGGTCATGAGTGATCGCCTGACTGACTGACTGATACATGGAAAGTATACTAACCTACCTCACAGGGTTGTTGTGAGGATAAAATGGAGAGGAGGAGGAGGAGAATTATGTAAGCCGCCTTGGGTTCCTTGCAGGAAAAAAAGCGGGGTATAAATATAATAAATAAGTGAGTAATATGTTTTCTCTCTGCGCTGAGAATAGAAGTTCCATCCATCATAGTGCTGCCGCCAAAAATGACATCTCTACCTTGCATTTTCCTTTGTTAGATGTAGAGGCATTTACTCTGTTTTGTGATGTTACCATGTTGGGCATTTCCTTGCCCCACCAGCGACCACCGATTGATTATGTGGGGCAGGGGTGGAGGAATGCACAATATGATGACATTGCAAGGAAAGTAAGTGATGATAATGATCCCACACTTAATGGGGGAAAGTTATTTATTTAAAATAGTTTTTAGGCTACCTTTAAGGGTGGAACTCTCCCAAAGCAGTGTATGTAATAAAAGAAACAAGGCAATAAAACAGTTAAGTCAATAAAAACAGTAATTGCAAGAAAAATCAGCAGACCAAAAATGCTGTTCAAGAAAAAGCTGACAATAAGTGGGTCTCCAGAAGGCCTGACAATCCCCTGAAGGAAGCTCATTTCAGACTTGTGGGGCCACTGCCAAAAAGGCTCTTTCCTGCCAGCCTAACCACCCTTGGCAGCAGGGAAGTGAGGATGGGTTGCTACTTTTAGCAGTAGCCTCATGTCAGGAGTAATGTATAGGTTGCACCCTGCTTCTACATAGAACTGCCCTGTTTTTAAAAATAACATGTCACTTTCAAATAGCCATGTAATGTGTGCCTTATGGATTAAAAAACCATTTTTTTTGGCTATGAGGTCTAGCTACTCCGTGGTGAAATTAAAACGGGATAGCATCAGTCCAAGTAGGATTCCTGCCCCTAATAACAGTTGTGCAGGAGAGGGGAATTGGCATGCAGGGATATGAAAAGATGGGCATGCAGAAATTTTCTTTCCTGGGCAACTCTTAAAGTTAGAGGAGCCCCTGTCCTCCTCTGAACCTCCCTTCCCCTCCCCCCGGAGATCTGGTGACTATTTTGGATTGGATGTGGGAGAATAATCTGAAACTCTATGCAGGCAAGATGGAAGTACTGTTGGTTAGGGGTTCTGCTGATCGTGGGTCAGGCATTCAGCTTGAGGCCTCTCTGAAATAAGCAGGTTTGCAGTTTGGGAGGACTCCTGGACTCAGACCTGCACCTGGACACCTAGGTGATGATAGTGGGCAGGAGTGCTTTTGCCAACTCTGTCTTACACACCAACTGTGTCTTTTTGTGTCCCGACCAAACATGGCTGCAGTCATTCATTACTTGCGTCACCTCCAGGTTAGATTGCTGCAACTTGCATTGTAATGGGTGGGGCCTTACTTGAAGACAGTCCCAAAACGGCAACTGGTCTAGACTGCAGCTGCAGAGATTCTGATGGGAGCTGCTCGTTCAGAGCACATAGCTTGCTTTGAATCTCAATTCACCGTGCTTTGATGCTTTAAAGCCCTAAAACAGGGATGGGCAACGCATGCCCCATAGGCTGCATGCGGCCCCACACCACAGCCCCCAACAGCCAAATTTTGTCGTGTTGGGGAGCTGCCGATGTTAGCACTACGGAGTAGCCACTATGGAGCAATAGAGTGGTCACATTTAATTTGTGGCACCCAAGATGTGGAATGGCATCTGGAGAGAGGTATGAAGGCAGTGAAGTCGGCTTTATTTGAGCGGGCCTTTTTGGAATCTTCATTTACTGTGGATTCTGTTGCTGCTTTTAAACTTCTGTTTGGGTTTTCTTGTTAGTTTATTTTTGTGGGGGGCGGGTTAGGTTGCATTTTTATCTTGCACATTGCAGCTTTTGTTAAAAGGTGGAGTATGAATCAGCCAATAATTATTTATTATTATTATTATTATTTATTTCATTTCATTTTGTGAAGAAAAGAGCCTTTGGGGGGTACACACACACACACACACACTCACCTCATGTGTAAGCCAAGTGGGGCCAGTTGAGGGGGCTGGGAGGAAAAGAAAGCCTCGGATGGAATGAATATGGCGCCTAGATGCCTGGAGAAGCTGGCCTAGGGCTTTCATATGTAAATAGTTCAAGTCATGAGTTCCCTTCCCCCTGCCTGGCCAGGTGAGGTGCATGGTGATTGGCTAAGAGGCAGCAGAGGAAGGGAGGGGGGGAAAAGGTATATTTCCCAAAGCGTGGGTTTTGGTCTTTGTTCTACCCGGCTGTGGTAATGGCGGTAAGCCAAGGACCCCAGGCAGCTCCTGGTGAAATTAGCTGGATTGAGGGCTCTAGTAAAGGCAAGCCTTGTGGGAGTTTTACCCATCTCGGACCTTCGGGTAGGTGTGGTAATCTCCCTCGGGCAGCGAGGCTGTGATGGATTTAACCCTTGAAGAGAACACCCTCAGGTAACAGATGTGTGCCTGAGAGATATTAAGGAATCAGGTTTTATTGTTTTGCAGCTTTACTGTGTACTAAAGTGTCTCTCTCTTTATTTTGTGTGCTTCTCTCATTTCCCTAATCTTGTTGTAAAATGCTACCAGAATAAATCTTGTCCTGGTTTTACCCCACATGGTGTTTGTGGATTGCTCTGTGGCTTCAGTAACTAAATCCAGGTTACAGAATTAAAGGCGAGTCCCCCAACAGAGATCCAAGTAGGGTTGCAGACAGCTGAGGCTGGCAATCTGGTACCTTGAGATCTCTGGGGGTCTTGGTTCCTTTGGAGTAGGAAAGGGTGGGGGTGTGGCGGGCCAGCCAGCCCCCCCTTCCTCCACACATTTCTGTCCCGCCAAATAGCCAAAGCTCTCATAATGTGGAAGAACGTTTGGAATCCCATGAGCCAAGACATTATTCCAGCATCGTCCACTGACGATTTAAGCTCGGGCGGAGAGGGAGGATTTAATTTTAAGAGAGCAGAACTATTTTGCTTTTCTAAGTGGTTTTCATTCAGATCATGGGAAGGCAGAAAGCCAGTGGCAGAAATGCCGAAATAGGCAGGCATTCTGTTGGCGTAGCCTGTTGCGCGGACCCCCGGCTGCTTAGTCTAATGGCTTGTTTAGTCTTGTTTGCAGCTTTTTTGAGCAGCTTGCAGTAATTGCCTTGTTTTCCCCATCCTCTGCCAATCCACCTTCACCCCAGGGCTATGTTTAGGCTGCAGTTTAAAGCCCCGGGTTTCTCTAAGAAGTGATAGCCTGGGAGGGGAAGTAGAAAGCTTTGCTTAATGAGTTAAATGCTTTCTCCCCAGGTTTCCTGTCCTTGGCTAGGATTTGCTTCTATTAGTTTCTCCCGGACTCCCCTCCATTTCTCTGAAAACCCACCTGTTCTGTCTTGCTGGTTCCTAATGTGTGGGGATTCCCCCACCCCCCTTTTTTTTCTTTCTTTCTTCCAGCTGACCTGGAAAGTGAAGACTGGTGCCTGGGTTCAGAGTTGACTTCGGCCACCATAAAGACAGAACCGGATGTGGGGGAAGCCCCAGGCCTTGCTCCCTCAGTCAGTCTCACCGCCACACCCAGCCCCACAACGCTGGAGGAGGAAGAGCCCCAGCTGCAGGATGTTGACATGGTAGTTGTTTTTGGTACCGTGACTTAATTGGGCAAAACCGAGGGTGTCGGTGGATAATGGGGAACATAAGAAGCTGCTTGATTCCAGGTCATACTACTAGTCCATCTAGATCAGTGTTCTCCATCCTTGGGTCCCCAGATGTTTTTGGCCTACAACTCCCAGCATGCCCCAGCCAGCTATGCTGGCTGGGGCATGCTGGGAGTTGTAGGCCAAAAGCATCTGGGGACCCAAGGTTGGAGAACACTGATCTAGGCCACTGTTGGCCACTCTGACTGGCAGAAGGTCTCCAGGGTCTCTGGGAGAGATTGTTCCCAGCATGTGCTACAGCCGCCTGAGCCTTTTAGTTATGTGGACAGGGGGATCCCAGTACCCTCATGCATATGTCTTTACAATATGTAAACCTGAAGAACAAATCGTTCCTCCCACCAGATAGACAATCATAGCTCAGAGATGCCCTTGTATTTGTTGGTGGGTCAGGAAGGAGTTCACGTCGCCCCTAGCCACCGCACCTAACTGTTCGAGGAGGTCCAACTTACCTCTTGAAACTCAGACTTAAGAAGCAGCTTATAATATAGGACAGGACACTAATGTGTGGTCTATGCATGCAGCAGGGTGAGGTGGCTGAGTTTGGCAGTGGTGAAATGGTTGGCACCACTTCAGACTGCAGGTGAGGATTCCCATTTGTGAACATTTCCTCTGTCTATCTTAAACCTCCCTGCAAATAGAAAACAAGCACATCAGGGAAAGGTAGGGTTGGAACATTGCTTCCTGATTTACTACTTTTCTATTTACAGACAGGATTATGATGATAATGTGGGGAGTATTCAAAAGTAGAATGCCTGTCTTCTGAAATGGTTCATTTCCATTCTATACTGATCCAGATTTTCCTGTTCTTCTGTGTTGTGTAGACCCAGTCTGCCAACCCCACTGACCAGTTCTTCAGTCTTGTGGGAGGCAGGAGCCACAGGGTTGATACCATCTCATGATTTCTGTCTACACTTTTCAGAGTTCCTAAGAGAAGTGCCTCCACGGGTGTTTCCATTGAGATCAACTTTCTTATCTGGGTTAATAAATTGCAAAAGTAGAAAGAAAGCAGATCCTGCCCTAAAAGTTTGTGTGTAGAAAATTGATTTCTCTTCAAACACTTTGTCCTTTAGGCTAAACCGCTGAGTCACAAAGCTCTTCCGGAGATCAAATTTGAGCCGCATGAAGTGGATCAGTTCCTGAACCTTTCTTCCAAGGAAGGTTTGTCATTTACCATTGAATGCCTTACATTTGATATGGGCAGCAAAAGGGAAGAGGCTTACCTAAAGGGAATGTGTTTGCTTTATCATTACCCTTCAGATGCATGCAACTAGGAAACTGCTCTTGAAAAGAAGCTACTGTAATGTAGAGGCTACGGGTGTAGCTGTGAAGAGGCATAATGCTGGCTCCATTCACTTCTCCCTTTGGGCCCAAACTGCCCAGCCACCTAGAGGAAGAGCGCAAGGCTAATAGAAGATGCTGCTTCTTCTTCTCCTCTCCCTTGTCACTGCTCACGTGCACAGAGAGGACTGGTGAAGAGGGAGTGGCAGCAAGGTGAATGAGCGGCCAAGCCAGAGGGCTCTGGAAGTCAGCCGTGCATCGCATTCTGGGATATGGGTCTTATATACCTGACAGTGCCAACTCCTGATGCAGTGGTGCAGAACCCCCAGCCCATGGACCTAATCTGGCCCACTGGGCTCCCCAATCCAGCCTGCAGAGCTCCCTGAAGGAAACTCCCTGGAGGGAATCCCTGCTGTTCTCTCTGATCTGAGATTGGCGATGACAGCGGGGATTCCCCTGTGTGCCTGTCCTCATTAAGAGATCATGGCCGTGTTCAGATGTCTGTCCATGGCTAATGTGGTTTGTGCAGCCATTGATGAGGGCCATGGACAAATGCTTCTCGCTCACTTCTCCTCTTCCCTCCCCGCCCCCATGCACCGGCTTCAGTTCAGAGATCCTGTCTTGCATTAAATCCAAGTTCCTCATTATGTCAGATCCTGGCTTATTAACAAACCAGGTTAATAAGCAAGGATCAGGATAGGATAATCAGTCTGTGGTGTCGTGCAGCAGTGCTCTTCCTAGAAGATAAGAATCTCTGATGTACAATTTCTTAGGTCTCTGGCTGCTGCCCCCGCCTTTTCTTTAAAGGGGGTGCTAGCAGAAACATGAATGTGGTTTCGATTGCATTATTAAACATTACTATTCCTAGTTAGGATAATTTTAAATTGACAGAGAATTCATTCAATTTGATTTTTATGACCCTGGCAGGAAAAAAAAAGGTGAATTAATGAATGAATTAAACTACAGTTCCCAGGATACCTGGGTGGGGTTGGGGAGAAGCTACAATAGTTACACTGGTTTAGGGTGCAATCCTATGCATGTTTAGACAGAAAAAAGTCCTACCGCTCCCAGCACCTCCCCCCCGCCAGCATAGACTTTTTGTAGGACTTTTTTCTATCCAAACATGCATAAGATTGCACCCTTAATTGTAGTATTGTAGATGTTCCTTTAGTGCCCTGGTTTTTTTGTTATGCATGTGTGGTGTGCATTTGGTATTACGGGTAGCTGTGGGCCACACCAATTCATCTTCTATATTCTGAGGTTTTGAAACTCTTTGGTCTTTTTGTTTAGACTTTGCACATACTGGCCTGGTTCAGATGTAATAAGCTCCTCTCCTTGCACCTCTCCTTCTCTTCTCCCCTCACATGCCTCACTATGAGAAATATATTGTAGTCTGTTAAACCAGTTTCCTGTGATTTCCAAACTAGGAAACCATGGTTGAAGTACAGCTTACAAACCAGGATATCCAGTGGGGATCTAATCTTGGTTTGTAAGCAATGCTTAACCCATAGTTTCCTGGTTCAGATGTCATGGGAAACTGTGGTTTAATAAACCACGTTATCTTTTTCAAAGCTAGACAAGTGACAAGGGAGCATGCAAGCAGAAGGCTCGTTTTCAGTCTAATTAACCATGGTTTACGGGGGTGGTGCTAGGTACCGAAAAGATCCGGGACTCAGGCCCACAGGACAAAAAAAAAATGCACACATTTACATATGCTTATCTACATATGCTCTAAATTCTTTCTCTGTGTGTTTAAAGGACCCTGTCTCCTAAGGACACCCATATTTGTAAAAAGGGATGTATGAACAGTGGAGAGGAGGGCATTGGATTTCAGGAAAGAACTTCAGGCAGAAAGATTCAAGGGGGGGGCAGCAGGAGGGGAAGCACATGTGGGCAAAAAGCCAGCAAATCCAGGGGGATCAGATACAACAGAGAGCATCAGCCCCCCCTGTACCTTTATTTCAGTGGGGTGGTGGTGCAAATGGCCTCCCAGAGATTCGGGGCTCCAAATGAAAGATTCGGGGCTCCAGCCTTAGTGGGCTGCTCCCTAACATTGCCTCTGATGATTTATCAGACTGAGATCACTACATGAGAACTGGGTCACTGTTCCTTCTAATGCTTTAAGACAATCTTTCGGTTTTTCCTCTCCCCCACCCCTTCTGTCTCTTGCAGCGGTGGATACCCTGCACATGCCTCCAACCCCTCCCAGCAGCCACGGCAGCGATTCAGAGGGCGGGCAGAGCCCAACCAGGTCCCTCCCACCATCAAGTCCCACGCAGTTACAAGCCACTGTTAAAGTGACATCGCGCACGGCTTCAGCGCTCACCAATTCCCCTCTCTTAACAGCGCCACATGTAGGGAACAGTGCTCTCTCTCTCTCTCTCTCTCTCTCTCTCTCTCTCTTTTAAATGAATGCAATATTTTTGATCTGTTATGCATTTTGTGTGGTACAATAAAATATGTCATAATGGAAATCTAGTTAAAACTCAAAATTCTCCTGTTCAGAGAGCAAGGTTTTTTTAGCAGGTGAAGTCTGGAGCTGTAATGGGAACCAGATATTTCCAGGGGCGCAAAACTCCAGGCAGCCACTGGCACCGAAAAAATTGGGCCCAGCAATTGACACCTGAGAGTAGGAAATAGAAGAAGAAATCTATCTGTCACCTTGAATTTGCCAAAAATATTTGTACCCTTGGTCTTGCTATAGCCCAATAGGTGAATGTCTCTAGTTAAGGGAGATTTTGAATTTGGGTACTTCTGCTCTGTTAATTGATGTACCTGCATGGGGCTGTCTTCAGTGTGCCTAATCTTTGCAGTTCATACCAATGCAGAAGTTTAGCTCGTGGTGGTCTCCACCTGTCCGCAGAGCAGATGGGGGAGCGGATGGTTGGCGAGTGCCTCTCTGTCTACACAGTCAGCCTACCCCACCTTGTGCCCTTCAGATGGTTTTGGACTACAACTCCCAGCATTCCTGACTATTGGCCCTGCTGACTGGGGCTGATGGGAGTTGAAGTCCAAAACTATCTGGAAAGGCACCAGGTTGGGAGTCTATGCAATCAGTCCTGGATATGTCGGTGCAGGGAGGGAGTTTAGTCCTGTTGTGATGGCAGAATCTGATCCCTCCGAGTTAGCAGATGGTTTCCGTAGGACCCAAACAGCTGGGGGGAAGCAAGGTTTTCAATTTCCCAAACACCCATATTTTGGCAATATTTTGGCTATCTACGTTAAACATTAAGATGGATGATTTAGGGGGCTGCGGCATTTCGTCAAGTAATTGCCCTGATTAATTGGGTGGCAAGTTTTAAATTTTCAAAAAAATATTTAATACAAAGCACTTATAAAAACTGTAGCTGGCAAGTTCCACCTTATAAAAGGCATTCTCACCTGTGTGTGAGGAAAGAGGAGAATGCCTCTTCTAAGATGCTGGAGTCCTGCTATGAGGTATGTGTACATCATCATGCTTCCCCCTCCCCATTTAAAACAGCTGTTGTATGCATGTTTAGACAGAAAAAAGTCCTAAACTCCCAGCATTCCCCAGCCAGCCTTACAACTCCCAGCATGCCCCAGCCGGCTGGGGCATGCTGGGAGTTGTAAGGCTGGCTGGGGAATGCTGGGATTTCTAGGACTTTTTTTCTGTCTAAACATGCATAGGAGTGCATCCTTAAACAAATAATTGATTCCTTGATTGTAAGATTTCTTTAATTGGGTGATGGCCTTAATTTATTAATAATCATCTCAGCCATAACTAATACTGCTTTTGGAGAACAGACTGTTACCATGTTCTCTGACGCTCTTTGCATGTGTATTTAATGACAGCATTTGTGCTGGGTGCCAGGATCACAACTGTGGTACAAGTCTTTTCCCTTAAGAATGCAGTTTTTGTACACACTTAACGATACGCCTTTGCGTGTGCGTGTGCGTGCACGTGCTCCCACCACCACCACCCTTGTCGCCACATCTCTCCCTTCTCTCTGTGGGTGTTGTAGAAACTACAGGGCACCGGCCCCTTGATATTGACAGAGGAAGAGAAGAGGACACTGATAGCAGAAGGATACCCCATCCCTACAAAACTGCCCCTCACGAAAGCAGAAGAGAAAGCACTGAAGAAGATCCGTAGGAAAATCAAGAACAAGGTTGGGTTTTTTTGGCCAACTTGATCTTTCATTTTGCAGGCTTTGAGGAAGATGGCTCCATTGGGCCGCCCTCCCTGACCTGAGTGGATCTGCCACTGTCACTGCTTCCATTTTCTTGCTCTCTTCCTCTGTGCGACTGCCGCAAGGTGTGGCTGCTGCTAGTTGCTTCTGCTGTTGCTCATTCACTCAGAGGTCAGGTGTGGCAAACGGGGGCTGCTCCTCCTCCTCTTTGCTTTTGTTCATTCACTCAGAGGTCAGGTGAACAGCGACCCACACAACAACCCATGGTTAAACAAACCGTGGGTTGTTTGGGAGCCAGCATGCTGGCTCTGGACTGCTCACCCACTTCTGCTGTGATAAAGTACCCAGGGATGTTCTGTCCCTGGGTTGTTCAGTGTGACGTGCAAACTTGGAATTGTGGGCTGTTGGAGGAGGAACAACCCAAACTTGGTACTCATGGTTAAACCCAACAATCCACAATTCTGGGTTCTCACATCGCTCTAAGCAAGCCAGGGACACAATGTCCCTGGGTTGCGTATCACAGGTGAGCAGTCAGAAGTCAGCATGCTCACTCCCATTCATTCACAACCCACAATTCGTTTAAGCAGTGGGTTGCTGTATGGTCCGAACCGGGTCATTTATTGCAAAGAAGTGGAGCAGCAGGCTCCAGAGCTTGGTGGTGGGCCTTCAACTGAAGCGTGGCAATGTGCTGGATGATGCCAGCCCTGTTTTCTTTCTCACCTACCATGGCACTGTGCTATTATCTCCCATTTCACTTTTCCCATGGTTAAACTATGCTCAAAGCAACCCACGACAACATTGGAGTAGAGTAGAACATCAGAATAATAAAACAGAAAAAAACATTTCAGGATAATTCACTAACATTTGCAAGACACGTCTGCAATATTTAAATGGTCGTAGAATCAAATAACATTTCAGTAGGCCATCAGTGCAAAACAGCTAGTATTAACAAATTCAGTATCTCGTCGAGGCTGAACAATTTGCTGATAGTTAACACTAAGGCCCGACAACAGAAATACAAAAGCCAAATCGCAGCAAAAGTAGTGTCTTTTCCCAAAAACTAAATGTTGCCCTCAGCCACAACTCTTAAATGACATCACCGTCCTCCCAGGCCAGGTGGGATGAGCCAGGCAGAGAGCTGGGAACCAGGACTTGCAGAAACATAAGGCCATGCGCTAATACTATGCATAGTATACCATGTCTCTGTGGTCTAATGGCTCAGCAGAAGGGATGACCAAATAGTGGCTAGTGTGAAAAGTGACCGGAAAGTGTTTGTATCCCCTGTTCCATGGATTATTTATTTGTTATTTGTTATTACATTCATATCCCACCCTTTTCCCTTTTGCAAGAAACCCAAGGCATCTCACATGGTTGTCCTGGCTGGGCATGATGGGAGTTGCAGTGCAACACATCTGGAGGACGCCAGGTTGGGGAAGGCTGATTTATTGCATTTATATCCTGCCTTTCCTCTAAGCACTTCAGGGTGGCTTACATGGCCCTCTTTTCCCCGCCACCCCAATATTATCCTCACAACAACCTTGTGAGGTAGGTTGGGCTGAGAGATAGTGACTAGCCCAAGGTGATCCAGTGAGCTTCATGGCTGGGTAAGGACTTCAACCTGGGTCTGCCCAGTCGTAATCCAACACTTTTAACCACCATGCAGGCACTCTGGTATGGGGCTGCTTGGTGTGGGGCTGGGTACACCATCCTCCGCTAGTTTTCCTCTTCACCCAGATGTGGGTGAGGTGCTGGAGGCATGCTGGGATTCCTCCAAAGAGGGCTATGTCACTGATGAAAGGCATGGAGATTACCCTAATGCAATGTGATAAAAAAAAGGGTGCTTTACCCCTTGAAAATTATTGTTTTATTAATATGGAACTTTTCACCAATTTAATAGATTAAGGGTGCAGTCCTATGCATGTTTTTAGACAGAAAAAAAGTCCTACAACTCCCAGCATGCGCCAGCCAGCTATGGTGGCTGGGGCATGCTGGGAATTGTAGGACCTTTTTCTGTCTAAACATGCATAGGATTGCTCCCTAAAACTCTTATGCTTGATTATGCTTGATTCTTTAATTGGGTAACAATCGTAAAAAAAATAACCAATAAGGACAAGATGATTGGAAGTTGTTTTCATTTACCATTTTTGGAGCACTCCTTTTTATTTCATTTTTATTTTGGCCCCTATTTGCTTTAAATGGTGTTTCTTCTTCTTTCTTTTGTAGATCTCTGCCCAGGAAAGCAGGAGAAAAAAGAAAGAATACATGGACAGCCTGGAGAAAAAGTAAGCCTGACAGAATAATCCATATAATCAGATTGCAATGAAGGGCTGTGGAAGGAGCAGACAAAATGGCGGGCTCAGCGGTAGAGCAGATGTTTTTTGTGCAGGAAGCCCTGGGGCCAGTCCCCAGCATCTCTGGTTAAAGGGTCTCTCCTGGACAGCAAGCTGAGAAAGACACCTGCACTGAGGCCCTTGGGAGCTGCTGCTATTCAGAGTAGCTCATTGGGCCGGGAGCTGTCTTGGTTTAAGGCAGCTTTAAATCCTTGCAAAGAGATCCAGATGTTGATGTCTTGCTGTGCTTGTTTTGGATGCAGGCAAGGAACCAACATGGCTCCCGAAAACATGGAATAGTGTGTGTGTTTCATGTGCCCCCTAGTGGCTGCTAATGGGTTAAAAAAAACTACCATCAGTGGCGTAAGAAAATGGAGGCTAGGGACAGATCAGGGGAGGCTGGTGACTCCTATTTCGGTGGGTCTCCTTTTCCATTGCAGGTATTATTTGGGGCTTCATAGGAGCTATCCAAGGTGCTGAACTCCATCCCCCAAATAGGTTCACCATCATGGAGCACCATGGATAGCTCCTATGATGCTCCAAATAAAACCTGCAAAACCTGCAATGGAAAAGGAGCCCCACTGAAATAGGAGTCACCGGCCTCCCTTGGGACAGATCAGTGCTGTTCAATTGCCGCAGCCCACCATGGCTGTTTTAGGGTTATGCAGAAGCCACCCTCCCCGGGTTTGTGTGACACGACAAGGCACAGCAACCGCCTGCTGTTGCTTGAATATTCAAAAGGGTGGCCAGCAGGCGCCACAAGCCGCTGTGGCTTAAGTAAGCCATGGTGGGCTGCAGTGATTGTGCAAGCCTGTTCATTGAGAGCTATTCAGGGGCCTGGAGCTATTGTAGAGCTGTCATTGTCTACAGCTCTGCAGGACCCATGCTGAGAATAGAACTTGGAGTAGAAGATGCTGGTGAAATACAATTCTTCCATGCTTTTCTCCTCTTGCCCCAGGATCTCAGCTTCTCCTTCTCCAGCACACAGGGCTTTTCCACAATGCAAGTTACTTGTGCGTATGAAAGCAAGGGCTTTCCACCCCCCCCAGCCCTTCATAGCATGAGATTCAGTTTGTGGCAAACAACGAGTCAGTGTGGTGTAGTGATTAGAGTGCTGGACTGGGAGTCAGGACATCTGGGTTCTAGTTGCCACTTCACCATAAAGCTCACTGAGTGACTTTGGGCCAGTCACTGATGCTCAGCCTAACCTAACTCACAGGGTTGTTGTGAAGATAAAATGGTGAGGAGGACCATGTAAGCCACCTTGGGTTTCTTGCAAGAGAAAAAAAAGGTGGTGTATAGAAGTAATAATCAATTAAAATATATATTTGGTTTGTATCCAGTGGTCGCTTTGCACTAGTGGAAGGCACTTCTGCTTGCACGAGGCTAGGTGCCTGACTGTCTCCAGCTCCCCTTACTGACTGCAGCCCTTGACGCAATGTCCCACACTGTTCCAGAGGGTCCCCCAGACCTCAAGAGCATCTTTTGGTGGGCATGAGATGTAGCAGCAGGTAGGGGAGATCAGCAAAAAATCACTTCCCTGCTTTGTGCAACTGGAAGTGCTTTCCACTAACGCAAACTTGCTGTTGTATACCACTCTTTTGTTCTGTTGCTAACTGCAGCTCAGGAAGTAGACCCCACTTTTCTTGGTTCATCCAAACTGAGTTCTTTTTAACGTTTAATTCCTTGTCTGTCTCCAAGGGTTGAGTCCTGCTCAAACGATAACAGTGAGCTTCGCAAGAAAGTGGAAGTTCTGGAGAACACAAACAGGTAGGGTGTGAAACCTTGATCAGGAACCATCCCCCCCTCCTCTGTATTTTGAATTGAGCAAAACTTGAATGGCCGGCAATAGTGACCAACCAGTTGACTTCCTCTTGCTTGAATGAGCTGATAGTGGAATGTCTTCCCAAGTCGGGGGAGCATCAGGCCCCCTTACTTTAAAAAACCCCCAAACCCAAACCCAGATCTTTCAGAAAGCTTTTCCGATGGGCTGTTCTTAAATGGCCCCGTGGTTCTATTCACCTTCCCAGAACCTCCATTCTGCCCTGTTCCCATTAAAATAGTATAAAATTTTTGTTTGAGATTTTTGCTGCGTCTTACTCTACTGGGATATAACTTTCAGGTTATTTTCTTTCCAATATTCTATTGGATTTCCCCACAAATCAAGCTATTCATTGAAAAACTCATCAGCCTTTGGTAATTCATTATATGTAAAATGCTGCAAAAAATATTTGTGCTGTTCTAGCAATGGCAATATAAATACAATTATTACAATTATTTTGTTGTTTACAAGGGAAGCCCAGAACAGCTAACAACAAATGCTAAGGAGCCAGGGAATCAAAAGTCCAAATCAATCGACACAAAGAATCATAGAATCATAGAAAAGTAGAGTTGGAAGGGGCCTACAAGGCCATCGAGTCCAACCCCCTGCTCAGTGCAGGAATCCAGGTCAAAGCAAAGAGTTGTTCTGTAGCTTCGAAATGACCCGTTGCTGTGTTACACAGATTGGCTCTTTAAAAGAAACAAGAAAAGTTCTTGCATGAATCACAGAGAATGTGGCATAGAAATATTTCAATAAATAAGTATTGCAACAAATTATGTGAAAACTGGGCAGTGCAGTCTATGCCTACTGCTTCTCACGGCGTAGGTGGCCAGTGCCCGCGTTGCATAGTAAAGCATTGGTGGCAAGAAAGGAACGTGTCATTTTGACATCAGGACTGTCATAGCTGAGCAAATTCCATCAGAGATGTATTTTCCCTTTTTGATCATGTATCTGGGCCCTGTCAGCTTTCTGCACTATGACAGAGTAGCATAGTGAGCCTGGCATGCATATATAATATCTTGCACCTAGATAAGGGAGTGCATTCCTGGATGAAAGTAATAGCACTGAAGTACGGGAGGGGGGGGGGTTATCTTTTTGATGATCAAGACCTTGAACTGGTTGCAGAGTTTGACGGGCAGTCAACGTGTATTGCTACTTGGATGGCAGGAGGTGCTCCTAATCGCAGAGGCAGTCCTAGAGTTAAATGTCTCCCACACATGACTTGCGCATTAAAGGCAGAACTCGGTGTTACCATAGTGAACACAGGTTCTCGTCCCTGTGTTTGATGAGGTCTTCTGGTGGCAAAGGTGGCATTTGTAAGAGGAAATAGGCAGACTGAAGAGTAGCATGCTTAACCCTTCCCACATCCATTGAATCTATAATTTATTATTATATTACTATTATTATTATTACTACTACTACTACTGTAAATAAAATATTTAGATTTCTTAGACACCTTTCTCAAAAAGAACTCAAGGCAACTTACAACAAAATTAAAACATACATAATTTAAAACCGCTAAAAACAATTATCCACTTAAACACCCCCCCCCCCCATAAAACTGCTAAAACATCAGTGACAACCATAAACTTGTACATCACTGTCCCTCTGGCTATCTCCCCCCCCCCCCCCCCCCCCCCCCCCCGCTGATCTTGTTTTGCAGGCTGGTTGAGTGGAGAAAAACCCAACAATTAAAAATGCCCTTGGTGGCACTTACAGAGGACTATTGCCGGGCTGGGGTAGGGTAAGGCACTGCCTGCCTGCTGATTCTTCCCAGTAGAGCAGGGCTCTCTGACCTTAGGTCCCCAGATGGCCTACAGCTCCCAGCATAGTCAGCCAGCATGGCTAATGGCAAGGGATTCTGGGAGCTGTAGTCCAGCAACATCTGGGGACCCAAGGTTGGAGAGGCTTGCTGTAGAGGATGGGCCAGGCCATAGCTCAGGTGTAGAGCACCTGCTTTGCATGCAGGTGGTCCCAGGTTCATCCTTGGCATCTCCAGCTATAAAAAGGATCAGATTGTTACGACAGATAATTCTGGGCGCTAGATTCCCTCTAACCCCACACTCTTACGAAAGGTTTAGGATCTTTGGCTGGGGTAAAACCTGCGCTGCTGGGGTGGAAAGTGTGCGCTTTGCTCCTTTTATACTTAAACAAACCTACACACACACACATAGACTCTAGAAACAAAAGGGTGGTTTTATTGAAGAAGAATACAGAGTAGGTACAGCGTCTTACTTGTTGGTAAAGCAAACCTAGTGATGTCAGGCAGCAAAATATCCTTACGCTATGGTTCAAACACACCCTGTATTCTGGAGAGGAGAAAGAGTCCCTTTTGCCCTGACAAGCCTGAATAGGAAAGGGGGGGGGGGGGGAAAGAGAGATTCCCGCCTAGAAGGATAGAAAAGCAAAGTCCCAGCTACTACCTGTCTGCTGTGATGAGGTTCCAGCTGTAGCCCTGCAGTTCGCGTTCCAAGGTGACCCCCTCAGCTCTTTCTCTCGACACACCTTGCTAAAACCTCTTAGTTCTTATAGTCTCTTTCCTGCCTTTTTGGAGGGAATGAGAGCAGTGGGGGTGGTCTTTGCCCCACAGATGTCTTCCAACCCTGCTAACGACCTTATTCTTTGTATTTTGATAGCTCTTGATGGGTGTACAAAGGTTTGGGTCTTCTTGCTGATGGGACTGTTTTTGGAGTAAGCTTCTGGTGGTATTCGCCCAGTGGGGGGGGGGGGAGCCATATCTTTTCAGGAGAAATCTTCCTGTGTTTTAGGCGATATGCAATATTCAGGTCTTAATCAATGCAAGCCTGCCACTCATTTGCCTATGCATGCCTCTAGGCTTCACTCACTCTTCCATTCAAGCCTTCAGTCATGACCTTTTGCCTTCTGCCCTGCTGGGGAGGTGGGCAGGCTGCTTCTTTTCTCTTGAACCTTTGCTTACCCAACGCTTTTTATGAGGGCTGTGGACTTCCTTTTGGAGGTGTAGTCCTAACCAAATGATCAGAACTATATCTCATCTTAACAGTCCCCCCGTTGGTAGCTTGGTATTCGGAGAATATGAAGCTACCACCTCTTTAATTGGCACCGGGCATTCATTCGCTGCTCCAGCCTCTGGAACTTTCGTGTCAACTTTTTCATCTATACAAGCATACCTAGGATTGCAAGGAAAAGACAGCTTTGCACTATGGCCATGATTACGATTGGGTGGAGCAAGATTGCCCACACTCCTGCCAAATTTGGGGACCACCCCTCTAGTGAACTCCACCAGCTCTTTGCTCTTGCTTGCCTCACTGAGGCTGCAATTTTCTTGATTTCCTGATTGTCATGGTGAACTTCTAGAACTGCTTGCTCTCCTAGTTCCTTAACCATGTCTAGTTCTTTTTGCAGTGTTGGGTGGGCTAGCAATCCCTGTAGGTCTTGCAAGCCATAACCTAAGGAAATGGGTGTGAGGGTAGGGTAAAGCCCTACCTGTTCGTTAATCATTTGCATTGTCCATACTGGCACACTAAATTCAAAATCACAACCTACTATTGTACTTATACTACAAAAACACTTATTTACATATCTAACCATTGGTTGAATGAACTGCTTGTTGATTATCACATATGCACAACTTGTCCTGATACACACACACCCTTGTCTGGTGTATATGACAGCTGAACTAGACTCTTTCTTGAGCATAAATGAACAGTAGGATGTATTTCTTGCCCCATAGGAAAAGCAGTTGCGTGGAGTCTCAAAGGTTTGGTCCTCGCACACAAAGCCTAACCCTGGGTGATGCTGACACCCTCTGACATTTATGGTCTCCCAAACTCCCGCCCTGAGGCGTGCCCAGTGTCATTCTTCTTGGGCATACATGACCATACCTTTACTGATTGGGATACCCAAGGGAACAACTGGAAAAACTTTCATGGTTTCCCTGGCTTCTACAGTGGCTAGGAACAGTGTGAGTTCCTCGCCTTCTCTGTCATACGTGGCATTCCTTAGCTCCTACCATTTGTCTAGCTCTTGCTCTCTTTTGGACATGTAGGGAGCAATTACATTTTTGACCTCTTGGGGGAGTATCTGGTTAATGGCCATGTGAATTAGAGACATTGTTAGCTGATGGGCTAGTCCCTGAGCCTGCATGCATGACATTGCTAAAGAGACATTTTGTTGCAAAGACATGACAGTATTTACAATCTTAAAATTGTCCTTTTCTATCACCCTTTCTCACAATGGGAGGATTGCAGAAATGACCTGAGGCACTTCCACAGTGTGTGCCAGTGCCCTGGTGATGGGCTCTGCCAGTTCTTCAATTCGCTCGGTGGCATGCATCAGTTTATTGTCCACAATCTCAATGTCTCCTGCATCTAGGAAGCCTACGCCTAAGCTTAATGCTTCTCCGACACTCCTGGTGTTTCTGGTTTTCCCAAACCTCCCTTGCCATAAGTATTCCCATTTTCCCCATCCCTGCTGGCTCGTGGCCAGGTATGGTGCGCATTGTGGAAACTCCTGGGAGATATTCAATTTATGGAGTGGTATAATGACCTGTTTCAAGGATCTTTTTGGTTGCCAAATCACTTCTTGGAATTGATTCATTTTTAGCACGTGTGACCCGATTATAGGGTATTCTAACTTGGACAACATTGTCACATTTTTGATTAGGGGATCTATTGCTAGAACCTTCTGCCCAACCCTGAGGGTGTAAGGGCCCGGGGCACTTTGGAAGTCAATAACAGCGTCATAACTCACCGAGCTAAATGGAATATGTTCTCTGTTAGTTCCACAATGCCTCTCATCTAACATCAAACCCCAGTCCAAAATGCCTTGGCTTTTCAGCTTCTCCACAGACACATGGCCTTTAAAATGCTTCTAGTTCTGGAAAGATCTCCGGTAAACTTGCCCAGTGGAGGCCGTTAGAGTGAGCAGGATTTCTTCGCCTTTCTGCCTCTCCTTTTCGCTGACCACCATGATTTGGAAGTGGACTGGTGAACCTACTGCCCAAGTGACTGCAGTGACTAAGATGATGTGACAGACGGGCTCTCTGGAAACATCCACTCCTTGGCTGGCGTTGAAAAGGGGTGCACATTGCAACTGTGCCCTGGAGCTCTTGTGGTTGCCAGTAAAGCAGAAGCTGGTTTGGATCTCCGTCCCCCTGCGTGTGCAAGGAATCCCGTGTTCTGCCTCACAAGCTGCCTCATGCTGCACATTCACCCGGAAGGAGGATTTTAATGCCTTTCTTGGGACTTGTTCCCGGATCAGGTCGGTCAGAGTGCACGCCATATCGATTTCTGGCCGCGCCACCTCATGGCACCTCCACCTGTTGGTGACTTCTCAATCGCCCATGACTCCTCGCACGATTCCCCACAGAACTAGGGTCTTCTACATGTTGGCTGGATAGGGTAAAGAGAGAGAAACTGTGAAGTCCTAACCCTCCCCCACCCGCCTAGTTTGGCGATGCCCAATTATTTCTAATCACACACAACATACAAGACAGACACACATAGACTTCCTGCCCAGATCTTTTTGTGATTTTCTTCTCTGTGCACTTGCAATCTGAGGCTTGGGTCATTCTGTGAACACCAGGAGAGAGAATGCCCATTTACTGCTCAGTTGCTGTGCTCAGATCCACTGCACCTGCATCTGGAGGCTTTCCTTTCCATTCTTTTAACTGGGGGCAGTGAAAGTATTTCTTCTATGTCTTGCCCTTCTTACCTGCTGGGATCTCAACCTGGTAGACTGCCAGACTGGCTCTGTCTACAGTTAAGGCTGGCCCTTCCCACTTTTGCCCTTGCTCATGAATGAACTGAATCAAGTCCCCCCGTACACACCCTGGGACTATCCAGTGGTGAACTTGGTCTGAACTAATGGCCCACCACAATCCGTCTTCCTGCCGGATTTGGTATTTTCTCTTTGAACTTCGGCCTGCTGCTGCTAATGCTTCTACCTTCTTGTCTCCCTTTTGCAGCTCTGCTAGGTCTAGAGTGGTTACACTTGCTCTTCGTGCTTGTCCCCTGGTTGTGAGTGCAGCTATGGGATGATTGGACTTTGCCTCTTTAATCAGCACGCTTTCATTCACGCGCCTACACTCTATTTTGTTTTTAGCCCAAACTTCTGGAAGCTCCTCTGTCCACGGGTCATCTACCAAGGCTGCCAGAGGCTGAGGTGCCTTGATAGCTGCACACCGGTGTACAGCAGAGACCTCCTTGGGGCCTCCCTCAATTTGCCACAAAACACTATTTGCCAAATCTACTACCATAGAGTGTGCATGCAGGAATGGAATTCCTAGAATGCCTTCTCCCCGGTGCAAAGCTCCTGTTACTGTCCCTTTAAATGGTCCTAAAGCTATGGGGATGTCTTGCCAGACTGTAACTTCTTGCAAGGCGCCGCCATATCCCTTGATGCTAATTACAACTTTGGTGTTGGTCCCTTGGTTCACCCAGACTGGATCCAGCACATTGACTGATGCACCTGTGTCTATTAAACATTGGGCTACAGTTCCCGGTTCCCCAATTACAGCCCGAACTGTTGGCCTCCCCCACTGGTCAGGCGTTAGCCTGCAGATGAGACTAGGAGGGGCCAGGGGAACCGGGCCTCCCTAGCAGAGATCCTACTGGATCTCATGCAGTGCCTGAATGGCTTCTTGCTGCTCTGCTGTCCGGGCATGGATTGCTGCTGTGGGGGCTACCCCATTGGCAGGCTCTGGATACGCTGGGGCGGAGGGCACGACTGGAGCTGTGGCTTCCTCCCTCTCACCAAGGTTACTCCCCAATTTTTGCCGGACCGCTTCTTTTAACACGCTGGTTGGCTGTTGATCAAACTGCCTCATGTCTTCCCCAAAGCTTTTTAGCAGTCTCCACAGGACTCCCCGTGGAGAGTTTTCTCGGTCTCTGGGCCCATCCCCTTGGTTTCTTAGGACTGGTTCTGTGTAGCCATCCCTTTTGTCCCTCTGCAATATCTGCTCTAGCTGCAGCCTGGCATTTACCACTGCAGCCTAACCTGGGTAAATGGGCATCTTTCCTGGCAGGCAGCCTCTTCTAACCCCATTTTGCCCTTTCCCTTGGCCTCGGCCCCACTTAGATCCATTCTGTTGCCTGGGCATGCCTTTGTCTGCCCCAGGGACTACTGAAGAATGAGGTCCTTGGTTTGTGTAGGTCAATGCCTGGATTGGCTCTGGAAGCCCTTTCTTTTTGGGGGTTCCCTCTTTCTGGGGGGGTGCTGTTTCCCTTATCCACTCCGAGACTTGCTGGACTGCCTCCTGCAGCTCGGCCCATGTAATCTGTTGTGGGTCTATTCTTCCTATCACCCTCCTTGTTTGGGTGTTTAGCCCAGTGTAGGCTGCCTCAACAAACTCCCTAGTGTTGTAATCCCATTGCCCCTGTGCTCTGGAAACTCTATTTGCTAGTCTGGCTAGCATTTTCTTTCTGTTTAAATAGACCTCTGGTCCCTCAAGGGGTGCCTGAGAGTCCATTAAATACAGTCTGAGGCACGGTGTGCCTGGAAAGAAAGTCTTTATGGCCACCTTCATCCAATCACTGAGATTGGGACCAGTGATCAATCCTACTCCTGCCTCGATACATGTGATGTCATTCTCAGAGGCGCAGTACCGTGCCACTTGGCCTACATCAAAGATGTCAGCAGTGGGGTGCATAGTACTGATTCGAGCAAGCCATGCCAGTACCGTTGCTTTATTGAGTGGACCCAAAACCTCAGCCAAAGCTTTTGCCTGAGATGGGGACCACCTCACTGTGTCCTGTACTTCTTCTACTCTAGTTCTATTATTCCCAGAGCCAATTGTAGTCACTGTCTTACTTATTATTGGAGCTACTGGCATTTCTCCCTTAGCCTCTAGCTCTCTTCCTTCGGGGCTCCCCAGGCGCTGAGCCGGAGGATCTGGCTCTGGGCTTGGCGTGTGGTGGATAAATGCCCTCAACTCGCTAACCTCCGCATCTGGCAAGACGCTTTGGATGGCGACATTGAGCCCTAGCTGGGCTTCTAACTGCCTTTGAAGCTCTTGGATTTGCTTCTTGCAGTGGTCATGTGTGACCACATGCCTTTGTCTTTGCAACTTCCCTATTAACACCTCAGTGGCTGCCCTAGCCTGGTTTAGATTTTTCGTGGCTTCTTCTACTTCACCACTTGCCCTTTGTGCCTGGTGCACAGCCTGGTCTCTTTCCCGCTCCATCTGCCTGAGAGCTGAAGCCCAACGCACCTTGTCTGCTTGTATCTCTTCCTTCTCTCTGATTAACTGTTGGCATTCCAACTTCCACCCTTCTACAAACTGTTTTTGCTGGTCTAACTCCTCCTGCATTGCCTCTACCATTTTTTGGTAGCTGCCACACACATTATGCATTCCCCATAGAATGGCTGCCTTTCTCTGTGATTTGGAAGGCTTGCTTTCTTTAAAATACTCTTCCAACGCTTCATTGAGTGTTTTAAAAGGATTGCTTGTTTTAAAACAATCATCTCCCCATACACATGTTCCTCTTTTGGCAATGTATGCCTCTAATTCTGTCAATTCTCCTCCCCATACACATGTTCCTCTTTTGGCAATGTATGCCTCTAATTCTGTCAATTCTCCTCCCTTCTTGAGAAATCTCCTGGCTCCACTCATGGGGGAGGCTATTGAAGTAGCTGCCATTACTTTTCCCTTTGTGGTTACCCCTAGGGAAGAAGAACTCTTTTTGGGGGGTGCTTTGGTCCTGCCCAGGTCTCAGGAGTGGATACGCCTTGATCAGGGGCGATCCCTTGCCCTGCAACCCGCAGCTGCTCCAAATCACCTTCCAAAAGGCACTTGCACTTTGCTTATGCTCAGGAACTCTGCGCGTGTTGCTGCGACTTACAAGTCCCACAATGTGATGTTCCTAATTCTCTCAAACAGCTCCTACGTTTCTTAGCTCTATGAACTGGCTGCTGGTTTCCTGGGATCACGGGTTGGCCGCTTCCCGTTTCCCAGAAGACCCTACTGCCACTTGTGAGTGCTGTTTCCCACTACTCCTTTTCTCTCCTGTGCACACTTGGATTTCCCTCAACTCACTGTTCTTCCAGTGATCAAGAGACACGCTCCCAATTGCTGGTTCCTTTTCCAGCAACCAAGAACAAGTGCCTGGGTTTTGACTACGCGCCCTCCACCCAAAACACACAATACAGTCACAAATCCCTGCCCAGGTTTTGGCCCTCGCCCTCCACCTAGAACAGACACAATCCCTGGGTCAGCTCACGCTCGTACCCCAGAACAACCACAAGCTAAGCACTGTGCTCTGGGTCAGCCCACGCTCGTACCCCAGAACAAACAAGCTAAGCACTGCACTCTGGGTCAGCCCACGCTCGTACCCCAGAACAGAATCCCAACTTTTGGATGTTTTGGCCCCTCGCCCTCAACCCAAAGTTGCCTCCCGTGCTTAGAAATAGAAAGGGAAAGCTCCTGACACACTCCCCGCCACAACTGCTACACGCTCCCCAGTGAGGATCTTAAGGACCCGCACTTTGCTGCCTGATCTTAAAAATCCACCACCTTGCTGCCCCGCTTTCTCCACCAATCTGTTACGACAGATAATTCTGGGCGCTAGATTCCCTCTAACCCCACACTCTTACGAAAGGTTTAGGATCTTTGGCTGGGGTAAAACCTGCGCTGCTGGGGTGGAAAGTGTGCGCTTTGCTCCTTTTATACTTAAACAAACCTACACACACACACATAGACTCTAGAAACAAAAGGGTGGTTTTATTGAAGAAGAATACAGAGTAGGTACAGCGTCTTACTTGTTGGTAAAGCAAACCTAGTGATGTCAGGCAGCAAAATATCCTTACGCTATGGTTCAAACACACCCTGTATTCTGGAGAGGAGAAAGAGTCCCTTTTGCCCTGACAAGCCTGAATAGGAAAAGGGGGGGGGGGAGAGAGATTCCCGCCTAGAAGGATAGAAAAGCAAAGTCCCAGTTACTACCTGTCTGCTGTGATGAGGTTCCAGCTGTAGCCCTGCAGTTCGCGTTCCAAGGTGACCCCCTCAGCTCTTTCTCCCGACACACCTTGCTAAAACCTCTTAGTTCTTATAGTCTCTTTCCTGCCTTTTTGGAGGGAATGAGAGCAGTGGGGGTGGTCTTTGCCCCACAGATGTCTTCTAACCCTGCTAACGACCTTATTCTTTGTATTTTGATAGCTCTTGATGGGTGTACAAAGGTTTGGGTCTTCTTGCTGATGGGACTGTTTTTGGAGTAAGCTTCTGGTGGTATTCGCCCAGTGGGGGGGGGGGGGGGAGCCATATCTTTTCAGGAGAAATCTTCCTGTGTTTTAGGCGATATGCAATATTCAGGTCTTAATCAATGCAAGCCTGCCACTCATTTGCCTATGCATGCCTCTAGGCTTCACTCACTCTTCCATTCAAGCCTTCAGTCATGACCTTTTGCCTTCTGCCCTGCTGGGGAGGTGGGCAGGCTGCTTCTTTTCTCTTGAACCCTTGCTTACCCAACGCTTTTTATGAGGGCTGTGGACTTCCTTTTGGAGGTGTAGTCCTAACCAAATGATCAGAACTATATCTCATCTTAACAAGATAACAAGTGATGTGAAGGACCTGACCTCTGCCAGTGACCCTGGAGAGTTGCTGCCAGTCACAGTAGACTGTGCTGGGCTGGATGGCCAAAGAGCCTCTCTCCTGGTATGAGCAGCTTCCTGGGTTCCTTAACTACAACGGACAGTGCTCCCTTGAAATAAGTGTCAATATACCTCATTAGGCAGCCTTCCCCAATCTGGTGCCCTCCAGATGTTTTGGACTTCAACTAGCATGGCCAATGGTCAGAAATGCTAGTTGTCGTCCTTTAAAACACTTGGAGGGCATCAGGTTAGGGAAGGCTGTTCCATACTGTACTGATAAGGTTTCAACTTGTTTGGCTTTTTAAAAGCAATTTTGATGGTTTGTATACTTGTTTTCAAATTGGTTGGGGAAAGGTTTATATTAAATATAGCTTCTCTTCCTCTTTCTGATGGTGAGCAGTATCTTTTGTTGATTAGCTTGAGAGAAACTGTTCCTCCAAGGTTTCTCAAACGGGGTCTTCACTGAGCCTTTGTGTTGTGTAAATTTGCTTCCATTTAACAGAATAATCTGTGAAAACCTGGTTGCTTTTTATTTAGTTGACTGTCCATCCTATTTTTCAAAATATTTGGATTGGGTTTTTCTAATAAAGTATTCAGGTGCCATTTTTGCATGGGAACCTCCCATCTTCTCCATTCGCATTAAAACACCATAAATATTGCCTTTGAGGTTTTTATTGGGATTCACTCTACTGGGATATAATTTTTAGACTAACACACACCCTATCTATTTTTCCACCAATCAAGCTATGGATTGAAAATCTAATCAACCTTTGATCATTCATTACATCAAACATGCTGCAGAAATATTTGTGCTCTTCCAGCAACAGCCATGTAAATATGACTTACGGTACCGGTACATTTTTTTGTTTGCTCTTTTCTGTGTTGTACGCAATCACCCTCGTCCACCTAACGCCATACATGCAGCAGAGGCACACGCATCCGCCAGTTGCACGAAGAACTGTGCAAGCAAATGAGGACTGTGCAGAAATTTCTCTGGACTATTAAACCAGTTTGGGTTGTTCCACACATTACAGAGCAACAAAACCATATCACACAATCAAGAGTGTGACACGTACACCAGTCTGGTGTGCGGCGGGCATTCTGCATCAGCCTTCCCCAACCTGGCACCCTCCAGAGGTGTTGGACTACAACTCTCATCATCTCCAGCCAACATGACCATTCTGGGAATGATGGGAGTTGTAGTCAGATGCATTTGAAGGGTGCCAGGTTGGGGAACGCTGTTCTATGCGTCTACATAAAAGGACTATTGGAATGGAACTGAGCGGCATACATTTAAATCGTAATGTAACTCAGGAGAGAAGTAATAAGAGTTTTCCCTACGGTCAAGGCGTCCTGCCACATACATTTTAATCTTTTTCCCCGTGACAAGTCAGGTTGTCATACCTAATTGCTAAAGCACCACTGGACTCTGGGATTTTCTCTGGCTCTTAAAAGGGGTAATCAGAATACAGTTCTTAACGAAAGCAGGCAGGTACAAGGCTGTTTGTGAACTAAATGAAAGAAGGATTGCCATGCAGCTTTTTTTTTTTTTTAGAGTAACCTATGATTCAGAGCCATTCAGGGAAATCTAAGTTGAGAGGACAGAATTTCCTGTCCGTCTCTTGCTGTCCGTTGTCACATATCTGTAGGGCATCAGGTCACTGTGTATAACAAAAATTGAAGTGTTCCTTAACCATAGGCCCCGTGGGATTTTCTGAGAATTCCTATAATATTCTCAAGCTTGTGTCACCTGGCTTTGATACTTAGATAATTTAAGTACATTAAGGTTACTCAGGGACAAACTAGATGTGATGAATACACTGAACAGCTTAGGAACAGCTGATCCCTGCTGGATCAGGCCAAAGTCTTATCTAGCCCAGTATCTGGTTTACTGCAGTAGTCAGCTGCCTCTGATCCTGGAGACAGCAGATAGTCATCATGACCAGTAGCCTTTGATTAGCCTTATCCTCCATGAAATTGTCTCATTCCATTTTAAAGCTGTCCAAGTTGGCGACCGACCATCACTATACCTTGTGACAGTGAATTCTATAGTTTAACTGTAAGAAGAAGTACTTCCTTTCATCTGTCCCGAATCTCCCACCATTTAGCTTCATCAGCTGATCCCAGGATCTAGTTTTATGAGAGAGGGAGAAAAAAATATTTCTCCCATTTTCTCCACACCATGCATTATTTTATATACCTCTATCATCACCCCACTTTTACTCACCTTTTTTCTAAACTAAAAAAGCACCCAAATATTGTAACCTTTCCTCATAAAGGAGTTGCTCCAGCCTCTTGACCATTTCGGTCATCCTTTTGTGCACTTTTCCCAATCTCTATTTCCCCCCCAAATAGAGGCTGTGACTCGGGTGGTGGGGATATAGATCAATGGTGGTGGGAGGGAGCCTTAATGCTCTTCCGCCATGCTGTTTTCCCAGTGAAAATTCCCCTAAAGCCCCGTTAGTTAAAAATTAACTATGATTTTCTTAACATGGTAAATAGTAGCTTCTGAGCATGGCACAGTGGTACTGAAAAGATTAGACTTCAGATGTTCAGTAAACCTTGGCCAGCTTTATTCAGAAAACTTCATTTGGAGAATAGAAAAATGAAACAAATATTAACCCTTTGGTACAAACATATATCCCACAATATCACAAAATGGTACAAGGTATTTCAAGTTATGCAGTGGATTTACTCCATTGGTCATAAGAGGTGTAACACTTGTCTTTTGACTCGTAGGTCATAAAGTTTATGACACCAACTCACCTGGGTTATCTCTCTCTCTGACTCGGTTCACACAACACAATAAGCCATGGTGACTTATAAGCCATGTTTGTTTCAGGGTGGGTTGTCGTGTTGTCTAAACCTGGCCAGAGTGGCTTGTGCGTGGTTAACAAACCATGCTGCTGGATTCAGACAACACGACAAGCCACTCTGAAACAAACAGGGCTTATAACCCATCATGGCTTATCATGTTGTGTGAACCCAGTTAACCTCTCTCCCTCTTTTTCTTGCACACGTGCACGTGCACATGTGTGCATGTGCACACGCACGCAAACTCAGGTGACACAGTCTCAAAAGCACTGGAAGGATCATGCCCAGCAAACACTGAGGGGAGAGTTGGTCTCTGATTGTTTCGGCTGGGCTGGCAATGTTAGTGGGAACTTCTGCTCATACATTGGGTCTCCGTGGCATGCTGAAAGCAAATCTTCACCCCTCCCCTCAATATGTGGCTTACGCTGGCTCAGCTTGTCTGAGTGTGGAAAGCTAGGCAGGGTCAAGCCTGGTTATTACTTGGATGGGAGACCCCTCCTCTACTTTCCTGCACTGAGCAGGGGGTTGGACTCAATAGCCTTGTAGGCTCCTTCCAGCTCTATGATTTATGAAATCTATACCTTGATTTGCAGGACCTGACTGTACCCTCCTGGCAGCCTGCTATCATGCCCCAGCATGATCGGAAGCTGCTGGTCATGTTTTGGAGCAGGTAGACAAGGCAATTTGAGCCTGTTCAGCAGTTTCTCACAAAGCTGAGTTGCTCAAGACTGAAGAACCAAGCTTGGAGCATCAGTTATATAGAGCCAGTTAGTCCCCTATGGGTTCCTCAAATCTCTTGATATGGTTGGGTTGAAGAGTTGCAGTTCCCTCTCTGGCCATTACATGGGTGGCGCTGCAGCACAGCAAACAGGCCAATAACTGGGAGCTGCCCTTGCGGTACAGGGAACAAAGCTCTTAGTCCCTGCTGCCAGAATTCTCGATTCGAGTCTCCCTCCCATGAAGTGGGGTGAATGCCTCAAGGGAAGAGCAACAGGCAGGGCTTCCCAGAGCAGCCACCCGCCCTCTGGCTCGCCCTGAGGATCCTCTCAGGACAATCCAGAGGGCAGGGAGGGGGTGGGCAGTCTCTCTTGCCTGTACCATGGGCAATCTCCAGGGACACCCCTCCCATAATACCTGGCGCTGAGGAAGGACCCCTCAGAGCCAGGCATTTGGGCCTGACTGTCTCTCTGCAGAGCTGTGCCGGCCGCTTTTAATGGCTTGATGCGGCTCTTTAGAGAGCAGCAACAGCGGCTGCAACAGCAATGAGGAGCTAAGTGGGAGACGGGAAACATGGAGGGGGAAGATGCCAGGAGATAGAAGTGGTGTACGGCAGGGGGGAGAAGCAGCATGCGGGTGCGAGGAGGCGCAGCAGTGGCGCATGTGTGCTCTCCCACCTCAGGCAGCAGGGAAGTTTGCGCTGGCCCTGGCCTACAGGCAAAAGGTCATTCAAGGCAAACTGGGAAGACTCAGTTCTCTGGCTCATGCAGACATTGACTTAGGGATTTTCCTACTGAATGAGATTCTAAACCGAGTGTCTGCATTTGATAGCCTTTGGACAAACACAAATGTCTCTGGCTTGCAAGTAGCCTAGCAAAAACTTTCATTTATTTCATTCGGGGTGCAACCCTATGCATGTTTAGACAGAAGAAAGTCCTACAACTCCCAGCATGCCCCAGCCAGCTTTGCTGGCTGGGGCATGCTGGGAGTTGTAGGACTTTCTTCTGTCTAAACATGCATAGGGTTGCACCCTGAATGTATTTTGTAATTGCCCCACACATGAGTGCTTGAGGCAATTTGCAACAAAACCATAAATGATAAGATGAAAAACTCACAAAAGCTGAAACAAGGCAGATAAAATACAGACATTTCAATAATATAGGAGGGCCCTCTAAAATCAAGGAGCAGCATTAATCCCTGAAAACTTTGCAAAACAATATTGTTTTTGACCAGCCATCTAAAGGCCAATAAGTGAAGAAGCTAAGCTAACCTCCCAGGGGAGGGAGTTCCATAGCTGGGGTGCCGCTACATAAAAGGCTCTGTTTTGAGGCCCTGCCAACCACACTTTTCTAGGAGGTGGGGCATGTAACAGGGACTCAGAAGATGAACAAAAGCTCCAGGGAGGTTCATACAGGAGAACAGCCTTGTCAAGAGAACAAGGCTTAGCACATGTGTTAGCCTGAATCTTTTTGAAGAGGCTATTGCTGGGCTGCTATGTGTTTAGGTTCTTCAGGAAAACTACCTGCAATGGAATCAACCAGAATTGCTTGTCAAGGTGGGGCGGCTAGCAAAATTAAATTGCTCTGAAATGTTTTCCAGCGTGCTGATTAAAGATCTTGTCTCTTAAGCTAATGGTTTTGCAACTGAAATGGACGTCTCCTTACGTGCCCATGTCTTTCCCTCTGTTCTTAATAAATTTAACAGGAAATCTGCTACTGAAGGGTAAGTGTGTGTGTAGGGGGAGGAAGGGAAGGGAAGGGAGAAGGAAGGAATGGCAGAAAACTGACTTGTGTACAGTTTTATTTTCCTATTTACATGACCGTTACAAAAAATCCAAACTCCCACCAAAAGCGTGGGTTTTCTACTTCCACGTCAAGTGAGGATGGATATTGTTGCAAGCTTTAATGAGATGTTTCAGATGAGGCGTGAGACTTCTAAATCACCCTTGTTTTAGCTGCCACAGCTTGACAGTCCTTGGGATGATCGGATGTTTTTTTAATTTAAAAACAAGCAAACAAACAAACAAACAAACACGAATGCTAGTTTGGAAGTGATGGGTCTACATCAATTATTTCTCTAAACTGGCATCTTTTTTTAGAGTAAGGTGTGGGCAAAGTTTAGGATTTGCCCTCTCGCCAGAGAGCTTAAAGGCTGTGAATGCAACACCTCAAGCTTAACCTGTCTTTGCTTAGACCTTGCAGAAAATCAAACTAACATCATGCTGGCTCAGCTTGTCTGAGTGTAGAAAGCTAAGCAGGGTCAAGCCTGGTTATTACTTGGATGGGAGACCCCTCCTCTAGTTTCCTGCATTGAGCAGGGGGTTGGACTCGATGGCCTTGTAGGCCCCTTTCAACTCTGTAATCTATGAATCTGAAAACCTCCCCCAAAGGCTTTAGAAAGGTTTTCCTTCTCCACCCTAGATGCTTCTTACCTGATTCTGTCATGGCACTTGACTTTTGCCACCCATTCCTAGTACTCATTTGTCAGTCCTTTGTAGTTGATGCGGATGCTGATTTCCTTCCATTCTTTCAAGGAGCTAGGAATCGTAGTACCATAGAATCCTAGAGTTGGAAGTGACACCAAAGGCCATCTAGTCCAACCCCATGCCAATACAGGAAATGTATAGCTACAAGCATCCCTGACAGGTGATTATCTAGTCTTTGCTTGAAAAGCCCCAATGGAGGGCAAACCATCACTTTCTGAGGCAGTCTGTTCCACTGACAAATAGCTTGTACTGTCAGGAATTTCTTCCTTAGTCATTCTGATGGTACAAGCTGTTCAACAGTGGAACAGGCTGCCTCAGAAAGTGGTGGGCTCTTTTTTGGAGGTTTTCCAGCAGAGGCTAGATGGTCACCTGTTGAGGCTGCTGTAGCAGTGGTTTCCCACATTGGCAGGAGTTGGACTACATAACCACTGAGGTCCCTTCCAGCTGTAAGAGTCTATGGTTCCGTGGTCCCTTGCTCCTTGAGAATGCTGTATTAGTGGATGGAATTAACCCATTTTATCCACACAACAGCTCTGTGAGGTAGGCTAGGCTGAGGGTGACTGTACCAAGGCTACCCAGTGAGCTTCAGGCCTGGAAAGAAATCTGAACCCAGGTCTCACAAACATTTTGTCCAGCAGCTCGCACTTATCTTGTTTGTTGAACATCAATTGTAAGTCTCTTGAGCAGGGGTTGTCTAAATTCTGTGCTTTGCACATCACCAAGCACACCTGTGGAGCTAAGTAAAAATAAGTTAAACAGAGACGTTTTCATTCTGCAAGAGACGTTTTCATGCTGCAAAGCTGTGAAATGACTGCACCTCCACTGGCAAGGAATGCACGCGTGCACACACACAATGCCTTGGCGGAGGTGATTCTTTAATTGAATTGCACCCACCAAGTGTGTCAAACCGAAATAGTAAAGATGCGATTTCTTCAGCCACGTTATATCAGGTTTTCTGTTTTCTGCTCTTTCTTCTTCCCTTCCCCCTTAACATAGCTATGAACATATTTGCTCCACCAAAGCCTTTGTGACCTTCAGTAAGATGTATGGCCAGAGCCTCTTAGCGTGCCATCCACCAGTGTGTGTGTGTGTGTCTCTTTTTAATGGTTTCTCACTCAACCTACCCCTTCCATTTTCAGTAGACAGTTGCCAACATGAGATGTTATTAATAAACCAAAGGGAGTCTTCTCTCTTGGAAGTGCGAGGCTTTTGACCTTGAGTTATCTCTTCCCACATCTTTGAAAACCCAAATGAAGCATTTAAAATTTGAAAGAACTTTTATCCTGAAATGGAGGGTAGCCATAATCAGGCACATCACTTGTCATCTCAGTTTCTTGTTATTGATTTGATGATAGTCTGTGAGTATTTTAGGAACACAGGAAGCTGCTTTATACGGAGTCAGTCTACTTATCTGTTTGGCCTGGCATTGTCTTATTCTGATCGGCAATAGCTCTGCAGGGTCTCGGGGGTGGGGTCTTCCCCATCACCTTCTACCTGATCTTTTTAAACCTGGAGATGTCAGCGATCGAACCTGGGAGCTCCTGCATGCACGCATGTACTTGACCACTGGACCTATGGTCCTGTGTTTTTAATCATGTAACTCAGTGGAAAGATCATAGGAAGCTGCCTGATAGTGAGTCAGATGAATGGTCCATCTATTGTCGACACTGACTGGTAGAGACTCCCCAGGGTTTGAGGCAGGATTCTTTCCTAGTCCTACCTGGAGATGCCAGGGATCAAACCTGGGATCTTCAGCACGCAAAGCATGTGCTCTTACCACTGAGCTATGGCTCCATACAGCATAGTGGTTGCTGGTGCTAAAGCAGTAGTTGTTGCTTGGATCAAAAAGTGTGAGTTGTGGAGTGGGTTCTTAAGCCATTTATGCAGATGTCCTCAAAGGCAGGAAGCCTTGAGCCTTTGGCTTGTCCTGCCTGGTTCAGCCCTTATGCATCCAACTGAAGCCTTTGTTTGCCTTGTTTATTGTCCCAATCAAGTCATGAGCCCCACAGCGTTCTAAGCAAAACTTGGAGGGGCTGAACTTCAGCAGGAGTCATCCAATAGTGGAAGCAAAGAACAGGCATCAGTACCAGAGAGGAAGGCTGGAGCTGGGTTCTGCAGAACCTGGGAAAGCTCCATGGAAAAGCAGATGCGGTTCTGATTGAGCCCTTGTATACCCAACCAAGCCCTGGATGACTGCCAGAGTCCCACCCCTCAAGCAAAGTTGCAGGGAATCTTAAGGGGCAGTGTTCCATCTTGCAAGCATGCCTTATGGGGACACCACTGAGTGGCCTCAGATGGTGCCCTTTGCCGCCTCCGGCAGGCACTACTAAAAGAATACCTTTGGATGATGGATGGTCTTGATTCAGACACTTCCCCTGAGATGCCATTTCTTAGTTTGGGGTCTGACAACTACCTGCTCCTCCTCATAGAGGCCTTTGTGGAATGAGACCTCTTGGACAGACTGTCCTTTCTCCAAAAGAAAAGCAGATTCAGGGTGGATTTTGAGCAGAGAAGTGGCAAGTGTTGCTTGTCCCTTTCCTCCACCCACCCACCATTTCTCCACTCACATGAACAAAACACAGGTGAACACGCATTTTAAACCATGCAAGGGTGGTGGATCTAGTGGTGGTGGAGAGCTGTGTGCATGGATGATTTGGAGTGGTGAAATGGCAGGCAGGGAACAGGTTAAACACTACCTCCCCTCCCCTCTTTTCCTGCGAAGCCCCCCCTTTCCCAGCTGCTTTTAGTTTTAAAGAAAAAGCTGGAGCCTGAGCTCTGTAACATCAATTCTTCTTCGTGGTCTCTGTGCATCACACACATATGGGTTCTCTGCGCCTGCGCTGAGATCGTTCGGGAAACTTCTAAAGCTGAGGTGAATTGGGCGGGAGCCCCTCCCCCCGCGCGTGTCCCTTAGTGCGGCTCCCGCCCATCTCCTCAGTTCCTCTTCGACCGCCATTGCGTGTAGTCGTCGGGTTCTTCTACTCTCTCTCCGGAGTCGTTATTCAGCTGAGTTAGCCTTTACTATCACCCTTTTACTTCAAAATCTTCTCTCTCTTTCTCTTTCTTCGACTAGTCTATCTCCTTTTTCAAAAAAAAAAAAAAATTATTACAAAAAAACTCTCACTATACCCGTATCTCTCCCCCGATCTTATCCATCTATCTCGTAATCTCTCCTTTATAATTCTAACTATGCCTCTGAAGGCACCTTTTAGAAAATGCCAGCGGTGTGGGACGAAAATCCCACCCGCTGACAAGCACCTGCTGTGCTTGCTTTGCCTGGGGCAAGGCCATAAAATGGAGACCTGCCAGGACTGCCAGGCCTTTACAAAACAGGCCAGGAAACAGCGCCAAACTAAGCTGCGAGCTCTCCTGTGGGAGCAGTCTCTGTCAGTTAAAGGGCCTGATCCGGAGGAGAAACCTGGGGGATCCCAGTCAGCCAAGAAGCCGTCAAAAGACACTTCTGCGGCAAAGAAATTGGCGAAAAAGGCCCATAAAGATAAGGCGGAACGCCTGAAAAAGAAAATGGCGGACAAACCTAGTAAAGACGCTGAGCCTTCTACCTCAGCCGCCATGAAGGTCTCAGAGCGCACGGCTCTACTAATGTCGGCGATGACTGGGGCTCGGGATCGAGCTACGGGACCGATTGCCCCCCAGTCTCCACCGATCTCGACGACGTCTCCTCGAGATCGAGAATCGGGTTCGAAAACCCCAAACAAGCAACCGCCGACTATAACCACCTCCCTGTCGGAGGGAGAAATTGTGGCCTCGCCATCGATGGAACGACCCCGTTCGGGCTCGAGGGGTCCTCCACCACGTCTCTCGCCCCCAGCAGCATACGCTAAGGAGGAGCGGAGGGCGCACAGACCATCACGCTCTCCCCGATACCGAAGCCGCGATTCGACCTCGAGGGATTCTGCCTCCCGATCAGTCTACTCCCGTCGCCGCGATGACAGGTCGTGGTCGGGCTCCTATTATTCGGACTCGAGATCTAGGAGCTACAGATCCCGATCTCGAGGCTCGCCAGAACGGAGGAGGCGCGATCATTACTACCGGCACCGACGCTCCCCACCTCGAGAGCGCAGACATAGGTCTAGATCTCCTACGCCAAGGCAGAGTACGACCGTATTCCGGGCACCCGTCGAGACCGTAGTCCAACCGACCGCCTCGACCTCGACTGCCCAGACAATTCTTGCCCCTGTCGTCGCGACTCGTTCGTCGTCGGGATCGGCGTACGTATCGGACTCGGACTCAGTGGCCTCCTCCTCCCATTCCACCTCACCAGATGCACGGGTGGAATCCAAGGAAGCGATCTCCCCTTCGGAGGACATGGGCAGCTTCTCAGAGCATGTCAGCCGGATGGTGACAGCTCTAGGAGTGGAGGCGAAAACCGCGAAAGGAAAAGCAAAGGACGACATCTACGCGGTCCTGAAGTCTACTCAGTCCAACCACCTGCTCCTTCCCTTCCTGCCAACACTGCTGGAGACGGTGCAGGAGACCTGGAAAACTCCGGCCTCTACGAAACCAACAGCTAAGAGGCTGGAGTCAATGTACAAAATCCAGGAAGAAGGAGCTAAATTCCTGTTTTCCCATCCGACCCCGAACTCGCTCATAGTTAAGTCAGCGCAGTCTCGTGGGGGAAGACAGCATACGACGCCGGCAGACAAAGAGGGTAAGACATTAGATTCTTACGGCCGTAGGATCTATTCCTCGTCTTCCCTCGGGCTGAAGGTATCTAACTATGAGGCGCTGCTATCTAGATACCAGATGTTCATCACGGAGAAGCTGGGAGACCTCTGTGATTATCTGCCGGACGACAAAAGAGACCTGGCGGCGCAATACATCAAGGAGGCAACCAGTATCGGTGCCCTTCAGATGAACACGGCCCGCCACCAGGTCGATAGCCACGCTAGGTCGATGATCGGATCCGTGGCTTTGAGGAGACACGCCTGGCTTCGCTCTACCAATCTGACTCCCGATGATAGAGCGAAGATACAAGACCTGCCATTTGACGGAGAAGGGTTGTTCAACGCCACCACGGATGACTCCCTCGACTCCGCTCAAAAGGCTCTAGCGACGGCCAAGAAGATGGGACTTGTCCGCCAGCCCCCATCTCAACAATTCAGGCCAAGACGATGGTCCCGATTCCCATACCCCTCCTCACAATATCAACCAGCTGGACAATATCGGGGTGGGAATCGTCGGCCTCAAGCCCCACAGCCGCAGGCTCCACAACGCTCGTACCCTCAACAGCGCTCGAGGGGCTCGCGGAGGGGGGGCGACTTCACTCGACGACGCCTTTGACTCCGTCACCGGCCCGACCGACTTGTCTCCTCCAGTCCAGCCTGCTCTCGACACCAGCAGACCGATTGCCTCGTCTCCACCACCTCAGGCACCTCTCTTCGGCTCCCGGCTCCACCAACACCTCCGGTCCTGGAGGACCATCACGACGGATCGATGGGTGTTGAGCATAGTAGAACACGGCTACAGGATCGAGTTCGGAGTCCTCCCTCCTTTTCTCGGGATCAAGGCCACCCGTCCAACTCGAGTGCTCTTAGAAGAGATGTCGAACCTCCTGCAAAAAGGAGCAATACGACCGGTTCCCGCAGAAAACTTGGAGGACGGCCTGTACTCCAGGTACTTCATCGTAAAGAAAAAAGGAGGAGGACTCAGACCGATCCTGGACCTTCGCACAGTAAATCTCTTTATCCCACCAAAGAGATTTCGTATGGTCACACTCCAATCGCTTCTCCCACTACTCCGAAGGAACGATTGGTTTGCATCCATCGACCTCAAGGATGCGTACTTCCACATCGCCATCCACGAGGACACCCAAAAATACCTTCGGTTCCGAGTAGGAGACGACACCTTCCAGTTCGTGGTTCTTCCATTCGGACTTTCCACCGCGCCGAGGGTATTCACGAAGTGTATGGCTGTGGTCTGTGCAAGTCTTCGGGCAAGAGGCATCACCGTCTTCCCGTACCTGGACGACTGGTTACTAGTGGCTCAATCAAAACGGGAGCTCCAGCACGCTCTGGAAGAGACCCTGTACCTCCTAGAGGACCTGGGACTCTGCCTGAATGTGGGGAAATCGGTCCTTCAACCAGTAAAGGAGATACAGTACATCGGCGCGAAACTAAACGCCTTCGAAGGTCGGGCTTATCTACCAAACGACAGAGTGCGTCAAGTAAGGACACTCGCAAAAAAGATCTCAAAGCAGCCAATATGCTCCGCTCATACGATCCAACGCCTACTAGGACATATGGCCTCAACAATTGCGGTCGTACGATATGCGAGGCTTCGCATGCGACCCCTTCAAACATGGTTCATCAAGGAGTTCAAACCAGAGAAAGACAAATCATCCGTCCGCCTATATCTTCCTCGAGCCGTAAGGGAGTCCTTGAGGTGGTGGCAACAGGAGTCGAACCTGAACGCGGGCATACCGTTCCATTCTCCGGTACCGAACCGCATATTAACAACGGATGCATCGTTGCTGGGATGGGGGGCCCACTCAGGCGATCACGTCGTGCAAGGCACATGGACGTCCACACAAGCTTCCAAACACATCAACTGGCTGGAAATGATGGCCGTTTGGAAAGCATTACAAGCCCTAGAGCAATATCTCTCGAACTGCCACATTCAAGTCGTGACCGACAACACTACGGTGGTCGCGTACATAAACAAACAGGGCGGCACGAGATCGATGCGCCTCACAAGACTGACCATGCAGCTCTACGAATGGGCTCTACTTCGAGGAATGTCCTTTGTAGCGATCCACATCGCAGGAAAATCCAATGTACTTGCAGACACTTTGAGTCGCGTGTCGATGCAATCGCACGAATGGACGCTGGACAGGAAGGTGACCAACTCACTGTTCCAATGCTGGGGTCATCCGAGGATAGACCTATTCGCTACCAGCGAAAACACAAGGTGCCCCATGTTCTGCAGCAGGGCAGCCTCGGACCCGAATTCGATCACCGATGCTTTCCTGATGACCTGGAGCGGCGACTTCTACTACCTATTCCCCCCAATCCCACTTCTTACACGTGTGATCGCCAAGATAGCTCGGGACGGAACCAATTGCATCCTAGTATGCCCGCGGTGGCCGCGTCAACCTTGGTTTGCACACCTGCTCAACCTCTCACAGGGAGATTATCTCCCATTACCACTACAGGACAATCTATTAACACAACACAAAGGCAAAGTGTTTCACCCCAACCTACGTTCTCTAAACCTAATGGCCTGGAGAATCAGATAGCAGCGGATACAGACCTATCGGACGCGGTGAAGGAGATCCTCTTAGCAGCAAGGAAGCCTTCCACAAGGCTCTCCTACGCCAGGAAATGGACTGCCTTTCTTAATTTCGTCTCACCTTTAGGCAAAGACCCAATGACTTGCTCGATCTCGACCGTTCTCGATTTCCTCCACTCGCTAATGACCCGTGGCCTGAAATTCTCATCAATCAAAGTCTATCTAGCAGCTCTGACAGCGCACAGAACTGCCTCAACGGGGACGTCCTTATTTGTACATCCATTAATCAAGCAATTTTTGAAGGGGCTTAAAAATCTTCGACCTCCAGTCCGCAACATAGTCCTGGGTTGGGATTTACCCTTGGTCCTGAATGCTCTGACAAAGCCACCGTTCGAGCCCATGGCTAAAGCAGACCTGCGACTGGTATCGTTCAAAACACTATTCTTAATAGCGATTACTTCGGCAAGAAGAGTGAGTGAACTGCACGCTCTCCGAGTGGACCCACCTTACACAACCTTCCACAAAGATAAAGTCGTCCTAAGACATGACATAACTTTCTTACCGAAGATGGTGTCAGAATTTCACCTAGGACAGGACATTATTCTACCAACGTTCTTTCCGTCCCCATCGTCAACGATCGAGAGGTCGATGCACAGCCTCGACGTCCGACGGGCCCTACTATTCTACAAAGCCCGTACGGAATCGATAAGGAAGACCAATCAACTTTTTGTGTGCTACGGCCCCCCTAAATCGGGCCTCTCTGTATCCAAGCAAAGGCTATCCTCTTGGATAGTGGACACTATCGAACTTGCCTACCAATTAGCTGGACGTTCTCTACCAGGGTCCGTAATAGCCCATTCAACCAGGGCTCTATCGACCTCGACAGCCTTCGGAAAAGGCATTCCTTTACTGGACTTATGTAGGGCGGCGACCTGGTCTACCCCCTCTACTTTCATCCAGCATTACCGCCTCGATGTTCGAGCCAGAGAGCAGAACGCATTCGGCAGGGCGGTCCTGTCTTCGGTCACCATCTGACTACCGACACCGACCCACCTCCGGTAAGTCAGCTTGCTAATCTACCCATATGTGTGTAATGCACAGAGACCACGAAGAAGAAGGACAGGTTGCTTACCTGTAACTGTAGTTCTTCGAGTGGTCATCTGTGCATTCACACAACCCGCCCTCCTTCCCCGCTCGGTGTCTTCATCGAGTTCGATGGATACCAAAAGGGAATGGGTTGGGAGACCGTTTTTAACTATCATACTCGATATCGAAGTGTATGCCGAGTTCGTATTTCTTTTTATGGTACCAAATGTTTGCAATATTATCCTCGGTCCCGACGGTCGCAATAGGCGGTCTCAGGGAACTGAGGAGATGGGCGGGAGCCGCGCTAAGGGACACGCGCGGGGGGAGGGGCTCCCGCCCAATTCACCTCAGCTTTAGAAGTTTCCCGAACGATCTCAGCGCAGGCGCAGAGAACCCATATGTGTGTGATGCACAGATGACCACTCGAAGAACTACAGTTACAGGTAAGCAACCTGTCCTTTGTTCGTGAAGTATACTTAGTCTCCAGCTATGAAATATCTCAGGTAGCCTTGCTTGGTGAGAGTGAGTTGTCTGGTTTTGTAAAAATGAAGAAGAAAATAGAGTGCCTACATTAAAAAAAATAAAAATCTGTCTCCCCCTCCAGCTTTTATCTATAGTCTCTTGAGTGCAATGTTACTTAATAATTTTAAGAGAAGGTTCTGCTGGGAGCATTTTGGGTACTAATTTAAGCCTGAACTTCTAGAGTCCTTGAATTCATTTAGGCCATAATTAGAGAACCTTTTTTTTTTTTTTTGGTAAATTAAAAGACAGGCTGATATACATTCAGCTCTAAAGGCACCTCTGAGGATGAATGTCCTACAACTGGGTTTAAATATTTTCTCTTTTTTAAAAAATAAAAAGGTATTAGTAGTAGCTCCCTTTCTTAGTTTTATCTTAATCAATTGTTTGGAAAGCATGCTGGTTGTATACATGAGGCCTGACTTAAGATGTGACACTTTGCATGTAAAGAAAAAGTGTGGAGTATTTATATTTCTTGCAACTTGAAAATGTATTTCTTTTCCTTGTGAACAAAACCACATGGCCTCTAGCTGCTGGATAAACTGTACAAGGACTGGATCCATCCCATTGGTCAACTGTTGGCTTTCTCTGTTCTATACAATTCCAGCCCATTCATCCTAGAAGGAAATAAAATAATTGCATGTGTGTGTACATGAATATCATTACTGACAGGCCTGAATGGATTAAAATTTTAAAATATCCTATAAACCTGGCAGAGCATAAGGACAGAGAATAGGAATTGACAAGTGATAGGCAACTTCTTCACATGGCACATCATTAAATTTTGCTGCCACAAGATGTAGTGATAGCTACCAACTTGGATAGCTTTAAAAGGGGATTAGACAAATTCATGGAGGAGAAGGTGACTAGTCATGATGGCTATATATTACATCTAGTATCAGTGGTATTGCCTCTCAATACCAGTTGTTGTGGGAAACAAATGGGAAAGTTCTATTGTGCTCATGTCCTGCTTGTGGGCTTCCCAAAGGCATCTGGTTGGCCACTGTGGGAACAGAATGCTGAACTAGATATGCCTTCGGCCTGAAGCCGGGCAGCTGCTCTTATGTTCTTTAGTGCCCTGATACGTACTGAATCCTCCTGCTCTTCACCTTTCAGAACACTCCTGCAACAACTACAGAGGCTCCAAGCCATGGTGGCGGGCAAAGTGTCGCGCTCGTGTAAGGCTGCCAGCACACAAACGGGGACCTGTCTCATGGTGAGGCCCTCCATCAATGGCTTTCTGTTTGGGACTTGCACTGTCCATTCTTTGGTCTAGCCACTTGGCTGCAGCTGTCATGGTGCAGTGGCTGAAATGACACTAAAATGCATCCATGTACTTCTGTTCCTATAGCCCTTTCCCTGCGTGATGGTGAGCCAAAGGGGGCGTGACAGCATTCACACAATTGTGTGGATTTTGTTTTGTTTTGTTTTAAAGTAAATAGCAGGCATGGTGAGGGGAAATCTGGGTTGGAACCTTGGTGGGGGCAAAGTCCTCCCCCACCCCACCAGGATCACGATCAATTGAGTCTCCAAGTATGCTGTTTCCTTTAAAAGCAACTTTATTCCCATAATTGCTAATTGCATGAATGGTGGCACATTCAGTTTGGTCCTGTGCTAAGGATGCTAAGACTAGAATTTGGTGGAGAAAATGACTGTTTAAGCTACTGTTCAGTTCTTTCTATGTGGAAGACATGGGACAGATAATGACAATACTGAGATGGAAGCCAGAATACCATAATATATCCTATCTGGATGCCTGAAATGCAATACTTGTCATGGTGGGCGGGTAGACTTTGGTTCCCTGGGTAGAAAGGATGCAGGGAACTGGGAGCTCTAAAAAGCCAGTCTTGCTGAAGAAAATTCTAAACTAATTTCATTTCCCTCTCTCTCTCTCTCTCTCTTTTTGCCCCTTGCAATAATCACCTCACATTTCCTATATGCATTTCCCCTTCCCAGAATTACATGCTTGTGTGTGTTTTAAATTAATGAACAGGAAATTGAATTTCAGTTCTTCTGCACAGAAAAAGCTCATTAAAAAGAAAAATACTTGCTAGCCAGAAAAGCCTCCTCCTTGATGTGCTAGCTTTCCTTGGGTGGAGAGCATTCAAACATGCATTCCCATCAGTTGCATTATGAAGTGCTGTTGTCCCCGGAGAATCTGTACCATCTGCTTGTAGCTTGGTTTTCTGTAGTCAATGAAATCAGAACAGGCTTCCGTTTACTTCTTGCTGTATTCATCCAACAGAAGAAATGGCTTTAAAATGGCTATCCTTGTATCTGCCAATCCGAGTACCCTTCTCCCCACTCCAGCACGAGCTTTTGTGCTTCCAATATGTCCCGTTTGGTTGCTTTTTAAACACCTGGGTGTCCATCAGCACACGCCGCATGGGAAGCGCCCACTGTGATGTTATGAAACAACATTGAAATTCACATCACAGACTAGTCTAGCCGAGATGGATTTCTTACCTTTTGAGTTTTGCGAGCAAGTGGCTTGCCTGAGCCGAAGGGCTGCAGAGCTTCCAGGGTTGCCATACTAATGTTGTGTTTCTTGTTAAGCCAGAGCGTTACTGCATCTGTGTTTCAAGTTACAGGCATCCTGTGAAATGACTGATACAACAGTCAACAGGGGCAGCCGGAGGAAAGCACTTCTGGACCACACATCCTTTGCTTGGTTTTGATATTAGCTCTCCTGTATTTATGTTCAAGCGTCGAGACTTTGTTTTATTTCGTCCTGCATAATTGTGTGTGCGGTTTTCTTTTTTCCCCCCTGCCAGGTGGTGGTATTATGCTTTGCGATTATTTTTGGCAGCCTCCCGCACGGGCCTAATTCCTCCATCACAAAGGCAGCGCTGCCGACCCAGCATTCCACACCAGAATCATATGCAGCCTCTATAGGTGAGTGAGAGGCGCCCATCTCTCTGCCGTTGTTCAGGTCCTACAGCAGCCTCTCCCACCCTTGGGTTCCCAGATGTTGTTGCGCTACGACTCCAATCGTCCCCAGCCAACACGGCCAAGGGTCAGGATGACGGGAGACGTAGTCCAGCCCAACAACCTCTGGTGTTGGGAAGGGCTGTTGTCCTACAGGAAACGTTTTCTCTAGGAATTTAGAGGTCCTCAGGAACTGGCTTAATAGGATTACGGAACATGCACGTGAGTTCTGCTTCCGTGGGGCTGGTGCAAGAAAGGGATGGGTGGAGGAGCTGCATAATCAGGAAGTAGCTCAAGCAGGCCCTCTGGTTTGCCAAGTGCCCAGCACCAGCTTTGGCTGCTTACTGAACCCCACTAACAACAACCTACTTCTGGCGGCTTTGGGGTCATTAGTGGCTGCAGCAGGAGCGTCAGAATTAGACACCTGTGGCAGAGGCAGCTGTGGCGGGTGGGGGTGGGGGGGACAGCTCTGGGACTCTTTTGGGAGCAGGTTGGCGAGTTCATTTCTCAGACTTGAAGAGATCACTGTGGCTGAGCGGTACAGCGAACGCTTTGCACGCGCCATGTCCCTGCGTCCGCCCCTGGGATATCCAGTTAAAAGGTTCTCAGGGCTGGGAAAGGCGGAGAGCCCCACCACCCTCAGATGGTATAGGCAGCACATATAAACCCAATGGCAGATGCCGTTAATTAACTGATTTAACTTTCAGGGGCATAACTCAGTGGCAGAGCAAACTTTGCATACAAAAGGTCCCAGATTCATTGCATGGTGTCTCCAGTCCAAAAGGATCTTGGGCAGGAGAGCTGTGAAAGACCTCTGTCTGACAACTTGGAGACGCCCGGTCAGTTAGGTATGGATAGTATTGGGCTACCCTGGCCTTCCCCACCCTGGCACCCCCCAGATGTGTCAGACTACAATTCCTATGTAGTCCGACACATCTGGGGGGCACAAGGTTGGGGAAGGCCGGTCTAGATGGACTTTGTAAGTTCATAAGCTGGAATCCGCAAGCCCTTGCAGGATCTCCTCCCCTGCTCTAAAAGTGTTGTGTGATGATCAACAACTGAAAAAAACAAACGTCCCTGATATCCTGTCCCTTGCCCCTTGGCTTGCTTTTTGTCCCCCCCCCCCACTCTTTCTGCGCAGTGCGGTCAAGGAGCCTGCTGACTTACGAGGGGCCTCATCCGCTGGAGGAACAGCCCTTCTCGGATCGCAGCAACAGCTGGGACAGGCACCTGGAGGCCTCCAAACACTCAGTCCTGTCTTTGGAATCCGTGTCCAGGTCGCAGCACGACCAAGTCATGGAGATCACGATAGGCAACGAAACGAGGCTAGAGAAGTCGGTGTTGGTGGGGCTGCAGCCGCCCAGGTGAGCCAGTGACGAGGGAGGGGAAACAAGCATGCGGTTCTGTTGTGAGTTTCTGGACCGGATGCGTGGTGCGGTAAGAAGCGGAGCTCATTTGCTCCAAGGGAAACAGCCACTGCTAAGGTGGATGGGAATAACATGAAGCCGGCGCAGTAGGCTTGGCTGAGCAGTGGCTGAGCAGTGTTCTCGCCAAGGACAGTGGGGGAAGCCAGTGTGCTTGGAAGCTACCTCCAGTCAGCCACTGCTGGGGAAAGGAACCTGCTTTCTTGTCTTCAGAAGGGCTATGGCTTGGTTGGGGGCGGTACTTGAATCTTAGTCAATTGAATTGTGTGAGTTTTAGTCAGCTAAAGCTGCATACATTTGCACATGAGAAAAACCCACCGTGCCAAAGGGCAGAGAGGGGGCAGGGGTGGGTGGGAGCATAGTTTCTTTGTTTTTATATGATATGTGCACAATGTCACAGCAGGCATCTCCTTAGAAGAGCCCCCCCCCACACACACACACTTCTCTCACATGCAGCTGGGAAGCTTAAATCTGCCATTTTTATAAGAACTTGTATTAAAAGTAATAATGCATGTTGAGCCAGTGTGGCGTAGTGGTGAGAGTGTTGGACTGGGACTCCGGAGATCCGGGTTCTAGTCCCCGCTCGGCCATGAAAGTCACTGGGTGACTTTGGGCCAGCCACTGACTCTCAGCCTAACCTACCTCACAGGGTTGTTGTGAGGATAAAATGGAGAGGAGGAGGAGGATGATTATGTAAGCCACCTTGGGTTCCTTGCAGGAAAAAAGGCGGGGTATAAATATAATAAATAAATAAATAAATAAGGCACCTTTTTGAAGGCACCTTTTTCGTTAATAAAAATGTTTTAAAGGTGCAGTCCTATGCGAGTTTAGACAGAAGAAAGGCCTACAACTCCTAGCATGCCCCAGCCAGCCATGCTGGCTAGGGCATGCTGGGAGTTGTAGGCCTTTTTTTCTGTCTAAACTTGAGTAGGATTGTACCCTAAATCAGTTCATGTAACCCAGCCTTTCCTAACTGGTTGCCCTGCAGATACATTGGGCTGCAGCTCTCGTCATTCTCAACCAGCACGCCGCCCAACACAGCTGGAGGGCACCAGGTTGGGGAAGGCTGATCTAACCCATTAGCCGTGCAATCCTACGCATATCTACTCAGACGTAAGTCCCACTGAGTTCAGTGGGACTTACTTTCAGGATGGCAATTGACTAAACATTGCAGCCCCGTATAGAGTACATGCTTTGCAGTTGAAAGGTCCCAGGTTCAAACCCTGGCATCTCCAGTTAAAAGAGAGTCAGGTGGCAAACTGGGAAAGCACGCTGCCCGGGACCGGGGCACTGTACGGTGAAGCCGTGTCTGTTGGTGCAGACATTAGTAATAACAATTGAAAGCCGTCTGTGTGGCTTGTTTGTGTTTTGCATATACTGCTATTTTGTTGTAACCTAACTTCTTCCCCCACCTCTGCTTATAGAGTCAACTCAGACCTGGATGCAAATGAAACTCTAAAGATCATCCAGATTGGCAGAAGAGTTAATGCTACGTCTTAAAAGGAAAAAAAAAAAAGAGGGGACTTTTTTTGTTCTTATCCCTTCATCTTCTTTCCAACCAAAGGTCTGAGGAACTTGTCACTGTCAGTAAAAGCAAAGGGCAAGAGGGAAACACTTGTCTGGTTTCTGCATTAGCTTGCGAGAAAGTGGCTTTTGTGCTGCAGTTCCTGGTTTTTGTTTTTGTTTTTCCCTTCCCCTTCCCCTGCAAATCTTTTCCCCTCCTACACCTAAGGGAAGGACCTAAAGGCAGCTAGTGCGAAGAAGGTGTTGCTGGTGGAGTAGGATGGGAGCAGGCTTGTCTCCTAGCTGAGGCACAGAATGTGGATAACCCAAGTAGGCTTCACATCACTGTAAAAATTGTAGATGTCTTGTCTCTGTTCTCTTACAGTGTTATAAAATGTGTAAAAAGGGACGAACAGCTTCTGGATTCAGCCAGGATCGGTCTCCCGTGATTTGACAAAGGGTGATTTTACATGATCGGTGATGTTATGTTTTTTTACAGGGAAATGTCACCATGAGGTGGCAAATATCTATAATGCTTCAGAGATAATTTGTTTTTAACTATTGTGTTCCCACATGGTGAAACAGAAACCCAACTTCAGGCTAGGTAAAACAAAAACAACTACAGGAAAGGCACTTTTCTTTTTTCTTCCATCAGTAGAAGAATTGAACTGTAATCATGTCAAATCTTAGCGGTGAAAGTTGGCAGGAATGGGCAGTTAATTACATTCTGGCCAAACATTATGGCATTCCTGAAAAAAGTTCCATCTGCATTCATCGCTGAGATGTGTAGTATAACATGAGGAGAGCACCAGCAAAGCATGCAGTTTTCATCTCTGATCTTGTTAATGTCAGAAGCATGAACAGTTACAGGATTATCTTCACCTCATTGTGACATCTCCCTTTAAAAATGGAAAAGCTTGGACTTGCTTTGCAGTAGGCTTTAGCCCATCAGCTTTTATAGTGGGAGGGGGTGGGGATGGGGGAATGGAAAAACTTAAATTATTTGGATGAAGCCCTGGCAAGTGAGAGGGTGCCAGTTGTGTGCATCCTTCAAATAACATTAAACTTTGTTTTTATGTTGCTATAGATGGGCCCACAGTATCCTGTCTTTACCTTTCCTGTAGCATACAGTAGAACAGACATTAATAATATGGAGACTGGATTACTGCACATCACACCCCCAGATCCTTCAACCACAAAAGCAATTTTTTTGTGTCACTCAACTGTGAGGAAGGACACCCCCCCACCCCCTTTGGAACCACCTTTTGACTATAAATGGAGATTCTGATAAATTCAAGCCAGGGTGGTATAGTAATTAGAATGTCGCACCAGAACTGGGGAGACCCAGTTTCAGATCTCCACTCTGCCCTGAAGCTCATTGGGCGAACTTGGGCCTGTGAGCCAGCCGTCATCTCTCAGCCTAACCTACCTCACAGGGTTGTTGTGAGGATAAAATAGGTGGGGAGAGAATCATGTATACCTGCCTTGAGATTCTTGGAGAAAAGGCAGGATATAAATTAAATATATCAAATTTCTGTTCAGTGTTGGCCAGAGTTGTCCCTCTTAAGACAGTGCGACATGTGCTAGGTTGAGTCCTCTCCTCTAACCTCCAAATAGTGAAATAGTGCTGGATGAGGAGGAGGAAGGCATGAAAGAAGCACAAAGCACTTGATTATAAAGGAGGTAAGAACACGGGCATGTGAGACTGCTATAGGTGAAAATGCTTTCCTTTGCCTTTCCCCCCTTTGCATTTTTCCTTCCCTTGTATAACCATGTGCAAAGCAATTGCCAGCTTCCCCTAGTGTAGCTCTATCTTCATGAAAGTAAGAAGGCAAGTCTCAGTTAATCCTCCTCTCTTGTCTTGTTTGCATGAGGAAATGGTTCCAGCTGAACCAAATCTGCCTGAAAACCAGTGTTCAATTTGTACCAGTCTCTGATACAGACAAGGTCTCTGGTTGCTCAGATTTTCCTGCCGTCCCTACCCCTTCTGTTGTAAATAGTATTTATTAGTTTTTCCACTACTTCAGCTGGCAGCCAGAATGACAAGCCAAAGCCATGAAATCCCCCCAATGGTTTTGGTGAACTTCTGAGGAACTTCCAAAACGTCTTTTAGGCTCCTGGCATTAAACTTTAGAAAAGTCAATGCTATCATGTATTCAGGCTTCTTTCCATCCTTATTTAGATATATATTCTTTAGTTGTGCATGTACTTAAAGCAGGCGTTGTGGTTAAAAAAACAACAGTGAAGGCTTAAATCTATGGTTTAATTTGGGAAGTTCCAAGCAACAGTAAGCTTAAATGATCACAACTTCTGCTTTGGGTGCCAGAAGCCAATTTTGTGATCAGAAAATTCAAGAGACATCGAATCCTGTTCCCAAATAGGGATTGTTGCTACAATTGCCTCTGTGTGTGTCACTTTCCAGATGAGGCACTGTCCTTCTCGCATCATTCCAGTGGCTATTGAACAGAATTGCTAATATGGATTATGTTAACAGTAGAAAAACACCTCCCCACCCCCATCAAATAACACAGCCAGGGGCCTCCGATTAAAATTTTAACTGTCTACTTAGATCTTTCAAAATGATGTCCTCAATTGCCTTCCAGTGGGATGTTTTGGGAATGGCTATTCATACAATGTCAAACTTGGACAAACCATGCATATCTCACGCCCTATATTAAACTTCATGACACTCATTGATCCCATGTGTCTGTTAGCACTTAGACTTTTAGAAAGCTGGTGGGTGGGGTAGAAAAGGAGAGGACACTATTTGAAACTCTGTATTTATGGAAATCAAACATGGGGTCAGTGACGCTTCCTAATCTTGTCACTTAATTGTGACTAGTATTGCAGGTTTCTTTAGCTATGTATATGCTTCAATTCCTTGTATTCACTATTTTTACTGTGCAAATTAAGTATTTTAACAGGCTAACGCTTCTGAACCAGATTTTGGCTGATGTAAATTGGTGGTTTCCCATTTTACACCAAGCCAAAAATCTGTCCCTTTTTCTTTAGCTACACTTAGAAACGTTGTCCAGTTCCTGATTATAAATCTGGGTTTAATGTCAAATTTAAAATGCCCAGTTCATTCCTTTTTGGAATGATTATCTGTATGGGGGTTTCTCTCTCTCTCTCTCTCTCTCTTGGTTTAAACCTTCAATTTTGAGGAGTGGATGATGTCTAGACACAATTTGGTTGTCAGTCACATGAATGAGTAACATTAATTGCCACATCAGGAAGGATTTCCATGAAAAACGTGAAGTTTCTAATTTCAGAAGTCCATTGTGCAAACTCCTCCTCCACCACCACCCCCATACACATGCAGCATAAGGTGCTGTATATTTAGCATCCTTTCCCCCACTCTGTGACAAAAATAATTCTCCTGTAATTGCTAATTGGAAAGAGGCCATTTTTTCATGTAGCTTTGAAGGTGAAACAGTAGGCCACTGCTCTAGTGACTAAGAAGAAAGCAGGGCATTTAAAAAGTTCATATTGATTTACTAGCCTGGTTCTTCTGCAGCCTTTGCAAGCGGGCGTTTGAAACCAGGGCTTCCAGATCTAAATCCAGCACTCTACCTGCTGGACCGATGGGGTCTCATGTTGTGGAATCTGTGACCTTTTATCTGAGAAGGACACCTCCCCTCATGCCTAAGCAACAGCTGTTGCACACTGCTGTGACATCAGTAGCCAGTAGACTAATCCCTCCCCTTCTGCTCTTCTTAGTTGCCTGTTTGAACATTCTGAGCTCATGATGGCAAGTTGAGCTATGTGCGGACCTGAAGAGTGTTGCCCAGTCAGCACAGTTATTGCCTGGACAAACATCAGAGAGGCTGTGTATCATTTCGAGCCCATTTCTCCTGCCTAATAATTTCCTAATAATTCCAAAACAACCATACTCTTGTGGCACCTTTCTTGTGAGGGGAAATGGTGGGGTCAGAGGGAAATGAAACGCAAAAGCCCATGCTAATTCAATTAAAGCTTAAACGTCTCCAAAATCAGCACAGTAAGCATTCACAACAGCAATAATTGGTGATACATCCTAGCATAATTCCATCACATTGAGCACCAACACTCCAATCCTTTTCCAAAAGTAAGACATAACAAAAGGTACAATTTGTTCCCTTTGATCATTTTCTGTGCAAAAAAATTGAGGGTTCTACTTGCACATTTCAGTTCGTTGTTTTGTAGAAATGGGGAATGCAGAGTTTGCAGGTAGCTTCAATATTTTTAGGGAGCCAACTACCCTAGGATTCACAAGTTTAGATATCCCAGTTCTTGTTTGCCAGACAACTAGCCAGTCCTATCTTTTGAGAATGGTTCATTGTGGGGGATAGAGGTGAGCTGATGATCTACTCTGTTCACAAAATTGGTTAGATTGGGAACTAGCAAAAAGTATGAGTGCAAATAGATAACATTCCTTTTGATGTGCTAAGGTGGGCTTCTCCAACCTGGTGCTGTCCAGATGTGTTGGACTTCAACTCCCATAACATGCTAGCTGGGGTTGATGGAAGTTGTAGTCCATCACATCTAGACAGCACCAGGTTGGGGAATGCTGCACAAATGCAGTGGTTTTCAAAAATTTTGCTTATTCAAATTAATCCATCTGATGAGGGACCCCATTCACATCTGCCACAAGACCCCAGTTTAGGTACATTTTAGATCTACCCACAGCCTCTAGAGAAACACTTATCTCTGAGGATGTGGAAATCCCATATGACTGATGGCTGCATTTGAATGACCCAGCCATGCATGTGGTCAGGAGAGATCCATGGGAAAGATCCACATCATCTGCCTGTCCACATTCAGACACAGTCCCTATCCAAATGGGATCTCCTTACCAATAAGCAGTTCCCTCATACCTTTGGGTATGTCCATTGCAGAACATTCTGGGACACATTTTTATTGTGCATGCTCAATTCATTTGGGTGCTGACCCAAATCTGATGGGCCTCAACATAGTCCTGTATAAATTTGGTGTGAACAAACCCAACACCATCTTGTGACTACAGATGGCAGGAGAAGATCAGAAGTAGCAAAGGTGGTAAAAAAGAGCCACTGCCAAAGTAGACAATATTGGGCTAGATAGACAAATAGGCTGACCTTATATATGGTAGCTTATACCTGGTTAAACTATTTGTCCATCTAGCTCAATATGGCAGCGTCTCTCTAGTGTCACAGGTAGAGAGGGCTTTGCCATCACCTGCTACCTGATCCTTTTCTTTTTCTTTTTTTTACTAGGTGGGACCTTCTGCTGCATACAAAGCATGGTCTCTCCTCAAGTTGTCTTTCAGGGAACCTTGATCACTCTAAGCAATCCTCTCATTGAGGAACCACTGATGGCTCCTTAGGGACCTATCTTCCCTGGGCAGAACATAGTTTAACAACACTGTGCTAGGACAGATGTGATTTAAAAACAACAAACCCCTGATCAGGTTGGTCCTTCATATACTTTTCCTTCCTCTGAAAATATTAGGTGCAGAATTATTGATGGCTTCCCCGCTTCCCCATGTTTTCATGATTCTGTATGTATCAATAGAAGGAAATAAAGATCCAATATAGGGTTTAGCAGTGAATGGGTCATACATATCTCTCTTTAACAAGCTTTTTATTCACACCTGAACTTTATGATATAGGATTTTGGTATAGAGATGGGCTTTGGAGGCACTCATCTGTGATGTTGTATAAGCATATTTGCAGGAATATGTGATCATAACATGAGCTGCAAAACAGTCTCCACTATCCAAACAGCTGTTATTTCTTGTTCTATAATAGTCATAGAATCATAGAAATCATAGAATCATAGAAAAGTAGAGTTGGAAAGGGCCTACAAGGCCATCGAGTCCAACCCCCCCTGCTCAATGCAGGAATTCAGGTCAAAGCATCACTTGAATTTATTCTTAATCTGGCTTGATTTAATCAAGTTATGACGTACCTTAATTTGTAATAGTAGCTGTGACAGGGAAGTTCTTGTCCCTTTCTGTATGTAGAAATATGTGCTACTTTTGAGCTTAAAGCCAGTAATATTTGGTAAGCCAATTTGGTAATATTTGGGAGAGCCAGTGTGACGTAGTGGTTAGAGTGTTGGACTGGGACTCGGGAGATCCGGGTTCTAGTCCCCGCTCGGCCATGAAGCTCACTGGGTGACCTTGGGCCAGTCACTGACTCTCAGCCTAACCTACCTCACAGGGTTGTTGTGAGGATAAAATGGAGAGGAGGGGGAGGATTATGTAAGCTGCCTTAGGTTCCTTGCAGGAAAAAAGGTGGGATATAAATAAATAAATAAATAAATAAATAAATGCTGTTTTCAGCAGCCTTTCAATTGAATCAGGCTCAGCATGTTCCAGGAACACTTTTACCAGTCTTTACCTTAAGATGCTGTAAGGTGCTGCTCATTTCATCCTGTCTTCCAGTTCCAAATGCCTTTTTTAGGGGTGTAACTTAGCTGGTCCAGCATATAGATCCCTAAACTTTTCGATTGGCTTAACATCACATTTGCAATGTGCTGAACAGTAGGCCCTGTGCTAAGTACTGGAGCTTGTGCTGCTAAGGGAAGAACTATGGGCGCCATGGATTTCCACAGAAGGGGGATTGATGTTTGAAATTTGAATTTGCAGTGTATCACGCCAGTGTCATGAAACGGCTGACAAATCCATTGGAATCTGTAAATGCCCAATGAAGGTAATCTCTGTCCCTGGGGTGGAGGGAGCTGTACAGTGTTTGAGCCAGCCCCAGAGTGCAAAGCTCAGGAAAGATTCTTGGCATCTGTCCCCATAGGTTGGCAGGATGGATTTTTCCACTGAACTTAAAGAAGCTAGCTCCATATGTCTCCAGATGGAAATCCTAAAGATGGTTTATAAATGTAATTTATATGACCATGGCAGATGATCTTGAATGGGCTTCCCACCCCCCAAAAGCACGTACTTCACTTTGCATCATAAGGCCGATCTTATGCACATGGTAACTCTGGTGTACATGCCGAGTTCCTACCCAAGCAAGAAATTTCCCATTGGATTAAATGACAGAATTGGCAGTGTGATTGTATCTCATGTGTTTAGGGACAATTTAGCTCAGATGGATTGCATTCCTAAAGATAATAGCACCTAGGCTAAAGTCTTAACTACCCCTAATAAAGGCTGTAATTTTGTTATTTGCACGTAATCCCCTTTAAAGTCAGCAGGATGAAGCACATGTTAACTGGGTGCAGGATTGTAGCCACATAGGCACCTACACCCATACACTGGGCCATCTAGATGGGCATTCTTTTGCCCCAAACATCTGAGTTACTCTTTCTGCTGTGTGAATACACAAATGTATTTTTCGCTGGTTTTATTTAAATGGCATTGTCCTGATGAAATATGGCAATTATTTAGCAAAGTGCATGAGAAGAAATCAGAAAAAAAAAAATCTGGTAAATGATGAGAGTGCCCCTTTTAACTTAAACTCTTTGCATTCTTTACCTTCGTTTATTTAACTTTGTTAAATACTGTATTATTTTTGTATTTGTACTTTTTCTATATATGCACTGCTTTTCTGAGTGTGTCTTCACATGATTGTTCATATTGCAAACTTGAGGTGGGGGGAGAATTTCTGTGTAAAGAACCTTTTATTAAGCAGATGAGTCTAAAACCAAATAGCAAACTAAGTGCTTTTTTTTGTATGTAGCTGAGTAAAGTGAAAATATGTAATGCTTTATCTGTTTTCTTGCAAATAAATATTTTCCTAAAGAAAAAAAAAACCCTTGTCATTCTTCTACTGGTTTTAGTTTTGTTTTTTGACATTTATTTAGAGCAAACAGTCATCTGTTTTTTAAAAATAAAGCAAACAATCACCATGCTTCAAAGCTTAGAGTATTTCTGACTTTTTTATTATAGTGACAGCTAATTATCCAGCATGCCTTTAAACTGGCAGAGAGATCAAAAGCAGTGATATATCTCATAGTAACAAACTTGCTATTTGCTTTAGAGAAAACACTGAACCGAAGCAATTGGGTTTTGGTAAAAAAAATAGCTGGGGTGATGGTAGGGCTTGTGATGTTCAAAAAGGGCTACAATAAGATGGATCATGCAGTTCTGATCCTGTATTGTATTGGCTTCCAGTCTCCAAGCCCAATTCAAGGTGCTGGTTAACATAAGAACATAAGAAGAGCTTTGCTGGATCAGACCAAAGGCCTATCTAGTCCAGCCTTCTGTTTCCACAGTGGCCAACCACCAGCCTTTCATAGATCATAGAGTTGGAAGGAGCCTACAAGGCTATCGAGTCCAACCCCCTGCTCAATGCAGGAAACTAGAGGAGGGGTCTCCCATCCAAGTAATAACCAGGCCTGACCCTGCTTAGCTTTCCACGCTCAGACAAGCTGAGCCAGCGTAAGCCACAGGCCTGTAGGCAGGACATGAGCACAATAGCACCCTCCCACTCATATTCTCCAGCAATTGGCATACAGAGGCATTCTATGCTTTTAAAGACCTAAATCAAGGGTGGGCAATACATGGCCCTCCAAATATTTTTTACCTACAACTCCCATCCTCCACCACTGGCTATGCTGGCTAGGGCTGATGGAAGCTGTAAGCCAAAACATCTGGAGAGCCACAAGTTGCACACCGTTCCCTCCTTCCATATGTTCATACCAATCTGCTCAAAGTATTCAATAGATGACCCACCACTAGAGGAAGTGCAGCTGGTGGGTACACAAAAAGGGCCTTCTCAGTTGAAGAAGAAGGCACCTGGGCATTGCATCTTTGAGTGCATAAACCGCTATTTACCTCAGCGAACTCGGTCCCCCCCCCACTCTCTCGCTCACTGTGTCCGTGCCTCTTTTACTCTGTGCTGTATGTCTGATGGAAAGGCTGAGATAACACTTGGTAGAATTGGCACCCCATTTGTGCAACCAGCTCCCCAAAGAGGCGTGCCTCACACTCACTCTTTATTCTTTCAGGCGCCAGGTAAAGCCCTTTTTATTTTCCCAATATTTTAATAGTTAGATTTTTACTTCCAGTTTTTACTGTGTTTTAATACTGTACCTCCAGATTTATTTAGCTGTTCTATTGTACTAGTGTATTTTATATTAATGGTATTATTGCGATTTTATTATTGTTTATATTGATTTGAACTGCCCAGGGAGCCTTCTGGGTGATGGGTGGTGTAGAAATATAATAAATAAAATAATAAATAATAGAAGGAGGAGCCTGATGGAAACGGCTTCTCAGCATTACTGAGTGAGACCCTGTGCTTCCTTTCTCTCCCTCTGCTATAGCCTACATGGCTGTGTATCCCGCTACAGTTTAATATATATCAGACTAAAAGTATTCAAATTACTTTCAAATGATGGGGTTGAAGGATACTGAGGACCTGTGTTGATTCTGAGGTGGCCTTCCACCAGGGAATCAGGTTCTTCATGAGATGTTGCCATCACAAGCCAAAGGGATCGATTTGTTTCCTGCTGTGTTGTGTGCATAAGGAATTGTGAGTCTATGTAACTGGGTGAAAAGGCCCTCATTCACCTTTTGCAACTAGGTCAGTTCACTCATGCAGCGTTTGCAACATAAGCATGTTCCAGAATATCCAGATGAGATTTTTAAGGCTTTGTGCACCTGGGCATTGCATCTTCGAGGGTTTGTTCTGTTTCCATGGCTCCTCCTGCATTTTCATCATCTTTTTGCCTGACTCCAGTGATGGGAGAATGACAGATGGGGCCCATCTTTGATGCCCTAGTGGTACATTTCCATCGCAGTAGCTTGATTTCTGCTGCTTTTAAAAAAATAATCCCCAAAGGTTGTCTTTGTGTTTTTGAAGCCTGTTAAGCACTCTGTCTACTGAGAAGTACTAACAGAAGACATGCTGTATAATGCTGTAAAGATTTACTACCAACAGACCTAGCAGTGAGGAGGTTGGAGAAATTTAGGATGCTATGTTGTGGTTAAGCTGACTGTTCTGAACAACTTTTTTCATATCTTACCTTAAACTGCCTATGTTAGGAGGTGTAGTGTATTACTAAACATCTTGAGGTCAGCAATTAGCTTTGAAGTTAGCTACTCCCCTTTCCCTTTACTAAAACATAGTCTAGGAATAGTCCCCAAATATCCTTGAAGTTATTTTTCTTAATTGTCCCTTTTTACATTTGATACTGCTAGTAACTAAGCCTTAAGAAAGGCATTTCAACCTTTTAGAATGATGGGGCTGGAATTGCACAAAAGCCAGGAAGCCGCCAAACTATTGGTGGTCAGGGGATTGAAACGTGGACCTCTAGGAAACCCTAGAGGGCTGGTTTGGGAAACCAGGAGGGCCAACCTTGCCCAACCAGGAGAGAGGTTCTGCACTCCTGAATTAGGAAATGGAAGAAGATTTGGCTTTAATCCAAGAAATCCCAAGCTAGAGATTGTTCATTTCAATAGAGCAGCCTTCCCCAATCTGGTGCTCTCCAGATATTTTGGGACAGCAACTCCCATTATCCACAGCCAGCATGGCTAATGGTTAGGGATTTTGGGAGTCCAAATCATCTGGAGGGCACCAGGTTGGGGAACTTTGGCTTATGCTGGCTCAGCTTGTCTGAGCGTGGAAAGCTAAGCAGGGTCAGGCCTGGTTATTACTTGGATGGGAGACCCCTCCTCTAGTTTCCTGCATTGAGCAGGGGGTTGGACTCCGTGGCCTTGTAGGCCCCTTCCAACTCTATGATCTATGAAATCTATAATAGAGGTTTTTGGCAGGAATTGCACTGTATTTTGCCTTTACTTGCTAGATCTTGCCAGCCAACCTTTCCAGACAAAATGGAGACTTTTGAGTCAAGGTGATTGTGAAGGAACACAAAATAGAGGTGTGCTGGTGCCCCCTGGCAACAATGTCTTAGGTCACTCAAAGGAGACTGACCTCTGCCACTGCCCCTCACCCCCCAAGGAAGTCATTGCAGACCCCCCCTCCCCTGCCCAGCAAGGCCAATTTCACCATTAGGCAGGGCGAAGTGGTCTGCCTCAGTGGGATACCATAATAGGGCAATTATCCAATAAGTGAATGATAGTCCATTACTGAATGTATCATTATATTTGACCACTATTTACAGCTTCTGCCTTGGGACACCAACATTTCTTGGGTGATCCCAGACATTATCTGACCCTAGGCAATGCACGGTAAATGATTCTGTCTACTTGCATGAAACGTGGGTGCTGGAATATTGATTCCCCCCTTCTTTTCCTCCTTAAAACAACATGTTTAAGATATCTTTGGGAGGCCTTGTTTGTTATGACCCTGCAAAACTGGCAATTCAGCCAGTCCTAGGAGTGGAGGTGAGGCTTCCCTCAGAAAGAGAATCCTTGTACAGGCCCGATTGCACCAGGTATCCAGCCCCCACTGAAGATGGTTACCTCCTGGGCTTTGGCCCGATCTAATGAATGGCTAATCCATCTATCTCTGAAATCTTTGCATCAAATGATGCCTTTTAAGAGCTGAGCATTTGATTTTGCACAAAAAACAGGCTGGGATTGAGGGTGGGGGATGGAAATTAGAGGAGATTAATACATAAATAAATGCTGTATGGGAGGATTTAGGGCGGCATAGATACACTGACCTACCTCTTGTGAATATATTTTTATGACTAGGGCTAGAAAGAGACAAGGTGAATCTGGCAAATGGCACAGGTTGTATGCTAGATTAATACCCTAGTTTTATAAAAAGGAGATTCATTGCAAAGATAGATCATGTTTCCTAGGCTATTGATTACTTACATATATTAACATTTATAACCAGACTTTTTTTTTATTTTTTAAAAAATATTTTTTACTCAAGATGGTGCATTGAGCATATTAAAACCAGCAAAACAAAAATACAAACATGGCACTATATATTTTTTAAAATGTGGTAGTTCTTTTCTTTTTTTAAACTGTCAGCAGCAAAGGCTCAGAATATTGCATCAGGTTCATTCCTCCAAGTAATGCCGTGTCTGACAAAATAAAAACATATTTTACATTCCTTGGAAACTCAAGAACTAGACACAGACAGAGGGCCGAAACAGACATAATTTAAAATCTAAAATCAGACAGATTTAAATTCTGTGTCTTTGTTTTTAATATAGAGAAGGCGCAGGGGGGAGGATCGATCCAGATCTTAAAATCCCCCCCTACCCTCATGCTAGGGTCCCAATCCATATTGCATCTCCTACACTACTCTTGAGTAAAAATGAAAAGGAAAGGAAAGATGTAGCTGCTAGACACAGATTTAAAGTAATGTCTGTTTGGCCCAGAGTTCCATGGCGAGGGAATTCCGGTGACTCAGCACAGGCACAGCCACTGAATGCACTGCTACAGGCAGCTGCTGAACGTATGCCCATGGAACTTGTAGCAGGGCCTCCCCAGAAGATCTCACCATGTGAGGGGACCCACAGGGGGGTTCATTGTCTATCCCTCACTTTAATAAGCTGTTAGTTCAAACTGTGAGATGAAAAGATAACTGGAAGTGAACAGAGGAGCTGTGGGCAGATCCGTATACATTCTTTTTGGATGCACTATGACTGGGCGGGCCACACAATTATGATGATACATTCTAAAGCTGCTGCTGCTGAAAAGAACAGCTCAAGGAAACGGTCTTATACCAAAGCCCTGTTCAGGTGTTCAGCCCAAACAGAGCACACAAACATGAGTAAGGGGCAAGAAGCCACACACATGCTGGGACCCGCCTCCTACTCCATGCATGCTCCGCCCACAACCTCCCCACACTGACGTCTGAAGAAGGCCTCTACTCATGTTTGCTTTGAACGCAAGGAGGACCCCCGCACTATCGCAGGTGCCCGGCTTTATCATGGTCCGCAATCGCACAGGGGGTTCTACTTGTGCTCAAGCAAGTGAGAGTAGAGACCCTCTTCAGACAGCAAGGTCAGGGACTGAGGGCAGTGTGGCCCGTATGCACAGGAATGCAGGAGGCAGGGCTAGTGTTATCGGCTCTGTGCACCTTGCTCATGTTTGCATGCCCTGTTCGGCAGAGGTGGTGGTAGGGGCGGCCCACTAGAGCTGGAACCTCAAATCTTTCATGTGGAGCCCCGCATTTCTGGGAGGCCACCTGCCCCAGCACCCTGCTGTCCATGGGCACTTGCTGAAATAAAGGCATAGGGGCCCTGATCTCTGTTGCATCAGACCCCCCTGGACTAGCTGGCTTTTTGCCCACATGTGGCTCACCTCCTGCTGCCCCTTCCAAATGTTTCTGCCTGAGGTTTTTTTCTGAGATCAGATGCCCTCCTCTCCCCTGTCCATACATCCCTTTATAGGGGTGTCCTTAGGAGACAGGGTCCTTTAAAGACACACACACACACACACACACTTTAGAACACATAAATTAGCATAGGCAAATGTGTGCCTTTTTTTTGTCCTGTAGGCCTGAGCCCTGGCTCTTTTCGGTACCTAGTATTAATAAATGGCTGAAGAGGGTTCAAGTCAAACCATTGGTCCACCTAACTCAGTACTGAGTGGCAGTGGTTCTCTGGGGTTTCAGGCAGGAGCCTTTCCCAGACCTGCCTGGGGATGCCAGGGATTGAATTTGGCATGTAACATTTGTGCTCTGCCGCTGACTGCAGCCATCTCTGTGCCAAGTTTTTCTCTTCCTCTTCTGCAATGTGCTGTATAGCTTAATCTGTGCTCTGACATCATTACTGTGCTTTTCTCTCCCACACCCACCTCTCCTCATCTCTTTATTTCCGACATTTACATGATCATCATGCCTCTTAAGTATGCTGATCTGCTAGGCAGCTATCTGTATAAAATTACACTAAAGCCATACAATGACAGTAGTTAAACCAATGGCAACAATTAAAACAGGCGACAAATGGCAGCAGAGTAAAATGCAAATGAACAGTAGCAACATGGAATCTTTCACTTAAAGCCGGTGAGAGCAGCAATGTTTTTCAGCCTCTTTCTTTGGCAGCAGTTGGCAGGGATGGAGAAACACGCAGCAGAACAATCTCCAGAGACAGGGTCAGTTATGTTATACTATCAGAGAGAGGGACTTTTCTGTGGTGGCACCTCCTGTTTGGCACTCCTTTTCTAGGAAACTTCTCCTGGTGCCTTTGCTATTGTCATGTAGCCATCAGGCTAAGACCATCCTATTTTCCTGAGCTTTTAATTAGATATGGCTTATATGTCATGGTATTCTGGTTTTATTATAGGTAGCTGTTTGAGTTGTTTTATTGTAGTACTGTATGAATGTTATTCACTTTATTTTGTAAGTGTGGAGAAAAAGCATGACATCGCCTACACGTTTCCCCTACATACCACATGTAAAATGCATAATCTCTGCCAGAGGTGGAGTAAACCACCTAGTGGGTTTTTCTGTAAAAGGAAAAGCAAGATTTAAATCACTTAGGGCACAATCTTATGCATGTTTAGTCAGAAAAAAGTTCTGCAACTCCCAGCATTCCCCAGCTGGCATGTACTGCATAGAATTGCACCCTTAACTGCAAAAAATAATAAAATACTACATGTTAGATTGGGGGAGAACTGGACATAGGGATGCCTGCCTCCTCCTCCTCCTCCCCCTCCCCCCTCCTCCCCTCCCCCTCCCCCTCCCCCTCCCCCTCCCCCTCCCCCTCCCCCTCCCCCTCCCCCTCCCCCTCTTCTTCTTCTTCTTCTTCTTCTTCTTCTTCTTCTTCTTCTTCTTCTGTGGCTGCCCAGTGTGGCTTGTAATGCAAAATTCCACCTGGAGTCATAGAATACATACTAAAAGGAATCTAGTACTCTTTGTCTATGGGACTTCTCCATCCTCATTTAATAAAACAAGTAACAAAACAGCTGGTAATCACAACCCCAAATATTATATTCCGTTGTTGAAGTATATGAATAAAGGGCAGCATTTTTTGATCCTAATATTACAAAATACATGAAACGAGGAGAGACGTGAAGAGAAGAAGGTAGTGATGTTGCGACATCTAATGTGTGTATCTATAGATGTAGTGTGAAGAAAAGCTTGTGGTGTCTCTGTGTCCTGTCCTGCCAAATACATGTAAATAAGTGTAATCCCAGCTGGAGGCTGAGAATCGCCTGTGAATGTACATAGTTCCTTCTGATGGCTCTGGGTATCCTCAGAGTCTATGACGTATTCACATGCAAATGTCCCCCAAGCACACTAAGCACTCTAGGTATGGTCAGGAATTCACCCTTCGGCAAGCTGCACCCTTCACCCTAGGAGTCACCCCCTCCCCTGCCTAGCCCAGACAAAACTAACCCTGATTGGCCAAGTGACAGTCGGGCTGTTGAAGGGAGGGGTGGGAGAAAATCGATACGGTCAGCTGTGGCTTCTGGGTTTTGTTGTTGTTCTGGACGCGAGGAAGTGCAGAGCAAGGGACTGGGCTGAGGCAAGTCCCAGGAAGAACAACCCCCAAGCTAATGTGTAAGTGCCTGGGTACTCTAGCGTGAGATTTAACTTTATTGTTTTGTAGATCTGACTGTGTGTAACAAAGGTATTCCATTCTGTCAATTTCACTCCCTTATCTTCCCACCTAATTTGTAACTGACTAACCCCCAATTAAACTTCATTTCACTTTCCCCTACACCATGTGCATGTAGTTTCTCTGCCAGTTTGGTGCTAATTCCAGTGTCTGAGGCCGGGGCTGGGTTCAGAGTGAGGTTATTCAGGGATGACAAAATCATGGTTGGCAGCTTGCAGCCTCTGATCTCTCATCCAGAATCCAAGGACTGGCCACAGTCCTTCACATATAGATATAATAGCAACTAGCAATTTTCAATTATTTTCTCTTCTATAGCTATTGGGATGAATTGATGGACATTTGTTGTTATTGTTCATTTTTATAGTACACAGAACTGTGCTATAGGCTTTACTGTGCAGCTAGGAAGATGGTGCTAGCCAGAAGAATGTAGAGCTTAAAAAAAAATCTTTTCAGCTACCATGCCATCTTTTATAATTACACATATCCTACAATTGTGCACCCTAGTAAGCTAATTCCTCCTCATGTCTTTGTGCATTAGAAGAATCTAGCTTTTGCTGGAAGGGATGGCAGCTGTCAAGAAGGATTCATCAAAAGGTACATTAAGGGTGCAATCCTAAGCAAATTTAGACAGAAAAAAGGCCTACAACTCCCAGCATGCCTCAGCCAGCTATGTTGGCTGGGGCATGCTGGGAGCTGTAGGCCTTTTTGGGGGGGGGAGGTTAAACTTTCATAGGATTGTGCTGGAAGTGTGATAAGGTATACTGTACCACCACTGTGTTTGCATGCTCGTAAGTCTACAGATGTATATGTGGAGACACTGTAGAACCTCAGAGTTAGAAACACTTGGAAGAAGTATATTTAGCATAAAAATGGTAGTCATTTAAGGCCAACCTGCTCATGCCCAACCAAAGCTTGGCTTCTGTCCACCACCCACCCAAATTAAACTTACACTAATATGTTCATCATGATGCCCAGTCCATCCACATCACCACCACCATCATCATCATCATCATCATCATCATCATCATCATCAGGCGATCACTCGTGACCCAGTAAGATTGTCTTCCAGGATAAAAATGTACAAAAAGAAGATTTTAACAGGAGGAAATTCTAAAGAAAATTGTGTAGACTCTAGCGATGGGTCCGTAAGTGACTGTGGAGGCCAATTCTAGATCTACACAGCTTCCCACAGTGAGGACACAGGTTACCAGATGGAAGATGGTCCTGTAAAGGATTCATTTGACGTGCTTTTCACTTAGCACGTTTCTCCCTTTCACCTTGCACTCGGGCTTCTTCAAAGTCCATAGAACCTTTGTGAAAGGCCAACCTCCAGTTAGATTGTTCACAGGCCAGAGCTTCCCAGTTTTCGATGTTTATATTGCATTTTTTTTAGATTAGTCTTATGAACATCTTTAAACCTCTTATATTGACCACCGATATTCCACTTTCCATCCTTGAGTTGGGAATAAAGTAACTGCTTTGGGAGACGGCAGTCAGGCATTCGAACAACATGACTGGTCCACTGAAGTTGGCGTTGAAGGATCATTTTTTCAACGCTAGTCTTTGCTTCTTCCAGTACACTGACATTTGTTCGCCTATCTTCCCAAGTAATTCGCAGGATTTTCCGGAGGCAACGTTGAACTCATGATCTTTGTTAAAAATAAATAAATAAATAAATAAATTACTTTTCCTTATTCAGAGGATGCCTGGACCAGGTGGCTGGAACAACAAGAGACTGTTTGACAAGTCCTTTTCTGGAATAGCTGTCTATTTAATGCTAACTATAATACGGTCTGACACCGTACATCTTTGAAAGCTCATGTCTGTACTGTTTCCCATCAACAGCATAAAGAAATACATTTATATTGTTGTGAAATATTAATCTTCTCAGCTGGGGACCCTGTATATGACATCATTACTGATGTTAACCGTTTAAAAAAAATGCTGAATACACTTCTTCCAAGTCCTACTATACTGTCACCCCCACCCCACCCCAATGACCCCATCTGGCAATGGGATTTAGAAGGAGGCAAGTTCTTAAGCTTTGTATTTGGATGCAGTTGGAGAGTGATGCTAGAGAGCAGACTATGTGCTCACAGATAGGTTATCTCCTTTCCCTTTCATCTGTCTCAGATTGACTCTGATGGCTCAGCAAGCGCTCGCTCCCGCGGTAAAGTTGCTTATGATGAGCTTTAAGTACACATCTTCACCGCAGGAGCTGATGATGATTGTTGGGAGGACCTCTGTCCAAAACCTTCAGCAGCGCTTTCTCACCCCTTTGATTCTTCCTGCACGCCTGAATGGACTCTGTGTACTCTCTTTTCTTCCTACACTGCCCATTTCTCTGATGCAGTGACTTTGCCCACCATCCTTCTCGCACGAAAAACTGTTAAATAACACAGCGTATATCATCTCGCTCTACCATGCGGACGTGTTGAAGCAACTTACGCCCGTCCGTTCCTCCAGCCCAAACACTTTTGCTGCTCTACAGAAGCAGCAACCATCTGTGTACCTGTGCCCCCCTCCCTCCCTCCCTCCACCTTCCTATCCACTCTGAACTCTCAACGGAGGGGCTTCTGGCCAGGGATTAAGGTGCAGCTGCTACTGCTCTCCTCTTAAAGAGGGCGTGGCAGGAGGAGCAGCAGGAAGGGAGGAGGTACTGATTGGCCAGAGCGGAGGCGGGAGGTAGGGAGTTTCCCACAATGCCCCGCTGCAGCCAGTGCGGCCGCCGATGGATGCTGCGGGAAGGTGCTGCCATTTGCAGCCGCCTGGACCAGCGGCTCCGTGAGGGGGCCCCCGCGCCGGCAACAGCCGAGGCAGCCAGCCACCTTGCCCTTCTCCCGGGCCCCTGCAGCCCTCGGTACCTCGCTCCCGTTCTCCTGCCTCTCCAGCCCTTTCCCCCGCGGGTCGCTGTCCGTTCAGCACCGCGATGAACCCTCCTTCGGCAGCCGGCGAGGAGAAGGGGGCTGCGGGAGGCGGCGGCAGCAGTAGCAACAGCAGCACCGGCAGCAACGCTTGCCGGGGAGCCGAAGGCGGCGGGGACCCTCGGAGCGCAGCCGCGGGAGCAGCCGACCCGGAGGAGCCTGGACTATTAACCGGCCAGAAGGAGGAATCCCTGGAAGAGAAGCTGAAGAGTTTAACCTTCAGGAAGCAGGTGTCCTACAGGTGGGTGAAGAGGGCACGGTGGGGCGGGGAAGGGGAGCTGTCCTTCCGCGTGTGCTTTGACCCACATGAGTTGGTGTGTGTGTGTGTGTCCGTCCTCAAACCTCAGAAGGTATTCATCCGGAACTTCCCCAGAAGAGCGATCGTGGATGCCCCAGTCTGCCTAGCACAATCCCTTCAAGTTTTCCTCCTCACCATCTTTCTGGGAATTTACCTTGAGCGCAGGTGAATTGAGTGCACTCTTGCAATCGCTTGATGTAGACGAGGTAGTGCTCCTTAACGGACTGTGACTGCCCTCCTTCTGCTCTTACAAGCAGGATGGCGAGATTCCCCTCCAGTGTATGGATGTATGGTGAGGGGATTCTAGTCCTCCCTTACTGACTGTGATTATGTGGGACCAGGAAGGGGCTATTACTTCAGATCAGCTAATCCAGAGTTATGAAAGGGCATTATTGTTGTATGAGGAAGGGAGCTTCAAGGCGATAGACTTCAAACCCCATGACCAGTCAGGACCTATTGCTTGTACCTTCTTCCAGGAGAGGATGGAAAGCCTTGAGGATTGCCATGGCTAATTTGGATGGATGAAATGGTTTCACAAGATCTGATCATTTCCCCTCCCACATTCCTCCCCCAATGGCATCTATATCCTATGCGGGCACGCTTACTCTGAGAGATAATCTTACGGTTCAAAAATCACTGTACCAAGCACGGCATGTAGTACGCAATGTGTGTTTCTGTGTCAGGTCATTACGCGCATATACAGCAGCAGAACAGCTGCTGCCCCAAATATTACATCCCCCCCCCCCCGAGCCGTGGAAAAGAGGTAATTGGTACATTTGTATTGGTACTTCAGAGTAGGGCTCTGAAGGACTTCACATTCCTTTACACAGACGTAATCTTTTGTGGAGAGCATTGCATGTTAGATATTGATAGCAATATATCATATATGTGATGTGGCAGTGATTCCATTTATAGGAGTGTGTGTGTGTGTGTGTGCGCGCGTGTGTGTGTGTGCGCGCTATCTGCATGCCATGGGAAACATGTACTCTATGTGATAGCTCTCAAAGAGTTAACATTGCACAGCAATGCCAATTTGTTATGCCAGAATGTACGTATGTGTAGGTAGCACTGTGACAGCAGGCGGTGGGAGTTACGCTGGCGGAATAATGTTGCAAGCAGTGGCAGGGATTACGGTGAGGATAGCACCATAATTGTCTGCCGGCTGCTCCCCACCCCCACCCCCAGCAGTAACCAATCCGGCTTGCGCTAAAAAAGCAAGCCTGATCTTGTTTACAACAACCCCCTCTCCAAACAGACAGTGCTTTAGGGGGGGAAATGGCACAGGGTTGAAGAGGTCTGTCTGTGTGCACGGACTTCAGGATTATCCAGAAAGGAGTTCAGGGAGTGCTGTCTGATTGGCCATGGAAGTAAGAGTTATTCTGGAGTTTTGATGCTTGAGTTTAAAAAGAAAGCAAAACCTCTCCTACTGCTTTATTGGAGTGGGAGTGGGATGAAATGTTTCTTTGGAACAGCACCAATTTTCAGCACGTCGGTTCAAGGCTTCCAAAAGTCTTCTGAAGAATAAATGTTCACATCCATTTTCAACATCCCAGTGAATCATTATGTAAGTGTTAGTATATGCCAAACTGTGCTGATGGTTATATTGCATGCCCACTTCTTTTGCTTGACGTCTGAAGCTTCAAGTCAGAGGCCAGCTGAATTCAACTATTTGGTAAATCTTTGGCCCTATGGATTTTTATTTTTCTGCTTCATTCTTCTCAAGCAAGTCAGTGACTGGATTCAGACAACACAATAACCCACACTGAAGGGTTGAGTATGAGTTGAGTGTGGGTTGTCGTTGAACCATGGGTTGTCATTGAAACATGGCTTAGTGTGTTGTCTGAACCCATCCCGTGCTAACAAACCATGGTGAACAACCCACAGTTCACAACCCAACAACAAACCATGAGTTCTCTTCATGGGTTGTTTGTGGTCAACAAACCATGGTTTGTTAGCATGGCTGGGTTCAAATAACATGGTAACCCACATTTCAACAACAAGCCATGATTCAATGACAACCCACACTCAACCCATAATCAACCCTTGAGTGTGGGTTATTGTGTTGTCTGAACCCAGTCACTAGGTTCCAACTTCAATAGTTACGTGACTCTTAAGTGTTAGTTTTGTGTATGTTGCATGGCTGAGTGGCTTCTGACAGCTATGACATGAGCCTGGGGCTCCAGCGCTCTATGACAGTAAAGGCTTCTGTAAGGACACAACCAGTTATTTTGAGAAAACAGCCCCTTGGCAATCTCTATTCATTCACACACAATCAAAAATGACTGAAAGGAGTTCAAAAGCAAGGTAAAGAGGCTCTGAATAACTTGGGGCTTCTTACCTTACCATGACTTCACTTCAGGAAAAGCAACAGCTTGCAATAGCATGCTAGCTATATGAAATATGCATGTAGAGATGAGTGGAGCAAATACAGAGGGTTGGATCCAATGGTCATTCCACCAGCAGAAGGGAAACAGCTGGTGGAACAGACCTCCCTTCCCCCTGTGCACCCCCTGCAAATCTGCTCTGGAAGATTGGGGGACTGTCCAGAGCAGATTTGTGGGTGCACAGGGGCTGCGAGTAGGACAGGGAAATCCCATTTCGTGAGCATTGTGCGGCATTGGATCCAAGCCAGAACAAGCAAAAGCATATAGCTCAAGCACACTCAGGGATTTTCTGGGCATTTAAATATGCCTTTGTAGCAAGCACTTCTGGGGAGGGGGAGGGGAAATTGTGGTGCCCTGATGGTGACAAGCTCTAGTATATGCTAGACCTGTTGAAATAAATGGAATGATACACATAAAATTAAATGCGCGCCTCCAATCTCACTTTGGATAGACTGGTAGTAGCTTCGATTGGGGCGGCTCATGATGCACATACACACAGTTCCTGTCCCCCTTCACCTCATTCTCTCCAAAACTTACAAACTCTACATTTATTTGCAAATATTATTTGCTGTGTGAATGAGAAACAAGAAGCTTGCATAGGCAATCCTGGCAGAATGCAGCTCTTTTGAGCCCTACAACATCCCCATCCCAGGAAAACGTTGAGTCCAGAAAGGTTATTTTTAAGCATGTGTTGACTAGCCATCCTAGTCAGCTCCTGTGTCCCGAGGCCCAAGGAAGGGCTTTCTAAACCATACACTTGCATGCGGAGATAGTTTTCAAACAGCCTGCTTTAAAATGCTGGCAGTCCAGAGAGAACTGTTGCTTTTTCTGAAAGGTAGCATAGCATCAGCGGATTACTTGACTCTGTGTATGTGCACGGGCTATCTCTTTTGACTTTGTAAACAAGAGATGACAGCTGAGCTGATGAGTGCAAAACCCCAGCGTGATTCATTCTCTGCTGACCTTAGTAAGTGACGCAAAACAATACATCCAGTGGTCCCCACTTCCCGAACATTTATATTGCAGCTCCGTGCCTGCTTGGCTTGCTTGCTTTGCCCCACAATTTTGAAATGTGAAGATGAATGCCAGGCATTTGGCTAGCAGCCCGTTGCAGTCAAAGATGGAGGATTGATTCTACAGGTGGGTTTGGCAATCCAGCTAGGGGCACCGTAAAGCTAACATGGAACCCTGGACAACTAGGGTTCATTAATTTATTTTTTTTAAAAAACATTCATGAGGCTGGAGAATGTGGCTCGTTGCACATATTTTAGTGAATTTTGTTTGACCGTGTTTAACCTTTGGGGTAGTAGATGATATTAATGAAAAGCTCCCAACCATTGAGGCTTTAAAGTAGGGGTGCTGCCTGCACCTCTTTCAGGCAAAGGGCTGAATTCAGTTTTGGAGATTCAATACTGCTCTGTGGAGCAGTATTCCAGTGGCGGACAGGGCTAAAGGCAATGGGGTTGAGCCGAAAGCAAAAGGGTGCAGGGCCAGAATACCAAAAACACCAGCATGTTTTAACGTAAAGCTCTTACTGCCAAGAACTGAGCCTTAAGAGATGCATTTCAACCTTTTAAAATGGGGGGGGGGAGCCAGGAAACCACCAAATGACTGGGGGGTGGGGGTGGGGGAAAAGTGGGACTGCCTGGTGATGTGGGGAAGGGGCGTGACCATCTGGAGAACCTCCGAGGGCCAGGTTGGGACTCCAAGCAGGCCAGATTTGGCTCCCTGGGCCTGAGGTTCAACACCCCCTGCTTTAACGTTTAAAATGAAGGGTGCATCCCTCCGACAGAAGGAGGGGGAGGCCATTTTTTATGATCTCCCTCCCCTGAAGCCCCCCCGACTGTTCCAGACAGCAGCGGCTGGTGGCTCCAATGTCAGTGGGGTGGTGTATCCACGCCGGGCTGCAGCCTGGACTTTAAAGGAGCTATCCATGGTTCTGAATCTAGGGTGGGGTGGGTGGGGTTCAGCACCACGGATAGCTCCTTTAACGGTCGGACCAAAACCTGGAGTGGATACACCACCTCAGTGACATTGCAGTCACCCAGCCCTCCGGAGCAGATTGGGAGGGGACACACGCAGACACAAAGGGCTGCAGGGAGAGTCAGTGAAAATTGCCTTCCCATTCCTCCTGCCAGCGAGATCCACCAGCAAGAACAGAGGCAGGATCCTGGCCAATGCTCCATCTAGTCCAGCATCCAGCTTCCAGTACTGGCTAAGAAGCAGGGCACAAAGGCAGCGGTCCCTCTTCTCACCCTGCAGCCTAGTGCCTGAGGTATATTGGCCCTCCCCCTGGAGGTTCTATTAGCCATGGCAGCTCTACGGAACTTCCAGGTTGAGGAGCAATATGCCGCCCTCTCTTTTCTCACGTGAAAAGCAGCAAAGGCTCTTTGGCAGAGTTCTCCCCTTAGGACTCTCGGATGAGTGGTATTCTTAGGAAGTCTCTGCTGCTGGTCACAAAGGGAGGGGAATGGTGGTAAGGGAACTCTTTGCCTGTTTCTGAGAGAGTCTAGACCAGTGTTCTCCAAGCTTGGGTCCCCAGATGTTTTTGGGCTACAACTCCCAGCATGCCCCAGCCAGCATAGCTGGCTGGGGCATGCTGGGAATTGTAGCCCAAAAACATCTGGGGACCCAAGCTTGGAGAACACTGGTCTAGGTGTATTTGGGTTAGGTGTACTTGGGGCTGGAGGCAGTGGGATAGCTAGGTCATTTTAGACTTTGGACTTACTGGTTTTATGCGGGGGGGGGAGGGCTTTAGACAGCATCATGTATTAATTACTTCAGTTGTAAAGCACACAAATAACATTTCTGTTCTCCCTGTCCCCACTCCATTCCATGCTTTAAACTGCTTCTACATTCCTGAAATGTTAGAACAGCAACAAAACTATTTGCCAACCCTGATTTTTTTTTAAAAAAAGAACAACAAAACTCTGAGCATGTGCAGTTTTTCAGTATAAACTGACTTAAATCATGGCATCATCATGACTTTGGGATAATGTGGAGATTGCTTCTGCTGCCCTAATGCCCTCATCACCTGTTACTGGCTGGCTGGCTGGTCATTTGGGAAGGGGGGCTGAGCTGGGTGGGCCCTGGACGTTGGCCTGAAGGTCCAACTCGAGCTGCACCATTGACTGGAGGGGGCACAGTGGATGCTGGTTTGACCCCCTCCACTGGCCACTAGGCATCTCTGTGACTATAAAAGAATGATCAGACCTATACTCACTGGGTTCCTCTCTGGAAATGAAATGAAATGGGAAAACACTTGTGGGCAGGGGAACTTTATGGAGGTCTATCACAATGCAGTAGATTACTTGCACTGTATTGATTGATTTAAAGCATTTCATCCCATTCCCCAGCCAAAAAATAAAATAAAAAAAGGCTCCCGGAGTGGCTTACCTACAATCAATAAAAACAAGACAGTCCCTGCCCGCCAGACATACAATCTTAAAAGACACAACACAAAAGGAAAAAGGGATGGGGAGGAAAGAGGAAAAAAAAACACCACAAGTGATTTTTCAGCAGAGCTGGTGGAATGGTCCTGCTTCCCATCTCATCTCCCTCTGCTGCAGCCTACTGTAGAATGGCTACTGGTGGTGACTGTTGAGGGGAGGAGCCTGATAGAGATCTTTCAACAGGGTGTTGCCCTGGAGTCCTGCTCTCCACTTAAATGGCTCTTTTTCCTAGCAGGTCTGGGAAAGATCCCTGCCTGAGTTGTTGGAGATCCCCTATCAGGTGCAGTAAAGAGAACTGGGCTAGATAGACCAATATAAGGTCTGATTCAGTATCGAGGCAGTTTTGTATATCTGTATGTTCTGTGCATGAATCAGAGCTCTCATGCCAATAAAATCATCTAGGTGGAGGCAAAACCACACACACACACACACACACACACACACACACGAAATATATGTTCATGCAGGATATATATATATATATATATATATATAGAGAGAGAGAGAGAGAGAGAGAGAAGAATGGCGGACGTTGTTTGCCTTCCCTGGTACGTAGGCACACAGCAAATTCCATATCTTTAGGCACACAAGGCATGTACAATAACCTTTAAATAACAACTTCCTGAGGTATATCATTAATTCTGTTTGACTTGCCAGCGTGCAAAGGGAAAAGATAAATACTTTCCTGCCCCTCTTGATTCCCACCTCTTAGTTCCTTCTGAAGCTCATTTATCCCACAAGGAATTTCCCCTTTCTTACACTTATAGCAAAGAGTTTCTGTAGATACCTCCTAGATCGGAGCACTTTTCCTCCCCACCACTACCTCCCACAAAGCAACGCTGCCAAACTAAAATTCCTCCCACAGATCCCTTTCTATTTTGTTTTTTGTACAATCACTACTTTAAAAAGGGTGATGCTGTGATGCATTTACACATGTAAATAACGGTATATAATGTACAGCAAAAATGGCCTCATATAAGAGCACGATTGCAGTTTCTCAAGGCACCGTGACAACTTTCAAATGTTGGGTTTGGGGGCGCCCTCTCTGTATGTGTTCTGCATTCTAACATCCAGCACACAGTCCATACCTCTATATTGATGGGTCCATATTAAGACAGACAAGCCTCCCCTGGAAATAGCTTGGGCTCCCGCAACAGAGCTTAAGAACCTCGGTGGCGAGTGGAAAAGTGGGCAGGTAGTTGTGGAGAAGGAAGGCAAAAAATGAGCTGCTACTGAGGTGTGAGAAGAAAGAAGGCCTTTGTACCGTAATTCTCACTCATTTGTCAGGGCTGAATATGAGCAGGAGCCCCCAAGAGCCCGCAACCTGGTGACCTCCAGATGTTTTGGACTACAGCTTCCAGCATTCCTGAACATTGGCCCTGCTGACTGGGACTGATGGGAGTTGAAGTCCAACACATCTGGTGGGCCCCAGGTTGGGAAGGGCTGTCCCAATCTGGTTTGAATGTCAGTGCTTAGCATCATTTTACATACAAAGTGACACAGCGAGATAGACAGAGATATAGGTTTGTATTCTATGTTAGTACTATTTAGAGTAGGCCCATTGATATGAATGAATAGACTGGCACTGATACAATCCACTGATATAGATGCAGATACACACATACCCACCAGTTCCTGGGGCCTGTCTCTTTGTCACACCCTAGCATGACCCAGAAATGGTACCTGCTGCTGGCATTTCCAGCGGCGCCCGTCACGGGTGGTACTAGGTGCTAAAAAGATCCAGGGCTCAGGCCCACAAGACAAATAAAAATAAATAAAAATGCACAAACTTGCATATGCTAATTTACATATGCTCCAAAATCTCTCTCTGTGTGTGTGTGTGTGTGTGTGTTTAAAGGACCGTGTCTCCTAAGGACACCCCTATTTGTAAAAAGGGATGTATGGACAGGGGAGAGGAGGGCACCTGATCTCAGAAAAAAACCTCAGGCAGAAACATTTGGAAGGGGCAGCAGGAGGTAAGCCACACGTGGGCAAAAAGCCAGCTAGTCCAGGGGGGTCGGACGCAACCGAGATCAGGGCCCCTGTGCCTTTATTTCAGCAAGTTCCCATGGACAGCAGGGTGGTGGGGCAGGTGGCCTGCCAGAGACGCGGGGATCCAAATGAAAGATTCGGGGCTCCAGCCTTAGTGGGCCACCCCCTAACAGCGCCTCTGGCACCCATTGAGTCCCAAGGGACAGAGCAAGTGACCTGGAGTCTGATGTTATCATCCAAGTACAGCCTTTGCTCTTTTTTGGATATGAGTGAATGGCTGCATTTCGCTCCTACTGGAAACAGTCAAGGACTGTACTTGGGTATGTCACTCCAGTGGGGGCTAAATCTTTGTGCACTGTCTCTAAGCACACTGGATTTTGACACACAGGCCTCCTGTCATGTAAGGACTCCAATTGGCACCTGCGTAACCATTGCTTTCCAGCAGAGCTGGGTTTATGCATGATGACATTTTAAAGATCTATATTTTTATTAGACATTTCATGCCCCACTTTTCAGAACACTACTGGCAGCAGACTACACTAATATGCACTGGCTCACTATTAGCTGCCGAGCCATGTTCACGGTGATGTTATTGTCACACAAGGCCCTAAGTAAGTAACTTGGGACCAGGATACCTAGCAGACTGCCTTCTAGGCCTTAAGACCCTTAAGATTGTCAGAGAAGGCCTTGCTGGCCATTCCTAGATTCCACCTAAACATCAGGAAAAATTTCCTGACTGTCAGAGCAATAAGACAATGGAACCAACTACCTAGGGAGGTGGTGGGCTCTCCCACTCTGGAGGCATTCAAGGTGCAGCTGGACGGCCATCTGTCAGGGATGCTTTGACCTGGATTCCTGCATTGAGTAGGGGGTTGGACTCGATGGCCTTGTAGGCCCCTTCCAACTCTACTTTTCTATGATTCTATGATTCCAAAATTATCAGAATGTTGCCGTGGGATACCTCAATGGTGGGCCTTCTCGGCAGTGACTCCCACCCCATTGGAGAAAACTCCTTCACGCAGTTCGAGAGGCAGAACATGTGGCATCTTTCAAACACCTCCTGAAAACGCACTTGTTCACCCAGGCTCTCCCTGGCTTGTAACTAAATTAACCATGCCACTCTAGTCTGCTGCTCTTGTACTGCTCTATATTATTATTACTGTAATTGGAATTGTTTTTAAAATTGTATTTTTAATGTGATTTTAGGATGAATATTTTAAATGTGATTTTAAGATGAATATTTTAAATGTGATTTTAAGATGAATATTTTAAATGTGATTTTAAGATGAATATTTTAAATGTGATTTTAAGATGAATATTTTAAATGTGATTTTAATATTTATATGTAAACTGCTTAGGGATTATTATTTTTTAAATACTTAGTGGTATGGAAAGATAATAAATAAATAAATACATGTTAAAAATCACACACCCATACACACACAGAGCCTCCCACCTGGAGTCCCGCACACAGAGGAGGCTCCCATTGCTGGCTGGGTTAGAACTTAGCAAGCATATGGGTCTCTCTTCCATTTCATATGCAACTATGGGCAATCCCGGTCTGTCTGTGAATTCAGGGCGCCCCCAATTGGATTGCAGGCCGGGCAAGTTCTCAGATTCTTCTTCCTTTATTGAGTTCCCATGCACCTCTTGGTTCATTGTAAAGAACAATGGCGTAGTGGAGCCAGGGCTCACAGGGATGCCGTGCCGACACTTTTTTTTCATTAGCAGGGATGCTGATGTCATCTTCCACCCCCACCCCCCAGAGTTCCCTGCTCCCTCTGAGCTTAGCTGCGGTCCTCACAGTAGCTGGGAGGAAATGAATTTTCCCAGAAACAATATAGTGTTCCTTGTTGTAATGTGAAGTATTTTGGGGTGGCTTGGTCTTGAATGGGCAGCTAAGACCCATTCGCTTCACCGAAGACCTGCTCCTATCAGGATCAACCCAACAGCTGCAATTTTGGACTCTCTTTGTGGGCGTGGCTATGGGAATTGTCGTGGTGAGTGCCTGCTCTTCAAAATGTACCACTACACCACTGGTAAAGAACTATTTGAAATATTTGCAGTTGCACAGTATCTCTCCTTATATACCTTATTGATGCCTGGGGGCATATATTCTAGTCCTAGTAAATAGTATAGTTTGGATGCAAACAATCATGTTGTTTGAGCCAATGTAGCATGGCCCATAATCAGAGTAATGAATTCCCCAGTGAGTCTGTGCAGTGCGAGTATAAAGAGGCAGATAGTTTTGATGCGTCGTGAAAGACAATCAAAGCATTTGCTTTGGAAAGTGCTTTGTAGCCACTTTCCATTGAAGCAAAAGGTGTGTTGTGCCTAGTAGGCTCAAATCAATTAAATGTATTGTGTTGCCAACAGTCTTACATTGTACTACTGAGTCTGTGCTAGAAGGATGCTTGCGAAGTAGCTAAAAGGGCTTTGCATTTAATTATATGTTTACATTTCTCTGCTCTTTTCCTTGCAGAGTCATGATTTGTAGTCAAGATATGACCTGGTTGCGTGGTGTCCAAGCACTGCGAATTAACTGGGCACCATTCCCTTAAGTGCAGCCCCGTCTCCATTCCCCCCCCCCATCCAATCCCTCATTAAGAGCCCTTCTAGAGAGCTGTATCAAACCCTGTTAAATAAATGTATGGGCAGCTCAATCCTATGGCCGCTAGACGGCCATAGGATTTTTTTTTTAGAGACCCAGCTATGAGGTTGGAAGATTGCTCTGACTTCATAGCTGGGTCTCCACATTTGGAGCGCCCTCCCCACATGGCAGCCGGCATGGAAAGAACTGCGCCGGCTGGCTGCATCTCCAAGGTCTCCCAAGCAACCCCATAGACAGGGTTCAGTGGGCATTCCTGGGGGCAGGGAGGGGAGGCGATAGGCTCCACCACGATATCCTGGTGGTGCCCTTTCGCTCCAAAGTGCCTCAGCTAGATGGCCAAAATCAGTCATCTAGCTGAGTTGGGAGGAGCGTGGAGGCAACCTTTGCCTCCACCCTCCTCCCACCCTCCATAGGATGCCTGTCCATGTTTGGAGGCTTATAGGCATCACCGTAGGACTGCGCCCTACGTTACCAATCACCGTGACACCAAGATCCAGCAGTCAAGATTCAACAGACAACAACACAGTGGACAGGGCTATGTGAGCTCCATGCTAAAAAAAATAATTAAAATCTAGCGCTGAAAACAATCCAGAACAAAAGTATGTTCCAAGAGAAGCTATATTCTGCAACTTGTCTGAGATATGCAAGTTGAGCAAATGTACATCATGCCTTTTATTCTGCATAATTTATCCTGCAATTCTTGCTACTTGCTTAATTTCTTCTGGCTTGAAATCATCCTTTCATGTTCCATGATGGGGTGTGGTATTGGTAACATGGATTAAGAATCTTTTAGCAGCAACCATGGCTTCAAAACCTATCTCCTCTCAACTAAGGAGCTGTCACTATAGATGTTATCTCCATAAATCTCCATAAATCTGACTCCTAGCCAGAGGGAAATAACTCTTTCAGACAGAATTCAGGACAGTCTGGGGCCTGAAGAACCTTCAGCACAATATGGCTTTTAAAACAATTATCCAAAAGGCAGATGGAATCAGTTTATAAGAGTTAACATGAAGAATTGGAGGGATCTGGTAAAAAAAGAAAATCCCATCCCACACTTTAGATACAGTTCTTCTTTTTGCAGAGAGCTAAAATCTGGGGTGTTCAACACATGGAAATGGGAGCGGGATTGTGCCCACTGTCCCTGACTCTAACCTCTGCTGATTGGCTCTTGTGCTTATGCAAACATGCTGTAAGCATGCATGTTGGGTCTCTGTGCACGATCTCCACTCGGCAAAAATGTGTTCCATGATCATAGCGGCTTATACTACTAGCATTGAAAAAATGATCCTTCAACGCCAACTTCAGTGGACCGGTCATGTTGTTCGAATGCCTGACTGCCGTCTCTCAAAGCAGTTACTTTATTCCCAACTCAAGGATGGAAAGCGGAATATTGGTGGTCAATATAAGAGGTTTAAAGATGTTCTTAAGGCTAATCTAAAAAAATGCAATATAAACATCAAAAACTGGGAAGCTCTGGCCCATGAACGATCTAACTGGAGGTTGGCCTTTCACAAAGGTTCTATGGACTTTGAAGAAGCCCGAGTGCAAGGTGAAAGGGAGAAACGTGCTAAGCGAAAAGCACGTCAAATATAGCTATATTTTGGATCAGATGAAGTTTCTGGACATCTTCCAGATGTGTTGGACTACAACTCCCATCACCTTCTTGATACCCTAATTCAGGAGGGTATTCCACAGCTGTAAGACTACAGCAATAAAGGCCCTGCCTCCAGTTGTGTGAATGTTTACCTCATGTCGCTAGGGCTCATGAAGCAGTGCCCTTGTTGAGAATCTTAACTGATTTCCCAGCATTCTGGCTCATGCGGAGAGCATCCATGGGTAGAAGAAGGCTCTCCTCTTCAGGCAGTCACCTTCCATGAGTAGAGGGAGATGGACACATTGACAGAGAGGGGCAGGGTTGGGTTGGAGCATTCCCTCTCATCACAGGTTTGTGGTAGAGAACACCTGACTAGGGCTCAACACGTCAGGAGATTTAACTCCTTCTACTTGGTTTGTGAAATTGTATCTTGGTAGCTCCTTCTTAAACACAGGAGCAAAGGGCTTGGCAGAAGGTGTGCTTTCAACAATGCAGATGAGATCTCACCTATCTAACAAGTCTGATTTGGCAAAGTTTATCTTAAAATGTAAAGGAACTGAGGTCTTGCAAGGGATTGGCTTTGGCTGAGCAGGTCTGGCTTGGCAAGGATGATTACAATTAGCTTCCGTGCCTTTTAACACTACGTTGCTGTTTTCAGTCTAAAAAGCACAACTAATTGGTTATTATGACATTGTTTAGTCCACAATGAAGATCTAATTGAACAAAGGTAAAGTCCAGAGTCCACACTTCAGGATCATACTTAAAATTTAGGATCCTCAGTTGACAGTGGCCAAGTTAGGTAGGTCTGACTGAGGTCAGCATGTGCTTTGAGAACTAGAGGTTTAATGCAATCGGACTCACCGAGTGCCATGCTGGGGAGGGGAGGGTCCCTGGCTTTTAAGGAGTCCATCATCAGGTAGGCAATGCTGACAGGAAAGGCAGTAGCATGGACTGGCCTGAAGCCCAGTGTGGGACTCTGGGCAGTATTACGCCTTGATTGATGTCAACTCTTTGGCAGGTACAGATGGGGATCTCTTGCATACATTAACCATTACCTGCCACATTGCTTCCAGTTCGCTAATTGACTGGCATCTTCATCTTACTGTAAATTCAGTACAGCCCAGTCATGACACAATGAAAACCAAACTAAGACTTTCCCAGATATTAAAAACACAAGCCAAGTTAAGAAAGGGAGATCCTGTAATTCTTTTTTCTTTCTCGCTCTCTCTCTTGGCCTTCTATGCTTGGTTGCTGAGTCAACTTGGAAGGAGGTTGGTCTGGCAAGAAGAATCCCACTTGTGTGGATGTCATGCTGAGGAGGTTTTGTTTTGCTGCCTTTGAGGAGGGAAAAAAATGGAAGAGAAAAAAAAAATCTCAGGTGCCTACTGAAATATGTATTGCCCAACACGTTTCGGCATATACCTTTGTCAGGGGCAAAAAAATTTCAAGTGCTGCTCGAAACGGAATGCTTCAGCTATCTCGTGAGTTTTGGCCCTAGCATTAAGCAGAGTGAAATAGTTGCCCCAGGTGGCAGGTGCTGGGAGGTGGCAGGAAGGTGGTAGACAAGAGAGCTGTGGGCCATTCAGCCTGCCCTGCGCCTCCTAGGCAAGTCTGCTGCCTTCAGGTGCAGTGGAGGATGCTGTCCTGTCCCATCCACAGTATTGATTGAAGTAAGATTCAACTGCAAGCCCAGTTGGCTTTTGTACATGGAATGGGGCGGGGGGGACACAATCTTGTTCTTCACTTCCTGCAGCAAAATGTCTTGGGCCTGCCCTGCCCTAGGTTCTGAAGTTTCCTGAAGCATTTTGGAATTCAGTAATAAATCCCTGTCAGGAAAAGATAGCTACTTAGGAAGGTAGAAGGAGAAGAGCAGGCCAGGATCCAGGATGTTGTGGGCCTCAGACAATGGATCTTCAGTGGGCCCTCATCATATAAGTGCCTCCCTGATTGCTAGCATGGGATCTGCAAGGTGCAACCGAGTCTCTGTCAAGGATTGTCCTTTATTACCAAAGCCCTCTGCCTGAATTCTTCAAAGGCTGGCAACAGTTGACCTTAGGGTGGCCACTTACACATTGCAAAAGAAAAGAGAGGAAATGCATCGCCCAAAAGAGGCCACTGATTTGCATAAAATTTGGATATGCTAATTTATACATATATAAGTGCACATTGAGAAATAATTACCCTACAATGAATATAAATACAGTACATCTCACTGTAGTGAAGAAGACTGTGACCAGGTGATCAGCTTGTCTGCCTGCTCAGTCTGTTGTCCAGGTGTTAACTGTTGATGGGTAGCTTCAGGGCCCTCGAGTTCTCTCCCTCCTTATGGTTCTTTGACTTTAAACTGGACAGCCCTTCAACTCCTCTGTAAATTGCACACATGGCCACCCTAGGGGAGAAGCCAGCTTTGAATAGTGAGGAGCTTCTTCAGAATGACCAGTCCCCAAATTTTGTTTCACAGGTCACAAATTAACTCACCATAAGGTAAATTGCCATTTAGTCTGTACTCGATCACTGTAGCTATGTTGGAAGTTTTGGCCTAGGCATATAGACTAAGGAGGGGGGTCTCCAACCTTTTTGAGTTGGTGGGTGCATTTGGAATTTGGACAGTCCCTAGGACTAAGAGCCAGTGTGGTGTAGTGGTGAGAGTGTTGGACTGGGACTTGGGAGATCCCAGTTCTAGTCTCCACTCGGCCATGAAGCTCACTGGGTGACTTTGGGCCAATCACAGACTCTCAGCCTAACCTACCTCACAGGGTTGTTGTGAGGATAAAATGGAGAGGAGGAGGATTATGTAAGCAGCCTTGAGTTCCTTGCAGGAAAATAGGCAGGATATAAATATAATGAATGAATGAATGAATAAATGAGTTACTTTGGGGGCCTGGTATTGTCACCCATAATGATTCTGTGGAGAAGTCTGTCCCTTCTGAGGCTTCTAGCTTGTTTGACACTATGTCATTTTTGAAGTACAGGGCAACGCCACTCTCAGAGCACCCTTCCCTGTCCTTCCTATAGAGTTTGTATCCAGAGATGACCATATCCCACCGGTTCTCTTCCTTCAGCGAAGGATGGTATATTTGATTTTAAACATTTCTACCCCATCTCTCCACATTGCCCAAAAGCAGCTTACAACCCCCCTCAACATAATAAAATCTGTTATATTAAAAACAATCAGTAACAAAATCAACCATTAAGTCAGCAGCAACCCAAATCCAGCTTCTAACAGCAAGAGGCACCATTTGATGGCTTTTAATTAGAGCTATCAAGTGATTCAAGTATTTTAGCTGATTAATCGTCTGTCCTTTAATCAGTTAAATATAAATTAATTCACATATTAGCAATATTGGTGCTTTTTTGGCATACCGAAGGAAATTTAAGATAACTTGCTAATTAATATCCAAAAGATACCACTAATTGTTAGAAGAAAGGGCCATCTATAATATTTTCTTTTTAAAATTTCCAATACAGTAACATATCAGAACCAAAATACCTCCAAAAATAAGCAAGTGTGCCTTCAACTTGCAGTCCCGTTGATTAAAATGTATTCACTGATTAATAAACTAAGGGGGCAATCCTTTGCATGTTTAGATGGAAAAAAAGTCCCACAGCTCCCAGCATGCCCCAGCCAGCATGGCTGACTGGGGCATGCTGGGAATTATGGGATGTTTTCCCCATCTAAACATGCATAGGATTGCGCCCTAAAGTGTTTTTTTGTTTTATCAACAGATTAAGCATGGATCCCTATATGTAACAACAGAGATTCCAAAAGATAGCTAAAAGTAAGACTTCCTAAGCTTCCTAAATCTTAACAGGGAAGCTAAAGGTGAGGAGGAGGAGCAGTAGATGCCACGGCCTACTTGCTCACCGGCTCTCAGCCTGTCAAACAAGCAAATGGTAACAATGGTGAGAAAGAGGAGGTTGAGGAGCAATTGCAGCTGGTGACCATGGTGGTGAGAAGGTAGACTCACTGAGGGCAGGGGCTCATTGAGGTGTCTTACCCAAGGGCCCTCAAAAACCTGGAGCCGGCACTGTATGTGGAGGCAATTTGGTTATGCTACCTCATATATGCACCTCGCCACATGGTGGAAAGTACCTCAGACAGAGAAGATATTTATTTATTTATTTTATTTTATTTAATACATTTTTATACCGCCCAATAGCCGAAGCTCTCTGGGCGGTTTACAACAGTTAAAATCATAAAATACAGTATAAAATTTAAAACCACAGATTAAAAACAAACAGCAGAGCTAGCAGCAGCAGTTACAATAATGGAATTAAAAACAATTACAAGATTAAAATGATTAAAATGATTAAGATGATTAAGATGATTAAAATGCCTGGGAGAACAGAAAGGTCTTCACCTGGCGCCGGAAAGAATACAAAGTAGGCGCCATGCGAACCTCTTTGGGGAGCTCATTCCATAACCGGGGTGCCACAGCAGAAAAGGCCCTCCTCCTGGTAGCCACCTGCCTCAGTTCCTTTGGCAGGGGCTCTTGGAGAAGGACCGCTGATGCAGATCTTAGTGTCTGGGCAGGTACATACGGGAGGAGACGATCCTTCAGATACCCTGGCTCCAAGCCGTTTAGGGCTTTAAATGTTAGCACCAGCACTTTGAATTGGGCCCAGAAACAGACTGGCAGCCAGTGCAGATGAGAAAGCACTGGCATAATATGTTCTCGTCAGCCAGTCCCCGTTAACAATCTCGCTGCCCTATTTTGGACCAGCTGAAGTTTCTGGACCGTTTTCAAAGGCAGCCCCACATATAAGGCATTGCAGCCAGTCATCCAAACGAGAGGTTACCAGGGCATGGATAACTGTAGCCAGGGCCGGCGCTACCGCTAGGCAGACCCAGGCGGCTGCCTAGGGCACGTGGCGGAAGAGGGCGCAGAGTTTCTGCGCCCCTTCCTCGCCTCCGGCGCGCTCCTGCCCTGCCTGCCGCCTCCGCCGCGCCTCCCCGCCCGCTTGCCGGCCGCCGCACCTCCCCCCCCACGCGCGCACGCGCCCGCCCGGCCGGCAACCACCTACCTACCTTCCCGTCGTAAAGCGCGGGGGTCCCATCGCGGAGGAGGAGGAGGTGGCGGCAGCAGCAGCAGCAGCCAGCAGCCAGCAGCCAGCAGCGGGGGCGGGGGGAAGGTAGGTGGTGGTGGCGGCGGCGGCGGCGCGGGGGGGGGTTGCAGAGCAGGGCTGCTTTGCTCCGGAGGCCCCCCCACGGCACGAGGGGGGGCGCTAAATATAATTTGGCCTAGGGCGCCAAACAGCCCTGCACCGTTCCTGACTGTAGCTAGGCTATCTCTGTCCAGATAAGGACGTAGTTGGTATATCAGCCTAAGCTGATAAAAGGTGCTCCGTGCCACCGAGTTCACCTGTGCCTCGAGTGACAGTTGTGGATCCAAGAGCACCACAACTCTTGGTGCTCTTGGAGATAAGCCAAAGATGCTTGCTAAGCTTCTCCAAGGGCTCATCACTTTCCCATCTACTATGAAAACTGATCTCCCAACTCTGCCTTTGCTCTGCTCAGCTTCAGTTTCATGATCACATAACTCCCCCAGACCTGCTTGTTCAGGAAAGCCCTTTCTGAACTACACTAGCCTATTCCTCACCTGAACCTCTTCTCCACCTCATCCCTGCTCTTTTCCTGATTAGTCCATCTAATGTTACTCATAAGCCCTCTGGAGCAAGCACAATGCCACTTCTATGTTCTGTGCATTGCCTAGTATAATAGAATTAAATCATTGGCAAACAATAGCTGTGTCCTAAATATTTTGTGTTTGAATATCACATGAGATTCATGCTGCATGGACATGGGTCTCTCCATACTTTGTGTTTGGAAGTGGGCACTTTTATGGATGAATAAGAGAGGGCGTCATCCTTATCAATTATTGTTTTGCTATTCTCCCCACCTTTTTTTTTTTTTGGCCTGAATGTCAATGATTGCTATTATTCCTCTTTCCTTTCAACTGCGACCATGCATATTTATGGACATGCAATTCTTCTTATTGCCATTGATGAAGGAAGTTCAAGGTCTCCTGAGTGTAGGCTTCTTTTGATTGAAATGCTGTGCCAAGAAAGGGACCGTTGGTTTTCAGCTGTGTTTGCCTTGGATTAGGCATTTTCTTCCCCCTCCCCTCTTCCCCCCCTCCCACATCTCTTGTGTGGGAGGCAATGCAAGATTCTCAACTAGAGATACAATGACTGGGTTTGCATGATCACCTCAGCCATAGTGGTCATTATTGAAGCCACAGTGGGTTGTGGTAAGTGTGGGTAGCCTTTTTGAATATTCAGCCCACAGCAGGGGGTTGCCATGGTTTATTGTGTCATCTGAACCTAGGCAGCAGGGTTTGTCTGAGGGTTAAACAACCCTCAAATAACCTAACCCATGGTCTGTGTAGGGTTATTAACCTTAAATGAGAGGTCAACAAGTCAAGGCCCCTAGGTTGAAGCTGGCTTGCTGGTGGGTACCCTCTGGCTTTCCAGTTGCCTACTTAGGAGGAAAAGCAGGGTATAGAGGGCCTGACAGGGACTGTCAAGATAAGGATGGACACAGGAAACTGCCTCTTACCAGGTTAGACTATTTGTCCATCTAGTGAGTCCATTATTGTCTACTCAGACTGACAGCAGTGGCTCGTCAGGATCTCAGGCAGAGAAAGGTCATTCCTGTCACCTGCTACCTGATCCTCAGTGGAGGCTGGTGGCGCCAATTTCAGTGGGGCGGTTTATCCACTCTGGGTTGTAGTCTGAACTTTTAAGGAGCTATCCATGGCGCTGAACACAATGCACTGCTGATCCTTTTAACTGGAAATACCAAGGACTGAACCAGGGATTTTCTGTATGCAAAGCTTAGCTATGGACCTTCCCCTAAAAGTGGATGAAGTGGGAGCTAGGTCTTTGCCTCTACAGCCTTTACTCCATTCTCAAATCTGACAAGGAACTGTTGAAATAGTGATGGCAGGCAATGACACCAAGAGAAAGTTTCACCAAAGGGTTAATTTGTTCTTAGAGCATTAGAGATGTATAGCAGGGGTCACCCAGGGTGCAGAGCTAATCATCTCCCCTAGATACATGCAGAGAATACTGCCCACCAACAAGGCAGAGCCAAATAAGTTTTTGCTACTTTAACCAGGGCTTCTTTTTGTACAGAAAAAGTCCAGTTCTTGTGTCAGTGTTTGCCTGAGCCTTCAGCAACCAAGTAAAGTTTGCTTTGCCAAGCCTTCACTTCGTGGACTCAGTCAGTTGGTTCAGACATCATGGCAGCAATTCTTGGGTTGTTGCTGTGGATGAATGCCACGTGTGAGCCATGTTCACTTTCAATTAGCAACTGAGGAATGCCCGATTCCGGGGTTGTTTCATGACATTCAAACCTGGAAAATCTGGGTTGTTTTGGGGTTAAACAGCACAGAGTTAACCCAAAAACAAACCATAAGTAATTGTTGGATTAACTTTGGGTTGTTTAGTCATAAACAACCCAGAGTTTCCAGGTTCAGATGTCATGAAACAACCCAGGAACTGTGACGTGCGAACCATTTATTTATTTATTTATTTATTTATTTCTTATATTTATTAATCGCCCATCTGGCCGGCCACCCGGCCACCCTGGGCGATGTACAATTAAAATACGATAAAACAATACAATAAAATATAATAATAATTAAAACAATATAAAAAGTTCTTTTAAAAACCTAACCCACCCCATATTCCCGCCTGAACAGCCATGTTTTTAATGCACGGCGGAAGCTCATCACGGAGGGGGCATGGCGAAGGTCACTAGGGAGGAAGTTCCATAATGTGAGGGCCGTCACAGAGAAGGCCCTCTTCCTAGTCCCCACCAGCCTGGCTGCTCTGGCTGATGGGATAAGGAGAAGGCCGTCCGTGGCAGACCTTGTTGAGCGGCCTACTTGATGTTGCTGGAGGCGCTCCTTGAGATAAACTGGGCCGGAGCCGTGTAGGGTTTTAAAGGTCAAAACCAACACCTTGAATTTGGCTCGGCAAGCAACTGGTAGCCAGTGCAACTCATTAAGCACTGGTGTGATATGATCACGCCGGCGGCAGCCCTTAATCAGGCAAGCCGCCGCGTTCTGTACCAGCTGAAGCTTCCGAACCGTCTTCAAGGGTAACCCCACGAGAACAGCCTCCTGTAAAGGATAGGATATAGAGGATATAGCACAGCAAGAAAATTTTTTTCTCCTTGGAGGCTTCCCATTTTTGAATTTTCTCTCCTTTTGGAGGTTATTTTGTACTCGTATCAACCAAGACCCATTAAAAGAGTTTCAGACTCGTTCATGAGATGTTTAGTGCAACAATGAAACCATCTCTGTGACTAATTATTTTATGTTTTGAAGAAGATAATGAATTGTGGAATATTTGTTCTGAAGAAGATAGTGAAACAAGCTGGTAACCGGTACTCTTGTCAAGTTATTTATATTTCTTCCAGCCTTCTAGTATATTGTATTATCCCATACATTTGTATTATTGGCAATTTTCTAAACTGTTTTATATTTAGACATTGCACACGTTTGTATTCACTATTGTTACCTCTTGCAATTGTACATTTCTGTGGAAATTGTGATTTAGTATTCTCATTTCTGTATAAAGTTTCCCACTGTTTATATATATTATTATTTTGGGGTTCCTGTGCTTTGTGCATTTCTCATGATCTGTATTTTCTGGAGCCCTCTCCTCTTGCTTTTTATTAGTATGCTGATGACACCCAACTCTGTTTGTCTTTGTCATCTGAGTCAGGTGAGGCTTTGTGGGTGCTGAACCGTTGGGCTAGTTTGCACGTCACAATAAGCTACTCTGAAAATAAGATATGGTGGGTTGGTTGTTCTCTCTCTAATCCACATTACTCTCGACAGACGATCATGCACTCTGCAGCTTGCTGTGGCTTATTTCTCCCTTAATCTTCCTGCACGCTCCCGGCATGTATGGCATGGTCCTCTGTGGCACAACCCCAGCAGCCTACTCCGCTAGTCTGCTAATGAGTGCAAATCTCCCCAACGGTTGCCCCCCCCAAAGTTAAATTTGCATGAATATCCCCCAAGTTTTTTGTTTGTTTTTAAAGGGAGGCAATGAAGTGGAGGAGTAAATTGACTAGTGTCATTTCCAGGGCTGTTGAAGAGTCCTTGGTTTCGAGTCACGAGTCGAGTCACGAGTCTTTGGACCCGAGTCTCAAGTCCAAGTCCGAGTCCTTGGTCCAAAATGGTGACTCACGAGTCACGAGTCATGAGTCACTCCCAAAGCTGACTCCACGAGTCCCTATTAAAATCAATGGGGTTTTCCCCAACAAAATAAGGCTACTTCAGATGTGTGGCTTAAATAAATTCTAGGCACAAGTGTGCCTTTTTATTTCAAAACTCTGCAACTGATTTTGGCAAGAACAGACCAGGCAGGCAGAAAAACCCAAAATAACCAGGCAGGCAGAGGAGGCAGGGAACCCCAAAGCAGGCAGGCAGAGGCCTTTGTCTTGGACAATTCAAACTGTGGAACTGGTTAAGAAGAGACCAGGCAGGCAGAGGAGGCTGGGAAGCCCAAACAGGCAGGCAGAGGCAGCCAAACCCAAAATGTCTGAAAGGTTGCATTTTAGGAAAATGATTTTAAAAAATAAACTTGCTGTACTTCCTAAAACCTATCCATGTTGCATTTGAGGAATTTTGGAACACGAGTCCTTGGTCTCGAGTCCCGAGTCGAGTCTCGAGTCCCATTAAAAATATTGGGACTCGAGTCTGACTCGAGTCAGAGGGGGGACTCAATCCGACTCATGAGTCGAATCCTGGAGTCCGAGTCCCCATCCCTGGTCATTTCAAGATGTAACAGAGAGGGGATATCATTAGCAAGATCACGAAGAGCGACCGGGTTTTTTTGCTGCTCTTGCCAGGAGGCTCTGTAGCCCTTTCTGACAAGCCACACACAAGTCATCGTGCCGGGTTCGCATGTCTCAACAAGCTACTCTGAAAACAAGCCACCTTGAACAACCCAACAACTAGCCGTGGGTTCTCTGCATGGCTTGTGCATACTTAACAAACCACGCTAAGGAAACTGCACTGGGTTTGGATGTCATGACAAGCCATCCTGGAGTAAACAAGGCTGACAGCCCACCATGAGTTGTCATGTCATGCGAACCAGGTCGTTGTCTGGATGTAGTAATGGGTGGGATAATAAACTGAAGCAGAATCCTGTCTCGTGGGCTAAGAAAATGTCCAGGTTCTGAGCAAAGAACAGGAAAACCCTTCTACATATGCATCGTTGCATAATCTATTCCGCTTCAGATTCCCACCATGCTAGCAACTGCATCTGTCTCTGGATGGTAAACATGGCATGGTGCGGATTGCTTGAGCAGTTATGCTTTGCCTTGTCCACACATCAAAGCCACAGAAATGATTCAGATGGAAATATTTCCCCAAGCAAGTGCCCATACCCTTTGGAGCCACAAAAGAGGGGAGAATTAATCCTCCATATCTACTCAGTTCTTGGCTTACCTTCCTAAACCTGCTTGGAATAAGGCATTTGTGCCAAGAGTGGTGCCGAGTCCATTAAGAACTGGAGTGGGCCCAAGAAAGAATCTGATGTACTCCATCCAATAGATAATTTTATTAGAGGAAATGTAATTTTGTCTTCTGACCTCTTCGCCTGTTGCCTCTGTTGTTTTAGAACATATCTTCCTTTCTCTGATTTCATTATTTTGTATCATGCAAGCCACACATACTGGATATCATATTTCTTCTCGTGAAATGCCCATCACATTAAGATGATAAGCAGAGTGAAGGGAGGGCCCTGATATTGCAGGAGGTGTAATAACAGTGTCTGGGGCATAGGTGAGTCTCTGGCAGGTCTCCCGCTGGGCCTCTCCAACTGTACTAAAGCCTCTTTAGCCAACAGAATCCAATGGAAGCGACTGAGAATCCAGGTGAGGCAGTGGGTGTTCTGAACCAGTGCTTGGGCATGGTAATGGACTGGATAAGGGCCAATAAACTGAGACTCAATCAGGGATGGGGACTCGGACTCCAGGACTCGACTCGTGAGTCGGACTGAGTCCCCCCTCTGACTCGAGTCGCACTCGAGTCCCAATATTTTTAATGGGACTCGAGACTCGACTCGGGACTCGAGACCAAGGACTCGTCAACATCCCTGCTTGATGCCACCTGCAGGTGCTGTCTGGATCTAGTTGCAGTAACAATCCAAGTTTATTTTTTAAAATCATTTTCCTAATGCAACCTTTCAGACATTTTGGGTTTGGCTGCCTCTGCCTGCCTGTTTGGGGTTTCCCGCCTCCTCTGCCTGCCTGGTCTCTTCCTAACCAGTGCAGTTCCACAGTTTGAATTGTCCAAGACAAATGCCTCTGCCTGCCTGCTTTGGGGTTCCCTGCCTCCTCTACCTGCCTGGTTATTTTGGGTTTGTCTGCCTGGTCTGTTCTTGCCAAAATCAGTGGCAGAGTTTTGAGATAAAAAGGCACACTTGTGCCTAGAATTTATTTAAGCCACACATCTGAAGTAGCCTTATTTTGTTGGGAAAAGAATCCATTGATTTTAATAGGGACTCATGGAGTCAGCTTTGGGAGTGACTCGTGACTCGTGAGTCACCATTTTGGACCAAGGACTTGGACTCGGACTCGAGACTCGGGTCCAAAGACTCGTGACTCGACTCGTGACTCGAGACCAAGGACTCTCCAATATCCCTGGACTCAATCCAGGCAAGTTTGAGGTACTGTTAGTGGGTGGTTTGTCTGCCTGGTGAAGTGATGTTAAACCTTTTCTAGAGGGGATTGCACTCTTCCTAAAGATTCAGGTTCGTAGTTTGGGGGTGCTCTTGGATCCAGCATTGTCACTAGAGGCACAGGTGGACTCAGTGGCACAGAGCACCTTTTATCAGCTTAGGCTGATATACCAACTACATCCTTATCTGGACAGGAATACCCTAGCTACAGTTATCCATGCTCTGGTAACCTCTCTGCTAGATTGCTGCAATGTGTTATATGTGGGGCTGCCTTTGAAAGTGGTCCAGAAACTTCAGCTGGTGCAAAATAGGGCAGTGAGATTATTAACGGGGACTGGGCAATGTGATCATATTATGCCAGTAATTTTCCTTTTGCTCTGGCTGCCAGTCCATTTCTGGGCCCAATTCAAAATGCTGGTATTAACTTTCAAAGCCCTAAATGGCTTGGGGCCAGGTTACCTAAAGGATCATCTCCTCCCATATATAGCTGCCCAGATCCTAAGATTGTCTTCAGTGGTTCTTCTCTGGATGCCTACATTGTGCTCTTTTCAGCGCCAGGCGAAGAAGTTCTTATTTTCCCAGGCATTTTAGTCTTTTAGTTTCTGTTGTTTTAAATCTGTTACTGTATTTTAAATCTATGCACTGCTGCTAGGTTTTATTTTTGCTTTTTTATTTTATACTGTAGTTTTAAACTTTTATATTGTATTTTATCATGTTGTATTTTATGGTTTTAATTGTTGTGAAGTGCCCAGAGAGCTTCGGCTATGGGGCGGTATAGAAATGTAATAAATAAAGAAATAAAAACTGAGCCACCCTCCAGCTCCACCACTTCACAGAGGGAAGAATTGGCTTCCCTCTTTCTCTGTCCCTCTTATGCTCAGCCCAGGTTGTGGCAGCATTCTCTCAGTCATGTGTTTTTGTTATGTTGAGACTAGACTACAGTAATGGACTCTACAGGGGCAGCCTCAGATGACTATATAGCAGCCTCTTCTGGTTCAGAAAGGCAGTGTTTTGCCCCTGGATGGAGGTAAGATCATACCAGTGCCCCAGTTAGAACCTGTGCTGGCTCTTCATTCCAGTCTATGAACCCAAGGTACCATTTTTTGTCTGTCAGTGAGTCTTGCCATCCATTAACACCTCATACATTGTCATAAATCAGGGTTAAGATGTGGGCCCTCAACAATGTAAACAGAAAAAGAGAACTGAGCTTCAGGCTGGTCCTCAGTTGGGTTATTATTGCAGAATACAAAGCATGAAAGGCCCAACATGCTTTGATTAAAAACTTCCTCAGGGGAAATTTAGTCCAACATTCTTTTTCTTCAGAGAGAACTCTCTTGGGATCCTTTCTCTGAAAGGATTGCTTCCCTAATGGTAGATGGTTCAATTTCTCCAGGATTCCCTTCCTACAGTTTGTTTTTGGTTACCTACCAGAGCTGAATGTTAGTTGACTTTGTTTGTATGATTTGATTTTGTGATTTAATTGTATTTTTACTGTATGGTTTTAGTATCTGGAAGCTGCCCTGATTTTTTGTTAAGACAAACAAGCAAACAACAAAAGTGGGCTATCATTATTTTAAATAATAAATAAAACATCTGGACGTTACGTACCAGAGAGACAGCTTCCTCTCTTATACACCATTGAAGTTTTAAAGATCAACAGAGAGCACCCTCTTGATGGCCAAATCGGATGGGAGGCTGTGATTTGGATGTCCCTTTGTAATTTTCCTTCTTCTAAAAGAAGCCGCAAGACTTCCCCACCCCATTTGGATGAGGGCCCCAGTGTCAGAGAAGGGGAGGTCTAACCCATTCCCCGCTCACTCCAATTCACGTATGCAAATCACCTTTTCTAAGCTGCTTTTAGTCTCAGATGGGAAAAACAAGGCACCCATATTACGCCTATTATTATTATTATTATTATTATTATTATTATCATCATCATCATCATCATCATCATCATCATCATCATCATCATTTAGACAACTTTCTAAAGAAAGACTTACAGCAAAATTAAAACACACAAAAATGTAAAACATTTTAAAACAGCTAAAAGCAATTATCAGTGAAATACCACCCCTATGAACTCAAGGTTCAGAGTTCCTCCTGTTGCAGCTAATAGCAGCTCTGACGGCAGAGGGCACAATTTGAATTGGGGCCATGCCCATGGCATAGGGCAGTGTTCTCCAACCTTGGGTCCCCAGATGTTTTTGGCCTACAACTCCCAGCATGACCCAGCCAGCATAGCTGGCTGGGGCATGCTGGGAGTTGTAGGCCAAAAACATCTGGGGACCCAAGGTTGGAGAAAACTGGCATAGGGGGAAAGTGTTAGATCTTAGTACAGGCCTGTGGCTTATGCTGGCTCAGCTTGTCTGAGTGTGGAAAGCTAAGCCGGGTCAGGCCTGGTTGTTACTTGGATGGGAGACCCCTCCTCTAGTTTCCTGCATTGAGCAGGGGGTTGGACTCGATAGCCTTGTAGGCTCCTTCCAACTCTATGATCTATGAAATCTATGAAATCTATGATCTCCTCCCTGCACTTGGTCATCATGGCTCCAACCCAAATTGGGCACCCCTATGGATATTTTCAGAAGAAGAATATTAGACTGGGCTTTCCGATCCCAAACCTCCCATCTAACATCTAGTCCAACATTGAGGGTGCTTCTAGATGAGGCTTTTATCATGCAATTGCCCTCCTTCCTTCATAGAATTTTACAGGGGTCCACACAACATTGTCTTCCATTTGTAACCCTCCTATGTTTTGCCACTGCTCCTTCTGTCTTTTTTTCTTACCACGTGCGCAACATCAGTTAGGGAGGAAAAGGTGGAATGGATGCTTAATGCCTTTTGATTTGCAGTGCTAGGAGCACCTCTGCCTGGAAGCACCCCATGCGTGCCACATTTTACACACCCAGCGCATGCTAAGAGGTGTCCTTGGTGGCTGCCACTCAGTTGTGGAACTTTTTTGCAAGTATTCAACCCAAATCCAAGCCAGTATATTTTCCAGATGTGTTGGAAGGAAGAGCCTCTTGTTTGAGCTGGCTTTGAACAGGAGGCATAGGATGACATTCATCTGACTTTATATATTATTTTATTTTGCTCATCTTTTTGCATTATGTGTTAAATTGTTAATACCAATCCAGAACCCTAAGTGGTGGTGGTACATGTAGGGCAGCCTTCCCCAACCTGATGCCCTCCAGATGTTCTGGACTGCGACTCCCAGGATTCCAGACCATTGGGCTGATGGGAGTTGAAGTCTACAATATCTGCAGGGCACCAGGTTGGGGAAGCCTGATGTAGGGGGAGTGGAATGCACCACTCCTGGTGACTGCTGGACAGTGATTGAGAAGGGCGGGGAGTCTCCGCCATCCACAGAAGTGGTGACACCATTGCTTGACAGCAGTGGAGGCAGGATGTGGATTACAGACCAGTGACAACATCATCCAGTGTTGCTAGCTGATGTCCAGGCATAGCAACCGTGCTGTGCCACTCCTGCCTGTCTTCTGCGACTGCCAAGAAACACCATCTGGGGTCCCTTCTCCATCTCCACTCAGTAGCAGTAGTTGAGTGGGATATTAAGGCATCACTCAACACACCACCACTGGCCCTTGGGATGAGTAGGGTTAGATGAAATAAGTCTCAGCTGTTAAGCTAACTCTTTAGGGCAGCATGCAGCTTCCCCCCCCCCCTTTAAATGATTTTGATCTATACGGTATAAGTATACTACGCCAGACTTGCAGGATTAATTTACCGTAGTTGAAAATGGAAAAAATAGGCTCCATGCCACCCGTTTTCATCCTGTGAATCAAATCTAGGAAAGACGCAAGAGAATACCATTCCAAAGTAGAGAAGCTAATCCACTTATGAGCTTCCCTGTTTTTATTGCGAGAAAGTAAGGGTATCCAAATGTAGATCTTGTGTTTGTTTTGATAGGATTAGGGAAATCTCATCCACCTGTTGGGCAGTGGCTGTTGCCTAGGTGTGCAGCAATCACGTTCCTCCTCCACCCCACTCCCAGTTTGCTGGGAATTGTTATGCTTAGTGCCTGTTCTCAATCCAGTGCCAGCTCCAGGTTTTTGAGGACCCTTGGGCAAGACACCCTCAAGGGGCCCCTTTCCTCAGTGGGTTTAGACAATACAATAACCCACACTCAAGGGTTGAGTGTGGGTTGTCGTTGAACCATGGGTTTTTTGTTGAAATGTAGGTTATGGTGTTGTCTGAACCCAGCTGAATAACCCACCATTCACAACCCAACAAAAAAACATGGGTTCTCTTTATGGGTTGTTCATAGTTAACAAACCATAGCTTGTTAGCGCAGCTGGGTTCAGACAACACGAGAACCCCCCTTGCAACAACAACCAACAGTTCAACAACAGCTCACACTCAACCCATACTCAACCCTTGAGTGTGGGTTATCGTGTTGTCCTCCGAACCCAGTCAATGAGTCTACCTTCTCTCCACCATTATCATCATCATCAGCTGCTGCTGCTCTTCATCCTCTTTCTCATTATTTGCTTGCTTGATAGGCAGAGAGCCAGTGAGCAAGAAGGGAGTGGCATCTCCTTCTCCTCCTCCTCACCACCACCACCATTGTCTGGGCCAGAGTGAGAGGCAGGTGAACAAACAGGTTGCGAAGAGGAGCAGCAATTCCAGGAGTATCTTGTCAGTGGGCCCCTGCTGGGGTGTGGTGGACACTCAGCAGGTGCCTGACCATGCCGATCCTCGACACCAGCCCTGTCTCTCAGTCTTTGATTTCATATCAAGTTAAAGTAGTACAGTTGCACACACACACACACACACACACACACACAATGGAGACCTGAAAAAGAAAATTGCCACTTCAGTTGAATCCGTGGTTGTATTTTGCATCCTTGAATGGAACAGAAAACTGTAGAAATTAATTTCTAAAACCACTTGTCCTTTCTCTAGCTAAATGAAATTAGTGGCAGGGCTGCCAGTGACCATGGGTGTCTCTACTCCTTGCCACCTCTTCTTTTGTCTCTATTCTATGTACTTGCTCTTATGTTTGCCAAGTAAATCCTTAAAGCTAAAATGAAATCTAACCAGCTCCATGGCCTCCAACATTTCCCAGATGAAAATAAGCATACTTCCGTAGTTCTAATATGTATTCTCACGCCAGCCACAACTACCTTGACTGTTATTCATCCATAATTGCACATGGCTAAAAGCTCTTCTCTGCCTGCTGTACATTTAGGCATCCTGATGTTGAATTCTCCCTGGATGACATAATGTTCTCACGTTGTGCATTTCCCCTGCCAGTAGGAGGCAACGGTGTGGAATGGTGGGTGAGGAAATGAAGATGTCTTGCAGGTGCAGCATCAAGGGTAGGCATCATCAGGCACCTGCCAAAGGCCCATTCCCCACCAGGGGACCACTGACTTGCTGCTCCTCTGCATCATTGCAACCTGCTTGTTCACCTGCCTCTTGCTCAGGCCCAGACGATGGTGGTGGAGAGAAGGAAGAGGAACAGTAGATGCTACTGCCTGCTTGCTCACTGGCCTCCAAAACCTGGAGCTGGCATGGATGTCTTGCCACTAGGGACATGTCACCATATGTCAGGCATGGGCAGACTTCAGGCTTGTGGGATCATCTTTGGTTTTTACTAGAACCCTGAGAATTACTAATTTAGCCATGACTAAATTAAGTCCCTTTGATGGATCCAACCCATACACTTAGAATTGAAAAATTCTGAGCCCAGGAACTTGTTTCAGCTACCAGTACTGAACTGAGCTCACAATCCTTCAACACAAACATTCACTCCTGTTTACTCCAAGCTTTTCTCATTTCAGCAACCTAATTTAGGGCAAGGAGGGGAGTCATTTAGTTGCTGTTATTGTTAAACAATTGTGAGTCAGAAATCCTTCCCAATCTACTGCAAATAACCCAGAGATCTACCAGTAGATCCCAATCTACATTCTGCCCACTCCTGCTATATGTTATGGTAGATCAGGGAAGAACTTGACATAGGGATAGCATTTTCAGTGATAGCTCATGTCATTGGTGATATGTAGGTCCATCCTTAGTCTTAGGAGAATGGATGCTGTAAACTGTCACTAGGTGTCACTATTTGTAGCTTGTTTCTTATGCTAGGAGAGCAATGCTGTGTTCTGTCACTAGATGTCGCTGTTCACTGCTTCAGTCTTTTGCCTGTAAGAGCAGATACTGTAATGTAATCACACACACACACACACACACACACTACAAAACAGCACATCTTCTCATCTAGAGAGCATGCACATTTTAAAATCAGAACCAGTGGAGGCTGGTGACTCCAATGTCAGTGGGGCCACATATCCGAACTTGATTTTACTTTGAACTTTTAAGGAGCTATCCATGGTGACAAACCTATTTTGGGGATAGGGTCCAGTACTATGGATAACTCCTTTAAAGTTCAAAATAAAATCCAGACTGGATATGCAGCTCCACTGACATTGGAGTTACCAATCCAGGGCATAATCTACAGAAGAGTATAAAAAGCCATCCAAAGGCCAATGTAGTGTGGTGGTGAGAGTGTTGGACTGGGACTCGAGAGACCCAGGTTCTAGTCCCCCCTCAGCCATGAAGCTCACTGGATGTCTTTGGGCCAGTCACTGACTCTCAGCCTAACCTTCTTCACAGGGCTGTTGTGAAGACAAAATGGAGAGGAGGAGGAGGAGGAGGAGGAGGAGGAGGAGGAGGAGGAGGATTATGTAAGCTGCCTTGGGTTTCTTGCAGGAAAAAAGGCAGGATATCAACATAATACATAAACAAACAAACAAACAAACATGAGTTCTCTTTAGCTAGAAGGCTGTTGATATAGTGCTGCTTGGTAGCAGGGTGACCACTTACTCATCATCAAGAAAGAAGAAGTGCATTACTCAAAAATAGGACATGATGTGTATCTCATTCAAGCTCAGAGATATTTCCAATGATCTGCCATTGAACCAGTGTGGTGTAGTGGTTAGAGTGCTGGACTGGGACTCGGGAGATCCAGGTTCTAGCCCCACTCGGCCATGAAGCTCACTGGATGACTATGGACCAGTCACTGACTCTCAGCCTAACCTACCTCACAGGGTTGCTGTGAGGATGAAACAGGGAGGATGAGGAACATGATTGCTGCCTTTTGCTCCTTGGAGTAAAGGAGGAGGATTATGTAAGCCACTTTGGGTTCCTCACAGGAAAAAAGGCGGGATATAAATATGATAAATAAGTAAATAAATAAGTAATCCTATATCTAACCCAGCCCCGTATCCTTGTTTTTACAGGTGTGACTAGTTTTGTTTTGCTTGGATCTTTCAAAAAAATAATCTGTCAGGCACCTATTTGCCTTGATAGAAGTGTTGGTCCTAGTATGAAGCAGCTCTAGCAGCTTTTCTATGTCAAAGCTGTAAACAATGAGCATAATTTACTACCTAAAAGCACACAAACTGCCTTCATTGTGCACAGCAACATAAATAAGAGGGAATCAATGGCAAGAAGTGAGATCATTTCACAGTATTGCTTCAGCACAGCCGTTTAAACAAATGAAGGCACAATGGAAGATGTCAACCTTTAGCTTTCCAGTGACAGTGTTATACTGATAAGTGGAGGATAATAAAACAAGTAGGTAATAGGTTTGTTTTCAAGGATTAGTTCTAAATAGAGTAAGAACCTTCTGAAGCACACTGAGGAGCTTGCATAATTATCTGTTTTCGAATATTAGACTTGCTAATAAAATTTGTGAAGGGGGCAGTTATGGGTTGAATATTGTGATTTTGTCTCTTCCACGTGCAGATCTGAAAAGGCTGGCATCCATTCTGAAATTTACCATGTTTCTGATGAATTCATTTACAGGTCACACTTATCTGAGTGCACATTACATAGTCCTGCAATATTTGAGATTGTTTTTCAGCATCTGTGCCAGCTCCAGATTTTGGGGACCCCTTGGGCAAGACATCCTCAATGTCCCCCCTCCCTCAGTGCCTCTACCTTCTCACCACCACTGTCATCAGCTGCAATTGCTTCTCCTCCTCTTTCTCCCCATTGCTACCACCCGGGCAGTGCTAGGTACAGAAAAGATTTGGGGCTCAGGCCCACAGGACACACACACACACACACACACACACACACACACAAAGATGCACTAATTTGCATATGCTAATTTACATATGAACTAAAGTGTGTGTGTGTCTGTGTCTTTAAAGGACCCTGTCTCCTAAGGACCCCCCCCCCTTTGTAAAAAGGGATGTATGGACAGGGGAGAAGACGGCATTTGAATTCAGAAAAATCAGGCAGAAAGATTCAGGGGTGGGGGGGCAGCAGGAGGTGAAGCACATGTGGGCAAAAAGCCAGCAAATCAAGGGGGGTCAGATGCAACAGAGATCATCAGGTCCCCTGTACCTATGTTTCAGCAAGTGCCCATGGACAGCAGGGTGGGGGGGGGGGCAGATGGCCTCCCAGAGATTCGGGGCTCCAGATGAAAGATTTCATTTGGAAATCTTGGAATCTCATTTGGAAATCTGCTAACACTGCCTCTGGCTACCACTTGTTTGCTTGACAGGCAGAGAGCTAGTGAGTCAGTAGGCAGCAGCATCTACTGCTTCTTTTCCTTCTCACCACCACCATTCTCTGGGCAGAGGTAGAGGCAGGTGAACAAGCAGATTGCAATGGTGAAGAGGAGCAGCAACTCCAGGGGGGCTGTTGTCAGTGGGCCCCTGCTGGGGTGTGAGTCCTTGGCAGGTGCCCAGCCTTGCCTACCCTTGATGCCACCCCTGATCTGTATTCGCATGATGGTGCAACTCTGCGGAGCCTGACTGTTTTCATTACGTGAGCAAAAATGAGGGCTCAGGAAAGCCGGCAAAATCCACATTGCAGGGTTACTGCCAATGAATCGTGGCAGGGCAAAAATATCTGGGATCTTCAATTGAAACAAGCAGCTGAAAATATTGATGGAATGGCTCCATAAATGCAAATGATCAAAAATCAAATTGGTGGTTGGATTATTACCTGCTGCTTGGGTCTGTGAAAGCAAAATGAGAAAAGCTGCTGCCTGCACAGGCTCTGTTGCAAACAGGGAACTTGGCTGGAAGACAAAGCAGTGGAGGGTGGAGGAAGCTGCAGGGCCAAGTAGCAGGCAAAGGAAAGGACACATATTCCACCTCCCCTCTCTGCTACTACTTCCTTGTAAATCACCCCCTTCCAATATTACTACTTTGCAGTGAAGAAGCGGCAGTCACAGCTTGAAAACATAACCTTGCTATACGGTGTGCAGTTCTGGTCTTAGCAAGACGTGTTTCTCACTTCAGTTTCTAATGTTGTAAAACTATGTGCATTGAGATTCCTTTAGTGCACCTAACACTTGGCTCCCATAGGATTTAGTAGTTCTCTTGGGAAAAGCCTTAAATGAACCTAAGGTGGTTGCTACTTAGACTAATGGTTTAAATAAATTGAAAGGGTGAATTGGGATTTTTTTTAACCCCATGGCATATAATATTTGATGGTGGGTATTTATTTATTTATTTATTTATTTCATTTCATTTTTATACCGCCCAATAGCCGAAGCTCTCTGGGTGTCATCTCTTCTCAGAAAAATATTGAATATTCCTGAATCTCTTGCATTAAAAAGAAGGGAGCAGTAGAAAATCTTCAGTGGCTGATTTAAAACCCAACAGCTGATGGGAAATATCTAGTTAATTGGTTTAGGGAAAAGAGGGAGAAAGCAAAATGGGACGCCCCTTCCTTGGTGTGAAGAAACAGGTATCTTTTAGATGTACCTGCAACCGTATTTCTATAATATGCTCCCACACGCCTGGGGAATACAACCCAGGGCACAATTCTATAAAAACAATCCTAAAAAAAAAGCCTACAATTCCCAGCGTTCCTCAGTCAACCTCAGTAGGAGTTGTAGGACTTTTTTGGGGGGGGTCTAAACATGCATCGGATTGTGCCCTGAATGATGCAGCCACATGGGTGGGGCAAATCATGTGGATCTTTGCCATGGGATCAGCATGATTGGTCCCCTCCACACAGGTGTATCCTTCAGAGGAAGCCCACAGCTGTGTGGGAAAAGTGACCCCATACATGGCTCTGGTAACATTTAAAAGGTCCCACAGATGCAACAGACTTGAGTAAGCCAGAACCAACACGAAGAGATCTACCATATGACCCAAATTTAAATTTTAAGTCCTCTGCATCCTATGCTATCTGTGGAGAAAGCCAACCTAAGCCCCCTGCCTGACACACACACACTCACCAAGGAGGGGGGAAGGAGACCCGGGGGGGGGGGAGACAACCAGTCTCCACAGATGCCAAAGGGGACAAACAACATCTACATAGAATCACCCCAGGGGGGAAGGCAGGAAGCATCACCAGGTTTGTCAATGCTCTTGCATATCAGCCCCATCTACATAAGACTTGAATACCTCTCCAGAGCAGATGCTTCGGCACCCCTAAGAAATGGCCACTCAACACCATAGGATGGGACCATTAAGCAAGTGGCTTCAAAGGGACCCCATCCCACGGGGGGGAAGGCGTCACCCCACCTGACCCAAAAGGCCGCCCCTCAGGAGGGTGTCAACCCACCTGATCACGGAGGGAGGGGCTACCTGAAACACCAAGGTATAAAACACCCTGCACAAGGGAACTTGGTTGTTGGACCTGATCAGCAATCTTGCCCCATGCTTGGGGTAAGGGAACGAAGGATCAGCAAGCCCGGGTAGCAGAACCCGGCGCGCTCCAGCTAGCTGGAATCACTGGCCGCTTGGGTTGACCGGACCCCCGGGAAACCAAGCTGAAATCACTCACAAGCCGCTTGGGTAGACCGGGCCTCCGCCGGGAACCCAGCTAGCCGCTTGGGTAGACCGGGCCTCCGCCGGGAACCCAGGCCTGGTCAACCGCAACTAGCAGCGTGCGGTTGACCAGGCCTCTGCCGGGACCCAAGCTGAACTAACTAGCTGAGAGCCTTGAAATCACGTTGTCCTTGAGACTTTTGCTTGCTACTTTGTACCGTACTGATAAGCTGTATTGCTGGCGTGGGTCTGGGTTTGTGAAGGTAATTTTGTAAATAAACTTGTTTTTTAAAAGATACTTTTGTGGCTATAAGTTATCCCTTTGTTCTGGGCTAAGGTGAGGCGCTGGGGACCTCGGAGAAGGCCCGCCCCAGGACTCGCTACCCCCTTAGCATTGAACCCGCGCAGAAGACCAGGTTGTCGGTCTTCCACTCTATCACTGTTCCAATTTAAATTTAAGAATTCATGAGCAACAAGAGCGGCCTGAAATTCATCAGCAGTAGGTGTCTTCTTCTCTGTGAGGTTTGACAAGTATAATGTGTGTAATCTCTCCTTCTCCCCACCTCCTGGTATGTCACAGGGCCTGCCAACTCACCATTATCACAGCCTTGTCTGGCTCCAGATTCCTTCAGCTTGTCCAATTTATCTCCAGACACCAGAGAAACATCAATATTTCAGACTTCGGGACAGATGGACAGTAAAATATAACGCTGGGTGTAATCAGCATCTTGATGGTACCTCAGCTGAAATATCAGCATGGCTACCACCCCATACATTCATTGGAGAGGACCAGGAATCATGGATGGGATACTTTACTATTTTCCTTAGGAGTTCCTCTAACAGGAATGAGCAAGACTAGGTAAGGATTGGCCTATAATAGCCTTTCAGATGCCACAATTGCATTCCCTGCTTTTTGTAATAACTAGCATCAAAGATCTAGGATCAACATGTCTAACGTTGAGATGTTGTTGGCCATCAACCAGTGCAGTCTCAGTGCCATAGATAGGTAAGGCCAGATTGGCAAGGATCCAGGAATCTGATATTGTCCAGAGCCTCAGGTTGATTACCTATCTATCCTAAAACATTATCTTCAGAGATGAGATAATTTTGTTGAACATAAAAAGAGCCCTACTGGATCAGATGAAAGGCCTAGCTAATCCAGGCCTAGCTAATCCAGGCCTAGCTAATCCAGGGGCCAACCCGATGCCTATAGGAAGCCCCCCAAGCAGGACATGAGGCCAATAGCCCTCTACTGCTGTTGTTCCCCTGCAACTGGTATTATTCAGAGGTATGGTGCCTCTGATCCTGGAGGTAGCAGATAGTCATCCTGATTAGTAGCCATCAGTAGCTATATCCTCCACGGGTATGTCTAATCCACTTTTAAAGCTAAATTGGTGTCCATCGCCATATCTTGTGGCAGTGAATTCTATAGTTAAACTATGTGGTGTGTGAAGAAGAATTCAATGTTCATCATCAAATGCTTGTAAAAATCTAGTTTTCAAATGACTGTCTATGTATAACCCCTGTGTATTAAAGAGAACAGAGAACAACAGATGAATATACGGTAAGTGAGAATTGGTTTTATATGGCACTAAGAACACCCATTTTAAGAACAGACCAGGGGTGCACAACCTGTGGTCTGGGGCTTGCATCTGCCCCCCAGCCTTACTGCAGCCCCCCCGCCATGGGTGCCCTAATCCCCACTGCTAGACAACATCGATGAGGAAGAAGGACAACTTGTAGGGTGGCCATGGGTCCTCTTTTACAGAGGGCAGTCCTCTCTTTGAAGGACTGCCAGAGGACTGTCCTCAATTTTGAAGGTGTCCTCTGTTTGAAGGCTGTTCAGTCCCTGTCCCATTTAAAGATAAAGAAGCATCAGAAGGAAGAGCTGGGCCTTGAAGCTGCTCATCAACAGCCCCTGAACAGCCGACTGAGCAGGCATACAGGTCATCTGGTCACAGTCATTCACACTATGGCGAAATATACTGTATTTCTATTTAAATTATAATAATATTGTCTAAATATTATTAGACAATATTACTACTACGCCAGTGTGGCCTAGTGGTGAGAGTGTTGGACTGGAACTCAGGAGATCCAGGTTCTATTCCCCGCTTGGCCATGAAACTCACTGGGTGACTTTGGGCCAGTCACTGACTCTCAGCCTAACCTACCTCACAGGGTTGTTGTGAGGATAAAATGGAGAGGAGGAGGAGGATTATGTAAGCCGCCTTGGGTTCCTTGCAGGGAAAAAGGCAGGGTATAAATATAATAAATAAATAAATAAATTTGCATTGATACATATAAATTGGCATATGCAAATTTTATGCAAATCGGCACCCTCTTTTGTCCTCATTTTAGTCATGCATTTCCTCTTTTTTGGCAATTCATAAGTGACCATCCTAAGAACAGGCTGTAATTCTAGAGGCCATTCTGCTATCCAGCCGTTTCTCCAAATGTGAGAAAAAGTGTAAGAGAAAAGAAACAGCCTAGAAGATTTTGTAACTAACTTTTAACCCAAGCAATTGTTACTTGTATCTTTCTTTTGAAGGAGAGAGAGGTGTTGCATTTTTATAGATATAGATATTGCTTTGAATTGTGGAAAGGTTTATCCCTATGGGCCCCCAGTAGAAGATGGGGGACACAGGACAAGAGAAAGATGGAGAAAGAAGGAGGAAGTTAGTGGAAGGAAAATGTGGTAAAGAAGGTTTTAGAAATAAAGTAAAGAAGGCTCTCCACTCCATCACTGAGAGATCTTCATACAGATCTCTGAGATGTGGGTGTGTGTCTGTTTATGTGCACCCCCTGAAAAAGTATCACATGCAGCCCTCAAAACGGTTTCACACCCCTGATCTAGATTGTGTCACTTGGGAACATCATTGATGCAAAAGAAAAAGAAGAATTAGAGAATCGTGTTTAGATCAAATTAATATGCATTCTAGCCAATGTAGCTTTTACATTTGAATTGCACAAGGCAGAAATGCAAAAACAGATTTCAGCATTGATTGTGAAAATGGCCCTAGGAGGAGAAGCCCTAGAAAACAAAGAAGCAACCCATCTGCCATTATAAGCAATGGACAGAGTACACTGTTTATTTTTTCTGCTTTCAGCTTCAATTTGGCATGCTAAAAATCAATTATTTGGTGTTCTCCTTCTTCTCCCAGAGTGCTTCTCTATTGCTCCTTGTTTTCATTAATCTCAAAGTACTTATCTAGACAGAAGAATTGCATGCTGTTCCTGCGAATGGAGAAATCTAACATCCACGTTTTTGTGTTTTGACTGGCAGAGCCCCATGGAGAGACAGCCAGATTATTTCTGTTATGTCACTGCCGGTGCACCCTTTACTTGTTCAAAGCTAGAGTGGTGAACTGTGAGTGAGGTGTGTGGTTGTGTGTGTGTATGGACTCTGTGTCCATAGAATCCTAATTCAGGAAGGAACCAAAGGGCGTACCAAGTCCAAGCTCCTACACAAAAGGTAGAGATGAGCACTAATTCACTTAGGGTGCAATCCTAGGCATGCTTAGACAGAAAAAAGTCCTACATCTCCCAGCCAATCATGCTGGCTGGGGAATGCTGGGAGTTGTGGCACTTTTTTTTTTGTCTGCACATGCATAGGATTGCACCTTTAGCCTATCACAGATACATGGGAAGCGCGATCCTATCACTGCCAGCCTCGATGCGCATACAACTCTGAACTTGGAGGCTCACATGCATTCAATGCATGACGCGAGGTGTGGCGGTGGCGACCTTCACCACCCCGTGCCTCGCACCCTGCATTTCATCTAGATGAGTGTTCTCCAACCTTGGGTCCCCAGATGTTTTTTGGCCTACAACTCCCAGCATGCCCCAGCCAGCACAGCTGGCTGGGGCATGCTGGGAGTTGTAGGCCAAAAAACATCTGGGGACCCAAGGTTGGAGAACACTCACCTGGACGGCTGTTTTCAGCCCTCTAGATGAAGCTCTTTGGAGGGGGAGGGAAGGCGGCTGGGGCACCATTTGGATACTGCCGTGAGCCATCGCCCCCAGCCCCCTCCACTCCTCACCCCCCAGCATGCCCCTTTTCCTCCTCTCCAGGGCCAATTTGCGACCTCAGAGAGGCAGCCGGTGTGGTTCTTTCCATGCCAGCTGAGAGGGGGGTGGGACGGGAGCTCCACATTCAGTAGTCCCAGGGCAGCTCCGAGCTCCACAGGACCTCGGAGCTGGGACTCCGAGTAATCCTATGCCCCCGCCCCCCAGGCAAGGTCGGAGGGCTGTAGGAATGCGCCCTCAGAATATTTTATTTAATCCTCCAAGGAATGTGTGAAAAAGTAAGGTTAAAAAAAAAAGGCATCAAGGGGGCTCTCTGGCACACTCTCCATCAAAGTGTGTGCGTGTGTGTAAAGTAAAACAGGCTCATCTTTCCCCCTCTTTTACTATTTCATTTATATGTAAATGATTGGACACAGAATGACAAAATAGTGCTTATTTTCCTCCATGGGCTTTTTCACACACAGTCGCTTTTACATTGTATGCCAGTGATGTGGTGCTTTTGTAATCTGTACAAGTCGGTGCCAGTCCAATACATTTCGTTGCCAGAAGTGGAACCCAAATGCCCCCCCCCATCCCACCTGCTAGGGCATCACCTTAAAAAGTAACAGGGTACCAGTTTGCATGATCTCTGGAGCCCACTGTGACTTAAATAAATAAGCCACAGTGGGTTGTGGCATTTGTCGGCTGCCATTGTGAATATTCAAGCCATGGCAGGCGGTTGCTGCCACTTATCATGATGTATGAGCCCAGGCAGGGTGGCCTTCTACAGCCCATGGGTTCTGGATGGCTTGTTACCCATGACAACAAGCTACCCTGCTGCCCGGGTTTGCACATCAAGATAAGCCGCCCACTTAGGCGTCATACTCTTATGTCATTATAACGTATTACTAGAAACTCTTTAAACTGGATGAAACACACTACCAGGAAAATGTTCTCTGGAAAAAAGAAAAAGGATAGATCTAGAAATAATTGAATGTCACAGTGTGAGCTTAAACTACAGGCATATGACATCAGTCCCGAAAATTCAAGACACTGGAGTCCAGTCCAGACAAAAAATATATCATATGCTGCGGGGTTATTTTTCTAATGAAGACAAGGAGTCAATTTGGGCTTATTTTATTCTAATCGTATCTCCTCTTTATTAAAATTAATCACACCCTTGAGAGCTATGTTCATGATTTAACCAGTGTTCAAATGATGCCCTCTTCAAGGCTGATGCCAGAAAATTCCACTAGAACAATGCTTATATATCTGTAGAGTTTAGGCAATTAAGAACTTTTGTAATTATGCACTCTTTTGTGTCATATGCACAATAGCTAGGGAGAAATTCACTGAGAAAACGTGTCAGGGCCTGGCAGGGTTAGAGGCAATTGCATAGCCCAAACAGGCTAGTGGTCAGGCTCCTGAGGAAGTGAGGCGAATCTGTTTAGCATGTCATCTGTTTCAGAGACAAGTTGCTCAGACTGAGGAGCCAAGCTTTGGAGAGTTCTATAAGGATAGTGGGGCTCCAATTGGCTGCCTAGGTCACCTGATTCCTTCTCGGCTGACTGCAGTTTCCCTTCTCACCACTGTCAGAGGGGGCACTGTGGAGCAGCAAGGCTCAGGCTGGCCAGCCCTTCCATGAGTAAGCTGTCTTGCTGGTGCATAGAGGAAGGTTTTCAGTCTTCTTGCCTGATTCCCTAGTTTGAGGCTGCTGACTCGGGATAAAAACCTAGAGAGCTTGGCCAATAGAGATGATTAGTTAAAACAGCTTATCTCCAATCTAATTGAGAGACATTTGCTGCACATGGTGTTGCCAAGATTCACTGTGGCTCCGCCGAAACGGTGAATGAAATTTGCTGGAACAAATGCAGTGGATTGTAAATCGTGGACATGCATTTAATGCTCTGCTTTTCTTTATTGGAGGGTTTTTTTTTTTTTAAATGTTCTGGATTTTATTCCGGTAGCTGTAAGAAGTGAGGGGTTGTAGTTCAGCAGTAGAGCACATGGCTTTGCCTGTAGAAGAAGGTCCCGGGTTCAATTCCTGGCTTCTTCAGGTAGAAATCCTGCCTGAAGCCCTGGAGAGTCACTGTGTTGACAATGACTGGGTTTGCACAACACTAGCCACTGTGGCTTAACATGTTGTGCGAACCCAGCCAATGTTGGGCTAGCTGGACCAAGGTGTTGGTCCTTGGTCCAGCTTCCTTGGTGTTGACATTTTGTGATGGCTTTATTAGTTAAGTAATAAAACCTTTGATAATGATGTCTATAAAGAATAAATACTGTTGTAAATGGGGTGTTGTTGTTTTTTGTCCATCCTGTTCCTTTACCCACAATGAAGCTATGCTGTCCACAATTCCTTTTAGTGTGTTAGGTTATAGCTTGTGATGAGTCCTGGGGTAGGCAACCTGTTGTCCTCCAGACATTTTGGACTATAGTTCCCATAACCCCTGACCCTGCAGGCTGGGGCTTGTGGTAGTTGTAGTCCAAAACATCTGGAAGGCACTAGGTGTCCTACTTGACCAATATATTGAAGAAGTCATTGGAACTATTCTGCCCTGAGCCCAGCTCAAGGAACACCATGCCCTACTGCAAAACTTTCAGACTTTAGCAGGGCGGCAGTGCGCTAAAACTTCCAGGGCTAGAACCAGGGACCTTTGGCTCTGTGCACAGGTATCCCATGTCATCATGAGCTATCAAAACTGCAGCTTGGAGCATCTTCCGGGCCATGAAGTACTCTCAGACCCTGTCCGCTCAGGTTGGCTGCTGGGCCCTCCTGGTCAGAAAGAGCTATAAAAGACTTTCTGTCTGGGCTGGGACCTTGCCTGAGCAGCAAGGTCTTCCTGGCTCTGGTGGACCTCTGCTCTGTTCCTCAGCTCTCTCTCACTTGGCTTGATCTTTTGGCTCTGGACCCCCCGGCTCACCTCTCCCTACGCTTCAGACCTGATAGCTGGTGAAATGGTGAAGCAATCAACTTACTGCCTGGCTGTGGACTGAGCATTCAACAGGAGGTCAGTAATCTAAATAGTGCCATATTAGGAGTGTTGCATGAATGAACTTTCAGTTGGGGCTGGTCACACACTGATGTGGGTTATTATTCCTGGAGAAATTCTCTATTCTAAAAAGTAGGCAACAGAATGATGAGCTGGATTTTAATTGTAGATTCCCTCACTGTTCTGTGAATTTAGGCATTCAGAACATGCATCAGTTGATACTCTTTGGGCTGTAAACCTATGCTTGCAGAAGTGAGAAGTGAGTAATTTCTCCACAATGTATGTAGCTTTGCACAATTGACTTGGGTATTTGCTAGCTTTGTATAATTTTCTTTCGAGATTGCCATTCCTAGCCGTATTGGCCACTGCCTACGGCTAGAGATTACTGTTGATGGGCCAGTTGTTGATCAACCGTGACAGCTGCTCTGGACTTAAGAAAGAAATACAATAAACAGAACCTAATTGCACTTGGGCTTCCACCGCAGAATTATAATCCTATTTATGACATCACAGTTGGTTGCTGTGGGAACAATATTAGTATCATGAGAGAGACTTACAGAGAGCTCAAGCGAGGGAAGAAGCAGCTGGAGCAAATGACCTTTCTTTCTTTTGCAAAAATAGGGCTCCTGTTTTCATACAAAAACATGGTTTCTAAAAAAGAGAGAGAGAGAGAGAGAGAGAGAGAGAAGAGAGAATGACCAAGGGAAGCGCAGAAGGTACACATGGTTGTTTCTAAAAAGGATTGCTTAAAAGTTTTCCACTGGCCATCATGGAGCTGCTTTGACAAAGCAAAGCCACATATGGAAAGAATGCTCTTGCATGTGTGATTCATGGATTTCCGGTTTGGTATGGTGGCTTTCCCCCCTCCCTACTTTCATGAATGAATCTATACTTTCCTTTCATGTAAATATTGTGGTTCTTCTGTCACTCAAAGTGGCTGTCTCTTTAGATTTGTGGCAGAACTACCCATTATATGAAATATGGGTCTGTCACTGAAAACTGAAGCAACTATGTTGAGCTCCTCCCTCCCGCTTCGTAACGTGCAGCATAACTTACCTGGAATGCTAATGTCATGTTGCTGAATGTTTCCCCATCCCTGCTACCTCCAGCCAATGACATTTCAGGGTAATTCATCTATTATTTATTTAAAGTATTTTTAACCCACTCCTCAGCCAAAAAAGGCTCCTGGACCAGTTTACATATAATCAGTAAAACAAGACAGTGCCTGCCTGCAGACTTACAATCTAAAAGCCACAACACACAAGGAAAGAGGAATGGGGAAGGAAGAGGGGAAAAAAAATTAAGTATTTCAACAGGGCTGGATGGTGGAATAGCCCTGCTTGCTTGCTTCTCACTCTCATCTTCCTCATTATAGCCTACTAGAATGGTTACTGCTGGTGACAGTGGAGGGAGGAGAAACCTTCATGGGGGTGGTCTTCAGCAAGGCTGATGGAAGTGATGACAGCAGAACAAGAGTTAGGTTGCACTAGGCATAATTTTTGGTGTGGGGGAGGCCCTCGATGTAGAGTTGCTGTGGTTTTTATAATGTGTAATAGAGAGCCAGTGTGGTGTAGTGGTTAGAGTGTTGGACTGGGACTCAGGAGACCTGGGTTTAAGGCCCCACTCAGCCATGAAGCTCCCTGGGTGACTTTGGGCCAGTGACTGACTCTCAGCCTAACCTACCTCACAGGGTTGTTGCTAGGATAAAATGGGGAGGAAGAGGATCATGTAAGACACCTTGGGTTCCTTGCAGGAAAAAAGCGGGATATAAATATAATAAATAAATAAAAACTCCACCACATATGAGCATATGTACCTATTTCCTGACATCCTCTCCAACAAAGTGCGGAGCAATTGTTATCTATTCTATTTAATTTTACTGGAGTTAGGTACCATCTCCATATTATTTTATAGAAATTCTCCTTTATCCTAGTTGACATAACTTTCACAATCTATCTATCCCATATATTGCTCCAGCCCACTTTCAAGGTCACCTCTTCAAATTCATTATCCCATACTGTCTTTAGATGGTCATCTTGTTCTTCTGCTTTTTGAATCAATCTGTATAAATCCCTTGTTATACCTCTACATTGTCTCAAGTTTATCCCATTGGAATATGAACCTGTATGTGTCTGGACTTGACAAATCACATACCAGGTAGAACCAGTGGAGAAGAGCCACGAGGCCCAGGATCATCAGAGTCCAGTACATGGGGAGAGAGGTGTGCCATTTTAATATTTTGCCCCAAAGATCTAATACGGGTCTTCAAAATGCAGGTTAAACACAATTAGATAAATTATTCCATTAAAAGTCTTGAGCATTCCCCCAAATACATAAAATCCCCCAAATACTGACTGGAATTATAAAACTGTACTTACTATGATTTGTGCATATACCTTATAGGAAATAATTATTCATTCTCAGATGGCGATACTTGAAAACCTCTCTCATTTAAAAATATACACGCATTTCAGCTTTAGCTCTGCTTCCAGCTAGGCTCCAGTTTTGAAATTGGTTGGGCTTGTTTCTGTACAAAATAGGAATGCTGCCACTGGTGCTCAGACAATTGTGTGACCGATGGGGCCATGGTTCATTTGGAGATCTGAGATCGGGATTAAAGGATCCAGTCAAACATCTTGATAAAGCAACAAAGTTTTATCTATCGGAAATCCAGTAACAATGAATTCCCCCTCCCCTTGCCTTAATGGTTGTATCACCCCTTTGTCCCTACTTGTTGGTTCTTGACTGAAGTTGCTGTGTGTACTCATAGTGTCTTAGCTGGAATACTGCACCTGCTTGCTTCTCTGGTGACTTCCACATAACAGGCCTCCTGCTCTTGCCTGCCCCCGCAGCTGTTCTGTGGGTGGGTTTGCACATCACCACAACCCATTGTGGTGATTTGCCACATGGGTTGGTTGTTCTGCGAAGCACCCATGATGAGCCCGACAGATGATTGGGCTCATCGTGGGTGCTTCACTCCCTAACTCCCCCTCCTTCCCCCTCGGTCCTCCAGTTGGTATCCCAGGGGACACCGTGGGAGGGCGAGTCTCCTCTCCCTTCCTGCTGCAAAGCTGAGTTGTTTTCAGCTTGCCGCGGCTGTTCTGTCCCTTTAAATCCCCCCCCCCGAGATCAGGAAAGCCAGCTTGACAGCCAGCTTCCCTGAACCCTGCTTGGGCAGCCACCAGCTCCCTCCTCAAAGTGCCAAAGCGGCACCTTGGAGGGGCTGCCCAGCATTCCCCCCCCAATTTTTGTGCACCCAGAAATGGGAGCACAAAATGGGAGCATTTTAAGCTTCTGCTGGGACCCCATGCAGGGGGCGGTTTTCCCGCTGCCCAGGGGTGACAGGTACCTTTCCTACATAGTGCCCAGCAGAGGCATGAAAACCCTTTCCCCCCAGGCTTTCTCTTGACAGATTGGAGAAGCTGATCGGATCGGTTAAGGGAAACCCAAGCTGCGAGGGATCTTCTGCTGAGAAGGGGGTGTTTGGGGGGATTCCCCCCCTTCTCAGAAAGACCCTCAACTTTTCAAGTTCCCTCCCTTTAGTACCCATGGGGAAGCCACTTTTGCACTTTCCCCCAACCTTCTAGGGGCTGGGGAAAGGCTAAAAGTGTGTCCTCCCCCACTTTTTAAAAGGAAACAGAGTTAACAGTTCACTGATAGATGGCTGTCAAAACTCAAATGTCCCTTTAAAATGGGGGGTTTGAGTGGTAAGTGGGTGGATTTGTACTGGGCCATACCTCTGAGTATGTCTCAGTCCAAATCCCCGAGATCCCCCTCAAAAACCCCATTTTTAAGGGTGGGTGGGTTGTTGTGTCGTGCGGACCCAGTCTGTGCCTTGATGATCAGGCAGGTTCCTAGCCCAGTCTTATCGATTGTGACAATGGTTGAATTCCCTCTTCAGAAAGAGAGAAAACCTCTTCCCTCTTCTCATCGCCTACCTCTTCGTTTCTCCTTTCTTGCTTCCTTTTTCCTCTCCTTTCTTGCCCTCCCCTCCCCAACCACCTTCTTTAACCACCCTCCTCTCAACCTTACACGCCCCCCCATCTGTTGTCTTGACTCTCCTGCTTCCCAACAATCCATCTTCCTGGCCGTGGAGGGTCACTCTTAGCACCCCCACCCCAGCGGGGAATACTTCAGCAACCTTCCCCTGTCTGGTATCGCTGTCCTGTTAGCAGTGATAGCACCAGGTAGGATGCATTCCATACATTCAGGGCCGGTGCAAGGCAGTTTGGTGCAATTTGGTGCCCTAGGCAAGATCAGATATTTAGCGCCCCCCCTTCCCACTTGAGCCCTCCCTCCCTATTTCTGGCACCCCCTTTAGCCCTGCGCCCTAGGCAGCTGCCTAGTTGGCCTAATGGCAGCACTGGCCCTGCATACATTCCCTCATTAGCAGTGCTTTTTTTCTGGAGAAAAAGGTACCGGAACTCTTGGATTACATTTCCTCGGGAGTAGATGGCGATTAAATTGTAATGCAATTAATAGAAGAAAAGGTGCTGGAACTCAGTTCCGGTGAGTTCCACCAGAAAAAAAGCCCTGCTCATTAGTAATTCTGTTTCCCCACCCTCACAAGGTCTTGTGCCTTGCAAAGGCTACTTAAGACTCCTACAACATATATACAGCAATGATACACCTGACATTTTTTTCTGGAGACTGCAGCATGCATATTGCAATCTGATATCTGATTTTGTGAGGTGCAATTGAAGGCATTTTCACCTATCACTACCCTAATGTCTATGCTATAAAGAGAATGTATAAAGATCAAGAAATTATAAAATACAGGAAAACTAGAATATTTTGGTCATATAATGAGAAATGAAAAACATAGACCATTGCAGCTGATTATACAAAGGAAAACAAATGGGAAAAGAAGTGTAGGGAGAAGGAGGAGGTCTTGGCAGAAAAACCTTAAGGAATGGTTTGGGGGCAATACAGTGTCATTGTTTAGAGCAGCCATATCTAAAGACTGTTTAGCCATGATGATGTCCAACCTCTGGTAGGAGAGGGGGGAGGAGGAGGAGGAGGAGGAGGAGGAGGAGGAGAGCCAGTGTGGCGTAGTGGTGAGAGTGTTGGACTGGGGCTCGGGAGATCCGGGTTCTAGTCCCCGCTCAGCCATGAAACTCACTGGGTGACTTTGGGCCAGTCCCTGACTCTCAGCCTAACCTACCTCACAGGGTTGTTGTGAGGATAAAATGGAGAGGAGGAGGACTATGTAAGCCGCCTTGGGTTCCTTGAAGGAAAAAAGGTGGGGTATAAATATAATAAATAAATAAATAAATAAATAAGAAGTCGAAGTCTATGCTGTGTGTGACTATGTGGTTTCTCAGAAGTGTAACTTCCAAATAGACTGAATTTTGGAATTCTCATTTCAGGATTGAGTCATTGATGTCCTTTTCATGGGGATTTGGAAAATACATCTGAAAGTGCAAAGTTCCTGAGGATCTGTATGCCATTTTAACATCTTGTCTTGTTTTCCTTCAGGCTCTAACTTATCTAGTAACGATATTCCTTTACCTTTTCAGAGTTGTATTGTAAAATACGTTACTCAGCAATCTGCAACTTAGTGGGTGCACTTTTTAATTTTTGGTTTTGGTTTTAATGTTCCATATGCTTTTGACCTGTGCCTTTCTTTGCATTAGAAATAGGAGTGAGGTGGCTACTCGGCAAAATGAGCCACAGAAACCAAAGTGTTAAAAAAAAAAAAAAGAGTCACAGAATACCCTGCATTAGAGGGTGAGTCATCTTTCATTTTTTGAGAGCTGCTTGGGAACAAAAAAAAAAAATGCTGAATGGAAAGATTTCTAAAAAGTCTATATTTTCTGACAAGAAGGTTTTGAGGTGCTTGGTTGTATGGGTTTTAAAAAAATACATATACCAGTAAGTGTTACAAGGGAGATTTTAGATAGAGTACTAAAATACGGATTACTTGACCAGCAGAGTGGAAGGGCCATTGTAGCAGATGCGGCACTTGTGCAAGGTGAAAGAAACAGATTAAGGTCAGCACAAGCACCAGAAGAGGCCTTGATGAACTTGGGACAGCTGCATCCATAAAAGTGGTTGATGGCCCGGCTCAGGATGAGAAAGGAAATAAGCACCACCCCACCGCATCCGACTCACTGGCCTTCAAAGCTCTGCGATCATGTTTTAGCAGTTAGCAAGTGACAGCTGCGGGCTTAGAGGGTGATGACTTGGTGCCCTGCCCTTAGCTTGTATTGCTGCGGTGGAGATGTTCATTACTTCTTCCAGTGGCTGTGTTATTTAATAATCTCAAGGGTACTTCTTTGTGCTTTTCAAATATGGATACACACACATTTTAATGAGAAAGGACAAATATATGAAAAACAAGAAACCATAAAGTGAACATAGCACCCATAGTAACACCTGGGATAACAGTCCATGTGTTCATGGCTTGGATATCTTTTTTATTTTATTTTTACTGTTTTCCCCACAGGATTATTAGACAATATAAATGTTTAGGCTTCCCAATTTTAGAGGCCCAGGGCAGTAAACAAAATATTACCACATGGGCAACCCCATCCTATGTGGGTGCTCATAACCCTCCGAATTTGGAGGATTACAGGCATCCAATTAAGCGCGGGAGGATTGTGGTGGATAGGATTGCCGTCGTGCTTCCCTCACCCTCAAAAACATTTAGACGGCCAATTTCGGCCATCTTAATGTTTTACCCCTCCATGCGAGGTGGAGAGGTTGAGGATTCTGCGGAAGTCAGTGGTGCCTTTGCTCCTCCCCTTCCACGCCCCTGGGAAAGCCCCCTCCCATGCTGGGAGCGAAGACGGTCTTCTGTCTTCGGTTCCCAGCTGGCGTGGAAAAAACTGTGCCGGCTGTGAGGTGGGGAGGGCACTCCAGGGGCGGACTCCCTGCTGCAACCTCGGAAGGGATTTCTAAGGTCGCTGGGGGGAGTCCAACTTATCCTATCCCCCCCCCCGCCCAGGCAAGGTCAGAGGGCCATAGGATTGCACCCTAAATAGCAAAACATAAAAATATAAAACACTACGTGTTCAAATTCTATCCTCCCCAGCATAAAAATTCTGATAATTTATCGGAAAGTTATACTGTATTAACCATGTGGAAATACTGGGGACAGAGGAGTTTTCTCTTTTATAATGCTAGAACATGAGGCCATCCAGTCAAATTGGATGATAGGAGGATTAGAGCAGACAAAAGGAAATGCATCTTGGCACAGTGGAAAAATTAGATGAATTATGGAATTAATTACTTTAAGATGTGGTGATGGCCACTCACTAAGATGGCTTTTAAAAAAGGATTAGGCAAATTCATAGAGGAAGGTCTGTCAGTGGCTTTTAGCCAGGATAGCTAAATGGAGCCACCATAGTCAGAAGCTGTTTCCCCTGATTACCAGATGATGAAGAAAAAGAACAGGAGATGGCCCTTGTTTTTATGCTCTATTCAAGGGCTCTCATGGTGCTCCATTTAAAGTGGGATCAGGTGTTAAACAGGGATGTGTTATTGCCCCAACATTATTTGCTATTTTCATCGCTATGATTTTACATCTTGTCGAGGGGAAACTTCCCACTGGTGTGGGAATTATATATCGAACAGATGGAAAGCTTTTTAATCTCAGCAGGCTGAAAGCAAAAAGTAAGGTAATTACAACCTCCGTTGTGGAACTTCAGTATGCTGATGATAATGTGGTCTCTGCACATTCAGAGGATGATCTCCTAAATACTTTTGCAGAAGCATACGGAAAACTTGGTCTCTCACTTAACATCAAAAAACCCAAAGTGCTTCATCAGCAAGTGCAAGCTAACCCTTTGGTGATGCCATCTATCCAGCTTGGCGAGACAATACTGGAAAATGTCGATCATTTTCTCTATCTTGGCAGCTATCTTTCTGTTACAGCTAACATCGACAGTGAAATCCAGCATCGTCTGAGCTCCGCAAGTGCTGCGTTTTCTCGAATGAAACATAGAGTGTTCGAGGATCGGGATATTTGTAAGAAGACCAAAACACTGGTTTATGAAGCCATTGTATTACCAACTTTATTGTATGCCTGCGAAACATGGACTATCTATAAACGTCACCTCCACCTCCTTGAAAGATTTCATCAACGTTGCCTCCGGAAAATCCTGCGAATTACTTGGGAAGACAGGCGAACAAATGTCAGTGTACTGGAAGAAGCAAAGACTACTAGCGTTGAAAAAATGATCCTTCAACGCCAACTTCAGTGGACCGGTCATGTTGTTCGAATGCCTGACTGCCGTCTCCCAAAGCAGTTACTTTATTCCCAACTCAAGGATGGAAAGCGGAATATCGGTGGTCAATATAAGAGGTTTAAAGATGTTCTTAAGGCTAATCTAAAAAAATGCAATATAAACATCAAAAACTGGGAAGCTCTGGCCCATGAACGATCTAACTGGAGGTTGGCCTTTCACAAAGGTTCTATGGACTTTGAAGAAGCTCGAGTGCAAGGTGAAAGGGAGAAACATGCTAAGCGAAAAGCACGTCAAATGAATCCTTTACAAGACCATCTTCCATCTGTCAACCTGTGTCCTCACTGTGGGAAGCTGTGTGGATCTAGAATTGGCCTCCACAGTCACTTACGGACCCATCACTAGAGTCTACACAATTTTCTTTAGAATTTTCCTCCTTTTAAAATCTCCTTTTTGTAAATTTTCTTTTTTATCCTGGAAGACAATCTTACTCGGTCACGAGTGATCGCCTGACTGACTGACTGGGAGAGAAATTTGTTCAGTTCACATTTTACTGCGAATTGACCTAATTTTGAACTTTTAAATGGATACGTGAACTGAAACTCAGTTTTCCTTTGAAATTTTTACTTCTCCAAATTTTGCAATGGAGTTTTCCAATCAAAAATTGTGCACAAAAAAGCATATATTAGTGGCAAGTGTGCTGAAAAATGCTGATGAAAGTGCACACTTTTTAAAAAAACAAACAAACAAACATCAAAGTGGTGGATGAGCTGAACTTAAGATTGGAAAATTTCTCAAAGTTTGGGACAAACTGAATTTAAGACTGGAAAAACGAGAAGCAGAGAGAAACCAAAACTGAGAGATTTGTCCATCGCTACAACATTCCAGAAACATCTGGCTGTCCGATTTGGAAGCATAATGCTGGACTAGATGGAAATGTCTGTGAAGTGTCCTGCTTGATGCCCATTGGTTTCTAGGTAGTTATTCAGAACTGGCTGATCATTCAACAGGTTGGTTATTCAGAACACTGATCATTGTGAGACTGGAGCCTCAACCAGAATAACGGTCACTGAACTTCAATATTGTTTACAGGTTGGTGAGTTGGAACAGGGTTAATCACCTCTTGATTCACTTCTCATTCATCCCGGTTTGTAAACTGATGTGGGTACACAACATAATGCCAAACCATGGTTTGGCTTTACAAACCATGTTTTGGATTTTTTCTAGCCAGAAACTTGCAGGATATAATGCTAACTACTTGGCCTTAATGCCTCTTATTTAAATTGTGGGGAACATGAGGATTTCACATATTCTTGGCAACATGATTTTATTGATTGATTGATTGATTGCAATACACAAAGTGAAAACATTTAAAGGAGCTGACCAGACCTTCATGAAAACCCACCATTCATCCCATTGTGCCCCATTGATGACTTTTGTTCTTTCTTCAGTCTTCATAATGTAAACAGAATCAAAAATAGTTAGATCAAAGAGGATAATAAATAGCTGAGTCAGACCACTGATCCATCCAGCCTGGTACTGTGTAGCCTATCCCTGACTGATAGTAGCTCTCCAAGTTTTCAAGCATAGTTCTTTCACAGCCCAGCTACTTAAGATCCTTGAACTGAAGATGCAGGGGATCCAACTTTGGACATGCAAATCATGTGTGGCCCCCTCCTCCTTTTCTTAACTGACAGTACAATCTCATGCAAGTAAGTCCGACTGAGTTTAAGTCCCATTGAGTTCAATGGGACTTACTCCCAGTTAAGTGTGTATAGGATTGCAGCATAAGCCAACATTATTACTGGAAATATTACAAGACAGTAGTGTGTTGAAGCCAATCCCCCCCCCCCCCGTTCTAAAGAGATAACCATTTAGATATTTCTGTGATCAGGGTTAGTGGATTGCTTTATTGTATGACGCTTTATATTTTAATATAACAATCACGGAACATTTAATTTAAAAATATATTTAAATATTTTGGTCCAGAAGTATTGTTACCCACTTCTAGCCTTCAGGATGGCAACAAAACAAAAATAATAAAAAAAACCTGTTACATGTCCAAATTCTCAGCTAGAAGGTTCACAGGATGTGGAGTTTTCCTTATTGAACAGTTCTGACTGGTAAGCATCATAGAAGGGAATTGCTGCTCTCCTGGGAAGAGTATAACTGTGTTTCATGAATGAGCCAGTTCTGTTTCCTGCTGAGCCTTCAGTTCCCCTTATCAATGGTCCACAAGTCAATTAGCCTCACTTTTTCACTTTCCCATATGTAAACACTACCCCGGGAGGTGGGGAGCGGGGAAAAGCTTTGAGATGAAAACCTCAGGCGTGAGCTGTCCAATCAGCCAAAGTAACCTATCAACATGCTTAAACTGAGGCTCAGGTGTCCCTGGCTGAGTGCCATCAACGACAGGAAGGGGAAGATCTGACCTGTAGGGTTCAATCGATCAGGACATTCTCTTGTGGACATCTCACTGAAGGGAAGCTTGAAAGAGAACAATCGTCTCTGCAGCTCCCATTCATTCTAGTGAGGGAGGTGTCTGTAGGAGAGATTCCTGGTGGATTGTGCCCTAAATCAATTAATGGCAAGAGGAGGGTAGTTTTGGGGAGAGACCATAGCTAAATGATAGGGCACATGCATGTAGGAGGTCCCAGGATCAATCCATGGCATCTCCAATTAAACAAGGATCAGGGAGAAGGTGATGTGAAGAGACCTCCACAAAACTCTGGAGAGCTGTTGCCTTTCAGAGTACAGCCTTCCCCAACTTGCTTCCCTCCAGATGTTTTAGACTTCAGAGCTCCAGCCAGCAAGGCCAATGGTCAGGAATGCTGGGAGTTGTATTCCAAAACTGCTGAGCTCACCAGTTTGGGGAAGGCTGGAGTAGACGATACTGGGCCAGATGGGCAAAGAGTCTGACCTTGTAGAAAGTGGCTTCCTATGAGGTGTCATTTGGACTTTTCTGCCTCAGGCATCAAAATGCCTTGGGCCAGCCCTGCCTCTCTCTTGCCACTCCCACTTAAAATAGCACACGCAAGATCTTGTTAATGTACGTCCTGATTGCATGAGACTTTAATGGGAGGCCTTAAAAAAAAAAGAAGGCCCTGTACATTCTTGGAAGCCTCCATCTCTGCCTAGCAGCTCTTGACCAGTGCCTTTTATCTGTCCTGAATCTCCCACCATTTTGCTTCTTTGGAGATCCCAACTTCTAGTTTCTCCACACCATGCATATTTGTATACATCTCTACCATGTCCCCTCTTTCTTGCCTTTTTTCTAAGCTAAAAAGCCCCAAACTTTGTAACCTTTCCTCACAGGGGAGTAGCTCTCCCCTGTCCATACATCCCTTTTTAGTTGCCACTTTTCTGCACCTTTCTCAGTTCTACATTATCCTTCGATATCCTCCTACAACAGTGATGGCGAACCTATGGCACGGGTGCCACAGCTGGCACGCAGGGACCTCTCTGTGGGCACTCGAGCCATTGGTCACCAGATCGCGACAAGACTGTCCCCTTCTGCAAAACACTAATGAGTTTGTTCTTTCTCACAGTGTGGAACAGAATGATTTTATTCTAGAATTCCTGTTACAGAATTCTTTTCTACATTGTTATCACATTTAAAAGATTTTGAAGAATGATGCACAGAGCATGCATGGCTTGGATGTAAAGCCCTAACAGTTGACATGAGAGCTGCATGTGTTGCTCTCAAACTAACGGAGTATGAGCCAAGGTTTGACAAATTATCAGCATGCGTGCAATAGCAAAAATCACATTAATTGTGCAAAAGCATGCCCAATGCAAACTTTTACCTAATGCAGTGTTTGCAGTCCAAGACATAAAGTGTTTAAAATGTGTTAAGCACGTTTAGTTTTCTTGTTTATCTTGCTCATCCTAGTACAGGTTGACTTTTACTTTTACTATTCCAACACCTGTAGAAGCAGGAAGAGGACCCGGGGTAAAGCTTGCCCCATACAATTTCAGTTCGGCATATAATCATTTTACAAGTTGAGAATCCCTTATCCAAAAATACATGTGCCTAATTATTTAAAAAGTTTGTACCAGTGTGGCGTAGTGGTGAGAGTGTTAGACTGGGACTCGGGAGATCCGGGTTCGAGTCCCCGCTCAGCCATGAAACTTACTGGGTGACTTTGGGCCAGTCACTGACTCTCAGCCTAACCTACCTCACAGGGTTGTTGTGAGGATAAAATGGAGAGGAGGAGGAGGAGGATTATGTAAGCCGCCTTGGGTTCCTTGCAGGAAAAAAGGCGGGGTATAAATATAATAAATAAATAAATAAATTCCCTTCAGGCTATGTGTACAATGTAGTACTATAATAATTTTTTGAGTTGATTTTTTTTCCAACAAAAAACTGTTTGTATCATTGAAAGCTCTGTTATTGTGTTTTCCTTTTAAGACAAAAGATGTTAATTAGTTTGGACAACTGTATGAGTTGTTTTTCTAAAACTAAAACCTCGGTATTCAGGTTTAATTGCAGTGTTGGCACTTTGAAATAAATAAGTTGGTTTTGTGTTGCAGTTTGGGCACTCGGGCTCAAATAGGTTCGTCATCACTGTCCTACAATATCCTCTGGATCCCTCTCCATCGGGTCCTCTTTTGCCACTCATATAGATCACGTTACCCCCGGCTTAGCATTACTCTGCACTGTTCATTGGACTGGTAATCTTCGCTTTGGCTTCAGTCACATATGAGTTGCATGTCTGGGAGAATGGGTTGACGATAGTGTTTCTGACAGTTGTGGGATAACTGATAGGGTAGGAAAGAGAGCTTTTTGGAGGATAGATAAGATCACCCTTCATAATGTACCATTTGAGATGTCAAGCACAACATCCAGCAGACATATCTAATCAAACTATCCACTCAAAGTCAATTTCTGAACAGTCCCCAAGCAGTGAGAGTTTCCCAGAAATCTCATTGGTGTCTGAGCTTTTGCTACTAGTTTTGCCTTTGGTTCAAGCCAACCTGGATTAAGGTGTTGGCAGAATGAGATCTAGATATGAAGGTATATGTATATTCCCTTCTTATACATTGTTTTGGTAACTAAGCAATGTCTCAAGCTGATGGCAGGGGAAAAATAGCAACAACCCCAAAGCCGATGTTTAGGAAGTTTCTGTCCTAGTAAAGAGTGATTCCTACTCACATTAGATGTATATTTAAACTCTAGGAAAGGAAGTAGATTTTCTTTCCATATGAGTCTTCTTTCCAGTCACCCTCTCTTCTACACTCAAGCACCACTTGACTAGCAGGAGGAAGGTTTAGGAGCATTCCATTGTGTTGTTTTCCTAGCACATTGACATTTCAAGAGATTCACGGTGCATGTAGACAACTGGGGTGGGGGGAAATGCCACAGAAAGGAAAGGAAGGAAATGGGTTCCGAGCCTTGGGGAGTGCCAAGACTCCTGGTATGCCAGATCAATAGAAGAGCAAGCGTCCTTGGAACAGAAGGAGGTGGGAGAGTTTTATATTCTTTTTCTGTATTAAAAATGCTGTACTGTGTTTTTGTGTGAAGTCTCTGACCACAATCCAGAGAAAGTTAGTTTTAAATTTTGTATACAGCTTTGGGAGGCTTGTCCCTAAAAGATGGCTTATAAGTCATTCAAAGAAGTAAAATAAAAGTTAGTGGGACAAGCTAGTCAAAACTAGCTTAAGTCTTATTGATCTCAGAAGGACTTGGGTGTAACTAATGTCCATTGGCTTGGGGCCCACGTGTATCTGTGAATTATTTCACTGAGTTATTAAGTTTTAAAATATACCAATTGCATGTTGTTTACTGCCATCATGAGGAATCTCTCTTCCTTACTTGGATCATCTCTTTTTAAAATGTGTAAATGAAATCTCTTTGTAGGAGGAATGCTTTCATGGATACCATGCTTTCATGGAGAGCCAGTGTAGCGTAGTGGTGAGAGTGTTAGACTGGGACTCGGGAGATCTGGGTTCTAGTCCCCACTCAGCCATGAAGCTCACTGGGTGACTTTGGGCCAGTCATGGACTCTCAGCCTAACCTACCTCACAGGATTGTTGTGAGATAAGACAAAGAGGAGGAGGAGTATTATGTAAGTCACCGTGGGCTCCTTGCAGGAAAAAAGGCGGGATATAAATATAAATAAATAAATAAATAGCATGGAAGGTGTCTGCAAATGTCAGAGGACTCTCCAGGTTCACCACTGACATTCATGATGCTTCCACACGAACAGGGCGGAGCTGATCAGCCTTGGAATCAGACCACCAATCGCCCACAAACCTAGCGTTGAGGGATGTAACTCCAGTTCTGTTTGCTGCTAGGTCATGTGGACTATGATCCTGAGCTGCTTCCAGTTTTCTGGGGCCCTGTTGCTTATTAGAGCAATGTGTGGCAGCAGCACCCCAAGTGAGTAGCGTGACTTGATGTTTGCTGCGGCTCAGTGGTAGAGCACATGCTTTGCATGCAGAAGGTCCCAGGTTCAATCTCCAGGAGGTGTTAGGGGGCGGCCCACTAGGGCTGGGGTCCCAAATCTTTCATCTGGAGCCCCGAATCTCTGGGAGGCCATCTGCCCCACCACCCGGCTGTCCATGGGCACTTGCTGACATAATGGTACAGGGGCCCTGAGGATCGCTGTTGCATCTGATCCCCCTGGATGAGCTGGCTTTTTGCCCACATATGCTTCACCTCCCCCCTTGAATCTTTCTGCTGGAGTTCCCCCCCCCCCGAAATCAAATGCCCTCCTCTCCCCTGACCATGCATCCCTTTTTACAAATAGGGGTGTCCTTAGGAGACAGGGTCCTTTAAAGACACACACACATGCACACGTACATACACACAGACTTTAGAGCATATGTAAATTGACACATGCACATTTGTGCTTTCTCCCCCCTGTCCTGTGGACCTGAGCCCTGGATCTTTTCTGTACTGAGTACTGCCCCTCTGGGTAAAGCTATGAAACCTCCCCCCCGCCCTGAAACCCTGGAGATCTGCTGCCAGTCAGTATCAACGGTACTGGGCTAGATGGTCAAGGGTCTCACTCAGTAGAAGGCAGCCTCCCATGTTCCTAAAAGAAAGTGCTAACGGGTTCGTTACATTTTGCCCTGAACATCTGAAAGCCTCTGAGCAGCCCTATCAATTTTATCATCGATTTATTTATTTATTACATTTATACCCCGCCTTTTTTCCTGCAAGGAACCCAAGGCGGCTTACATAATCCTCCTCCTCCTCTCCATTTTATCCTCACAAAAACCCTGTGAGGCAGGTTAGGCTGGGAGTCAGTGACTGGCCCAAAGTCACCCAGTGAGTTTCATGGCTGAGCGGGGACTAGAACCCAGATCTCCCGAGTCCCAGTCTTTCAGTGACACATTTTCTCTAGCTGTTTAATGAAAATGGTATTCAGAACGTCAAAAAGAGTAGGGCTCCTTAAATATATTGGATTCCCCCCCGCCCCTGTATGCATCTCTCTCTTTATTCCTGTTGAAGGAAGAGCTACATAAGTTACACCACAGGTGACTTCAGTTTCTTTGCAAGCTGCACTTCCTGCTAGTTTAAGCTGATCTATTTAACTTCCAGTTTCCCCTCCATTTTATTTTTAAATGTTCCTCCTATATATTTCCTCTGTTAAAAAAAATATATCTCTGCAAATATACAGAGACAACAGCTTTGAATCCTGTTCATACTAATAACAGCAATAACAACAACAGAAATCAATCTCATCTCATGGTTATGACCAGAAACTATTACCGTAAATGCAGGCTTCCAGAAAATAACTGTGAAATATATTTTTTGAGGTGTAGTCATTTTGGCCTGAGGGAGGTTTTTGTGTGTGTGTTGTGGGGTGTCTGTCTAGATTTCTTCCATCTTGCCCTAGCTATGCTATCCCGATAGTTGACAGTAAAGTAATTTCCACTATCACAGTTATATATTGTTGTGAGCAGGAATGGTGCTGCTGGTCAACTTATGAAAGTCTTTTTGTGGAAAGAACTATCCTGGAAAATAGCAGCAGTGCTTCTCAAAGCCGGAAATATAACTCGAAGAGCTCTTGTTGCTATTTAAGGGAAAGGAACATCTGTGCGTGGGTATCTTTACTTCTTGAATGCCCTGTGACACGTGTGACAGATGTGCAGCAACAGGGGGATGGTGAGAATGCAAACTACTGGGGCAAGGTAGGCTTCCCTCTCAAACGCATAGAACAGATACCAGATAAATAGCTTCGGGCGCAATCGTATGCATGTTTAGACAGGAAAAAAAAGGTCCTACAACTCCCAGCATTCCCCAGCCAGCATAGCTGGCTGGAGAATGCTGGGAGTTGTAGGACTTTCTTTCCTGTCTAAACATGCATACGATTGCACCCTTAAGGGCTCTTTCACACATGCATGCTTATCAGCTGATGAGTGCCAGTGTGGCGTAGTGGTGAGAGTGTTGGACTGGGACTCGGGAGATCTGGGTTCTAGTCCCCACTCGGCCATGAAGCTCACTGGGTGACTTTGGGCCAGGCACTGACTCTCAGCCTAACTTACCTCACAGGGTTGTTGTGAGGATAAAATGGAGAGGAGGAGGAGGATTATGTAAGCCGCCTTGGGTTCATTTAATAAATGAATGAATGAATGAATAAATGAGTTAATGTAGACTATGCATACCTTAGGAATGACACCAAATTCAAATCTGGCTCATCTTACTCGAATAAAAATCTCAGCAGTGGAGGCTGGTGGCTCCAATGTCAGCAGGGCTGTGGATAGGATTCAGAACCATGGATATCTCCTTTAAAGCTCAGAGTAAAATCTGGACTGGATACACAGCCCTGCTGACATTGGAGCCAGCAGCCGGAAGTCCCATCAAGATCATAGATAGGTTCAGGTGCTAAGCTCTTCCCAGTAGCCCTTGGTTTAAGTTGGGTCTCAGATTTTTATTGTGGAATGGTTCTCTTTTTTGGCATGCTGGAATTTTTAGGGGTTCTCTGTGTTTTTCCCCCCCTCGAACTTGCCCCTGCCCTGCTTTAAAAAAAAAACTAAAAAAAAAACTTGTATTGATTCTTTGATTGTTGTGATGTTGATTGCAATTCGTATGTTATTAGCTGCCTACGGTTATTTTATAAGAAAGGTGGAATATAAACGTGTAAAATAACTGAAATACGCATGATTCAAGGATTGAGGCAACACTCTGGTTGCCTCAAAAGTACAAAAGAGTGGGTTAAAGTGTCAATATTGATTCTGAGTTGTGATCTTGAGTCGGCACCCAGAATCAAAACATGGATGAGCTGTGTTTTCCTGCTGAGCTCCGCTTCAGTGGTTTCGGTTGTTTGTGTATGTGAGAGATCCTTCCTGCAGTTGTTTTTATGCCACATCCACTTTCCCTTTAAAAGGATCAAACTTATAACACATTTCTTTCACAAATTGCAGCTGGTATGTCTAAATTTCAAAATGCTCATTCATAGCTCTCATGAGATAGAAAGAATGAAATGAAATACTCAAAAGCAGAAATGGAGCATAAAGAAGCCTAAATAAATATGACAAACAGTGACACATCTTTAAAAATAGTAGACAAACTACATATTTAGCTCTCATGACTACAGACTTCACTATTAATGTGAAGTCCCAGTTAGATACTGCTAACTTCTGGGATAGGGAGGCAAACAAGGGCATCTTTAAAAACATAAGAAATTGCAGAACAGGTGGACATGGACAAAGCTTGAAGTATCTAAAAAAGCTGCAATGCTTATTAAGATCAGTGAACAGGAGGACATCGGCATAAAGAGTTTTTTGTGTTTTCAAATACTTGTTCCCGTGTCCATTGTTTGCAATAGTTATTTATTTATTTTTACTATTTAGAAGCCACTTTTCAGCAAAAGCCACCAAAGCAGCATACAAAAAAAATAAATAAAACACCAATAATAATGAAAACAACAAAATGCAATGAGAACAGCAGCAGAGCAAAAGAAAGCACCAGAAAGAGACAGATTAAAACATGATTGCTAGTTTGGAGGTTACCAATTACTCAAAATGGAAGGCCCACCTCACTAACCTAAGACAGGGCTGGGCAGAAGGTAGGTTGGGATCTACTGGTAGATATCTGGGTGCTTTGCAGTAGATCAGCAAGGATTTCTGACTCTCAACTGCTGGCTCAGCTTGTCTGAGTGTGGAAAGCTAAGCAGGGTCAGGCCTGGTTATTACTTGGATGGGAGACCCCTCCTCTAGTTTCCTGCATTGAGCAGGGGGTTGGACTCGATGGCCTTGTAGGCTCCTTCATAGTGTGGAAGGACTGTGAGCTCCATTCAGTTCTCAAAACAAATTCCTGTGCACAGAATTCTTTAATTTTAAGTGTATGTCTTTTGCACCAGGCTCTGGATACTGGATCTCTGGGTTCTAGTAAAATGGCAGAGTAGATTCTGCAAGCCTGAAGTCTGCCCACCCCTGACCCAGGAAACCAAAAGGGAAAGGGTGAGGCAGGCCTCCTGGGGCAGGAATGTTCAAAGTCTGGGCACAAAAATCTTGGAAATGTCTGTCCTGCGTAGGGATGTGTGAGGAATCTGATAGCGGGGGGGGGGGGGGGGGAATCCAACAGGTTTTCTCAACTTGGCCCTGTGGATTCCATTCCATCAACCCTGTGCTGGCACTGACTTGATCTGACGCGAGTTGAGCCAGCATGCAGACTTCCATTTTTAAAGTGGGCCATGGTGTGTGTGTGTGTGTGTGTGTGTGTTTGTTTTAAAAGCCAGGGAAATTTGCACAAAATTTAGGCCTCCGCTCCACAAATTTTCCCAAGTTGCAGAGCAGAGGCCCAAATTTTGCACAAATATGAAATTAACTGTCAGCAACTTCAAGGTGGCCAAGGTGGAGCATGTGTGCATATGCAGTGAGAGGAGGATGCTTCCACACTTCTCATATTAAATGCCACAACAAGAACAGCAACACCACCAGCAACTGGAATCTAACGTGTCGGCCCTGATTTGTGAAAATCGCGCTAGAGATGCGCAGTTCTCAGCTCCAAATTTGTGCAAATATTTCGAGCAATTTTGCGGAAGCCGAAACAGCTCCCCCCCACCGACTCAGCCCACTTTTGGCCATCAGGTCGGAAATGTGTCGAAAGTGTGTCGACCTCAAATGGAACGAGTTTTCCAGTGTCACTTATCCCTAGTCCTGTGTAACCACCAACCGTACTTCTTTTGGTGGTGGACCACAGAACAAGCTCCCCTTGGCAGTTATCAATGGACAACCAGGATCATGTGGAAATAGCAAGTGCTTTAGGTATCTTGGGCCTAAAACATTTATGGCTTTCAAAAGTGATGACCAGCACTTTGAATTGGGCTTGGAAACAGATCAGAAGCCAAACAGCATCACAGTTAAGCTTGGTATCTGTTTGGTGAGGTACTAATTTTAGTGCTAAAAAGCCTGGAGGTGCTGTACAGATCAAAACCAAAAATGGAACTTCCTGGACTCTCAGTCTACTTTTAGCATTGGACCTGCATTGGAAGGCAGACTTAACATTTTTACCAACAATATTTTTACCTTTTACTCCACCCATCTATTGCTCTCCTTCTCTCTCCTTTCTCCTGCTCTCTTTCCAAAAGATAAGTCATGGCACTGCTGGCCAGCATGACCCATCTAAGCTTACTGTAGGAATAACCCACAAATGTACTAGAACAAACCATGCAAAACTGGGTGACTGGACATGCCCTTGAAGTACAGGACTTCATATCTCATAGACTAGGGGATGACATAGGCCAAAGGCTGGGAATTTTGTCAAGATATTAGGCCCAATTGGATTGGATATCCTTTTAATTTGAAGAGCTGACTTTTCTTTGGCAGCATTCAACTTTGTCCCTGAAACTAATCACCCACTCCTGTCACATCCCCTTTCCCTATCTGCTGCTTAATATAAATGCCCTAAATCTGCCCCATTCTCATTCATTTTACTAGATGGGAACAGTGGCTGGATCTTGGGGCCAAATTCCAGGGCCCAACAGTCCAGTCCACCCCCACCCCCCCAATCACCACCCAGAGAGCAACAGGGCATCAGAGACCCAGAGAGCATCAGGGCATCAGAGACAAACTCCATTTTATTCCTGTAGTCATGATGGTGTTATGAGTGAAGAGAGCGTAAAATGCAAAACTGTACATGCTCAAGAGTTTGTTTGTTTTTTTTAGAAAAATCCGGTTTGGTAAACAGGGTGTTGGTTTTTTTTGCTTTTTGTTGTTGTTCTGACGTATCAGGAATGTAGAAGTACGTAGTTGTAAAGCATGGATTGGCGGTGATGAGGAGAGCAATGTTAGTTGTGTGCTTCACAACTGTAGTAATTGACATGGCCACCTAAAGCACACACACACACACGCACGCATTAGAGCATTAGTCCAGGGTCTAAAATTACCTAACTGCACCACTGGATGGGAGATGCTTTTTGATATTCCTCCCCCCAAACCACTTTTGACCTCAGTTTGCTGCAAATGTGGTCAGTGAATAGGTCAATAACTTCAGGTGTGTTTATGGAGCATGCCAAGATGATCTGAATATGCTCAGAGATACCAAGTTGCAAAATCAGGCGTGAATGAACATTCTGGAGTCTTGGAATGGGAAAGGCTTTTAATCTTGGAGTGCTTCCCACACCAGCAACCTGGTACAGATGGTCCTGTAGCAGGGACTGCTTTGTTCTGTCCTCCAGGCCGGAAATGTATGGTTAAAGTGTCCCTTCTCGCTTGGCAAGCATTTCTGCAAGGAAGCAATTAGCAAAGGACAATGAGCTTGCTTCCCAGGGATCCATGTGGCCAGGCAGAGAAAGCACAGGAAATCACGCACTCTGCTAGTCACTGTTGTGAGTGAGGGCCAAACAACACATAATGGCAGCACATGAAGAGCACTGAAGGAAACTTTCTGTTAGGCGCACAGGTCCAAATCCTGGCCAGTCTGGAGGCATATGGAGTAGCTTCCCCCAACAATTAGTTGCCTGGACTGAAAGAATGCAACAGATCTGGGAGCTGTATAGCAGGCAGTGGCAGAGGATTGTCTGTGGCATAATCTGTTCTCCAGAACTAAGATAATTCTGGGTAGTGATGCTCGGATTTTGGCTCAGAATCCAGGTTTGCTCCAGAGGGTGGCAAGGCTGGGCATTTGCCAGGGTCCCAAGACTAGCAGAGGGTGCATTGCCTAACAGTGCTACCATATCCACTTTGCACAGAGTATCCAAGAAGATCTGTTGGAGCCTAGGAGAACTCTCAGTTTGAATATCCTGCCTCTTCCAGGTAAGAGGAACCCACTGAGGGTACCATGCCCCAAGGGCCTTCACAATTCTGGAGCCAGCACTGCTCAGAGTACTTTCCGTTCCCTTCTCCACACAGCAACCCCAATGGTATGGACCAGAGAATCAGTATGTGACCTTCAGGGCTCCTGATTCAAGATAGGGATGTGCAGAAAGAAAAAAATTGCCCAGGAATCTGCTTTAGTGCACTGGATGGCGGCCATCTCAGTTAGCTGCTTTGAACTGACGTTGTGCTTCAGTTCAGATCTGAGGCAGAGCCTCACTTTGGTTCATTTCTTGAAGCGTCATAGGTCTTCTTCCACTGACCATCATGGGAAGATCAACAAACATCTATACCCTGTGTGAATTTATCACATGATTCCTATCTTTATATTGCCAAAGATTTTATTTCCTAACAGAGCTGACTCTGTGCCTCTAACAGGTGAGGTACAGTGTCAGAAGAAAATGTAAGAAACTTCCCCATCTCTCTGAAGCTCCATGTTTGGGGGTATGGGGTGGGTGGGTAAGCTTCACCTGCTGAATTTGTGCCAATCCGGACAATTTTAAAACAAAAAGAGATTGCCCTGCAAGCACTGACACGTGACATCCCCCCCCCCCCCTGAAAAATACCAGATATCAACAATTAAGGGTTTAAGTAAGGTAAAAAAAATTACAAAGCCACTGATAAAATATTATAAAATAATATATAATATAATGTAATAATTATAAGATATACGATATTATATAATAATTCTGGAAAAGTCATCCTAGCACTGGCGCTGCTGCAACCTCTTCTTCTAGACAAGGAGCAGCATTTCACAATTATCCCTCAGTTAAACGATACTTCTTCACACAATGCATGATCAATATGCTGCCACAAGATGTGATGGTCAGTGTTGTTGATTGTTTTAAAATATACACACTTTCCTGTGAGTAAGTCCCATTGAACATAATAGGACTTACTCTGAGTACACATGCCTAGGATTGCACTGTTCTTTTGTTTTCAGAGCAGTAGTAAATTTTACTTGGCTCTACCTGTGTGTACCCCATGTGAAAGTCTTTTTCTAACACATGCTGAAGTGCAATGGCGAAAGCTCTCTACATTAATGATTAGGAGTATTCTGCAGGGATTTTGGATTTTTTTTTTTTTTAAATGCATTAGAAGGGAGTTAGCAGAAAACAGACCCTCCTGAAGAGAAAGAAAGAAAAAATCCCAATTACTTAGCAGCAACAAACATCATCATTCTGTTTTGGCATTATTGTTCAATCACAGTGTTGTTCTTGTTTTTTTTAAAAAATAAAGTACAATAGAGCCCACATGTTTTTTTCTGAGTGGAGAAAATAGGAGTTTGAAGGGTGGGCCTGTGAACCACTTTGCACACTCATTGATATCTACCGGTAAATGTTAAATATTATTGTTTCTTTGGCAAACTACTAATGAGAACAAAGCCATCATTGAGGGATCTATTATTAAAGTGGGAGGGAGATCTTTTAGGGGTGTCCACAAACCTGGTGGGTGGGCCCTCCCCCCTCCGCCCCCCGCTGCTCGATCCTCAGCGGCGCGGAGCAATTCTCCACGCCGCTCGAGCCGGCCACACCACGGAGAGTCGAGTGGCCACTGGAACCCGGTAAGGCCCGCTCGCCTCTTGCGGGCGTGAGTGGGGCCGATTTCGGCTCCGGTACGCCTGCTCAAGGCGAGCGGATACATCCCTATTTCCTGCACAATGTGGGGAAAGTAGGCTGAAAGTTATGTTTAACTGAAATAATGGCATATTCCTCCCCGGTTTACCCCTTCCTACCATTTGTTGTCACCTCTATATTACATTTTAGATTGTAAGCTCTTTGGGGCAGGGAACTATTCTCTTATACTCGGTAAAGCACCATGCACATTGATGGTAGAATAATAATTAGGACAACAACAGCAATCACCATCATTATCATGGGTCTGGAGATCAAAGTGGCTTCAGAGTGGTCAGAGCCCTTAAACGGTTATAGAGCATACTGGGATGGGTGGCTAGGGCATTTTTCTGTTTTCTTTTGTGTTCTAGCTAAAATTCAGCACATCCAGACCAGGGCCATGGCATTGGGGAGACTTCTGGTCTCCATGTTTGTATCTCTGTGATCTGTTATGGGTTATTAGCTGTTTCAGGTTGGTGATTGACAAGCCGAGTCGATACAAATATACAAAAAATAAATAAATAGGCATGCCTAGATGTTCAGCCTTAGTTACCAAGTTCCCAACACACTGAATTAAAGGATGCATTTCTGCACAAAGAAAAATTTTGTAGTTGGGCCAAATATTATAACATGGCAAATACTGACAATATAATAAGAGATAAGGATAAACACTTAATAACTATAGCCTTACAACACACACACAGTTAGTTGTATTTATTGATTTGGGGTTTTCTTTTTCCTTCAGGCTTCCCTAAATGCGATACATACATTCAAAGATTTCTGTGCTTCAAATACTGCAGTTTTGTGTGTTTCCTCTAATTATTAAGTGGAAGACCGCCAACCTGGTCTTCTGCGCGGGTTCAATACTAAGGGGGTAGCGAGTCCTGGGGGCGGGCCTTCTCCAAGGTCCCCCAGCGACTATCACCCTTAGCCTAGAACAAAGGGATAACTTATAGCCACAAAAGTATCTTTTATAAAACAAGTTTATTTACAAAATGACCTTCACAAACCCAGACACACGCCAGCAATACAGCTTATCAGTACAGCACAAAGTAGCAAGCAAGAAGTCTCAAGGACACCGTGATTTCAGGGCTCTCAGCTAGTTAGTTCAGCTCGGGCTCCAGCAGAGGCCCGGTCAACCGCATGCTGCTAGCTGGGTTCCCGGCGGAGGTCCGGTCTACCCAAGCGGCTAGTGAGTGATTTCAGCTTGGTTGCCCGGGGGTCCGGTCAACCCAAGCGGCCAGTGATTTCAGCTTGGTTTCCCGGGGGTCCGGTCAACCCAAGCGGCCAGTGATTTCAGCTAGCTGGAGCACGCCGGGTGCTGCTACCCGGGGTTGCCGATCCCTTCGTTCCCTTACCCCAAGCATGGGGCAAGGCTGCTGATCAGGTCCAACAACTCAGTTCCTTTGCGCAGGGTGTTTTATACCTTGGGTTTCAGGTAGCCCCTCCCTCTGCAATCAGGTGGGTGGCCAATCAGGTGGGTTGCCACCCTCTTCAGGTGGACGGCCAATCAGGTGGGTTGCCACCCTCCTCAGGTGGACGGCCAATCAGGTGGGTTGCCACCCTCCTCAGGTGGATGGCCAATCAGGTGGGTTGCCACCCTCCTCAGGTGGGTGGCCAATCAGGTGGGTTGCCACCTTCCCCCTGTGGGGTGGGGTCCCTTTGAAGCCACTTGCTTAATGGTCCCATCCTGTGGTGTTGAATGGCCCTTTCTTATGGTGCCGAAGTGTCTGCTCTGGCAAGGAATTCAAGTCTTATGTAGATGGGGCTGATATACGAGAGCATTGAGGAACCTGGGGATGCTTCCTGCCTTCCCCCCTGGGGTGATTCTATGCAGATGTTGTTTGTCCCCTTTTGCATCTGTGGAGACTGGCTGTCTCCCCTCCCTGGGCCTCCTTCCCCCCTCCTTGGTGAGTGTGTGTGTGTGTCAGACAGGGGTTTTAGGTTGGCTTTCTCCACATCTCCCCCCCGGGGAAAAGATGGCATTGGGGTCCCACACCCCAATTTCCCATCGACTTGCCCATCACCTGAGAAAGCCCGGGAGAGTGCATCAGCCAAGACATTGTCCTTACCCTTGATGTGTTCAATTTCGAAGTCAAAGTCTTGCAACGCCAGACTCCACCGTAGGAGTTTTTGGTTGTTGCCCTTGACTCTATCTAACCAGCACAGGGGGGAATGGTCAGTCTGCAGGCGGAACCGTCTCCCCCAGAGGTAGGGGCGCAACTTGGTGATGGCCCACACCACGGCCAGGCACTCCTTCTCAATGGTGGCAAGACTACGTTCTCTGGGCAGGAGCTTCTTGCTCAGGTATGCAACGGGGCGCAGCCCTTCTCCCACCTTCTCCTGTAACAACACCGCCCCCATCCCGGCCTCAGAGGCATCCGTCTGTAGAACGAAGGGGGATTCGAAGTCTGGGGCTTGCAGAATGGGAGCTGCCATGAGGCAGGCTTTTAACCCGTCGAAAGCGGTCTGGCAAGCCGCGGTCCACTGGACCCTGTTCGGTTGGCGCTTCTTACAAAGATCAGTCAGAGGGGCTGCTAGCTGACTGAAGTGTGGCACAAACTTCCGATAGTACCCTGCAAGTCCCAGAAAAGCCTGCACCTGTTTTTTGGTTGCGGGTTGGGGCCATTTCTGAACCGACTCGATCTTCGCTTCCATGGGTTTGATGCTCCCCCCTCCGACGCGATGTCCAAGGTACTCAACCTCCCCTAGCCCCACCTGGCACTTCTTTGCTTTCACTGTCAACCCAGCGTCCCGGATCCGCTGGAAGACCCGCCGGACATGCTGCAGATGCTGCTCCCAAGTGGAGCTAAAGATAGCTATGTCGTCCAGATAGGCACAGGCAAATTCTCCCAACCCGTTCAGCATTCCATTCACCAGCCTCTGAAAGGTTGCCGGACCATTCCGGACTCCGAAGGGAAGAGTGGTGAACTGGAATAAACCCAGGTGTGTGACAAAGGCAGACTTGAGAGCAGCATCCGCGTCCAGCGGAACTTGCCAGTAGCCCTTGGTGAGGTCTAGGGTGGTAATGTACTTGGCCCTCCCTAGTTTCTCCAGCAAGACATCCATGTTGGGGATGGGGTAGGGGTCAGGGACGGTCACCTTGTTGATTTTCCGATAGTCCACACAGAACCGCACCCCCCCATCCTTTTTGGCCACCAGGACAATCGGGGAGGACCATGGGCTAGAACTAGGGACGATCACCCCTAGGTCTAGCATGGCTTTGACCTCCTCAGCAATGACTTGAGCATGGGGTCCCACCGCCCGGTATGGCAGAGATTGCAGAGGGGGGCTGTCACCCGTTTGAATGGTGTGCTGGATGAGTGGGGTCCGCCCGGGGCGGTCTGAGAACATGGTCCCAAATTCATCCAGCACCCGCTTCATTTGCTCCCGCTGAGCCTCGGACAGGGCGGGTGACAGTGAGATTTCTTCCATTCCCCCACCATCCCCCCATTCTCCCAACAGATCCCCATCAGCGAAATCCTTATCATTATGTTCCTTCACACAGCCCAGTCCCGCACCCCGGTCCACATACAATTTCAACATGTTCACATGAAACACTTTACATTTTCCAGGAGTCCCAGCAAAGAGTATTTTGTAGTTGACTGGTCCAAGTTTCTCAACTACAGTCCCCGGACCCTCCCACTTAAGACACAGCTTGTCCGTTTTGAGGGTACGCAGAACCAGCACTTTATCACCCACCTCAAAAGTCCGGGCTACTGCGGTTTTATCATACAACTCCTTTTGCCGCTGCTGGGCTGCCTTCAGATGCTGTTGGGCGGCTTCTCGAACGCTGTGGAGGGTGTCCCGTAGCCGCCGCAGAAAAGTGTGAACCGGCACGGGCGAACTGCCGGCAGCCCCCTCCCATTCCTCCCGCAACAAAGCCAAGGGCCCCCGTAGTTCTCTGCCAAACATCAGTTCATTCGGGGAAAACCCGAGGCTTTCCTGCGGAGCATCTCGGTAGGCAAAGAGGAGGTAGGGTAGGGCTTGGTCCCAAGTTCCCGGGTGACGGCTAGCGTACGCCCGGATCATTTTCCCCAAAGTCTGGTTGAAGCGTTCAACCAGTCCGTTGGTCTCGTGGTGGTAAGGCACCGAAGTTACATGGTCAACCCCCCCCAGGTCCCACATCTTCTGGAACAGTTTAGACATGAACCCGGTGCCGCAGTCCGACACGACCGTGCGGGGCATTCCCAAGCGGGCAAAGAGAGAGAGCAGAGTCTTAGCCAGGCTGGCTGCAGAGATGGAGGCGAGCGCAAAAGCCTCCGCGTAGTGGGTGGCAAAGTCCACTACCGTCAGTACAAACTTCTTCCCCGTCTTGGTGGGCGGGTTCAGGGGACCCACTATGTCCATAGCAATCCGTTCAAAGGGGATCCCCACCACCGGAAAAGGCTGAAGGGGAGCTCTTGGGTGATCGCGATTGTGTCCCACTCGCTGGCACACATCGCAGGACCGACAGTAAGCCTTAATGTCGGAGGCGATCATGGGCCAGTAGAACCCCTCTGTAATTCGAGCTTGGGTCCGCTTTTGCCCCAGGTGTCCTCCCCATGCCACGTCGTGGGCGAGGTGCAACACGGCGCGGCGGTACCGTTGGGGAACCACCAGTTGCCTTTGCTTGCGCCCCGGTGCCACTTCCCCCTTTGGCTCGAACTCCCGGTACAAAGTTCCATTGTCCCAGACAAATCTTTCCGTGGCAAGGGATACCCCGGGGTCTTGGTTGGCCAGAGCGCGACACTCTCGTAAGGACGGGTCCAGTCGCTGGGCTTCCTTGAATTGGGCTTGTGTCCCAAAGTCTTTAGCCATCTGAGCAAACCCTTCGTTCTTCGGGGGCTCCGCTATGGCCTGGTTTTCCCCGGGGTGCCCCGCAGGGGATGGGGTCACCCCGGGTGGTGGAAGGGGCACGGGCTTAGGCTTTGGGACCAGTGCGGTTACGGGCGGCGCCCCTCGCCTTGCCTGTCCCCGGGTGACGACCCCCATCTTAGCTTTGGCCACCCGGAACGCGAGGTCGTTCCCGATGATGATGCCCCACTCCTTTTGGCGATGGATGATTACGTCCAACTCTCCTTCCCACCCCTGGTACTTGATCCGGACCCGGGCGATGGGGACGGTGATGTCGGGGGAGTTATAGGGTTTGATCGTACACGTACGTCCTGACAAAAGTTGGGACCTCTCTACGCGGTCCCGGGGCAGAGCCGTTACATCTGCCCCAGTGTCCCTATACCCCACCCTGGGAACATTATTGACATAGATGGACTCACAGAATTGCTTGCGGCTCCATCTCAGCTGGTCCGGGGAGGCGATGCGATACAGCGATGCACGGGGTTCAGGACGGTAGGAATCCCACTCCTGGAGTTCCTCCTCGGCACCGCGATCCTCGGGGATGCTTGCATGGAGGGAGAGGACCGACCGTCGCTCGTCGTCACTGTCATCGTCCTGAGCGGCTGCAGCACCCGCGACGCGTCCTACTTTCCTCGGCGAGGGACGGGCATCCCGGTTCTTGGGTTGGAGCTTGGGGCAATCCCGCCGCAGGTGTCCCATGTCGTTACAGTGGAAGCAGGCCCCAGACTGAGGGTTTTGGTTCCCCTTGGTCCGAGGGGCCTCCCCGTGCCGTCGGGGCAGGCCCTTTTCCGGCTCCAGGTTCTTCTCGGCCACGGCCGCGGAACTTCCCTTGGTGGATGGGGCCGTCCGGTATAGCCCCATCTCGTCGGCCATGATCCCCGCCGCCTCACAGGTACGGGGCTTCTGATCCCTCACGACAGCGGCCAGCTCCTTCGGGATGGTGGTGAAGAACTGCTCCATGGCGAACAGCTCGACAACTTCCTTCAGGGTGGAGGCCCGGGAAGCCTCCACCCAGGACTCGCAGACGTGCATCACCTGGGCTGCCCATGCCACGTGGGTGGTCCCAGGGGAAGGTCTACCCTCTCGAAATCTTCGCCGGCAATATTCGGCGGAGAGGGCGAAGTGTTGCCTGACCGCTGCCTTGAACGCCTCGTAGCTTGCCGGGGTCTTCCGCAGATGAGCCCCGAGGAGGTCAGCCAGGTCCCCACTGACCTGGGTTCGCAGGGCGGACAACCGCAAGTTGTCGGGGACCCGCTGCTCCTGGCACGCCATTTCAAAAATGTAGAAAAACATCAGGACATCCTGCCCTGGCTTGTAGTAGGGAAACGCCTTGCGGTCCCACGATGGAGGGGGAGGAGCGGAGGGGACAATCGGGGGAGTTTTCCCCGCCTCAAGCTGCATCTTGGCCAGCTCCATCTGCATCTGGATCATTTCGCGCTCGTGGGCCATCCTCTCCCGCTCGTGTGCCATCCAGTCTGAGGGAAGCTCAAAGGGCTCCAGGGGAGCGGGGTCCTCGGTCCACACATCCTCTCTCCCATCTGTTGGAACTGGGATAGGGCGGCCCCTGGGTCGGGCACCCGGCCCCAGACTTGCCAGCAGCTCCCTCTGCCGCTCCGTCAGCCGGATCAGCGCCGCCAACCCCGGGGTGATGGGGGTTGCGGGCAGGGGCCGCCATGGCTCGGCTCCCCCAGTTGCTCCGTCAGGCTCTGGGTCACCCATGGTGATCCTTAGGCTCTTGCTACTTTGGGTCTGGGAGATATTCTGGGCTAATAAGTTATCCCACCGCTGCCACCAAGTGGAAGACCGCCAACCTGGTCTTCTGCGCGGGTTCAATACTAAGGGGGTAGCGAGTCCTGGGGGCGGGCCTTCTCCGAGGTCCCCCAGCGACTATCACCCTTAGCCTAGAACAAAGGGATAACTTATAGCCACAAAAGTATCTTTTATAAAACAAGTTTATTTACAAAATGACCTTCACAAACCCAGACACACGCCAGCAATACAGCTTATCAGTACAGCACAAAGTAGCAAGCAAGAAGTCTCAAGGACACCGTGATTTCAGGGCTCTCAGCTAGTTAGTTCAGCTCGGGCTCCAGCAGAGGCCCGGTCAACCGCATGCTGCTAGCTGGGTTCCCGGCGGAGGTCCGGTCTACCCAAGCGGCTAGTGAGTGATTTCAGCTTGGTTGCCCGGGGGTCCGGTCAACCCAAGCGGCCAGTGATTTCAGCTTGGTTTCCCGGGGGTCCGGTCAACCCAAGCGGCCAGTGATTTCAGCTAGCTGGAGCACGCCGGGTGCTGCTACCCGGGGTTGCCGATCCCTTCGTTCCCTTACCCCAAGCATGGGGCAAGGCTGCTGATCAGGTCCAACAACTCAGTTCCTTTGCGCAGGGTGTTTTATACCTTGGGTTTCAGGTAGCCCCTCCCTCTGCAATCAGGTGGGTGGCCAATCAGGTGGGTTGCCACCCTCCTCAGGTGGGCGGCCAATCAGGTGGGTTGCCACCCTCCTCAGGTGGGTGGCCAATCAGGTGGGTTGCCACCCTCCTCAGGTGGACGGCCAATCAGGTGGGTTGCCACCCTCCTCAGGTGGATGGCCAATCAGGTGGGTTGCCACCCTCCTCAGGTGGGTGGCCAATCAGGTGGGTTGCCACCTTCCCCCTGTGGGGTGGGGTCCCTTTGAAGCCACTTGCTTAATGGTCCCATCCTGTGGTGTTGAATGGCCCTTTCTTATGGTGCCGAAGTGTCTGCTCTGGCAAGGAATTCAAGTCTTATGTAGATGGGGCTGATATACGAGAGCATTGAGGAACCTGGGGATGCTTCCTGCCTTCCCCCCTGGGGTGATTCTATGCAGATGTTGTTTGTCCCCTTTTGCATCTGTGGAGACTGGCTGTCTCCCCTCCCTGGGCCTCCTTCCCCCCTCCTTGGTGAGTGTGTGTGTGTGTCAGACAGGGGTTTTAGGTTGGCTTTCTCCACATATTATAACATGGCAAATACTGACAATATAATAAGAGATAAGGATAAACACTTAATAACTATAGCCTTTTACCTATTATTGCAGGGAAATTTAGGGAGAGGCAGAACATAAGGAGGATCAGAAAAGGAACATATAGATATAGCATCAGAAAGAAAGTAGTACCTACTTCAAACAGTAGAGTGAAGCTTGAAGGCCTGAGTACAGGATACAGGAGAGCAAAGAAAAATAGTACTGAGGGTTCAGCACCAGTCAAGGTTTTCAATTTTCAATTTTGAGATCCAAACCCTGAGAGAGAGGAGAGTCATGGTTACATGACTGTTTGTTTGTAATGAAGACTTTTCACCCATGTTGTATTTATTTATTTATTTTATAATAATGTTTATTTTTATAATAATATTGTATTTATTATACAGACACACACACACACACACACACAGTTAGTTGTATTTATTGATTTGGGGTTTTCTTTTTCCTTCAGGCTTCTCTAAATGCGATACATACATTCAAAGATTTCTGTGCTTCAAATACTGCAGTTTTGTGTGTTTCCTCTAATAACCTTTGTACCTGACCATGCCCTTTGGTTGCTTGGCCATACCCCTGGCCACACTCTCATGTTGCTTGGCCACTCCCTCTTGATCACACCTTCATGTTGCTTAACCATACCTCTTACAAATTCACATAGATTTCATAGATCATAGAGTTGGAAGGAGCCTACAAGGCTATTGAGTCCAATCCCCTGCTCAATGCAGGACACTAGAGGAGGGGTCTCCCATCCAAGTCATAACCAAGCTTGACGCTGCTTAGCTTTCCACGCTCAGACAAGCTGAGCCAGCGAAAGCCACAGGCCTGTAATCTGTGGAATTTTGGAGGGTATGCCCTTGGTCTGATCCAGCATGAGTTTTCTTACGTTCTTACAGAACAGCTATTTATTAATTAATTATTTATTACATTTTAATCGCACCTTTTTTCCTCTTGCAAGGAACCCAAGGAGGCTAACATAGTCCTCCTTCTCCTCTCTTATCTTATCCTCACAGCAACCCTGTGAGGTAGGTTGGGCTGAGAGTCCGTGGCTGAGCTTCATGGCTCAGTGGGGACTAGAACCTGGATCTCCCGAGTCCCAGTCCAACACTCTAACCACTACACCACACTGGATCCCTTTTAACTGGGATATACCTCCTGCCCTACTGCAAACTTGGTAATGAGGAGTAAGGTTTTAAAATGTTGCTAGAGGTTGGGAGAGTCATGGCCGAGTGGGGACTAGAACCGGGATCACCTAAGTCCTGACCCAATACTCTAACCTAGGACGGAGCAACGTGGTGCTTGCAGAATACCAATGCACCGCAAGACACTTTTCTTGGTGCCCACCAAGGTTTCCTATCCCTCCCACTTTTTTTGTTTTAGTTAACACATTTTCTTACTGGCAGCTGAGGTTGCTGTGAGATAGGTTTGTGTTGGTGCAGAAAACTGTGGGTTCAAAGGGGCTGTTTAGTGTTGGGGCTCAGACTCCACTTTTGCCTTGTACTCATTCTTTTGGTCAGGTTACTTGTCCTTTGCAAAGCCTCCTTTGGCAGCCATATCATGGTGGTGCCCAGGTCAGTTTTATCAAATTGCCAACTGTGCCCACGGTCCAAAAACGTTGTATACCCCTGTCCTAACCACTATACCACACTGGCTCATAAAATATGTTGCTGCAACATCCCCCCCCCCCCAAGCATTGTGATTGGAGAGCTCTCGTAAAGTCTTTCCCTGATTAGAAGCTAGAGCTGTCACTGTCAGTCATAAAACTCCACCTCCCCTTCCCCTGCCTGGCATTTTATTTTATGGAGAGCTTGCAGAGCATGTGGGAGGTTCCAAAATGGATCAAATTAGGCTTACGAAAACACAAGTTCTGAAGTGGGTTTGAAGCTTCAGGACCTGCCGCTTCACATCGGACCACAGTCATTTCATTTTGGAGGTGGTCCAAATACCTCTGAAGCTGGTCGCTTCAGTTGGGTTTTCTGGCTTTATCCAAAGCAGGTGTCCAACCCTATAAAAAAATATCTGACATTTTGTAGTACTAGACAAGACCATATTTTAACACTAATTGGTCCTGCATTAAAATGTTTGTTTGGATGCATCTCAAAATGGACCATGTTTGCACTTTGTTTCTTTCTACAAACAGAGAAATTCACCTCTGTCTAATTCTGTTGGGGTGGGGAGAAAGCCAGAATATGGGTGGCATAGATGGATCAGGGGGCTGAAGTTTAAGGCACCATCAGGAAAGCTACGGACAGGCAAAGACTACAACATTTTACTACACCTCTTCTGTGAAAAAAATCTAACAGTTGGCAGGATGATACTGATTTCCAAGTAGTTACATGCAGGGATGGGGACTCAGACTCGAGGACTCGACTCGTGAGTCGGACTGAGTCACCCCTCTGACTCGACTCGGACTCGAGTCCCAATATTTTTAATGGGACTCGAGACTCGGGACTCGAGACCAAGGACTCTTCAACATCCCTGGGCTGTGCCAGAAGGAGTGGAGAGGAGCGTGATTGCCGGCGAAGAGCGCATGGAAGCGAGGTGTGCCGCTGCTCGGCCACTATGGACGGCTACCAGGAGTGCAGCCCCAACAGTGTGTCAAGATTTATTTTGATTGATGTGTTGCGTACTTGGGAGAGGCAGAAGAAGGACCTGAGATTACTCTGTGTGGCTGCTCTGAGTGTGTTTCTGGTTCCAGCAAGTTCATCACCAGTGGAGCGGGTGTTCAGTGAAGGTAGAATTGTGATGAGATCTCACAATTCCAGAATGGGGGCCAAACATTTAGAAAAAATCATGTTCCTCAAATGCAACATGGATAAGTTTTAGGAAGTACAGCAAGTTTATTTTTTAAAATCATTTTTCTAAAATGCAACCTTTCAGACATTTTGGGTTTGGCTGCCTCTGCCTGCCTGTCTGGGGTTCCCAGCCTCCCCTGCCTGCCTGGTCTCTTCTTGACCAGTTCAACAGTTGAATTGTCCAAGACAAAGGCCTCTGCCTGCCTGCTTTGGGGTTCCCTGCCTCCTCTGCCTGCCTGGTTATTTTGGTTTTTTCTGCCTGGTCTGTTCTTGCCAAAATCAGTTGCAGAGTTTTGAAATAAAAAGGCACACTTGTGCCTAGAAGTTATTTAAACCACACATCTGAAGTAGCCTTATTTTGTTGGGGAAACCCCCCCATTGATTTTAATAGGGACTTGTGGAGTCAGTTTTGGGAGTGACTCATGACTCGTGACTCGTGAGTCACCATTTTGGACCAAGGACTCGGACTCGAGACTCGGGTCCAAAGACTCGTGACTCGACTCGTGACTCGAGACCAAGGACTCTTCAACATTCCTGGTTACATGCACACCGTAGTAAGTTACCATTTGATAAATGTTTGTTTGTATGCACCCACAGATATAGGGAGCGTTGGGACAGAGGAAGGCAAATGAACCAGCAGAATGAACAAGCAGGTTCAGGGTACAGGCAAGGGCTGTTAAGCAGGAGCCATTGACAAGGCTGCCAGCTGTCTCTTCCTGCTTCCTTTTGCAGGGGCTGATGGGAGGCTGGAATCAAAGAGAGTAGAGTAACTCAAGTTCTCTCATGTGAGGTTTTATTCCGAGGTAAGGTTGGGGTTGAGGAGCAATTCCTGACAAAAACATAGCTGTCAGATAATGGGGCAGTATTAGCTATAGATGGGTGAGAAATTCATTTCGTTCACATTTTTATGTGTGATTACCCAATTTGCACCTCCTGGAACTGAATAAAAGCCCAAATGCAATTTGTGGCCAGAAATCCATACACCTCCAAGTTTGTGATTTTTTGTTTTGTTTTGTTTTGTTTTTGTGCAACAACCCAAAAAATACATTAAAAAACGTACATATATTTGGAAATTGTGCATGGGAAAATGTGTACATTTGAAAATTGGGGAAAAAACACACAGTGGATAGATACATGCATACAAAAATGTATACATTTTAAAAATGTGTACAAAAGTTCTGCACATTTTGAAAAATGCACACAAAAATACATATGAATTTCTGTGTGGGGGAAAAAAGAAGAACTTGTACTCTCATGTGGAACCGGGATGGAATGAACCTAGCAGTGGAAAAATGAGAGCCTGAAAGAAATCGAGCTTGACAGATTCACCCATTCCTAGTATTAGCCCAAACCTTGGTTCCATTTCATGGCCAGCAATCGGTTTCAAGCACAAAACTTGATACAATATGAAAATGCCTGGGCAAGCAAACAAAAGGCTTGTGGCTTACGCTGGCTCAGCTTGTCTGAGTGTGGAAAGCTAAGCAGGGTCAGGCCTGGTTGTTACTTGGATGGGAGGCCCCCTCCTCTAGTTTCCTGCATTGAGCAGGGGGTTGGACTCGATGGCCTTGTAGGCCCCTTCCAACTCTATGATCTATGGAATCTATGAAATCATTCCCTTTCCATTCTGCATCCATCCTCATAGTCCTCTGAGGTGATGTGTGTTTTACCAGCAAGGCTCATCCTCTCATGGTGCACATTTTGCTTCACTACAGTTGTATATGTTCTGCCACAGCAAAGGTCAGCCCAGCATCCTTGTTCCCTCTCTCCAAAGCAGAATGACTTAGAGTGAACCATTCAGGCAAGGAGAAGATTTTAAAAGGGCTGCATGGCTGCAGCGTGGTTAATGAACTGATCTTTTCACCTTGAGAGAGCAGAGGCTGTGGTTGATTCCAGACATCAAAATGAGTTCTCTGGTTTCATCCTTTCACTGCACACCTTAATTCAAGTGGACCCAACTATTGCTAAAGATAGGCCTGCAGCTGGGTTAGTGGAGGGTGGCGTGAGCCAGGAATGAGCTGGAACTAAACAGTGGTGTGACGGTCACAGTAGGCAGGGTCCGTAAGGTCATCTAGTCCTAGCCCAGCCACAAGGCAGGGATGTCCATTGACCAGCACACACATCCCAGTTTAGTCTATGCCAGTGTTCTCCAACCTTGGGTCCCCAGATGTTTTTGGCCTACAACTCCCAGGGAGTTGTAGGCCAAAAACATCTGGGGACCCAAGGTTGGAGAACACTGGTCTATGCAACTCAGACTGCTTCCTCCCTCCCAATCCCTTTTCCTTTTGTGTCATGTCTTTTAGATTGTGAGCCTGAGGGCAGGGTCACGCAGGGACTGTCTTATTATTAATCTTTGTAAGCCACTCTGAGAGCCATTTCTGGCCGAAGAGTGGGGTATAAATGCAATAAATAAATAAATAAAACGAGGAGTAAGGATTTTAAATGTTGTTAGAGCCTGGGAGTATAAAACCAGAGAATGGTTATTTGGTTCAGATGAATTTATCCAGAATAAAAACACGTGGTTTCTCAGAGAAGGGAAGAGAGCTATGTGTTTTAAGGAGAATCGTTAACTATTCCTGAAAGAAAAGCAGTGTTATCCTTCCAGCCATGAATCTTCTCCAGAATGGCTAAACAGGTTTCCCAGGGAATAACTGACAAGAATATTTCCAGAAATCCCTTTTTGGTAGAAGGTGTGAGTTGACAGTCAGGCTCCATGACTATCCACTCCTAACAACACTGCCTGCACTTAAAGAAAGACAACAATGTGAGGAAAATAGCTTTTCTCACAAAATAAATACAAACCATTCATCAGACTGTACATACCCTGGAGACCAGCACCCTCTCTATGTCCCATTGCAATATTTCCCAAAAGAGGCCTCTCAATAATACCCTCTGAGCACCAAGGACCAATAACATGTAGACAGGTCTTCTTGGTGGCTTCTCCTCAGCTTTTGATTTCATTTCCTTTGGAGGTTGGAGAGAGCATTGTTCAAATGTTGATGCAATGATTTGGGAATAAGTGCTTGGAGCCTCTGACTTCTTTTTAAAAAGTATTTTTTATACTTCCTTATAAATGCTTTTAAATATTATGGCCCACCTTGAGGCTGTGTCCAGGACACACAGGAAGTTGATTATGACGGAACTGACGTTTGAAGCACGAACTTTTCGCAGCTCATTTTCTTAACTGAACAACCAGCAGCCCTCGGGGCTTTCCCTGTGCAGACCCCAAAGCTGGCAGGACCTCACCCACTTTTCCCACAGGGGAAAAACAAAACAAAACACCAAACTGCTGTTCTATGGCTTCTGAGATCACTTTTTCCTGCTGCTAGTAGTGACGGAGAAACAACAATATCAGTGTTGATTACTGGGGGAAGGGAGAGACTTTCACCTCCATCCTGCTCCCCCCAGCGATCCCTAGATCTCCTCAGGCAGGGTGGGGAGGTTTAAACCTCTCCATACCTCTGCACTGAGGTATGCGTGTGTGTGCCGTGGAGGCTGGGGCTCCAATGTTGGGGGGGGCGGGGCGGGCGGGGCGGCGTATCCACTCCAGGTTGTAGTCTGAACTTTGAAGGAGCTATCCATGGTGCTGAACCTATTTTGGACATAGGGGTAGGGTTCAGCACCATGGACAGTCCTTTAAAGTTCAGACTAAAACCCAAAGTGGATACACCACCCCATTGACATTGCAGCCACCAGCCTCCACCTTGTGTGTGTGTGTGTGGTGATGGTGGTGGTGGGGGAAAGGAAGTGTGTGTGCATGCCAGGGATGTTGAAGAGTCCTTGGTCTCGAGTCACGAGTCTTTGGACCCGAGTCTCGAGTCCGAGTCCAAGTCCTTGGTCCAAAATGGTGAGTCCCGAGTCCCTCCCAAAGCTGACTCCACGAGTCCCTATTAAAATCAATGGGGGTTTTCCCCAACAAAATAAGGCTACTTCAGACGTGTGGCTTAAATAAATTCTCGGCACAAGTGTGCCTTTTTATCTCAAAACTCTGCCACTGATTTTGACAAGAACAGACCAGGCAGACAAACCCAAAATAACCAGGCAGGCAGAGGAGGCAGGGAACCCCAAAGTAGGGGCCTTTGTCTTGGACAATTCAAACTGTGGAACAGGTTAAGAAGAGACCAGGCAAGCAGAGGAGGCAGGGAACCCCAAACAGGCAGGCAGAGGCAGCCAAACCCAAAATGTCTGAAAGGTTGCATTAGGAAAATGATTTTAAAAAATAAACTTGGATTGTTACTGCAACTAGGTCCTGACAGCACCTGCAGGTGGCATCAAGCAGGGATGTTGATGAGTCCTTGGTCTTGAGTCCCGAGTCGAGTCTCGAGTCCCATTAAAAATATTAGGACTCGAGTGCGACTCGAGTCAGAGGGGGGACTCAGTCCGACTCACGAGTCGAGTCCTGGAGTCCGAGTCCCCATCCCTGGTGCGTGCGTGCGTGCGTGCGTGCGTGCATGCATGAACCATCCTCAGCCCTCCAGCCAGCACTGGATGCAGTCCTTGGGGCTCTGAAAAGCTTGTGCCCCTTGCCCCTTGTGGAACAGCCCCTTTGCAGGCGGGAGAGAGGGGAAATATGGCACCCGCGAGCGGGTGGCAAGATGTTCCAAGCAGGGAGAGAGCCCCGACGCAAATGAGATCTTCTTCCTCTAACCACCACGGCTGGCAGAGTGCTGATTGTGTGGGAAAGGCTTACACGATTCACCTCACCCACACGGTCACATTATTCACACACATGCCCCAGCAGCAGTGTGGGATTACACCATGGAGAGGAGTCTCCTACGCCGCATGTGTGCGTGACAGGGGCCACAGGCGGTGGTGGCTGAGCTGAGCAGCGAGCGTGCTGCAGCGTGAATCAAAGACTCGGTTTTCAGCAGTCCTTTCAGAACCTGGAATCTGATGCAGCAAGAGTGGGAAGTACCGGGTCAGAATGCAATGGAAGGAAAATAACTAGAGGGAGAAGAAGGCACACTGATACGAAAGCATAGGTTATGCATTCGAATGTGTTAAGATGTAATATAATTGTGTTGGAGGTAATGAACCAGAAAAGTGAAGATGTAAGAGAAGTCTGAGTCATTCAGAGGCTGATGGAATAATGAGGGGGCGGAACAGAAGAGCTGCTCTCTTGGGGCTCGTTTGCATATTACAAAATCAGCGGTAACTTCCCGTTGGCGGTTAATAACCACATTACATGCTAAAAACAGAAAGGGCTATTACTATGCGACTTAACAAACCTCCCATGAATGTTAGAAAGTACATACGCGAGATCACTGTGACCAGTTCTTACCTTGACAGTAGATAATATTCAGTGTTGATAACATACAAAGGAAAAGCAGCTTTGGAAAAAGGGAAAAAAAAAAGAAGAAGAAACATATCAAGTATGCTTTGAGTATTTTATTCTGCTGCTGGTTTTCATTTTATTTTATGTGCTGAGATGGTTTTATTTTTTGCTGCTGGTTTTATTTTGCTCTTATTCTGGGCTGGTGTTTTATTTTGTTTGTTTGTTTTTCTTGTTTGTATTTTATGTTTTTAATGTATTGTACACTGCCCAGAGAACTATGGTTATTGGGTGGTTTAAAAGTACAGTAGATAAATAAATATTTTTTTAAAAAATAAAATAAAATGTCACTTATGCTAAAATCCGATGGAGACCTACTAGGGAGCAAGTCCCGTAGATATCACTGGGGTGTAATTCTCAGGAAGCATGGATAGGATCAGGCTGTAAGACATTATGGGTAAGGCAAGAACCAAATCTGCAGGGAATAAGTTTTATTTTAAATATTCTGTAACCCTGTGTAGCACAGTGCTTGGATCTCAGCTCTTTTTGGCCCTTAGGAGCTGCTGTAGAGATCTAAGGTTTTCCTGGGGAGATTCTGAGAGGGTTTTCTGAGAAGATTATGGAGACAGTTCTGAGAAGATTCTGAGGAGAGCTGGTTGAAAAGATTCAGGGAGGGAGAGTCAAATATCTAGGAGAGGAATGTGAGGTTGAGGATGACTATAACAAGAGCGGGGGTAAAAAGATAATAGGAGAACTGCCTTCACACAATGGTCAGTCATCTATCTACAGTTCCACAACCAAGGGAGTGACCGAGACCAAGGCCTAGAGTGGCATCCCAGGACTGTGTGGCCAGAGCCAGGCCAAAGGGACTCTAATTGCCCAGCTGCAGATAACTCAATTATTGGACTCTATTCCCTTCTATTATTTTGTTTAGGGTGAAATCCTATGCATGTTTAGACAGAAAAAGTCCTACATCTCCCAACATTCCCCAGCCAAAAGTCCTACAACTCCCAGCATTCCCCAGGCAGCATGGCTGGCTGGGTAATGCTAAGAGTTGTTGAACTTTTTTCTGTCTAAACATGCATAGGATTGCATTCTTAGGGCACAGTCTAATGGGGATGCCTGTAAGCTTCTGAACTCATAGATTTCATTATATAGAGTTGGAAGGAGCCTACAAGGCCATCGAGTCCAACAACTCAGAGGATTATGGGCATCCTATGGAGGGCACGAGGAACATGGAGGCGAAGATCGCCTCCATGCTCCTCCCATCCTGCAACTCAGCTAGACAGCTAATTTTGGCTGTCTAGCTGAGGCACTTATTTCATAGATTTCATAGATCATAGAGTTGGAAGGGGCCTACAAGGCCATCGAGTCCAACCCCCGGCTCAATGCAGGAAACTAGAGGAGGGGTCTCCCATCCAAGTAACAACCAGGCCTGACCCTGCTTAGCTTTTTTCCATGCTCAGACAAGCTGAGCCAGCGTGAGCCACAGGCCTGTATCTCTGGACAGGGAGGGAAGGCGGCTGGGGCGCCACCACGATATGTCGTATCCGGCAACCCTGGGTCTCCTTCCCTCCCCACCCCCTGGAATGCCCTCTTTACCCCATCTCTGAGGTCACTCTTAAGACCTCGGCGACGCAGCCGGCACAGTTCTTTCCACACCAGCTGTGGAGTGGAGGGGGGGAGCAGGGAGGGCGATATGAGCGCTGAGTCCCCGCTCTGAGGTCGGAGCTGTTTTCCAACCTCAGAGCTGGGACTCCAGAAAAATCCGATGGCCCTCTAGATGCTCTGCCGGAGACTGAAATTGTACACCCATCTGAGTTGTTTAGACTAGCCACTTTTGCACTGTGGAAAAAGAGGACTTAAAGAGGAGAGAGATTTGCAAGACATTTACATATGGTAATTTATATGTACAGATGGCAATTTAGAAATAATTACTGAAATTTAAATAGAAATACAATAACTCTCACCATAGTAGGGAAGACAGTGACCAGGTGACCTGTGTGCCTTGCTCAGTCTGCTGTCCAGCTGCTAACCGTCGATGGGCAGCTTAGGCCCCTTCTTTCCTTCTCATGGTTCTGTTGCTTTATACCACACTTGGACTGGGCATCTCTTCAAACAGAGGGCCGTCCTCTGACAATCCTTCAAATAGAGGCCTGTCCACTGTAAAAGTAGGACATATGGGCACCTTAGTGTTGTTCCTCTTGCTTCCCCCCTCCTTGTTAAATAAATCCAAATTCTTGGGTTTGTTTTTCTAGTCTGTCAATTTGCCCCCTCCCAATATCCTTTCAGGAAGTGCAGGGGCTGGTGAGTTGGAGGCACTGCACTGTATTTTGAGGCCATGGCATTCCCGCCCCCTCCCCATCATCCGTAACACTGTAGTTTGAACCCAGGTCCCATAGTTTCCCTCCACAAAAAAAGCGTTGCTGGTAGGAAAAATGGGTTACAGGTTTGGTCACTCGGTTGTTTTTTTTTTGCCGCCCTAATGTCAGGTTTTCTTGACTGAGCTCTAGTTGAAGATATTAAGAATGCTGATGAGACTAATGCTGTGCGTGCTGTGTACGCATGTTAAATTCAAGACCACCCGTTGAACCAAAACCTGGCCTGGTCAAATGAGACCTCGGCTGGTGGGAATAATGTGCAACTGACAATATTACTTTTAGTTGTAATGCTAGTATGTAACACATGGTCAAGACATGGCTCTTCTCTGTTCTGGTCACTGATTATTTCTTTATTAAATTTATATCCCACCTTTCTGCCCAAAATGGGGACAGTGGGAATTGATGGGCAGTTAGTTGCCTGCTACAGATGCTTGGAGTATAATGGCAGGCAAAAGCTAAACAAATGAAGTGTTTCTAGCCACTCCCACTCCACTTTCTGCTGGTATTAAAAAAAGGCTTTGGCCTAAGAACTGGGGAAGGACAGAAAGTGTTGCTTAGCAACCAGCACAAGTGCTTCAGTGTAAGTGGGAAATTTAACCATTTGCCGTCCCTTAAGTCTCCCCCGCCCTCGCTGCTGCCATTTTGATATGTTGCCGAGGTGAAACCTGTGGGTGTTCTTTTGAATGTATTTAGCTCTAAACTACAGAGCTGAATTGGTAGGGGTGGAAGCTCAAGGGGAAAACAGCCCCAGAAGTAAACAGCCACCCGAAATATAAATGCATGGCTTGTTTATGTATGTATGTATGTATGTATTTAATTGCAGTGCTTCAGAATGGAATATGCATTATATCAAAGGATTTCAAGGGTGTTTGGGGGATAAAGTGATCCCTACTTCATAAAAATTGAACAGCTTCAGTGCAGAGCACCAGGAGACTGGAAGATCTGGCTGAAGAAAGTATAGGCAGAGATTTCAAATGTTCTGATGAAAAGAAAAAGACTCAGATAATGAAGAAAGTGGGGTGGGACAACCGAGGATCAGAATGAGGTTTCTGCCTGGACCAGTGCCTACATCTTTAATGGGATACAAGCTTTCATGTGTGAAAGAAAGAAAGAAAAAGCAGAGTGAAACAGAGGGCCGGTTCGCACGACCCAGGCTGCGGGCGGGGGAGGCACCATGGGGCCGTCTGTGGGGTCCGGTGGGGCACCGCAGACGACCTGCGCCCCGTGCGCGTGGGCGGACCCCGCAGTCCCCGCACTGCAGTGTGGGCCTCCTGGCGCTAGGGGGTGGGGCCCCGGGATGCCCAGAGGGGCCGTTTGCCCCTACAGGCTGGAGCGGCAGCAGCTCCGGCTGCTCTGGGGGCTGCCGCCTCTGTGCGGACCCCGCAGGATGGCCGCCCGCTGTTCACACGGCACGGTGGCCACGCGCGGTAGGGGTTTACCCCTCTATCGACCATGGTCACTTTGCGTGTGTCCCGCGCACGGCTGTCCTGCGGGGGCACCCCCAGTCGGCGTTCACACGACACGGGAACCGCGGGGGACTTCTGCTCCCCCGCGGTTCCCGTGTCGTGCGAACAAGCCCAGAAAGTAGTGTCAGATCATGTGATGAGAGCCAGGCTGGATCTTTGGGTGGTTGTACCCGAATCCAGACCTCGGCTGTGTGTACTCCAAGGAGTCCCCGTGACCAGTTGCTGACACTTGAAGTGGAGCAGGCAAAAGGTACTGGTCTTTTGAGCAGGCTCCTAATACTTATATTAGGCCTGGCCAATCCGAAGGCTTCATACTGCCTGCCAATTGCAGAGGCTGATGTTGCACACCCGCTATGTGGTTCTGTGGCTAAAGAAGGTTCTGAGGCCTGGACGCACACATTACTAGGTATATCATTAGGCTACATTCCAGCCTTGACCCATTAGGTTCATAGTTCAAGCCCTGGAGAGCCTGGCAGCAAAATGTAGTGTAGACTGGACCACCATTAATTTTAGTTATTAATAACGGACAATGCAACAACCACCACCTAATTGTTTGCATGTCCTTAAAGGCAGTGCTCACTTCGATGCTCCTTGTCATCCTTTGGGAGGTTTTAAGAAATAACTTTTAAAATATTGTTAAAAGAGTAATGTTACAGAGAGTAGCCCCCCCCCCCCCCTGAGCATCTGCCTGAAATTATGTCCATGCCTGTGGGTGTAATATAGAAACATCAGAACTGTAAAGCACTTTATATGGTGATATGAATAACATCCAGAAGTGGTCCTTATTTGTATTCAGTTGTTTACACAGCAAAATAAAGAGGGAAGAAAAATAACTTGAATAATTAAGTGCTTAAGAGCTCTGTTGATGCTACTTATAAATGTTTAAATTGTAGTTGGATATGGCCTATGCCTTGATAGCATAGAAGCTGTTGCTATTCATATTTTTAGTATAACTAGTTGCACATGTAACTGTAGAAACTCACTGATTCTAGTCCTTTTGTTATGAATTTTGGCTCTTTTTTCTGGATGTATGGATGCAGGGAGAGTACTCATGTGCTGTCAGAGTCCACTTCTTGAGGTAGTCTTGACCTGTTTGTCCTAGTTCCTCAGCTTGTTTCTTGCTGGACTGTTGTACCCTGATTAGCTGTTTGGACCTTATAATAAGTCTTGGGAAGTCCAAGGAGACCAGATCAGAAGTTCATGAGCTATGCTGGAATAGTGATGGCAGGAGATCACACCAAAACCAGGTGCAAGCTAAGGGTTAATTTGACCAGAGAGTCTTAAAGTAGTCCTTGCAGAGCTAATTTACAGTTCAGTTCTGGATGCATCAGAAAGCCTTGAGTGCAAACGGGTGATGGGGGAAAGGTTGTTGCCTAACTGCTAGGTGGAGCCAAATAAGTTTTCTTGTTAGCCCGGTTTTCTTGTGTGTAAAGAAGACTAGCATGTTCAGTATGTTTTGTAGTAGTAGTGGTGGTTTCATTCTTTTAGAAGCCTGGCCTGATTTGATCTGCTGTTTTATACTTCTGGCTGTTTAGCCAGGGGACTATCTGCTTACGACTCAATAAAGTTTGCCAAACTCTTCACTTTTTGGATTCAGACAAGCTACCTCATAGAGTTCATGTGCTGAGGCCCTAGAGTCCTCTTCAGCAATAGGGAAATATTGGTGTGCAATATTTAGGCTTGCAGTAAGCTGTTGAAGAAGAGTGTCTGCATACTGCTGAGTTATTAATGTAATGTATTAATGTATTAATAGTGCTTTGTTTGCATCTTGTTTATTGGTGGAGATAACCATAACAATGCAGGATTTACCATGTTGTATTACATGCGCTTTAGATAGGGAAAGGGAAGGGTAATTTACTATGCTTGCTATTTATCTGGCTCATTTTTGACCCCTAGCTTAAGCCCACCCAAACACAATTTTGGGCCCCCCAAGAAAGGTAAAAGGCAGTTTAGAACTTGCAAGCCTCTATCCATAATATTGCATAAACACCGTTCGTTTGAACATTCCTCTGACATCTCTAGCAAGTCTTGATATTTATTTCCCTTGGCTTACCCTTTTGGACTTCTTATTCCGAAGCATGCTTCATTGCACGCCTCTCCTCTTTTTACAACACAATGGCTAATTTTACATTTAACGATTTGGGACAATGCAAGGGCTGGAAACTGGCGCTCAGAGGCAACCTTGATAGAAACTGACTGACTGACTCTACCTGGAAAACTGGCGCTACATACTCAGAAAAACCTTGCACATCTTCCGCTGCAATGCCGTTTGGTTGCCAAACAGCCAACATTTCTGTTCCCATCTGACCCATCGCTCCTTTCCACGTCCGGTAAAACTCTTCCAGCACACAAATGGAACACAGTTCATTGCCCTGCGCTGGCTGCTGAGAGATCTAAGTCTTAAGAGATCTGAGATTGTCAGAAGGGGGAGGGCAAGGAAAGAGAGAGAGATGAAGGGATCCCACTCTGTTCAGTTCCTGTGGGAGGAAGAGGGTTGGAATAGAGGAATGCAAGAGGATTCAGAAAGGATGGCATTGATACCAGATCATTTAGCAAGCAAAGCAGATAAAGATTAGGGTTCCTATGGCAACTGGCTCAGCCACAGTGGGGGTTTGGGGAAAGGCAAATGAGGAGTGAGCGAGTTTAACACAAACCCCAACGTTAAAGGAAACAGAACTGACCTTTTCCTAGCTTCAGCACTGACTCTTCTTCACTATCAACTGAAGGAGATGTTGTTGCAAAGCCTGTCTTCAAGATGGAAAGCAATTCTCCCAGGTATTTTTTTTTTTTTTTTTTGGTTGAGAGGAGAGTCAGTTGCTTTTTGGCATTTCTGTAGCGGTTTGGACAGACATGTATCTATAGATGTATATTTATTTCATAAAATGAATTCCCCCTCCACCTTCCCAAATTGTTATTCAAGGTGGCTTACATCAAAATATAATATCAGCAGTAAAACAATTAAAACATCATATGATGGGGAGAGACCATAGCTCAGAGGGTAGAGTACCTGCTTTGCATGCAGAAGTTCTCAGGTTCAATCCCTTGCATCTCTAGTTAAAAGGACCAAGTAGCAGGTGATGTGAAAGACCTCTGCATGAGACCCCGAAAAGTTGTTGCCAGACAGAAAAAACAACACCGGGCTAGATGGACAAATAGTATGACCTGGTATAAGGCTGCTTCCTATAATAAGAACAGAAAAACCTCAGTCAAGCAGGATAAGTACGGGAAGAACTGGGTGCCTAAAGGTGAACAGGTTAACTGCCAGCCACACTTCTTTGGGGAGGATGCTCCACAACAGGGTGCCACAGCTGAAAAGGCCATTTCCAGTAGCCGCCTACCTATCCTCCAGTGATGGATGCACCTGGAACAGGGCTTCTGATGGTAATTTCTACTAGTGGGCATATTCATATGGGAGGAGGCAGTCCTTCAGGTATCCTGGCCCCAGCCCATTTATTTTATTTATTTATTATACTTATACCCCACCTTTTTTCCTGCAAGGAACCCAAGGCGGCTTACATAATCCTCCTCCTCTCCATTTTATCCTCACAACAACCCTGTGAGGTAGGTTAGGCTGAGAGTCAGTGACTGGCCCAAAGTCACCCAGTGAGTTTCATGGCCCGAGCGGGGACTAGAACCCGGATCTCCCGAGTCCAACACTCTCACCACTATGCCACCCTCAGTCTCCTTGCAGGCCAGGCTTCATCCTATCACCTGATGCTCTGTTGTTCCTATGTTTGGAAACCAGAAAATGGGCAAATGGCTTTATGAGCGAATGAGCCACGGCTCATACGATTCAACATTAGGGTCCCATAACTTGTGCGAAGAAGACCCTTCTCTAGAGCTGGCATAGCAGCTCGCTTTGGTGCTCTGGGGTTGCTGTTTCCTGCCCAGCCGCTGTGGCCACTCAAGGGCAAGTGTGCTGCTGTGGTATGGGCAGGGACAGGGCAAGGAGGTGGTATGGTCTCCTCACAGCCTATGGCATGTGGCCACTTGGCTGATAGAAACTGAAGTGGCTGGCATAAATGTGAATCATAGATACATATGCCTCATTCCTGTCTCTCTGTCACCCTTTATTGCGACCAGCAAACAGAAGCGGGGACCTGCTAAGTTTGCTGTCCAGGTGTTAACTGTTGATGAGCAACTTCAAGATCCCTGCTCTCCCTTCTTAGGATTCTTTATCTTTAAACTGAACCTGGACTGGACAGCCCTTCCAATAGAAGATGTCTTCAAATAGAGGACTGTCCTCTGCAAAGTAGGACACATGGTCACTACTGAGGATAAAATTGTGCCCATGCTTGTAGGCCAGGTAGCAGCTCTAACACCTCCCAACCTTTTGTTTGCAGGGTGGTTTTTTTTAGCAATAAGGTGAGCCTTGATCGTTGAGATTTTTAGATGCTACAGTCATACCAATAATGATACCCATGTGCATTCCTGTCAGAATTTCCCTCAAGCACACCTACATCAGTTCAGCTGCCAACACCCCTACATCTTTTTACCAGTCGTTCCATTTCTAAACATTAAGACCTTCCCCCGAGCACGCGCAGCTGTGGGCGGGGAGAAATTTGCGGACGTGGAGGAAGAGAGTCGAGGCTTACCTGTTGACACAGGTAATTAGCCAGCATGGGGGCGGGGCTACAGGAGCCAATATTAGGCCCGGCAGCCCCAACCCACACCCTCTTTGTTCCTTGCAGCTTCTTTCAACTGGAAGAGGATCTCTGCCCGACCCTATCCTCATCCCTGAGGACCACGTGGCACGGTCGGCTTGGGAGAAGGGATCCGGGTTGGAGGGTCCAGCCGGAACCTCCAACCCGGGGCAGTTGGCAGCTGAACCTACATCAGTTCAGCTGCCAACACCCCTACCGGCGGATCTTTTTACCAGTCGTTCCATTTCTAAACATTATTGTTCAAGAACTTCCAGCCTGCGCTTTCCACCAATATGAACCACTTCATTTTCTAAACTGATATTTAAAAATAAAATTATAAGAGCCTAACCAGTTAGTCATATTTTTTGTTGTTGTTCTGAGGGCGAGAGAAGGATGGAGGAGATTAAGTATAGCTTTTGTTGAGATCAGCACAGCATGGAAAATAACCAGGTTTTTAGTTCTGCCTCCCCAACGAGTATTGAGAGAGCTGTTGAGTGGCACCTTCTCTGGCCTCAGCATTGAGGCGGTTGAGTGAGCAATTTCCTTAATTAGACTTTGTTTGTTGTTCTTGCTCTCTTGCATCATTTGGCATAAATAAATCAATATAATCTCATGCATTTATATGTCTATAAAAAAGAATCCCTTGGACGGTAGGAGAACAGTTTTCTCCCTTTGGGATTGCACAGTCATTAGTGTGGCGTTTTAAGGGGATAAGCACACTGGGGCATATTTCCCAGCATGCCTTTCATTTAACGGTGCACTGAAGAATAGAGTATGCCAAGAGAAATGGCTAATCTGGTATCCCCAATCCTAGTGATGGTTTACACAGACCTAGAGGGAGTGGGTTACAGTGATATAATGGTATCCCCAATACATAATTATGGTTGACATAAACCTAGATGGAGTGGGTTCATGAGTCATCGAAGGGCTCTCCCCTTACTCACTGAGGTTTGGGGTGCTCCTGAATCCACCACTGCACTTCAACCTCCAAAGAGCAGCAGTGGCTAGGATTTTACAAGAAATAGTCAATCTGATAAGAAGATGTCATCTCCTTGTTTCAGATTTGAGCACGGGAACCATTATTCATTACTTGGTAGCATTGGGTTGTATCAAGCACAGCCCTCACATAAGGGAAAGCCCCCCCCCTCCCCCACAACATCCCCGAAAAGCCTCTCTGGAGGGTTGGGCGGCCTTCAGGAAAGGTCTTGCATGCAGCAGGATAAAGGAATTGGGGGAAACCTGGCAGAGGCAGCTTATGCATGCAGCTCCACAGAAGGGAATGTTACCTTCTTTCTGTTTCTTCAAAGAGCTTTAGTTATCACTAGTGTAAGGGTATATGTTTTCTGTAGACGCTCTCCTGCAGAGCAGTCTTTCCAAACCTGTCAGGTTGGGGAAGGCTGCTCCAAAGCATCTCCCTACTTCCTTTAGCATTGCTGACATTTTTCTGCCAATCCTCCTGGGCCTTGTGTAACAGCTGCGTAATAGCCACAGACTCCCCAAGTGAAACTTTCCTAAGCCTGGAGATGCAATGAAGGGGAAAGCTTTACCTGCCAAATTTCCTTCCATTGTGCCACTGTGAAGGGCACATGAGCCCGCCAGATGAAAAGCTGGCAAGTCCAGCTACTTTTGTGCCCATACGATTCATTTCAAAGAAGCTTGCGCACAGGAAAAGTCCCAAGTGGTGGTTCATGCCTAGGAAGGCCAGCTTTTCTTTTTTTACTGGCAACCCTCACTCATGATTTCTCCTGTGCCTTTATTAGCACAATTTTCCACAAATCAACAGCAAGCCAGGCCAGGGTTTTCTGCACAGCTGACCACCCTATGAACCGTGCATGGTATTTCTGTCCTGTGACACCTGTGAAATCTGATAAAACTGAACTAAGAGTGAAAATGGGGATCTTGCTCATTTTCTCCTGAAAACCCCAAAGGATGAACTGGGCAATCTGATGCCGTGAGTCTTTGCCAACTGCTAGTCACCTACTCCTGCTCTTTTAAATTTTGCCTTTAATCATCTTCCATAAGAGATTAGCAAAGACAAAGAAGGTCAAGCATTTTCTGCCTTATCTCTCCGTTCTACCACCTTGTAAGATGAACCTGCACCACCGTCTCATCTCTAATGGGCTTTGCTTATTGCTTATTTGTATGGCTGTCGGTAAATAAACCCATTTATTTTGTTCTGGAATAACCCAGTATTGCTAGGAAATACAGAACTTATATTTCTGGGTTTTTTTTTTTTTTTTAAAGCATTAAATATTTAAAGCTTTCACTGTGGAATGTATTTGTTTCACTTGCATAACACAAAATACACTTTAAATTCATTCTCTCTTTCTCTTCCCTGCTTGCACCTGGCATTTATGGTATTTAGAGATGTGAATTCTTGTCTTCTGCTCTGGATTTGGCCTGTCTTGCTGTCTTTGTCTTGCGAGATAAGACTGGCAATTGAAGCAGATATATGGAATTAAGCTTCCCCCAAATTTAATCCCAAAGCAGTGTATGCTCAGCAAAGGATTCCCAAGGCAATGAGAGTTTAATTCATAGAATCACCTACCGTTAATCATGGAGCCAGAAGAGACTTCAAAGGTTATCTAGTTCAATGCAGGAAATCCACCGCTATAGCACACCTGATACGTGGCTGTCCAGCCTCTGCTCCTCCTTCTCACCACCACCGTTGTCTAGGCCAGAAGAAGAGGCAGGTGAACAAAGCAGGCAGCAATGGTGAAGAGGAGGAACAAATCCAGGGGGCTGTTGTCAGTGGGCCCCTGCTGGGGCGTGGGCCCTTGGCAGGTGCCCAACCATGCCTGCCTTTGATGCCAGACCTAGGCAATCATATCGCCTCTTAATCATTTCTTCTCTGGGCTAAATATACCCAACTCCTCCAGCCTTTCCTCATAGGACTTGGTCTCCAGCCCCATCACTACCTTTGTCACCCTCCTCTGGACAGGTTCCAGTTTGTCAATATCCTTTTTAAAATGTGGCCACAATGACCCATACATTGGTAACCTCAAGACTGGATTACTGCAATGGGCTCTTCTTGGGGTTTCCTTTAAGACCGGTCCAGAAACTGTAGCTAGCGCAGAATATGGGCAGTTAGGTTGCAGAGTGAGACAGCCTACCAAGGGCATTACACCTTTGCTCAGAAAACTGCACTGGCTGCCAATATATTACCAGGCCAGGTTCAAGGTGATGTTATTGACATATACAGCCCTAAACAAATTGGGACCAGGCTACCTGAAGGAGCACCTTCCCCCATATCGACCTGCCCATTCACTGAGACCTTTTCTCAGTGATTTAAAAAAAAAAAAAAACTTTTAGTCTGATAATTTTATCTGTTTAGCTATATTTTATATATGGTGTTGCAATGGCTTGTGGCTAATGCAAATAAAATTTCTATTCTATTCTCGTGTTTTTTTATTTTATTTTATTTTTTCATTCATTTCTATTGTGAATTTCATTAACTCCTCAAGCAAAAACAAAAACGTAAAAGTAAAAAAATATTAGCTTTCTTACATGAAATTTGAATAGATCAATTACAATTGGTACATATGAAATATTTTATCTAAAGCAAGATATACTACTGTCCCCAAGCATAGTTAAGCATAGGCTTCAACAAAAGCAAACCAAATATCCATGTATTTATCCATTCGTAGGTTACACCTAAAGACCAGCCATTCAAAAGTTGAAAGCGTTGTTAAGTCCTCAATCCATTGCGTTATTGGAGGCGGCCGTTTGTCCTTCCAGTGTTATAATATCAGTCTTTTAGCTGTCAAAAGGGCGTGGAAGATCCATTTACATTGACCTTGTGTTAAATTCCAAGAAGCAGGTAGATAATTAAGGAGAACATGTACATCAATAAATATTAAAGAGCTTTCCCACACAAAGCTTATCTGTATTATTACCTCCTCCCCAGAAGAGGCAGCCATTGGGCAATGCCAAAGCATATTCTAATGTTCTTGAGATGAAAGCAGCAACAGACTGCTGCCTAAAAGCTGTATGTATAGCACGAAATCACAGCGCTGTAAACTTGCTTGAACCTCAGTCATGCTGCCATGAAGCATTCTGCCATAAAGCACTATTGCTGCTGAAAATTGCAGTAAAACACAGCAAGGTGGAGGTCTTATACAAATGTATGGTACAGCCACACTTGGAATCCTGTGTGCAATTCTGGTCACTGTATCTTAAAAAGGATATTGCAGAGCTGGAAAAGGTGCAGAAAAGGACAACCAAAATAATCAAGGGGTTGGAGCAAGTCCCCTATGAGGAAAGGTTACAATATCTGAGGAATGTTTAGCGTAAAAAAAAAGACAAGTTAAGGGAGACATGACAGAAGTGTACAAAATTATGCATGGTGTGGAGAAAGTGGGTAGGGAGAGGTTTTTCTCCCTCTGTCATAATACTAGAACCTGGGGTCATCGCATGAAGCTGACTGATGGGAGATTCAGGACAGGTAAAAGTTAAAGTAGTTATTCACACAATTCATAGTCAAAGTGTGGAATTTGTTACTAAAGATGTGGTGATGGCCACCAACATGGATGGTTTTAAAAGGGGATTAGACAAATTCATGGAGAATAAGGCTATCAGTAGCTACTGGCCCCTCTCATACTTGCTCCTTGACATATTGCTGGTGAAGTTTTCTCATACACCAACTTTCTGGATGTATTTAGCCAAGGAAACTCCTGAGTGCTTTGAATTCTGCATTCTCTCTTTAAAAATGTAAAGCTTTTTAATGCACCTGCAAAACTAAGCTTAAAGTTTAATAGAAGGGAATATTTTTAGGTTCATCTATAAAGAATGTAAACTCTCAACCTCCACCAACAGAATTATCTGGTGGCATATATACCTATAATACTGCATTGCTCCACAGCGGCTGTCAGAAAACAGCTTGCATTAGGACCCAAGGGAAAGCTGGAACAAGCTAGTCGTGTTTTGTGTCTATTTATAGTAGGCGCGTGTCTACCCTCCTTGTCATTCTTTTCTTAGCATCGGCTGGACGGGCTTGGCTATCAATTATCCATGAAGCTAATGACAATATGAGCAAAGCTAAGAGAAGCAGGTGTTCAGAGGAGAGAGAGAAAGGGGAGTTTAGAGGGACAGAGGGAGGGAAATGTGGTCTAGAAGACAGGCAAAAAAATATTTCTATCCCGTGACTGGCGCTATTATTGATTACCAATCACAATTACTAATTTAAACAATTCCAGTGCAATGTCGCCGTGACTTTCCCCAGTTTTAGTTTCCTGCCTTTGGCTTGAAATCTCTACCATTTATCTTGATTATGAAAAGCAATTTGGGGAGATCACCTTCCAGCTCCTCTTTCTCCTCCCTATCCAGAGCCAGCTTTAAATTCAGAAAGCCTTCAACGGGGATGATAAAGCCACTGCTCGGATGCCAGATTTTGCTTCAGCGCCTCCCTTCCCAGTCTTAACTGTTTGTGAGTAAGATTGTGTGTAGGCTTGCTTGCAGCTGCAACTTCAGGCTCATGTATATTTAGAGGTCTTACTTACAGCGCCAGCTTCACTGAGCAAGCAACCCAAAGAGTTTGTTGGCGTGCCAGTGGTGGGAGCTGCCTATGAGTCATATGAAATATCCAAGGGACAACCCTGCGAGCACCCCCATCGGCATTGTATTTATTTATTACATTTGTATCTCTCCCACCCTGCCTCCCAAGGGCCTTAGGTCAGCATATATGTCCAGGGTCCCCCCCTTTTATCTCCACAACAGCCCTACGAAGTAGGTCAGGCTACAAGATATTGACTAGACCAGGGCTCTCCAACCTTGGGTCCCCAGATGTTGCTGGACTACAGCTCCCAGAATCCCTTGCCATTAGCCATGCTGGCTGGGTATGCTGGGAGCTGTAGGCCAGCAACATCTGGGGACCCAAGGTTGGAGAGCCCTGGACTAGACCAAGGGGTGGGAAACGTGTGGTCCTCCAGATGTTGTTGGACTGCAACTCCCATCAGCCCTTGTTGGCACAGCCAATGGTGACGGCTGATGAGAGTTGCAGTGCAACATATGGAGGGTCACACATTCTCCATTCCTGGACTAGACAAAGGTCAACTGAATAGAATTTGGAATGGAGCAGCTCTAGAGCAAGGCTTCTCCTTGGACCCTGACGATGCCAAGTAAAATAACAAACACACAGAGAGGCAAGCGAACTCAGGTGAAGGAGGCAATGAAAGGAAGCTGGCTAAATGTGTGTGTGGTTGTGCTTGGCTCCAGACCCTGAAATACCTCAGCACAATGGCCTTGGCTCTCAGTTTGTCCACCAGATGAGTAAACCGCCATGCTTAATGTCAGTAACTCATAACAGTTACAGCGATTTCTCTCCCGCTGTGAGGCTGAGGCACCGCTCCCTGAGATTCTAAGAGGCCCGCAAAAGGTCAGGGCCCCCAAGATTGCAGTTGTGTATCCAATGCAGGAGGCCCTTGGGTGTCCCAGGCAGAACTTTTGCGCTCATGGTGTGATTGGGCTGCACCAAAGAGATGGAAGCTAACTGACATCAGCTGCCCTGTGGGAAAGAAGGAGTGAGGGAGACAGAATCAGGCAAACAGAATATCAGGGGCTGCTCCAGTTGGACTGCCCCTCTGGGAGATGAGAGGGGAAGCAGGACCGTTCCACCGCCCCAGTTAAAAGTCTATGTACAGAGCGATCCTATGGCCCCTAGACAGTGTCTAGAGGGCTGTAGGATGCCTCGGATTTCCAGCTCCAACCTCAGAGCTGGGGATCCACGCGTGGATCGCCCTCCCCACCCCCAGTAACTGCTGCCGAACTGCACTGGCTGCTTCTCTGAGGTCATAAGAAAGAGGGCGTTTCGGGGGGGCAGGGAGGGGAGGAGACTGGGTCCTGGCGGTGCCCCAGCCTCCTTCCCTCCCTGTCTGAAGTGCCGCAGCTAGATGGCCAAAATCAGCCATCTGGCTGATTTGCAGGGCAGGAGGAGCGTGGAGGTAACCTTCGCCTCCATGCTCCTCCTGCTCTGCATAAGATGCATGTAATCCTCACAGTTCGGAGGGTTATGGGCAGCCCCATTGGATTGCACCCCAAGGAATGCTGGCTGACTGTTGGGAGGGGTGGGAACAGAAAACAAGATGGAGGGGTTATGGATTGGAGTATCATGGGAAAGGGCATTGGTGGTTGGTTGGCACACTGAACAGGAGCATTCCACACTGCAACATTGTATTTAATACAATTAAATAACTTGGAACATATTAGGTTGCCTCCATGCTCCTCCCACCCTGCATAGGATGCCCATAACCCTCTGAGTTTGGAGGCTTATGGGCATCCCCACTGGATTGCGCCCTCAATGCTTTCCTCTTCCCTCCCCATCCCTTTTTCCTCGTGTGTCATGTTTTTATAGATTGTAAGCCTACAGGTAGGGACTGTCCTTTTGCTGACTGATTGTTCACCACTCCAGCAGCCTTTTTTGGCTGAGGAGTGAGAGAAAAATACTTTAAATAAAAATAATAATAACTGGAAAGCCAGAATGGCTGCTTCACAGAGAATGAAACTCTGTCTGGTTATATAAGGCAGTGGGTCTCTATCTCGGCATACAAGGCAGTGGTGGTGCAAGAGGTGGAGAACTCTGGTCCTGGAAAGGTCCGTATGGCACCAGAAGAGGAGAAGGGGAATGCTAGGAGGGATGACTTTGGGCGGACCCAGGATGGGGTAGAAGATAGGGATCAAAATCCCTGGTTCTGGGGAATGAAAGGAAACTTTCCTTTGGATTCCTGGCTACTTAACTGAATTAAAGCTAGCTAATTTAGCATTACAAAAGCCATGCTTCTGAGAGACAAAATAGAATGGGTACTCTACTCAGAACAAAGGGTACCATGAGGGGTGCCCTAATCTGCTGATCTATCTTAGGATAGGCCAGGGTCACTTCAGGATTGGACCAAGTTTTCCACTAAATCCTTAGATTGGCCAGCTTAAGGGTACCATCATGGGTTGCTTGATGTGGGTGGTGACTTGGTGCTCAGGAAGGCACATGTATGGAGTCTCCGGGCTTCACACACTGGAGGTGGGCAGCTTCCTTTAACTCTGTTAAGTAGAATAAGCAAATCTGTCAATTTTGGGTCCGCACAGTTTCTCAATTTTTCCAACCTTATGTTCCAATTCCGCATCATTGAACAACTTTTAAAAAAAATGTCAGCATGAACATTTGTATACATTTTCAAGTACAGTTCTCCAGATATTATGCACTTTTGTCTGTACACTTTGTCCCCACTGTATGCATTTTTGTGTGCACTTTCCCCAAAAGCATGCATGTTTTGCAACTGTTTCCCCTATTATAATGCATTTCTATGCACTCCTGTGCGCATTTGTGGGTACACTTTCCCCTAGTGTATGGAATTTTGTGCACACTTTCTCCTGATGTGCATATTTTTGTGCACATTGTTTTGAGTGGAGAACTGGATCACAAAACCCAGAAAAGTGAGTGTATTACTGTGTCCCAGTTTACAGGAGATGAATACGCGTTCAAATTTGTATGGAACAAATTTCTCACCCAACCCTACAATTAGGGCAAAGGATCTACAGGTCATGAATGTCAGTTATAATAAAGGCAGGCAGCCTAGTTAGTACCTTCAGGATCCACTTGCTTCTAGCTGCTGAGATGCTTGCACATATAGCCCTTTCCAGAAATAAAAAAGAGCCAGAGTGGCGTAGTGGTTAGAGTGTTGGACTGGAACTCAGGAGATCCAGGTTCTAGTCCCCACTCAGCCATGAAGCTCACTGGGTGACTTTGGGCCAGTCACTGACTCTCAGCCTAACCTACCTCACAGGGTTGTTGTGAGGATAACATGGAGAGGAGGAGGAGGATTATGTAAGCCGTCTTGGGTTCCTTGAAGGAAAAATGGTGGGATATAAATATAATAAATAAATAAATAAAATAGATAAATAAAAGACCTATTAGACAAAGTGCTAGGGTGATGCCAACAAAAATATAAACTACACGTGTTTTGTATTTTCTTTTCAGTAAGGAGGATCCAGAAACAAGGTTTGAATGCAAACAGAACTTTGCTTTATTTTTCTAATATTTCAGTTACCACCGGTTTTTCCTTCTACTCACTTCTTCCTCCTTTCTCCCTCTGGCCCTGTCTGCCTTCCCCTTGCCCTCTCTACCCCCTTCTACTGGGACACTCTAGGGACAAACCTTTTCACAACTCAAAACAAGGAGCTGCCTATAACTATTAGAATACAACAGTGTTGTACAAAAGCTGTCAGAGCTCAGCTTCTCAATAACAGGAGCTTGGGGCCGGTGAAGAAATGTACTTACTGTAACTTGATATTTTGATATTTTTGCTGGCTATATTATTACTTTGGTTGTTTATCTTAGTATTGTTTGGGGTATTTATTATTGCAAACCTCCCTGAGGGCATTTGTCAGTTGGGCAGCATATAAAATAAATAAATCCACCCATCCATACATTCATAGATCCATACTTAGTAGTGGGCAAAGGCAATTTGTACCCAAAACCAGCGTTGCCACTGAAATCCACGTGAAGAAAAATTTCCAGGCAAGTTCAAATTCCTTCTTGGGAGAAACATCCAAGGAATAAGAAACAAAGTAGAGTTCTGTTGGGTCTAGTGCAATTTCTCAATATGTAAATGTGTGTTTGCAATGCATATCCCTCGTTTTATGTGTCCTTCTGCTCCTATTGCCACATTTATGGAAGCGAGGTTGTATTTGGTAATTTTAGTGGCTTTGCTTTATGCTGCGAATTGCTCTAATGGAATGCTTCTGCACTGAATATAATAAAGTGGGACACACATTTAAAAATAATTAGTACAATTAAAATGATTTTTTTTTTTTGAGGGAGGAAGGGAGGCTCCTACATGGGATGGGATGTGGAGGAGCAGATGAAAAAAAAAAAATCTATGGGCAAGATTTTCTTTTGACAGCAGCTCAGGTTCCATCACCACCATCTGCTACTTTAATCCACTTTCTAAGTGAAGGATTGTGAGTGACATACATATACATGAAACACTCACCGGTTGGATATGCATCATTTAAAAAGACGCCTTCCTCTCTCCCCCACCCCCATCACCTTGCATGCCGTTTCTTCCTAAGGCTGGCCTCAGAATCTCTCTTGGATGACTTGTGAGAATGTTGTGGCTACCAGACTTTGCTCTTGCTTGCATCATGCTTGCTTGCTCAGTTTGAGCAGTCAATCTTGGGGTGAAGCGGGGAAACTGGAGAGGAATTCCACAGGGCCCCAAGTTCCCAGCCTGGCTTCTATTACAGAGCTAGCTTTTGTAGGCACTGGTTTTTTGGATCCTGGCTTGCAAGATATGAATGTGGGGTGCTTGAATTTTTTCCACAAAAGTGGAAACAGGCAGAACAACAGCAAATATGCGACATCAGACTCTTTGGATGGCTGGTAAGTGTTTGTGTGTTTGCAGGTTCTGATCTTTTTCACTCGGTTTAGTGGTTTATATGGTTGCAAAAACTGTTCGAAAATAAAGGACACATTGGATGTCCCAAGAAAGGGATATTGATTATGTTTTAAGAAGAGTGAATTGTGGCCGTACGGGTTATCAGTCACATTCAGCGAGGCTGATATGCTTTGGAATAAGGACCATTGATTTATAATAAAGGAAATTCTTTGGAAAACAAGAGACATCCAGTGGCAACCTTAAGACAAGTATACCCCCAGTTACATCTAGAGCTAGCTTTTGTAGCTCTTATTTTGGAGATGTGGCACACTGATTAAGAATAATCATTGTGTATACTTTAACAGTTTTGAAATAAAACAAATCCCTTTCAAAAGAATGTACACTTTAAAAGCTCATCCAGAACCTCATTCCCTTCTGATGCACACAAGGAACTCCTCTATTCCCCCCCCCGAAAGGTAAACTCTTAAGTGCACAAAAGAAGATGTGTGTAAAGCTCATCTTTCATTGAAACAAATGGAATTATTGGAATAGTACCTTTGCAGGCCAGCGGAGGTCCGGTAGGGAAAGAGCGCCATGTTGTGTGTATTGTAATTGCCGTCCCAGTTGCTAGATCAGGCTTGGTAAGGGATGGGAGTTGGGACTTCTCTACTCTTCCTGATCTTTTATATAACGTTTATATTATATGATCGTAAGCTCCTCCTGCCTTTCAACCTAGATCTTCTGCTTCAGAGAGTTACCATCCTATTTGTTTGTTGCTGACTCTTAAAAATATTTGGGAATTTGCTTGTAAAACTGTTTATCCATCTCCACTTCAGCTGGAATTTGGCCAGTTCCCCTGTGCATTTCTTTCTTATTAACAGAAACAGCTCTTCGAGATGATGCCGTAGAGTGATAAGAAGAAATGAGTCAGAGGGTCTGTCCACAATATAACTGCTTTTGACTTCCCCAATTTAGTGGTACCCCATAGGTATACACAAGGTATAAGATTTGTTCTCATGTGCGCTGGCTACTGAAGGTTGGGGTCTCAAAAAGACTTTATAATAATGAAAAGCTTTTACATACTAGAACATGGATGCTGCAATATCATTGTTTTCTTCTTGGTGCTGTGTTCTCTCATTCTTGGACCCAGCCATAATGTTGCATCCAAATAGCAGCTTCTTCCAGTCTTGTTCTTGTTATTAATAGCTACACTGATATATTGGGCACCTTACTGTTGGGGTAGGCAACCAGTGGCCCTTGGCCTAACTTCATGCAACCTTCACCATTATCCAGCTCTTGAGAGGCCGCAGGCTCTTTGGATTGGCCCTCTGTTTTGTGTGTGTGTGTTAGGGATGTGTGAGGAATCTGATAGGGCTTTTTTTCATGATTTGGCCCCCCAGATTCTGGTTCACCAGGCCTGTGCTGGTGCCGACTTGCTATGGTGTGAGTGCTGAACAAAGGGAAAAGGAAACATGCAGGTCTTTTAATGCTTTTTACACTCATTGGTTCATTCATTTTCAGCAAATCAAATGCATTCGCTTAAACATGCTAACCAATCACGTACATTCATTTGAACATGGCAACAACCAATCAGAGACATTTCTTTGAACATAGTAAGTATTAGTCTTTAGTTGTGTAGAAGGCCATCTATCTCTTCCTCCCTTTGGCTAGGTTGATGCTTCGGGCACCCGAGATATCAGGTGTCTCATGAATGTGCTACTCTTGGTACCCCTTATCAATTGAAGAAACTCCCCTTTCATTTGTATATCTGGAGTTGGGACCTGAGAATACACATCAGGGATGAGACTCTAGCCAAGGAGAAGATATGGCGGCGCCAGACATACAACTAAACAAAGAAGCGATACAACTCTTCAAGGTTTTCTGGCTAAAATAGCAATTGGCAGATGGGCAAGGTTAGGAGAGCAGAGAGATTAATACATCTAACAATGTGTGCTATATATACAGCCTTGTTGATTACATGTGTATGATGGAACTTTATTCTTACACTTTGTAAATATATCATGTCTACATTTCTAACACTCTCCACCCAGTGAGTGTGTGTGTGTGGGAGGGGGGGATTGGCAGGCTCTATTTGCTTCCCCCACCCAAAAAAATGCCCCACCTAAAAATGTGGTTGCCCCATCTCACAAGGAAGGCTGGCTACAGGGCTACATCAGAATCTATCTCTTTCATTAATGAAGCCAAGTGTCACAATCACTTGGCATTCACAATGTTTTGTTTAAATCCAGAGTTTATTCCTACTGCTTATGTATGTCTACCATTTTTAGCGCCAACCACTACAGCTGAAAATTACAATTATTCAGAGATCATAGCAATAAAATGAAACTTTACATTCAAATCTTTCTTGGGGGAAAAATGGGGAAAGCCTTTACAAAATTATATCTTACTTTATTTTTTTCTCTTTGGTACTTCTGTGTTTATCTCTCTGGAAATATGTAGGATGTGCTCCTTTATAGTTTGTCAGGATTTTGGCAAAGATATAGAGGAAGTAACAAAATACCACAGTTATTTTGAGAGAAAACTAATTATCAGGAGAATTCTAGATCCATCTGTTTGGAGAGTGTTGTAATGTTGGCCCTGAAAACTTCTTGCATGCGGAATATCGGTGGTCAATATAAGAGGTTTAAAGATGTTCATAAGGCTAATCTAAAAAAATGCAATATAAACATCGAAAACTGGGAAGCTCTGGCCCATGAACGATCTAAATGGAGGTTGGCCTTTCACAAAGGTTCCATGGACTTTGAAGAAGCCCGAGTGCAAGGTGAAAGGGAGAAACGTGCTAAGCGAAAAGCACGTCAAATGAATCCTTTACAGGACCATCTTCTATCTGGTAACCTGTGTCCTCACTGTGGGAAGCTGTGTGGATCTAGAATTGGCCTCCACAGTCACTTACGGACCCATCGCTAGAGTCTACACAATCTTCTTTAGAATTTCCTCCTTTTATCCCGGAAGACAATCTTACTCGGTCACGAGTGATCGCCTGATGTATCATTTAGATAAACTTCTTCCTAACAGCTTTTATAAAGAGCAGCGTCTTAAATTGTAATTGTTCCTCTACTTTGGACACCCCATCAGAAGTACATTTTAGAACTAATGAGAAAGTAAAGGGTATGAAAGTGCTTAGGTCTGTCCTTTTAAGAAGAGTTGCAGGAAACAACTCTGGGGGTTTGTTGTTAAGAAAGAAATATCACTTACTGGAGAATTATAGTGTTGAAACACTTGTTGCAGCGCTAAAGTATGAGCTTTCAAATGAAGTTCTGCTTTCTGTTAAGTTTCTCCTACTCTTTCCTGTAAATTACTTAAAGGAAAGGAATCGATCATGATTCAGGTACAGTGAGTTAGGCACACATGTTCATATTATTAATTTCATTTTAGTCAGTCAGTATGACTAGTCAGAGAGCCAGTGTGGTGTAGTGCTTAGAGTATTGGCCTGGGACACAGGTGATCTGGGTTCTTGTCCCCGCTCAGCCACGAAGCTTACTGGGTGATTTTGGGCCAGTCACTGACTCTTAGACTAACCTACCTCACAGGGTTGTTGTGAGGATAAAATGGAGAGGAGGAGGAGGTCAACCGTGTAAGCTTCCTTGGGTTCCTTGCAGGAAAAAAAGGCAGCACAGAAATATAATAAAGTAAATAAATAAATACTATGAAATAATTCATGCTATTTATTTATGAATTAATAATACATATCCTGCCTGAAACATATACTAGCTATGCATGGTGGCTAACTACATTTCCAAGAAAACTCTTCTAGCTGAGGCCTCTTCAGCACCATCCAGGGCTGGCCTAAGGCATATTGCTGCCTGAGGCAAAAGGCAGGTTGGTTCACCCCTCCCGTTCCATGTACAGGAGCCGTATGGACTTGGTGTTCGAATCTGACTTTGGTACTGGCAATAGGAGAGCATCTTTCACTGCACCTGAGGATTTTGCCCAAACTTACCTCTGGGTACAGCAATGCCCTGGCAAAGGGCACCAGTGTTCGAGAGCTCCATGGATTCTGAAAAGGAACCGTAATGAGCTACTAGTTGTCTCTCCTCTTTTATTTATGTACTAGCCCCTAAGGTGAGTCAATGAACTATGACTTTTGATTCTTTTATTAATACCACCCCACACTTTACTGAACTGAGCAGAAGCTTTACTCTGCTGGAGCCTGGAGAAAGCGGCTACCACCCCTGTAGGGTGGGACCCCAGAGTGCAAAGCCCCAGAACAGGGCTGGCGTCAAGGGTAGGCATGGTCGGGCATCTACCAAGGTCCCACACCCCAGCAGGGGCCCACTGGAAAGAACCCCCTGGAGTTGCTCCTCCTCTTCACCATTACAACCTGCTTGTTCACCTGCCTCTTGCTCTGACCAAGAGGCAATGGTGGTGGCGAGAAGAAGGAACAGTAGATGCCACGGCCTACGTGCTCACTGGCTCTCTGCCTGTCAAGCAAGCAAGTGGTGAGAAAGAGGATGAGGAGCAATAGCAGCTGCTGACGATGGCGGTGGGGTGGTAGAGAGGGGCCTGAGAGAGGGGCTCAATGAAGGTGTCTTGCCAAAGAGCCCTCAAGAACCCCGAGCTGGCACTGCTCCAGAGCAAGCTTTCAGGCCACCCACTCTGTGGAACACACTTATAGGGGCTGTGTGGTCTTGGCACAGCCCCCGTAGCAGTGCCAATGGAGACTCCCCTTGAAATGGAAACTGCAGCTTCAGAGAGGCAATTTTTGTCAGGACTGTGGTGGGGAGAGAAAGACTTACACTTCCCCTCCCCTTCCTCCATGGCCCCAAGGCTGCTCGGGCTTTCTAGCAGCTGCTATTTACTTGACAAAAAGCACGCATGTTAACTGCATTCATGCCAATAGCCATCACGCCTAGCTTTATTGGCTTGGCCCTGAGCTATGGTCACTCCCAGGGTTGGCGTCAAGGGTCGGCATGCTTGGGCACCTGCTGAGGGCCCATGCCCCAGCATGGTACCTACGGAGAAGAGCTCCCTGCACCCGCTCTTGTTCATTGTGAGCCACATGTTCATCCTCCATTTGCTCTGCCCCAGGCAATGGTGGTGCTTTGAAGGAGGAACAGTAGATGCTGCTACCTATTTGTTCATTGGCTCCCTGCCTGGCAAACAAGCAAGCAGTGGCAAGGATAAGGAAGAGGAGAAGTAGTAGCGGCTGGAGACAATGCTGGTAAGAAGGCAGACTCACTGAAGGAGCGGGCCCACTGCTTTGTCTTGCCCAAAGATCCTCCAAAACCTGGAGGCAGCAGTGGTCACTCCTCTGCTTCTGAATACTAGGCACTGGGGATGAACCACAGTGGGTGGCCATCAGTTTTGTGCCCTGCCTGTGAGCCCCCGGAGGTATTTGACAGGTTGCTGCTGGGAACAGAATGATGCCGATGAGCAGTGCCAGCTCCAGGGTTTTTTGAGGCCCCTGGGCAAGACACCATCAATGGGCCCTCGGTGAGTCTACCTTCTCACGGCCATGGCCACCAGCTGCTATTGCTCCTCACCTCTTGTCTGAGCGTGGAAAGCTAAGCCGGGTCAGGCCTGGTTATTACTTGGATAGGAGACCCCTCCTCTAGTTTCCTGCATTGAGCAGGGGGTTGGACTCGATGGCCTTGTAGGCTCCTTCCAACTCTATGATCTATGAAACTCTATCTTCCTCATCTTTGCTACCACGTGCTTGCCTGACAGGCAGAGAGACAGTGAGCAAGTAGGCTGTGGTGTCTACTGCTCCTCCTCCTCACCACCACCATTGGCTGGGCCAGAGCGAGAGGTAGGTTAAGAAGCAGGCTGCAATGGGGAAGAAGAGAAGCAACTGCAGGGAGGCCCTGGTGGGGTGTGGGCTGGTGCCCGGCTCTGCCTACCCTTGGCACCAGCCTTGCCAATGAGGCGGGTTTCTTCTGGCTGCAGCAGCAGCTGCCCAGCAAATTTTATCAGGCACTTTCCTCCTGTCTGGAGCTGGTGATGCAATAGGTGGGATCTGGCATGGACGCAGCAGAGCTGGCTGTCAGCCAGCTACAGGCACCAATGGGAACTTTCCCTTTAAATGCAAACAGCAACTTCAGGGACACCATTTTTGTTTGGACTGTAGCAGGGAGAGTTATGCTTCCGCTCCCCATCCCCTGTGGACTCAGTCTTTACTGTGGCTGCCATTTTCATCACCAAAAATGATGCATATTAATTACATCCACGTGAAGGTTTGATTTAGCTATCATGGTAGAGTGAGGGACCCGCCCTCTCATCCTTTATAAAATAGCCACCTTGAAAGGCCCAAGGACAGTGGATGGGACCCACGTTCTTACTTTCTGTGCCAACATGAAGGGAGCTTCTGTTCTGACTTGCTCGGTGCCGCTCCTGAGATTTGGCCAGAAGGTGGCATTGCATCCACCAGCCCAGCAGGTATCAGGTGAGGTAAGAGGCCAATAGGGTTCCCGCACGCAGGCTCTATAAAGTTCCCATTTTTAGCCTGGCTCTTCAGTCTGACTAACTTACCCACCCAACCATACCTGCTTTCATCCTTCCCGATGACTAGTTAGCCTCCAGATTGCCAGTCCTGACACATCTACGCTAGTCGCAATGACTGCCACATCCTCAGGTAGTGAATTTCATCCATCACTTATGCTCTAGTGTGTGAAAGTCTGTGTAAAGTGAAATCGCTGCATGAAATACATACACAGAATTCCTCTTCTGAGGTGTGCACCATCCAAGATTCATAGACCATAGAGTTGGAAGGGGCCTACAAGGCCATCGAGTCCCCCTGCTCAATGCAGGAAACTAGAGGAGGGGTCTCCCACCCAAGTAATCACCAGGCCTGACCCTGCTTAGCTTTCCACGCTCAGACAAGCTAAGCCAGTGTGAGCCACAGGCCTGTATGCATGCATTGTGTGAAGTAGTTAAGTGAGTGGCACGATTTGCAGAAATAATGAGAACCCACCGGTTCCACTGCTGTTCATTTTGTGCTTGCTCATTTATTCATAGTATTTTTGGATTGTGCTTTCTGCCCAAAGACACCCAAGGTGATGTATAGCGATCAGCTTGCTTACTTTAAAACATAAATTTGTTTCTAGTGTGCATTTGTGAGAGTGAATATTGATTAGGGGAAATGAGATTTATGAACATTAATTCCGAAAGTACTTAATTCCTCCTTTGGTCTTTTATGTTGGATATCATAGATCTCTTTGAAACGTGGATTTCAGGTGCAAACAATATATAACTAACCCAAATTGTGAAATGTGGATTATAAAAAAACACAAATCACCAATTTTCATTTCTGTATGATTGAAATGGCACATTCCTGTGATGATTGTAAGACTGCTCCGGAAGTGTAATTTTTTTTTTTGAGCTCTGAGGGCGGGCAGCCTCATTGAAAGGTAAGATCTTTGGGTACGACTATTGTCTATTTGGTGAACATGTGTGTAAGCTTTTTGAGTTTATTTATTTGCATTTTTATGCTGCCCTTCCTCTATAGAGCTCAGAGAGGTACTCACAATCTTCCCTTTTACAACAGCCCTGTGAGGTAGATTAGGGTGAGAGATAGTGATTGGACCAAAGTCACCCAGTGAGCTTTGTAGCCACACAGGGATTGGAACCCAGGTCCAACCACTACACCACAGTGGCTCACTGAGCTCTTGAGCAGAGTGAGAAAAATTCAGAAAATGAAGGTAACTTTGAGTTTACATAATGACCAAATAAGGTCGTTGCAGCATGAGCACTGGGGGGTGGGGGATTCATGCAGTCAGTCACACACGCCGTTGATTTTGTAAGACCGAAATATTGCATGCTGACTACGCATCGTTCTATGCCAACGATGGCTGCATCCGGCTCCCGCCTTGAATCTATGTGGCTCTCACCCATCTTCCCCACTTGTAACCTGGGAAGCCATGAAGAAAATAAAGGTGTTTTTGCTCTCATTTTGTGCAGAAATAGGTGCCAGCTCTCGCCGGTTTGTGCACCCTGGCTTCTATTGTTGACTTCATGGTTAGAAGGAAGGGTACTCTGCCCCAGTGATGGCTCCAGGTTTTTGAGGGCCCTTGGACAAGACACCTTCAATAGGCCTACTCCCATAGTGAGTCTTCCTTCCCGCCACCATTGTCACCAGTGGCTCTTGCTCCTCATCCTCTTTCTCATCATTTCTACCCCTTGCTTGCTTAACAGGCAGCAAGCCGGTGAGCAAGTAGGCAGTGGCATCTACTGCTCCTCCTTCCTTCTCACCATCACCGTTGTCTGGGCCAGAGCGAGAGGCAGGTGAACAAGCAGGTTGCAATGGGGAAGAGGAGGGGCAACTCCAGGGGGCTCTTGCAAGTGCACCCCTGCTGGGATGTGAGCCCTTGATGCCAGCCCTGCTCTGGTCCCTGAGCAACTTGGCCAGGGAGAACATACACACGCACACCCTCCTTAGCCAAAGGAGTTGACTATTGCTGTTCTATGTTGTTTTTCTCCCTTCTGTTTTTCTAATAAAGCATTTTTATGAGATTTGGAAATATCTTACAGAGTAACCTGAGATGCTCCAAGAAGGCAGTAAATCAATAGGACTGGATGATCTTTATGTGAAGCTTCCACAGAGAATAAAGTGTGAAATAGCTGAAGTACTGATGAGGCAATGTGATATATCTTGACAAACAGCAGCTGCTCCTGACGACTGGAAAATTACTAACATGATGCCTGTTCTCAGACAATAGCCATGAGAGAACCTGGAAAGCCTAGGCAGGGAATTCTCTTGCCACCTCTGGCTAGGATTACAGGCTATGACAGAGAAGAGAAAAACTCAAGAGGACAAAGCTAGTCGAGTATCTCAAGGAAGTATTGTCTTGCAGTTGTCTACACTGTCAGGATTTATGTGCGTGAACAAGAGTTACAGCGCTGGAAGAATACCTTTATTATTTATTATTTCTGATTTTTTTAAAATATTACTTTTCATTTGAATTATTATTATTATTATTATTATTATTATTATTATTATTATTATTATTATTCCAAAGCAGTTCACAAAAATAAAATCAACAAAATGCAATAAAACCAATCAATAAAATCATAACAAAACAGTGAGAAAACAATAAAATATGTCATTAAAATCACTGTTAATTGGCAGTGCCAACAGCCAGGAAAATATCCAGACAAACACGTGTGTCTATAATCGCTGGTGGAAATACTCTGCACCAGGAGCCTGCCTGATCTCAATGGGGAGATAGTTCCATATGTTGGGCACCTCAGTGGAGAAGGCCCTCTGCTACACCACAGTGGAGTGAAGTTGCTGTTGTAACTTCCGTTTCAAGAGTGCCCAAGACGAGGAACCCATAGTTCAGGGGTGCAGAGCCATAATCAGGTGAGGGGCCAAATTGCCCTCCACCAGGCCCTCAGCAGGCCATATATCATCAGTGGGCAGAGCTCCCTGGCTTGAGGCAGCACACATTGGGAAGAGCAGGCACTCCTTCCAGCGCTGGCCTAGTCCCTGTCCTGGGGCAGTGTGCATCATCCCAGGCCACTCAGCTGACACTTGGAAGAGTGGACTCTCCTCCCAGCATTAGCTGAATCCCCTTGCCACCCGGATTCCCACTGTTCTCTCCAATGTGAGGTCGGAGATAACAGGTGGGATTCTTCCAGGTGGGATTCCTTCAAGAGCCAAGCCCTGCCCCCTGGAGGAACACAGGGAAGCTCTGTGGGCTGGACGTGGAACCTCTTGGCTGGATTAGGTCTAAAGGCTGGAGGTTCCGCATCCCTGTGAGAGTTCTGAAGTCCAGAGGGCCAAAATAGCCCTCCAGAAACCCACGGCTTAGGGCAAAACCCTGAGATCTGGCAACCCCTATTCTGGAAACAGGCAGGGATGACTGCACAGAGAAAAAGGCCACTTCCTGTTTCGGAGAGGCACATTTCAGTGCCCAATATCCTCCAGTGGCTTTCTGCAGCAATAGAAGATATTGTGTTCCATGGCCTTTCCATGCTTCAGAGCTGAAGGTGGGGGATGCCTTGTACCTAAGGACTCCTCTTACATCTTCAACAGAGGTTCACAGCCCCTGCCCTCCCGTTCGTGTTCTCTTAGGCTGTAGGGAGCGGTAGGGCACTTGAAAGGGAACAAAAGACTTCTCTCGTTTTAGTAGAAAGACTGCGTCAAAAGTTGCTCTCTGGAAATCTTATGGAGGATAATGGCTGTGTGCTACCTGCCGAAAAAGTATGCTTGCCTCCTCTATGCTCCACTTGTATATTTGGAAATGGCACAAATATTACAAGGACACCATAAGTCTCCAGTGCGCTCTCATTCAAAAGCAAACTAAATCCTGTAGCATTGCCCCTGGAATTTCTCGCTGCTCATGGGAGTCGGGACTCGGGAGAACAGAACAATGTTGACAGAGCAGACTTCCACTGGCCCCTCATCTGGGGCTAGGGAGAAGATTTGCGAGTGGGGGAGGAGAGAAGAGTCAGGTAACAGGTCAGGTTGATCACAGATACTGAGCCAATGGCTCAACTAGGGCGGGGACACAAGAAAGGGCTTATTTAGGCACCTGGGTTCCCGCCCACGGCCTCTTTTGCTGCTGTTTTCCGGCTCCCTGACTGACGTTTACCCAAGGCTGCCCTCGCTAATGCCCTGAGGCTTGCCAAGAAAGAGATTGGGACGTCTTTAGGGTTTTGCCTTTCTCGCCTACATTGAGTGCCTGGAGGCGTCAAAGTAAGGCGACGATGGTAAAGCCCTCCAGCTCCACATGGAGGGCAACTGGCCGGGGGCGGACCAACCCGCCTCCGGTGCAGTTCAGATGTATTCGCCCAAATATTAGTTTTTTCCCGGCCAATGGCCGGGCTAGGTTAGTACCGCACTTCGCCCTTCACAGATCTTCAATTCAATAAATGTAGCCCTGATTTGAAACCATATACTCTGTGTCTGACTCTTCTTTATCTCACCCATACACTCGCAACAGCTTTTGATTAAATACACCCTTTCCTTTCCCTCCCTCTTCTCCTACTTTCAGGAATGGCAACATTCTTCTATTGCTATTTTTTAAAAATGTTATAGAGTTAGAAAACTTAGTTTTGCTCAGGATAAAAATAAATCTGCAATTCTCCTCTGTTGTGACACAGCAGGATCTGTCTGCTAAAGTTCAAAGCCACATCATGTGTATTTTATCCCTTCTCTAAGTGCAGAGGGCATGTCCCAAATGATACATCGTCAGATAGCTTGTAATTTGTGTCCCCTTTTCTCTCTCTCTTTTGTGCAGCTTGAAGCACCTAATCATTAAAGTCATTTCTGTTAAGGAGCTAAGCCCTTATTTCCATGGAAACACCATTAAAACAGCTTTAGAAGTTTGGATGTCTTTTATTTGTCTGGTAGCATTCGGTACCTTGTTAAACTAACTTATTTTTTTTTTTAAAGCAAACAAACAATAGGGGGAAATAGATGTTTTAAAGGCTGGGGAAAAAAAACACCCCTTTTAGCTAACTAAAAAGGTGCCCCCAATTAATCAGCAACGCATTAACAAAATTGTTAATTATTTTTAAAACATGAACTTACAGAAGCTGCAGGTGGAAATACTATCTGAGAGGCATTTGATTCTGCCTCCTCTCTTACACATTCCACTTCCTCTTCTAAGATGGTGCCTGTATATCATCTAAAAGAAAAGGGGGGGGAGTATCCCTTTTAGCCTAACTAAAAGCTCATACATATAATTGATGATTTTTAAAAAATCAGTTGGGTTACTTACAACCTCAATGTTGATGCATAGGAAAAACAGAAGATCGTTTGTAGTAGAACTGGTTTTTAACACATTTTAGAACAATTGGCTGAAAACCTTGGACAGTTCCCCTCCTCTTGTGCAGTCTGCAAAACTTGAAGAGAAGAGAATCCTTCAAGACTCCAATAAGGCACTCCACAATTCCTAAAGACTTAGGAATTGTAATACAAAAGTGTTACAAAGGAAAACACACTTGTCTGGGAATTAGGGTAGCCATGTGTCCTACTTTATGGAGAACAGTCCTCTGTTTGAAGGACTGTCAGAGGACAGTTTTCTGTTTGAAGGGCTGTCCAGTTCAAGTCTGGTTTAAAGACAAAGAATCATGAGAAGGAAAGAAGGGGCCTTGAGGTTGCCCATCAACAGTTTGCAGGTTGCAGACACACAGTTTATCTAAGCAGCCTTTACACAGGTGATCTGGTCATGGTCTTCCTAACTATGTTGAGATGTAGCATATTTATATTTAAATTATAGTAATCCCTAATAAATTTGTGTATATACATATGAATTAGCATTTGCCAAATTTCTGCTGAACTGCATCTCCTTTTGTCCTCCCTTTTGGTGATGCATTTTCCCTTTTTTTGGTGATGTGGAAGTGGTCACCCTACTAAGATTGATCATGCAGCCCATTATGGATGGAACTCACACACATGTGTTATTTGCTGTGAGTGCAGATGCTGTGAAGCCACGGCTACAGTTTGCCATCATGTGTACATCATGTTCATAAACAACAAAATGCAGTGATCCATATAGGAGTTAAATTCTATGTGCAAGTACTTTCTGTGTGGGCATTTTGCACTGTGTAAAATGGTCACCCTAAAGCTGGTCCTAACTTTTCTTCTGCAGGGAATTCTGTCTCCTTTAAAAAAATACACATTGACCCTAATCCAGATAAAGGCAGTTGTGTTTAAGTCCCATTGAAGTAAATGACCAAAACGCAGTGGTGGAGCATATGCTTTGCATGCAGAATGTCCAAGGTTCAATTCTAGACATCTCAAGTTAAAAGGATTTCAGAGAGCAAGGTTGGGAAAGACTCTTCTTCCTGAGAGCTGCTGCAATTCAGAATAGACTTGGTCAGGAGGACACATAGTCTGACTTGGTCTAGGGCAGCTTCCTTATGACTTAAGTTAGGACTCCTTCAAGTTAGTTGTCCTCACAGCCTTGAGTCAGTTTCCTTGAGCAACCTCAAATGGGTTTGATCAGGGAGAAGAAATTGAATATATGCACTCTGAGGATGAAGATGTAAGCAAACCAGGATAATCCTGGGGGTGCAAAAGTGAGGCTTTTGTGCAGAGAGGGCTAATCTCAGTTATATTCACCGGCATCCCTGTGCTGTGACAATCCAGTTCAGCAAGCCGCTTATCTTTCCTATATTTCTTTTTTTGAAGGTACTTTCTTTAGAAACAATCATTTCTAAGTAAGTAAAAAAAGATAAATCGGCTAATAACACCCTTATTTTATCCCTAACAATGCATTTTGGAGTATACAAAGCAATAGAAACACAATGGCTGTCAGCCCTTCCTACGCTGGGGCTGGCTTACAAGTGTTGGTCGTATTCAGAAACCTAGTCTTTAAAGCATATTTGTGATAAAATTGCATTAGCAGGCACTGCAGTGCCATCATCAATCCGTCAGCTTTCTGGTACAAAGCCTACAGTGGAGAGACAGTGAGACAGACAGCAGTGCTAAGGCTCATTTTAAAGAAACAACAACAACAACACACAAAATACTCTAATATAGTTGACATATATATCAACATGCCAAATGCAAGCTTGCTTGGGAATTGAATAAACTTCACAGTTACTTATCTATTACATTTTTATCACACCTTTCCTCCAAGGAGTTCAGGGTGTGAACTGCTTTATCTTCACAGCAACTCTTCACCTGTTTTCTCTTCACAGCAACTCTGTGAGGCAAGCTAAGCTGAGAGAAAGTGACTGGCCTAAGGTCACCCCAATGAGCTTTATGCTGAGTGGGGATTTGAACCTGGTCCGCCCACAGTCCTAGTCCAATACTATAACATGGAATAATGTGTACAATTCCAGTTGCCGCAACTCATAAAGGATATTGTAGAGCTGGGAAAGGTGCAGAAAAAGGGTAGCCAAAATTGTCAGGGGACTGGAGTGACTTCCCTATGTGGAAAGGTTTGGAGCTTTATAGTTTAGAAAAAAGGCAACTAAAGGGAGGACGACATGATAGAGGTGTAGAGGAAGTGGACAGAGAGGTTTTTCTCATTCTCTCATAATAATAGAACCCAGGGTTTTTGTTTGTTTGTTTGTTTATTATTACATTTATATCCCACCTTTTTTCCTTCAAGGAACCCAGAGCAGCTTACATAAAACTCCTCCTCTCCATCGTATTCTCACAACAAACCTGTGAGGTAGGTTAGGCGGAGAGTTCGTGACTGGCCCAAAGTCACCCAGTGAGCTTCTAGTCACTGAAGCTGGGTACTAGAACCTGGATCTCCTGAGTCCCTGTCCAATACTCTAACCACTACACCACACTGGCTCTCATTGGGTTGTCCAATGAAGCTGAATGGTGGAAGATCCAAGACAGACAAAAGAAGTACTTCTTCACACAGTGCATACTTAAAACATGGGATTTGCTTCCACAGGTTGTGGTGATGGCCACCAACATAGACAGCTTTAAAATGGGATTAGACAACATTCATGGAGGATAAGGCTATCAATGGCTACTTGTCCTGATGGCTATATGCTATCTCCAGGTTCTGAGGCAGCATAGCTATAGATACCAGTTTCTGGCAAAACAGTAGGAGAGGGCTATTGCCTTTGTGTCCTGATCATTAGCTTCCTGTGGGGATCTGGGTGACCACAGGATGCTAGACAAGATAGGCCTTTGCTCTGATTCAGCAGGGCTCTTCTTAACCACCACACCATGCTGGTTCTCAGTTTGGCCCTGAATTGATATCCCACCCTAGCTATCCCTATCCCCAAAACATGGCCTTCAGGATTGTTGCCAGTCCTGACTTGTATCAGAACATTGCAGAGAAAAATTGCTTGTACTCAGACCTTTTTCTGGAGTGCTTGCCAGCCAACCTATTTCCCACAGCTGACCGGACAAAGTGATGTTGAGTTTTAAAACAGTGTTGGCTCCTTGGCTGGTTGGAATTGCAGCAGTGGAAGCTTTGGGGGAGGGGGGAAGCCCTAACTACACAGTATGTGAAGAAACAAGACCCTTTGGATCATTGCCCATGCAATATAAAAAAAGCAGGAACGATTCCTTTTGGTATGGAAAAAAAAATTGCCATGAATTTGTAAGTAAATACTGAAATTGATTACAGAGTTCTGGCTGACAACCTCGGAAACATATTTCTTGCCGAGATTACGTGCTCCCTGCCGAGGACTGTCTGGAAATAATCTCTTCCTGATAGTCTGAACATAAAAAAGCAGCTGGGATTTTGAAGTTGGTCATGGTAATTTTGCTGAGTGCCAGAGAAGGGAACTCAAAGCCTTAAACCAGCAGGAAGCTGGTGTTGGAATAGTGATGGATCACACTCCAAAAGGGAGCAAGCTATGGGTTGATTTGTTCTTGGAGTTTTTAAAGCAGTTATTAAGTGCAATAGCAAGGGTAACACAGGTTGCAGAGCTAATTGATAGCTCTGGATGCATCAAAGAACCTTGGATGCAAACAAATGTCACAAGGTGGAGGGATGTTGCCTCACAGCCACGTGGAGCCAAATAAGTTTCCTTTTTTAGCCTGACTGAGTTCCTTTTATATAAAAAGACTCAGATGTTCACTGTGTTCTGTGGTAGTAGTGGTTTTATTCGGTTAGAAGCCTGGCCTGATTTGCTCTGCTGTTTAATACTTCTGCCTGCTGATCCCAGGGACTCTATTTATGACTCAGTAAAATTTGCCAAGCCTTCCATTTTCTGGATTCAGTCTACTTTGTTCAGCCACCTCTTCTAACAGCTTGTGGGGGGACTGTGAAAACATAGGGCCAGTTGCCTAGACCAGTGACAATGGGCTATTGCCTATATCCACTCTTATTAATGCAGGTAGTTACCATTTCAGAGGGCAATAAAAGACTTGTGTCTTCAAATGTGGATCACAATCAAATTCAAAGTGGGGGTGTGGTGGGGACCAATTTCAGGGGGAAGCAGGCACTCAACCCTTGCTCCCTGGTTGCTCCCCCCCCCCGAGCCTCTTCCCCAAGGAATCCCTCCTGCTGGTCTGGTTCATTTCTGCTCCCTGAGTCTCGCTGGGAGAACAGGGGCTAGTGGGAGGGGCTGCAGAGGAAATGTAGAGGTTCAGCACCCACTTCTGACTAGCTGCCTTCCCATTCAAAGCAATCCCCTCATCTGAGTCTGGCAGTGGTCCATGTTTGGACACAGACATCTCTTGCCATCACATGGAAGAACATAAGGAGAATCTTGCTGTATCAGACAAAAGGTCCATCTAGATGCCTCTGGGGAGCCCACAAGGAGGTCATGAAGGCAACAGCCCTCTTTTGTCTTTGCTCGCCAGCAAGTGGCATTCAGTGGCATACCATCTCTGAACCTGGAGGTTCCACAGAGCCACCATGACTAGTACCTATCTATAGCCTTACCCTCCATGAATTTGTCTAATTCCCACCATCACATCATGTGGCAGATAATTCCATAAGAATGCTCCCCTAGGTTTTTTTTTTTAAAAAAACAACGCCCATAGAGCCTCCTTGCATGTGAAAATCCAGCACAACAGGGGAAAGACTGAGCGAAAACCTTTCTCTCTGATGTGCAGTTTCTACTTACATTCAGTTTCTACTTATGTGGGGGTACACATTCCAAAATGGTATCCCTAAATTTAAAGAAGCGGCAAATGTGCCAGGGCTCACCATCCAGCAGCCTGTTTCTAATGCCAGGCTTTAGCCCTCAGCTATGCGGAGTAATTAAGCAGGGCCCTGAGCATATGCATTTACATATTTATTTTTTTAGCTTCCTACCTTGGAACCACATTCCATCATGCAGTGCCAGGTCTCAGCCCCAAGATTGGTGAAGTAGTTAAGACTACCCCCAAACATATGCAGAGTTTATTTGGTGTCCCACTGAACAATCACATTCTACTATCCACATATCTTGGATTATATATATGTGTGTGTGTAGGATGGGCTATCGCAGGGTGTGGTTTCCAGGTAGGCTTGAATTCTGGCACCCCTCTTTGTGAAGATTAGGCATTGACTATGTGGTGAACTGTGTTTATTATTAAGCAGTGGAAACTTCATGGGTGGGCAGAAGCTCTAGCTACACAGTATGTGAGTAAACAAGACCCTTTGGATCATTGCCCATGCAATAAAAAAAAATCAGGAACTATCCCTTTTGGTATGGAAAAAAAATTGCCATGAATTTGTGATGAATATATCTGTGTCAGGACTAAGTGAGAAAGAATGTACAAATGCTACAATCAAGTGAAGGATTAACCACAGAGAGTTTTGTCCTCAGTGGTCTACAAAGGGCTTTGTCTGATTTATAGCGGGCAGGTGCGTATGCGAGAAAACTGTATCCAAAATTTGGCCTGGTTCAAACCTTGTGCTTCTGGCATCAGCTCTCGTGGAGGCTTCTCCTGCTTATATAATTTCTGAGTTTGGCTTGTGTCCGAGCAAACTATTACACGCTCCCTGGTTATGGAATTAAAGTGTTATCATGAGGATATCCTGTCTGCAGAGCCTTCTGAATCCAAGCCAATTCATTTAAGAAATCATAGGGGTGGAAAAGGTCATTGGGTCCAAATTCCCAACCTAAGGCATGATAATGTCCTATACTAAAAGCATCTTTGGATGGTTCCTAGCCCAGTCTTTAGATGTATGGACCTGAATGGGGATGTATAGCTAAGGATGCATCTCTGCACTCACTTTTCCTGAGATATATCTCAGGAACACTTCTACAGGCATCATGAGGCACATTGCCCCTTTGTGCACCAGTGGATCTGTTTGGGAGGTGGAGGGCTGCTGTGCTTGCTATTTTGCAGGTGATAGCCCACCACCAGTGGGTCCATGGATTCACTTGTGACGTAGGGATGTATGAGAAATTAATTTCAGTTCATTTATTATCAGGATTTACCCAGTTTGCATCTTCTGGCTCAAAAACGGACTTGGATGAAATCTGCAGTCGAAGTCCATACATTTCTGAGCTTGCAATGTGATTCGCGGACAACAACCCCCCCCCCCATGCGTTCAACAGCATGTGTGTATTTGAAAACTACACATGAAAAAAAACACATACTTTTCAAAAATGCGCACAAATAAGCTTTAATCAATGAGAGAAGAATGTGTACGTTCCAAAGATGCACACAATAGATGTATGCATTTGGAAAAATATGCACGGATTTTCATGCAAAAAAACAAACAACCCAAAACTCGCAATCTGATACAGTCAGAAAAAGCTTCGGGATGGAATTCAGAGAACTATGGCAAACTTGGGTTTCACTGATTTGCACGTCCCTACTTGTGAGGAAAGTTTGAGGCAGCCGGCTGGAGCCTGCGAGGAGATGCCCCAGCCAGGCACTTACTCAAAAGCAATCCATGTTGCTCTGTCCTGGAGGGAGAGACTCAAAAAGCTTTGCCCGCCTGGAAAGAAATAGGCTGATCTGGACTGCGGGCACTTCTTAAGATATAGTATATACTATGGGGTAAGGAAACTGTGGCCCTCCAGATTTTGTTGGACTCCAAGTCCCATCAGCCCAAGCTAGCATGGCCACAGTTCATGGATTATGGGAGCTGTAATCCAGCAACATCTAGCAGCCACAGGTTCCACATTCCTAGGGTGCCTCCAGCCAAGGTTTCTATGGGCCGTTGCCCTGCCTCATTCATGAAATTTTACGGGTGGTCCAGACGGCAACATCCCCCATTCATAACCCTCCCGTGTTTCCCCAAAACTTCTTCCATCTTTTTTCTTACCATGGGAAATCCATTAAGGGGGGGTGGGAATGGAGCAGCTGCACAATGACTTCTGATTGGTAGCCCGGAGCCCTTCTGTCTGGAAGCCCTCCAGTGTCTAGCACCTCATATTAACAGTGCAATTCTATGCATGCTTGCTCAGAGGTAAGTCCCACTGCATTCAGTGAGGCTTACTTCCAGGTAAGTGTGCACAGGATTGCAGCCTCAGCCACACAAAATGGATATCGAGGGAGTTGCAAAGCCTCTGGATTTGATCCTGATTCTGCCACTGAGTCACTGTGAAAGTGAGGATAAATAATTCTGCTTTGAGCTTTATAGATAGAAAACAATATGTTGGCCTGATCAAAAGCCAGACTCAGGAAGCAGATGCTAATATTCCTAGGCTGTTTTGGAGGGAGCTTTTGCTGAGCACATTATGTCAGTGCCATTTTGCCTACACACGGGATTTTGTGCCAGAATTTGACTCACTGTGTTCTTTCCCTCCCGCTTTGAAAATATTAGGCAACCTGATATACGAAAGGTGCTGTAGGAAGTGTTCTAGGGGAGCCAGTGTGGTGTGGTTAGAGTGTTGGACTGGGACTCAGGAGACCCGGGTTCTAGTCCCCACTCAGATGTGAAACTCACTGGGTGACTTTGGGCCAGTCGTTGACTCTCAGCCTAACCTACCTCACAGGGTTGTTGTGAGAATAAACTGTAGAGGAGGAGGACTATGTTAGCCTCCTTGGGTTCCTTGCAAGAGGAAAAAAGGTGGGATAAAAATGTAATGTAACAACAACAACAACAATTGAATTCTCCTCCCAGTGGAAAAAGAATCCTTCCCCCTCCACAAAGAAACCCCCAGAATGACCATACTTAAAATAATGGCACTAATTTCTAATTAGTACAACATGAATTAAAAATTAGCACAAAATGAATCTCAAAAAGAATATTTTATTCAAATCAATACATATATTACTTATATTGAAATGTCTGTTTTAAAAAAACAACAATCCAACAAACAAATCAAGATAAACCTCACAACATCATTTCTAAATTTGCATGTAAACATAAATTAGCATGTGCACATCTTATGCAAATCCATGTCCTCTTTGCTGCTGATGCGTAAGTGCCCCTCCCCTCAGCACGTGGGAACAGTGAACAGGGCTGTAGAATCTATAGTGTAGATCGATGTGGCCCACACACCACTGCAGGTGTGGGACAAGCTGCATAGCCTTAGACTCATAGCAGAGAGGGCACCATGAGGCCTGTTGTGACTCCTGTGTCAAAAGGGTGGAACTGAAACATGCCCTGAACATGAAATGCATTTATATTGGTGAGGCTTTATGGTAAAAATGTGGAAGTCACTGCCTTAGCATGACAACAGATAAGGGCCTCCTTGGTGGTGGCCCTATGGAATGATCTCTGAGGCCTGCCTGGTGCCAACATTGTTATCTTTTCGGCGCCAGGTTAAGGTCTTCTTCTTCTCTCAGGCATTTGGCAGCATATGGTGTGGATTTTATTTATTTATTTATTTATTTATTTATTTATTATTATATTTATACCCTGCCTTTTTTCCTGCAAGGAACCCAAGGCGGCTTACATAATCCTCCTCCTCTCCATTTTATCCTCACAACAACCCTATGAGGTAGGTTAGGCTGAGAGTCAGTGACTGGCCCAAAGTCACCCAGTGAGTTTCACGGCCGAGCGGGGACTAGAACCCGGATTTCCCGGGTCCCAGTCCAACACTCTCACCACTACGCCACACTGGCTCTCGGTAATCAGGATTAATCAGTAATCAGGTAATCAGGATTAATCTTGTTATTGATGGTTTAAAATTGTTTTTAGATATATGTGTGTCTCTCCGTATGTTGTATGTTTATATGTATTTGGTTTTTATAATGTATTTTTTAGGGTTTAAATCTTTGTAAACCGCCCACAGAGCTTTGGCTGCCGGGCAGTATAGCAGTGTAATAAATGAAATGAAATTAACAGACAGAGTCATGTCAGGGAGCTCCATGTATGCATTGAAGGTCACCTGAAAGTATTAGTTGGGTTGGGCCAGGTGATTGTATATATTATCAGAGACATCTTGTCTCCGGATTTCTACATACAATTATTTATTCATAGATCTCATTAAATGAGTGAGACTTGCCAATGTAATATAGGTTTTGCTATCAGATTTCTGTGAAAAGGACGATCATGGTGGGATGCCTTAAGGCAGCCTCCCCCAGTCTGGTACCCTCCGGTCATTTTGGGCCCTCCCAACATGAGTGGTACATAAGAACATAAGAAGAGCCATGCTGGATCAGACCAAGGGTCCATCCAGACCAGCATTCTGTTCTTACAATGGCCAACCAGATGCCTACGGGGTCCCACATTCAGGACATGAGTGCAGCAGCACCTTCCCTCCCATGTTCCCCAGCAGTGGGTGTACATAGGCATACTGCCTCTGATACTGGAGGGAGCATATAGCTATCAGGACTAGTAGCCATTGATAGCCTTCTCCTCCGTGAATTTGTCCATTTTGTCCTCCATCTGAATTTGTCCAGCTATTTGTTTTTCTGCTGTGAAAATTAAGTTGTTTTGCTAGTGTGGGAGGAAGGCATACTTCTCCCTCAGGTGCATTTTGTAATTCTACCCAAAGCAGGACGATATCCTGGGTGTCGCATGCTGCTTTTGCTGCTGTTATTTATAATTTCCAATCACATTTTTGGTATGCAGAATGCCTCAGAGTGAATATCTTTAGAATTTATTCTATCAAAGGTTGTTTTGTCAGAGGATGTTACCTGCTGGCATTTGTAAAAGATATAAACATACGTTCCATCTAATTTTCACTCCCTTAGCCCCTTATGCCCTCTTGCTTTTAACACGCTGGCTTCGCTTCCCAGATGGAACCTCTGGCATCTCCAATGAAGAGACATCCACAGAATCAAGGGATGCGTGGAAGGAAAGCCGCATGGCGTGGGGGAGCAAAACTCCGGCCATTGGCCAAGGCACTGATCTTCCTGCTGGCCTTTGTTGAAATGCCCCCACCCCCGAGCTCATGCATTGGGTGTCAGTGGAACTGGAAGAAGGTCCTATGTGCGGAGGGTTCTTCCTTGTCATTGGGCAGCTGGATCGGCTGAGGGTTCCCAGTCATGAGGAAAAGTCCTACTGTTATACAGCTGTAAAGGGGTAAGCTAGGGATATGTGAGGAATCTGATAGGGGGGTGAAAATCTGATGCATAGAAGTATAGCGTCCAAATCGCGTGAAGTGATCATTCCCCTTTACTCGGCACTGGTTAGGCCTCATCTTGAGTACTGCATCCAGTTCTGGGCACCACACTTTAAGAAGGACGTAGACAAACTGGGGAAGGTTCAGAGGAGGGCAACAAAGATGATAAAGGGACTGGAAACAAGGCCCTATGAGGAGAGACTGAAAGAACTGGGCATGTTTAGCCTTCAGAAGAGGAGACTGAGGGGAGATATGATCGCACTCTTCCAGTACTTAAAGGGTTGTCACACAGAGGAGGGCCAGGATCTCTTCTCGATCATCCCAGTTTGCAGGACACGGAATAATGGGCTCAAGTTACAGGAACCCAGATTCCACCTAAACATCAGGAAAAATTTCCTGACTGTCAGAGCAATAAGACAATGGAACCAACTACCTAGGGAGGTGGTGGGCTCTCCCACTCTGGAGGCATTCAAGGTGCGGCTGGACAGCCATCTGTCGGGGATGCTTTGACCTGGATTCCTGCATTGAGCAGGGGGTTGAACTCGATGGCCTTGTAGGCCCCTTCCAACTCTACTTTTTTTTATGATTCTATGATTCTATGAGGGCCCCAAGTTGTGGAAGGCTGGCCTTATCTGGCCAGAGTGTTAATTGCCTGGGATTTTCAGGTGAAGTGTCTTAATGGGAGCTAATTGTTAGAAGATTGCGTCTTGACACAGGGCCACTCTGGGAAGTTTTGAATAGGGGAACAAAATCAGAGAAAGGGATAGGGCACACTCCCCCCCCCCAGCTAGGTGTGTGTGTGTGTGTGTGTGTGAAAAGAAGTAAAGTACATACTCATGGTTTTGGAAGAGAGCGAGCGAGGGCGAGAGAGTATGAAAGAGAGTGCTAAGTTCTGGGGGCTCTGTAAGCTACGAGGATCAGCGGGTGCAAGGGAGCCTCTCTCTGGAGATCTGAAATGGAGCAGTGGATTTGATTTTCTGAGGGTGTGTTTAAGGTCTGCACCCCTGGAACTCTATGCCAGTCAGAGATGTCGGGGTGCACATAAGAAATGCACGACAGATGGCCAAATGGCATCCTAAAGATGTCCCACTCACAAGTGAAAATTGGACCTAGATAATTTCAGCACTATGACATTTTGTGAATGTCCAAAAACTCAGATACACACCAGTGGATGTTGACAGTTACCTAAATGTGACTGTCAGCATCGGCTAGTGTATGTCCAAAAAAATGGATAAATATAATATCCACTGTGCCTGACTCCAGCTCCAGCTGCTTGCAGCTGTCCTTCCCTGCTAGCGACTGTCATCACTGAATCCACCAGAAGAAAAAACAGCATCCAAGCACCCTGTCAACATGCCTCCATCCAATTCCATCTGAGAACAAGCCTTTGGAAACAGCATTTTCCTTTACATTTTAGCTGGTATTTTGTATTGTATTTATCTGCTCCTAGTTGCTGTGGGAGCCAGGTTTTGGTTGGAAAATGGGATAAAAATCCACCAAATAAACAAATATACTTTTAGGCATTTACAGTGCGATCCTATGAGGCTGCCTGTAGTAACCCTCCGAACTAGGAGGATGGCAGGAGTGTGGTGGATAGGATACCCGCCGGGCTCCCCGTGCCCTCAAAAACATCTAGATGGCCAAATCCAGGTGCCACCTGGATTCATCGTAAGATGGCGGAGCCTTGCTCCTCCCCTCCCTGCCCCCGGGAATGCCCTGCCCTCGCTCCTCCCCTCCCTGCCCATGGGGGAACCCAACATGGTCTTCCGCGTTTGGTTCCCAGCCAGCGTGGAAAGAACCATGCTGGCTACAAGGTGGTGGTGGGGAGAGCACTCTGCAGCGCTGCAACCTCGGAATGGATTTTCGAGGTTGCCGCGCCTTCCAGCCCCAATCCTACGGTCCCCCAGACAAGGTCGGAGGGACATAGGATTGCGCCCTTACAAAATTAACACATGAATACAAATATTTGCCACATTTTGGACACTCACTGTAACATATTCGGCTTCAAAGGCAAGAGGCTGATTGGCCTGAAAAGTACTCACATCTTCCTCTAGATTTATTATTTTTCCTATTTTCAAATATTCTTTGGCTTCTTTTAAAAAGAAAAAAAATCCATAATTTAATGGCAAATAAGTAAGGATGCAATCCTATGCATATTTAGATAGAAATATGTCCCATAACTCCCAGCAATGCTGGGAGTTGTGGGACTTATTTCTGTCTAAACATGCATAGAATTGCGCCCTAAATTAGTTTCATTATGGCTGATTAAAATACCATTACAAAATAAAATCTAGTGGTACTTACCAAACCACAGGTTATGACAAGGAAGCAGGATACAAGTTATCAAGATATACACAGCTAATAATTAAAGAAATCTATCATGTAGGCAGAAAAAACTCCACGTCATCTGGGGTAAATCATCCACCAAATCATTCCCACAGAGACAAATCCTTAAATTGAATGGAACACCACTGTTCTAACCATCGGACACTGCAGTGGGCATTTATTGGAAGCATAAAAGTCTCAAAGCCTTTCTAATAGGCATCTATGTAAGATCTGCTAAGAATTTAATGGAGTAAAATCAATTTACAGTGCAACGTCAGTTGCAGGGTTTGTTTGTTTTTTCATCGACTTTTCAACATATCCCATATTGAGATAATTAAACATAGCTACTCACTGTAGCAGAGGGAAAATAATTCCAAAGAAAACCACTTCATTAGGGAAAGTTTGTGATGATGATGATAATGATAATGATAATGATTAATAGATATTTATCAAGTGCCTACAACTGATAGGATTGTCAGTTGTAAACTCCTTAGGGCAGGGACCTAAAATCTGGAAGGGATCTCAAAGTTCATCTAGTCCAACCTGCCTGCCAATACAGGAAATCCATTGCTACAGCATCCCTAATAGGTGGCCATCCAGCATCTGCTTATAGACCTCTAATGAAGGAAGAGAGCACCTCCTTCTCTGGCAGTCTGCGCCTCCTGTCGAACAGCTGGTACCATCAGGAAGTTCTTCCTAGTGTTCAATCAAAAATGCCCTTTCTAGTCATGTAAACCTATTGCTTTAGGTCCTACCTTGTCATCTTGTCATTTGTAAACCACTATGCACACTGATGGTGCAATAATAATAATAATAATAATAATAATAATAATAATAATTTGTACATAGAACAAGGGACTAGACTCGATCGATATCTGCACACTTACAGACCAAAGAAGACATAGCACATATAAGGAAAGTAATGGAGGAAGGCTATAGAAAGTTGGGGATAATGGGCCGAGCTATGGTGGGGAGGAAGAAATGTTCAACTATAGAAACCACAAGAGAAAAGGAAATTTTTAAGGAGGGGTTATTTTGTTTGTTTTTGTTTTTAGTTGAGATAGCTAGAGCCTTGCAAATATCAGGGAGAAGTGATGCTCAGGCAAGCGTTTATTTATATTAATTTTTGAAAGAGACAATGGAGCACAATTTCAACTTATTTACCTTAATGAAATCCATGTAGGATTTGACCTCGTGGTCTTGGTTTGGTGATGGTGGGAATTTGAAAAGAGGAAGGCGAGGCAATATTAGAATGCCGATATCTCAAATGTAGGTAGGGAAGCTTCTTTAATTAAAGGATTTGCATTTCCCCCTTGCAAGTTCTTTTTACTTCACCCCAATGGTGGATGATTGCATGTCTCATTCCTTTTATCCTTTAGAAAGAAAAGCACAAGTAAAAAGAAAGAAAGAAAAGAAAAGAAAAGGTAGTCAGGCTAATGCTGCCAAAATTTCCCTTTCTTTAAAAAAGAGGGTTGGGGGAGAGGTAAGCACCATAATCCCCCCCCATTTCATTTAGTAGATTGAAAAATATCAGGGAATACTCAGATGCTTTGTGCGAGAACAAAATCTATTTTCTTTCATCTGTCATAACTAAATCAATCAGTCTGACACAAGACAAGGGAGAAAAACTAGTAGAAGCTATGAGTGTGTGTTTCTCAGGACTGAAAAGTCTAATCCAGGAGCAGTGGAGGCTGGTGGCTGCAATGTCACTGGGGTGGTGTATCCACACTGGGTTTTGGACTGAACTTTAAAGCAACTATCCATGGTGCTGAGCCCCTAGCCCCAAAATAGGTCCAGAACCATGGATAGCTCCTTCATGGTTCAGGCTACAGCCTGGCAGTGGATACACTGCCCCCACTGACCTTGGAGCCACATACAACCTTCCTAAAACTGTCGAGCTCAGGAGCTCATCATCATGACTTCCTGTTTCCAGCAGATGCCCGGCTGTGTAGAGTGCTGATTGGCTCATCCTCATGACAGTTATGAACCCCCCCCCCAACTCTCCCCAGCCAGCTGAGAAGAGAAGGGTGTAAATCTATACTGGATCTGGAGCCAAGGGCAAAACATGGCTTTATAATGCAAATGTAAAATGAACAATCACTCCCATTACAAAAACCCAGTGTTTGCTATATAAACATCGAAAACTGGGAAGCTCTGGCCCATGAATGATCTAACTGGAGGTTGGCCTTTCACAAAGGTTCCATAGACTTTAAAGAAGCCCGAGTGCAAGGTGAAAGGGAGAAACGTGCTAAGCGAAAAGCACGTCAAACGAATCCTTCACAGGACCATCTTCCATCTGGTAACCTGTGTCCTCACTGTGGGAAGCTGTGTGGATCTAGAATTGGCCTCCACAGTCACTTACGGACCCATCGCTAGAGTCTACACAATTTTCTTTAGAATTTTCCTCCTTTTAAAATTTCCTTTTTGTAAATTTTTTTTTATCCTGGAAGACAACTTACTCGGTCACGAGTGATCGCCTGATGATGATGATCAGCTATTAATGAGCAGCTCTCTTGTTGTCTGTTTTCTGAGCAATAAGCTGAGAAACACTCCAGTACTCCAAGGGAACTTTGTGTGTGTGTGTGTGTGTGTGTAGCTTGCAAATGTGCCTGGCTTAGACAATAAACTGAACTGCCAATGATGAGCAAAAGGGGCTGTAGTTTGCTAAATGTCTGAGATACTTAGGCAGTAAGCAGCACTCTTCCTTTCCTCCCCAAATAGGTAGTATTAATGCCCCAGGGGATATTTTAAATTAATGAGATTAATGCTGTTGGCTAATTGCTTTTTTTTTTTTTAATGGTTCTTGGAGATTCAGCCACATCTCAGTACTCAAAAGAGTTCCTTTGAGGGTTTCTATTTGCCCAGAGTGTTAGGGGGGTTGACCAAAACAATGCTTAGGTTACAAAATCACACTCTCCCCAGCTACTTTGCAGATCAACAATTTGTTCTTAGACATAATGATATGTTGAGTCTTGGGTAATCTTACAATAAAATGAAGGAAACAAGCAGTGCTGTTTAAAAATGGCAATTGCTAAAGGCATACAAAGAGTCAGTTGCCAAGGGTATGCTCTCTGATGTGAATTGTTGATCTCAGAAAGCCTGACTAGTTGTTTTTATTTTACTGGATACTCAGTTGTGAAAAAGTTAATGAACGAAACAAGAGGGGCAAACGGACGTGGAGTAATCAGTACATTGGAAGCCTCTCCAAAGGAAAAATAGAAAAAGGCTCAAGCCACCTGGGAAGAAAAACCAAAAGAAAAAATAAGGGAATTCTCAGGCGGTGGCCTCCTCAAAAGAAAAATCAGAGGAAGGCTTAAGGCACTCCAAAAAGAAAAAGAAAAAACAAGGGAAAAGCTTCTACTAACTCTGTTAAAAAGATAACGAAGTTAGGGCTTGGTATGCTAAAGCACACATGAGTAGATATATAAATTGTGTTACTTGCAATTGTAGTATTTTATTGTTAAGTCCTCAAACTTGTATGTAAATTAATATGGTGTAACTTGAAATTCCAGCATTGTCATTGTTAAGTCCTCAAATTTGAATGTAAAATCACTATGGTTTTATACTCGAAATGTTAGTATGTATTTAAAAATTCCAAAAAATATATATATAATTTTTTTGGTAAAAGGTTTAATTAAATAGATAAAAGTAAGTTTAATCACGGCGGCGTTGGCACTTTTGTGGATACAGTAGTAATTATCGTGATTCTCCTTATATTAGCTGTAGCTAACCGTTGATGGGCAACTTCGAGGCTCCAGCTCTCCCTTCTTATGGCTCTACGACTTTAAATCAGAGTTGGACTGGACAGCCCATCGAATAACGGACTGGCCTCTGCCAGCTTTCCAAAATAGAAGACTGTCCCCTTTAAAGTAGGATACCTGGCCGGCCACCCTACATAACTCCTTTTTAGGCAGTTCAGATCCAGGCCCTTAAGAGACTCCCTTCAGGCTCTGCTTTTGGAGTGTTGTCCTTCGTAATGGCATCTTTGGCAGCCGTGCTGGAAAAGCTCTGAGTTTTCCCCTTGAGAGGATCTTTTCCAGTAACAGCCCACACATCTATGAGTCCATCTGCCTGTCCGACCCACCTTATCCTCCTGAACAGCTTTGTCAGCATGGGTGGGAGAAGGCCCATCAGAAAGCTGAGGGAGTGGGGAAAGTAATAGATTGCTGTTGGGCAACCTGCAAGCTTTCACCTGGGGGAGGTGTGGACCCCTAAAATATAACTTCAGCTACATAGGGGGATATTGCCACAGTGTTTCTCCGCATAAGGGAGGCCCAACAGTATCTCTGTGACATCAGCTGCCATTTTGCCAGTCCATACCCTTGTCTCAGGCCAATTGGCAGTGCATCGCAACCAACACACTTCATGTACTAAGGCAGTGTTCTCCAACCTTGGCTCCCTAGATGTTTTTGGCCTACAACTCCCAGCATACCCCAGCCAGCATAGCTGGCTGGGGCATGCTGGGAGTTGTTGGCCAAAAACATCTGGGGACCCAAGGTTGGAGAACACTGTACTAAGGAAAGGAGGAAAGACCGCTGTGCTGAATAGGCCAGGAAATGAACGGCCCAAAATGAACATGCCCATACAGAAGTGAGCAGGAATCAACAACTGTTCGACAGAGACTTCTTCCTAGATTCCAATATGCCACATTTCTTTCCCCCCATGGGCTAAAGATGTAACTACACAGGGCAAGCTGCAGGGATTTTTCGGTCCTGGCCCCACTTCATACCACTCATCATTACTACACATCCCTTGCAGGACAGATTTATAGAGGGATATGGAAAAGCAAAAGTCCATCTTTACCATCCTAATAAGATCATAAGGACTATGCTGGATCATACCACAAGTCCATATCACAGCCTTCTCCAACCTGGTGCCCTCCAAATCCCATTAACCTCCGCCTAATGGTCAGAATTCTGGGAGTTGTACTCCAAAACATCTGGAGGGCACCAGGTTAAGGTTGTCACATAGTCAAGCTGCTACATCATGTAGGTTAGCCTTCCCCAACCTGGTGCCCTCCAGATGTGTGGGACTGCAACTCCCAGATTTCCCAGCCAGGATGGCCAATGGGAATTGCTGTCCAACACAACTGGAAGGCAGCAGGTTAGGGCAGGCTGAACTAGGTGCTCCCGGAGACCACAGAATCTGGTCACAAAGGCAATAGCCCCTCCAGTTGTATGTCTTGACCATTCTGGTTTTGGAGGCTACTGGAGATTTTGTTAGAGGAGACATGATACAAAATTATGCATGGTGTGGAGAAAGTGGATGGGGAGACATTTTTCTCCCTTTCTCATAATACTAGAACCCGGGGCCTTCACATGAAGCTGATTGGTGGGAGATTCAGGACAGATCAAAGGAAGTACATCTTCACACAGCATATAGTTCAACTATGGAATTCACTTCCACAAGATGTAGTGATGGCCACCAGTTTGGACAGCTTTAAAAGGGGATTGGACAAATTCATGGAGGAGAAGGCTATCAATGGCTACTAGTCCTGATGGCCATATGCTACCTCCAGTATCAGAGACAGTATGCCTACATATGTACTCCAGTTGCTGGGGAACATGGGCAGGAGGGTGCTGTTGCACTCATGTTCTGCTTGTGGGTTTCCCATGGGCAGCTGGTTGGCCACTGTGTGAACAGAGTGCTCGACTAGATGGACATTTAGTCTGATCCAGCATGGCTTTTCTTATGTTTTGTTTAGCTGCCTACTGTATCTAATAGCTATCAATAGACCTATCCTCTATTAATTTCTCTAACACCCTTTAAAAGTTATCTACCCAAGGAACCATCACCACATCCTGTTGCAGCGAATTCCACAAATGAATTTTGTGTTGTGTGAGGAACAACTTCTTCTTCTTCTTCTTCTTCTTCTTCTTCTTCTTCTTCTTCTTCTTCTTCTTCTTCTTCTTCTTCTTCTTCTTCTTCTTCTTCTTCTTCTTCTTCTTCTTCTTCTTCTTCTTCTCCTCCTCCTCCTCCTCCTCCTCCTCCTCCTCCTCCTCCTCCTCCTCCTCCTCCTCCGTCATGAATTTACCACCAATCAATTTCGTCAGATGACCATGAGTTCCAGTGTTACAGGAAAGGGAGGAAAAAATGCTCCTGGTCCACTTTCTCCACACCATGTATGCTTTGATTTTGTATTCTGTAATACCCATGATTGTAGGCGTAACAGAGTGACTTTAGCAGTGTGTAAGGATAAGTAGCCCATGGAAGTAATATTGGCCTAGTTCAGATGTAACAGTCTCAGTCTGATGAACCATGGTTTATCAAACCAAGAATGAGCACTGTGGCAGTATGTTCCCTCCTGCCCTTCCCTTCCCTGCCCTGCCCTTTCCTTCCCTGCCCTTCTCTCTTCCTTTCTCTCTCATGTCTTAAGGATACTCAGCAGAACTGTACAGAACTCTGGAAACTGGCCAGCCTAGAACTTCCATGATTCTCTCCACTTTTTGGTGAAACACGTCCAGTATGAACATTGCAAAGAATGTGGTTTTGATAGCACAGTAGTAATTTGATGTCATACTCATAGTTAGTGGCAGGTGAGTTCTGGATTTGAGGAGGTGCCTGCCCAGGACAAGTTAAATTTCAGTCCCCGTGTTTCCCTCATACAGATGCACAGACGTCCATTCTGCTCCTCTTCATCCCTGGTGGGATTTTGACATGAGAGCTGCCAATAAGGAAACTGCCTCTGTTTCATGTGTGCTATTTTGTCAGTGTGTTTCCTAATTAACAGCTCTTATGACAAACTTCTAAACTGCTTTCTGTAACTACTGTAAGTAGCAGTGTGAGGATTCACTGGAAAGAACTGCTGATCTGTAACAATAATTCTGATAGTCACACAAAAAGCCAAGGCTTTTGCTTTTCTTTTGGTCAACACTGCTACCTTTGCTTTTGGCATGGCTTGGAGAATTTAGCTGTTCTACAGTGGGAACTGACATGGGAGGAAGAGGATTTAACACCACTTGAAGCTAGGACTTGATTCTCTGAGGGTTCATCCCCTCCAACCACTAGATAAAGCTACCCAGTTTTGGATTTACCTGACTACTTCTCCTCCCCCCCTTTACCTAGTACAGCATCTAAAAATATATCTGGCTTTGTTAACATGAAGACAGCCTGTGGTCTACTGTTAAAAGGAGCCCATGTGCTTCACCCAAGATGGAAACATATCTAAACATATCTAAATAACAGCTGGATTTTTATATTTTCAAAAATTGGGAATCCACTGTTGCTCCCAGAAACCCAAGGGGCAGCTCCAGGTCCAACCTGTAACTATCACATGACCTGCAGAGCCTAATTTGAATGTCTGTCTACAGACCCTTCCTCCCCCACTTCACCTTGGAATTCTGAACATACAGACACCATCAAGTCTAAAAACGTGCCTGTGGCTTACGCTGGCTCAACTTGTCTGAGTGTGGAAAGCTAAGCAGGGTCAGGCCTGGTTATTACTTGGATGGGAGACCCCTCCTCTAGTTTCCTGCATTGAGCAGGGGGTTGGACTCGATGGCCTTGTAGGCTCCTTCCAACTCTGTGATCTATGAAATCTATGAAGTCAGTTTCTCTCCCCCCTCCACCACCCCCCGGTTCCCTTCTTCCTAACCTGCTTTTTGTAACTTTTTGCCTGATGAAGAGATTTGGAGATCTCAGAAGCTTGCAGATTTTTGTGATCTTTGGTTTGCCAAATTAAGGCATCTAATGTGGATTTTGGAAACAATTCTGATGTGCGGGATGCATGTACCTTTTGCTATGAGGGGATCTTTCTGTTCGTTGTGGTTAACACATAACCTGTATCTCAGCTAGACGTCTCATAGTTCATAATAGGGTCACTGTAGTGGCCCTACAGTACGGTGAGTCAGTGGAATCTCATTCCACCATTATACCCAGAAATCAGTTGGGAGCTTATAATGTGGAAAGGTAGTTTCAGTTGCACGGACTCCATGTGTTTATTCCAGCAAACAAATCTGGGACTGAGGTCCACCGCTCCGCCACTGACAGCTATCCACTTCCAAGATAGTGGTGAAGCTAGAACTAACCACAGCACAGGATACCATACCATCTGCACATTGCCTAAATAATATGTTTGTTAAGACGGTACTCTTTAACAGCTTACATTTCCTGGCATTTTGGAGCTTGAGTGAACATGGAAAGCCCTTAACACAACATGTTAAACTGAAAGGTTTTTTGTTTATTGAATATTATATAAGTCTTCACAGTAGCTTGAGTGAACATGGAAAGCCCTTAACACAACATGTTAAACTGAAAGGTTTTTTGTTTATTGAATATTATATAAGTCTTCACAGTAGCTGAGCATTATGTTTAGTTCCTGGTTCAAAACCATAAATCCTTACCTGGCAGATCTAGGAAAGATGTTCTTTTGATAAACATAGCTAAACATCCTCTTGGAAAGATCACCATCATTAGATCACCTTTCAAGGGCCTGGGCCAAGTCTGAGGTTTTGTTACAAGACATTTACCCACTTCTAATCCTGACCTGAAATTGTATCCAGGGTCTGACACTGGACCATCTGTAGCCATTCATCAGGCATGTTTACCTTATAAGTTGGTGATGGTTCATTGATAGTTTATTGTTAGAAGCCTGACTAGAGAATTTGATGCCAGTGAAATCCATTTCAGGATTTGATTTTGAGTGAGCTCTGGCAAATAATGCAGCCACAACACTTCATTTAACCAAGATTCTGTGGATGATCCTGGCTGCAAAGTTGACCATGATCTTATGCATTCATTATTCATTATTTTCCTCCTGTTATCCAGCCCCTTGTGGCTGCTGCCAGAATCCCAGGTTTTAGAAATGGTCATTAGCTTGAGCATGCCATTAGTTTGAGAAACGGGGAAAGACAAATCTGAGTAGTGACATTTCTTAAATGCGTACTCCAATTACTATATAGTAGGGGTTTCATCTAATTAAAGAAATCTCCAGATGGAGGGCTTTCAATGCTACAATTAAAAGGTAGCTATTCTGTCTTTCTCTCTCTTTTCTGTCTTTAACCGGTTTTTGTTTTTGTTTTTTTGGTGCTAAGGAAAAAGATGGAGTATAAGTGTTGGGAAAACATGAGAGGAAGATGACAATGACAACTGGACCCCACTGTATAATTCCAGAAATGAAGCAGGGGCCAAGGGAATTGCACAATAAAAGTCTCATCTAGAGGCACCCTGAGTTGTCTAATCAAATTAATTTTAGGGTGCAATCTTATGCATGTTTAGACAGAAAAAAAAGCCCTATAGTTCCTAGCATTCCCCAGCCAGCATGGTGAAGGGATTGGTTATCTTTATGGGGAAAGATATTGTTGCTAGCATAGGGTCTGCTGACCTTGAGTGTAGATAACTCAAGATATTTATGTGATTTGTAAATAGCTACTGAATTATTGGAGTATTGTTACCAATGAATACTCTGAAAACAGATATACTTTGCCATATTCTGGGTTACTGTTTGAATGTGTAGTTATAATGACTTGCTGTTGGAAAAGAGTTTCCCTTGTCACTCCCACCTGCTGTGTTGTCTCCTGCTGCAGAAACTGAAGTGATGCTCATTAGGTGCATTTCTTGTAACGGTGGCACTGGACTTTCTAGACAGTCGGGATCCAGAGAGAGACATCTGTATCCATAAGGGGAGATTGCATGGGTTCAGTTTTGGATGTTCAAAACAAGAATGGGGAGAGGAGGAAACACAGGGCCAGCTCTGTCGTACGACAAGGTGAAGTGACTTGCTTCAGACAGCACATTGTTTTGTGTAGGAAGAGGAAGCTTTATTTATTTATTTATTTATTTATTTATCTATCAGAATATCTATCTATCATCTATCTATCTATCTATCTATCTATCTATCTATCTATCATCACCTTTCAGCCCCCATACATTAGATGAGGTATTTTATTTTTATTTATTTTATTATTACATTTATATCCCACCATTTTTCCTCTTTCAAGGAACCCAAGGTAGCTCACATAGCCCCCCTCTCCATTTTATCCTCACAAGAACCCTGTGAGGTAGGTTAGGCTGAGAGTCAGTGTGACTGGCCCAAAGTCACCCAGTGAGCTTCATGGCCAAGTGGAGAGCAGAACCCAGGTATCCTGAGTCCCAGTCCAACACTCTAACCACTATACCACACTGGCTCTCCAGATGGGGCTACAACTCCCACCACCCCTGACCATTGACCATGCTGGCTGGGGATGATGGGAGTTGGAGCCCAGCAACATCTGAAGGGCCACAGTTTCCCAAACTCTGGGCTAGATAAAAGCAGGAATGAGCATCTGAATGGTGCAGCAAGACGTGTTCAAGTACTGGCGCTAGCAGGGTGAGTTGGGGTGCCATTCAGGCTCCACGTCACAGCGGCACAATGTCCTGGGAAGTACAACATACATGTCCGCCCTCTTTTTTATAATGGCCGTGTGAGTGAGCACATTATGAATCAGTTCTGGTAAGTGCCAAATATGTGTTCGCATGGCTGTTTGCTGCTCTACTTCTGTGTGCAGTGTTCTATGCAAAGAACAACAGCGCCTTCCATGAATGGGGCACATGGGCCCCCAGAAATCCTTACTCACAGAAGCTACTGCCACCTCTCTCTGTAGACCCCCTCATGCTGACAATTAGTTGCACATTTCAGAGCCAATTCATAATGTAAAAATTGGATCTGACTGTCTTGTCTTGTGCAATCTCAAAGTTTTTTAAAAAATTATTATTATTATAATAAATAATGTTAATTGTTAATTGATTTTTCTCGGTTACTTACAGACAAAATGATTACTCAGCAGCATTCATTGTTACAGCAAGCAAGGCAACATTGCTATTAGACAGCAACTAGATAGGCTTGCAGAAACTTTTAAAGAGTGGAGAGTAGGACACTCATATAATGTGCATTAGGTGTGCATTAAATTTTGACTTGGGGAAACTGCTCAAAAGTCTGCAAACTACATTCACTGGTAGACAGACAGAACGAGAAGACGACACAGATGAAACACGCGTGTGTATCTATGCAATACATAAATACAACAGGGTGGGTGCAGGGACATGCGCAGCCTTGGCATTATAATTGTGAACATGCTGAGCTTCCCCAAGGGGGATTAGAAACTGAGGCTGAAGTTCCTGGCCTGGGGATTGTTTGGCACTCCATCCTAGCTATGTTGGAAGTGCCTTTGGGTGTAACTTTACCCATCAGCATTTGTGGCATTTGCAGGAAGTCACACTTATCACTCTTGAGATTGAAGAAGCATTTCTGCTGCAGCCGGCTCATGTTCAGGATGAGCTAGCATGTCAGTCTAGCCTAAACCTATTGCTGATTATAGGAGGGTGTGTGTGTGTGTGTGTGTGTGTGCATGCATGCATATTATGTATGTCAATATGTGTGTGTTATGTATCATATATAGCAAGGGTGTGCAACTGCGAGAGGTCGGGGGGCATTTTTACCCCTGGGCCTCCTCCCACAGGCCTCACCTCTCTCCCCATGGGTGCCAAATGTTTAGAATAATTAAAAGGCACTCCGTAAACTAATGTTGACCCTTTTGGTGCTCTGTAGCCACTACGGATGCCTTTTAAAACCAAATTTGGGGTGCAGTGGGGGGTAGCAGAGGCTGCATGTGGTCTGTGGACTGCATGCGGTCCAGCCCTGATATATAGTGTCTGTGAGACAGCAGTTATATTATTTATTGCTTTATTGTTCCTATTTTAGTCACTTGTTCTTGTTGAATGTATTACTGTAGTGACTGACATCTATGAAAGAAACTATTATTGCTTTTGCTTGAAACGCTGATATTCTATTTAGCTTGCTGCTTCATTATTAGGTTTGTTGCAGACCACTTTGAGCATTATTATATTGTGCAATGGTGGAATAGAAATTTTGGTTGATCAACACAATAATTCTAATTGATCCTAATGACACTCCCCACACCCCTAGTTTTCAAGCAAAGTCACTGATTTTCGGCTGCCGCCACCGCACTGCCAAATTTTGCCAGGGGGGCAGGGGGGGGCAATGTCCGACCCCCAGAAGTTTCCAACCCCTGGCCTATAGCCTTGTGGACACAAACTGTACACTGAACTATATATGTTTACTCAGAATTGAGTCCCACTAAGTACAAAGGGGGTTGTTCCCAAGTGAGCATGTGCAGGATTGCAGCCTTAAAGAATCCCATGGAAGATACACCACCCCTACAATTTGTAAAATGAGGATGGATTCAATAGTACCTTTCCTTAAACACTTCCTACGTACAGATTACTAGGGGGAAAATAAGATGCGACTTTTCAGTTCCAGCCATTTACCATTTATTTTTCTTCATCTCTTGCAGGAAAGCAATATCCAGGTCCGGCCTTCAGCATTTGGCTCCTGTTCAAAACCTCAACATTGCCATCACCAACGGACCAGTGAAGGAGCCGAGAATGGCACTGGAATGGAGTGTGCGTGTTCCTTTTTGTAAAATCCTGGATATTTGCAAATGTTATAGCACTGATGTAAATAATAATGTGGTTATCTATCATGGGTGGAATGCAAGCAATCATAGAAAAATATGCCTGTAGCTCATGCTGGCTCAACTTATCGGAGTGTGGAAAGCTAAGCAGGGTCAGGCCTGGTTATTACTTGGATGGGAGACCCCCTCCTCTAGTTTCCTGCACTGAGCAGGGGGTTGGACTCAATGGCCTTGTAGGCCCCTTCCAACTCTATAATCTATGATTCTATGTTGATTTGTGAATGACTGAAGATTGTCAGCAAGGTTGCAGGGCTGAAAAACCCTAGAATTCCTTTTTCATCTAGACAGGGAAGTCCTGCCAAAGCTAGAAATTCTGTTTGCATATTTCAGTTATGTGTAATTAATCTATTCTGGATATGGATTATTATGGCACATTCTTATTCTGAAATTGTTCCTTCTGAATGGTAAATTTAAAAAGCTTACTTATTACTTGCCTCCTCTTTTCTGGTACTTCTGTATCCTTTGCTGCCACACTTTCAAACTTATCTTTGCAATGATGGGCATTAGATACAAGGCCAGCATCAAGGGTAGGCACAGTTTTATTATATAAAAAGTTGCGTATCTTTTTGTAGCTTACGGGTTTTATTCTTTTTATAGTTTTTATTTGTGCCTCACCTCGAGCAGTCATTGAACAGAGGGAGGGGCACTCTAAAAATATTCTAATAAATAAATATTGAATGCCTGTTGTCTCTGGGGAGTGGCTGTTGCCAGTATGCTCTGCTTTTCGGCTTCCAGGGGCATCTAACTGGCCAATGTGGGATGCTGGATTTTGGACTAGATCAAGGGGATCAGAACCTTTCGCAGCCCTAGGTCCAAATTCCATTTCGGAGTATTTTATTTATTTATTTATTTATTACATTTCTATACCGCCCATTAACTGAAGCTGTCTGGGAGGTTTACAAGACAAAGCTCAGAACTATAAAATATAACAACATACTAAAACATAATATAAAACCCTAAGTTTAAAACAGAATAAAACCAAAGTGGAAACCAAGATTAAAAGCCCACAGCAGTGCAGAGATCTCAAAACACACTAACAGAATTTTTAAAACTGAAGGGAGTAGCTTTGGGGGATGGCAATCCAGTGGTGGGCAGGGCTGAAGGCAAAAGGGATGGGACCAAAGATACCAGCCTATTTTTTACTTAAAAGCTCTTACTGCCAGTAAATAAGCCTTAGGAGAGGCATTTCAACCTTTTAGAATGGGGGAAAAACTGCAAAGGATCTGGGAAACCACCAAAAGATCAGTGATTGTGGGGAAGGGGATGGCGTGAGGGGAAGGGGGCATGGCCCTTTGGGGGATCCCAGAGGGCCAGGTTTGGCCCCCAGACTGAGGTTCTGCACCCCCGGACTAGATGATCTAAAGCAGGACACTTTTTATGTTCTTAAAATGAGACGCTAATACTGGCGTGACCAACTTGTGGTGCTCCAGATGTTTTTGGACTACAATTCCCATCAGCCCTAGCCAGCATAGTCAATGGTGAGGCATGATGAGAGCCACAGTCAAACAACATCTGGAGGGCCAGAGGTTGCCCACCCCTGCATTAATATATAAGCAATAGTGTTTCTTACAGTGCAAAACACTGTAGAGACTTCAACTTGAGCATGTCTTTAGGTGGAGAAGTTCCATAACCACGGAACAGCCACCAAGGATGACTCTCTCTATGTCCCCCCCCCCCAATTCAGAACTGGTGCATGGGTATTATTGTTGAGTGGTCTCTCTTGGTTGATCATAGGGATCATGATGACAGCACGTAAGGAAGCATGCATTTTTAGTTAGAAAAATCCCCTACGACTCCCAACATCCCCAAGCCAGCCATGCTGGCTGGGGAATGCTGGGAGTTGTTGGACTTTTTTCTGGCTGGGGAATGCTGGGAGTTATAGGACTTTTTCTGTCTAAACATCCACAGGATTGGGTCCTAAGGTACATATTAGAGCTCTTCTGGCTACAAACACCACCTTGTATTGTGCCTACAGTGGCTGAGGAAGCTATAAAATGGACTCTTTAGAGGAACAATGTGTTGTGTTCCTGGCAATACACCCCTTTTTAGTTGTTCCTCATGAGAATGGTGGTGTAATTTATAAGGGCCATTAAGAATCCAGCTCCATCACCCTTTCAAGGACATATACAAAAGAGAAACTAGATGTCTTCCCTATTGGGTTGTAGAAATAGGCCATTTGTATCTTTAGAAATCTAGCTAGCGAAGTAATAAAGAAACAATATGAACTGGCATAGGGGAAGGCAGGCTATGAAAGTAGATGGACTCTTTTAAATATCAATATTGTTTTAAATCTTCTCTCACAAAAAATAAAAATGACAGCCTGGCTTGCAGTGGCCATTTTTCCTGTCTTGCTCTAACTAATCTGAGAGTGCAGTCCTATGCACACGACTGGCTGGGGCGTGCTGAGAGTTGTAGGACATTTTGTCTGTCTAAACATGCATAGGATTGTACCTTAAATCACTTTTTTTCCCTTGCAAAGTCTATATTTCAAGTTACTTCATAGGGCAATTTATAGCATTTGGTAAAAGGCAGCAAGTAAGAGTGCAAATTATCATTCTTGAGTAGAAAACATTTCTGAAATCCACATAATATTTTTTTTTATCTGCATTTGCATTGGGACCCAAACCCTTCTTCTGTCAGATGATACCTGTTGAGAAATATCTTTTCCAATCCCAGAGTTTATCCTGGAATAGTTTGTGGCAGGCTTTAACAAGTCCCCGAAGTTCTTTCCTCAGCCTAGCTCAGGAGAACTTTGCTGGCATTTCAATACTTCAATATTTAGAATGATACAGCCTAGCTACTGCTGTGCCATAAAGCCCTCAGCTCCCCAGATCTTCTGGTGCACAGACGGGGCCAGGGCCGGATTAAGAGCATTATGGGCCTGGTGCTGAGGATTTTGGTGGGCCTTTTTATGGAAATAAATAAAATGAAGACGCAATTTTATATTAAAACAAATTAAATATTTTAATTACCATTAAAGTGCCAAAACTCAAAAACTCCTGAAGCTCATCAGTAAGGGTCTTCCCAATTTCCCCCAAATTTATTTATTAAAAAAGAAAAAGCAGCCACAACAAAAAGCCAAAGCTGTGCTTGACCAAGAATAATTGTGTTGTTCTTGTTGCTTTGTTTTGTTTTCGTTTTTTTGTTAAACTAGCATTTGAACAATTGAGCTGCGAATCAGAAAGATCTTTTGCTCGAGGCTGGAGAGAGAGGTCCCTTCTAAATCTGAATATTACAGACCCTAGCAAGCCCCCATGTGCTTCAAAGAAATGTAGTAACAGTGATTGAAATGCAAAAACCTACCGAAATGCTAATTTGAGAACAACAGTTCTTGCTAGGTCTTGCCTCAAGCCTGTAATGCAGATGTGCTTAGAACACCTTTCTAATCTTGAAAAAATCATTAATTATGCTGAATGATAACGATCAGAGCTAACTCAAATCGTGCTGCGTGTCCCTATATTGTGGGCCTATTGTCTGTTATGGGCCTGGAGCGGCAGCTCCAATCGCCCCTATGTTAATCCGGCCCTGGACGGGGCAGGTATTTAAATATTCACATATGAGGAAAAAGTGTCCTACTTCCTTTGAGTTTGGGTAACTAAGGCTGCAATCCTATACCCCAACCTCCTCCCAACCTGGGTACCCTCCAGATGAGTTGGACTGCAACTCCCATGGGAATGATGGGACTTGCAGTAACACATCTGGATGGCACCAGGTTGGGGAAGGCTGCTATACTCACTTGCCTGGGAGTAAGTCCCATTGAATTCCGTAGGGCTTACTTCTGTGTAGATCTGTATAAGGTTGCACCATAAGTAGGTAAGCTCAGATTCATTGCTTTCTGTTTCAATATTTCCTGTCTTTTCCTTGCTTATGAGAATTGGAATGTATTGGCCATAGTGGCTAGATTGCTTTGTATATATTCCTTTTTTCAAAAGTAAATTATTTTTTTGTCACGTTCAACATTAAATTCAGACAACACTGTTAGCACTGGCCTTTTTCACCTCAGTCTGGCCCATTTCTTTTTAATGGTGAGAGGAAAAGCATTTCCTGGTTTCAGCACATTTAAACTGTCAAGGTTATTGAAAATGATAAAATAAAATAAAAATGTTGACTGTGCAGGTGATCTGTAAGCAATCTGCTGTTGCACACCATCTGGCTCAAAAACAGTGATAGCATTTGTAATTTTTTTCAGCGCAGAAGCCAAAATGTCAGGCATGGTCAATGCATTTTCCATCATGCTACAGTTCTGTATTCCTGTTTATTCCCTTTGCTTAAAACAGCACATCATATATTTTCTCTGTGATTAAGGCGGGATGGAAACCAGAATCTTTTTGAAGCTATATTATTTTGGTTTGCAATTGTTTTCCAGGTTTGATAAATAAAGGTCCTCAGCCTTGAAATTCCAAGGAATGCCCAGTTGGTAATGGAACAGTCTTAGGGAAATAGTACAAGCACACATCTTCTCCCTGAACCACTTTTTTTTGTGGGGGGAAGGCACAGACTTGCTGGAGTTGCCATCTGTCAGTTGTGAAAACCAAACCCTTAATTACTTTTGACCATTTGCAATCCCCATAGCACATCTGAGAAGAGAACCATACAATGCCTTTGGCAAATAACCGTTAATTTGACCCTGCATTCATATTTTATACATGGCAAACAGTATTTCATGCTTTCTGATTTGCCTTTTGGGTCTGTAAAGGTGAGAAAGCTTGCATTAAAAAAATGTTCCCTTCTCCTCAAAGTAGTGAGCTTCATGTTCTTAAAAGCAAGGAACTGATAGGATCAGCTGAAATCTAGCAGATGTATTTCGTACATTATTTTGTGCCAGTGACAATACAGTCAATGGGGGACTATCTTCTGAGCCTTATGGGATGCTGAACGGGGCAAACGGAAAGTGTACACTTAGATCTATCATGATCGAGATACATGCATTATGACAATGCCATGGCTAAGCCCAGCTATAATTTTGCATTATGAATCTGTCAGAAGGATGCTGGATGGAGATAATGAATGGGTTCAGATGATTATATATCAGCTTAATAAGCTGAGATAGGAATGGGCCTTTTGTCCCATGCACACAGCCCCTTTGCTCCTCCCTTTGCAGTGTGAGCAAACAAGCTGATAACAAAGGAGAATCACGGAAATACAGGTATCAAAAAAAGTGTGAAAACACCACCGTGATAGAACTTTCTTTTATCTACTTTTGAATTTTTTGACAACTTTTTATAATACACTTTGCAATGTCAGATTCATTATATTTATATAAATTTTAAAAACTATTCAATAATCTTTACAAACTGTTCACTAATCATGCTGTGACATAGAGTATAAAACATGTATAATAATACTAATTATACAAATACCCAATGGTAAAGCATCCACCAAACTTTACTGTATTATGTTTTATAGAGTTCATGAAAACCTTCCTCTGTTTTTTCTTTCTCTTTATGGAGTAGCTGAAGCCTTTACTCTAATTCTTTTGAGATGGCCTTCAAGTAAGCCTTCCTCTTTGTTTTTTCTTCCTGAGTGGCTTAAAGCATTATTTCTCCTTGGAATGGTTTCCAGAATCCTGATATTCACCGTATCCTCACTTGTTTTTCTCCCCAACAAGAAACTGGTTTGGAATTCTTGTTTTGTGCATATTTGCCTTTATCAAGGGTTTCAAGGATAGTCACAGACTGTATTTGTTTCATTACATTTTATAATACAAAAACATTTGTTGCTGTGTTGCCAAGCATATTTACAAAACAGTCAACCACCACACCCAATATTTTTACTCACGTAATCTCTTTTTGGGTTGCTATTACGCTTAAATCCTCTAGTGGCCATACTGTTGCATGCGTGTGATGTATATATACCGTACTCTATGAACAGCTGTTAATCATTTCAGCAGAACCAATTGATGCACCCTCAGGGCTATTTCAATTACTAATTAAGTGTTATTGGGAGTTACCCTGCAAAATACTCGTAAGGATATACCCACCCTTGAGTTATCATGTATTGGTTGGTTACCCTCAATTCAACGCATACCGGGTGGTTTCAAATCCTCAACTCTTACAAAATCACAAAGCTTCAAAATGTATAATAAAAAGTTGTCAAAAAATTCAAAAGTAGATAAAAGAAAGTTCTATCACGGTGGTGTTTTCACACTTTTTTTGATACGTGTGAGCAAACAAACCAGGACATCTCCAACTAACCACAGTTTCCCATTTACGTAGTCGAAAGTGGGAAACTACTGTTACCAGCTTCAAAACAAGCCAGGATATTAAAGCCACAATTTGAAGTTGGTGCAATATACTAGCATGTTCTGAAGCTAGCAACCATAGTTTCCCAGCTTGGATGAAATGGGAAACTATGACTGGGTTTGCACGACACGTCATCAGCCCATGGTGGGTTGTTGCGTGGTGCGAATCCGGGACGAGTTTGTCAGGGTGGCTTATTTTTGCCTCATAACCCACCCTGACAACCCATGGCTTGTAGCTGGGTTTGTTTGACCCCGATGGGTTGTTGTGGATCAAGCCCAACTATAAGCGAGTCACTTGGCAAGAGCAGCAGAATCCCCTTGCCACTTTTGCCAAGTGGCTAGTGGGCAAGCACGGCTGTCAGCCGCCCCCAAAGTGCCCAAGTGGCACTTGGGGGTGACTGTCAGAGGCTTTCCCCTTTCCCCACTGTCCCTGCCTTCATAGCCGACTGAAGTGATCCCTGCTCCTCGTTCCTCCCACGGTGTCCCCTGGGATACCCTTAGGAGGGCTGAGGGCGGAAGAGGGGGAGGAGGTGGGCAAGGACCCATGATGTGTCTGACAATCTGTCGGGCGCATTGTGAGCCCTGGGACAAACAACCCAGACTGTGTGGCTTGTGCCACAGTGTGGGTTATCATGTCGTGCACACCCACCCTACGTTTAATTAGAGACTTCCTGATTTAATTGTGGCTTGCGCAAAGGGAGGAGAAAGGGCTGCATGTGTGGGGAAAAGGCTCATTCATACCTCCGCTAATGAAGCCAAGATATGATCATCTGAAGTTCAGATTCTGAACGCTGCCATTCTCTGCTGTTCCATCAAAGCTGGTTCAAAAGTTTTGCTTTCATATTTAGGCCATAAAGAGACGAGTAGGGAAGTATGCTACGTATAAGCTTAGTTTTTCCATATTGGTAAAGTTCAGACAGAAGCCTCACACACGGAACATCATTTTAAATGCATCTTGAATATTTTATCATTTGTAAAATGTGCTTTATGGTTGTTAGCTGCCCTCGGGGTTCCTTGCACTTTGAAAAACTGGATGAAAATGTAATAAACAACAAAGCAAACACCAAAAGCTTCCAAATCTGAGCCTCAAGACTTGCAGCTGATCTTTATCAAACAACAGAGCTCTCTGTCTTTCCCTCATTTTGTGTAAGTCTTATTTATTTTTTTTTAACTGCACAGCCTTATGCATATTTACTCAAAGGTAAATCCCACTGAGTTCAATGGGGCTTACTTCTAAGTAAATGAGCATAGGATTTCCTCCCGATGGCACAATAATCTACATGTTCACTGAAAAATAAGAACCACTGTTTTCAATGGGGCTTACAGTCTCATGAACACCAAGTAGGTGTGCATGAGATTGTTCCAGCCTAAGACAGACTAATAAAGAGAACCTGGCCATAATGCTAAGAGACATCCAGCAGACAATTTAAGAAATAATACACATATATATTTATTCCCTCAGGAAAATGCAGTGAATGGTGAACATCTCTGGTTGGAAACGAATGTTTCCGGGGATCTGTGCTACTTAGGAGAGGAGAGCTGCCAAGTCAAGTTCTCAGTGAGTGTTGTATCTTCATAATTTCTATCGCACTATTTACATAATCCTATGCAGGGGCAGTGCGAGGTACTGAAAAGATCCGGTGCTGAGGCCCACAGACAAAAAAATAATAATGCACAAATTTGCATATGCTAATTTACATATGCTCTAAAGCAGGGCTCTCCAACCTTGGGTCCCCAGATGTTGCTGGACTACAGCTCCCAGAATCCCTTGCCATTAGCCATGCTGGCTGGGTATGCTGGGAGCTGTAGGCCAGCAACATCTGGGGACCCAAGGTTGGAGAGCCCTGCTCTGAAATCTCTGTGTGTGTCTTTAAAGGGGCCTGTCTCCTAAGGACACCCCTATTTGTAAAAAGGGATGTATGCACAGGGGAGAGGAGGGCATCTGATTTCAGAAAAAAACCTCAGGCAGAAAGATTCAAGAGGGGGCAGCAGCAGGAGGTGGAGCACATGTGGGCAAAAAGCCAGCTCATCCAGGGGGATCAGATGCAACAGAGATCCACAGGGCCCCTGTCCCTTTCTTTCAGCAAGTGCCCATGGACAGCAGGGTGGTGGGGCAGAGGGCCTCCCAGAGATTCGGGGCTCCAAACGAAAGATTCGGGGCTCCAGGCTCAGTGGGCCGCCCCCTAACACAGCCTCTGATCCTTCGTACGTACAGTGAACACACTCAATGGGAGGAGGCGAGATTGTGACTGTTCTCATGGGTGCCTCGTTCAAGAAGTCAATGAATGGGTCCAAATGGGGAGGGGAGGTGAAAGCCTGCCACAGCTCCCCCCCCCCCCCCCGTGCTCATTGACTGCACAGAGGAATAGCAGCAAAAGGTACAAAGTGTACAAAGTAGAGTGGCCACTTATGCAGCACCAAAAAAGGGGACAAAAGAGGGTGCTGATTTGCATAAAATTTGCATATGCTAATTTATATGTATAGATGCACATTTAGGGCTTCTCTGCATGAGGCATTTATTGTGCGCTCGTGATTCTTCACTCATGGTAGTTTGCAGGTGTTTTACACGATGTCGTCATTCTCCAGGGCCTCTCCTGTGCCTTTTCTGTGGCTTTTTTTAGAATGAGGAAACTGAGGTATTAAATTTCCAATGCAGAGCAAGCCAGAATGAAAGGCTTGTGTATTGTCGAATTCCGCTATACTGCAGCTATACCGCAGCGCCACCTTGTGGTTGTATAATGGAACATATAGAAAGGCAGAAAAAGAAAACCCAGGAAAAAGAACACGTGTAAAGGAGCCGAACTTAATCCTGCAAAGGATCCAGAAACAGAAGCCTCAGTATGGTGGTGGGTGAAAAGCCTCATTAAGAGAAGCCCTTAGAAAGAACGACTGTAATGTACATAGAAATACATGACATCTTACCATAGTGGGGGAAATTGTGACCAGGTACCTGTGGGTAGGGGTGGGTGATCTGCCGGGACCCAACCCACCTTCAGCTTGTTGAATGCCATTGTTGCACCTGCCAAGCTGGCCCAAAAGTTGGCATATGCTGCGCTGCATGCCAGACTTCCAAGTTCCCGGCAGGCCACTGTTTACGTAGAAAATGCCTTAAGATACATCAAAAATGGGCGCAATTTGCGTAACTTGTGCACCCTGTGGTCCAACCCTAGTGGCGCCTCTGTGCTTGGAGCATTGTCCCAAGCCACGTGTGCCTGGAGCGGCCCCACCAGAGGACACTTAAACCTGGAGCCTGCCCTAGATTACCTTGCCTTGTGCACATTCATCCAGCCTCCTTTTAAGCACTAGTTAAAAGCTTTTCCATTTGCCCAAACTGTCGGCAGCATTTAATTTAATTTTTAACCTGCAATGATATTATTTATAATTCATGTGCTCTTTGATTAGCTCCTGATTTTACCTATTGCTGCTCTGCATTTTTGTTATTTTTTCCCCATGCTATTTTTCTATAATGGATTCATATATATATATATATATATATAAAGTGATAAGCCAACTTGGAAGCCTTTATAGGCGGAAAGGCAGGATATAAGCTTTTCTACTTAAGCACCAAACAAACAATCTTGTTCAACTGCAGTTTGTCAAGCGGGGACAGAAAATCTTGAATATAGGATATCAACAATAAGCCCAGCCCCTGCCCCCGCCATTCAAATGAAAAAGTGTTTACATCCCAAGAAATTACCCCCTCCTGTACTTGACAAGCTTATGCACCCTTAATGTATTTGTTTATTTTGGTAATATTTCAGAAGTCAGCTCTTCGAAGAAAGTGCGCTGCGTGTAAAATTGTAGTCCACAATGCGTGCATGGAACAGTTAGAAAAGGTAAGATGGCACCACCTGCTGGAATATTTGTAGCAAAGAAAAAAAGAAACCCTGAACAAAACCGCTATCGCTTGTTCACAAGTGGGATCTGCAACAAAATGTTGCAGGGTGGTGGGCTGCTGTTCAGGACTCCAGCCACTCCATTCTTTCCTGCTTCTCTCCCCACTGCCCCGGTTTTCCATTTCCTAGGGTGGCCACTTATGAATTGCCAAAAAGGAGGAAACGCATCACCAAAAATAAAGACAGAAACAAAGAAAAGGAAAAAAAGAACAGCAGTCTGCATGAAATATGCACATGCTAATGGATGCAAATTTAGAAATAATGATTATAATTTAAATAGGAATAAAGTCCATTTCACCGTGGTGTGGAAAGTCTGTGGCGAGGTGACCTGGATGCCTGCCTGTTCAGCTTGCTGTTCAACCGCTAATGGTTGAAGGGCAACAGTTCTTAAGGTTCTTTATCTTTAAACCAGACTTAGGACAGCTCTTCAAACAGAGAACGGTCCTCTGTAAAAGAGGACACCTGGCCACCCTACACCCCCCCCCAACCCACAACAATCAGTCGGCACTCTGTGGCGACTGAGAACACTCAATCCTCATTCGGCTGTTTTGGGAGTTCCCACCCCCTTGGGTTTTCTTTCCTGAATATATTGTATACTTCTGCAAATCGTGGTGTTCCCCTAAGACTTTTGTGCATGGGTGGTACCGTATTGGCTGCATAAGCACCAGCACCTACAGCCTGAACATTAGAAATAGAGGAAATCATATTTTGGTACAATATATAAGACATTTCAATCTCTAAGGCTAAATGGCTGGTCTTTTCACCATAGTAAGTCTCTATGGACCATCATAAACTCCGCAAAAAAGGAAGTGTCTTTTCGTAGGGATAAATTCTAGTACAGTAGCCAAGTTGTGTTTGTTACAAGGAAAAATAGAGTCTTGTGGCACTTTAAAGACTAAAGGCGCAATCGTGTGCATAGGATTGTGCCCTAAGCCTGCAATCCCATACACACTTACTCAGGAGGGAAACCCCATTGAAGTCGGTGGGCTTACTTCTAAGTAGACACATATAGGATTACACTGCCTTGAGTGTTTTTGTAGTCGAGAGCCTCTTGAATACAATGTGATGAATTAGTCTCATGCTCATGCCACTAGAAACTATTGGTATTTATCGTGCCAAAAGACTCTTATATCTCTTTTTATGTTTGGAAAAGAGTAGGTATGCAGGTTTTTATGTTACACAGAAATCTTCACAGAGTACAATGAGAATAGGCACCCCCGCTCCTCTTTTAAGTCCAAGAGGAAATGGATTGCTAAGACATTCATGCTGGATAGCTGTCTTGTGAGTTATTTATTTATTTATTTATTTATTATATTTATACTCCACCTTTTTTCCTGCAAGGAACCCAAGGCAGGTTACATAATCCTCCTCCTCCTCCTCCTCTCCGTTTTATCCTCACAACAACCCTGTGCGGTAGGTTAGGCTGAGAGTCAGTGACTGGCCCCAAAGTCACCCAGTGAGCTTCTTGGCCGAGCGGGGACTAGAACCCGGATCTCCCGAGTCCCAGTCCAACACTCTCACCATTACGCCATCTAGAGGGGTACCTCTATTAGTTCTTTTGTAGCAAGAACAAAGAGATGGGCAGAGCGATCCTATGCCCCCTAGTCAGCGTCTAGAAGAGCATAGGATGTTTTGGAGTCCCAGCTCTGACATCGGAGCTGGGACTCCATCCACACTTGGGCTACCCTCCCTGCTTCACAGCTGGTGTGGAAAGAACCGAGCCGGCTACTTCTCCAAGGTCACAAGAGCGACCTCAGAGAAGGGGTTTAGGCAGGGGAGGCTGGTGGTGGTGACTCCTATTCCGGTGTGGCTCTTTTTCCGTGGCAGGTTCTGCAGCTTTTATTTGGAGCTTCGTAGGAGCTGTCCATGGTGCTCCGTGGTGGTGAAGCTATTTTGGGGATGGAGTTCAGCACCAGGGACAGCTCTTATGAAGCTTCAAATAAAACCTGCAAAACCTGCTATGGAAAAGGAGCTGCACCGAAATAGGAGTCAGCAGCCACCCCTGGGTTTAGGGGGTATTCTGGGGGGTGGGGAGGGGAGGAGACAGGTGCCGGCAAGATATGAGGTATCCTGTTGGTGCCTCAGCCCTTGTGCTCTGAAGTGCTGCAGTTAAACAGCTGAAACCAGCCGTCTAGCTAGCTGCTTTGCAGGGCAGGAGGCTTGCGGAGGCGACCTTCGCCTTTGTGCTCCTCCCGCCCTGGGTAGGATGCCTGGAATCCTCTGAGTTCAGAGGGTTACTGGCATCTCCACAGGATCACGCTCTTATCATCATCATCATCATCATCATCATCATCATCATCATCATCATCATCATCCTGCAAGATCAGAAGACTAATATTGTGGCATAAGCTTTTGTGGCTTAGAGTCAACTTTGTCAGATGCATGAAGTGTATTCTAAAGTGTGTGTGCCTGTGTGTGTGTGATCAAAATACAGTTCTTTAAATATATATATATATATATATATATATATATATATTACGCAGTGGGGAAAGCTTCACAGTTTAGCAGAGCAGGGGGCTCTAAAAAAGACACACTGGTTGGATTTTCTTGCTGACCTTTACCAGGAAAGACAACAATTTCTTCCTACAAATCCATTATTGATGGCATCTCAAGGAGTGCCACATGCATATGGACATAAAAAGACTCCAGAATGGCCAGGTTAGTTAGTTTATAAAGGAAAGAAAACCCAAGGTCAATCCCTCATTTAAATCTCTCTTAAACTTTATCTTGTGGCCGCAACTAATCCATTCCCTGGCTCAATGCCCAGGGTCTAGGTAGGATGAATTTTAAACAATATGATTACAATTTAGATAGCTTTCCTATCTTGGCAAGATCTAGAGAAGGGTCAAAAGCTTAAGGGTAGCATTTGAGGAAGCTTAATAGCATGAAATGTTGAGCAAGGACATGCATTCTCCAGGCCACACGCAGGTCTAGAATGCTTATATTTTGCTTGATCACAGATGCCTATCTTTCATTAAAACACCCCCCCCCCAAGTGACTTAGGGCACAATCCTATGCATGTTTAGACCGGGGGGAAAAAGTCCTACTGGGAGTTGTAGGAGTTTTTTCTGTCTAAACATGCAGAGGGTTGCACCCTAAGACAGTCAAAGGAGAGCAGTGAAAGAATAGTCCCAGCCAGAGAGAATGTGCAATCCAGTATCAGAGGTGGTGTGTCTATGTACCCCAGTTGCTGGGGAACATGGGTGGGAAGGTGCTCTTGCACTAATGTCCTGGTTGTGAGATCCCATGGGCACCTGGTTGGCCACTGTGCGAACAGAATGCTGGACTAGATGGACCCTTGGTCTGATCCAGCATGGCTCGTCTCATGTTCTTATGTATGTTCTTATAAGCTGGATAGACTGAAAGGCCTGGGATAAATAAAAATACTTTCTTCACCCAGCACTTCAAATATATCCAACAGTGCCAGGAGGACCTTCCTGGGGACAGCATTCCCCCAGAAAGAAAAGGCCACATCCGCACTTCAGATGGTGCTGATGGGGACACGTGGAAAGGCCTCTGAGGAAGATCCTAACATTACTGTATGAGAGAGGAGGGGGAAATGGTGGGGCTGTGGTTTCTAGAGGCAGCCATTGCTCTCTTCAGATAAACCCCTTCCTCATGCATTCTGTGAAACTGTGAGTAGCAAGCAGGATTAGGCTCACTAGCCTTGCTGCCTCCTGCCAATGGGACCACTGATCAATGTGGCTGCTCCCCAGGAGCAACACATTCAGTTGTAATGTGAATGGGGCATGCATGTTTCTAGGGCTTCTCCATACATGTGGGGATCCTGATTGTCTTGGGTTTCACATTACTGCTGAATGTGGGACCACAGGAAGCATGGCCAGCAAGTGCATTGGGGAGATGTGGCAACTGTGTGTGATTCTACTCCCTCTCTAGCCTTAACTGTGTGTGTGTGGATTTCTGAAGAGGGCCCACATGCCTCTCAAGACATCTAATTCTGGGTTGAATATCACACATGATGTGCAACATACTCAGATGGTAATAGAGGGCATTTATCACATTCGGAAGTTATATTTCCTTTTATGCCACATGCCTTGGCAGAAGCGTGTGTTTTTAATAATTCCCTTCATATGCCACAGAAAGAGACATAATAGCACCCCCAGAAGTATATGTTACACATATGTGTGTATGCTTTTGGGCACCAAACCTACAATGTTGTTTGAATTCTGACAATATAAGTGCACATCTGCCGCTGCACAGAGCGGCGCATACCCTTGTTAACGTAAATGATGTGCAGATTATGCTAAACGTCTGACGTGAAAGCTTCAGGTGGCCCTTCCACTTCACGCATTCAGTACCGTATTTTGACTTTCAGTTGCACTATTTGATTTTTTAATTGTTCATAATATCAAAGGTGGACAGATTCAGGGCACAATCCAATGAGGCTGCCCATCACCCTCCGAACTCGGAGGACGACGGGCATCCTATGCATGGCGGGAGGAACACCGAGGCGAAGGTCACCTCGGTGTTCCCCCTGCCATGCAAAATGCTTAGATGGCTGATTTAGGCCGTCTAAGTGTGGCGCCGTGGAGTGCGAGGAGAGGAGGCAGAGAGGTGCCACCAGGATATCTTGTTATGCTGGCGGAGCCTGTCTCCTCCCCTCCCTGCCCCCAAAACAAAAGCCCATCTCCAAGGCTGCTCTTGCGACCTCAGAGCCGCAGCCGGCACGGTTCTTTCTGCGCTGGCTGCGAGGGCCGGGGAGAGTGCCCCGAGTTCGGACTCCCAGCTCTGACCTTGGAGCAAATTTCCGAGGTCGGAACTGGGACTCTGAATTATCCTATGGCCATCTAGACTCCGTCTAGCGGCCACAGGATTGCGCTGCCCAAGGTTTCTGTGGAAGGTATGATCTGTAATGACACGCAAGTGAGTTTGTAAGAATGATCACGGGCTGTTCTGGCATTCGGCTGCTTGGTAGCAACGGCCTGTTCCATTGTGGGGACTGTTCTGCAACCACTGCTGCTTGGTCTCTAGTTTCACTCCTGTTCATTTGCTTCCCATGCGGCAGATTAATTTCCGGTGCAAGCCGACTTTCCGAGAAGGCAGTTCAAGGTCTCCCAGAGAGGTGAGTGACTTGTGAATGTTACCCTTGTCGGGCCTCTTTGGAAGTTTTTTTCCCTGTACAGCTACACCCTTCTTTGGGAGAAAGATCCACTGGAGCTTTGGATGGAAATTTGGAACCGGTTTCCTCCTCTTTGTAATGCTTTCACTTCCCCCTAGTGGTCAGGTACCAGGTTGCACACCGGACTGGGCTCCTATGTGTTTATCTCCAAGGCAGCCGTGGCTCCCAGGGCCCGTTGGCTCCCCCGATCCTCTTGTGCACTTTCACCCTCATCTCCTGTGATGGCAAGCAGGTAGAGATGGGGTGAAATTGAGGAATGCAATGGCCATGCAGGATGGGGACAGTGGGAGTTGTAGTCCAATACAACTGGAGGGCACCAGATTGGGGAAAGTTGAGCTAGGAGACCACGGAGGAGGGTACAGGCTCAAATAATTTGAAAACCACCTGGTGCAGATATATAGCCTAAAAAAATGGACCGAGCGTTATTGCAACTTGAATACTAAAAGTTTAAATTCCCCCAAATGTCTTCAGCCTCCTTTCATTTTCCACTGTGGAACGTCCTTTTCTTATGAGTGCTTCGGAACAGCTGGCTGCTTCCCCGCTCGCTTCCTTTGTGACTGCCTTTCAGCAATGCCACGGGCAATCTTTATGCTACCATATGTGACGTGGGTTGGAATGCAAAGGTCTCTCTTTAATGTAGGTCTGTGTTTTATTTTTATGAAGTTTATCCCTTCCTTGTTCTGCCTCCCCCTGCAGAATTTTGTTCGACATCATTGGGTGCACAGGCGGCGGCAGGAGGGGAAGTGTAAGCAGTGTGGAAAGGTAGGACTAAGATCCACAAGATTTCAAGGTTTGTGCAGCATTTATGCATTCGGCCCTCCACTTGGCTCTTCTGCTGGACCAGCATCATAACAGTTGGTTCTCTTCAAGGATTAGAGGTCCCTCCCCCCGTTTTGTTCCTTCATTGTTCCATGGGTGTGCTCTGCTCCATATTTTTTTCCTCCAGAATTTCATACCCCCATATAAAATGTTATAATATTTAATAAACTTAATATCGGAACTGGAGCATGAAAAATTTGCTAACGTTTTCAAGGCCTTCAGTTCATTTCCATCGTTCCTCCCCACCACCCCACACGTTACTGACATGCAAAAGTGCATTGATAAAACACTGCAAAAAAGCAATCTTTATCTGATCATAGGTATCATAGCATCAAAGTTTTTGTGCAGTGTTGCTAATGTGCACATAAGAAGAGCCCTGCTGGATCACACCAAAGGCCCATCTAGACCAGCATTCTGTTCCCACAGTGGCCAACCAGATGCCCGTGGGAAGCCCACAAGCTACAATGTGCTTCAACAGCATCCTCCTACTTGTGTTCCCTAGCAACTTGTACTGAGAAGCGCTCTGCCTCTGATACTGGAGGTAATATATAGCTATCATAACTAGTAGCCATTGATAGCCTTATTCTCCACGAATTTGTCTAATCCTCTTGTATTGGGATCGATAACTGGAAGACATTGTGATGAGGAGTTAGTGTGAACTGTTCATGGTGTCCAGCACCGGCCTTTAGTTTAGCCATAAAAGCATTAAAGCAACAGAGATGTGTTAAGCTCAATTGCTGAGAGAGACCTGTAGGGTAAGAAAGGGGCCTCAGTGAAGGCATGAGATCACCTGCTAGGCTAGCTACCAGCCACTCTGAACTCCTTACCTCGTCCTTGAGATAAAGATGTTTTACACACCCTTCTGCAGAAGTTACTTGGGATAGCTGGGTCTTCTCTCACCCTCTCACCCCTCCCTACTGGCAGCTTCTGGCAGCTTCTAGAATTTAGGGAGACATCTATAAAATCCTTAGCTTGCTAGTTTGTCCTTTAGCTTTCCGCTTAGAGCAGTGTTCTCCAACCTACACTGGCTGGGGCATGCTGGGAGTTGTAGGCCAAAACCATCTGGGAACCCAAGGTTGGAGAACACTGGCTTAGAACGAGGAGCGTGCTAGGCAGCTTAGTGCCCATAGCACAGTCCGTCGTATTAGGAATCCCTGCGAGTGGAGGGATGTTTCGTGAGCTTTCCTTTTGCTTGTTAATTGATAATCTGCCTCCATAGTTCATCACTGTATTCAATAAACTGTATGTTGTCTTTCACACAAGTGGTTTCATTTCTTCTTGATTATCCTTGAATCTGAAGTGAGGTGCCTTGGCTGGACCAGGCCCCTGGTGTAATACACCTCTTTTAAAGCTGTCCAGGTTGGTGACTATCACCTTCAGAAACAAGGCCAGGCATTTCAGAATTCCAAAATCCAGGGAGAAACTTGGATAATGACAATTTGGAAGGATCCCCAGTTTTCTTTCATTCACAGGAAACAGCCATGACAAAAATAAACAAATATAAATCACTGCAATGTAGGGTTCATAGATTTCATAGATCATAGAGTTGGAAGGAGCCTACAAGGCTATCGAGTCCAACTTCTAGTTCTGTTCTAATTACCTGCTTTGCCTTCTGCCATCTACTAAGCTATGAAACCATTATGATTATGGACAAAGTAACATTTTGGTCTTAAAGGAGTAACAATGTAGCCCAAACATACAATGTTTCCAGATGTTCTAGAAGGATGCTAGAGCAGGCTTCCCAACCACGTGCCCTCCAACGTACAAGACTGTAACTCACATTATTCCTGGCCAGCATGGGCAATGATCATGCTGGGTGTGCTGGCTGCTGGGCATTATGGGAGTCGCAGTCCAACACATCTGGAGGGCACCAGGTTGGGGGAGGGCTGGTCTAGCGGAAGGAACACAGGAGGGACAAAACTAAAATGTGGAACTCCTGTAACAGTCCAGTAGCCACCAGTACTGGATATTGGGAATATGCTGGCAGTACTTGACCCTACAGCAATGGGCTTAGAGCTAGTTCCAGGGAAAGACCCAAGGCAAATCATACATTAACACGGGGGGACCTAAGCACTTCCACGATTCTTTATGGAATGATGTCCCAAGAACTTCAGGTGAACAGTCGGTTGGTCACAGTTCTCATTTTCCAGGAAAGGAAAGCAGCCAGGAAAGCAAGTCAGGCAGGGTTCTAGAGAACAAGCTGGGATGGAGAGCCAGACAAAACAGGGGAGAGCCCAGTGACCTCCACTGCACAAATAGGTTGGACTTCTGATTGGTGCAAAGCATGCCTGTTTTCCCAAGGAGGTTTGCTAAATAGCTTTAGCAGCCAACTAGGCTGTAGCTGGTCAACAAGCAACAAGTGAGACTGAGGCACTAGAAGCCATCAGTGCCAGAAAAAAGTCAGCCAAGGGAGCTTGTATTCCTGGAACCAGGAACCCCTTGCCTCACAACAAGCCCCATTTCACATGAATTGATGGAAGGTAGGTAGACTTCAGCAGCACCATAATGCTTGGCCCAATGCACTGCTTGGCCCAACATTCCATTTATGAGACCTCAAAATTGCCAGTCTCATCTGGTTTAAGATTTGGGAACCTTAATAAAGCCTTCATGCCTGGCAGCAATGGAACAATATGATATTCAAAAATGTTATTAATTTGGGATTTTTCCAAACTGCTTAAATGTACAGTTCATCCTTAATTATTCATTGTAGCCTCAGTTCTCTGGTTAGGAAATTTGAAAAATCAATTTGAAAGAGCCATGGAAAAGAATAAGAGCCCTATTAGCTCCATGCAGCATTTTTGCCTCTCACATCATCCAATCCTCTCAGCTTGCATTTAATTTCTTCCCGCTGAAGGTAGATAATTTTACCATCTCATTCTCCCTCTCTCTCCCTATCCCTCTTAAAATGCCTTATCTCTCAGCATGTACCAATTATATAGTTCATGCTGTTTTTTGTTTGTTTGTTTGTTTTGTTTTAAGCTTGGCCTTTCACTGAATCTCTGAACACCAGCTTCCTGTTATATATCTCATGCAGGAGTTTGCTAATGGCAGGAGGCATCAGGATGCTGTTAAACATTATGGGGTGTGGGGTGGAGTGGGGTTGGCAGAGGATGTAGGTGGGTGCCAGAGAGCACGCTCTACGTGTCAGCGGTCCAGGTTTCAATCAGCATTACTTCCAGTTAAAGCAGGACCATGTCTGAAGGGTAGCAAGTTTCAGCTTTTGCCAGGGCTTCAAAACAACCACCCCACACCCCTGCCCTAACAGTGCTACCATTTCTGCTTTGCACAGAGTATCTAAGAAGATCGGGTGCAGCCCAAGAGACTTCTCAGTTTGTGTCGTAAATCTGCCCAGTGTCAAGCTAAGCCGTCGTCGTTATCAGTCCAAGGGTCGAAGCCAAAATATATATGTCCGAAAAGCAGCAAACAGAAACCAGTTCAGGAGCAGGCAAAAGCGTTGTCAAGGTCGTTCTGAGTTCGGGGGTGTCAAGGCGTCTGGCTGAAGCTGTATAAGCAAACAATTGCTTCCAGCATCTGAGTGTGCTTGGGACCTGCCTTTTGAGCAGGCGCTGATTGGCAAGGCTGCCCAGCTGGGTCAGGCTGCAGTTAGCCTGACCCCACCCCAAACACACTCTGGCACGGCTGGTCTCTGTCTGACCCACTGGAGGCACAACACTACCCCCATCCCTAGGACAGACCCCCTCCGGCCTCTCCCCCAGGACAGGTGTTGGCTGGGGGAGCAGAGAGAAATCCAAGGGGCGCCTTCCGAAGGCCCCCAAGCTCCTCCCGGACAGACCTCTGTTGCAGCCGCACACTCCTCCGGGTGGCCTCTTGCTGGATCTTCCGCTTCCACCGCCGGCGGTCCTGCGGGGGCAAAGGAGGTTCAGAGTCCGAATCGAGAGCCGGGTCGGCGGAGGGCACCGCCACTGTGCCCGGGTCCTGTTGCCTAGATGTCCCAGGACGCGGAGGGGAGTCCGGCACAGCCCTGGGTGGAACAGGATCCCCCAGGGTAGGGTCCGCTGGCTGCTCGGTGGTGGTAGATGGTCCAGACTGCCCCGCTGGAAGTTCCCCAGAGCTATCTGGGTCAGGCCACTCCAGGTCTTCCTCTTCGTCTGAGGACTCAGTAGAGGAACTGTCTGCGGGACCCGCAGGTGGTGCCAAGGGACCTGGCTTAGTCGGGTAGTGTGCGTGGAAACGACGGACGAGCCGTGGGGCATGCACCTGGGATGCATCCTCCCAGGAGCGGTCTTCTGGGGCATACCCCCTCCAGTCGATCAGGTACTGAAGCCGGCCCCGAAACTTGCGGGAGTCGAGAACCTGGGCGACTTCATACTCTTCCTCCCCATCAACATCGATCGGCGGCGGGGGCCTGGAGCGGGTGCGCAAGGGGTGCGGCGGAGCAGCGGGGACCAACAGGGACTGGTGGAAGACAGGGTGCACATGGAGCGACGCTGGGAGCTGCAACTGGAACGCCACGGGGTTGACCTGGCGGGAGATGACGAAGGGACCAACATGGCGTGCATCCAATTTCCGGGATGGCCTCTGGGAGTGGAGGAACCTTGTAGACAGCCAGGCCCGGTCCCCAACTCACAAAGGAGGACCCTCCTGGCAGTGGCGGTCAGCTGCCTTCTTGTACGCTTGCTTGGCCAGGTCTAGTTGATCTTTCAACACGGCCTGTATGGCGTGCAACTCCTGGGCAGCAAGAGTCACGGCAGGAACTGCTGACGGGGGCAGGACTGAAGGGAAGAACCTGGGGTGGTAACCGTACGTGGCGAAGAACGGAGTTACCCGAGTGGAGACATGTGTCGAGTTGTTATAAGCGAACTCCGCAAGGGGTAGGAGATCCACCCAATCATCTGTAGCAGGTACTGTTCCAGTGTCGTGTTTGTTCGTTCTGTCTGGCCATCAGACTGGGGATGATGGGCCGATGATAGATGCACTTTGACATTCAATGACCGGAACAAGGCGTGCCAGAACCGGGATGTAAATTGGGGGCCTCGATCCGAGATCAGGCAGTCAGGAAGGCCGTGGAGACGAAAGATCTGGGCAATAAACAGCTGAGCCGTCTCTCGAGCTGAGGGGAGTCCTGCACATGGGAGGAAGTGTGCCATTTTGCTGAACAGGTCCACCACTACCAACACGGAAGTCTGGCCCCGGGAGACGGGCAAGTCAGTGATAAAGTCCAGCGACACGGACTGCCAAGGTCCCTGGGGAGTCGGGAGCGGGACTAGGAGTCCCTGTGGGCGCCCCGGGTGTGCCTTCACCCGGCGTCAGGTATCACAGGCTGCCACATAGGCCTTGGCATCCGCCTGAATTCGTGGCCACCAGAACTCTCGTAACAGCAGGTGGAGGGTCTTGTAGGTTCCAAAATGCCCCGCCGGCCGACTGTCGTGGCATAGATGCAGTGCCTCAGCCCGGAGAGCACCTGGAGGCAAGTAGAGACGGTCCCTGTGATATAAGAGCCCCTCCAGCAAGGAGAACGGAGTGTCTGAGTCCGAGTTCCCAGCACGCAGGGCATGGATGTGCTTCTGAGCAAAGGAGTCCTGCTGTTGTTGCACATGCACTCGGTCTGCCAAGGACTGGGATGGTAGGGTGGCGGCAAAGTTCTCAGGAGGTAAGATGGGACGCAAAGGGGTCTCGTCTTTCCCTGCCAGGTACTCGGGTTTCCAGGACAGCGCATCCGCCTGTTTGTTGTGCCGCCCGGGTAAGTATGTCACAGTGAACTGGAACCGGGAGAAGAAGATGGACCACCGGACCTGTCGCTGGTTGAGGCGCCGGGCCGTCTGCAGATGTTCGAGGTTCCGGTGGTCCGTGCGCACCTTTACCGGGTAACGGGCTCCTTCCAGTAGATGGCGCCATACCTCAAAGGCTACTTTAATGGCCAGCAACTCCTTCTCCCACACGGTGTAATTCTGCTCGGAGTCGTTGAGTTTCCGGGAGTGAAATGCACATGGGAGAAGGGTCTGGTCCCCCTCTACTGGTTGCAACAGTACAGCGGCCACGGCTTTGTCAGACGCATCCGCCTCCACGATGAAGGGTTGGGCCGGATCGGACTGCTGTAAGATAGGCTCCGATGTGAAGGCCTGCTTCAGGTGCTGGAATGCCCGTTGGGGAGCCTCCGTCCACTGGAAGTGCCCTTTGGTGCGGAGCAGGTCCGAGATGGGTACAGTGAGCTGTGAAAAGTGGGAGATGAACCGGCGATAGTAGTTTGCGAAGCCCAGGAGACGTTGAACGTCCTTGACACTCCTTGGGGCTTGCCACTGTAGGACGGTCTGTACTTTGGCGGGATCCATCTGAAGTCCCATGGGGGAAATGCAGTGGCCCAAGAAATCCACGGTGGTGAGGTCAAATTCGCACTTCTCGAGCTTGGCGAACAACTGGGACTCTCGCAGCCGCTGCAGGACAGTGCGTACGTGCTGGACATGTTCCTGCGGGTTCTGGGAGTAAATTAAAATGTCGTCCAGGTAGACAATCATGAAGTGGTCTAGACAATCCCGGAAGAGGTCGTTCATCAGGTGCTGGAAGACCACGGGCGCATTACATAGCCCAAACGGCATCACGGTGTATTCAAAATGGCCGTACCTTGTACGGAACGCGGTCTTCCATTCGTCCCCCGCCTGAATACGGACCAGATTATATGCTCCCCGGAGGTCCAGCTTGGTGAAGATTTGAGCGGCACGGAGCCGTTCCAGTAATTCGGGGATCAAGGGCAGAGGGTACCTATTCCGCACAGTGATGCGGTTCAGGGCCCGGTAGTCATTGCACAGGCGGAGCTCCCCACATTTTTTCTTGACGAACAAGACGGGTGAAGCTGCTGGTGAAGTGGAGGGTTGGATAAACCCCCGCTGGAGGTTCTTCTCGATGAAGTCCCGCAGGGCTGCTAACTCTGGTTCCGACAAGGAGTAGATTCGACCCACCGGAATCTTGGCACCCGGAACCAGGTCAATGGGACAGTCATAGGGCCGATGGGGCGGCAATTGGTTGGCCTCCTTCTTCCCAAAGACATCCCAGAAGTCCTGATACTTGAAGGGTAGCCCCTCCAGGAGTCCTTCCCCTTCAATGGACGAGCAAGCCTGCACCGTCTGGGCCAAGCAGCAATGGTGTGAGGGAAACGTGATATGACCTGTTGACCACCGGATCAAAGGATCATGGCGCTGGAGCCAAGGCAACCCAAGGACCACTGGAAAATGGGGAGTGGTGGCCAGATACAACTGGAGGGTTTCCCTGTGCCCTTCCAAGTCCATGGTCACGGGTTCTGTCTGTTGAACCACCGGTCCGGAGGACAACAGCCGCCCGTCGATAGTTTCCACGAGGACAGGGTGCTCCAGAAGTTGGCGTGGGACGTGGTGCAGATCTGCAAAAGTGGCATCCATAAAGTTGCTGCTAGCACCCGAGTCCAGCATAGCCTGGACTCGCAGGATCCCTTGCCCCGGAACTGTCAGGAGGATGGGCACTGTCACATGGCTGGTGGGAGAGGCTGGTGGGCGTTGGGCTTCTGTGGAGTTGGTCTCACCCCGGCTTAGGGGCCCTTCAGGGCCAGGGGCTGGCAGTTTTCCAGAAGCATGCTAGCTGGGACCTTGGCGGGGCAATGTGCAGCAAAATGTCCCTTCTGCCCGCAATACAGGCAGAGGCCGAGTTGCCGATGCCGTTGTTTCTCCTCGGGCGACAAGCGGGGGCGAGCTCCCCCCAATTGCATGGGTTCTTCGGGTGTGGTGGGTTTTGGAATGGGGAATCTCCCAGCAGGTTTCTGGGAGCGGGACCCCCAAGGCTGTGTTTGGAGCGGGAAAAGGCCCGCCGGCTCTCCACTCTCCCTTCTATCCTGAGGCAGAGGTGTATCAGGTCCTGCAATGTGGAAGGCCGGTCCACATAAGTGAGCCCATCCAGTATTTCCCCAGACAGCCCCTCCTGGAATTGGTCCATGTAGGCCTCCTCGTTCCACTGTAAGTCCTGCTGAAGCAGGCGGAATTCTGTCACATAGTCCAGTAGGGGGCGCTGGCCTTGCCGTAGCTCACGGATGCATCGATTGGCAGTGACTGCCTTCACAGGGTCCTCATACATGGCCTTGAGCTGCCAAGTAAAAGCAGCCAAGTCTCCCAACACCGGGCTCTGTTCCAGCAGCAGGGGAGTTGCCCATTTGGCCACAGAGCCCGTGAGCAGGCTGATAAGAAACCCCACCTTGGTCTTATCGTCGGGGAAAGCCTCAGCCTTCAAGCTCATGAACAGCTGGCTCTGAGCCAAAAACACCGGGAGCTGAGCAGGTGTGCCATCAAACTTCTCTGGCACAGCTAAGGGGTATTTCTGCTTTATCACTGGGACGGGGGCTGCGGCCGCAGGGACCGGCTGGGCTTGCAAAGCCTGAACGGCTGCTATGAGTTGGGTTACCTGCCCCTGCAACAGCAGGTTGTCCTGAACAAGCTTTTCCATCTGAGACGGGGTTTTGTTTTTTTTCTTTCCTTCTGTCGGCTGCTGCTGCTGCTGCTCTCCATTTCTATTTTAGTAGAGGGCTGGAAGCAAGCTGTCGTAAATCCACCCAGTGTCAAGCTAAGCCGTCGTCGTTATCAGTCCAAGGGTCGAAGCCAAAATATATATGTCCGAAAAGCAGCAAACAGAAACCAGTTCAGGAGCAGGCAAAAGCGTTGTCAAGGTCGTTCTGAGGTCCAAAGGCACAAGTCTGAGTTCGGGGGTGTCAAGGCGTCTGGCTGAAGCTGTATAAGCAAACAATTGCTTCCAGCATCTGAGTGTGCTTGGGACCTGCCTTTTGAGCAGGCGCTGATTGGCAAGGCTGCCCAGCTGGGTCAGGCTGCACTTAGCCTGACCCCACCCCAAAGTGTGCCCCACACTCTGGCACAGCTGGTCTCCTGTCTGACCCACTGGAGGCACAACAGTTTGTATGTCCTGCCTCACTCACTTAGCCCCCCGCTGCCCCCACTTAGGGTACCATGTCTGTGGGCTTGCAGAATCCTGTAACCAGCGCAGGGTTAAAGCACCTTAAGTTGCAATCCTAGGCATGTTTAGACAGAAAAAAGTCCTACAACTTGCAGCAGCAGGCTGGGGAATGCTGGGAGTTGTAGGACTTTTTTCTGTCTAAACATGCCCAGGATTGCGCTCTTAAATACAGAACTTGGAAGGAACAGAGCCTGAGGCTTTGGACAGCTAGGTTGAAGACCCATTAACATTATGGGCAAGCGGGCCAGAAAAGGACTCTCGTCTCTTATGCATTCACAATGCCTTCAGGCTCAAGACATTTCTATTTACCAGGCACTGAACATTTCCTTTTTTTAGTATGTTTTAGTATTTTATCTGCTGCTGTTACTATGCTGCTGTCCTTTGTAAACTGCCCTGAAATCTAATAGGGTGAAGGGTGGAGTGTGTGTGCATACATATATACATGCAGATAGATGTAATAAACCATCTCCATGGGCTTTCATGTGTGAATCAGTGTTACGTCGCTCTAGCTCTCTGGGAGGCAGGTGCTTAGTTTGCCTGTGAGTGTCTCCAGGTGCGCCTGGGTGCCATGCCACAGTGGACTCTCTTCCTATGGCCTTGCCGTCAGCATTTCCATGCTCTGTGCATGCTTGCATAGGCCACAGCTCCTGTGATGCAGAGGGCTGAGCACACAGCAGGATGTAGGATTTAGATGATAGCTGTGGGAGAAGTGCAACGAAGAAGACCTCCCCCAGACAGACTGCTTGCTCCATGAATTAACTGGGGAACTGAAGCTGCCCTGCTTCTGCAGAATATGGAGCTCTGTAGATATGGAGCTCTCTGCTGCAGGAATGCAGCTTGAAGCAGTTGTTCATAGATGAACACAGAAGTGATGGACAGGGGAGGCTGGTGGGGCTCATTCTCCATTGCAGGTTTTGGTTGGAGCTTCATAGGAGCTATCCATGGTGCTGAACTCCAACCCCAAAATAGGTTTACCACCACGGAGCACCATGGATAGCTCCCATGAAGCTCCAAATAAAAGCTGCAGAACCTGTTATGGAAAAGGAGCCCTACCGAAATAGGAGTCACCAGCCTCCCCTGCGAAAAATGCTTTGGGTAGTTGCAGAGATTATAAATTTGACGAGGTTTACACTTCTATAAGCAAAAAGGAGCTCCTTCCTTCTTTAGAAATTGTTGTAACAGATAAAAGAAATGGTAACAAATAGCAAAGGGACTTCATGCAGCAGGGTGATCTAACCGCTTAGAGATTTTATTATATTTAAGTGGTATAAAAATCTCACATGTAAATAAATAAATAAATGAATGAATCTTCTCCACAACCAGCACTTTAGTTACGCTGCATTGCTTCTCACAACTTCTACCTCTTTCCTTCATAGGATCAAGGCATTAGGCAATAGGTCTGAGATGAAGTAGCAGCCAAATGAAAGCAACAGAAAAGCCTTTTAATGTACTGTCTGGTAGAACCGCCAACCTCATTGTTGTAGGAGGTCATCACTCACATCTGCCTGTGGTTATAATTGAAATGGCTAAATATTTTAATGGGCATGAATAACAGGGGCATGATTAATGGCTACAGGGCTGCAGGCCAAAACTGCGAGGGGTTAATCTTATGATATGGTTCAGGCTAAGAATGAATTACCGCTAACCTTGTCTACTTGGATTAATCTTACATTTTACTTCCTTCTCATGTGTCACTGACTAATGCTCAGGAGGAAAGAAGAAATGGGATTTTACTGGATTATATATGTGCACCAGGGGTGCTTCCAGATGGAGAGCTTCTAGCACTACCACTTGAAAGACACCGCACAGCTATTCTGTCCTTTCCTCCTTCACAAATTTTTTTGTGGAAGGAAAAAACATGGAAGAAGCGGTGAGAAAATATGAAAGGCTTACAAGATGAAAGCAAAGCAATGAATCTGAACCCCTGTAAAATTCCATGAATGACGCAGGGTGATGGCATGCTGAAAGCCTTGTCTGGAAGCACTGCAGGAGTTTGGTCCAGTATATCCTCTCTCATAATATTAGAACCCGGGTCCATCCCCATGAAGCTGAATGGTGGGAGATTCAGAACAGATAAAAGGAGGTACTTTCTCACGTGGCACATTCTTAAATGATGGAACTTGCTGCCACAAGATATGGACACCAATTGGGAAAGCTTTGAAAGGAGATTAGACAAATTCTTGTAGGATAAGGTTTTCAATGGTTACTAGTCATGATGGCTATATATTGCCTCCAGTATCAGAGGCAGTGCGCCTCTCAGTACCAGTTGCTGGGGAACACAAGTAGGAGGGTGCTGTTGCACGCGTGTCTTGTTGTTGTGGGCTTCCTATTAGAGCATCTGGTTGGCCATTGTGAGAACAGAATACTAGGCTAGATATCAGGGCCGGTGCTACCATTAGGCCAACTAGGCAGCTGCCTAGGGCAGCAGGGCTAAAGGGGGCGCGAGAAACGCCTTGAAAAAAAATACAGCACTCTCAAGTGGGAAGGGGGGGCGCTAAATATTTGGTCTTGCCTAGGGCACCAAACTGCCTTGCACCGGTCCTGCTAGATATGCCTTTGGCCTGATCCAACTGGGCTCTTCTTATGTTCTTATCCCATTAACAATAATGCCAACAATAATGAGAATAATTATATAGCACTTTTTGAACAAGATAGTTTTCTTTTCTCCCTCCCCATCTTCCTCAAGCTATTTTATCTTGCCCTACCAAAATTTAATCAAAGTGTGGTTAAAAAAAGAAAAGGTTCACTTGCAGATTCTCTTATAAGGAAAAGAAAAGGTATCAAGTTCTCTCTCTCTCTCTCTCTCTCTCTCTCTCTCTGTGTGTGTGTGTGTGTGTGTGTGTGTGTGTATGAGAGAGGATCCACACTTTAACATTGCATCTTTCTTTGGGAATGTGTATATATATGTGCCCTGGTTATGTGCGTGCTCCCATGTGTCTCATATCTTTTAGCCCTTATTGCTAAATTGCACCAGCTCTACCATGGAGCTTGACTATCTCAAAGAGGTCTGCCTGCCCCCATCCCCAATTACTGTCTAGTGAACAGAGTGAATCCTGAGAATACAAAAGTTGCCCATCCCTGCACTAGACCATGACATTTTCCTATTTGTCCCCTGGAAAATACCCATCCTGTAGGTGTCTGAAGAGTTATCATGTAGAGGAGGGCAAAGACTCATCCTCTGCTGCCCCAGAGGGCAGGGCTAGATTGAATGGGTGCAAGTTGCAGGAGGGGAGAAACATCTTAATGGTAAGAGCAGTTCAACAATGGAACCAGTTACCTAGAAGGGTGATGGGTTCTCCCTCAAGGGAGGTCTTCAAGCAGAGGCTGGACAGCCATCTCTTGGGGATGCACCAGCTCTGGGTTTCCTGCACTGAGCAGGGAGCTGGACTCTAAGGCCCCCTCCAGCTCTATGATTCTATGCCTGTGAAGAAGCTGAGATCTCTAACCTTGTAGGTTACAAATATCCATTTTAAAACCCAATGTCTTGACTTGCCTAAAGAGGCTTCATAAAAAGGGTGTGGCTAAATCATAGATTTCATAGATCATAGAGTTGGAAGGAGCCTACAAGGCTATCGAGTCCAACCCCCTTCTCAATGCAGGAAACTAGAGGAGGGGTCTCCCATCCAAGTAATAACCAGGCCTGACCCTGCTTAGCTTTCCACACTCAGACAAGCTGAGCAAGCATGAGCTACAGGCCTGTATATCATATGATGATGAAGATCATGTTAACACACTGGCTTACTGCAAGATACTATAATAGGCAGAATTGAGGTGGCTGCTTAATGCAGTGCCAAAAAGAGGAAACGCATCACCAAAAAAGAGGAGAAAGGACACCAATTTGCATAACATTTGCATTAGACACTAACGGGGTTAAACTAATTTTTTTGGGGAGGACAATGTGATTGTTAGGGCTTTTCGACAAGAGGCATTTATCATGCACTTGTCATTCCCTACTTATGGTTGTTTACAGGTTCTTTAGAATATGTCGTGACCCTCCAGTTTCCCTTCTCTGTCTAACCAGCACTTTCAATGAGTTATTTTTAGAGCAGGGGAAATGCAGCATTTAATTGTGAAAGCAAAAGAAACCACTTTTTCATGTGTGTATTTACGCTATTCCGCTATACCACAGTGCCACATAGAGGTTATGTAGTGGAAAAGCAGGAAAGGAAACTCTCTTTGTGTAGTGCTAGGATCTTAATTCTGTGATGAAATCGAAAGTAGATACAGCGGATTAACAGCCTTGTATAGAAAAGCTCTTAATAGGTGAGTGTGACTAACTGTTCTTGTCCTTACAGGGGTTTCAGCAAAAATTCTCCTTCCACAGTAAAGAGATAGTGGCCATCAGCTGTTCATGGTGCAAGCTGGCGGTAAGTAGCTTTTGCCGAAGGGACTGTGCAAATGAGCATGGCTTTGATGGTCCTCCTAATCTTCCACAGGAAGCATCTCTAATAAGACAAGATCCTGTGTGCAGGGACTACCTTGTTCATTTTGTTGTTTTCCACTCCTCTCCTCTTAAATGGTGAATAGGAAGGCCACTTACCCATTGCCAAAAACACCCAAATCAAAACAAAAAAGAGGACAAAAGAAGGCACCCCGTTGCAATTTATGTATAGGTGCAAATTTAGAAAGGATAACTTATTTAAATAGATATACACAATACATCTCTTCATAGTTCAGCAGACTGACCAGGTGACCTGTGTACTTGCTCAGTCTGCCATCCAGGCACTAACTGTGGTTGGGCAACCTCAAGGCCCCTGCTGCTTTCCCTCCTTATGGTTCTTCAACTTTACACTGGGTGTACTTCTGGAGTCGGCCTTGAACCTGGATGCCCAGGTTTCGGCAGTGGCCAGGAGTGCTCTCACACAGCTGAGGCTAGTGTGCCGACTGCGCCCACTCCTCGAGACATCTGATCTGGCCATGGTCACGCATGCCTTAGTTACATCCTGTTTGGACTACTTTACCATGCTCTATGGGGGGCTGTCTTCGAAAACTGTTCAGAAACTTCAGCCGGTCTGGAATGCTGCAGCTGGACTGTTGACTGGGGCCGGTTACAGGGAGCATGTGACTCCCTTGTTACAGCAGCTTCACTGGCTACCGGTCTGTTTCTGGGCAGAATTCAAAGTGTTGTTTATGACCTAGAAAGCCCTATACAGCTTGGGACCATGGCTACCTGAAAGACTACCTTCTCCCATACAAGCTTGCCCGGTTCTTAAGATCTTTGGGAGAGGCCCTTCTTTTGAGACCACCACCTTCAGAGGAGGTGCGTTTGTTGGTGATGTGAAAGAGGTCCTTCTCAGTGGCTGCTCCCAGGCTGTGGAACTCTCTCCCAAGGGAGGCTAGGTTTGCTCCCTCTCTGCTGTCCTTCCGCTGGCAGGCAAAGACCGCTTTATTCAAGTGGGCCTTTGTTGTGTAAGCGGGTCTGTTGAGCTGGATGCTGTTTTTACTCTCTTGCTGTTGTTGTGTTTTTAATTGTTTTTATATATTTGCTTATTGTTGTTTTTATCAGTGATTGTAAGCCACCTCGAATGCCAGTTTTGGTAGAAAGGCAGGGTAAAAATAAAAACAAACAAACCAGACTTGAACTGGACAGCCTATTAAATAGAGGACATCTTCAAATAGAGGACTGTCTGTTGGTGTTATCTCTGAGCAGAGTGTGTGCGAGTTGGGAGATTTATAATCCTGTGTCTGCGTGCTAGCAGAGGCCTGAAATTCCACACACAGATCTTCCAGATCTCACCTCCCCCCGCGCAGTGTGCAGCGTGTTGTGCCAGTTTCTCCAGCCCAGTCTGCCCTGTTATCAGACTGCTTCCAGCTTCCCCGTTGCAGATTAATCCATGGAGTCAGGAAACACTCTGTAACACCACAGGTCTAATTCTACCTGTTTATTCACTTAGCAAGTAAAGTTCTACAGACTATACATTTCCTAGTTACAGTCCATGTGCAGAGTATAAATGCATAGCAAGCATTACATCCAGTGGAGTAAGTTGAGCTTCACTCCACCTCAGCAAAGACGTTACATTGTTGCAGTAACAAAGTCTAGCAAGAAGAACAAAGGAGAAGAGAGAAAGCAGTCCTGCTTCTCTCTAAGATGGCTTCAGACAGAAAAAACAAGTTAGCACGTCATCAGATCATACAAACCATGTGACTAGCTCATATTGCTCCCACGGTCTAGCTTCCCATGCGAAAAACACAGGAATCTAGAAAGACATAACAAACTTGTTTACAGCCATTCTGTTCCTTTCCATGTGTAAACAATGTGCTTCAGCTGGTGAAGTGATACATATCACAACACTGTCTTCTCTCAGCTCTCCGCACTAGAGGATTGTCCTCCTGCAGCTCTTCAAAATAGAGGACTGTCCTTGGTAAAGGCTACCATATGTGTGAGAAGGGTGCATGTGTTAAATAAATCCTTTTAATTAGAAGCCTGTCGCTCTCACCCATACATACTAGGGGGGAAATGTTTCAGAGAATGGTTGAACCTGTAGTTCTAATACGGTGTCTCTTTTGTTTGTGGTCTTGGATCTCCTTTCTTTGAGTAAGAGGACGGCTTACCAAAATATCATACAAAAACTGGCAGCAGAGTCACAGAAGAGAGAAACATATAATACTGAGCATCAGCAGAAGAATATGAAGAATTTAGAAGTATTAATTTAAAGCAGAAACACCTTATTTGCATGGGGCAATCCCCACCCCCGGAATGATGTATTATTTATTGTAAGCTACTGTTTAGATCTCTGTGAGAAAAGCAGGGTATGTGTGTGTGTGTGTGTGTGTGTGTGTGTGTATAAATATGCCATTGTCAGCAGTTTGTATTTCAACCTCTGTATATGCATTTATTCATTAAGTATATGAAACAGCTCATACAATAAATTTCTCTCGGTGTTTTACAACAACAATGATAATACTACAAATATAATCACAATAAATATAAAATGTGCCAACACAACATAAAATACAATACCAGATATAAGAAGTAAAACCACATTTCAGGGACTAAAATAATAAAACACAAAAATACTAACATATTTTAAAATGCTTTAAAAGATTTGATTTGAAAAGCCAGAGAGAATAGGAAAGTCTGAGCCTGGCACCAAAAAGATAGCGGTGTTGTTGTGAAGATAAGATGGAGAGGAGGAGACCACGTAGGCCGCCTTGGGTTCTTTGCAAGAGGAAAAAAGGCGGGATATAAATGTAATAATAACATAAATAAATAAATAAATAAATACTGCCAAGGGTGGGCAGCTTGTGGCCCTTCAGATGTTTTGGCCTACAACTCCCATGATCCTTCACCAGTGGCTATGCTAGCTAGGGGTGATGAGAGTTGTAGGTCAAAGCATCACGAGTTGCCCACCCCTGTTTTGCCTCTTTGTGTTTTCTCTTACCTTTGCTCTTGATTTCTGTACTCTCGCTCCACCTCATGGGTGCCTCTTTTTCCTCCTTCAAGTTTCACAATAAAGTCACCTGCTTCATGCTGCAGCACATTGAGGAGCCGTGTTCGCTAGGGGCTCATGCGGCTGTCATCATACCCCCCACCTGGATCATTAAGGTGAAGAAACCTCAGGTAACTGCATGCCGATGTCTGTTTTGACACTGTGGGTCAGCTCGCTTGGCTTGAACTCCTGGTATCCCTCTAGAAAGGCATGCTTCACTTCCCTTTGTCCACAAACCCACCCCTAGCTGCGTGCCTAGTTGTTATACACCTTTGTCCTGCCTTTCCAGTTACTCCCTTTGAAGGGTTCTTTCACCTGATTGTTTTGGATTGTGGAGAACCAGAATGCTAGGCTTCAGGGGAGGTGTTGTCAGAAGCAACTGTGGAATTCTTCCTTTCTTTCTGGAATAGCATGAATGTAGTTGAGGGAAGTAGGGGTTCTGGTTGTCAGACTGCAACCTAGAGATCCTGCCTATACTTTTAGAGAGGGCTGGGGGACACTTTTCCTGCTGAGGTCCACACATTACCTGGCTCAACACCTGTGTGGGTCCGCATTCCAGCAGTGAGCATGGCTAGCTCCAAAGTGGGTAGGGTTTACAAAGTGGGCCAAGATCCACATGAAACTAGGGGCCCGTCTGTATATGGCAGGGGTGCAGAACCTCAGGTAGGGCTCCCAATCTGGCTCTCCTGCCCCCCCCCCCCAATAGCCCTCCACAGTTTCCCAGATGTCCTCACCCCATTTCCCTCAAACACTGATTGTTTGGTGGTTTCCCAGTTTTTGTGCAGGTTCCCCCCCCAATTTTAACATGTTGAAATGCCTCTCCTAAAGCTTAGCTACTGGCAGTAAGAGCTTTAAGCTGAAACATGCTGGTCTGTTTGGTATTTTTATGGCCCTGTCTATTTTGCCTTTGGCCCTGCTCACCACTAGAATGCGACCCCTGAGAGCGTCTCAGCCCTTGGGCTGAAAGAGGTTCAACATGCCTGACATGTGGTCTCGGGCTGAAGCTTCCCCACCCCTACTTTAATAGTTCTGAGGCAGTTGTCAAATAATTCTGCTGCTGAGCTCCCTCTAGTCTGTTCCTCCACTAGTCTCATAGAATCATAGAATCATAGAATAGTAGAGTTAAAAGGGTCCTACAAGGACATCGAGTCCAGCCCCCTGCTCAGTGCAGGAATCCAGGTCAAAGCATCCCTGGCAGATGGCTGCCCAGCCGCACCTTGAATGCCTCCAGTGTGGGGGACAGCCCACTAACTCTCCTCTGCTAGCTGTTGGAATAAGCAGGAGAGAGAGGTGGGTGTGTGCAAAGGGATAGGAGAAGGAATGTGCTGGTCAGCGCAGTGGTCATGTTCTCTCCCACTGCCTTGGAACTTTGAAAGGTGTTGGCAGGATCTCCAGGTGATGCTCCAGCAACCATAGGAGAAGGTTTCTTTTACCAGTATGGTTGCCAGTGGCGGATTCGAGGGCGAAGGCAGTTTTTGCTATATCATCTCAGGAATAATATGCAATGCATCAAAACAAAAGAACCATTGGAAGGTTTTCAGCAGCCTACACTAATCAACAGATGTTTGAACCCATCTATATTTATCTTTACCTATTAAAAACAACACTTCTATCATTTGTTACATAACAAAAATGTTATTGATTTTCTTTTTTAAAAGCAGCTAATTCAAAGGAGGTCCTAGTTCTTTTACTCACTTTGTTGAATAGAGATTTCAGCCAATTGTGCTTTCCGTGCCATTGCCACGCTGCAATGAGAGAAGCCACACCAGCTAAATTCCCTCCTTCGTAGGAACAGAACTCTCGTTACATTAGGAGGTGGCAACCCTATTTCCCCCCATTTCTTTTTGATTGCTGTAGTAAAAAGTCACTTCAACATGGTTTGGCCAAAACAATGGCCTATTACTCCTGATTTATTAGCAGTGCTGATTACTTGGAGTCTTTGATTGCTATGGTCTTGAAGAAGACTCAGATTCCTGATCATACATAGTCCAGGAGGTCTCCTCTTCTAGCTCCCATCCCTTTGATGTGTACCAATAGGAGCCCTGTTCAGACTTTTGCTCCAGGTGTAGACTGAACACATGGAGAAGGGAGTGGGATTGTGCCCACTGGCCCCACCACCCAACCTCGATGTATTCAGCAGAAAGTCTGAAAGGGACTTCTACTACATGCATACAGTAGAAGGCATTTCTAGACCTTCTGCTAAATGCATGGATTTCAGAGATAGGGCCAGTGGGTGAGAACCCATCCCCCCTTCATTCATGCAGAGGAAGGTCTGAATGACCTATGGAGCTTGTTTACCAATGTATCAATGTTCTGGAGAATATCTGCAGAGGCTGCTGAAGTAGTAAAGGAAGGAACAGAATAAATGTTTCCCTTTGGACCTGCACTGGGATCCTTGTGCTGGATTACTATTTACTATTGCCTTGGTGGTTCGGCATTCAGCAATACAATGTTCTACATGCTCAACAGCCAAAGGGTAGAGGCAGATGACCATTTACCAACTCACCATCTAATCACTTGGTGAGCCAGTCATCTGTGTCTTTGTAAGGAGAATTTTATCACCCTTACCACTCACCTGCACCTGCTTGTGGTAAAGGGGTTGTCAGTGTACTCCATGGGAGAGTACAGAGTTTGGATGTTATGCTAAACCATATGTGAATGAGCCACATACAGAGCCTCTGGGTCACATGCCCTCTCCTCCTCTGGTGTGGCCATAAGGAGATCACAGCTTTTGCTTCCAATTTTGATTAACTACAGTTTAGTGCACGGGCAGCCTTCCCATGAGGCAGGATAAGATCTCCAGCTCAGGTGAGTGGGGAGGGGTGGTGGATCATGTCCCCCAATGTCAGGTGGACTGCCTGCAACATCTGCCTGGCCACCACCTGTTGGGCCCATTGCCTCAGTCTCAGAAGGAGGCATTGGGCAGGTGGGTGCTCCAGAGAGCTTTGTTGGCCATTCTCTTGCTGTGGCACTGCTCTCTGGACTGGCCAACCTGATGCCTCTCTCTGAGGAGTTGAGGCATCTGGATGGGCAGGCGCTCGGCATTGTGAGCGAGGCATTGTGTGTGAGCTGGCCCCAGAGACTGCCTCTGCTGCAGTGACATAGGTGGTCTCTCTGGCCATCTTGGCCACAATGCCTCACCCTGAGAAAGGACCCATTCAGAATGAAGGATTAAGCAGGGAGGTAGCAGAGGTGGTACTGTGTCCTCCTGCCTCAGATGGCGGGACATTTTGTGCTGCCACTGGTCAACACTAAACAGTGGTTAATTTTAACTATGGTTTAACTTGTTTAAACGAGTCAGCTTCATAATCCATGGTTTGAAGTTGGCTTGTTTCAAACAAACCATAGTTAAGATTAATCACAGTTTGTCAAGTTTGGAGGAAGCAACAAGCTGTGGTTAAACAATAATGTTTTGAACACCTCCTCATCTCCTGAGGTTCACTACAGCACATTCTTGTCACACCAAACTATTAGCATGAGGTCTGACCCAGCCCCATGAGTCAATTGTATAAGTTGATAAGTGTCCTGCCTCCTTTGTTTTGGATGGTTCAAACAGTGAGATTTCAACAATACTGAGTAATTCCAATATGCCATTTAAGGACAAATGGAAAGAGGAACCAAGTGCACTGTGAATGGGACATTTTAAAAACACCTAAACATTTAGGTCTTTCTGTTAAGTGAGTTGGGTGGGTAGGTGGGCTTTTTACTGGTACATTGCATATTGTCATCTGGAAATACTACCTTTGGTTGTCAAGAGAAGCATATTTTGGTACTTTGAACTAAAGATCTCCTTTCCTTTCCTTCCTTTCCTTATTGTACTCTTCTTTGTATATTAATTCATATTTAACCAAACAAGAGCATTGGATGACTTCTTATTATTTAATTGAATTTATTAACAATATGTATATGCTACCTAGTAATGAAGTTCTCTGGGAAGCAGGCAATAATACTAAACACAATGCAATGCAGTTATAAACAATAAAATACGATGAAGCGTAAAATATTGCAGCAGCAGAGAATACTATCACACTATAACAACAAAAGCAGCAAAACACCTCTCCAGCAACACTAAGAGATTGATTCTTCCTCTGATTTTTAACATTGTATCCAAACAGGAAAGGGAAAACTAACCAATAGCCATACCCCTCACATGCTTCCCCCCCCCCCATCCTAGGAACTGGGACATTGGTCATGATATCTCGCACTGGGGAGGTGAGGTGTGCAGATATCAGGAAATACAGTTTGGCAACGAACTCTCTTTCCAAGCAGCCATCCACCCCTGTGACCTTGCAGTATTTCCCTGCTTGGGATATACTCCAGCAAATGAAACTCTTGGGCCTGGATGTTAGGCCTTGGGAAGTGGAGTTTGTGAACCGGTGTTCATCAAAGAGAAGTGGAATGTTCCTTAAACAGGAGTGGCCGACTGTGGCTGCTGGACTTCTGTTAGAGGGGAATTTGCCCTCCAGTTCATCTGGGCTTTGCAACCCTGTTAGAAACAATTAACAGTGCAATCCTATACATTTACTCAGGAGTTACTCAGAAGTAACTCCTGTTGAATTCAATGGGGCCACTCCCAGGTAAGTAGGACTGCAGTCTAAATTGGCCTGTGTGGGAGATGCAAGCCAAAGGTACAAATCCTTTTTGGCTTAAAACAGAAAAGAAAGGTGATTATTTGGCCTAGATGGGTGACAATGTTGGAGAATCTTGCTTCCACGTGCTGAATATCACCCACCCTGCTAAAATCTGAAATGGTGACCCTTCCTGTTGATCACAGAGACATTTCCCCTAAAACGTGACTAACATTTCAAGGAATCCCAATTTGGGGAAACACAGCTATGCAAATCTACCTGTTCCCTGTCACTGAATTTGCAAAGGTGATAACACACACCTTTGCAAATTCAGTGACAGGGAGCAGGTAGATTTGCATAGCTTATGTTTTTCCATAGCTCTTCATGAGGAAATTAAAATAGGTCCATGTTCCAACAGGCAAGATGCACCTTGTATTCTGAAATTCTCTGGGGCTTTGAGTAGTGAGAGAATCTAATATTAATAGTTTATGCCCAGAGAGAGGGAGAAACGATTCACTAAATTGTACAACAGACGGAGCCCAGGTAGTTTGATGAATGAGTAAGGGGTCTTCATGCTTCTGGGTTATGCGCGCACACACATGTTACAGCATTAAGGAAATATGATGAGACCAAATTAAAATTTAAGTGTCATCTAGTTAGCCTGACTTACCAAGAGCGCCCCTGGCAAGGTCTATGTGACCCAGAAAAGCAAAGCATTTGCTTGTATCTGAAAGTTCCTAACCTTATCTAGGATGTCTTATAAGCCATTCCTTTCTGAGATATTCCCAAGCATTTGTGTTTCACCTATATGGGGTGAAGAGGCCAGAGTGCATGGGAAGGGTGAGACTGAGACTCACTCATTTTTGTACCTTTAAAAAAACCCAAACCTGGTTTTTAAACCTGTTCTTTCTTCTTTTTGTAATATCAATTTATGAATTAGAAATATTAAAAATAAGAATGAATTAAATTTACTGCACACTTTTCTTGAACAATCGCCTAAAGTGAAATTACTGTGGGAAAGGCAATGTTGAGTATTTTCACTCTGAAAGCCAAATCAAATGCAATATTATTCTCTTATAGTACCACAATGACTGGGTTCAGACAACACCATAACCCACACTCAGGGGTTGAGTATGGATTGTCGTTGAAACATGGGTTGTTGTTGAAATTTGGGTTTTTGTGAAGAGAACCCGTGGTTTGTTGCTGGGCTGTGAACTGTGGGTTGTTCACCATGGTTTGTTATCTCGGTTGGGTTCAAACAACATGGTAACCCATGTTTCAACAACAACCCACAGTTCAACGACAACCCACACTGAACCTGTGAGTGTGGGTTATCGTGTTGTCTGAACCCAGTCATTCTGATCTCACCAAGGGCTGGTTTCAGCACCTGTGGCTTTTGTCTCCAACTGTCTGTTCACATTGGTCACTGCCATGGAAATGTCAGTGCTGAGCTATGGGTAACCACAAAATGAGAGGAGGGAACCATGGGAGACTTGTTCCCAAATTGCTCCAGAAGGCTTTATTAGGCCCTCTGGGTCATGAGACCAGTGAGAGCCAGTGCTGCGTAGTGGTTAGAGCGTTGGACTAGGACTCGAGAGACCCGAGAACGGTTGGAAAAAATGTGGAAGAAAGGTTCAGCACAGCAGTATTCTGGGAGGCAGAAAGCAAGCCTCCTATTGGACTAAGGGTCTTCCGTAGCAGGCTGATTTTTGTCCCCCTCCAGCCATTTTCAGAGCTGCAGCATCTTTAGCACCTCCTAATCAGACCAACGCAGGCACCATCTCCATTGGCTTGGATAGGCAGAGTTAAAAGACTCTGAAGCCCTGAACACGCAGCAGGAAGCCACCCACCACTGAAGATCCTTGGGCCAAGAGGGCCTTTAGTGGTAGGTTGACTTTATGTCCTGCTGCTGCCATTTTTACAGCGGCAGGCTTTGCAGCCTGAGATGATGGGTGTGGACAGCAGTCGGGATCCCGGGCTACAAAAGGCAGCCAGCCCCCTCCCTGACCCACAGCCTGAGGGAAGGGGAAGGAGGGGTTCAAGCAGAAATGAGGTGGTTTTGCTCCAAGCAGGTTGTGTCCGCTGTGATTCTGCTGAAAGTCATTCTGCTGAAAGTCTGCATATCTGAGAGTCCATGCCTCAAGCACTTGCTGCATCTCCAAGGGCTTCTCGACACGAGGCATTTCACCTGCTGCTTTACTGAGGCTTCTTCTTCCATTCTCTTTGTGGCAAGAAGAGTGTGTCCTTTACACGGGATTTTTTATCCGGGGTTTGTCTTTCGCTGTCTTTCTATATATTCCATTACCCAACCGCAAGGTGGCGCTGTGGTATAGCCACAGTATAGTGGAACTGCAATAATACACGAGACTTTCGTTCTGGTTTGTTCCGCATTTCAAATGTAATAGCTGACTTTTCTCGCTCTAAAAAAAGCCGCAAAAATGACTGCAAAACATGGGAGAGGCCCTGGGGGATGACGACACTGTGTAAAGGACTCACAAACTTCCGTGAATGAGGGATCATGAGCGCACAATAAATGCCTTGTGTAGAGAAGCCCTAATTCTGAGTGATATTAGCAGGAAGTTGTTCAACAACTGCAGAGGTGGTGTGGTGTTTACAGTGTCAGACTAGGACAAGAGAGATCTAGGCTCAATCTTTTCTCAGCCATGAAATTCACTGGGTAACTTTGGCCCAGTCACTCTCTCTCAGGCTAACCTACCTCGCAGGGTTGTTGTGAGGATAAAATTAGAGGGAAGGGGAAACTGAACTATACCACCCTGAGCTCCTTGGAGGAAGGGTGGGATAAAAATGGAATGTAATAATTAATAGATAACTCTATTAATGTGAGTATGCAGCACCCAACAGTTCAACTCTAACAGTTCAACAGAGATTCAGGAGCCCCGAATCTCTGGGAGGCCCTCTGCCCCACCACCTTGCTGTCCATGGGCACTTGCTGAAAGAAAGGGACAGGGGCCCTGAGGATCTCTGCTGCATCTGATCCCCCTGGACGAGCTGGCTTTTTGCCCACATGTGCTCCACCTCCTGCTGCCCCCCCCTTGAATCTTTCCGCCTGAGGTTTTTTTTCCTGAAATCAGATGCCCTCCTCTCCCCTGTGCATACATCCCTTTTTACAAATAGGGGTATCCTTAGGAGACAGGGTCCTTTACAGACTTTAGAGCATTGGCATATGCAAACTTGTGCATTTTTTGTTTTTGTCCTGTGGGCCTGATCCCTTGATCTTTTCGGTACCCTTGCATCGCCCCTGCAGTGATCTCTGTCTGCCTGAGGTCTTAAAGAGCTGCTACCATTTAAGGTCAATCATAATGAGATAGAGGAGCTGGCCTGGAATAAGGCAACTCCCTATCTAGGCCCCACGGCATGCTTCCATAACCTGGTGCCCTCCAGATGTTTTGGACTTCCACTCCCATCAGCCCCCAGCCATCATGGCCAATGGTCCGGAATCATGGGAGTTGTAGTCTAAAACATCTGGAGATTTGGTGAGGCTGCCCTACAGCAACTATGGGCTTACTATAGAGGGTACACCCAACAGGGAGGAGCTGCAACTACCCCTGGCTCTTCCATGAGTGTACCAGTTTGACACTTGTTTGCAAACAAGGCTGTCACATTCACTTGCTTGCTACATATTTAGGTGCACACTTAAAGGTGCAATCCTATGCATGTTTAGACAGAAAAAAGGCCTACAACTCCCAGCATGCTGGGAGTTGTAGGGCTTTTTTCTGTCTAAACATACATAGGATTGTGCCCTAACTGTGGTAATGTATGACTATGCTCTAAAAAATTATCTGTATAATAACTTCATGTTTTGAAAGTCACCTGTGAGTGACTCTGCATGCTGTCTAATATTAGGTGGACAAGGGCAAGCATGGTTTTGGGTCATGCCATTAGCTTCAAGAGAGAGAAAAAAAGAAAATAGAAAAAAGTCCCATGAAGCATAGTTCGTTTTATCTTGTTCTCCTTAACCTTTTTATACAGGTGGTCTCCACATCAGGAGACGAACCTGATTGGGCGGGAGACTGGAGCCCCGGAAGGAAAACGGGCGTCTCCTACCTGAATTGGGAGGGTTGGCAGGTACAACATGTGCTGTTATGTGAGTCTATGGGAGCATCTAGTTTTCTTCTCCCTCACAGCAGTGGAAAGTCTCCAGTTCTGAAAGTACCAGTCTGGTCTCAGTGTGTGGCTTTCTCCATAACCGGTGGTGTGACAGTGTAAAGCATGAGTCGCATGTCTTTTCAGCTCACGCATGTGTGCCAGGTGGTGTTTCATTCTCCAAAGGTACCGTCACAGAGGTGTTTCTTATAGGGATACTTTCCTTTTTTTGCTTTGTTCTTTTTAAAATTCTCTTCTCCCCCCCCCCCCCTTTGTATTCTGTGAACACAGAATTCACTGAAAAATTCGACCAGGCGGAAGAAGAGGACATCTTTTAAAAGGAAAGCCAGCAAAAGAGGCAATGAGGTAGACTTTTAAAAACTAAAAAAAAAAAACATTTTTAATTATTAACATTATTTTTACCATTACAATTGTAAAGAAAGAGAGAAAAACCGTAATCATGATAGCAACACAACAGTAAATACAATCGTTTTCATTTTACTGACTGCCTCAAAAATGTAAAATATAAAATGTAAATGTAAAATGTAACTATGTTCTGTTTATAACTGTCATCTCCAAAATTGACAAATAAATTCCAATTTAAAATAAAACCCCATGTACTAGTAACCCTTTTCCTACCTTCTCTAAACTGAACAAAATACATCAGCTTTCTCATCTACGACGTATTCCACACTGTGTTCAATCAACCATTTATAGTCAGATGTTCTGCATTTTCCCATTTATTTGCTGCCTCAATTTGAGCTGTAAACTTTAGTGATGGTGCCCCCCCCCCCCACTTTTGCTGTTGAATCTCTTGAAGTTAAGGAATGAAACCTTCTGGGCCTATGTATATACGCCACGGATGTATTGCTTTCATATCAGTTTTTAATGGTTGCTGGATCCTGCCAAGAATCCTGGCTGTTGCTGGTTGGTGAGTGTGCTGGGAATTCTCTCTTAGATGGATGGGCCTCGCCCCCTTGACAGAACTACGGTCCTAAAGGGTGCCTCAGGAGACAGAATGACGATTAAAGCAGTCTAGGTCGATGGTGTAAATACGCTCCAAGAGTAAATGAAATTGTGCTAAACGGTTCAGTGTTTTTCTTCTGTTGACAGACAGGTCAAAGGGAAAGGGAATGAATAGTGCCATTTAATGTACTTTAGGGTTCCCAGTGGACAAGGAAAGTTAGGCAAGAACAAGGGCCATGACAAATAAGCAACTGTATTTATTTGTACAGCAACTGTGTTCACAATCAATCAAGGCGTTGTAGTTGTAGTTGTTCGTATCCTTGGGGAGATGGGTGGGTGGAGTGTGACCTATGTAGCACCTCTCTTTGGGCCAGGAGACGTAATGTTCGTGGATCTGCCCTGTTCCAATCACACAAATTAGTACTGAGAGCAGGGCCGGTGCCAGACTCCACTGGGCCCTCGGCATAGTGCTACCGATGGGTCCCTGACACTGCCGCAGCCCCCTGCCTGCATGTCCGCTCACTCACGGCACCTGCCCAACCCCGCACCCACCCACAGAAGCCCCTGTCCACGCACCTGCCTGCAGAAGCCCCACCCACCTGCTGAAGCCCCCCACCCACCAAACCTGGCCACAGAAGTCACCTGCCGAAACCCGATTGCCAGCCTGAAGCACCCTGGCCAACACCTGCTCACTGAAGCCCCTCACCCTGCCCGGTATCGTTAGTTTTCTGATTTTAAACGTTTTAACTGATGATATTTTGTATTTTCATCTTGTATTGTAAACTGCTTTGAGACATGTTTTCAGATATGGCAGGCGGTGTATACACTGATTCAAACAATCAATCAATCAATCAATCAATCATACAATTAAAAATGGCTATGGAATTATTTCAAACTGCATCCACATTTGCAAGTTCTGTTCACCTAGCATGGCATGTTAAGTCCTTCCCCCCGCTTCTTTGCATTTAAAATCCCCTGCTGCCTGCATCGCTACTGTTATACTGGAGAAAGGAGAGAACAGCCGGGATTCCTCCAAGGGGGGGGAGGGAATGCCACACCCCTGATTTAAAGGATAGCCATTTTTTTCACCCTGAGATGAGCTCTGGTGAAATTGCGTACACACTGCTTTCTTTAGAGGCCCTCAGCCATCTGTGCAGGACACAGGTAACACCTTTTCATGGGACCCTTGAGTTGAGTATTAGATAGTCAAGAGTTTGCAGATGACCTGAATGATCTCTCATTGATATTCTCACTCAGCAAAGGGTTTACTGATCTTTGGGCAAAGGAAATTCAGCACCATCAACCAGCCTGCCTGCCTTGCCCTCATGATCACTTAGCTTATTTTCATTTAAGAATTGCTTCGGGTGTTTCCTGGCTGGTGATTTTGTACATCTAATTAAAGCAAGTGCCTGATTCTTCTGTTTATATTTTTCCTTTTTCTTCCACTAGGAGAACAAAGGCCGACCTTTTGTGATAAAGCCCATCTCTTCCCCTCTCATGAAACCCTTGCTAGTATTTGTGAATCCAAAAAGTGGAGGGAATCAGGTAAGCATGGGATGCTGAACACATTAGCAAATGTTCTGTGTGTTTGTATCAAAGGAATGGATCCAGAATTAATTGATTTCAGAAAAAGAGACAAATGCTTATAGATTTCATAGATTTCATAGATCATAGAGTTGGAAGGAGCCTACAAGGCTATCGAGTCCAACCCCCTGCTCAATGCAGGAAACTAGAGGAGGGGTCTCCCATCCAAGTAATAACCAGGCCTGACCCTGCTTAGTTTTCCACACTGAGACAAGCTGAGCCAGCATAAGCCACAGGATAGTATCCAATGAAGCCACTCCACCGTTGCTGCTTCTGTTGCACTCATGGGACCCACCACTTGTTCAGTGGGGAAGTAGCGCTTCTTGAGGAAAGCCCAGAAATGAGCAGAAATGTTCATTTCTGGAACCAGGCTGGTCAGCAGAACTTCCTTCCACGAGCTCTGCTGATCTGCACCTTTCAGAAACTAGCATTTTAGCTCTTTCTGATTGCTTCAGAATATATATATATATATATATATATATATATATTAGTGCAGCATTTGTCCATTGATATTTCTTGTAGGATGGAGATGTAAGAATTATGCTTCAGAGAAGCTGACAGTTTTCTTTCTCTTCATTTACAGGGTACTAAAGTTCTCCAGATGTTCATGTGGTACTTGAATCCACGTCAGGTCTTTGACCTCTCTCAGGAAGGACCTAGAGACGCGTAAGTTCTGAGGTGTTTAATGTGGCTTCCCATTCCTTACGCCATTCCTTACTTCCTTGCTTATGGGGACAACACGACGGGCATGTGAGGCAAAGAGATACATGCTGGATCCATCACCTGTTTCATAAGGTGGTCCTGGCTCTTGTTTGTCTTTACGGTCATCTGTAAAGATTTCAGGATACAATATCAAATTCTTTGCCTGAATCTAAGATACCCCTGGAGAGTTTTTGTAACCTAACTATCATACATCAGCATTTTGACACTCAAGAGCAACTATCCCTTGAGTTGGTCAGATGTGGCCGTTGAATTTAAATTTATACTTGTAGATATCCCCGAAGGCCCACACTGGATGTGCTGTTAATTCCATGAATGCAATTAAATACACCTCTTTGTGAAGCTCAAGCTGCATGTGGAGGGGGAGTTTAACTCTTTCTCTCCCTGCCACAATCCTGTCAAAAATCACCTCTCTGAAGCTGCTCTTTGCATTTCAAAGGAAGCCTCCATTGGTGCCAATGGAGGTGATCTTTGTCTGTACTGTGGGAGAGAAAGAGTTCAAGTCCCCCTCCACCCACCCCGTGGTCCCAAGGCAGTGCAAGATTCCCTGTGGTTGCTATTTAAGAGAGGAAAGTAACCAGTGTAAAACTTCAGTTTTAGAACTTAACATATCTCAAACAAACCTAAACATATATATTTTTAATGCCACAAGATGGAGCTCTTGGATAATTGCTAGAACTCCTCTTGTATCTTGCATTCCTAGCATTTTTGATTGTGGACTACTGCTTTTTAAATAATTGTTATGTATGAGAGAAAGTGACAAATAAGATTGACATAGCCTAGAAGATTGCTGGCAGAGTCGTGCCATGTTTCACGAAGCAACAAAGCCACACAGGAGGTTTTTTTTTCCCCAGTGCACCTCAGTCTACAATTTGTTATTTCTGAAATAACATTTCACCAGCCAAATCTTATAACTGCTCTGAGCTGAACAGCATTTTTGAGATGTAGACATATCCCCCTCTCTCCCCCTCTCTCTTTGAAATCCACTTCTATCAGCCAATAGTGCAAAGGTTGTTGAAAGAAAACAACGGTCTGCTATTATTTTCTTGGACTGTATTATTGCCAGGGCTGTAGCCATAAGGAGGCATGTGGGGCCTTCTCCTCCATTCCACCTCCCTGAACGTTCAGGTTTCATTAAAAAAAGAAGTAGTCTCTATCCCTTTTACTATGGAGGTATAAGGAAAGGTAGGTTTGAAGTGGTCCCAGGACATTGTCTGAAGATACATGATGCAGCAACCTTGCTAAGCAGGTATGCATGTCACCTTGAGCTATGCTGGAAGAAACATGAGATAGAAATTAATCATCATCTACCAAATTGTTCATTAAGAAGTAATAAAATTAAACCACTTTCAGCATGTTAGGCTGCTTTTATTTATGTTCTGGATTCTACATTGATTTTCCACCTCAACAGAGAACAGGTCTGGTTTAGTGGTTAGAGTGTTGGACTAGGACTGGGCAGACCCAGGTTCTAGTTCCGCTTGGACATAAGCATATAAGAAGAGCCATGCTGGGTCAGGCCGAGGGTCCATCTAGTCTAGCATTCTGTTCACACAGTGGCCAACCAGCTGCCCACAGGAAGCCCACAAGCAGGAGATGAGTGCAACAACACCCTCCTGCCCATGTTCCCCAGCAAGTGGCCATGAAGCTCACTGGGTGTCTTTGAGCCATTCACTGACTCTCAGTGACTCTAACCTACCTTACAAGGTTGTTGTGAGGATAAAATGGAGAGGAGGAAGATCATGTACACCAGCTCAGGCTCCTTGGAGGAAAGGCAGGATATAAATGTTAATAATCCTCCTCCTCCTCCTCCTCCTCCTCCTCCTCCTCCTCCTCCTCCTCCTCCTCCTCCTCCTCCTCCTCCTCACCACAGCATATCTGGGTGCAGGGCTGACCATTGTCTCAGTTTTGCTTCAGAGGGCAATTAAGCTTTGGCATTTTGATTTGGAGTCCTAATCAGGGCTGACCCAAGATGTTTTGCTGCCTGACATGAAGGACAAGATGGTGCCTCTACCCATTCCATGATTAAAACCCAGCCAGACTGGCAATTTAAGCTTACTTCAAAATACTGGTGACAGCAGAGCATCCTCCACTGCACCAGCGGGCAGCCGGCTAGTTTAGGGGGCACAGGGCAGGCGACGTGGCACTCACAGCTCTGTTCTCCAGCACTTCACTGCCACTCCTTGCCCTTAAGTATCTGCCGCCTGAGGCAGCCGCCTCACTCTGCCTAATGGTACAGCTGGCTCTGGTCTTAAGCCAAGTGGTGCTCTTTCTCCCACCCATGCTGATTAGTGGAGTTCTGTGTCTTAGTGGAGTTCTGTGTCTGTTTCCTGCCTTGCCATCACACTTGGCCCTCTGGCTTCTTGAACCCTGATGCGGTTTCCTCTATGCCGTTTCCCCAAGTTGGCCCTCTTACCGCAGAGAGAGGGTGTAAGCCATTTGGTTGAGCCTCACTTGCCATGAGCTAACTACTCAGTTTGCCTTAGTCTCAGAGTCTTTATTGGCCAGCATAAGTGATTGACCTACTATACCTCGCATCATCTGACCTTAGGTATTATCTGGACTGTTCACCTGCTCCCACTTGCTTCTTGGCACAGCCTTTCTGGCCTATTTGTTTGTTTGTTTGATTTCTACCCCACCCTTCTACCAAGAAAAGCGGCACTAAAGGCATCTTACAATCAAAAATAAAACCTTATTAAAACAATAATAAAACAAATACAATAAAATTCCGACAATAACAGAAAAAAAAAACAGCATCCAACTCAACAGACCCTCTTACACGCCAAAGGCCTGCTTGAATAAAAAGGTCCTTGCCTGCCGATGGAAGGACAGCAGAGAGGGAGCCAACCTAGCCTCTCTCGGCAGGGAGTTCCACAGCCTGGGAGCAGCCACCGAGAAGGCCCTCTTTAGAGGAGGGCTGGCCAACTGATGGTCTCTGGGCTGAGTCTGTCCCACAAAGCAAATGTATTTTATCTAGCCCCGGCCGCCATATCAAATTTTAGCCAAGCTATTGGCAAAATGTTTTGCTGAGAGGTACACTTGTGAGGAAAACAAAATGGTTTTCAAACATTGCGTGTATGAGCAAGATATTCCACAGTTTAGCGTTACATCTCTGTTTGGCTTTTGCATGTTATGCTCCAGCCATGTGTAAATACCACGTATTCCACTGTAATAATGGATGCCTTCCCTCCGGAAGGCATTGGCTTTAATACAGAGTCGACCACTCATGAAGGAATTGATTTATATGGCAAAATAAATTTCTGGCTCTTGTCTAGAGAATAGTGTTCCCCAAGCAGTGCTGGCTCCAGGTTTTGGAGGGCCCCTGGGCAAGGCACCCTCAAGGGACCCCATCCCTCAGTGTGACTACCTTCTCACCACCATTGCCACCAGCTGCTATTGCTCCTCATCCTCTTTCTCATCATTGCTACCATTTACTTGCTTGACAGGAAGAGAGCCAGTGACATCTACTGCTCCTCCTTCTCACCACCAGGATAAGAAACTGGTGAACAAGCAGGTTGCAATGGTGGAGCAACTCCAGAGGGCTCTTGTCAGTGGACCCCTCCTGGGGTTGGGCCCTTGGCAGGTGCTCGACCACGCCCAGCCTTGGTGCTGGCCCAAGAATACAGAAGCTACCCAAGATGCTGGCCTTGTCCCCAAGAATACACAAGCTGGCTTTGTGTTTAGTATCAGTCGTTATGTCCATCCTTCCCTCTGTGATGTTCTTGAACAGGAGAAGGGAAAGACCTACATCCCTTGCTGCCCCTGATGACAATAACTGTCCTAAGTCACCACCTAGAGTTTCCTAGTAGTAATGCTGATCATGGTTTACCTTTCATTGCCTGTGCCATCCACTGTATGCCAGATCTTATTGCTAACCCTCCTTAATTATTACATAAGTTCCCTCCCCCCTTTCATATTCCTTTTCTTTCAATAGGCTTGAGTTGTACAGAAAGATGCCAAATCTGCGAATCCTGGCCTGTGGTGGGGATGGAACGGTAAGTCCTTTCTGTTTGTATCAGGCCCCTTTTGGGTGTGGGGAGGCAATGGGGGGGGATTGTCCTGAATGTCATATATGGAGGGGGACTCTTCAACTCTGACAAGAAGCACACTCAAACTGAGAAAAAAGTGAGATTGATATGGGTAGGCAAATCCTCTGGCCTGGTATAAAGCTTCTTCTTATTTGTGTATGTCTTGGGACTAGACTGGCTGCAGGTGTGAAGGGGGACCTCACAGGTACAGCATCACAGACAGAACTTTCATATCATTTCAAGTACAATGCTCCTTAATGGAGTTAGTTCACGCAGTCAGCTGCTGGTGATTAAAGGCCAGTTCACACACATGTGTGTCCATCACTTGACTTCTCTGCACCTGATTACTGTACAGTTGATGAGTGGCAGCAGGGCGCATCACTCCACTGGGGAGCATTGCATTTTGGTCATGTGCTGCGGTATAAAAGTTCTGTGATCTATATCTATATCTGTGATGGTCCATTCGCACAAGCAAACCATTATGTTCCAGTTGTCGAATGCTAATCACACACATGTGAAGCAGGCCTTGGTGCACAGGAATGAACTGTCAAGAAATTAAGTGACCTGCATGTATGTGTGAAGTTGAACCTATGTATTGTTTGCTTTGTTGTTGTTGTTGTTGTTCCCACATTGTTACATGGATGTTTGTGTAGGAGACGTTTCTGGGGGATTGGGCCCTTCTCTCTGTCTATTAAAAAACCCTACTGGTTTGGCTTTGCTGTCTCCATCTTCTTTTCCTTTACATTTCACATTTTGAGCTAACGGGGGACAGCAACTTTTCATTAATATGAGCGACACATGACTTATCATTGCTGAGGTTATGTTTGAAGCAAATTAATGTCTCGTTGTTCCAAAAGCCATTAAATCTAGAAATGAAAATCTTGCTCAAATGGATTTAGTGAATATTCAATGAGACTAGATATTATTTTGCATTATTGAAAGGAAACAGAAAGTGGGAGATTTTCCAGTGTCCCTGCTCAATGTTAACTCTTTTTCTCATGATAAATGGAGCACTGTCAACGTTAGGTTCTCTCTATCCTTGGCTCTTTCAGTCAGCCATTGGTTAACCACAAATCGGAGGGTGTCCTATCCCAAACCATGCTGAGCATTTGGTACCCATAGGGCAGAATTTGATGGGGTGCTTATGCCCCCACCAATTCTCTTGTGCCCCACCAATCCCTGTCCACAACCACTTGTGGAACAAAGATTCATTTAGTGCTTCCGGGGGCAACCAGAAATGAGCTCATAAGGGAGCTCCCCAGACCTGTCCCGATTGAGCGTTTCTGCTAATTTAGGGGCTTCCTCTGGGAAGTGCCAAATCTCTGTTGCTCAAGTGGCGGGTCCCGCTTGCGCAATAGAATTGATGGGACCCCCCTGCCTGTGCAACAGAATCTGTGGGGCGCAAGAGAATCGGCAGGGCTGTAAGCGCCCCATTGGATTCTGCCCATATACTACTGTATACTACAGTACATGCGTATTTTAAAAAACACAAAAAGTCAATCTTCTCTTCACAAAGATATGCTGAGAGTGAAACTCAACCGTAATTGGAACTCCCAAAGCCTTATTTATCAAAAAAGCAACAGTGGGGGAGGGAGAGGGTGATTTGGATTGGGGGTGTAGCATGAAGGGTGTGTGTATCTAACCCTTTACCCCCATGCTGACCCCCCAACTTAAATCCCCCCTTTCCAAAGTTTCTATTAGCTGTGAAGAGGGAAAAAACACAGGCACAATTTTTTCGCCTGTATGTTTGCCCCTTGGGACACAATAGAAGCTTCAGGGATCTCTCTCTCTCTCTCTCTCTCTCTCTCTCTCTCTCTCTCTCTCTCTGTGTGTGTGTGTGTGTGTGTGTGATTTGGATCAGGGGCATGGTGTGGGGGTGGGACAAAGAGATATTATTTACTTTTATTCATTTATTACATTTCTATCCGCCTTTCCTAACTGGGAACTCAAGGCTTTGTGCATGATTCTCCACCCCCACCCTTATTCTCACAACAATCCTGTGAGGTAGTGAGGCTGAGAGTGGGTGATGCTGGCCAAGATTGTCTTTGGCTTCTGAGCCTTCACACATCACCAAATCTTTCTACAAACCATGCACCAGCAGGAAGAAATAGTACAGCTTAGAAGATTGATAGGATACTCACTTAGATGAACTCAGAGTCAGTAGTTTCTTCTCTCTGTATAGTCTATACTGTTATTTCCTTTTCTGCAATTTTTGATGATTAGGTGGGCTGGATCCTCTCCATCCTGGATGAGTTGCAGCTGAATCCCCAGCCTCCTGTCGCTGTGCTTCCTCTCGGCACTGGGAATGACCTTGCTCGCACCCTCAACTGGGGAGGGGTAAGAGACCTACTGGGTGTAATTGGCTGGAATTTAAAATTGTTGTTGAAGGTACGGGGTCTGGTTGAAGCAACAGAAAGAAGAGAGATGTCTGAAGCTTATTCCCTTGTAGGTGACTTCCCTTTCATTGTACTAGATATTTTCTTGGTGGATATAAAGTAGAAGTGTATGAGAAATTTGTTTCAGATCATTTTTTTTTTAGCAGAATTTACCCAGTTTGCACCTCCTGAAACTGAACGTGGAGCTGAACACAAACTGCTGTTGAAGTCTATATGTTTGCAAGCTTGCAGTGCAAGTTGTGGGACAGAAAAATGTTCAAAAATGCATACACCTGAAATATGCATATGAAAATTGTGTACTTTTGGAAGGTGCACACAACTATTGTGTACATTTGGAAAACACGCACAAAAATATGCACAAATTTTCATGTGAAAAGAAAAATAACCCAAAGTTTGCAGTCTGACATGGACCTGGGAACATGATGAATGCGCGTTTTGCTAAGTGCCAGTGTTATTTTCCATGGTGCTTCATTTTTCTTTTTCTGCATGTCTTGCAAACCCTCTATTCTCTATGTCCTGAAAAGTAGTTGGAACAATGGAGATCACAAACCATCTTTGAATGAATAAAATGCATGCTCCTCAGTCCCATCTGCAATGCATCTTCTGCTAAAATGGATACCAGTTAAATGACACATGATGTTAACCTGTCCTATCTTCAGGGTTACACAGATGAACCTGTTGCAAAAATTCTGTGCCATGTTGAAGATGGGACCATTGTCCAACTGGATCGCTGGAACCTCCAGGTGGAGAGAAACCCTGATTTGCCCCAAGATGAACTTGAAGATGGAGCACGGAAGGTTGGTGTGGCATCTTCCTCCACTGGAACAAACTAAAGGAAGGAATCACGCAGGGTGGTGGGGGAATGTTTCCAGTTACAGAATGATAGTGCCAATTTATTTTTCATCAGCTTCTGATTTTTAGAACCATAGAACCATAGAAAAGTAGAGTTGGAAGGGGCCTACAAGGCCATCGAGTCCAACCCCCTGCTCAATGCAGGAATCCAGGTCAAAGCATCCCTGACAGATGGCTGTCCAGCTGCACCTTGAATGCCCCTTACTTAGTCATGCAGCTTTGTGCTATACTTAATTAATTAATTGCATTAGTTTACTAAAAGTATTTACTACTTTTACTATTTATTTCCAGAAATGCGAGAATTAGACTCAGCCAGTGAGCATGAAATAAAATCCACCCATTAGTAGCATTAGGCCATTTAAAAGAGCTGAACTTCCTCACGAATTTCAGAGCAGCAGCACATATTAAGCTAGTGGATGCTGGAAACTGGACCAGAAATTTTAGTTATCCAAATCTACTAGAAAAAAAAAGAAATTGATTTGAATTAACCCTTGGGGAAAGGCCATGGCTAATGTTAAAATGTGTGATTTGCATGCAGAACGTCCCAGGTTCAATCCCTGGTGTTTCCAGACAGGGCTGGGAAATCCTCTGTATGAAACCCTGGCTTGCTGCTGCCATTCAGAGTAAACATTATTGAGCCAGATGGATCAGAGATCTGACTCAGTATGAGAGAGCTTCCCAGGGGCGGTGCTAGGTACCAAAAAGATCTGGGGCTCAGGCCCACAGGACAAAAACAAAAAATGCACAAATTTGCATATGCTAATTTACATATGCTCCAAAGTCTCTCTTTGCGTGTGTCCTTAAAGGACCTTGTCTCCTAAGGACACCCCTATTTGTTAAAATGATGTATGCAAGGGGCAGAGGAAGGCATTTGATTTCAGGGGAGGGGGGAACCGCTCAGGCAGAAAGATTCAAGGGGTGGGGGGCAACAAGAGGTGAAGCACATGTGGGCAAAAAGCCAGCTAATCCAGGGGGATCAGATGCAACAGAGATAATCAGGGCCCTTGGACCTTTATTTCAGCAAGTGCCCATGGACAGCAGGGTGGTGGGGCAGAGGGCCTCCCAGAGATTAGGGGCTCCAAATGAAAGATTCAGGGCTCCAGCCCTAATGGGCTGCCCCCTAACACCACCGGAACTTCCTATATTCCTGTAAGTCAAACAAATAAGAGGGGAAAAGGCATCAGATTTAATTCACAGAGCATCCTGTGGGGGCAGAGGAAGGAAAATGGAGGAGGAGGAGCATCATGTATGTCACCTTGGGTTCCTTTCAGGAGGAAACAAGGTGGGATATAAATATAATAAATAAATAAATAAATAAATAAAATCAATGGTAGAAGAACCGCCACTTCCTAAACCTTGCTGAGCTCATGGGGGGGGGGAGTGTTGCTGTTGTTGTTTTTTAAAAATTGCTGGCCCTCCCCCCCTTTTGTTTTCCCCCCCATCCATTGATTTTAATGGGAGGGAATTTTTATTTATTTTATTTTATTTAAAATGTTTCTAAACCACTTAAAGGGCAGGAGACTTCCCAAGGCAGCTTTCAAGTCAACCATAAAACATTATAATAAAATAACAACACCAACTCCAGGGCTGGTGTAAGTTCACCTGGGGGGGGGTTGTCCAGGGGACGAGAAGTCTTTGGATCTGATCTATTTTACAGATGAGTAATACTGAGGCTCAGAGATAAGCAATTAGCACCACACCAGCCATGGCAGATTCGTTATAACTTGCCATTTTACTTGCTATTGTTAAAGTACTGGGAATCTCTACTGCAAATCATCTAGTGATCTACTACCACTGGATCCTGGTCTACCTTCTGCCTACCCCTGGAGTAGACAGTGCTGGGCTAGATGGACAAATGGCTTGACCTAGTATAGGGCGGCTTCATATGAGCGTATGGAACACACTCCCCTATGAGGAAAGGTGACAATGTCTGCGACTGTTTAGCTTAGAAAAATGCAAGAAAGGGGAGACATGATAGAAGTGTACAAAATTATGCATGGTGTGGAGAAAGTGGATAGGCAGACATTTTTCTCCCTCTTTCATAATACTAGAACCCGGGGTCATCCCATGAAGCTGAATGGTGGGACATTCTTGACGGATAAAAGGAAGTCCTTCTTCATACAGTGCATTAGTTAGACTACGGAATTCACTATGGAGGAGAAGGCTATCAATGGCTACTAGTCCTGATTGGCTATATGCTACCTCCAGTTCCAGAGGCAGTATGCCCATGTACTCCAGTTGCTGGGGAACATGGGTGAGAAGGTGCTGTTGCACTCATGTCCTGCTTGTGGCATCCTGTGGGCAGCTGGCTGGCCACTGTGTGAACAGAATGCTGGACTAGATGGACCCTTGGTCTGATCCAGCAGGGCTCGTCTTATGTTCGTATGTTCACTTCCACAAGATGTAGTGATGGCCACCAATTTGGAGGGCTTTAAAAGGGGATTGGACAAATTCATGGAGGATAAGGCTATCAACGGCTACTGGTCCTGATGGCTATATGCTACCTCCAGTTTCAGAGGCAGTATGGTTGGCCACTGTGTGAACAGAATGCTGGATGAGATGGACCCTTGGTCTGTTTCAGCATGTCTCTTATGTTCTTATTAACCATGCTCTGCTCGGTTAGTCTTAACATTTGCCAATATATATTATTACTCTATTTTTTTTCTCACACAATGTTGCCCTTTTGCTTTTGCTTTTATCATTGCAGCTTCCGCTCAGTGTTTTCAATAATTACTTCAGCCTTGGATTTGATGCTCATGTTACACTAGAATTCCATGAATCTCGTGGTAAGAGAACAAAAATTACCTCTCTTCTCTCAGAGCACAGGACCAGGACAGGGACTGTGTAAGCGGAAGATGTGGTTGTGAACACCTGCCCTAAAGATGGCCTATATGTCTTTAATCCCTGTATGACAGGTAGAGTTTCACCAGGAGTGGCTTCCTCCATCAGTGCGGTGTGGGATGCAGTGGAGGCTGGTGGCGCAAGTGGCAATGGGGCAGTGTATCCACTTTTAGTCTGAACTTTTAAGGCGCTGAACCCTAAGGTTCCGCTTTAGAGTAGGCCATGTGTCTCTACCTTTGAACTGTTTGTTCTTGTGAACCATATCGGAGTAGTTCCAGCTCCACCTCTTGCCAGGGTGCTACCCTAAAAGCATGGCCAACTCTTTTCTGGAAGCACTCTTGCACCCTTCACAGCTACATGAAAGATAGATATTTAGCGGATGGCTCTTTTTCCTCATGCAGAGATGAAATTATGAGGAAAGCGCCACCTGATAAATCTGTGCCTGTGTTCATGCCAAAAATAACTGGAAATCCTAGCGCTCTCTCCTATTACTTCCTATCTAAGAAACAGAGCAAAGTCTGGGATATCCTTGCCTGATTTTATGGAACATTCTGTACCTTGTTGTGAAATAGTAAGGCATGTATTTGGGAGCACACAGAGAGCATACGTTAATCCTGCAGAAGCAAGGCCGGCACCCCAAATAACCCCTACAAAAGTATCTAATGCTGTTCACCTCTGTTCCAGCCTGTTGTGAAATATTGTCCTTCTGCTCATGCAGTTCCAGACAGGACTACTCAGCCAAGCACTAAAGAGCAAGCAATCATTGCACTGTGTGCTGTGAAAACACATTGCTGATACCCCAACATGGTTGTTCAGTTTGCCTTGTTTGGCTTCAGGATGATTTCCTGCCACGGATTTTGAATGGCAACCTTACTTGTCCTCATTTTCATACTATCACAAAGCCATGTAAAAAGATTTTTCTTTTCTTTTCTTTTTTTAAAAGAGCATCCTAATGCCAGGCTAAATAAAGATCTGAATGCCTGATGGAAAGAGCTAATGCATATTTTATCATGTTTAAGACGGTTGCAAGCAGTAAGAATAATAATGAAGGGCCACAGAAGGGCAAAGGAATGAAGTGATGAAAGCGGAGCGTTCATTTCTTTATGAACATGTGCTGAATTGCATGCCAAATGTGCCTGGAAGTATATAGTATGGATGAGGTCCTGGGCTGTTTTCTCACTTAGTGGAAACATTACTTAATAATGAAGTCATAGCACTCTCTATAAAGAATGAATGGACATTATTCCAAAGATGCCAGTGTATTTAAAAAGAAAATAGAGGAGAGGGAAAATACTGTGGCAAAGCAAGTGTATGTCTGCAGGTGAGTAATTATTTAGCCAGAAAGGCTTTAAACAGCATCTGCGTTTTCTGTTAATGCAGAGTTTTCCCACCCCCTTCAAATTTAAAAGAAAAATAAACAATGACACGTAATAGGGGCAAACAATCTGAGAGTTTGCTTTGGTGTCCTTATTGTTCATGGTATGAGTGGAGTGTGTGTGTCAGTCATATGTTATTTTCTGAGAACTGAAGGGGCTGGGTTGGGTATATTCTCTGGGCCTGCACATCAGCTGTGCATCCATAGAGTGTGGCATCGAGAGAGTCTCAGTTTTCTTTCTTAATGAAGCCCACATTTCTTGCACACAGCATATGGCAATCTCAACAGGAAAAGAGACAAGTTCCAGTGGAGCGACATTATTGTGTTGTCGCTAAAAATGCAAAGAAATGTGGCAGCTTTGAGACTCAATTCATTTAGGATGCAATCCTGTGATCCCCAGACTGTGTCCCAGGGGCATAGGATAGGATTGACTGGAAAATCCACTCCAAGGGCTTAGGCATAGCTCCAAACTTTGAGGGGTTTTCCAGATGTCTGAACCTCTCTCTTGTCTCTACCCAGCCACCATGGAGGTTTCCGCAGGGGCTCCCTCTACAAGGTCAGGATTTTGACCTCGTAGAGGGGTCAGGGGAGGAAGTGGGAATGTTGGGGGTATGCTGGTGGGTGGGGAGGGAGTGGCCATAGATCCAAAGGATCCACAGCCCTCTCAGTTCCTGACGATGCCCCTAACACAGAAGAGAAGTTGGATGAGCTCTGAATCTCATCTGATTTTCCCTTTCATGGGGCAGGGAAAAAGAGGCCAAAAATGCCTCTGCTGTTCCTTCTACCCTACCGGTAAGAGCCTGGCAGGGCTTTGGAGAGAATAAATCTCCAAGATTGGAGTGCTCTGTCATTTGGGCTCATAGGATTGTGCCGTTATTGAAGTATGTTATAATGGAAACGGCACAAAGGCCCTGAGTACAAAGATAAAGGAATTATTTATTATATAATTATTTCAAAGGAAATGATAAAGTTTTCAATTTTGGAAAACAAACAGCAATTTGTATGACTTATTATAAACATAAGTACCACATAACAAAGTAAAAAGTATCCAAAATTCATAGTCCAAAGTAAACCAAAATGTCCAAGGTCACTGAATGTTGTAACCAAAGTATGAAGGTAGGGAAGATAAGAGGCGACATTTCTAGATATGTTGCATCGTTTCGTAAACAATCTTCTTCAGTGAACTGAAACAATATATACAGATTGTAATGGATACAAAAACATATAATATTTAGAAAGGAACTATAATAGATACAGAGCAAGAAATACTGAAATAAATGCTTACCAGTCAAAGTTTTACAACAATTCATATAGTTATAATTCATGGAAGTGTAAAGGCCTGTAGCCAATGCCTTTCAAAAGGACTGAGCTACAGTTAACCCAACAAATTTATACAAAGTGCTAATACCAAACAGGTGTAAGCTGAAAGAATGAGTTTACAATTAAAGGGGAAAGAATACAAAGTTGCCACATATACAATTCCACATTGAAACAATGAAAAACAGAACAAGTAAACCATTGATATGTTTCATAAAGCCAGGTATACATATAATGACTTCAATACATGTGAAAAAGATTACAAAATTTGTTTTATATAAAACTAGACCAATCATATTCACAATTTAAACCACCGGGTGTAATTGTATTAAGGAGAAAAGTAAAGCGTGCCTCCTGCTGGCTGATTAGACGATCTACGTCTAGAGTATTGTAAGAATGGGAGTGAAGCTTCCAGATCACAAAAAATTGTAAATCTTTATCCTCATGTTTTTAATCTAAAAAATGTTGTACCATAGGGGCGGTTAACACCCGATTACGGATCCTAGATTTATGTTCTTGTATTCGATATTTGATCTGGCGAGTGGTTTTACCCACATACAATAAGTTACAGGGACAACGAACTATGTATACGACTGCTTTTGAATTGCAGTTGGAAAAATGTCTAATGGTAAATTTAAACCCTGAATTGGTGTCATAAAAAGACTTGATCTGTAAGGCATGTGGACAGACTGAACATCTGCCACATTTGAAATGACCTGTAGTAGAAGGTGGAGGAGGGGGACCTAAATCATCAGAGTGAATCATAGAGTCACCTAGATTCTTAGTCCTTCTAAGTCCAATAGTGGGAAAAGACTGACAACCTGGGATGTTAGATAGGAGGTGCCAATGTTTTCGAAGAATGTTTTTAATTTTACCAGCTAGAGGAGAATATTGGATTGAAGTGTATATAGAGTCTTTATTTATATGTTTATCTTTATTGGTGGATGTCTGAAAAAGAGAAGACCTGTGTCTACTATGTGCTCTGTTTATAGCTTTATTGATAACCTGTTTAGGATAGCCCCTAGATTCAAGATTTAAACTAAGTTTATTGAAGTATGAGCTTTTATAGATACATGTTTATATTACTCCAAAAGGATGCCTCATCCCACTTCCTTGAGTGATACAAAGTTCCAGAGGCTGTGTCCATTTAACTTACTCTAGTTAAAAGATCAGTTCTCATCTGGCACTGTCTGCCAAAATTCAAACTCCATCAAGCTGTTTCTCTGCGCCCCCTGTTAGCGGCAGGGTGTGACATTCCAAAGGCTGGGCAGAGATTTCAAAACATTTAGAACTATTAAGCTCTTTGCTGTGCCATCAGGTGCCAGGTAATGCAAAACCATAGTTATTGGCTCATTCAAGAGAGTCAAAGGCATAACAACCCACAGCCTTGCCTATAAACCATGTGTGTGAAGAAGTAGGCGTTTGCCTACAAAAATTCGCGCTTCAATAATTAATTAATCTAAATTCACACTTCTTGGTTCCACGCAAGATCAACACAGATCACCATTCAGCAAAGTGGCTTTTTGAAAAAATAAGCTGTGCAAATTACACCCCCCCCCCAATAATAGACTGATGGCCCATTTAGTCTGGTTCATCAATTCTTTTGGACTCCCTTATCTAGGAAGGACAGAAAGCAAAGATCCTCCTTTGCAGCCCTCTTTAGTTAGCAGCCAGCAATGGCTAGAAATTCAGCTATTTGTTAGCTGGAAGGAAAAGCAGAAACATAGAATCATAGAATAGTAGAGTTGGAAGAGGCCTATAAGGCCATCGAGTCCAGCCCTCTGCTCAATGTGGGAATCCAAGTCAAAGCATCCCTGACAGATGGCTGTCCAGCTACACCTTGAATCCCTCCAGTGTGGGAGAGCCCACCACCTCCCTAGGTAGTTGGTTCCATTGTTGTATTGCTCTAACAGTCAGGATGTGTGTTTTTTAACAGTCAGGAATAGAACCAGTAAGGGCAACATATGTTTAGCTGACTTAGTAAATACTTTGTGTCTTCTGCTTTCAGAAGCAAACCCTGAAAAATTCAACAGCCGCTTTCGAAATAAAATGTTTTATGCTGGGGTGAGTTCAAATGTGTGTCCCCCCCCCCCCGCTGAATCGGATTTCTGCTTATTTTTTTGTAAACGTGTTGCTTGTTTATTTTATTGTTTTAAATCTTGGGGATCATGAGCACCACCCTTTTGCTTGTCACCACTCAAAAAGACATGCCGTTTTCACTAAGCACTCCATCTGGTGTAGAAAAATAAAGGCAGCTTGGCATGTTCATTTACCAAGCAGAAGTGCTTGATTTTGGTAGAGAAGTTAATAGACAGCACCCAATGCCCCACATGCCTACATGCATCCCTGCAAAGCTGTTGATAGTGTTAGCATGAGTGGCTGAATACTGAGTCCACAAAGTGAAGGCTTGGCAAAGCAAACATTACTTCCAGGTTCTCCAACGTGGTGTCTGTGGGCACCAAAGTTCCCAGAGAGACCTCTTTTGGTGCCCACCTGGCTCCCTGCTTCTCCTTCTTCTTCTTATATTTCTTAAGATTTTTTTGTAATAATAAAAAAATAAAGTAAGTGGGAGGCTGGCATACTGTAAAGTGAAGTGCCATCCTCTCCAGTATTTTGGTTCAAAGGAGTGGCTGGCTTTGTGTTTTACAGCTCAGATCCTGTATGGACTGGGCCCACTGTTCCTACAAAAGAGGATCTGGGAACAGATTCTGAGTCTGATGGGGAGGAGGAGGAGATGGAGGGGAGGGAACCTGCAGCTGGTTTGCCAAGGCAAGGCGGACTTAGAGATAAGCCAAACAGTCAGTGAGGATCAATCAGTGTCAAATTCTGTGGGATTGGGAAAGCAATCTGAGCTCTCTGATCGGGAAGAGGGCAAATCAAGCGCCACTAACCCCAGGGTCAGACGTCAGCTGAGGAGGCTGGACCAGCTGAGCAGCGTCAGGTGCTCCAAGAGATCGGCCCTTAAGAATAAGGATCCGCCTTAGGGACGTGGCTGTGGGTAATTGGAATCTGGAAGGGAGGAGAGGTTTCCAGTTTGGAATCAACTTCTCAAAAATATGTCATTCTGTTTAAATTTCCCCCCCTCTAGATGGGCCCTTGAGCCTGTCTGGAGATGGCATGCTGCTGCTTGGGGCTCAGCTGGGGCTGGAGAGGCCATAGGATTTCTCATATCCTGACCTCTCCTCTCCCTGCCAACTGGAACACCCCCCATTCTCTCCCTCCAAGGCCTCATTTGTGACCCCAGGAAGCAGCCGGTGTGGTTCTTTCCATGGCAGCTATGAGGGGGAGGGGGGTTGGATTTAGAGGTCGTAGCAGTGTCTACGGCCTTCGGAGGGAGACTCCAAACAATCCTATGTTCCCTGGGATGATTTCCCAGGGGACCATAGGATTGCTCTCTTAGACAATTCAAAATGGTAAGCAGCAGAGACTGCTCCCAAATTGTTATAAACCACCCAGAGAGCTTTGGCTGTTGGGCGGTATATAAATAAATAAATAAATAAATGTTTCTGGGAAACATTTAGAAACCAGGGAAAACTCTTTTCACACAAGCTAATTCAAGCCTAGGACCCAGGTGTGTTATTCTAGATTGGACTATTTTATATTAAATACTGTTTTAGCTGCTAAACTGTTTTAATTTTTCTAAACTGTTTTAAAATTTTGTATTATGGAAAAATTTTATGGTTGCTTTACGGGGTTTTTATTGTAGCATGGTCCTGTTTAGGAACTGTTGTAAACTGCCCAGATAGCTTCCGCTTTTGGGCGGTATAAAAGTTAAATAAATAAATACAATAATTAAATAAATATAGGAAAATATGAGATATAATCCAGAAAAAAATCATTTATATTAACCTGAGAGGAACCTCAGTGCTTAATTATGCACTGAAGTGCGCTTCCCTTCTATGAGATAAGTTAAGAACACCTCGTTTTCACTCCAGATCCTAGAAGCAATGTAAGGAAAACTCAGATGAAATGATGAATATACTCTTTCTTTCTTTCTTTCCTCTTTTCCTGTGTAATTTAGGCAGCCTTTTCAGATTTCCTTCAGAGAAGCTCCAGAGATTTATCCAAACATGTGAAAGTTGTGGTGAGTATAAGAGAGGGGGGGGGATGCACTTTTTCATGATGTGTGTGTGAGGGACGTAGGCGTAGCTGATAAAAACAAGACCAGAAAATCGTTTGTGTTACTTGTCCAGTTGCACACTTGGTTTGTGTGAAGACCAGGGGAAACTGTTTCCATGCATGCCAAAATTCAAGCCTAGGACCCAGGTGTGTTGTTCTAGACTGGTTAGTTGTAATAGAGGACAGGGCTTTCAGGCCCTTAACTCATCGGTGGCCAGCCCTTTTTAAGTGAGGGGCAGCATTCCCTTGAGGGAGAGTGGTTAGCGAGAGTGGGCATGACCAAAGCCAAAAGTGCCGCCTAGGGCATTTATGTATAGGCGGGATATAAATTGAACGAATAAATAAATAAATAAATAAATAAAAATGAATAAAAGTGGGTGGGACCAAAGCCAAAAAGTGAGTGGGGCACCCCTTTTCTCTCTCTTACCTTTCTTCTTCCCCTCTCTTTCTGCCTCCCCTTCTTTAATTAAAGCAAAAAAGAAAAAGAAAAAGAAAAAAGGATAATTTCGGCAGGTGTGGTTTCTTCCTTTCTAGGCACAGCACTGGCTTAGTTCAGCCTTCCTTGCTTGTTTGTCCTTCGCTTATCTACTCAATTTACATCCCATGTTTCTTTCTGTACCAGATGCAGTACTTCCCTCTAGGTTTTATGCCAGCACTCAGCTCGAGTCATGACAACTTACCTGCGTTTTTCTTGGGAATACAGCAGAAGCAGATTCATCTGTTTCATCTGAGTCTTTCATGTGATGTGCCTTTATGTCTCTCTTCTTTCTTCTTATTTTTCATTTCTCATTAAGTCAAATATCCCATTGAAATAAATTCAAAAATGCTTATTTTATTATGAGCCTAACATATTTCTGCTTCTTTTCATTCAACCACACACACTCTCTCTTCCCTTGGCAGTGTGATGGCACAGATCTGACCTCAAAGATCCAGGAGTTGAAATTCCAGTGTATAGTGTTTTTAAACATACCCAGGTAAATACTTATTTACTCTGCTCTAGGAACTCTCAAGCCTTGTACGAAGCCTTCTTCTGATAGGGATGTGCAGATGCTGGGAAGTCCGGCTCGTTTGACCTCGACGGACTTCCTGCCCTCTTCCGATCCGATGATCAGAAGCAGGCTGAGTCGGGGATTCTTCCGTGGACTTTTGTTGCTAAGACGGGCTGCAGTCTGCACATTTCTTTAAAAGGTTAAGGGAATTTGTGCAAGTACCGCTATTTGTGCACTTTGCGTAACTTTACACAAATTGCATAAATCGCAGTATTTTTGCATGTTTTGTGCAAAACAGCACCTGATAAGCACATGGATCTAGTGCGATGCGTGCAAATCCACCAATTTTACACAGATCATGCTAACTGCATGTGCTTTCAGGTGCTGTTTTGCGCAAAACACACAAAACACCACGGACTATGCAATTTGCGTAAAGCTACGCAAATAGCGTAAAGTTACGCATATTGCACAAATAGTGCCATTCGCACAAATTTCCTTAGCGTTTAGAAAAAAATATGCATAAACTGCGGCCTGTCATAGAGACGGAAGTCTGTGAGTGGGCTCGACTTGCATCATAGCGAGTCAGCGCAGGGCTGGTGAACTGGAATCTGAGGGGGCGAATTGTGGAAATCCGTCCTATTGGATTTGCACCCCCTATTGGATTCCTCACACATCCCTAGCTAAAATGAGTGTGTTGGGGGGAGCATTGTAGTTGCAAGCTCTATGGAGGCCACTGTGCATATGTGATGCCAAAATGCCAACCCACCACTTCCATCCCAAGCATGTTCATTTTAGCTCTTTTTAGACACCTGAAATGGACTACAGTTGTCCTTCTTTGCCCAAGAACCACCACTACCACCTTTCCCTTCTGTTAAAAGAAAGCAAGGAGAATCTGGTACACCTGATTATTCAGAGTTTAGAAGCACAACACGTGAATATGACTGAAGATGGTACACCTACTTGCACTTCTGTTGGTCCTATCTTGGGGTTGGTCAACCAGTAGGCTTGGATGGACACACACCCATGCTTAAAGGTGCTTGGTGTAAAAGCACCTAGCAAGGTAAAAAAATTCAGAAAACAGCTGATTGTTCAATTGATTTAGAAATAGATTCTTAGCAATTATCTCAAAGGGCAGATGCATAAACAGCCCTCTTTTTTTGCATTTAACTGGAGGTGCTTTTACCCTCTGTCTTCAGGTCAAATTGGAATAATTCACTGGGAGGGAGGGAAGAACAGCCTGCAAGCTGCAATTGACCTCTCACTCATCCTTTCCTCACTTGGAAGACAGACTCACATTTCGAGAATCATAGCTCCAGCAGTGTGCAGAACTGAAGCCTAAGCCGCAACGGGGAAGAGAATTCTGAGCTTTGCCACTATGGTGCATCAATCACAAATAAGAAAGGCCCCCCCCCCACGTTCATCAGGATGCAATCCTATGGCTGCTAGACAGAGTCTAGATGGCCTTAGGGTTATTCAGAGTCCCAGTTCCGACCTCGGAAATGCACTCAGAGGTTGGAGCTGGGATTCCGAACTCAGAGTGCCCTCCCTCCACCCTCGCAGCTGGCACGGAAAGAACGGCACCTGCTGCAACTCTGAGGTTGCAAGAAAGAAAGACCCCAGAGATGGCTTTTGGGGGTGGGTAGGTGGGCGGGGAGGGGAAGAGGCAGGCTCTGCCAGCGTATGCAGTGTCCTGGCAGCGCCTCCGCCTCCTTTCCTTGCGCTCCAGGACAAAACACGTAGACAGGCGAAATTGTCCATCTAAGTGTTCTGCAGGGTGGGAGAAGTGCGGGGGCCGCCTTCACCTCCGTGCTCCTCCCACCCTCCATAGGATGCCCATCAGTGCTTTCTTTCTGGAGAAAAAGGTACCGGAACTCTTGGATTACATTTCCTCGGGAGTAGATGGCGATTAAATTGTAATGCAATTAATAGAAGAAAAGGTGCTGGAACTCAGTTCCTGTGAGTTCCACCAGAAAAAAAGCCCTGATGCCCATAATCCTCTGAGTTTGGAGGGTTGCGGGCAGCCTCATTGGATTGTGCTTCCTCCCTCTCTAAATTCTTGTTCAAAGATTTAATGGCTGGATGCATACAAGCATGCAACATCTCCCCACCCTCAGGTCAAAAACTGACCCTTTCATCCCATCCCCAGGTGATGCATCTCTGGAATGAAGGGAAATGTTAGGATATAATTACAGAACCATCTGAAATGCATTTGTAAAGAACAAAGCAATGCACATGCTTGGTGATTCACTTTGCTGCTAAAGATCTAATGGGCCTTATGTTCAGTGTTTGCTCATGTCTCCGTCCACATCCTCAATACCTCTTTCTACAGGTATTGTGCTGGCACAATGCCCTGGGGGAACCCAGGAGACCACAGAGAATTTGAACCTCAGCGGCATGATGATGGTTACATTGAGGTCATTGGATTCACCATGGCCTCCTTGGTGAGTATTTTTTGCAGATTGCTTCCTGCACCCAAGTCACCTGTCAGAAAACCGGAATAAGATCTGACTTCCAGAAAACAAATGACATGATAGTTGCCAATGATAATTGAGTATGCAGTATAAATCTTGCTTGGTTGCTAGATTTGCCAGGGTACCATTGGAAAGGAAATTATGGGTGTTAGTGAGTGGATAGGGTTAAAAAACCCCCATCCTTGCCTACCAAGTCTGAACAGGGGACCCACATTGGCTATTTACTGTTTTGGAAAGTATGCCCCTTAGAGTCACTGAGATACCAATGACAGGCTTCGAAACTAAAAAAGTTTGTGAATTTGTGGTTTCAAAATTCAATATTTAATCTGCTGTATGGATTAAAAGACAATTAAAAGTAGTGAAAGCATGTGTGCAGGAGAGATAGTCAGCTATGGAAAGGGTACATGCCCTCAAGGAATAGAGATGTGTGAAAAAGTTGTACCAATTTGCATCCCGAGGACCTTTCCCAAGCTATTATTTCCTTATGTAGCTCTGAAACTCAGCAAAAATGGCATGGGTAGAAGGGTAAACATATTAGTCTCTTAGGGCGCAATCCTATGCAAGTTTAGACAGAAAAAGGCCTACAGCTCCCAGCATTCCCCAGCTAGCCAGCATAGCTGACTGGGACATGCTGGGAGTTGTAGGCCTTTTTTCTGCCTAAACTTGCATAGGATTGCCACTTTATACACTTGCTTTTTGAATAGTCAGTAGGTGCTGACACACAAAATGCAATCATTTCCTTTTATAGATTCATAAGGTATTGCCAATTACAGTGCAAATTTAGCCATGTCCAATTACTGCATATTAATTTCCCCTCCTTTTTTGCTATATTTGTGTCTTGCAAAGGCTGCTCTTCAGGTGGGAGGTCATGGAGAAAGATTGCATCAGTGCCGGGAGGTGACGCTGTTGACGTACAAGTCCATCCCCATGCAAGTGGATGGAGAGCCTTGCCGTCTGGCTCCCTCACTCATCCGAATCTCCCTGAGGAATCAGGCCAACATGGTGCAGAAGAGCAAGAGGAGGACATCCATGCCTTTACTCAATGAGTGAGTTAGTTGCATGTACTTCTTGGGAGAGGGAAATGGTGGAGTTGAGGTGTTAGAAGGAGCTCAGATCAGCAAAGACAAGTGATGGATGAAGGACATAGCAGTACGATGCTGAAAAATATCCCACAATTCTATATCTATCTGATATGCCATACTCCCTCCTTTCACTGCAAATCCCACCTTTCTTCATGCTCAGCATGCCAAAGCAATTTGTACAAGCATGGGATCCCTTCCATTATTCTGCCAACCCCACCCGATATAGCATGGTTACTCATTGTTTTCCAAACACGATACGGTATTTCAAATTTCAGAACAGCTGGGGACATGGCTGCTCCTTCCCCTGTTATTGGATTAAGGAGCATCTACTGTATTCTGATGTGTAGGAAGTTTTAATGAAGCACAACATATCTTTTACTTAGAGGCTTTATGAATTTGGCCTTCAGGCTGAAGGAGGTTCCCCACCCCAGCTTTACCAGAAAATTGCACTCTTGCAGGACCCTCACTTTGTAACATAGCCTAAACTAAAGTTAATCGAAGCATAAGGAGAGTAGATTGCCCAAGACTATCCAATTAGAGCTAAAATGATTTTGTGTCCCCTTCACTCCTCAAAATTCTCCCCTGTGAATTTCTCTAAATATTTTCAGGGTGTGATGATAGTCTCCAGGTATTCAGTAATACTTTTACTGATACATGAAAACCTGCTGGCTTTTGAAATTTTGTGTAATTTTGTCCCAGCACTAAATCTACAGTTATTCCCTCTGTTTACCAAGTGTCTTTAGAGCTTTGTCCTTCAGGTTTCCATAGGTGTTCTTTGTGGGAATGATGTTTACCTTTCATCCAAACTACTATCAATCAACTCAAAGATTAGAAACCTTTAAATGGGTAATACTTAGCATGATATAGTGTATTAGAGTGTTCAGAGCACTTCACATACTTTATCTCTGTTACTTCCGTAGAGCAACCTTGTTAGGTAAATCAATATTATGTCCTCTATTGCCGATGGGAGGGGTGTGAGGGAGAGAGGCTTGGACAAGTTTAGATTTACTTCCTGTGCTGTTACAAAGAGGTTCAAGATACCTGGTACTGTAATGTGACAGGACATCTCGTTCCCCACAACAGACAAGAATAGCTTTGTAAGAAAAGTGAATTGTACATCACCCATTTTACTTTCCTCAACCTGGTGCCTTGCAGATATGTTGGATTACAGCTGCCATCATTCCCATCCAGCACAAGAAATAGCCATGCCAACTGGGGATGATGGGGGTTGTAGTCCAACACATTGGAGGGCACCACGTTGGGGAAGGCTGCCTTGTACAATAGTTTATCTAATGATGATTAGAACTGAACTGATCTTGCATTGCTACAATCAACAACAGACCCTTCTCCAATTTCCTACAAGTCAGTGTTCAATGTACAAGATACAGGCTTGCTCCTGATGCCTGCCAGGTCCTATAACAACAGTACAGAAGCCACTTTCTTTTTAAAGAAGAATAAAGCCAGTATCAAGGTTGCTGTCACCTAATACGGATTCCTAGTAGGTGGCTGTCCTTATCCCTTGACATGATTCCTGTTCTACCGCTGAATCAAAGAGGCTGATATCTGTAGCAATATTGGAAGCTATTCCACCCCCCTCTGCTTGTTCTCAGTGAAGGGAGCTGATTTAAATTATGAGCTAGGAAATATGAATCTGTCTCAAGATGATATTTATGTAATGGTCCTTTGGGCTCATTCAGAATCTGAAAATATAGTTACTGAATGGGTTATGAGTGAGTGCATTCAGTTTCCATTAATTTCGTTTAAGGTCTTTAACTCATTTAGCGTCCAAAGGCAGTACATCGTCTACACAGCTTATTGCCTTCAGAAAGTGCCTAGCTCTGTCCTGGACAAAGGACGCCATCCTTCAGCTCACGCACTACAATGTGTGCGTGTCCAAATCCACATCCCCTGCCATTCCTGTCCTATTTTAAATCCTCTCCAGGAAACCATCCAGCAATAAGGAGAGAAGATGAGAGAGAGAAAGAGAAGATACATCTTCAGCTAAGGGAGCCCACAGGTTTGCAGTACCCCATAGGTCCAAGAGGGGGCTCCAATCACCTTCAGCCTCCGAGGGATTTATCCTTGTCCGCTCTCTTTATATGGACTTACCCTGCTGCTAGCCCATCTGGCCTTATGCATCACCACAGAAAAAGGGAAAATCCACAAATTTGCATATGCTAATTTATATGTACAGATGCAAATATGGAAGTTATTATAATTTAAATAGAAACACAATATATATCCCACTACAGTAGGGAACCCTCTGTGACCAGGTGACTTGTGTGCTTGCTCAGTCTGCTGTCCAGGCGCTAAGTTGCAGCTTCAAGGCCCCTTTGCTCTCCCTTCTGGTGGTTCTTTATCTTCCAAATTGGACTTGGTCCAGAGAGCCCTTCAAAGAGAACACTGACTGTGCTCTATTTTATTTATTTTATTATTTCATTTATTTATTTAATTATATTTGTTAATCGCCCATCTGGCTGGCCTACCTATAAAGTAGGACCCATGGTCACCCTACCCGCCTTCATTCCCACAGCAATGGAATGCCGGCATAGATTTCATAGATCATAGAGTTGGAAGGAGCCTACAAGGCTATCGAGTCCAACAGGAAACTAGAGGAGGGGTCTCCCATCCAAGTAATAACCAGGCCTGACCCTGCTTAGCTTTCCACACTCAGACAAGCTGAGCCAGCATGAGCCACAGGCAGCTGCCTGCACCCCAGCTGGGTTGTTGGGACTTGAAAAAGATACTAGGAGAGGATATATTGTGGAGTAATATCCTTCCTATCTCACGTTAGTGAGATCAGCAGAGTAGAGTCCCTTTCCAGCTTAAAAGAAGCTTAGATTTGGCTAGTGTTAGCCAGTTAGCATTTGGTAATCCAGGATGCTTTAAGGCAGACTGGATTTCCCTGGTTTTGCCCCCTTTTCTCTCCCTCAGAACAATAATCAGAGATACAGTCTTGTAAAAGTTAAAAGTATCATTTACTCACTCAGATTATGCAGTTTCATTCAGGCAGGCTTAAAAGCGTTTCTTACAGTTGGTTACAAGTTCATTTGGAAATACTTGGGGTCTGAAACTTGTGGAGTTCAGACCAGCAACTCTGGCTACATGCTGCTACAAGGACCACGTGGAGACAACAACCTGGTGGTGCCACGCTCACTAGAGTCTGAACAGAAAGAGGAAGAAGCTGGGAGCAACGCCCACTTCCTGTTCAGGCTGTTAATAATTCAATGAGTACCTTCTAGGAAAACCACCCTAGAAGGTATCAGTGATCTTAACCATTTCACCCAATTTAGCCATAGGTTTTGACTGCAATTTTAATTATCTAACATGGGTCCTAGTGCCGTAGAGTTTCCCCCACTGTCCCTCCTCCCCTCACACCCTTGGTGCCAAACTACCCACGACACCTGCTTCCATTGACCTGTCCTCCCCGCTCACACATAAAGTGGGGCCCAGCACTGAACCTCCCCACTTCAGCACTCCCATGTCTTACCCCTCTTCAGTCCACTGCTCCAGGTACTTTTCTCCCCTCTGGGTTCATGCCCAGTATCAGGGAGGGAGAAAAGCCTCTGTGAAGCTTCACAAATGACTGTGAAGAGGAAAGGCAAAGGAGGAGGTGGTAATATTCAGCATTCCTCTCCTGCCCTTTCGTGATTTGCTTCTTTATTTGAAATATTTTTATCCTTAGCGATGAATTGCATGCAATACTAAAAATAGCGTAAGCTATGCAAATAGTATCGACTTCATTATATATGATCAAGCACGATGCACTTTATTTCATTTATATTTATATGCACTTTGCATTCTGGGCATGGATTATTAATGTAATAATGAATTTAAAAAAAAAATTATCCCGCCTTTTGGTCCAAAGATATAAATTAAAACAATATACACTCAATCATCATCTTCTTCTTCATCATCATCATCATCATCATCATCATCATCATATTAAATAAGAAGATAAAGAAAACTTCACAAAACAGAGCAGAGACACAACAAAAGAATGGGGAAAATTAACCAGAGGTGCAACAGAATTAAAAGGTCATAACAGCCCATCTAAATGCCAATAATGAGGGGGCCATCAGCCCATTACGTAAATGCCAATAAAATGACAAGGGGGCCGTCATTAGGCAACTGCTGCTAGCAGGGAATTCCACAATAGCTCAGTGGGATGCCGCAATATAGATTTGCTAGGCACCTGCCTGCACACACACATACAGACAGTTGGACCTTTGATGGCACTGAGACATGCAGCAAGGCCTCAGATTATAGGTGCAGTGGACAGTCTAGTTCATGAGGGAGAAGCCAGTTCTTCAAATAGCCTGATCCCAAACCAATTTTTTAGAAATGGTTAAAGCGAGACACCCTCCCTCCATATTGTATGTGAATGGGTAGACACTTCAATGATAGCCCTGTCATGCCTCAGACTCCCATGTACTGGGGGACCCATGTATTATATCACAAAATGCAATATAATGTCCAAGTGGGAGAATATTAACCTAATCTATGTGCTCCTACAGAAACAATCTTAAGTAAGAAAGGTCATTAGATCTGTCTGGAATCAAGGAATATCCTTAGTAGAAGGGGACTAGAGAGCTGAGAGTATATATTTTCCTAATAAGATTGCTTTGCTTATTATGTACTGGTTAGAAAGGTGAAGCTATAATCCACAAACTGCGAGTTATATTAGCTTAATTCCAAGTACAGTAATACCTTGGATTGCAAGTAACTTGGTTTGAGAGCGTTTTGCAAGACAAGCAAATTTTTAAATATTTATTTAATTTTTTTTTTAACTTGATATACAAGTGATGTCTTGCAATACAAGTACTGTAGTACAGCTTAAATTAAAAATCTCTGTACAATTTTTTTGGGGGGGATTTCATTTTGATATAAGAGTGTTTTGGATTACAAGCACGTTTCCGGAACGAATTATGCTCTCAGTCCAAGGCATGACTGTAGTCCTGTTTAAGTGATTTATGTGTTGGGCTGAGGTTTACCTCCTTGGCACAGAAGGCTCCTATCACGTACTTTCATGAGATGAAAGTAGATGATAGGAAGTGACCCAAAGCAATATGAATTCGAAAATTATTTTCTATAGTCTACAATATTTGCTTAAAATGTTTTCCTTCTGCAAACATTCCTTCAAGTTCATCCACAAAATCTTTGCAGAAAGCTAATGTGAAAAGGCATGCAAACATTGCTAAAACAAATTAGTTTAAACTTTAAAAGTTTGGAATAATATTTGCAGGGATGGGTTTTTTTTTTAATTGGCAAACCGTGCCCACATTTAATATAAACTTGAGTGAACCTGCAAACTTTTTACTAGTTTTATTATTATTTTTCTTTGTGTGGACCCTTGCAAGTTAACAGAAAAGCTTCCTTCCACACTGATGAGTTCCATAATTGCCCCTTTCTCTTTCATATTAGGGGATACTCTCAATGCAAGTTGGGATTGCATGAATGATTACATTCCATTGAAGATATTGGGGCAGCCCCACTACTTTTGGGGAGCTCTTTGTGCGAATTAGGGATAGGAGTATTAAACCTACCTCCGGGGGGGTGTGCTCTCCTTTGCTCTCCTTTTCTCAGCAAGCACCCCCCCCGAAGGCCCGAATCCCCATGCCGCTTGATCTGCCTCGCCGGCAGCGCAGGGTCCTGTTGTGTCATTTCTGGCTGCCAGGAAGTGACGCGACAGTACCCCTGCACTGCGTTTTTGGTGTAAAAACCAGGGCAACCTAGCTTAAAACGGCTGCGATTTGCTATCCAGCGCGGCGTGGAGTGATGGGACGAGCGGCGGCCAGTTAAGGTGCTTGAGTCTTGGGGGGGGGCAAGCGGGCCGATTTTGGCCCGCTTTTAGCCCCCTCGAGACTCTCAGATACAGAGATGTGTGAGAATTTCATTTCAGTTTGCAGATCACTCGAAAATGCCCCATTTGCAATCCTGAACATGAACAGGAGCATGTGTTCTCCAAAAATGTTCGCAAATTCCCTGAACTTGCCTTCACATGTGCAAAATGTGTTTGAAAAATGCTCAACTTTCTCAGAATACACAACTTTCCCCAAATGTGCACATTTTAAATCACCCACACTTTAGTTTGTAGGGGGAATTTGCAGCAATTTGGGAAATTTGCGCAATTTTCATGTTCAAGTAGCTGTTCTTTTTGTGCAATTTTCCTGTTCGTGCAAAACAAAAAGTGATTGTAAACACGAGCACAAATCGAGGAGAGACGAGCAGTGAGCTGATGTTTGGAGAATCTTTGCAAGCTCGAACATCACTCGTGTCCCCACCTCTACCGGGTATTATCCTGATGTGTAACAACTCTTGGGCTCACTCACAAATGCATTGATATCAACCTTCTTAAGGTAGTTTGGTAACAGACAGAAAGGTGAAATTTGGTGGCACACATAATCTAGGTCGCCTTGATTCCTAGAAAAGTTTGGGAATTTTTACACCTTCCATTTTCAAAACTCAGAGCATGAAGTCTGCACCATAACAGTGGCCAGAACTTCAGTCCAGAGCAAGCCAAATAGGCTAGAAGGCAGAGCTGTGGGAATTATGTTTTCCCTTTTAAACACATGAATAAGCTACTTCCAGGTAAAGACGGACACATTTGTCAATCTTGGTTTCTCTCATTTTCTCATTTTTTTCAATCTTAAGGTTGGTTCATCTCGAACTTTGAGAATTTCTCCATCCTTAATTTCGGTTCATCCTGACCCTTGATATTTTTTTTAAAAGTATGCATGAAAATTCGTAAGTATTTTTGAGCACATTTTTCTTATACATGCACTTTTGTATGCATTTTTGCCCGAATATACACATATTTTTGCAAGCCATTTTCTAATAGAATGCATTTTTGAATGTCATTTTGCCTAATATATGAATTTGTGTATGCATATTTTTTATTTTTATTTTGGATTGGAGAACTCCATTGCAAAATCTGGAGAGGTGCAAAATTTCAAGGTTAGCTGAGTTTCACTTTACATAGTACTTTAAAAGTGCTAAATTAAGTATGTTCGCTTTAAAATGAGGACTGAATGAATTTCTCCTCCATCCCTAGGCTGGGCTGGAAGGCTTTACAGTGGCAGGAACCTAGTTAGCATGGCCAATATAAGTCCTGCGTGCACACAGGCATATCCTCCAGCAAACCTGTAAAGCAAATTAACTTGCCCCAAAACCTAAATACAAGGCAGAGGTGTGGGGCAAATAAAAATCGGCGGGGCAGGGAGCCTCTAGACCAGGGCTCTCCAACCTTGGGTCCCCAAATGTTGCTGGACTACAGCTCCCAGAATCCCTTGCCATTACCTATGCTGGCTGGGTATGCTGGGAGCTGTAGGCCAGCAACGGGCTGGCTCTAGAGTACATTGCTGTGGTAAGTTTAATTTTGTACCTCTTCCCACTTTTGCTCCATTCTCTTGTATGGAACAAAGGAAAGGGGGCTGGAAATGGTAGAATGTGGAGACAGAGTTGCCCCTACATTCCAGATGCGGATATTCCAAGGTGTGTTTGTGTAAGGGGGACTGTTTTCCCCTTCGGGATTTCATCTGGAGCTCCTTGAATTCTGCTGCTCCGAGGCAGCTGCCTCCAATGTTGATTTGGTTGGGCTGGCCTTGGGTGTAACACTGGTCTACATCCAGCAATGAGGTTCACATGTAAAGTCTGGAACTGCCATAGGTCTGAGCAGGGGACACCAGACATGCATGGAAATGATTCCTTCACGTGCTTGAGCAATCCTTAGATCGGATGTTGGGAGGACTGGCAGCTAGTTTTCAAAGTGGGGGTGTGGGAGAGATTTCCCCACTCTGCCCAAGTTCATCCAAATCACATCCCTACACACAGCCTCCTAAATAAAATAGCTAAGGGGGGGGGTATCACAAAACTAGGGAAGCAGGGGGACTCCTCTGACCAACTCCACCCACTGTAATTTGAGGACTGTGGCCTGCATATTTGTTCTTGCAAAGTGCAATCTGTGTTTACAGGTATATAAATAAAAAAAACGATAGGCAGTTCTTCGCAGGCCTGTGGCTCACGCTGGCTCAGCTTGTCTGAGCGTGGAAAGTGAAGCAGGGTCAGGCCTGGTTGTTACTTGGATGGGAGACCCCTCCTCTAGCTTTGGACTTGATAGCCTTGTAGGCTCCTTCCAACTCTATGATCTATGAATCTTTCAGAGGCAGCAAGGAAGGGACAAAACAGGATGAAGGTTTAAGTGCCACCAACATGCAATGTCAATATTGTTTCCATCCAGATGGGGGGGGGAATAGAAGATACCAATGCGAGCAAAGAGATATTACGCTTGTTTATGGCTCTTATCTCTTGTCCATTTGTCTTCTGAGTCATGCCTGTTAAATTTGGTGGCAAAGTTTTACTGAAGTTAATCGGGGAGAGTCAATTTTGCTTAAGAAGAATGAGCTACATTTCATACTATCTCATGCATCATTAACAGAATTGCTTGCTAAACTCCAGTTTCAGAATCTCTAATAGGAAAAAAAAAGCTAGTGGCAAAAGAAAGAGGGAAATTGGCTTGATAGTGATAATACAGCAGCGTTGGCAGATTGGAGAACCAGGTCTGGTGTGTAATCCTGAATGTCACTTTGAAGAGAAATGTGATGTATTATCAGCCTCTGGTTTCCCGACAAGCACTTTCTGATCCAAAGACAAAGTTTAACATGCGGTGCTCTGGAACATAGCCAAGGAGGGACATCAGGGAATGTGTATCTGCTTTCAGTTCACATGAAAAAAAGCTTCATAACTGAAATAGAGAGCCAGTGTGGCATAGTGGTTAGAGTGTTGGACTCGGGAGATCCGGGTTCTAGCCCCAACTCAGCTGTGAAGGTCACTGGCTGACTTTGGGCCACTTACTGACTCTCAGCCTAGCCTACCTCACAGGGTTGTTGCAAGGATCAAATGGAGAGGAGGAAGAGGATTATGTAAGCCACCTTGGGTTACTTGCAGGAAAAAAGGCAGGGTATAAATATAATAAATAAAATAAAAATAAACAAACAAATAAATAATAAAATATTAAAGACTGTTAGTTTGTTCCATTTGTCCAAGAAACTCAGGACTGGAGAACCAGAGATTCACAAATGATCTTTCCCATCCAGCTACCAGCTAAGTTCAGACCTACTTGGTTTCAGAGATGTGATTTCTGTCAGCTGCCTTCAGACCATAGTTGGGGGCCCATCTTTGAACTCAAATTCTCATACCTGGGCCAATGCTGGGTAACCACCTGAAGTCCTAAAGGCCACCTTCTCAAAACATCATGAATGAGGAGGTCACATGTGAAATATATTTTGCCCTTCTGCAATGTGCTTTTGTAGTTCTGGATATGAGACAGACAGTGCTATTTATGTTACACAAATAATCATTATTAGAAGAGAAACGGAAAGAGAGGCATTAATGTGAATGAGCATTCTGGCCATTGTAGGTTTTACATTTGCATAGCAAATGGTTTTCAGCCAGAACTCTTGTGCTTGACTTGCTGCACATGCAATTAAATAGTTAGGCTGGGACAGACTAATTGCTATGGGCAGTATCCAATGGTGCCATTGTGCTAGCAGGAACTACCAGAGAAATGAAATAATAATTAAAAAATATTAGAAATCAGAAAAATAGTGCAACCAGAAACTAGCATTTCCAGAATGGTACCAGTCAGAGGAGCTCATGGAAGGCAGCTCCATTGACGTTTCCCATTTTGGAAATCTTAGTTTTGAGCTAGTTTCCAGGGTTGCTGTAGCAAGTGTTAGCTTCCTATTGCGCTAGCGGCCATTCTTGCTACTTCAACCTGTTGAGCACTGGCACACTGCCAACATTGGATACTGCCCCATGTCTGTAGAACAGGGCTCTCCAACCTTGGGTCCCCAGATGTTGCTGGCCTACAGCTCCCAGCATACCCAGCCAGCATGGCTAATGGCAAGGGATTCTGGGAGCTGTAGTCCAGCAACATCTGGGGACCCAAGGTTGGAGAGCCCTGCTGTAGAATATCATATATGACCATATACTGATGTTGCAAGCTACAGTATTGGAAGTAGAAATGGTGCTGAACTCTGGAATCACTGAGATCGGTCACTCTGTGTGTGTGCGTGTGAGAGAAACTCTTTTTCAGGAGTCTGAATGAAATGCCTAGAATCTGAAATAGGCCTGAAAGGGATGAAACAGCCAAGGTTTCTCCCCCAGAGATTCTAGGTCCTTTTGCATGATGATGTCTTTAGGTTTGCCAAGTGTCCTGCTATGGCTGAGTCAGGCTCCTCAACTGATTCAGTCAGAAGACAAGGATAAGGTCAAGCACAGTGTTAACACTCCAGCAAGAGGGCAGTTCAAAGCAGGAGAACCATGAAAAGCAAGAGAAGTCAGTAGGCAGGCAAAGGTCAAGAGCACAGGATTACAAGTCAAGAAAGAGCAAGGTCTGAGGCACGGCTAAGGTCAAAACACAGGTAAGTCCAACACAGACACAGTCAAAGAGAGTCTAGCACAGGGCTCTCCAACCTTGGGTCCCCAGATGTTGCTGGACTACAGCTCCCAGAATCCCTTGCCATTAGCCATGCTGGCTAGGTATGCTGTGAGCTGTAGGCCAGCAACATTTGGGGACCCAAAGTTGGAGAGCCCTGGTCTAGCAGGAGTCCAATGATCAGCAGTACAGAGCAGTCACAAACCAAGCTCAGGGATTCAAGGCACTGGAGCTGCTAGAAAGACATTCTAGCAGCTGGCAAGTGCCAACTGAAAGTTTATATAGCCAGGGCTTCTAGAGGCCCACCCAAGGCTCAGCTGCAGGTCATCAGCACTTTGGTAGGTGAGGTCTTACTCGTGAGGTCTTACTCACGAGGAAGACCTTTACTACTGAGTAGGCTTTTACTCATGAGGAGCTTGGTTGACATGGGTTTTGAGGCATGTGCTTCGCCTCCACGCTACAGCCTGTGCTTCTATCTTCTGGAGACAGTGCCCTTGAGGGCTGGGTGAATGCTTGGCCTCCTCCTCTGACACCATGGGCAAGGAACAGTCCTCAGGGATCCTATATGGGGTTTCCTCAGAGTCCACTGCTGTTGAAGGGCTTGGTGTATCTCTTCACTGATACCAGAGGTGCCCATGGTCTTACTAAATTCAGGGGGTCCCACAGGGTCTTTAAGCTTTGCTGGGTCAGGCCCTTGGTCTGAAGAGTCATCCTGACCTATGTCAGGGTCATGCATGACACCAAGGGACTCAGAGGCCTCCCAAAGCCCTACGTATGCCATTCCTAGTGCAATCCCGGATCTCCCTGCCACCCCATTTATACCACTTAATGGTGGAAGGGGGCATAGGAAGAGCCTCAGTGAAGAGTGCAGGGCACTAAGAGATCTTGGATACTTCTGCATCTGGAAAGGCTGAGTATCTTGAGCTTGGGTTAAATTATCATAGAGTGCCAGCTGTTTTCTTTAAGTTGGGACCATCTTCCTTCAGACTCCATCTGGGCCACTTTTTTCTTTTAGCTTGTTCCTTGTTTGACTCATTTACAGGAAACAAATCTTGGTTGGCCCAAAGCCTGGTGTTTTAGCTGCAGACATCCACAACGTGCTATGTGTTGTAGGGATGAGGGAGAAGGGCAGATAAGGACTGAAGTGGAACGAGAGAACCAAAGAGGCTAGTGAGAGATGCAGGAGGAGTGTGTGGTGGTGCTGTGCTTGTCTATATGAAGATGGTCGCATCTATTAGCTCTTAGGATAAGGGCCTTTAGTCTCCCTTTCTCTGCAGCAGAGGTGCAGAACCCCCTTTCAGTCCGAGGGCCAAATTCCACTTTGGAGAAGCTCTCAGGGGTTGCATTCCAGTGGTAGGTGGGCTGGGCAAAAGGGGCAGAGGCAAAGATTCCAGAATATTTTAGCATAAAACTCTTACGTATATCGCTGGTAACTAAGCCTCCGGAGAGGCATTTCAACCTTTTAGGATGGGGAAAAAACTGCACAAAAGCCGGGAAGCCACCAAATGATTGGTGGTTGGGGGAAAGGGGGTGGGGCCAGAAGAAGGGGGCATGGCCATCTGGGAAACCTTGGAGGGCCAGATTTGGCCCCCAGGTCTGAGGATCTGCAGCCCTGCTCTGCAGGATGCTTCAAACTCTTACAGTTTCCAAGGTCTCCGAGCGCGCTACAAGGCTCAAACTCCAGGGATCTCCTGCAGCCCAGCCAATGTACCAAACCCAGCCCTAGACCTTATTTTTACCTCAAGTTTCACTAGGCCACTTAACCAGACACCACCATTTCCCTTCATTGTGCTTGCTGATATCTGTCATTGGCTTTTCTGTTGATGGGCGTGCTGCCCTAGAGCTTAGCATACATCTCCATTTAGCCTCTGTGTGATGCCTTCCTTTTGTTTCTGTTTAAATGTTGTTGTGTGTCTTCTCTCTCTCTCTCTTTCTCTCTCTCTCTCTTTCTCTCTCTCTGGCTTTTTTCTTGTCTGTCCATGCTGTTGTGCTGACCCTCTCCTGGCTGCTCATTTCCTGCTGCGTATAGCATCCATAAAGTGCCCTCTGCTGACCTGAGGAGAGTCTCAGCTCCCCCCGATTCCTTCACCGTGTGAGTACTTGTCCTTTCTTTTTCCTTCCTTTAAATGCCCTCTGTTTCTTTTAGCCCCATCTTCTCCCACTTTGCATGGTCTGTGTCTGGGGTGTTGAACCTCTTTCAGCCCAAAGGCTGAATTCCAGTTCGGGGAAGCTCTCAGGGGCCCACATGTTGGTGGCTAGGTTAGCACACGGATTACAAAATCTCTTTCAACACCAACACCACATTCCAGTGGTGACTGGGGGCCAAAGCCACCAACGTTACCAGCATATTTTAGCTTAAAGCTCTTACTGTCAGTAACTAAGCCTTAGGAGAAGCATTTCAACCTTTTAGAATGGAGGAAAAAACTGCACAAAAACCAGGAAAGCCCCCAACAATCGGTGGTTGGGGGAAAGGCTGTGTGGCCATCTGGGAATTGCTGGGGGGGGGGCAGACTGAGACTCCGCCCCTCCAACAAATTTGAGGTTCTACTAATGCTTCAGTTACGCTGAAGCACTTTTATCCAAAGCTAGCATGTCCAGCAACACAATAACCAGTGTCTAGAAACTGATTTTTTTAAAAAAAATATTGGGCAGAGGTCATGTGACTTTAGGGGTGCTGGAAAAAGTGACTCCCTGAGTAGAGCCAGCGCAGAAGATGTCTGATAATCTGGCAGTGTCAAGGGCAGAGCCAAGATGGCATCTGGCAAGTCATGGAGAAGGCTGAGGAGAAACTGGTGGATTATGGGTAGAGTCTGGCAGAATTCAGACTTCGCTGACTTTTCGGAGTGCTGTCCGTGTTAGCTGACAGAACACATGTTTACTGTTTGGACAGTAAAATGCTGGCTGGTTGTGGCCTGCCTTTGCTAAGTCCCCATGCTCCTGCTAGAATTAAGCCTAAGTACATGAAGCTGAAATAATTGGATATTTCACCGTCCCCTCCCCTGCCCTCCCCTCCCTCTACGATCTCCCCTGTGTTAAATTTTATTTATTTATTATATTTATCACCCACCTTTTTTCCTGCAAGGAACCCAAGGTGGCTTACATAATCCTCCTCCTCCTCTCCATTTTATCCTCATAACAACAACCCTGTGAGGTAGGTTAGGCTGAGAGTCAGTGACTGGCCCAAAGTCACCCAGTGAGTTTCATGGCCGAGCGGGGACTAGAACCCGGATCTCCCGAGTCCCAGCCCAACACTCTCACCACTACGCCAGACGGGCTCTAACATTTTAGAATGTTCGATGCTCAGAGCAGGGGCCTGTCAGTCATCTTGTACTCTGTAAAGCACTGTGCTCATTGATGTAACTATTTCAATCCATCCATCCATCAAATTTAAAAATGATGAAGATGAAGCTACAATACTGCCACCTGGCTTAAAACACAGACATGGGAATTGGATGCATTTAGGTAATTTTAGACTGTGGACTTAGGGGGGTTGGATCCAGATTTAGACATGTGCAACTGAGCATCCCTACCCTTCCTCCCCATGACAGCCCCTCCAGCCCCCTGGAAATTGCTGAATGGGGTAAACTGTGGTGCAGGGAGGGAGGAGGGATCCCCCAAAATTGGTCAGAGGCCCCTTTCCTGAGTCACCTTTCATCACTAGAAGGCAGATCCTGGATCCAAGCTATGGCCTTCTGCCCCCCACCCCTATCTTTAGGCAGTAATGTGTGTCACTTCACTTACTTCAAAATATGTTACTGCAGCCCTGCTGCATTTGGGGGCCCTCCAGCTCATTCTGCCGAGAGGGCCCCCAGACCTCTGCCCCAAAGGCCTGCCCTGATGACACCTTGGCAGGAATATGGTGCTTGCTCCCACTGAAAATTGCTTACCAAAGTGACAGCTCCAAGTTGTTTCATATTAAGACTAGCCCTGGAACTGATTTTGAATCCACTTGACCTCCCTGCTTGGTTCTCTAATATTTTCAGTACCCCAGTTAATTTTAGATGTCAGGTCAAGGCATGCAGAGAGTGGCAATTTTTACAAAGGGAACCTAAGCTAATTTCTTAGTCAAAGATATTCTGTATCTCCAGATCTGAGAAGAATAGATTAATCAGGCAGCTGCACAATGACTGACAATTAGTGTGTCTGATAAATTAAAGCGCAAACCCAAGGGGCATTACGGAAATTGGATTTGGGATGCTAGTTGCTTTGAGATTCAAATGTTCTTCTGCAGCTTGGCAATGTGTGTTGTTTCTGAAATCCTGTTGGAACAATACGGCAGACTTGATTCGGAGGAATTTGAGTGGTAGTAGATAACCTTCAAATGTCCAAAGTCATCTTGCGGAATTAGTTTTGCATTTTGGATAGCAACGGCTACATATTTTTGCCCGCTGTTCTATATCATTAATTGGTGCGACCTTCTCTGAAATTATACTGGAAATTTTGAGTTGGCATTAAAAACACGTGCATTTTATAAAATCACTTCTATACAGACTAAATGCTTATATGCTAATTTTTGTAAATATTTGGCTAACATTAGAAATATTTTATTTATCTTTGCTACCCACATATAAAGTGCCTTGCTGCATTCATCAGAATTTCTCTGCTAGTTCAGAGTGTTAATGATTTCCTAATAAAACAATTATGGGATGCATGGGTGGGTTTTTGTTTTTTTTGGTGGTATTTACATTCTGAGCAGAAACAGTAATGAGGTATTTCTGGTCCTATAAAATGTTGTGGGAATTGAAGATTTTAATGTCGGAGATTTTAAATCTCAAAAGACAGACACAAGGAAGGCAATTACCACTAATTTCTGAAGTAGCCAATACATATTCATATGAATGCAAAAAATAATAAAAAATGATACTGGGTGCCTTGCTAAGGTTAATACTATTCATGCTTGGAGATTAGCCTATCTGAAACCCCAGTTTTGTTATATGTGGAAGTGCAGAAGAACTCTCAAATGGTTAATTCCTTCATACCTTGTCCTATGTAGAAAGGAAGACAGCATCACAATGGGTTTGGGAGCAGGCACTGAGACAGAAATGTTGTACTGAAGTGGTCTATGGGGAGAGGAAATAATTGCAGGGTACCCAGAACATAAATACACATAACCTAATACATTCCAAGTTATTTAATTGTATTAAATACAATGTTGCACTGCATTGTGCAACATTGTTGAAACATTGTGCAACATTGTTGCAGTGTGGGATGCTCCTGTTCAGTGTGCCAGCCAACCACCAATGCCCTTTCCCATGATACTCCAATCCATAACCCCTCCATCTTGTTTTCTGTTCCCATCCCTCCCAACAGTCAGCCAGCATTCCTTGGGGCGCAATGCAATGGGGCTGCCTGTAACCCTCCAAACTATGAGGATTACAGGCATCTTATGCAGAGCAGGAGGATCACGGAGGCAGAGGTTGCCTCCACTCTCCTCCTGCTCTGCAAAGCAGCTAGATGCTGATTTTGGCCATCTAACTGCGGCACTTCAGTAGGGGAGGAGGTTGGAGCTCTTATCCGACCTCAGATCTGGGAATCTGAAAAATCCTATGGCCCTCTAGGTGCTGCCTAGGGGCCATAGGATTGCTCTGCCTGTCACTGAGCATGTTCAGTCCTCATTGGGCTGTTTTTGGGGGCGGCATTAAGGTTCCCCCCTAAAGATTTTTTGCACTTCTGCACTTGGTGGTGATAACACAATCTTTCTACCTTTGATATGCTCATATAATCCATGTTAATTGATTATTGTTCATTTGTTTATTGTTTTCTTCTTCTTCTTCTATTGCAGTTGTATTTTAAAGATTTAATTGTTGTATCACTAGAGACTATTTTTGTGATTATGGATACCTCCAGATGGACGGCTGCTAGCACTAACAATCAAAAGGCATTGTACAGCTATTCCCCCTTTTCTTCCATAAGGCACAATCCTATGCAAGGTTAGACAGAAAAGAAGGGCTACTACTCCCAGCATGCCCCAGCCAGCTCTGGTTGGGGTATGCTGGGAGTTGTAGGCCTTTTTTCTGTCTAAACTTGCATAGGATTGCACCATAAATGTATTTTTTTTTTCTGGTACGAAAAAAGAGGAAAGAAGCAGTGGGAAAACATGGATGGGCTACAAATTTGAAGACATCATCTGGACACCCCCACCCATAAAATTCTGTGAACGAGACAGTGGGATTGCACAATAAAAGCCTTTTCTGGAAGCACCGTATAACTGTGAATATAAATCAATAGGGGGCACCATTTGAAAAGCACTGTTTTGGAAGCATGTTCAAAATGATCTCCTTCAGAAACATGTGCGTTCACACTGGACTTCCTTTGAAATTCTTTTGTTGAAGAATGGTGAAGTTCAGCATGTGCATTGGGAGACTGAAGTGTTCTCTCACTGGTTTCTGACTGCTGCCATTTTTGAGGTCAGATTTGTGTCCCTTTATTCTTTTGTATAGAGACTTACCTGTTTATCCCGTGTAGACAGTAGAAGGGCATTGTTGGCATCCTGCCAACATTCTTCAACAAGAATGTCACACAATTCTTCAACAAAGAACTTCAGAAGGAGTACTCAAGTGTGAAATTGCAAAACTAGACATGATCAAAAACAACAAAGGTTCTCGTGTCAGCTTAAGTCAGAAGACTCTTCGGGTTTTTTTTTTGTTTTTTTTTACTGCAGTATACTAACCCTCTGGATTCTAGAGTCTAGAATTTATCCATACATTTGATTCTATTTGCTTAGGGCTCAATCAAGACCAAAGATTTCTTTCGAACTAGAGGTATTAAATTAGCATAGCAAAGACTGGAAATTCTGTTACTATCTGTTACTGCTGCTGTGAATGGTCACTGTGCTTAGCTTGCATATATTGGACCTGTGTGTGACTGTGTGTGTGTATTTTGTGTATATCTATCCATCATCTATCACCTATCTATCTATCAAAGTGCGTACATCGAATGAAGTGGGCTCTAGTCCATGAAAGCTTATACCACAATGAATCTATTAGCCTTTAAGGGACCACAACTCTCCCTTTTTCTCTTCTATGATAGCATCTCTTTATGTTTTGAATGAGTAAAGTGTTGTCAAATAAAGCCTCATTTTTAATGTGTATCACCTCTAAGCTCTGACAATGAAATCTCAGTAGCAAGGTTAATTATTTTTCTTTTGTGGCTGCTGTTTTCTTCCTCCCTATTGTTCTAAAAGCAGGGGCATTTAATTAGTTTTGCATGTTTATTTCTTCTTCAGGAGATAGGTAATTCATTAATCTGTCACAGCAAACATGCCCCAGGGGATTTTTGTATTTTCTGAAGTTTAATTTTGGGGATATTTTTTTTTAAGGAGGCAGATTTCTTACTGAATCATATTAGCAATGTTATTTCAATGGTGTGATGTAGGCTGTTTTCTTTTTAAAAATCTGTCAGAAATCTGTGACTGGATTCTTCCCCTGTCTTTCTACATACAGTCACATAAAGGATAAGATATGGTTCACAAGACTTGTAAATAATTGGAAGGAGAATAAGGGTGTATTTTAATTAAAAGTTCTCTTCCAGCTAAATCAATCTGGTGTTGTGGCAGAAATGTTGTTTGGATGTCAGATGAGTGCTCTGGGTTCAACCACTAGCTTGGATTATCTCGATTTCTTTTTGCATATCCCTGGAGACAGAAATGTATAGTCAAAACAGAACTGCAGCAGCATTTCTAGAGGGCCTGGACCCTGGATAATTAACCAGCTAGTGCTGGAGTCCCATAGTTTATTCACAAATGTGCATCTTAGTGTCTGAGCTTAATATACCTCTTCTGGACTGCCACATATGTCTGTGCAAGGAAGCAGGAGAGCTGGCTTGGAGAGCTGAATACAGCAGGAGGCCATGGCAGATAAGACAGAAATTATTATAACTTGGGAAATACCTGTTCCAGATGGGTTTATACTCTCCCCCAAAGGACCTGATTTGTAGTTTGGAGGTAATCCTGGTTGTAGCAATGCTCCTGGGGCCCAGGTTGTAACTGTGGCTCAGAGTACTTTCTATCTATTTTAGCTGCTACATCAACTTCACCTGCTACTGGAACATGGTAACCCAGACATTGCCCTTTAAGCTTTAGTGACCTCAAGGTTGAACTACTGTAATGTGGGGCTACCCTTGAAAACTGTGTGAAAATTTCATCCTGTTTCTGTCTTCTAAGGCAGGGGTGAGCAGAAAGTAGATTTTCTCCGGATGTTTTGGACGTCAACTTCCAAAAGCCCATGTCAGCATGGCCAATGGCAAGGAATGCTGGGAAATGAAGTCCAAAACATCTGGAGATCTACCTTCTGCCCACCCACATTCTAAGGTATTAGCTACCCCTCCCAGTTTGGTGTCATCTGCATATTTGATGAGCATCTCCTATACACATTTATTAAAATGTTGAACAACGCTGGGACCAGGACAGTACCCTCTGACCCCTATTTGTCTCTTCTTGCGATGTGGCAATGCGATGTGGCTGCAAAAAGGGCTAATACTATTTTGGGCTGCATTAATAGAAGTATAGCTTCCAAATCGCGTGAAGTGATAATTCCCCTTTACTCAGCACTGGTTAGGCCTCATCTTGACTACTGCGTCCAGTTCTGGGCACCACACTTTAAAAAGGATGTGGACAAACTGGAGAGGGTTCAGAGGAGGGCAACAAAGATGATAAAGGGACTGGAAACAAGGCCCTATGAGGAGAGACTGAAAGAACTGGGCATGTTTAGCCTTCAGAAGAGGAGACTGAGGGGAGATATGATAGCACTCTTCCAGTACTTGAAGGGTTGTCACACAGAGGAGGGCCAGGATCTCTTCTCGATCATCCCAGATTGCAGGACACAGAATAATGGGTTCAATTTACAGGAACCCAGATTCCACCTAAAAATCAGGAAAAATTTCCTGACTGTTAGACAGGGCCGGATTTAGATGAAAAGAGGCCCTAGGCTATTCCACTTATGAGGCCCTTTCACCTCCCATTTTTAAGTTTGTAAATTACATGAGAGATAATAAAATACATTATTACTGTGATATATATCAATATGTTAAATGTTGTGATTGGTACTAACCTTTATAAAAAATGTGGCACGGATAATAAATAAAAAAAAGTCGAGATCACTTATTTGGACATTTATTCTCAGCACCATATATAGTACTTGTAACAATAACTAATGAAACATAACACACAACATTTACAAAGAAACAAAATTCAAATAATGAAGATCTTTGACTACGAAAATAAAATACGCAATAAAAATTATCATATTTTCTATCAAATTAAATTAAATATATTCAATACATTGAAGATTAAAGCAATTTCAATTCAGATAAATTTATTTCATAATAATTCGCATTTAAAGTTTAAGTATGAATTATTATGAATTTTAAGTCTTAAACTACCAAAAATGGAACTTTATTCAAACAAAATCCATATCACAAAAAAGAAAATATCAAATTGTATATCATATTAAATTTTATGTACCGGTAAATAGTTATTTTATTTAGGAACTGATTCAATCCAAGTATACATTTAAAACGAAATAGATTAGAAGAATTTCTTTCTAAACTTTTTCACACAGAATTCTTCTATAAGTTCATCAAAATCTATTTTTCTGAAGGTCTCATTTTCGATGCACAAAATACTCAATGAAGACAACCTCGTCTGGGTCATTGTGCTTCTTAATTGATTTTTGATATTTTTAAGTCTTGAAAATGACCTTTCTCCAGTACAATTAGTGACTATTAAACTGAGAAACAGCCGTAAGATTGATTCCACATTGGGGAAGGCCACTTGAATATTTTCTTTGAATATTATTTGATACAAGTCTGTATGCGACAATGTGGAATTTTTTGAAGGCTTATGCGTTTGTCTCACATATGTGTGGAAATGAAATAGTTCTTCAGTAAGATTTTGATTGACATCTTCTGGGTATTGTTGCATTAACAGCTCAACACCTCTTTGAAGTTCTACCTTTGATAATGTAAGATCGGCAAGAAAGGAAAATATTTTCACTACATCATCATAAACAGAAGCTCTTCTTCCTAAATTTGATTCTAGTGCATCTAATATAGGAATAAATGATTTAATCCTAAATTTATCTCTTGAAGAGAGTTCGTCTAAGGCATCAGGGTCAGATGAATTTTCGTAATTCCCTTGCCTTTTACTTCTTATTATCCTTCTGGCAGTTCTATATTCAGTATTTGGCAACGTGTTTTTTGCTTGTTGCTCAAGTGCATCAAAATCTTCCCTAATTTCACGTAAAATATCCAAAAGTGACCTGTACCAATCTGCACAACTACTAAGTAAAATATTAGGGCTTTGAAGAATTTTATTTACTCTTGAAAAATGTCTCAGTATTCGATTCCAGAAATGGAGCATAAACATGAATTCAAATTCTTCCATCTTCTCTAAAAGATTGTTGGCCCTCAATCTAGTATCACCCTTTGTATTATTATCTGAATGTAAATAATTGAGTGCATCAGTGATATCATTGTAATTTTCTAAAATAGCTTCTGTAGCTTTTGCGTGTGCCTCCCACCTAGTGTCTGATAAATATTTAGGCACTTTAGAATGAGGTTTCAAATGTGATTTCAGAACTGCCCATCTTTTTGTGGAAGACGAAAAAAAGATATAAACTTCGTTCACAACACCAAAAAAATTAACAGCATCAAGGCAACAATCAACAGCTGAACGACCTACTAAATTTAAAGAGTGACCAGCGCATGGAACAAATCTTGCAAACTTGTTTTTTTCGATAATTTTTTGCTGCATACCATTGTATCTACCAGCCATATTGGCTGCATTATCATAAGACTGTCCTCGGCATTTTCTGAAATCAATTTCAAGTTCAGTAGTGATATAGTTAAATACTAAATCAGCTATGCTTTCCCCTGAGTGATCTTTTAGCTCAAGGAAAGTTAAAAATCTCTCAGTTGACAAACCATCTTCAGGTGACACATATCTAATAATTAAGGTCAACTGATCAGTATGAGATATGTCAGGAGTGGAATCTACTGAAAAGCTAAAATAGCCAGCCTTTTTCACTTCCGCCACAATTGTGTCTTTCACTTTATTTGCCATAAGTTGAATAATTTCCTCACATATAGTTTTAGACAGATATGAAGGTTTTCCTGAGCCAGTATTTCCATATCGATCGATATGATCTCTTAAAAATGGGTCGACTTTTGCTACTAGTTCTAGAAGACCAAAGTAATTGCCGTTATTTGGAGTTCCAAACTTTTCATTGCCTCCTCTGAATGGTAAGCCTCGCTCTGCAAGAGTGCAAATTACAGCGAAAACTCTTTCTATAACGTAACGCCAGTATTGCTGCTCTTTTCTTATTTCTTCCTCTAGCTTTGAAGTTAAAGTTTTCCCTTTTGCTCTTGTTAAGTACGTTAACATAGCATTCCTATGATTTTCCGAATTTTCATGAGTTTGAATGATATCAGGGTTTTTCCAATCATTAAACCCTTCAGAAGTTAATGCTGTTGCAGAAGATGCAATATTTGGAAAGAGTTTACAAACAAAGCAAAAAACGCGGCCTTTTGAGGGAGAGTACACAAGCCATTCTAGGGTATATTTTTCTCCATTGGCTTTTGTTGAATAAAAAATTGCTTTTGTACAAAATCTGGACTGATTCTTATATTCTCGCTTAGAATTTAAAAATGGTCCACAGTGATACTGAACTTGAGAAGGGCCCTTCTCTACCCAATATGATACATCATTTTGCGATAAATTTGTCCACAAGCCAACATCTGTTACAGTAGACATATATTTGACATCACTATCTAAATTTGCAATATCTTGAACTTGGTGTTTCTCATTAGGTGTCTGAAAAAAATTCTGAATATTCGAATTATTTTCTTGTGGCTCATTTGTATATTCTTGTTCAGTAAGTTGCTCTTGAATTAGTTCCATATTTTCACTTTGTGTTGGTGCAACGGCCGTGTCCTCACATACAACATGCTGCATTGCTTCCAATTGAGTAGTACTAGTTGGCACATGCATGTAAGCAGTAATCGGTATTAGCTTCTTTGCCTCATACTCTTGTAGCTTCTTTTTCTTGCGTTTGCAAGCGCCACTTTCAAATATTTTACTCATTCTTAGATTAGAATCTAGAACAAAATATTTGAGCTATTAATTATTGTGCATAAATAAAAGTTAATTATTTATTATTAATACAAAAAATAACATTTTACGTATTTGAACTGTGGTAAGTTTTCTTTTGTTTATCGAAATTTTCGATAAACAATTCATTTTCGAATAATAAATTGAAGTAAAACAAAAACTCATTTCCATGAATAGTGCGTCTCTTATAATAGTCATTGTCAATGACATAAAGGCTGATGGGGCGTTGTTTGTCAAAAAACCGTATAAATTCGAAGGATGAAAATTTTGCCCTTTATTTTTGGCGGGAAAAAGTCGGATAACTAACAAATCAGAAAATCACTCCAATGCCCAGATAAGACCAACACTTTCTTTTATTTTACACATTTGAATAAATTTTACATTAATTTTTAATTTTTTAATTTTTCAAATTTTTGTACAAATTAAAATTAAAGGCTTTAAAAATACTGTAACAAATATCAAAATAAAAAGGAAATTTCATGAAATTAAACAAATCAAACATTTATTTTAATTAAAATTCTATAAAAATCAATAAACTTATAAAATTAAATTTAATAACTCAGTGAGGGCATTTTTTGAATATTCTCGATTAAGCATTACTTTCACTAATTGCAAAGTCACTTTTTAAAATGTTCGTTGCCTTAATGGAACATTTGCCTTGACATGACACCAATTTCCTTCAATAGTATTTGTATGCACTCCAGTAATTGGGTCTACAAAATACTTTGAATGATTAACTTTGGAATGCTCTTCAAATAATATATTGAGTTGTTCATAGGATACCACTACGCAGGGCTTTTTTTCTCAGAGAAAAGGTGGTGGAACTCACCCCCCCTCCCCTGGCCACACCCCTACCCACCCCCAGACACCCCCAGACACCGTACCTGCACCCACCGCCGCCGAAAAAGCACCGCCGCCGCCGAAGCCCGCTGCCGCCGCCTCGCTGCCTCGCCGCCGCTCACGTCACTGCCATCGCCGTTTCACCTCGCCGCCACCCGCTCGCAGCCACCGCCGCCGCCATCGCATGCCACGCCGCCCGCGCCGGTCCCGTCATCACTTTCGGCGCGGCGGAAGTGACGCGCCGGGCCCCTGCTCCGGTGTGCTTGGCCGCCGCCGCTCTAAACAGCTCTGACTGAAAATAGGTGGCGGAACGCCGTTCCGGTGCGTTCCGCCAGAAAAAAAGCCCTGCCACTATGGCCTTGGATCCAGGAGAATCTAGTACTACTGACTTGCTACCTTGGGGATAGCCGTCAGCTCCGAACACGAAACACCATACGTCAGACTCACTTAGGCTGGCCAAAGGTCAGCAAGCAGTCCTTGACTTAATGGGCGGACACAATCGTAAAAGCGCATCCTCCAGACATCATGCGCCGTTCCAACCCCTCTCCCTGGGGTACGCCATAGCCATGGGCTGTATGCTGTGTGCGATTTTCAATCTCTAGGCTGTATAGAGGAGGCCCACTCTATCCAAACCTATACATCCCGGCCACTGAGAGAGCTTTCCCTAGGTTCCACCCATTGACCAGGACCCGGAACCCCTTCCGGCCGGAGCTGCCGCAGCTAGCGTAGTAGAACTGCTCTACTTGCCTATTAGTAGAGACGCATCGCGCTCGCTTTTCTCCGGGTTTGGTGCGTATCCCCGCGCAAAGCGCTGGGGCTCAGTGGGAGATTTCTCCTTATTTTCAGTCCAGTGTTTTGGTGTTCACTGTTTTTAGAATAGTGTAATTTTAATTTTGCTAACAATTTGAATGTAGGCCCCTCTTGATCTTGAGGCCCTAGGCTGAAGCCTAGTTAGCCTATAGGAAAATCCAGCCCTGCTGTTAGAGCAATAAGACAATGGAACCAATTGCCTAGGAAGGTGGTGAGCTCTCCCACTCTGGAGGCATTCAAGGTGCGGCTGGACAGCCATCTGTCAGGGATGCTTTGACCTGGATTCCTGCATTGAGCAGGGAGTTGGACTCGATGGCCTTGTAGGCCCCTTCCAACTCTACTTTTCTTTGATTCTATTATTCTTTATTGCTTGAGAGGGGAGAGTAGGAACCAGCAGGTTCAAAAAAGGCATTTGCAGCTAAATATGAGGAGGAACATCCTGATTGTGTGAACTGAACTGCTCATTCAAACTGCCTCGGAAGGTTGTGGGCTCTCCTTTGTGGGGCTTTTTAGGCAGAGGCTGGATGGCCACCCATCACAGATGTTGCAGCAGCAGATTTCCTGCATTGGGACAGGGTTGGACTACATGAACTATGAAGGCCTTTCCAGCTCTCATTCTATAACAGTGACTAAAACAGATGAATAAATGAAATGTCAGCAGCATGAAGGAACATACGCTCGGGGAGAATTTTTACAGTTATCAGCTTTGCTCATGTACAAACTTATTTTGTGCATGAGTTTCATTCGGCTCATTCTTTTGCTGCCAGAATACATACATCTGGGTGTCATGCTGGGCAGAAAGTTACTGAAGAAAAGAAATGAGCAGATGAGAAATCTATCATTTCACCACTTTTAAAATTCAACTGTTTAGCAGGGTTCTTGGCATACAAGCTAGAATTCCAGCAGTGTTCAGCATCATTAGTGCCACCACCTAATGCAAACAAGTACAGGCCTGTGGCTCAGCTGGCTCAGCTTGTCTGAGCATGGAAAGCTAAGCAGAGTCAGGCCTGGTTATTACTTGGATGGGAAACCCCTCCTTAGTTTCCTGCATTGAGCAGGGGGTTGGACTCGATGGCCTTGTAGGCCCCTTCCAACTCTATGAGCTATATCTAAGTATAATTTTTGTTGTGTGCATGTTCCTTAGGAGACAATGATGCAGAAACTCATATACAAATACATAGTTGTGGTATTCTTCTGTTTCTCTGGGAAAATTTTTATTTGAATTTTAAAATCCATAAAAACAAAATACAGAAAACAGAGCAAAACAAAAACCAAACAAACATACATTACCAAGACCAAGCAACATTGAACTAAAAAGGACTTCCAATTTTTCCACAACCAAGTATATCAAATCTTCTATATGATCATTATAAAAGTTGTTTTTTTTCTTATGTATATATATAAGTTCCCCCCTCTCTTATTTATCAACTTCACAAATTCACAAAGCCTTGAAACCCTACAGCACTTTACTCCTAAACATAGATATTAATCAATAATAATAATAATAATAATAATAATAATAATAGTATTAATTTCACCTTTTCACATTACTTCACAACCTAGATTTTAATCCACATTTAGTTAGTTCCTTTCCATTAATCATTGTCAGTACTAAATTTTGTCCAGACTCAATACATTTTTACCAATAACCAATTATTATTCAGATTCTAATTCAATATTAATCATTCTTATTTTACTCAGCAACTAATCTTTTTACTAATCCTAACTATGTCGTCTTCAAGATCCAAGCCACCACATTAATGAAAAGTACAAAGAAAAGCCACCTCACTCTGGAGAAGTTCTCCTGTCTCTCAAAGGGGTTCCTCTCACCCACCCCCTATGTTCAGATTTATGCATGTTCCTTTAAATTTCTCCCACTTGGATTTCCCTCACCAATCCATTTGGGAAACTGAACCTTCTTGCTTTTTTTATAAGAACTTCCCCCTTCCACCATTAGCCAGCAATCATCATAATATAAGTCAAACCATTTTTTCCGTCCAATAATCAGCAAACAATTTTTTCATAACATGGGTCAAACCATTTATCCCATCCAAAAGTCAACAAACCCTTTCCCCCGATCAAACACAGTGTTCACAATATACATCTTTTTCCGGCTCATGCTCCACAAATAACTCCCCCCCCCCCCCCCATATCTGGCTTCCTCCAAATAGCCCGGCAGCCGTCACCTTCCCAGTTCTTTGTGAATGGCTTCTTGCTTGATTCAGTGGCAACCCCCCCTTTCTTTCTGTCTCTCTTTGAAAATGCAGTTGTTATCTCATCCAGTATATCAATCTTCGCCTCGTCCTCCCCGTTCTGCTCAAACTTCACAAATCGGTCACCCTTTGTAGTCTCCTGGAATTTTTGATTTATTTGTACATTCCCCAGCAGGTTTTTTCTAAATTCTTCAAACAACAACAAAAGTTCTTCGGCCAAATCCCATAGTAAGTCATAAGTAGCCATCTTGCCTGTGACGCAGTATAATTTAACAGCCTGTTAATACTGCTTTATACATTTCCAAAATCCAAAGTAAAAGGAGTTACAATACCTCTTTCTTTCTCATTTCAAGGCACATTTGTTGATCTTCTGATTATGCAGTTTTTGACATTTATTTTCTTTTTAATATTCCCAAGAAAAGGGTATTTAGTCCTGATTGTGGATAAAATTTCTCTTTGTTGCTAATTGGCAATAAATCTTTAAGAAATGGAGTTGTCGATCTTCAGGTTCTTAAAAAAAGAACTCCAGACACGACGGCGAGCGATGATGGGCTCTCCCACTCTCTACCCCTCCCCGAGAGAATCTACAGCAGCCCGAGCCTACTGTGAAACTCACAGAGAAAGCATTTAGAGATATGCTGGGAATCACTCTTAGATCATCCTCTTATTCCGAGGAGAATACCCAGCCAGGATAGCCTCTTGACTGGATTTCACGTCAGTGTCGGTCTCCCCCGAATTCAAGGAAGCGTCAGATCTCCATTTTAAACTCCACCAGAAGTCCTGGTATTCTTCTGTTTAAGGCAAATGAAATGTGGCTCTCTGGTCTAAGGGTGTGTTCCTTCCATAGTAAACGTATAGGACTTGGGGCAAGACATAGGAATCTTTTTTATAATTATTCACCTTATTCTGTGATAACCATTCCCTCTATTTTTGATATTCAGAGGTGAGGCTTATGTAGACAAAATGGAATAAGCTTCTACATAAAACAGGGAGGTAGCAGCAGACTTGGGGAAACTCCAAGGTTTGCAGAAGTACAGAAATATTTAGGGGGGGACCCTGAAGGGGGAAGCCCCGAAAAGAAGCACAATAAGGATGGAGCACGCTCAGTGGCCAAGGGATACTGATTGACTCTTGGGGAGAAAACCAGGGAGACGGGGAGACTTTTAGAGAATGGAATGGAATATTGTAGAGGAGGACATGGTTGGCTGATTGGAACAGTGAACAGAAGCATTCCATACTGCAACATTTTGTTGCAGGTTCCACTTGTTAAAATACTAAGTAGTGTCATAAAGAATAATGCTTCACAATTACAGAGATGTAGATTTAAGTCAAACTTCCACCTATCAGATCAGTATAATGAACAAGCTTTCTGTGGGATGGAATCTCTTTCTTTGGAGGACTTCTGTCTTGGATGCTCTGGGCAATGTGCATCCTCCCTTGAGACAGGAATAGAACATGAATGCCCATTAAAGGTCAGTCTGTACATTGTGATCACTGTGTTGAGGCCACCTGAAACAGCCTCAGCATTGCAGAGTAGCTTTCAGAGTAGCTCGCTCCCATTGTATGGAGATAATTTCTCTGTTTATTTGTATGTTTGTCCATTTATTTATGATTTCACCCTATTTTTTGTGTGAGTTTATCCTGATTTTCAATACAATATCAGATTCTCAGAGCATGTTACAATCCAGTAAAACCATAGAAGCAATAAAACCAAAAACCCTAAGCAAAGTAGTTAGGCAGCAGAGCATGCTGAAAAGAAAAGAAAAGAAAAGAAGAAAATAATTTTTAAATGAATTCATTCAAACCAAAGGCTTTGCAGATAATTGATGGACACAAAATGGCGGTCCATTAACTGAGAGAAATGACTTGCAACCAATGCAGAATTTATGAGATGGTAAACATGTTATTTCTCTTGTTCAACAAACAACCTAGCCTTCCAGTGGTCACTGGCAGGGCAGTATTTTAAAGTATTTTGATGGAAATCTTATTAATTAGCAGATCTTATTAACAAAGTGAATCAGGAGATCATAAAGCGTGAGATGCTATCAAAAAAAATTATTTGTTTCTTTATTATTATTTCAGTTATTTATTTATTATATTTATACCACACCTTTTTTCCTCTTGCAAGGAACCCAAGGTGGCTTACATAATCCTCCTCCTCCTCCTCCTCTCCATTTTATCCTCACAACAACCCTGTGAGGTAGGTTAGGCTGAGAGTCAGTGACTGGCCCAAAGTCACCCAGTGAGCTTCATGGCCGAGCGGGGACTAGAACCCGGATCTCCCGAGTCCCAGTCCAACACTCACACCACTACGCCACACTGGCGTAGTTATCCCTTTCTCCTAAAAAAATACTGTTGCAAAAGTACATGTTGGTTTGTTTTTGAGATGATGAGTGAGTTTCTGCTGGTCTTCTTTCTTTGGGAAGTATCATTACTGGTTATATAGATGGCGTGGGCAGGACTGGAAACATTAAAGTCACCCCCATTTCATTCATGCTATCCCAACATACCTAGATGGCAGTGGCAAAGTCCTTGTTTGAAATGGAAGAGAGATACCATTTGTGCAACACTGGGGGATGCTGTCATTTCTTCTTTTGTTCTGTGCCTGTTAGTTTTCAAGCCTGTCAGTCTTTTAGTTTTTCACTGTTATGTTGCTGGAATATGTTCATTCTCCTCTGACAAGACCATTCAATTAAATGCTCATGTTCTTAGACTTGAACCATTCTGTTATCTGCTCCTTGCAAAAAAATTGTATTTTTATCGCCTTTCTTGACCATCATTCCTTTAAAAATGCCTTAGGAAGACAGTGTCAATCTAAGGACAAGATAAAATCACATAATAAATACCAAAAGCAATAACCACAGATCATTGCAAGTAAAATAAAAAAGTGATCCATATGATTTTTAAAGCCCTGTCAATATTTAATTTCAGAAACTGTTATTTTATTCTAAACTTTAGAGGGCAATGATACCATCCATCGTATTGATCTTAATTTCTTGTTCAGCTACTTTTTGAATAGTTAAACAAATATTGTCTGTCAAGAAAGGGGCCGAATCAACTTTCATGCAGCCTGCTGTTGTTTGTGGTTTGCTTTCTCCTCCATTCCTTCTGTTCTGAGTCCCCAAGTCTACCTACAAAAAAACTGCAGGTAGATATATTCGGTTAGATGAAATGTCCAAATGCCAGTTAAGGTAGAGAGCTGTCGCCTGAAGCTGTGTGGAAGTTGTGGATGCAGCTGTCTCTCAGACAAATCATGACAGCTTGCCTTGCATGGAGAGAGTTTTTGACATCTGAGGGCACCTGGACAATGCAGCCGCTGCTATTTAACACGGGTGAATTATTGTCTGTCTGTAGTATTTAGAAATTATTATTATTATTTCAGCTGGCATAGTTCACTATTTCTATTTCTTTAAAACTCTAGGATATCCTCTAAAGCTCAGAAATGTGTTTTATTCCCCTTAGTGAAATGCTTGCAATATAAAATCATACCCTTTCCAGCTCATAGTCTTAACCTGCAGTTACAGAGTTCATTCCTTCCTGTCACTTCCAAGATGAGACAGTCTCTGCCTTAAGGTGATGGTTTATCAGGGAGTTCATTCTCAAGTTCTCTCTGTGTTTTTAAAAAATCTGTCCAAAGGTGATAGACCTGTTTATAGTAGCCAGCCCAAGGTATAAAATAAGCTCCCTTTATATTTGCTGATTGCCTTCTCCATAGGCTTTAGTGGGAAAAGGTCAAGGGAAATATGTCATCTGAACCTAGTTCAGTTTGCATTTTAATGTGAACCTACCTAACTTGCACTTCTTAAACAATCTATGAACCAAAACACAGTTTTCTGTAGGTGTTCGCATGTCTCCGAATTTTGTAATGCAGTTCTCTGATTTTTTTTTTTTTAAAATGTATCCATAGCATCAACATAAGAATAGTTAACAAGCTATCAAAAAAGCTTTGGAAAATAATAAGGGGGTTGCCTGGCATCTAAAAGACAACAAGATAGGTGCCAGGCAAGCCTCCTGGGAGAGCATTCCACAACTGCGATGCTGCCAGTGGGAAGGCCCTCTCTCAGGTAGGCCCTTGTCTCACCTCAACTGGCTGGGGCACTCTTGGAAGGCCCTCTGCTGAAGATCCTAATGTACAGGCAGGTGCATATCAAATTTCTAGTGGAAACAGAGCTTATGCTTCTGAATTTGTTCTAAAAGGCCTTTTTGACCCCTGTGATCTTCAACTCTTCGAATCAAAAGGTGAGCTGTTTATTTGTAAAAAGCTTGTCTTGAGATTGGCAGCTGAATGCCTGTAGAGATCTGGTTTTGCTAAGGCTTCTGTTCCTCCTCTTCCACTCCTGTTCATTCTGGGAAAATCAAATTATCTCTTCTGGAAATTTGTTTTAGCTTTGATCCTACATTATTTTCTGACAGTCCTCTCATCTTTCTTTGTAGCCCCCATGCCATCCCAGAACGCCTGCGGATCAGAGTGAACAGAATTAGTTTACAAGATTATGAGGGACTGCATTATGACAAGGAAAAACTCCGGGAAGCTTGTAAGTTGAAAAAAAAGCGGGGGGGGGAGATGCTATTTGATAACTTTTGATGTGTTCTCGTATGTATAGATGTTACGCCTTGGTCAGGGGTTCACATATTTTGAATGGGCTTAGTAACTAACAGGGATCGTTGAGAAATTTCACTATGAACTTACCATATTTGCACTTCCCAAGCCTAAACATGAGCCATAATGCAATTTGCCATCGGAATCTGTACAATTCTGTACAAGTTTGTGATGCAGTTCATGAAAAAGTATACAAAAATGTGTACATTTGAAACGGTGTGCACAAAACCTGCAAATATTTCAGAAAATGGACACAAAATGCTATATTCAGTGGGAAAATCTCCTGAAAACAATATGTACATTTGAAAAAGTGCACACAAAATGCATATATTTGGGGGGGGGAATAGGTAGAAAAAAATGTGCATTTTAAAGAAATGTGCACAGAAATATCTACAAATTTTCAGGCAGACAAAAAATGAAATTGCAATCCGATGCAGACTTGGGAGGAAAGAAATTAGAACCTGAGCAAAATTGAGCATGATAGATTTGCCCATCCCTAGGAACGTCCCATTTGTATCTAGTTGCCAGCGAGGCCTGGCTTTCTTCTTTCATTCTTAACAGAGACCAAGTTAGTGCATGCCTCTTATAGTTGCTGCCAGGCAAGGGTTTTGTTTTTGTTTTAATAGGGGGAAACATCAGGCAGGATTTATGTGTATTTGTAGCAACTCTTCCCCAAAAACCAGGACACCAACCCAGTACAAGATACAGTCTCACACTATTTTGAAAGAGGCACTCTGCACCTCCCCGTGTTGCCAGCACCTTAGGGTGCATGTTTCTACAAATCATCATCATCATCATCATCATCATCATCATCATCATCATCATCCTACAGCTCCCAGTATTCTCCAGATAGCCATGCTGGCTGTGGCATGCCGGGAGTTGTAGGATTTTTTCTGTATAAACATGCGTAGGATTGTGCCTTTATAGTATTACTGGCCTAATGCAAATATCCCTCTAGACACTGAGAGATTTCCATTAATTTCACTGAATCTTGGATGAGACCTGATCAGCCTAAAACCCTCAGAACCCCATTGAGAAAACAATGCATAATTTCTGGAGAAAGTACCACCACAATAATTAATTGTCACATTCAATTAATGGTGTAGAAGTCAAAGGAAGAGGTCAGACGAGCCGGCAACACTGTTGATGACAATACCTTGAAATGAAGTCCCTTTCCTTGGTGACACACACCGAGTCATTAATCAATGCAGGATGCGGCTGCCTGTGATAACAGTTTAATAGAGTCTTGTTCGTGCATCTGGCTCATTATTCATATTCAATTATGAGGGTGGCTGTTTGTTATGTAACAAAGCTGCAGCTTCGTTTTTCTAATATGGGATTCCCTGGTAATTACTGGATGGCAAATCTTCTAATTGGTTTGCTTATCGTCATGTAGAAATATGGCTATTCAGTTTAGACAGCCTTCTGCCCCCAACCTCACATGCACCTTTTCCACTGATGCTCCTTGCCTATGCCTATGGTTGAGTTATGATGGTCTCAATGAGAATACAGGTTCTTCTTACAAGACTTTTGTCAGCTCCTGCCATATATATTTCCACCCAGAAAATTAAAGGCTTCATCATATGTTTACTGAGCATTCTTTACCAAGATAATTGCTGGGATTTCTGGGGAAGAAGCATTTTTAAAAATTTTTTAAATTATACTAACAAATGTCTACAGCCTGATTTGTGTGTGTGTGTGGATGATATCACTGAATGAACCCTTCATTTAGAAAAAAAAACCTAATTTGCCTGAAGAAGAAGGGAAATTGGCCAACATCTTTTGCATAGCAACAGCAAAGTTTATTCAGCTTTGTAACTTTTGGGCCTGATGCATTACATTGACTCTCAACACAAGGAGCCAGCTGGGATGTCATGATAAACATCCCAGCTGTTTATTGTGACAGGAATGAAATGCAGCGAGCTTTGGGATCATACGCTCCCCCCTCTCCTCTCCTCCAGCGCAACCATGAAGGAGAGGTCGGAAGCTTTTGCTTCAGTTTTTAAATAATCACAGCTTGTCATTTCATTCAGACCCAACACATTTAATGTTGACCATGGTTTGTTTGAAACAAGTCAACTTCAAACCATGGATTATGAAGTTGCCCTGTTTCAACAACCCATAGCTAAGATTAACCATGTTTTAGGGTTCAGATGTAAAGCTAAACTGTGGTTAATCAGAAATGGAAGTAAAAGCTTTCTCCTTAGTGGCCAAGCTGGGAGGGGGGAATGTGTGAGCCTGAGGCATACTGTGACTTGTTTTCCTCAGAATTAATCATGGTATATCATGCTGTCCCGGCGTCCCAAGCAAGTTATAGGGATGTCTCTCTTCTGCACAACAGCTTTGGATCGGTCTCGAAATGTGAGGGTCATGACTCATTCCTAATGTTCTTCCAATCTCTCCCCCCACCCCTAAATAAACATGAGATGACAGGAATCAGAACATGGAAACCGGTTTAAGAATGAGCCATTTTATTATCCCTTTGGGAGCACTGCAGGAAAGCTATTAAGATTTTTGCCTGAGACATGTCTTTATGATGGAGCATCAAATACTCTGACACCAGTGTAATAACCTGGATCATCCAAACTCAGAGTAAATAAATTTTGCTCTACTTGTTTGCTTGAAATACCAATTTGATCCTATCAGTGGCCTCATCTAAAATTGAATTTTTTCCCCTGCTGCATCTAACAACTCATCATAAATGCTGTTCAGAGAAGATTAACCTTGGCTCCACTGGAGGTAGACAACTCATTTCTGAAAATCCTTCTGAGCAATTAAATGATGCCATGCTGTCCTTTCAAGGGAACAAGCATGTTTTCTTGATACTTTCCCATTTTTGTTACTTTCTTTACCATTTTATATAGTTATGTTTCCCTTTCTTTCTGCATCAGAGCAAATTCTGCCCCCGAATCATAGAATGGCACGGTATTCTTATAAGCGGTACATGTATGCACTGAGAATGATTAACATGTACATGTGGATAGCACCTTAGAGGTAATCTAATCCAATTTCCTCCATCGAGGCAGTGCTGTGTTTAACCAAATCATTCCCGAAATATGAATCTGTATAACGCACAGGTTCATTTTGTTTAAAACTGTAAGGCCGCCTTCTGATGTAGCAGTTTCCACTGGGGGAGTGATTTTGGAATGACTTCCACGTTCATATGACACATGTTACATCAACTTTAGTTTTCCATGAGATGGGGATTGGATTTTTCAGGAAAATATTTCACGGGCATCAAAGCCAAAAGCTAGCATGCTGCTATCCTGAAAAATCCATATTGTAGTTATTCCTTCAATGGGGATAACTCCAGAAATATCTGTCGAATATTTGTTTGGTCAGAAACAGCTTGAAGGGTAACAATTGTGCATTAAATTCCTGAAGTATTGATCAGTGATGGAATAAATGTAACAATATCTAATGATGTCATGTGTATACATTGAGAGATGACATCACGTTCACAGTATTCAGCCATTGAAAGGCCCAAATAATCACAATTATAGTGGGGCTCTATTGTTCCAAACATCTGCAACTGTTGTACTGAGTGAAGAAACTCATTAACCCTGTTCAGGCATTATACGTGTGTAGGGGGCATGGGGTTGCATTGAGCAGAAAAGATCAGAAGGGGGCTGCTATACTTTATCAAGGTTCCTGATTGGGGGAAAGCTTCTATGCACATTCAGCCAAATGTGTGCAGAAACACTCTTCAGACCTTCCCACTCAATACAGGAAGTTTGGGAGTGGAGAGGGCAGGGATGGCACGGACAGGAAGGAGGAAGGTGCTGTTGCACTCACATCTTACTTGTGGGTTGCCCCACAGGCAGCTGGTTGGCCACTGTGTGAACAGAATGCTGGACTAGATGGATCCTTGGTCTGATCCAGCATGGCTCTTCTTATGTTCTTTAGATTGGGGGCAAGGCCAGTGCACATACCCTGTGCCCCCTACATGGGTTATAGTTCTCTGCTCATGCATAACACCTGAATAGGGCTGTACAGATTTCTGTACCCTGTGAAATCTCAAGTTTTTAATTTTTAATGAGGTCTCCGGTCTTTCTGTCTGAAGACAGGAGCTTGAAAATTTCTGGCTAGTAGTACCTGGTAAAATCACAGAAGCTGAAAAGTACTGGAGAAGGAATTTAATCAGGAAGAGGGGCTTCATCCCATCCCCTTGGCTACTATTCCATGGCCTCTGCATCTACATCTACCAATTGCAATATTCTTTCCTCCTTCTCAGTAGTCTCTGAAAAGGTGCATGTTGGAAGCACAATAATTTATGCAAAATAAGCAGCTCTGTGCAGATACGTGGCATTTCCATAATTTATTTTGATTGCAGAACTTTGCCTTACATACTACCTCACTACTGTATGTAGCTGTCAAGGCCAGGCTGGGTTAGGCATGTTTGGGCAGCTGTGCCCAGCTCTAGGACTGGAGGGGTGTGTCCACTAGCTCAGGATCTATAAAGTTGGATGGAAGGATCACTTGAATTTTGGTCCATGCCACTTTTGCATGTGATCATTCATAACTTCCTTCTGTCCTTCTTCTGCATCATTCTGCAAATTTTCAAATTAAAAAACTGCATGGAAATTTACATTTTATTACTTGGATAAAGATGCATTTTTGAATGCATTTTATCTTTGAATATGTATTTGTGTCTGTTTTTTTTTGAGCTAAGAACTGTATTGCAAAATTCAGAGAAGTACATAATCAAACAGATAACTATGTTCCAATCTGCACATTAGTCCAGGAAGTGCAAATTTGCTCAGTTCACTTGTGGATGCCGACCAAGCAAAGTCCTTGAGCAACCCAACCATAAAGTCGGTGGCTTGACCTAGAAGCTAGAGCCTGAAGTGCACTGAGCAGAAGGACTGACCAGGGAGAGAGGAAGTAACAGTTATAGAATGGACCAGAATACACTGTCATTCGGCAGGTACCAGAGAGACCCAGTGCCTGCTCTGCCCCCCCGCCCCCCAATTTAATTTTTTTCTCCATAGGCCTAAATCAGTACTGGGTGCCATTTCAATTTCCCACAATGCCCCAATGTGATGCTACATTGGGGGCATTATATGAAATGAAACTGGTGGTTCCCAACACCTTGTACGGATTGAGTTCTTCTGCCCACCTAAGGTGGCCGGTTACACGTTGCCAAAAAAGAGGAATTGCATCACCAAAAAAGAGGTCAAAAAAGGGCACCAATTTGCCTATGCAAATGTATGTGTGTGTAGGTGCAAGTTTAGAAAGGATAACTATAATTTAAACAGACATACAATACTTCTCACCATAGTCAAGAAGACTGACCAGGTGACCTGTGCCCCTGCCCAGCCTGCTGTCACGTACTAATTGTGGATGGGCAACTTCAAGGTTCCTGCTCTCCCTCATTATGGTTCTTTGACTTTATACCAGACTTGTACCGGACAGCTTCAAACAGAGGACAGCTTCAAATAGAGGACTGCCAGCTCTCCAAAATAGAGGACTATCCTCTGTAAATTAGGACACCTGGCCACCCTATAATCCACCACCGCCACCACATACGCTGCTGCCAGAGCTGGTCCCAATTCTACAAGACGCATGACGTGACGCCATCCTGCTCTGCGTTTGCTAGCAGCAGCCATTTTAACTGGAATGGCTGCTTTGTTTCAGCACAGCAGCCCTCTGCTTCTGATGAAAACTTTCTCCTTTCCCTGATGCTGAACAATGTAATAGAAGAGATACAAGAGAGGATATTGTGAGCATTTATGAACCAGAACATATTCTCTTAATATGCTGGTTTCTTTGGAGGCAAAGATTTTATCAGCTGTGATGTACTGGTTATTATTGTAAAAAGACAGAAACCAGCTTGTAACCGGAGGCTAGAGAGGGAGTGAGAAAACTAGATCTAGGAAGCATTTAAATATATTTGTCATAGTTGTTGAAGAGTTTGTTTTTAAATGGCACGAAAAGCTAAACAATAATAGAGAACAGGTAGCTTTTATTCCTCAAAGAAGCAAATGAAACAGTTCTTTCTCTTTTCACATCTCAACCTCTCTTCGTATTCAGGGACTCAAAATATAATCCATGGAGCATTGCATGAATTAGCTCCTCACAATAAACATCGCAATTCTTCTAGACTCGTAAGACAAGTGGATTTTGAAATGGGATACCATGTTTGAAAAACTCTTGCTCACTTCATCTTCCCCTCCCTCTATAATAGCAAATTGAATTATAAAAGTTCTTTTGTGGCACGTGAGGAGAAGCCAGCCCTCCTTCTCCCACCTCTGGCCTCAACTGTGAGAGGGGAGGAATGTCTCCTCCGGCCTTCAATTCTCTCTGGGCAACTGGAGAGCTCTGGTGCTGATCTTCTCTGCCGAATGTCTGACTGGCTTATAAAGAGCCAGCTACAGGCACACAGGAACCCTGTCCCCCACCCACTAATACCTCCAAGCTTCCTGGCAAAGGAGGAAGCATCTCCATTATCATGGCAATAGAGTAGTCACACCTCTCTGTCATCTCGTTCTCCCTCTTGGTTAGCTTATTCTGTGGCTCCACTGCTGGGGTGATCAGGATGCTGTCAGGCAGATATGCCATGGCCCAGGCTCCTGTGAAATGCCAGAGGACTCCATCTCAGCTAACATGCAAGGGGCATTACTGGGGGATCCCTGACACCTCCGTTTAGAATATGATGATCATCAGCTAATGCTGGAGGGCCATTTTGAGGAGAGTGTTAGGGGTGGTGGGCCAGGCCCCAAACTCCTCCCACGAGTGGCTGCTTAGCTGATCTTGTTGCCGTAGAGTCTGCTGCCTCCACACACCTATTTTGTCCCTGGGAAGGCAACTGGGGAGCTTGGTGGCATCCCTCTGGGGGCCAAATTTGGCCAGAGGCCTCCAGTTGCTGATCCTCAGGCAGAGGTGTTCAAATTATGCTTTAATCATGCTGGGGTAGGCAACCTGGTGCCCTTCAGATGTTTTGAACTACAGCCCTGATGAGTGCCAGACAGCATGGCCAATGCTTAGGGGTTATGGGAGTTGTGATCCAAAAACATCTGGAGGCCATCAGGTTGCCTATTCCTGAATGGTTTGTGATGTGAGCCGGAGGTATGAGCAGGCAGTGGCTTTGAAGGGGTATATTTTGAGACCTTCTATCATCCCATTTAAGGCTATGCCCAAGTGCAACTCAATTCCTTTGATGGTGCTTTGTTCTGTAGTTTTTAATGTTTATATGTACTGTTTTTAATATATGTGCCTCCTAAAATGCTTTTGCAGATGGGTAGGGTATAGGAATGTGTGAGGCTGGGAATTCCATTCCGTTTAAGCCCAGAGGGATTCCGCAGCATTTCCATTCCAGTAACTGGCGGTGGACTATAGCAGATTCCCCACCACCAGCAATTCTGGAAAAAAATTGTGCATTTTATTTTTGGGTTCCACCATTTGTGCAGATTGTAATTTGCACAAACTTTTTTTTGGATCTTGAAATGTGTACAAATGGTGTTGTAATGTTTTAAAAATATTTTTTAATTGGCATTCTTGCACAAGTGTGCAAAATTGCAAGTCTGCCTGTCCACTATGTAGCCCCTCAGAGCCATATTCCCCTCTTGTAAATATCCTTGTCAGTTTCATCCTCCCCACACACTACTTGGTTTAGCCCAGCAGCAGAGCCACATTCCAGACTTGTCTAAGAGCTTGTCAATTTCATCCTCCACTTCTGGGCTTCCTGAGCAAAGGGTGTGTGTGGAATTGACAAGTTCTTTGACAAGTACAGAATATGGCACTGCTGAGCTAAAGTAGTGTGTGGAGAGGATGAAACTGACAAGGACATTTACAAGAGTGAAATTTACAGATCAAGTCGATGCCAGTGCGGGGGGGGGGGGGGGGACAAAGCAAAATCTGCAGGGCTGAACTGGAAAAATCTATCGAGTTTTCATCCCGCAAACAGAATTCTCATACAACCCTAGGGCATAAATGATGCAATTAAAAAAAAAAAAAATCCCTGTAAGCTTAAGTAACAGTTGTGATCAAGCTTTATCTGTGCTTGAGTGTAGAAATTTAAAAAAAATGGTTTACTGTTTTTAATATATATTAAAACCCAAAGGATTAACTCATCCTGGTACAATAATCTGGAGAGGATTCATCATGAAGTGCAGAGATATGCTCCCAAAAATACATGCACTGATCATGTCGATAGAATCAGAGAGTGCTGTGCATTCTAGAATTATGATTAATTGCTTATTGCAGAGGGATAGGCCCTTGTTTAGGCCAAAACAAATGTGACTTTAAATCCATATCTAGCATCTTAATTTTTCTGTTTTGCTCTCGAGTAGATGCAGCCCCCCCATCCAGATCCTAAAAGCCCCACTATACCCATGCTATGGTCTCAGTTCAGATCAGGCTCTACCTGAGAGTAAGTCCCACTGAACCCAATGGGATTTACTTCTAAGGAGATACTTATATGCTAACTGAAATAACTGTGAATCTCTTGTTGTGTATTATTATTATTATTATTATTATTATTATTATTATTATTATTATTGCTGTAGCTATTCCTCTGGGAATTATAGTTGTCCGAGGAGACTGTGACTTGGAGACTTGTCGTATGTATGTGGATCGCCTAGAAGAGGTGAGTTTCTGCAAATGATGTTGATTGATTATGGGAACACAAGTATACAGATGGTGTCATTGTCCTCTGATGTACTCATTCTTGCAATTTCCTTCTCACCTCCATACCAGCCCTGCCTCTCTTGATGCCATTGGCTGATACATTCTGATGTCATAGAGCAGGGGTCCTCAAACTTTTTAAACAGGGGGCCAGTTCACTGTTCCTCAGACTGTTGGGGGGGGGCGGACTATAGTTTGAAAAAAATATGAACGAATGGATCAAGTAAAAAAAAAAAGGACCCAGGTCCTTTTTTTTTTACTTGATAGGGGTGAATTTTTTCCCCCTTAAATGGAAAGTTATTTTATTTGTTTATTTCATTTTTATACCGCCCATTAGCCGAAGCTCTCTGGGTGGCTTACAGCAATTAACAAGACAGTCCCTGCCCACAGGCTTACAATCTAAGAAGACATGACACACAAGGAAAAAGGCATGGGGAGGGAAGAAGGGGGAATATTAAAGAATACTCCTGGCATTAATGAATACTCCGATCGGCCGCTGGGCCGGATAAAAAGGCAAGGCGGGTCGGATGTGGCCCGCGGGCCTTAGTTTGAAGACCCCTGTCATAGAGGTTCTATGATGTCAGGCCTCTTGTTGAGGGAGGCATGCTGTCACAGAGAGGATAGGTAATCCTGAGCTGGGCAAGTGAATGTGAAGGGGAATTGGTGAGGACCTGAAACCCTTACGTTTTAGGAGGAAACCCAGTTCTAAGGAAATTAATAACATTTGGTAAATTACACCACATAACTATTTCCTGCTGCCTGTGAGCTTTCAAAGGACACCTTGAGAGCCAGTGTGGTGTAGTGGTTAGAACATTGGACTGGGACTCGGGAGATCCGGGTTCTAGTCCCCGCTCGGCCATGAAACTCACTGGGTGACTTTGGGCCAGTCACTGACTCTCAGCCTAAGCTAAACCTCACAGGGTTGTTGTGAGGATAAAATGGAGAGGAGGAGGAGGATTATGTAAGCCGCCTTGAGTTCCTTGCAGGGAAAAAGGCAGGATATAAATATAATAAATAAATAATAAATTTGCTAGTGGTATATATGGAAGCCAGCTTGAGCATTGAGAGCTTATACTGAGATATTATTGCGCACCGGCAGACAGATGGCACACTACTTATAAAGTCCAACAGGGCCTTAAAAGCCTGAATGCTTTCTAATATCCATAGAATGGTTGGGCTGGAACACAGCAGGTCACCTCTGCTCCAAAGCAGGATATGGCACACATCAGTACTCCACAGATTATCCACATACCGGTACTTCATCCAGATCGTAGTGTGCCAAAGCAGAGAGCAGATGCAAGGGACGCACACCACACTAATGTGCCTCAAGAGCAGACAGTTCCAGATGGCACAAATAAGGACCAAACTAGAGCCCTTTTCAGGTGTTCTCAACTTGAATAGAGTAAATGTGTGAGGGGAGGGAGTGCTCCAACCCTGCCCTTCTTCCTCATTCTGTTGGTCGCCTTCTGCACATGGAGGGCGACTTTGTGAAGAGGAGAGCCTGCTGTATCTATGGAGGCTATCCGTGTGATCCAGAATGCTGATTTCCCAACATTCTAGATCACATGAAGAGGACACAGGAGGCTCTCCTCTCTTCAGACCATCCATGTGATGAAGGAGAGAGGTGGGGCTGTAGCGCTCCCTCCCCTTTTGTGTTTACCCTATTCAGGTTTAGAATGGCTGAATAGGGCTTAGGTGTGACAGTATTCACATCTATAGTCCTGGTGTGCTTGTTTTTTAAAAAATAAATAAATAAATAGACAGTCAGTCACAGTCAGTACAGAGAGGGCTGAGACAGATCAGGGGTATGGAGTAAGGGAACCTGTAAGCCATTGCCACCACCATGATGCTGAATGGGACCACACGACCCTGCACCTGCTGCTGCAATGGGAGGAAACCAATGGGAGCTTTCCTCCCATTGCAGATAACAGGCACGGTGGGATGGGGGTGGAGAGGGGTGGAGAATCCTGATTGGGACTATGGTGGCCGCAAAGGCTTAAAAGGTCCTGATCTGGCTCAGCCACCCGCCTCACCTGGGCTTTACTGTTTGACGATGTCTCTGAATACTACTACTACTACTACTACTAATAATAATAATAATAATGATAATTTAAAAAAATGTTTGATGGCAAACAAGTTAGCTGAGATCTTTTGCATGGGGAGGAGGCTAAAACAGGCTTTGAGTTAATCATTGTTTCCGTTGGGCTTTCTCCCTGTAGGATTTGCAGTCAGTAACTTCAACAACACAAAGAGTCCACTACCAGGTAAAAAAATCTCTTGCCTCTTTCCCTTTTAGAAGAAACAAGCACTAGAAGGTCTGATTCAGGCTTAGGGCACAATCCTATGCATGTTTAGACAGGAATTCCCCCCCCCCCTACAACTCCCAGCATGCCCCAGCCAGCCATGCTAGGAGTTGTTGGACTTTTTTCTGTCTAAGCATGCATAGGATTGTGCCCTTAATTGTTTTTCTTATTATTTTCGACCATAGTCCTTTTACCTGAAAGGAGAATTTGGCTGGTTGTCATTAATTCAATAGAAAATTCAATAACCTGGGAAGCAAATTAGCTAGCTAGCCATCTCAAATTTGTGTCAAGATATACTGATTCATTGAAGTATTTAGCATCATAGACATTTATGGCATGCCATTCAAATGTCTAACATGCAAGGGCAGTCTCCTATGTCCAGGGCAGGCACCAGGCTTGTGTGGATCCCTTGCGTAGTGCTGTTGACTGTCACCCCTGGCATTGCTGCTGCTGGTGCCATTTGGGTTTCCTGGTGGCACTGATGCAGCCTCCAGCCCCCCCTCCCTTAGGTGGGCAGGATGGTTGAGTTTTTTGGGAGTGGTGCTGTAATGGTCTGAGAGCTACGTGCCATGTTTTATCTCCTACAATGCAATGAACAAAGTCCGATGTTGGACACAGGGCATTGCATTGTCGGAAAGAGAATACGATGGGAAGAATCCAACGGTGCCTCTGCACTAGCTCCATTGATGTTTCCTTAGTGGAAACCAGTGCTTGCACAACGTCAACAGTGCTGGTGCATAGACACCATTGGATCCAGCTCTGATTGGAGCTGAGTGGCCACTTGACTCCTAGACCATTACAGTGCCACCACTGGATAAGCCCACCTGTGGTCAGGGGGTAGCTGGCCGCTACAACTGCAATTTCTATCAGCCACAGCCAATATGGACAATGGTCGGGAATGATGGGAGTTATAGTCCAACAACGTCTGGAGTTCCACTGGTTCCCCACCCCTGGTATAGCTATATCAGATCCCAGGGAGAAAAGTAAGGTGCTGCAGTTGTGGGCACTGCAGCAGTGAGACCAAGACCTGCCCACTCTTCTGAACCAGGTGACTCAATTTTAAACAAGTGAAACCTCAAGGGCACGGGTTCTGTGTGTCTCAATGTGCACAGAAATTCATTGTGCCCTCCCTTCCAGAATATACGGGTCATCTTTCTACCCTGCCCATCATAATGATGGACACTTTGCTAGTTATATATAGAAGGAAGAAAGCCAGTTCATCATTTCCATGTCTTCTAACACACCACTCTTGAGTGACCAAGCGTGTAACTTGGAGAAGGGGGACCGTGCAGATGGAGGGCTGAGGTTTGCCATTAAGTTCTATGGGGCAAAGACAATGGGGCTGCGATAAGTAAGACCGTTGGGAGGGGATAAAGGCACCTTGAAACCCATTTCATATAGTATTTCCAGTTCCGTGCACAAGATCCTCTGCAGCAGTTCCAGTTTGCATTTACAATCTAGATTTTTGAAGATTTATTCTCCAGCGTGCATTTTTAATGCTATCTCATCTTATACATGGGAGTTGCTGGGTTTGTTGTTTTTAAAATCTGGATTTGCCTTAAGGAGTATTGTCTTGTTATCATCTTCATGTATTTTCCACATCATTCACCACCACACAAATATATACGTACACCCTACTTAAAATTGGAAATGGAGGTTTTGATAAAGTGTAACATAGATGAGGGCACCCATCTTTTATATCTCTCTCTCCAGTTCAGTGTGAATTTTTCATGGGGAATAAAGGTTCACGTCGTGAAGATCAGCTGGGATTATATCAAACCAGTATCTGATCTTTCTACAGATTGTTACACCCAGAAAAATCAATAATAGTGGAGAATGTTCAGCATATAGGAATGGACTTCACCTCCCCCGCACACCCCAGAATAGTTCTGTTCTATGAAATAGATATGTCAATCTTTATATGGAACCGGAAGTCTCATTTTAACAAATTTCCAGCTAGGGTGCCCATGTGTCCTCTTTTACAGAGGACAGTCCTTTGAAAGGCTGTCAGAGTCCTCTATTTGAAGGTGTCTTATATTTGGGCGGTCCTGTCCAATTCTGGTTTGAAGACAAAGAGCCATAAAAAGCATTGCCCATTAGACCTGGACAGCAGACTGATCAGGCAGGCACACAGCACAGGTCACCCGGTTGCAGTCATCTGTACTATAGTGAGATGTCCTGCATTTCTATTTAAATTATAATAATTTCTGAATTTGCATCTATACATAGAAATTAGCATATGCAACTTTTAATGCAAATTGGTATCTTCTTTTCTCCTCTTTGGTGATGCATTTCCTCTTTTTTGTTGATTCACAAGTGGCCACCCTGGGTTCTTCCGAGGATCTTCATTCATACAATGAACTTGCATCTCTCCATTCAGTGTCACCTCATTTACTTCTGAAAAACATCTGGACCCTGATCCAGCTAAAGTTACTTGTGACTCGGGGCCAAACTAGACGTGACTGTAATTGCATGCATGAGTGTAACTGATGTGCTAGTTTCTTGTAGGTGCAATTAACATGCAAGTTTTTGATGTTGCTGTAGAGGCTTCCCTTGAAATGCAAGTAGCAGCTCCAGAGAGGCAATTTTTGCCAGAACTGTTCAAAGGAGAGAAAGAGTTAAACAATCCCAGCCCGCCTTCCATGATCCTGAGGCTGCTCAGGCTTCCCCACAGGGAAGTTATTACTTCCATAATAAAAATAGTAAAAAACAAAAATAAAAGCCTGCACATTAATTGCATTCACACAATTGACATCACTCTAGTTTGGCTTTAAGTTCCACTGAAACCAAGGGAAGAAGTTAGTTCTGACTACTACTCGGCTCCATTCACACATAATGCTGAGCCATGGTTTATGTCAGGGATGGGGAACATTTTTCAGTCCAAGGGCTGAATTGGTTCTGGGCAAATGTGTCAGGGGCTGCGTGCCAGCAGTGGCTGGGGCTGTAGCTCAAAGGGGAGAGGGTCACCCCACTGCTGGCATGCAGCCCCAACATAGATTTCATAGATTTATTTATTATTTATATTTATTTATCGCCCATCTGGCCGGCAACCGCCCACCCTGGGCGATGTACACAGATAAAAACACAAGATAAAAAACAGGATAAAATACATTTTAAACAATATAAAATTTTAAAATCATTAGCCCACCCCATATTCCCGCCTGAATAGCCAAGTTTTTAATGAGCGGCGGAAGCTCAGCAGAGAGGGGGTATGGCGGATCATAGAGTCGGAAGGGGCCTACAAGGCCATCGAGTCCAACCCCCTGCTCAATGCAGGAAACTAGAGGAGGGGCCTCCCATCCAAGTAATAGCCAGGCCTGACCCTGCTTAGCTTTCCACGCTCAGACAAGCTGAGCTAGAGTGAGCTGCAGGCCTTTCCTGATTACTCAAACCCCATTTGCATGTGTGCACGCACACACACACACACACACACACACACACACTGAAGCTCACACAGCACCTCTCCCCTACTACTACAATCAGACTTTTAAAAAAATAAAAATAAAATACTCCCATTTTTCAGGGGCTTTCCCCCCCCTTTGCAGCATTGTGGGAATGCTCTCCTCATATCTGAAGTCAGTATTACGAACTCCCAAGATTGAATATATATGCTTCTTTATTATGTTCTTTTTGTTGCTGTTTGCTGTTTCCCCCTTTTTTGTTTTGTTATGTTATAATTGCAAATAAAATTAATCTAAAAAATAATTCCCAAGTCTTGAATTTTCAAGCCCAGAAATGAGTAGTTTTGGCAACATTGCTTATCCTTCTCTTTCTCTACCTCTGTCCTTCGCTTGTATCATCATCTCTCTCATGTTGATGCATATCTGCAAGTCAGCTTCTTTTGAAGTCTTTCATGTACCATCAGCACGTTATGATTGTTCATTTTGAATGAAACTCCCCTCTTGTGTTTTATTGGTGCTCTTGGATTGCTCAGGTAATTATATATTCTCCAGGAGTCCTTGCCACAAAGTGTCTCGCTAAGGTTCATTTGAGGATCTTTCTTTGAGCAGCACTATCTTATTACTAACCTAGCTTAAATTATGGTATGGGAGAGAAAGCTGGGTGATGACAACAATAGCTCTTGAGTCATTTAGTTGACTGAGCCATCTCCATGTCTCACTGATAAGGTATCTGGGGCGCTTTTAGATCTTATAAACACAACACATTTCTCTCTTGGGCTTCCCCTGGAGTTTGGAACTAGAAGAGTCAGCAGAAACCATTCCAGTGAACTCAGCTGCAAATGAGAAACTTGTTGGCAGCTACCAATTTGTGTTCCTTCCCTTGCACGTGTTATTTGTTGCTCCAGTCTGTTTAATGCATACACATCCATCCTCATGTGTGAGAGAGCTCCACCTCCCTCTCTTTTCAGCTGCAGTGTAGGATCGCCCTCAACAAAACTACTGAGGGAAAAATAAACATATTCCTACTTCGAGCTGATGCCTGCCAAAGCGAACTCTGTCTTGGCTGTGCCAGCTAGACCCAGGGATACACACGCACCATTTGGTTTAGCTTATTAAGCTACCTTCATCTGTGCTAGCAAAGCCAGCATGCTTCGTACCTACATTCCTCATTCCCTTTGTCTCTTCCCTGAAGCAGTGTCTGCACCCAGGTTAATGAGTAGTTTGGCTGAGCACCAATTGCATTCCACTCTGCGGGTGAGCTAGTAGTAGGGGACCTAGGCCACAGAGCTACATGCAGGGTCAGCCCCATTGCACAAAGCGATCCATGAGGTGTTTTGGGGTGCCAAGGTTTGTGTGTGTGCTGTTTTTTTTTTTAAAGGCATGGAGAGGTATTCAGTATCTCTCAGAGCCTTGCCCCAGAATCCTGTGCAACATTGCAGCAAGAGATCCCAGATCGTGTACCTCTCAGATTAAAGTGCAGCCACTTCGGGGCAGCAAGATGATTAAGGATGGGTCTTTCTGCATGGGGTTTGGAATGTGTCGATAGCCCCAGGACTCGTTCCCTCTTCCCCCCATTTTCAATTTGTACCCATATACCTTGCTTGGGCTTTCTCCTCTCTCTGCTTTGATGTGACACCACCTCACACCCTGGTCTTTAGGACTGACTGAGAATTTCATCTTAATAGTGATAATAAAGAATGGGACTATGCATTTACTTGCGGACAGAGACCCTTCTATAACATATAAAGTTGCCAAAGTTTGCTTTCTGGCTACAAGAACACGCCATACACTTATAACTTCTTAGGCCTTGTCTGAAGCTGTGAGAAAGGGCCAAAACCTGCTCTGTCTTCCTCATATTTAATTGTGATTTTATACTGATATTTTGTTTTTATTGTATGCCATCCTGATATGGTTTACTGAAGGACAGCCTAAAACTTGGTACAAACTTTGTAAAACTATTGTACAAATTTTGTGTATCTATTGTCTGTTTATGCTGGTCTTGGACCTTAATAAAGATTTGATTTGAAAGAATGGGACCGGCAGCACCATGCTGCAGTGTGGAATGCCCCTGTTCAGTGTTCCAGACACACCATCTTCCAGGACACTCCATTCTATTCCACCCCATGGTTTTTTGTCCGTCCTCCCCAACAGACAATCTGCGTTCTGTGGGCTACTGAGCATGCTCAGACCTCATTGGGCTGTTTTTTTTTTCATGGGGAGGTTGCCTCCTTGGTTTATCCCCCCCCTCCAAATAATTTTTGTTCCCCTGAGCCAGTGTGGCGTAGTGGTGAGAGTGTTGGACTGGGACTCGGGAGATCCTGGGTTCTAGTCCCCGCTCGGCCATGAAACTCACTGGGTGACTTTGGGCCAGTCACTGACTCTCAGCCTAACCTACCTCACAAGGTTGTTGTGAGGATAAAATGGAGAGGAGGAGGAGGAAGATTATGTGAGCCGCCTTGGGTTCCTTGCAGGAAAAAAGGCGGGGTATAGATATAATTAATAAATTAATAAAATAAATGAGCATGCAGATACCTCCCACTTGTTTCTCAGTGGTGTCCTTTTGACTACAGTCCTGTTGGCACTCACTGGCTGAGTTTGCTATCAGAAGGAATAAAAATAACAACAGCGCTCTACTTGCAAAGGCACCATAATCCCCTAGTGTACATTCTAATCCAAAGGAAGTAAATCCTCAGAAATACAACACTTATGGGGCAATCCTATGCATGTTTAGACAGGAAAAAAAGGCCTACAACTCCCAGCATGCCCCAGGCAGCATGGCTGGCTGGGGCACGCTGGAAGTTATAGGCCTTTTTTCTGCCTCAACAATTGCGCCCTTTGAGAAGTGGGGAGTGCAGAACAATATGCCCGAGATGCCATTCTGAGATGGTTGATTCTGGTGTGTGAAGTGGGTTCAGAATTGTGTGATAGAAATAGTTTCTACAAAAACAGCATAAGTAAAACTTTGCTTTCGGGGCTACCATATGTTTGAATCTCCTGGGAGTTTGTGTGAGAAGGGTGTCAGGCACTTCATTTACTTTCTCATCATGCATAATAATGGACAGAAGTGGATGATAGATGGATGACTTAAATCAAGCCCAGCGGCAGGAGCTAATAAGAAGAATCTTGCAGGTTCTCGTGAGACCAAAGAAAAGCCATTAACCACATGCAGAAGTCTGATGCCAAGCTAATGAGCATCAGCTGGGTTGTGAGAAATTAGAGATGGTGTCATTCAGTGGCTCACATCCTAATTGTTGTAACAGTTTGGTTGTAAAAAATTGCCTAGGTAGTGAGTGCCTGGCTTGGCTTGCTGCACAGCAAGGATACCTGTCTGACTGAAGAGCAGATCCAGATGATACATGCTGTTCAGTTGCATATTGTTGACCATGGAACAATGTCATCTTCTCCAACTGTTCTTTTATGGCTAGCTGAGTTAGAGTCTCTAGTGGACTATATTATTTGTTGGTGTGTTTTTTAAGGTCATGTGCCGAATAGGCTAGTGTTCTACCTTTTGTATACCTTTCTTTGGCTAATGGGTGGTATAGAAATGTAATAAATCAATAAATACCTTTCTCAGTACAGATTCTGGAGAGTGTACATTAAAACTGAACACCCATCCTGCTTAACTTTGAGGATCTGTGATGGAGTCACTGAAAAAACATTGATTTGACCAGTGACATTAGTAATTGACCCAGTGTGTGACTGCTTTAGATTGTATGCAATTTTTCTCATGTGGGCTCACAATTCCTCAGTCCAGTTGGTTGCAACGTTTAAAAAGCTCTCATAGTTCACTGAGAGAAGATTGATTCTTGCTACTGAAACTGTGTGTGGCAGTGCAGCAAACTCCCCTTGACATAATGTACAATGGGTCATGTCACCAAGCAGTCATCTGTCGGTGCATAGCATGTCCTGATAGATTTTCAGCCTGTGATAAACACGCGTTGCTTTGCAAGCTAAAAATGAATGGAGAAATCTGCCAAATACCTGACTGTTTGGTTTGCTCAATGATTTCCCTGTGCCACCAGGCCCAGGGGCAATCTTTTCACTTATGTGAAACCACTGTAAGAAAGCATTCAGCCATGCATGTCCATCACTCAGTCATTTGTACCTGAACATGAGAGATGCCTCCATTGAAAAGTGTTGGTTTGGAGGGGATGTGTTGTGATTTGAAAGCTCCACCCCTAGGGACATAGGAAGCTACCTTATACTGAGGCTCACCACTGGTTTAACTAGCTCAGTTTAGTTAAGGAGGCAATTATAGATTTCATAGATCATAGAGTTGGAAGGAGCCTACAGGGCCATTGAGTCCAACCCCCTGCTCAATGCAGGAAACTAGAGGAGGGGTCTCCCATCCAAGTAATAACCAGACTTGACCCTGCTTAGCTTTCCACACTCAGACAAGCTGAGCCAGCGTAATACCTATATTGACTAGCAGCAACTCTCTAGGGCACAGGTGGGTAACCCGCAGGCCTCACTGTCCTTCTGTGTGGCCCTCACTGCGCTGCCACAGCAGGGGCAACTTCCCATCCCTGGCAGTTTGCTGCCATAATTTGGTGGCCTGGCAGCAAAGGCAGAAAGGGCCTATTTAGCTTTAAAACAACGCTAAACAGGTCCTTTTTTTTGCTGCTGCTGCTGCTGCTGCTGAGCTGAATTTTGCTGGTGAATTTGGTGGTGCAGCAGTGGAGGGCAGGGGTGTAGGCCCTGTTGGGTGCTGGGAAGGCAAAATTGGCTGCTGGACCCCTGGACGTTGCCCACCCCTGCTCTAGGTTTTCAGATAGGAATCTTTCCCAGACCTACTCAGAGACGCTAGGGACTCAACCTGGGCACCTGTTGCATCCAAAGCATGCGCAATGCTACTGAGCTGCCTTCTCTAATGTTTGATCTGCAATGGCCGTTTCACACATGCAAGTTCCCCCAGTGCTTGTTGCACTCGCTAGGTCTTGAACATATGCGTATGAACTCACTTGATCTGTGGGGATGATGGAGCTTATCGCTAATACTGATGATGCACTTAAGTTCATAATAAAAGTTCAGTATTGTCTCAGTTGCTGGAAAAGAATGAATGGCCCCGGATGGGGTGGGGTGGGGGAACCCTCCTCCCGCCCTGCAAAACAGTGAAAAGGCTGATTTCGGCCATCTAACTGCAGCGCTTAGGAGGGAAGGAGGCTGAGGCACTGCCAGGATATGTCGTATCCTGGCAGCACCGGTCTCCTCCCCTCCTCGCCCCCCCAGAACACCCCCTAAACCACTTCTCTGAGGTCGCTCTTGCGAGGGGGATCCTAGCGTGGATCCCCAGATCCGAAATCGGAGTTCCTTTTCAACCTCGGATCTGGAAATCTGAACAACCCTATGACACTCTAGATCAGTGTTCTCCAACCTTGGGTCCCCAGATGTTTTTGGCCTACAACTCCCAGCATGCCCCAGCCAGCTATGCTGGCTGGGGCATGCTGGGAGTTGTAGGCCAAAAACATCTGGGGACCCAAGGTTGGAGAACACTGATCTAGATGCTGTCTAGGTGCCATAGGATCACTCTGCTCATTTAGTTTTATTGTATTTTTTACTGTCATGAAAGAGACACTTCTGGGATTTTCTGCTGCGGGCACCAAAATAACCTGACTGGCTTTGGATGCTATCCACCTTGACATGGCTGGGGGTGGGGGTGGAGGCACCATTTATATTCTGCCTCTGGCAGTAAAATACCTCTTGTTTAAACTGGGATGCCCACCAGATAATTGGAATCTGTAGTATACTACGTTACTCAATGTTAAGTATGGTTTCTTATCCTCCACCAGGCCCAGCAAACTCTAAGACGATCCATGAGTCAAGACTGTTCCCATAGCCAACTTGTTTGTTTTTTTACCCTGCTCGTTCAGCCAAAAAAGGCTCCCAGAGCAGCTTACACAGATTAATAATAAGACAGTCCCTGCCTTCATGCTTACTGAATCTAAAAGACACGACACAAAAGGAAAGGGGATTGGGAAGGAGGAGGGGGGGAAGAGAGCAAAATGCAGGCACCAGTTCTTAGTTTCAAAGTTCTTATAGGTGTCCTTTCTGGCAGGGAAGGGAGAAACAAGCTTTCTGCAGCTGTTCCTCCTCAGGCTGATGTATGCGGAAGAAGATAATATTGCCAGATGTGGAGTTATTTGATATTATTTGCAACCCTACATGAATCCTACTGCATTATGGGAATACATTAAGGCTGCAGTCCTATCCCCACTTAGCTGGGAGTAAGCTGCGTTGTTTACTTCTCAGTAGATACGTATAGGATTGCACTGAAAGACATAGAAATGCTATTCTGTGCCTAAGATGTATGTGAAGATGGGACTTGTAGTGGCTGGGACTTTAGAAGAAACCCTGTTAGATGTCCCTTCCCTTCCCCCCCCCCATTGCTGTTTAGCTAACGGATTTTTACTGTAGTCTTTGGAATGTATTGGGAGCACCTGGGAGATAAGGGTGAGTTGCAGAGCTGAGAAGCAAGGTCAGGCGTTAATTGGGATGAAGTCATGAGAAAGTGTTCACAGCTGAGAAAGGGCGGGGGCCCCTCCTTCGACAGTTAGGGAGATAGGATTGGTGAACGCTGGGCGGGAAACTAGACCCTAGTGACAATAAAGGAGCTAGGGGGAAAAGCTTCAGGGTTCTTCCATTGGGGCGTGGATGCTGGGAAGTTCCATCTGGGCAGGTATGCCATTCTGACAGGGTAGCTAGGAAAAGCTAGGCCTGGTTTGACTTACTTTGTTTCTGCAGACTCTTGGGGTTTGCTTTTATGTTCTTTTAGAGTCCCTTTTTATTCCCATCCCCTTTCCCTCACAACAACTACCTCACCCCCTTTTTCCCTTTACCTTCTTTTAGCCCCTTTTTATAAGGGATTATTTTACTTATATTGGACACTTGGAGACCCTACACTGACTAATTTGTTATTCTTACTTTTAATAAAGTCTCCAACTTAATCTTGGTGTGTGTTCCTTTTTGAAAGGTTGGGGCTGCTACACCAGTTTGGTGTATGGGACCTTGGGAGGTGTGTGCCAGTCCCGGGAATTTTGGGACTGTGGCCTGCCCTGCGGGGTTGGCGTAAGATCAGCCTTCCTTCACATGGTGGCTTAGCGGTCGGATTTTGCAGCCCACCTGAGGAACATTTGTTTGTCAAACCAGGCAAAGGTTTGTTATTTTCCAGACAGGGAAAAGTTGCTAGGGCAGAAATGGAGTCTGCTCTGTTGGATCAGGACCGACCCCTGCTGGGAGCAGAGGCGGCAGACGATCTGCCGGTGTTGGACCGGGAGGACATTTTACCAGTTGAGGCTCCTCGAGTTGCCCCTCCTATTGAAGTGACTGTCGATTGGGAAGGCGCGGAGGGCGAAGAGAGAAGGGGGTCGATCCCATCTCGCTTGGCAGCCTGGACGGTGGAACCTAGGGGCCGAGGGGAGATCTTCAGGTCTCGGAGGTGGAGCACGGGCAGTGGCAGTGACCAGGGAGAGGAGGAGGGAGCGACAGCGGTTCTCCTCCGGCGGACCCGGAGGATCCCGAATCTGTCTCGTCCCAGATCTACTTCCAAGGAGAGAGAGAGACGAAACGACCTGTCTCGCCTCAGGCCTACATCCAGAGAAAGAGAATTACAAAAGCAAGTTGACCTTCTGCAGAACCAGTTGGCAAAACACGCTGGAGCTGTTCGTCCTGAGAAGCCAAACTTCAAGGACCTGCCTCGTTTCCATGAGGGGCAAGATCCGCTGGAATATTTGGGCTTGTTTGAAATTGCCTGCGAAGATGAGCGTATTCCCCGTGGCAACTGGATGTCGGCCCTTCGATCACGAGCCTCAGGCTGTCTGGCTCAACTGTTGTACAGCGTCCCGCGAGAGGATACGCATAATTATGGACAGTTTAAAGAACTGGTCAGACAAACTTTTTGCCTTTCGGCCGAGAGGTGTCGGCAACGTTTCAGAGAGATTAAAGTTGAGCCCGGTGAGGGTTTTGTCTCCACGGCAACGAGGCTGCGGAGGACCCTGGATTTATGGCTGGAGACGGCTCAAGCTGTCTCCTTTCGAGATTTGCGAGAGCTGGTGGCCTTAGAACAGTTTTATGCCGTTCTCCCCGAAGGAAGGGCAGCGCTGGTGAGTGACCAGCGGCCCACCAATCTCCGGCAAGCGGCGCTGCTTGCGGATCAGATGGGAGTTTATAGGAAGGGGGGAAGCAGCCATCGAACCACCCCAGCCAAGCCGGCGGGAGGCGGCGGGAAGAGTGAAACATCCAATCCAACTGGAGGAGGAATCGGGCCCAAAGCTACTTCCACCCCGACGACGACCGGGTGCTTCTATTGTAGATTGGAAGGGCATCTGCGTCGGGACTGCCCTAGATTAAAGGCCAAGTTGCAAAAAGAAACAGCTACGAAAGTGGGTGCTGTGAGACCGGTGCCTCTCGATGTCTCCCCCGGAGAAGCCTCAGATTGGAGTGAGGCCAGCGAGGGAGAGGGAGAAGATCCAGCCCCACGGATCCCGGGAAATGGAGTAGCGGCCCGGCATTCACCGTCATGGAAGGGAAAGGGGCCGGCGATGGCTTTGGTTCAACCGGGGCAAGTCAAGTGGAGCCAGCTACAATTCTGTGAGTCTCTTAAAATTAATGGGCAATGGGGACAGGGTTGGAGAGACAGTGGGGCTGCCCTTTCCGCTATTGACCGGAGTCTGGTGAAGCCAGGACAGATGCTAGAGGGACAATTTTTAACCATCACTCCTTATAACTCTTCCCCCATTGCCATGCCTTTGGCTAGAATACCGTTAGAATACAAAAATTGGAAAGGAGAATTGGACTTGTTAGTGCATGAAACTGAGTTTACTACGTTTCTTATTGGAAATGATCTGGCTTTCTTGGCCAGTCAAGCCCCTGTTTTAGCGGTGACTCGGAGTCAGACAATTAAGAAGAAACAGGCCTCCCCAGACCCCGCGTTCCCTGCCCCGATAGTAGAATCTTGCCCCCCGGCTGGGGGAGAGGCGACAGCTACGGATAGACGGGCAGGGGAGGGGTATGGAGACCCAGCAGAGACAGAGTCAGCTAAACAGCAGGGAAAAGATTTATTGCCAGCAGGCGAAGAAGATGTGGCGGAGAGAGAAGAAATCCTTTCAGAGAATCTTCGCTCCACTGCCTTTGTGGAGGCTCAAACCCAAGATCCGTCCTTGCAGGAGTGCAGGGAGGCGGCTGGGAACCAGGTGGCTACTGTGACGCCTCAACATCCTGTTCGGTTTTTTTGGGAAGCAGGAGTCCTATATCGAGAGTTTGCACCGAAAGGAGTTGGACAAAGGTGGAAGGTTTATCGCCAGTTAGTGGTCCCACAAGGGTTACGAGAACTGGTCTTACAGCTGGCTCATGCTACGGCGTGGGGGGGGCATTTGGGGAGGAAACGGACTTTGCACAAGGTGTCCAATGAATTTTATTGGCCTTCGGTGGCGGAAGCCGTGAAAAACTATTGCCGCTCTTGTGACACCTGCCAAAGAGTGGGGTTCAATAAGGATCACCCTAAAGCCCCTTTGCAGCCCCTCCCCCGAATAGAGACTCCCTTTGAAAAGATTGCTGTGGATATATTGGGGCCTTTCCAGACGCCCACCAAGACAGGCAAAAAATTCGTTCTCACGGTTGTGGATTTCGCAACTCGCTATGCCGAAGCTGTACCGTTAACATCAATCACTGCCTCTACTTTGGCTAAGACTTTATTAGCTATTTGTGCCCGGCTGGGTATGCCCAAAGTAGTACTTTCAGACCGGGGACCGGGATTTGTGTCGCAACTAATGCAAAAGATGTGGGAACTGGGAGGGGTGGAGCAATGTTTCTCTGTACCCTATCATCATCAGACAAATGGGCTAGTGGAGAGGTTTAACCAGACCCTGGGAAAGATGATTCGAGCCTATGTGACAAACCACCCTAAAGACTGGGATCAAGGGCTTCCCATGCTCCTATTTGCGTATCGGGATGCCCCGCAAGAAAGTTTGGGGTTTTCCCCGAATGAGCTAATGTTTGGCCGGGAGCTCAGAGGCCCTCTGACTATGCTTAGAGAAGAGTGGGAGCAAAAGGTGGCTAGTTCCTCTCAGAATGTTATAAGTTTTATGCAAATGCTACAGAATACTCTGAGAGAGGTACAACAAGTGGCGCAGGAGCATTTAGCCCACGCTCAAGGCACGCAGAAGGCGTGGTATGATCAAACTGCCCGAGTCCGAGTGTTTCAGCCCGGAGATCAGGTTCTTGTTCTCAAACCGGTTAAACCCGATAAGTTAACCCTTAAATGGGAAGGGCCTTTGACTGTGAAAGAGCGGCTGGGGGAAGTCAATTATTTGTTGCAGTATGCAGAGACCTCGCGTTTGCCGAAGGTTTTTCATGTCAATATGCTCAAGCGGTATGTGGACCGGAAAGATTTTGTGTTTCCCCTTCAGCCGAGGCCCGGGGAGTTGGCTAGGCCTTTGGATCTGTTAGGAGAATGTCAACGGAAAAGGGGGATAGAGGAAATGCCCTGGCCTTTAACTTTGCCCCTACAGCAACGCCAAGGTTTGCAGCAATCCCCCGAGAAGCTTGTCTCGGATTCACACTGAAGAATAAGTAGAAGATGAGGTCTGGCAGGAATTCCCTCCCAGTCTCATCTCCTTAAAAGGGGGGATGTGAAGATGGGACTTGTAGTGGCTGGGACTTTAGAAGAAACCCTGTTAGATGTCCCTTCCCTTCCCCCCCCCCCCCATTGCTGTTTAGCTAACGGATTTTTACTGTAGTCTTTGGAATGTATTGGGAGCACCTGGGAGATAAGGGTGAGTTGCAGAGCTGAGAAGCAAGGTCAGGCGTTAATTGGGATGAAGTCATGAGAAAGTGTCTACAGCTGAGAAAGGGCGGGGGGCCCTCCTTCGACAGTTAGGAAGACAGGATTGGTGAACGCTGGGCGGGAAAATGGACCCTGGTGGCAATAAAGGAGCTAGGGGGAAAGGCTTCAGGGTTCTTCCATTGGGGCGTGGATGCTGGGAAGTTCCATCTGGGCAGGTATGCCATTCTGACAGGGTAGCTAGGAAAAGCTAGGCCTGGTTTGACTTACTTTGTTTCTGCAGACTCTTGGGGTTTGCTTTTATGTTCTTTTAGAGTCCCTTTTTATTCCCATCCCCTTTCCCTCACAACAACTACCTCACCCCCTTTTTCCCTTTACCTTCTTTTAGCCCCTTTTTATAAGGGATTATTTTACTTATATTGGACACTTGGAGACCCTACACTGACTAATTTGTTATTCTTACTTTTAATAAAGTCTCCAACTTAATCTTGGTGTGTGTTCCTTTTTGAAAGGTTGGGGCTGCTACACCAGTTTGGTGTATGGGACCTTGGGAGGTGTGTGCCAGTCCCGGGAATTTTGGGACTGTGGCCTGCCCTGCGGGGTTGGCGTAAGATCAGCCTTCCTTCACAATGTACACTTATGAACTAGATAAATAAGTGAGAGAGGAGCTAATGTCCTTCCTTTGGGTCTGAAAGAAACAACATCTAATTTAGATGATAAGGTCCTTGGGGACCTGTCTTTTTTTTTTGGTCTGTGTAAGGTACCATTTACACTGACAGCACTGTATACACAGTGATGATGGCAACAACTACTGTTAATATTGTCTTTTTTCCTGTCCCATCCAGGACCAGGAATGCTCCTTCCCAAGAGTATCGTCGGTTCAGAGACTTTCCCCTAGATGGTGCTTCCTAGATGGTAAGTGTAACAGGTAGCTTCATTTGTCCTTGGGCAAAAAGACTGACAGTGCAATCCTATGCATGTTTACTTGGAAATCAGTCCCCTTCTGTTCAATGGAGCTTACTCCCAGGAAGGTGTGCATAGGATTGCAGCCTAAGACAAATTTACATAGACCCCCATGTGGAAAACTGTTTCAAGGATAACGGAAACTTTTTTTCAGCTATTATGAGAATAGTGAGGAGACTTGCCCAGTTTCTTTAGGCTGGTTGTCTGGGACATCATTTGGTAGTGTTTTAATTCCAGAAGAGGAAAAGTCCCAGCCTGCTGGAGATGTGTTAACATGAAACAGGAGCATTCTACACTGAGTTGACACAACACTTGAAACCCACAGAGGTTCTGAAACCTCTGTGGGTTTAAAGTTGCCAGGGGCTCCAAGTAATGATCGGGCACAGCAGGGTTCCCTGGCCATCTCCCCCACCCTCTTCCCTCATCAGTCCTCCTGCAGCTATCCCAGGGTACACCGCAGGAGCACTGAGGTCCCCCCCCCCCAAAGCTGTCGTTTGCACTAATTCCCCCCCGCCACTGGGGGATTCCCTCTGTTTTGCCAATTCCTGAGGTGCTATAGATTTGGGGTAAATGGCAAAACTGAGGGGACAGTTGGGGCTTCACAGCACTCTCCCAACCCCCTGATCCTATGCGGAAAGGGGGAATTGAGGGGGGTTTCCTCCAAAACCCTTTCTTTGCGGGATCTTGCATTGGGGGGCTTGTGGGTTATCCACACTTGAAAAAGTGAGTGCAGCCCAGGGGGACATGAGCCCCCCCCCAAAAACCCTGAAGATTCTGCTGCAAAGGGTGCTTCCCACTTCCCCCACAACCTTTTTTTTTTTTTTTTTTTTTTTTAAGTAAAGGAAATGGGTAGCAGTGGGCTACAAAGTTCCAATTTGGCAAGGACACTGTGTCCATTCAGGCAAATGTCCATGCCGAATTAGAACTTTGTAGCCCATTGCTAACTATTTATTTTACATTTGAAAAAAACAGTTGGGGGGAGTGGAAAGCACCCTTTCCTAGCCCCTTGGCAACAGCGGCAGCCCTTTTTTGCCGCTCTTTCCAAGGGGCTCTGTGCCTTTCTGGTTTCTCAGCGGGTTAGCCTGTTGCCTGGGTTCAGACAACACATTAAACCTACTAGGTTTTTTTTTATTTTTAACCCTACTGCAAACCATGGCTTAGCAGGGTGGTTTAGAAGCCACACTGGGTTGGCTTATAAACCCCCATGCAACATTCAGACAACGCGCTAAGCCACTCTGCCGCTTAACCTACTGAGGTTTAGCATGTTGTGTGAACCCAGTCTCTGCTTCTCTGTCTGCCTCTCTGTCTATATTTATTTACTCAGGGCACAATCCTATGTATGTTTAGACGGAAAAAAGTCCTACAACTCCCAGCGTTTCCCAGCCAGTCATGGAGTTGTAGGACTTTTTTCCGTCTCAACATGCATAGGATTGTGCCCTAAGGCATTTTTATTCCACCCTTCAAATGTATTCCCAGGGTAGCTTATAAAGTTTCAAAACAAAATGCATAATTTAAAAACAGGAGCATTCCAGACTTGACTGCTATTAAACCAGCCAACAATTGTTGGAGGATATGGGAAAGGAGTCAGTCCTATACTGGTTAGGACGAAGCGGATTCCCCCCCCCCCCTTATGTGCAGCCTGGTTATTGAAACTGGTTATCACCATGTGGGTTGCTAAACCCTGCTGAAGGCTCTTAAAAGGAATGGATTGCCCACACAAGGTTTAAAACTAATAAAGACATGTATTCGTTTTACTTACAGTCCGTTTATTCATATATGCAGGATGCATAAAGTCTTTGGTGTTAGGAGTCCGCTTCATTGGAGTTCACTGGCTGGAAGCCAGCTCAGACCATGTGTCCATCAGGTTGGAGAGGCAGAGAGAGAGAGAGAGAGAGAGAGAGGGCTGGCCACAGAGATGTTGGAAGTAGGGAGGAGGGGTTACAAAACATGCATCCTGGGGAATTGTTCAGTTAACCCTTTCCTCCCACTGTAACAAGTGGTTACGTTATCTTGTTGATTTAAGCAGGCAATATTACAATTTCCATCAACATTCACATTGAAAATATTAATTAAATTTTACATGACATGCTCCTAATATATAGGGGAATCCTGTTCATACTTTTTATGAATATAACAGCAAAAGCTGCAAGCCACATGCCATAAAGAGCTACTGTCTTAGGATCTCAGCATGCTTTCCCTATATGTGTGCTTCATGATTTCCGGTATGGATGAAGCATCAAAACATAGCTGTTGATTGATAGGTTGGTTGTTGTTATGGTTTGTTTTTAAATTTTACTGTTCAGGTTGTTGCTGAACCTTACGAAGAAAAGTGTAGCATTTTTTCAAAAAAATTGTTGAGACCTTCTCTTTAACATAATTCTTTCCTCCTTACTTTCAGCAACTTCTGCTGATCGCTTTTACCGCATCGACAGATCTCAGGTAGAGTACAGCACCATTTTGTTGCTTCTCTTTTAGTCCCTTTAAAGCAGAGGCAGTGTTAGCAGGTGGTCTCCTAGGGCTCGAGCCCCAAATCTTTCACTTGGAGCCCCAAATCTCTGGGAGGCCCTCTGCCCCACCACCCTGCTGTCCAGGGGCACTTGCTGAAATAAAGCTACTGGGGCCCTGATGATCTCTGTTGCATCTGATTCCCCTGCATTATGTGGCTTTTTACCCACACATGCTTCACCTCCTGCTGGCTCCCCCCCCCCCCGGAATCTTTCTGCCTGAGTTTTTTCCCCCTGAAATCAAATGCCCTCCTCTCCTCTGTCCCTTTTTACAGATAGGGATGTCCTTAGGAGACAGGGTCCTTTAAAGACACACACGCACACAGACTTTAGAGCATATGTAAATTAGCATATGCACAATTGTGCATTTTTTGTTTTTGTCCTGTGGGCCTGAGCCCCAGATCTTTTTGGTATGTAGCACTACCCCTGCTTTAAAGAATGTGTCAGTTGCACAGGATTGGGTTTTCCATTACTCCAAAGATAATAGGGTGCCCACCAAATTTGAGCCTCCTACTGTCTAATAGTTTCTGAGCTGCTTGGTGTAGCTGTATAGAGAAGGGACAACTAACGTATGTAAACCTATCCAACTTTATGATTCTATTTTTCTGTGATGTCTCATGAAATGCAGGATTAACATTGTGGGATGCAATGCACATGAATCTGTTCACAATTTATAAATGACCTAGGACTTTAAATCTCTGAGATCTTGAGCCCATTGATTAAATACTGGAGCCTGAAATACAAAGTCAGTACAGTTCCAAATCTGTCATAAATGTGATTTTAATTTGATTATATATGAGTAGTGTCTCAGTTGAATTAAATACCTTGTGTAAATTGTCACAAGGCAACCAATGTCAAAGGATGTTTATACCAGGAAGGCTCTGCTCTGCCCTTCTGGTTTAAACCAGTTTGATGTCTAATAGCACAACTTCCTGCTCCGTGTGTGTGTGTGTGTGTGTGTGTGCGCGCGCTTATCTTGCTGTGTTTAGGATAGCTGCATTTAAAAAGAAAATCTCAGCATTTATCTCTTCTTGGTGTTTACAGTCCTCATAAAATCCTAATCCTCTGTATGTGAGATAACTCTGGATATTATGATAACGTTACAGGCCTGTACAAAATATTCACCAAGCTTTAAAAGCAGATCAAAGTCAGGGTAACAACATTTGTAAGAAACATAGCACTTCATCATTGTCGGATGCCCACTGAAAGTTCTACAAGCATGAAAGTCATTCTGTTTGGGCTTGCTTTTAATTTTTTTTTTAAATTCAGTTAAGGCACAATCCTACGCATAAATAGACAGAAAAAAGTCCTACAACTCCCAGCATGCCCCAGCCAGCTATATTAGCCAGCTATGTTCTGTCTAAACATGCATAGGATTGCATCCATCCATAGTGGCTATGCAGCTGCAATACACCAACCAAGTGTGTGTGTCCCCTTCTGGCAACAAAAGAAGAGCTTGCTGCATCAACACTGGAGAGCCAGTGTGGCGTAGTGGTGAGAGTGTTGGACTGGGACTCGGGAGATCCGGGTTCTAGTCTCCGCTCGGCCATGAAACTCACTGGGTGACTTTGGGCCAGTCACTGCCTCTCAGCCTAACCTACCTCACAGGGTTGTTGTGAGGATAAAATGGAGAGGAGGAAGATTGTGTAAGCTGCCTTGGGTTCCTTGCCAGAAAAAAGGTGGGGTATAAAAATAATAAATAAATCAAGACAATGGTCCATCCAGTCCTGCATATTTTTGCCTGCTGCAGTTCTATAGGACCTGTGCAGCTTGATCAGATGCATCCTTACTTGGAAATAAGTCTCACTGAAGTCATAGAATCATAGAAAAGTAGAGTTGGAAGGGGCCTACCAGGCCATCGAGTCCAACCCCCTACTCAATGCAGGAATCTAGGTCAAAGCATCTCTGACAGATGTCTGTCCAGCTTCACCTTGAATGCCTCCAGAGTGGGAGAGCCCACCACCTCCCTAGGTAGTTGGTTCCATTGTCTTATTGCTCCGACAGTCAGGAAATTTTTCCTGATGTTTAGGTGGAATCTAGCTTCCCGTAACTTGAGCCCATTATTCCGTGTCCTGCAAACTGGGATGATCGAGAAGAGATCCTGGCCCTCCTCTGTGTGACATCCCTTCAAGTCAATGGAACTTTCCCCCAAGTTAGTGTGCATAGGCTTGCAGCCTTAATGGATAATGTGCTTTGGTGTTCTTCCAAAACACACGACACGACAACCCCTATGGCTGCCCAAGTGATTCTGGGTGATGGGAGACATACCACAGGCCAGTGACTGAGTCCAAGAATGAGCAGTGGTGGATTCCATCTAATGGTCCAGTTCCTCCGACGCATTATCCACTGGATCCAAGGGTCTTTCCACAAAGCCACTCAGCTCACGGTGGTGGTCAGCTGAAAACCTTGTGCATACTGGGCAGTATCCAATGGTGACCGCCCCATGAGAGGCCAGCCTCTGCCAATTCTGCTGTGCAAACAGCTCTCAGCGAAGATGTAGTGCTTCTGGGGGCAACCCAAAACTACTGGAAATGCTCATTCCTGGAATGGGACCAGGTCAGTGGAACTTGCATACGCAAACTCTGCCAGCCTGCCCCAGAAACAAGCATTTTTCCACACATTTCGGTGCTCCCCCCGCCCCGGAAGTGCTAAATCTCCGTCCCGTAAGTGAGCGCTTGTGTGTATGTGGAGCAGGCCAAGTTGAGGATGTGGTTCACTATGTCCTATACTGCCGGCTTTATAGATCACCACAGACTAAATTCATCCTCCCTTTTCAAAACTTCTTGGGAGGACACTCGGAGGACTTTAAAATCAGGTGGCTGCTGGCAGATACGGACAACTTTGTAAGCTACAGGGTAGCTTTGTTCGCCCTAGCAGCATCAAAGTTAAGAAAAGCCTTTTTGGCGGGTGTAGACCTTGATCCCGAGCAAGGTTGATAATATAAAAAGGTATATCATATTAATTCAAGACAATGTGCATTCATTTGTTGTTTTACTTAAATTTTAATGTTTTAACTCTTTTAACTGTTTTAACTGTTTTAACAACTGTTTTAATGTTGTAATGTTTTATATTATGTTGTGATGGCCATTGGCTACAAACAATAAATTGAATTGAATTGAACTCTGCCAGCCTGCCCCATTCCAGAAACAAGCATTTCCACACATTTCGGGGCTCCCCCCCCGGAAGTGCTAAATCTCCGTTGTGCAAGTGGTGGGAACCACTTGTGCAGTGGAATTGGTGAGACTGGCTGCGAGTCACCTGCTTTATAATGCAGTCAATTTTCTGCATTATAAAGCAGGGTGGCGGTGGTGGTAGGGGTGAAATACATTTCTGGTGCCTCTCCCAAAATCAAGTCCTTTGTGCAATGTTTGGGCACACATGGTTGCCTGACTAAGGCCAAAGAGCTGGCACAGGTAGGATTTTCAGTTGCTTTCCATGGGGCTACCACGCACCTCTTGGTGGCATCCCACATTATCTCAAGATCAAGAGACTTTCAGTCCTTAAGGCTGCAGCCTTATGCACACTTAACCTGAGAGTAAGTCTCTACAGCACTTAACTTCTGAGTGGACATGCATAGGATTGTGCTGTCAATGGTATACACTATTGTCTGATCATTCACTTCCATGCCATTGCTGCAGGAACATTTACACTTCGTGACAGAAATTTCGCAGGACGAGATTTTTATCCTGGACCCAGAACTGGTGGCAACGCAGCCAGCAGGAACGCCTCCAGGAATGCCTGATTTGGTAGTGGAGCAGGCCTCTGGGTAAGGATTCTCTTTCCACTGCTGAGATCTGGATTTTCAAAGTTCTCCATTGATCATACATGTTTTCCTTTCATACATTGGGAGCTTCTTCATATGACAGCTTCATATGAAGAGGGCTTTTTCTTTCTTTCTTTTTTTAAAGTGCTTACACAGACTCAGCTTCAAAGTAGTGCTATGCCAAAAATTTCTCCCACGTTTTTTCCCAACCGTTCTCATTCAATTTGATAGAAAAGAAATTGCTTTCAAAAAGAAATTCAATGGTGAAGAAAATTTTGGAGAAATTCTCATGGTTTGGGTTTGGGTTTCTTGTGCGTACCTTACTTAGGAGATGGCCACGGAGTGTGTGCAAGTGTCCTGTTTTATATTGGGCAATCTTCTCTTCACTGTCTTCAGTAGCCTGTAGCCTCCTTGGCTTCCCACACTTCAATTAAAGCCCGGGGGAAGACGCCAGAAGAACATAAGAAGAGCCGTGCTAGATCAGACCAAGGGTCCATCTAGTCCAGCATTCTGTTCATACAATGGCCAGCCAGCTGCCCACGGGAACCCACAAGCAGGACATGAGTGTAACAGCACCTTCCCGCCCATGTTCCCCAGCAACTGGAGTACATAGGCATAATCATTATGTCTCCCATAGGGCTCTTTAGGATCAAGAAGTGCAGGCAGCCAGGGAGACTGCAGAGCAATGGAGAGATGTGTAATAGAAAGAAATTCACACACTGCACCCTGAGCCACCTCACAGTGATTAAGTAAGCTCAAAAACACCACAAAAATACATTATAATACACCTCGAGAATGAGGCAGAAAGATGGAAGCTTCTTTCATCTGGGGGAAGAAAATGTTCAGGAAATTGAAGGACAGATTTTGGTACAAGACTAGCTCCACCTGTTCCCTGGAGCTGGACACAACAGTGGCCCTCTCACACCTGCATTGTGGGGAAGCAAAATGGGGACCAGGCTGCTGACACAGTTGATGCTGTTGTCACTTGCAGTGGCAGTGCAACCCCCCCCCCCCCAACACACCTTATGAAAAAAAGAGAGACACTGTGCTACAGCCCCTGACAAAGGTGAGCCCTACTGGTGAGAAACTGTTGGAGAATTTATCCTCCCCCAGGAGAAATTTGGCGAAATTGTTCCCCCAATTTCACTGCCCCCACAAATAGGGCGGAGAATTTCAAAAGGCCATTTGTGCATAGCTCTACTTCAGAGTATGGATGATATTAATCTCATGCAGGTTTCCTCCCAAATATTTTCTTCTTTAGCAGAAGCAGCTGCCTATGATGCAGTCTGCAATGGAGGACTGGCATGGGGAGAAGAGCATCTTAACCATTTCCGTTCTGCTGGCTCTCCACCACGGAATCCCACAACTACTTGTTTGAATAAGCAACAGCCATTAGTTAAAACCCGCCATACTGAGAGAAGCAGGCCTGTGGCTCACGCTGGCCCAGCTTGTCTGAGCGTGGAAAGCTAAGCAGGGTCAGGCCTGGTTATTACTTGGATGGGAGACCCCTCCTCTAGTTTCCTGCATTGAGCAGGGGGTTGGACTCGATGGCCTTGCAGGCTCCTTCCAACTCTATGATCTATGAAATCTATGAAAAATATTTGGTTGAAAAGCCACTAAGTGGTTCATGCAGGTGGGAACGGGGAGCCGGGATGTCTTTTCTCTCTCTCTTCTCGTGTACCTCTCTCTATCTTGGTTTCTAGTTTCTCTTTTACCTACTTACCTTTCTTGAGCTGTACAAGAAAATAAAAGCTCCTGTTTAAATCTTTCAGTCATTTCTGTCTTAAATGTGGTCAGATAAAACATACTTTGCAACACTGCTTTTAGAGCTTTTCTACACAAGGCTGTTAATCAGCTGTTAATCTGTTGTTTCTACTTTCAGTTTCGTTGCAGAATTGAGATCTGAGCACTACACAAAGAGCATTTCTTTTCCTGCTTTCCCACTACATAATCTCTAGGTGGCACTGTGGTATAGCAGAATCGTGCAAACACACAGTGAAAAAGTGGGTTTTTTTGCTTTCACAATTAAATACCACATTTTCCCTGCTCTAAAAAAAACTCTCTGAAAGTGCTCGTTAGACACAGAAGCGAAACTGGAGGGTCACAACATTGTCTAAACTCTAAAGAGCCTGTAAACGACCGTGAGTAGGGAATGATGAGCTCACTGATAAATGCCTCATGCAGAAAAGCCCTTAGGCCCATGAAGGGAAAAAAACAGATACAGATGCATTTCCCCCAAAGGCCAAAAAGCTGTGTGTGTGTATGTGTGTGTGTGTGGTGGGCAATTTAGATGTGGAAAACTGGTGGATAGGAAATAGTTGATAACTCACTGACCACTGTGGGGAATCAACTCCTGTGGTGGTCTGCTGTTGAAGATTGCACTTGGGTGACTGATTAAATAAAACTAAACCTTGGGAAGAAATCACATGTACTTTTGAGTCTTAAATCCTGCTCTTAATCCTCCCCTTGTCTTTCAAACCCCCGTTCTGTTGTCAGTACTAGGACCAGTGGGTGATCTCAAAAGTGTTGATGGCTGCAATACTGCTGAAATTCAGTGTCAAAAAGGTTGGTCCCTTGGATGTGAGCCCACCAGGAAGCCTGTGCAAGAGCAGAACATTGGTTACAATCTAAGGGACTGTCCATGTTGACACACTCACACACACTCACACATGTGTACATTCTGGCAGTTAATCAGACTTTCAAATGAGCAGTGTGTTAGCAACTTGGGAACTGATAAGTTTTTTGAGGAACCAGATTGGGAGCTGGAGAGATAGCAACTTCAGTATGCCTGTGAGAGGCAGGAGCCTGTTCTTATTAGTGCATTCCGGTCTGCTCCTGTCTCCTCTTCCAGATTCAAGCTTTGCTCCATTGAGAGATGATAGGCCTGAGGCCTACTGGAAAATTGGGCTTCCTGCTCTCTTCAGCAACCCAGACAGTATACCAATCACCATCCCTACTAGTGTTTTTAGCTGCCAGTGACTACTGAGCATCTGGAGTTTTGCACCTCTGAGTCATACTAAGTAAGGGCACATCTACACTGCAGATGTAAAGCAAATTAGACCCACTTTGACTGGCAGTAGGTCTCCCAAAGCATCCTGGGAACTATAATTGTGTGAGGATGCTGAGAACCTTTTGTTGGGACTTCCTATTACAAGTCTGACCTCAGCTCCCTCACATACTACAACCCTAGATCTCCTGGTTAGTGGTATAGCTAAGGATGGGACTTTGGTCTGAAGTCCATGCCCTGCAGCCTTGGGAAGCCCAAATGACCACCCAGAGAGCAGCAGGTAATAGTAGCAAACAGGCCCAGCATCAGCACCTGGAGTGGGGCTGACCTTGTTCACCGTGGCATCCTTTCTTTCTCATTATTTTTTTAAAAATAGTTTATAGTCACTGTCTGCCTGGCCAGGCATGTGCATGGTTACAGCTGTTCACTTTGTTATATTTACTTTAAAAATATATTATCCTTCTCTACAACAGAATGGTGCTTATTCCCAAGTAAATATATGTAATGTCCAGGAAGCAGAAGCAAACTCCATTTTATTCCTGTAGTCATGATGGTGCTATGCTTTATGTGAGTTTAACCCTTGAAACTGCACATGCTCAAGATTTATTTATCAGGGCTGACAAGTAGGGTTTTGCTTTGTTTTTGCTGTAACGTATCGGGAATGTCAAAGCAGTTGTAAAGCACAGAATGCTGGTGGTGGGTGGCAGGAGAAGAGGAATGATATAGTTCCTGTGGTTCACAATAAAGTAATAAACATGGCCATCTAAAGCCCCCTCCCCATAAGAACATTATGTTGAGGGTCTAAAATTAACTAGGGGCACCACTGTCCTGGTTGGGGAACCATGTCAGTAAAATAGGTTAACAACTGGTTTGCATTTGCAGTGAAGGCATGCCCTAAGGCAAATCTTAATAACATGTCACAGCAAAATACACCATTAGCAGAAAGAAGCCAGCAAAATACATACAACTTTGTAAGATTGGCTCTTGGAAATAAAGGTTATGGTAACAGGTGAGAATACAAGAATCCCTGGAAATCATCAACTGCACCGACTGCATGAAAAATGCTGTTCTGGGAATAACGGTGTTTTCCATTTGGAAATCTTTTTCTCAGAATATCAGATCGGTGGAACCCTGCCGTTCGAAAGCGCATGCTGAGTGACAGCGGCCTGGGGAAGATGTCCCCGCACTACGAGGTACCTGAAAAACAAAAGGAGGCCAGCCAGATGCACATGCTGCAGTAAGAGCCCTCTGCATTTCTCTGCTTGATGCTGCATTGCTACCATCACCAAAGGCAATTTTACCTGCTCTTTTACAATGCACTTTTGATACAGGGTGCTTCCAGATGAGGCTTTTATTGTGCAATTGCACTGCTCATTCATCGAATCTTACTGGGGGTTCCACATGATGACATCCTCAATTTGTAGCCCTCCTGTGTTTTCCCACCACTTCTTCCTACTGTTTTCTTACCAGAAAAAAAAACAAAAAAACGTTAAGGAAAGAAAAATAAAAAAAAAGATGGGAAAGCTACACAACACAATGCCTTTTGACTTTTAGCATTAGGAGCCTTCTGTCTGGAAGCACCCACACTGTTCTAATGTACTGCATTCTCTGCTTCCCCCCTTTTTTTGGTCAGTCTGCCCCATAGTTTTTCATCTGGTAGAGGTCTCTTTTTAAAATACCGGTACCTTTTGCACTCCCAATTCAAACTAAAAGGGCATATCTACACTGAAAAGTCAAGGGGACAGGGTTTGGGTGAGGGAGAAGAGGCAATCGGAAGCTGCCTTATATTGAGTCAGACCATTGTCCATCTAGGTCATACAGGGGTCTTTCTCAGCTCTACCTGGAAATCCCAGGTATTAAACCTGGGACCTTTTGCTTATAAACCATGTGTTCTACCACTGAGGTACAGCCCTTCCTAAGGGAAAATGCAGGCTTATTACTAAACCTGAATGTTGGTGCAAGGATTAACACTGCTGTATGATTGCTGCCAAATAATTTCTGCCTGGTTGGGTCTGTATGTGATCGCACTGTAGGGATGTGTGAGGAATCTGATAGGGGGTGAAAATCCAATGGATTTTCACAATTCGGCCCCCCAGCCAGATTCCGGTTTGTTACCCTGCGCTGGTGCCAACTCACTGTTGTGTGGGTTAAGCCAGCTTGCAGACTTCCGTCTCTCAGATGGGCTGTAGTTTGCACATTTAAAAAACAACAACAACATAGGAGATTTGCGCAAATCATGCCATTTGCGCAAATTGGAAGCTGAAAACTATGCAGTTCTAGCACAGTTTGTGCAAATTGTGCTAGAACTATGTATTGTCTGGCTTTGAAATAGTGCAAATAGCATGTTTTGCACAAATTGCATAAATTTACACAAATAGTGCAATTTGCGCAAATTTCCTTAGCTTTTTTTTTTTTTTTTTTAAGTGCCAATTGCAGCCTGTCTCAGAGATACAAGTCTGCAGAAAACCACCTGACTCGGCCCATTTCCAATCATCATATCGGAAGTGGGCAGGAAGTCGGTCAAGCTCAAACGAGCCTGACTTCCCAGCGTCAGAGCATCCCTAGATGGCAGTAACAGCTGAAATAAGCTTCACGTACGGAGTGGAGGAGATTGCATAGCATAGGGTTGGGAGAACCTGTGGCCCTCCAGATGTTGGACAACAGCTTCCATCATCCCTCACCGTAGGTCGTGCTGGCTGGGGCTGATCATAGTTGTGAGTCCAACAACATCTGGAGGGCCACAGTTTCCCTCTTCAGCATAGCATGTATCCATGCCACTACTGCATCTCTGTGTACCCTGGTTCTACTGGCCTGGTCCTTACACCCAAAGGCCAGATTCAATTTTGGAAAAGCATTCAGGGGCTGCATTCCAGTGGTGGGTGGGGGCTGAAGGCAAAAGGGGTGGGTCCAAAAATACAACTAACACCAGCATATTTTGTAGCTTAAAATTCTTACGACCAGGAACTAAGCCTTAGGAGAGGCATCTCAACCTTCTACATTGGGGAAAAAACTGCACAAAAGCCAGGAAACCACCCGATGGTTGGTGGCTGGGGGAAAGGGGGTGGGGCCAGGGGAAAGGGGCGTGGACATTTGGAGAACCTCAGAGGGCTGTATTGGGACCCCAGGAGAGTCATATTTGTCTCCAGGCTTGAGGTTCCACACCCCTTCAATACAGGAAGTGATTGGAGTAATGAGCATTGCTAGTTCCAAGCCTAAAAACACCAATAAATATTAGCATAGATAAATGCATCCCCCAGTTAGAATTAGATGTTCCCCAATTGCGCTGGAACCACAGATGGTGAGTGTATGCTAGTGGGGCCCAGGCACGCCCGACTTCTAATGGGGAGGGACCACAGCACGGCCGTAGACAGGGGAGGCCGGTGACTCCTATGTCAGCGGAGCTCCTCATCCATTGCAGCTCTTATCCTGAGCTTTATAGGAGCTATCCATGGTGCGTTACTTCATCCCCAAAATAGGTTCACCACCATGGGAAGCTCCTATAAAGCTCAGGATAAAAGCTGCAATGGATGAGGAGCTGCACTGACACAGGAGTCACCAGCCTCCACTGGCTGTAGAGCACGTGCTTTGCATGTGGAAAGTTCCAAGTTCGATCCCTGGCATCTCCAGTTAAAGCAAAGGAAAAGAAAAAAGGATCAGATAGTAAGTGATGTGAAAGACCACTGCTAGCCGGCTATAGTAGGCACTAGGCAGTACTGGGCCAGATGAACACCTTGACTGACCTGCTATACAGCAGCTTCCCATTTTTCCTAATTCTTGCCAAAGAGTGTTCAGCCTTCATGAACTGGAGCAAAGCTTGTATATACAACAAATAATCTGCTGTATCAGCCAAATTGCCAGTGCCTTTTCTTTCAGTACTTGCTCTTTTGTCTTTGAAGCACTCACCAGGCCATGCTGACCTTCCTTAGATCCTGTGAGCAGAGCAGATCACAACTCCAAGTCACCAGGCAGGGTGCCCTGTGGAATGACTGAGTTACAAATCTATACCGCAGTCCTTTCACATTCTAGCTGGAGGCCACAAGCGACTCTAGTCTGAATGAAAGGGGGGGGGGGAATGGAAAAGACAATCTAAAAGGCAATGACTTTTATCTGGTGCTGATCTGTAGTGTTTGTGTTGGATCCTAACCAGCATCGCAAAGTAACCTGAATAATTGTACACTCATCCATCCCAGGTTTTGTAATGGGCTAAGAGAGAGGGAGGCAGGGACCCTGGGGAGAAAAGAACTAGTGATGGGTGAACCAAAATGTCTCAAATCAAAATGGCACATTAATCATGAGCACGACCCGTGAAAGATCATTTCCCCCAAGAGCAGGAACGGTGCAGGGCTGTTTGGCGCCCTAGGCCAAATTATATTTAGCGCCCCCCCTCTCGTGCCGTGGGGGGGGCTCCGGAGCAAAGCAGCCCTGCTCTGCAACCCACCCCCCGCGCTGCCGCCGCCGCTGCCACCGCCACCGCCGCCACCACCTACCTTCCCCTCCCCGCTGCTGGCTGCTGGCTGCTGGCTGGCTGCTGGCTGCTGCTGCTGCTGCCGCCGCCGCGCCGCCTCCGATGCGACGGGACCCCCGCGCTTTTTTTTTTTGCCGGGGAAACCAGGGCAACAGGGCTGTTTAAGCCCTGTTGCCCTGGTTCCTCCCGCCAAAACAACGCCGGCGGGGCTGCGGAAATTACGCGAAGGTAGGTAGGTGGTGGGCGGGCGGGCGCGCGCGCGCGCGCGCGGGGGGAGGTGCGGCAGCGGCGGGCGGGCGGGGAGGCGCGGCGGAGGCGGCAGGTGGGGCAGGAGCGCGGCGGCAGCGAGGAAGGAGCGCAGCGTTTCTGCGCCCTCTTCCGCCACGCGCCCTAGGCAGCCGCCTGGGTCTGCCTAGCGGTAGCGCCGGCCCTGCCCAAGAGTCCTAAATTTGCTTGCATACCCCCCCCCTGGGTTCCTGCATTGCCACTTTGGAGGGGAAGGGGAAGGAAGGATGTTGCCGAGGCAGTCATGCAACACTCCTTTTCCTTCCGCTTATGTCATGCATCAAAACACCTTGATCCATTATTATGATTACTTTTTTTTAGTCCCACCCTTCCTCTAAGGAGCTCAGGATGGCATACAAGTTTCTTCCTCCCAAGTCACATCCTCACAGCAACCCTGTGAGGTAGGTTAGGATGAGAAGATAGTGTGACCAGCCAAAATCACCCAGTGAGCTTTGTGGCTGAATGGGGATTCAGTCCAGGTTCTCTTTGCTTCTTGCCACTTCACCACACTCGCTCTCCAAATTAATCTGACTTTTTAATTTGATTTGTTTGGCTGGTTAATTTTTAAGTGGGTTGGTTGTTTTGTGTTTCATGGAAAAAATGTTTTCCCCCCCTCCCCTAAGTGGTCAGATTGGCAGACTGGGAGACCCAAGAGCAAGATTTGTGTTTTGTTTTTGTAAAAGTTACATTTATATGATGTATGCCCTGATTTCTGGACATACATGAGTTTTTCTAACTTGCAAATTCCCGGCCAAATCGATTGCTTACGTCAGGGCTGAAGAGCCAAGTACAGTATTACCTTGGATTGCAAGTAACTTGGTTTGAGAGCGTTTTGCAAGACAAGCAAATTTTAAAATATTTATTTAAATCTTTTTTTAACTTGATATACAAGCGACGTCTTGCAATACAAGTACTGTAGTATGGCTTAAATTAAAAATCTCTGTACAAATTTTTTTTGGGCGGGATTTCATTTTGATATAAGAGTGTTTTGGATTACACAAGCACGTTTCCGGAACGAATTATGCTCTCAATCCAAAGCATGACTGTATTGTTCTGATATGGAACAAACAAACAAGTCAGTTTCACCAGTCAACAATTACATACCCACCATTTGCTCTGCCTTTGGCAACGTTGCAGAACCATGGCAAATGTGGGCTGAAGATGTTAGCGAGGCACTTGGCGGCGAGCAACGGTATGACTGCTTGGTGACACGTGCCCACATCCTTGCAATCTAAACTCTCAGTGGGCCCATTTGGTTATATGAATGGTCCCTTGGAGTGGGAGACCTGCTCCCACAGGCTACGGGTGGGGAAGGGTTGGAGGCGCGCCGTGGCAGAGCACGTGCTTTGCATATGGAAGGTCCCAGGCTCGATCCCCGGCATCTCCAGGTAGGGCAAGAAACGCTCCTGCCTGAAACCCCGGAGAGCCGCTGCCAGTGAGTGCCGATGACGCTGGGCTAGATGGATCAATGGCCTGACTCAGCAGGGCAGCTTCCTACGTTCCAGAATAAGGCTGTGCAGTTCAGGGGCAAATGCTGGACGCAGGTTATATGTGTGCATCATCTCCCATCAATGCAAGGCATCTCTGGAAGACAACCAAGCTAGATTCCCCTACGTAGCTCTGGTTAAAGCTGCACTGCTTGATCCTGTCACATTCTGTTGTTTTCCTCATAGAAAAAAACAAAACAAACAACCCATATGAAGCATGTTTGCATAAACAAATCCTATGCAAATAAAGTTTTCCTTGAATAAGGGCTTCTCCCTCCACAACCTTGTTGTTTAGGGACTGAGTCGCTAAGAGGTGGAATGAAAGCGGCTGCTTGATGGCCCTTTTCATGCGCAGTAACAAATATAGCATAATGTGACTACGTATGAAGTGTCAGATTGCCCCCCCCTCCCACCCCTCTTTGCCAGTTTCGAGTGAATGATTTTATAATTCAGCTTCCCTAAGGTGGAAGAAGCAAGATTGCTCTCCCCCCACCATTCCTCTCAACCTGGGAAAGGGAGACTCTTAATTATGTTTTCGTAGCGTCACTGCACCTGATGCATCATTGAGGAAATTTGCCCCGCTGACAAATTGTTCTGGCAGGTAGCGACATACAAAATGCACCCTCACGCGTCGCCAAGAGCTTACAAATTGGCATCTTCCAAACAAGCTCGCTCTTGACTAGCACTGCTTCCCTCCCCTCCCCTCGCCTGCCTCCCTCGCTCCTTCCCTCCCTCTCCACCGTCTCTGAAATGAACAATCTGAACAACCAAACTTTTTCCAGCCCTTCTTTGGGACTCATTTCAAGGAGCAGAGCGAATGTTGGATTCATGAACAGCATCGCTTACGCTTATCTTGGCACAGACATATATTTTCCTGCAGTTCAGACTTTAAACGCTCTTCGAGTTTTGCCAACGAGTAAGAACATCAGAAGAGCCCTGTGGGACCAGTCCGAAGGCCTGGCTAGTCCAGCTTCCCATTCCCAGAGTGGCCGGCCAGATGCCCTCATGGGAGGCCCACAAGCAAGACACGAGGGCAATGGCACCCTCCTGCCCAATGGTTCCCTAGCAAGTGATGCTGTTCATTCAGAGGCGTGCTGCTTCTGATACCAGAGAAAATAGAGTCATCATGACAGGTAGCCATTGATAAGTACAGCAAAAACAAAAATAGTTTTGAATATAACATGTAATGTAAATTTTACATTTTACATTCAAAACTATTTTTGAATGTAAAATGTAAAATTTTACATTCAAAAATAGTTTTGAATGTAAAATGTAATTTATTTATTTTTTACAATGTTGGAATGCATTTTATGAGACAAAAATCTGTTTGGACAGTGTAGATATAGTGATATAGTTCCGTTATCCTTCTATTGCTTGCCATAATGGTATACCTTTCCTCCCCTCCTTCCTGATCTAGCTGGTTGCCTTGAAAAGCGAAGGTGTTTCTATCTTCATCAACCCACTTGCATCTCTCTCTCTCTCCCTCCATCCCCTCTCTCTCTCTCTCTCTCTCTTCCTCTTTCACCTTACTCTTTTCCATTTGTTTTTCTGGCCACTGTGCTTGAACAGAAGGGGCTAGCTAGACAAACAATAAAGTCATGTTGCCCAAAGGAAAAGAATGAACAAATGTGGGGTGATGAATGTTTGTGTGATGAGTCTCTCCAATTGGATAGTGAAAGGAAAAACAACACAAGGGAATTTGATCTCCACACAGTGCTTCTTCCCAGAACTTTGATAAGGGGTAAAATCTATATTTAAAGCTGAAGGATCGAGGCTAGAAAGTGCTCCTGCTGGCCAATTGTCCAAACCCCATTCTTCACAGCGATGGAGATTCTGGCTGAAAATAAAACCTCTTTGATGAGCGGCATGCCAAGAATATGCAGACTCTATTTTAACAGGGGGTGAAATAATTGCAGAAGGGTAGCTCTGTTTGTCCACTGAAGCAAAAACAACCACACACAAAAGCTGATCCAGAATTGAAATGAATTTCTCGAATACTCCCAAAGGATACTTGAGTATCCTCCCATCCCTACCAGCTTTAAGATTTCTGAGCTTCTTCTCAGTTATGATTGAGATGAAGCTAGCTCTTTAGAAATCCTGTTATTTCTTGTATAGGGTGGCCACTTTTGCTTTTACCAAAAAAAAGAGAAGGCACCATTTTGCATAGCATTTGCACATGCTAATTTATGTGTATAGATGCACATTTAGAACGAATTACTGCAATTTAAATAGAAATACAATAGATCTCACCCAAGTGGGGAAAACTGTCTGTGACCAGGTGACCTGTGTGCCTGCTCAGTCTGCTGTCCAGGTGCTCACTGTGGCTGGGCAACTTCAAGGCCTCCTGGTTCCCACCCTTCTTACGGTTTTTAAATCTTTAAACTGGACTTGGACCAGCCAGCCTTTCAGATAAAGGACACCTTCAATAGACAGCTGTCCTCTATAAGGTAGGGAACATGACTTCCCCATTCTTACAACTTTCTCACGTTTGCATTGTGATTTTCATTTACGGATACCTGGGGCCAGTAGCATTGTGTGATTGGTGCTTGTTGGAAACTATCTCACTGGCAAACACCATGTTTGTACATCCCAACACATCAGTCTTCAAAGAGGTCACAACTGTGACGGCCAGTTTATTCAGTTCAACAGATTCAAATGGTAAAGATGTTCCTGGGTTGTAACATCTGGGTTCGCTGGGTTGTAATTATTCAGACTGAAAGGGCACTTTGAATGGGGGTGGAGAAAGATCCTCTATGTAGAAAATTAACACACTCCCTGTGTGTGTGGGCGGTAGGAGAGTTCAGGCTAGCCCAGTGTTCTCCAACCTTGGGTCTGTAGCTGGCTGGGGCATGCTGGGAGTTGTAGGCCAAAAACATCTGGGGACCCAAGGTTGGAGAACACTGGGCTAGCCTTATTCTCTTTATGTCCCCCCCCCTTTTTTAACATTTAGGGACTTTTTAAGAACATAAGAAGGGCCATGCTAGATGAGACCAAGGGTCCATCTTGTCCAGCATTCTTTTCACACAATGGCTAACCAGCTGCCTGTGGGAAACCCACACGCAGGACCTGAGTGCAACAGCACCCTCCCACCCATGTTCCCCAGCAACTGGATTGTTGTTGTTGCTGTTGATGTTGTTGTTGTATTTGTATACCGCTCCACATCAAGCAGATTCCGGAGCAGTGAACAATAAAAAGACAAAAACAGATGAAAGTAACAAAAACAATACATTGAAAACAAGGTATCCTTACACTGGTGGTTGAAGAGCAGAGAAGGCTTCCTGGAGCAAGGAGGTCTTCAGCAGGCACTGAAAGCAGCACAATGTCGGAGCCTGCCTGACCTCCAGAGGTAGGGAGTTCCCAGAAATGGAGGCATCCTGCCTCTGATACTGGAGGTAGCATATAGCCATCAGGACTAATAGCCTTGCCCTCCACGTATTTGTCCAATCCCCTTTTAAAACCATCCATATTGGTGGCTATCTCTTGCGGAAGTGAATTCCACAGTATAACTATGCGTTCTGTGAAGTATTACTTCCTTTTATCTGTCCTGAATCTCCCACCAATCGGCTTCATGGGATGACCCCTTTGGGTTCTAGCATTATGTGAGAGGGAGAAAAATGTCTCCCTATCCACTTTCTCCACACCATGCATAATTTTGTACACCTCTATCATGTCTTTTTTGGGGGGGAATGAGGAAGCTTTCATACTTGGAACCTCCCCCCCCCCCACAGCATTCTGAAACGAGAGACTCCAGGGAAAGCTTTACTATTTGATCCTGAGTGATGTATAAACTGGATTTTCATATAAGAGGTCCTATGATTCTTCCAAAAGATGTTGAGACTTTGGCTAGTGAAAATATATTCTTTGCCATTCTCCTAAAGCAGTCTCTGGTCTTCTTATCCATACTTAATTCTACCTTGCAGTTCTCAATCTTGAATCTCCTTTTGATCGTTCAGTCCCTTTCCTCGTTGGATAAAGTTTCATGCGAACCCCTCTAGGTGGCAATAGAATATCAAGGATAGCAGTTTGTAATAAAAAACTTCTATAACAAGGCTCAAAGTTTGTGTAGAAAGATAAAAGTTAAGGAGATTAGAAGACAGCTGTGGCAAAAAAATACTGCACAAATGGTAGGTATGGCCTGCAGAGGGAGAAGTAACACCAGAATATGCTACCCTTCCTTTTTAAGGTGCAATTTCAGCTCCAAAGTATATTGTTGAGATTTTAAACATTACGCTGGAATATTAGCCAACGTGCGACATGAGTTATGTGTGAAGGTGGAGACTGAAGCAGAGGGGAAGAAGGCAAATGCAAAGAAAGTTTTAAAATATCAAGGCACTGAGTAAAGAGTTGAAATTGAACTGCCTGAATGGTTGTGCCCAGATGATACTGGCAATTTCAGGATAATATTCAGAAACCAGTAAAGAAATGGCTTTACTTTCTTTTATATATGCGATTTTATATGTTTTGTGGAGTGGTATTGTCCGGATGTTTTCCTTCTTATTATTTGTTAATTTAGATATTATTGCTACTGTTTTAGACACTCTACTGATGGAAAGAAATGAAGTCAGCCAGGCCTAGCATCAGAATGTAGCATCCACCACTGGTGCCTGGCCTGGTCCCCCCTTTAAAAATTATTTTCCAGTGCTCCGAACAGTGCCAGGCATCTGGGTCTGGGAGCTGACATATTAATTTCCCACAATGCCCTGGGGTGACTCTACCTTGGAGGCATTGTGGGAGATTAAAATGGCAGTTCCTATACACCCAGCACTGTTTGGAGTGCTGCCTCTGCCACTGTTGGGTCAGCCCACCGGGGCTCACTCACACAGCCTACTGATGTAGTTGGGGGCCCACCAGAGGGCCCATTGTGAAGAGCCCCCTGAAACCTGGAGCTGGCACTGAAGTGAGCCAACTTTAGAAAAATGGAATTACTCAGTGGAGATACTTTGCTTTGCCTAAAAGTCATGATTGAAAGAGGACACGAGTGCAGCCCATAAACAGGAGTTTATGGGACTCTTGACAAGCACATCACCATTCATCTTGGGTACCCATAACATCTATAAACTCCCAAGGGTATCTTTTACCCTTTGGATGTATTGGGTCTGATCTGCATTGGTTAAAAAGAATTCAGCTTTCAAAGAGTTCTCACTTGTATTGAAGGATATTGTACTCTAAGATTTGAGAGTTTGATGAAATATTTCCTTTGATCTTGGCCTGTTCTTAGCCCCCAGTCTGCCATCGTTGGTACTAGTTATTCTTCCTCACTCTACTTTTTTTTTTATGAGCCATGCCCATGAATGTCTGTTGAGGCTGTGGGCAAGCTTGGATTTGAATACAGTCCTTGAACCTAAACCAACCTTCCCCAAGAGATGAAAGTCCGCGGGAAAAAAACCTGACTTGGCTTGCTTCCAGTCATTGGATCGGAAGCGGGCAAGAAGTCCATCAAGCTCAAACAAGCTGGACTTCCCAGCGCCAGCACTTCCCTAGGAGGTGGCAAAGTTCTCCCAAGCTGGGCTCAGAGGCAAACTTTAGGCGCTTTTAAAAGCCTGCTTCAAAGGAGAGACAAGCTTTATGAGCCTCCAAATTCTTCTCTGAACTGGAGAAGAGAGGTGCCTTCCAGATACATGGAACTACAACTCCCAGAATCCCCCAGCCAAATGTGTGTGTGGGAATATAGCTGGTGGGGGTTTCTGGGATTTGTAGTCCAACATCTGGAGGGTACCAGGTTGGGGAAGGCTGCTTTAAACCCTAAATAAATTTCCCTCTGTGTTAGTAGATTTGGAGCATCGCATTACTTTCTCTGTCCACCGTACTAAATCACGTGGAGGTACTTGGAAGTAAACTCAACTGATATCAATAGGAAGGAATAAGTTATGTCTGGCATTTGCACAAGGACAAGAAAAGTTGCCTTGGGAGCAAGGAGGTTCTCTGTGTTTTGTAGGGGAGCCCTGCTCCCATGTTCACATATTACCTCGGATCATTTATAGAGGGAAACTGACATTAGTTACCCTTTTATCCTCTTCTTTCAGGGAGAGTAGCAAGGGATCAACGCCAAGTTGCATGTGTGGCTTAGAAAGATCAGATACATCCATCTTCTAGTAAAGGTCAAATGCATGCATAACCCGTATTGATTGTCTATCTCCAGCCTAAGATCGGCACTGTAATCCCATTTGAGACTCTGGTGCCAGGCTTACCTTTCTTTCAAGCTTTGCTTCACCGAAAAATGTCAGCGCTGAAGCCTACCAGGAAATTGGCCTTCCTGCTCTCACCAGCCCTAACATATTTATTTATTTATTTATATTTATTTATTTATTTAATACATTTTTATACCACCCAATAGCCAAAGCTCTCTGGGCGGTTTACAACAGTTAAAACCATAAAACACAATATAATATAAATATAAGATTTAAAACCACAGATTAAGCTACTGAGTACAGTATCTGGAGTTTTGCACCTCTGATTCATACTAAGTAAGGGCACATCTACATTGCAAATGTGAAGCAATGTAGACCCTCTTTGACTAGCACTAGCTGAGCTCTCCCAAAGCATCCTGGGAACTATTGTTCTGTGAGGATGCTGAGAATTCTTTGCTGGGAATCCCTGTTGCAAGTGTGACCTACAATGCTTAGGGCTCCTGGTCAGTGGTGCAGATACGGCTGGCCTCTGGGGCCAAAGTCCAAGGTACTGCAGGCTGCAGCCACCCCCACCCCCAGTGATCACCCAGAGGGTGGCAAATGCAGAATCAAACTCCTTTTTATTCCTGTAGCTGTGATGTTGCTATGGTTTAAGTGAACTTAAAATGCAAAACTGCACATCATGCTCGGGTTGCTGTTGTTGTTGTTGTTATTTTAATCAGTTTGGCAAACAGTTTTGTTGTTGTACTAGCATATCAGGAATGTGGAAGCAGTTTTTAAGTATGGAATGGTGGCTGAAGCAATATGGCTATCTAAACACATGGCTATCTAAAGGGGGGCACTATGAGACCATTAAGTCAGGGTCTAAAATTATATAGCTGCATCCCTGGAGATAGAGGATAGCTGGTGGTGTGCGTGCGTGCGTGCGTGCGTGTGTGTTTTGGAGAGTGGAAGGTGGTCTGAAAAAGGGAAAGCTGCTTTTGCAGATTTTTTTGGCATTGTTTCAAAAACCCGCCATACCAGTTCGAGCAGAAGCATAAATGGGGAAAAAGAGATGCATATGAAGAACATACCATGGCATGTGAAACCCCTCTCAAACTGCTTTCACCTTTCATTAAATATATATATATATATGTCTGTATCCAGCCTTAGAAAAAGAGGCACCTTTTCGTTTAAAACTTCCTTCGGTTGCAGTTGAGGAACATGTCAGCTCAGGAGAACAGAGAGAGGCATTAAAAGGGGGTGGGATGGGGTGGGAGTAGTCTCACAATCTCTTTGTTGGCCAGTTAGCTGCTGGTAGAAGTCCTTTCAGATGAAGTTAGCAAGTATGCGGGGAAATGCCTTCCTTGCTCCGCAAAGAAGAGAAAGGCAATAAAACTCCATGGAAGTGCTGTAAAGCGTTTTAAATTCTTAAAGGCTCTGCTTTAAAATGCTCTGGGTGACAGAGGGTTTCAGTTGCAGGGTTATTGGTAAAAATAGCTGCTTTACATCGGCTTGATGTTTCTCTAGAGGCTTTTGTCTTTATGAATAATGTACTCGGTTGCCAGAATTTCTCTTAGAATGTGCCCGGAGGAGGCTAGCTGAATTTCCATGAATCCTCAAATCCCATAGACCAAGCTCTACATTGCAAATCCCTTCCCTTGTTTCCTTCCATGCAAATGGATTCCTACACTGCCTTCCCCCTCCAGCAGGCTGAAAGGACATTCTTGAAAACATCTGGGAGCAATCTTGGTCCCTTTAGTTAACGAGCCTTTAGAAGAGCAAGTCTTTTGAGAACTAGCCTTGCTGCTGTTGGGCACTCTGGGTCTCGAACCTGGAACTTTCGGTTCTGAGGGTTGGACCTTGCCTAGTAAGCTACCATGAACTGTGTGGAGGGATGTTGGCAAAGTTCTCCTGAACTGGGCTCGTAGGCAAACTTTAGGCACTCTTAAAAGCCTGCTTCAAAGGAGAGACAAGCTCTAAGAGACTCCAAATTCTTCTCTGAACGGGAGAAGACTTGCTGGCTTCTCCAGCTGACCTATGTTTTGCATGGTAAGGAGAAAGACCGCCTCCCCCCCCCAGCTGAACAAAGCTTTTGTCAGCCACGGATAGTGTGGGCTTGGCAGCCAAAGATCCAGCACACTGATAGTTCAGTTACAGCATGTGAACCCCAACTGCCAGAGCAGGAAGTCCAGCCTCAGGGTGCAGGGCCCAAAAGCCGAGAGTGTGGAGGAAGGGGTCACTCACATTGAAGAACCCTCTTCCCCTAAGGGAGTGGGCTTCCAGCTGCAGTCTCTTGGATCCCTCCCTACAGTGTAACAGAGCAGCATCTTTCCATCAGATTGAGCAGGGGGAGATTTAAGAGGCTGTAGGACAAAACACAAGCCTGGAGGACCAATCAGGGCAAGAGCTCATTTATAGTCAGTGCCCACCCCCGCCCTGTGCAGTTTTTGCCTCTGCAACTATTAAATCTCCCCTCTGCAGATATTGCAGGCTGAGATAGGAAAACATTTTTTCTTTTTCTTTTCTGGGCCTCAGATTGGCTTGGAAAAATGACCCATCTCTAAGTCCATGTGTGCAAAAAGGACCCTCACAATTAGCAGGCAGGATGAAGCCTCTGGATTGGCCACATTATGATATAATAAATACTAGGACCCTGGCCTTCTACCTCTCCCTACTGACTCCAGAGGAATACCCTGCTACCTTCTGCTTGCTGCACTTTAAGATCAGATTTCTTCATCTTCCAGTTCAAGTCTCTGATTTCTGGGATCCTGAGCTGGAGATCCTCCAGGTCTAGACTTGGGTACATCTGCTCTGCCACCGCCCCCTCACCAGTGTCGCAGTCCTGGCCCAGCCTGACAGGTGCACACCATAATAGCAAGAGTGTAAAAGTTATAATTTTCTTAGCAGCACTTATCACGATGATTTCCCCACCCCCACCCCTTACTTCTTTTTGGTCTTTTCAGATACAGGGCTAATTACTGCTACCTGTCTTGCTGTGATAGGAATACTACCGAGACATATTTGAAAAGTTGCTAAAGAAAATGCTCGCTTTTGACTGCGAAGGGGATAATTGTGTGCGGTTTCTTTCTGGGTTTCAGGAATTGCAAGTGCCAATGCTTAGCTATCCCTCCTACCATTGGATGGCTACAAGGGATGCTGAACTGTAGGAAGCTCATAGATTGCTTGTTCTCATCAGCACCTAAGCGGGGTTAATAACTCATAACACGCTTCCCCCTTTGGTTGGTTTTAGGAACATAGGAAGGTGCCTTCTACTGAGTCGGACCCTTGGTCCAGCTAGCCCAGTATCGTCAACGCTGACTGGCAGCCGCTCTCCAGGGTTTCAAGAAGGAGGAGTTTTTCAGCCCTACCTGGAGAGGCCGGGGATTGAACCCGGGACCTTCTGCATGCGAAGCAGGGGCTCTGCCACTGAGCTACGGTCCTGCCCAAGTTCTCCCAGGCAGCAAAGCACAAGAAACGGTACAGCTGGAGGGTTGACAGATCAGATGTGGCTTATCAGTGATGGAAGTTTTTTCGCCGATTTGATACCTGCCCCTTCCTCCCCTGGCCCCCTGCAGCTAATCGTGACTTCGGGAGAGGGGATTTAAATTGGGAAAGCAAGTGCAGGGAGAAAGGGTTAAATCCTCAACCCCGCAGCACCGTACGCAAGAAGCTGCCTTATATCAGGTCAGAGTGTTTGTCCATCTAGCCGGGGTGGTGGTGGTGACTGCTAGGTGAGTGGGGCTCCTTATCCATTGCAACCTTTATTCTGAGCTTTATAGGAGCGATCCATGGTGCTCCACGGTGGAGTACGGCACCGTGGATAGCTCTTATAAAGCTCAGGCACAAGCTGCAATGGATGAGGAGCCCACTGACACAGGAGTCACCAGCCTCTCCTGGATCTAGCCCAGTATTGACTGGCCTAGATGGACAAACGGTGGCTCTCCAGGGTCCCCTCCAGAGAAAGGTCTTTCACATAGTTTGCGTCCTAATCCTTTCAACTGGAGATGCCGGGGATTGAACCCGGGGACCCTCTGCATGCAAAGCACGTGCTCTACCACTGAGCCGTCGCCCCTCCCCTTGACCACGTCCGCGATCCAATCCTCTGCTCTGCCAGTTGCTGAAATGCCGGTCTTGATGGACCTTTTGGTTATCAATTCACCTCTGGCCTGATCCACAGAATCAATTATCTTGTGACTTCCTCACTCTGTCTCGAGGCAGCTCTAGACGGAGACCGACTTTTCAGCTTCGAGAGAGCTTCGAAGGAGGGAAGGATAATGGATGTCAACAGTTTGATCAATGGGACTACTAAAGTAGGGGATGCAAGGATGGCAGGTCAGGTTTGGGGGACTCTCTCATGTGCAGCCTGGCTGCACATGAGAGAGAAAAATAGAGGGAGGAGAAAGGGAGAGCTAAGTGGCAAAAGCACACTCCCCAGCTGTATTCTTCCCCTTGTATTTTCCTGTTGCCAGTGCACAGTGAATGGGTACCTGTTAGAACTAATTCAGTAGGAACAGTATTGCCCAACCTGCTTAGGAACAGGAACGTTTTTATGTTTACTAACAGATACTGTAATATTTTAGGGCATAAAAGCAATGCTGTCAGTAGGGCTATACTCCTAGTGGTCTCGATCCTGCACTGCACCTGTAGTGTCAGATCACTATAAAGGTAGTGGGGGGAAATCAGCTTGCTGCTAGAAGAAAAGATATGCTGTGGGGCAGGCAGGGGTGAGCAACCGCAGGGGGCAAAAATGGCCCCTGGAACACCCCCCCCCTCCATGAGCCCTGCAGGGAGGGGATTTTTTTTTTTTTTAATTGCCAGGTTGCCGCTGAGATTTGGAGGCACACCGCTGCATAGCGCCGGGTAATGCTAACAGGGATTATTTATTTATTTATTATATTTGTACCCCGCCTTTTTTCCTGCAAGAAACACAGGGCTTACATAATCCTCCTCCTCCTCCTCCTCTCCATTTTGTCCTCACAACAACAACCCTGTGAGGTAGGTTAGGCTAAGAGTGAGTGACTGGCCCAAAGTCACCCAGTGAGCTTCATGGCTGAGCGGGGACTAGAACCCGGATCTCCTGAGTCCCAGTCCAACATAGCCTCTACGAAGCACCGTTCCATTTCTAAAAAAAAAACCTGGGGCATGTTGGGCAGCAGTGTTATTTATTTATTTATTTATTTATTATATTTATGAATCGCCCATCTGGCCAGACATCCGGCCACTCTGAGCGATGTACAGTCCAATAAAACACAATGCGGCTTGAGGGCCAATGTAGCCCACCCCTGCTGTAGGGGAAAATGAGCAGTACCTACCGTATGCATTTTCCTCTAAGAAGAATGGACATCGTGGATGACAAATTTTCTGGCCTAAGATGTTTAACTGGGTGGCTACTTTTGACACTACACTTTCATTTCTTGTTTACCCTCTCATTTAATGTTGCAAAATACTTCATACAGCCAGAGAATGGCTTTGTGCTCTGTGTGCTTCTGTGTGTGCCTGTGTGTTTGCGAGAAGAGGATAGTGCAGTGATGGCAAACCTTTTTGAGCTTGAGTGCCCAAACTGCAACACAAAACCAACTTATTTATTTCAAAGTGCCTTAAATTTGGCAGGAAAGAGGAGGGGGCACTAGCTAATCGCGCCCCGCTCTGTCTCAGGGCATGGCTCTTCACCGGGCGCGCAAAGATTCGGGCGTGCGCGCGCTGTGCTTCTGAGCTGTCTGTTCAGTTAGAAGGAGGGCTGGGTGCCTGCGCAGTCCGCTTCTGGGGGTGGAGATGTTGGAGTGTGCCTGCCTGTGGAGGCCAGCGAGGAATGAGTGGAGAGGAGTTACTATGGAAACCCGACGCTGAATGCAGAAGGGGACGGTCTTTTCGCGATCTGGCGACCAATGGCTCGAGTGCCCACAGAGAGGTCCCTGCGTGCCAGCTGTGGCATGCGTGCCATAGGTTCACCATCACTGGGATAGTGCATTTGTAAAAGGGATGATCGATGCAAACCCGAAGATAGGAACCTAGCATGCCTTATGCCAAGCCAGATCCTTGATCTGCGTGGCTCAGTATTATCTAAACTGGCTGATCGTGGCTCTCCAGGGTCCCAGACAGGAGTCTTTTCCAGTCCTACCTAAAGATGCTACAGGCTGAACCCTAGGAACTTTTGCATGCCAAACATGTGCCCTACCACATGTCAGGGATGGGGACTCGGACTCGAGGACTCGACTCGTGAGTCGGACTGAGTCCCCCCTCTGACTCGACTCGGACTCGAGTCCCAATATTTTTAATGGGACTCGAGACTCGGGACTCGAGACCAAGGACTCTTCAAAATCCCTGGGCTGTGCCAGAAGGAGTGGAGAGAAGTGCGATTGCCGGCGAAGATTTTATTTTTTAAAATCATTTTCCTAAAATGCAACCTTTCAGACATTTTGGGCTTGGCTGCCTCTGCCTGCCTGTTTGGGGTTCCCAGCCTCCTCTGCCTGCCTGGTCTCGCCGGCTTTGGGGTTCCCTGCCTCCTCTGCCTGCCTGGTTACTTTTATTTTGGGTTTGTCTGCCTGGTCTGTTCTTGTCAAAATCAGTTGCAGAGTTTTGAAATAAAAAGGCACACTTGTGCCTAGAATTTATTTAAGCCACACATCTGAAGTAGCTTTATTTTGTTGGAAAAAAACCCCATTGATTTTAATAGGAACTCGTGGAGTCAGCTTTGGGAGTGACTCGTGACTCGTGAGTCACCATTTTGGACCAAGGACTCGGACTCGGACTCGAGACTCAGGTCCAAAGACTCGTGACTCGACTCGTGACTTGAGACCAAGGACTCTTCAACATCCCTGCCACATGTTAGGGGCCTTCTGGAACAAATGCCTAATCTGTTTGATTTTATCAGTCTTCTGGGTTGTCACCTTCCCTCGATGTTCCAATAATATTTCTTGGAAATGTGAGGGACTCCCAATCTATGCAAGTAGCATGGCAGGGAACTTAGCTAGGATGCTCGGTATCAATAAAGGATTAACAGAAACACCAGAATATCTGGGAATCCAGCAGCGCGGCTGTGGTGGGGGGTTGTGCTATGGAGATGGGGCACCACGGGGGCCTCAAGTCCCCTTGGGGGCCACATGCAGCCTGCTGGCTGTTTGTTGCCGACCCCTGCCGTACAGTTACATGAGGCAGTAGTTTGGTGAGAGTCCTAATTAATCAGTTTGTTTTTGTTTTCATTTTGGAGTAAGCAGGTAACTGTGCAAACCTTTTCTCTTTTCCCTTACAATTCAAATAGGTTTTATTTAGTGATGGGGAACCTTCTGCAGCTCATTTCAGATGTGGACCAACCATTATGAGTAGTATTATTATTATTTTTAGAAAACTCTCTGCACATGTGCAGAAACTAGTTTTGTATTCCCAGCTGGCAAAGGATCCCTGGAGCTGTAACGCTCACTCATGTTTCAGGTGAGCATTGCAAGCTGTTCTGATTTGTGTTTCCAAGCCAGGAAACGCCAAACTCAGCAGCATCTCTCCTTTCATTTGGCAAGCATATTAGACAATGGGCAGAAGGTAGATTGGGATCTACTGGTAAATCTCTGAGTGATTTGCAGTAGATCAGCAGGCTTTCTGGCTTCCAGTGGTTTAACAGTAAGCCTTGTTTCTCTCATAAATTAGGCTGCTGAAATCAAGAAAATGTGAGAGGAAACAAGAGTGGTTTTGTGTGCATGTAGCCACCTGCCATACTTCGGATAATGGAGGAACCTGGAGAAATTCACCCATCAAATCCTTCTGATACACTTTTTTAGTGTACAATTCTTATTTCATCCATTCTACAGCAATCCTTCTACACAATCCTTGGCTAGTCTGATAGATAGTACTTTGTACAAGGCTAGCTTATGAAAGTCATGGCTAATGAACAGGGGTATGAAGTTCTCCCTTCTCTTAAAACCACAGTGGCCTACCTAAAGCTCATTCTGATGCAAAGACTTAGAGGTGATGATGACATTGGGGTGGAGGTTTGCCAACTGTTGTAGCTCATCATAACATAAACTGCAGAGGTGTTTTACATCATTTGGACTCTACTAAATGCTCCTGCAGAAATTCTGACAAGTCTATTGAACTCTAATTGTTGCCTTTTCATCATACAAAAAAAGACTGATTCGTCTTTGTTGTTTACTTCCAGGTCTCCAGTTTCTTCAGAAGATCAAGGTAAGAATCATTTTTTTTAAATGGGGTGTGTGTGTTAAGTGGTGGATTAAAAATTGAGTCAGGGGGAGGGGCGGTCAGAAAGCTACATTTGAAGAATACCTTTGGAGTGGGGGGAAAATACCTTCTGATGCAGATACAGATATTTATTCTGTGATTTCATTCAAGTTTATAACTGTTGAGTTTGGTTGTTCAAAAGGCATGACTATGCTTCACTTCTATTATAAACCCAGGTCAATAAACATGCATCTTGCCCAGGTAAATTGATTGGATACAATCTGTGTTCTTCATCACCGCTAGCCGTTTGTCTGTGAGAGAAAAAAATGGGTTGATAATAATATTAAGCAAGCATATTGTATATGTCTTTTTTTTAGAACACTCAAAGTCCTCACTAATCTTTACAACAGGCAGGGCAGTATTATTATCCCACAATTGAGGTTACCTGATATGGCAGGTTGGCAGAGGCTAAGGCAACACAGAGGCCGCCCTATGTGTGCATGGCCAAGGCAAGATTCAAATCTATGATGATTTATTTGCACACACCATTCATATCAACCATTGGCAACACATCAATTTTTCACATGCTATCCACACAGACACCTAAAAATGGCTTATTGCGGCATCATCAAATCATAAACAACTGTTGAGCTACAATTTTAATTGATTCCATTAACATGTACATACATTGGGGCTATTACTCGGTTTGCCAAACTGGGTTGCTTGCACAAATTAAGTCAGTAGTAAATATGCCGTCCCTGAAAAGTGGGGTGATATTCATTGAGCGGAGACCAAGATTAGTTGAATTGGTTTGGCTGGGATTGGGAGGGAAGGCTGAGCACTGAGTTTACCTTTAGTTATGCCAAGCAGTGGCAGAAGCCTCCTATCTGCAATGATTTGCAGAGTTCGTAAATTTAGGTATGTGATAGGGATGGAGGAATTCATATTTATTTATATTTATCTTGTGCCCCATCTGAGGGATTCAGAATTATGGTCAGAGCAATCCTACATGGAAAATGATGGAGTTGTGTCTCCCCCAGTCATTAGTCAAGCAGCCCTCCCCAACCTGGCGCCCTCCAGATCTTTTGTACAACTCCCAGCATCCTTGGCAATTGGCCAGGGCTGAATGGGGCTTATGGGAGTTGTAGTCTAAATCATCTGGAGGGCACCATGTCGGAGAAGGCTCTAAAATAAGGAAAGATATTTGGGTTTTTTTTAAAAAAAAAGTTTATATACCAATATAAAATGAGTGCCAAATACTCTCTCATGTGAGGAATACTAGGAAAATGAAGCCAGTTGTTTGGGTTTCAGGAACAGAACAAAAAGGTTTTGTGAAGCCCACTGTCCACTCTATTCTGGCTGGCTGTGATGGGAGTTGTAGTCCAACACCCAGGTTGGGGAAGACTGTTTTGCTCCAACAGACTAGCAGCAGCTTTCCAAAAACTCCATCAGAAATCTTTCTTGCAGTGCAATCCTATGCATGACTACTCAGAAGTAAGTCCTATTGAGTTGACTGGGGCTGACTCCCAGGAAAGTGGGTATAGGATTGCTGTTTTAGTCCTGCTGCCTTGGATGCTTTAATAGAGATGCCTGGACTTGAACCTGGGACCTTATACATGCAAAGACCCTGAGCTATGGCACCTCTTTTGCTGCATGCATGAGGCCCACTGGAGAGACAGCAAATGCAAAGTGATACCGCACGGATAACAGAGTGCTCAGCTCATAGATTTATAGAGTTGGAAGGAGCCTACAAGGCTATCGAGTCCAACCCCCTGCTCAATGCAGGAAACTAGAGGAGGGGTCTCCCATCCAAGTAATAACCAGGCCTGACCTTGCTTAGCTTTCCAGACAAGCTGAGCCAGCAGAAGCACTGGGTGGGCCTGTGACCCAATAGTTAAGCTAACAACAGTCTCTTTTAAGCCTTTGAGATGCCATTTGACGATGTCAAGAGAGCACATGCTGTTCCCTCCTGTATTGCCACAGCTGAGCGATATGCTTATTTCACTCGATCCTTGCCAAAAAGCTGACTCCGTCGCCTCTTATTCCCATGCTTCAGAGGAAACATTACATTTTAAGAGGCTGTCTTGAGTACCAGTATCAAGCTACTTGTCAATGGGCAGTGATTTATTGGCCGGGGTTATAGGTTTTCCTGACATTATCTTATTACTCTGTCATTTTATCTATTAATTGAGTGTCAGGCAGCATATGAAGCACTTCCTTATGGATCCTGATTTGAATCTCCTGTATCTGCCCCTGCCATCTGCCTTTCCTTTCTGCTTTTGCTGTTTTCTTCCTTTGCACAAATTCCTCTCATGTTCCATTTACCACCTGTGCCTCTGTGACCGGGGACCAGCTCCACAGTTTGATCAATATCCCTAACCACTCCAGAACTATAAAAGCATTTATGAGCTTACTTTGAAATGGAGAATCAAAGCCGCAAGCACTCTTCACCTATCATGGCAAAGGACATTAAAAGCTTCTGTTTAATGACAGTGAAATAGCTGATTGAGAAAATGAATTACCGCATATAAATGTGGCTATAGGCTAGAGCAAGAACTGAGATTTCTCTTTTCCTAGTGCCTTTTTATGAAGCAGTAGGATCAGGATATTTAATTAGTACTGATGCTTTAAGAACTGTGATCTTGCATCAGGAGAGGAGCCTCCCTGAAACTTACCCCTGCTTACTTGGGTACATAACAGATTGCAAGCTCCCCCCCCCCCCCGCATGGAGATCCGTATGGATTTTTCTAAATGTAGGCATTTTTGGTGTGCATTTTTGAAAAGTATGCACTTTTCTCCCATAGACTAAAGTGTGTTTCCTTGCATTTTTCAAACGTACACATTTTTCTATGCACTTTTTTCAAACCTACATATCTTTTGAATACATTTTTTGGGGTGCATGAATCGGATTGCAAGCTCCTATGTGTGCAGATTTCTGACAGCAAATTGTGTTTCAGTCTGTGTTCCGTTCTGTGAAGTGCAAACTGGGTAAGCTCACAGAAACTGATGAACCCAACACAAATCTTTTACATCCCTGTTTGTAAGATATGTCGTGCAAGGCAGTTTAACAACATTTTAATCAGTGGGGCTGAAACTTCAGGGTACTCTTTTTGATTTGTTTTGTTTTGGAAGCTGCTTTGGTACAGGCATAGTACACTTATAGGGAATTAAGATAGAAAAACAACAACTCAGAGGCAATCCTCTCAAGCAGGTGGTAAGAGAAAAAGCTTCTTCTGAGAGAAAGGAAATCCTAGGCACCACAATGCGGTTCCTTTTTAAAATGCTCCTCAGGGGCCAGGCAAAAAAGAGAGCTTTGCTGTGGTCTTCCCTCTCAGAGACCTCCACATTGTGAAGCTTGCCTATTCCTCCTTGTCTTTCTCCTTTTTCGGAGGGGCAGGGGAATGTTCATTTCAAATAGCAAACAAATAATAAAATATTAAAGACGAGCTTTCCTTCTGTTAATGAATAGTAGCTTCTATTTGTGCAGTTGTAACTTATCTTACCATTCCTTCAGTGCCTCATACAGACACCTATACTAAGGTTTTGGAAAATATGCAAATGTATGTAATTAAGCAGTTAAAAGGCAGAATCCTATGTGTTTATTTGAAGGAAAATCCTACTGTATTCAGTGGGACTTAAGAACATAAGAAGAGCCCTGCTGGATCAGCTGAAAGAAGTATCTGCTCTAGTATTCTGTTCATGCAGCAGCCAACCAGTTGCCTGTGGGAAGCCCATGAGGAGGAGTTGAGTGCAACAGCACCCTCCCACCTGTCTTCTCCAGCAACTGGTATTCAGAGGCATACTGCCTCTGATGCTGGAGGTAACATGTAGCCATCATAATTCGTAGCCATTGATAGCTTCATCCTTCATGAATTTGTCTAATTCACTTTTAAAGCTATCCATGTTGGTGGCCATCAATACATCTTGTAGTAGCGAATTCCATAGTTTTACTATGCACTGTGTAAAAAAGTAGTTTCTTTTGTCTGTCCTGAATCTACTCTCTAATCAGCTTCATGGGATGACCCCAGGATCTAGTATTATGAGAAAGGCAGAAAAATGTCTTTCTATCCACTTTGTCCATACATGATTTGGTACCTGTCTGTCATGTCTCCCCTTACTCACCTTTCCCCTAAGCTAAACAATCCCAGATGTTGTAACCTTTCCTCATAGGGGAGCTGCTCCAGCCTCTTCATCATTTTAGTTGCCCTTTTCTGCATCTTTCCCAGCTCTAAAATATCCTTTTTGAGGTGCAGTGACCAGAAATGTCCAAATGTGGTTGCACCATAGATTGACCCCCAGTAAGCCCTACTCCCATTAAATGTGTTTAGAAGTGCAGTCCTAATTAACTTTTTGTTTTAACTAGATTACAGTTTTATCTTCTTAGATGTCGGACTAGCTGTGGTGAAAATGCTACTCTTGCCAAGCCAAGCCAAACCTAATGCTTAACCCACAGTCCACAAATCAGCAAATCTTGAACTATGAACCATTCAAAGAGCTTTGGTCCTCTAAAGAAACAAATACCTTGAAAGGAGGCAGAAAATGGTGGGTGCAAGCCTAATATCGGCTCTGCCACCCCACCTACTCTGCCTCCTGATGGGTGGATAGTAATCAGACCATTATGGTCTGATCGTCATTCCCCCCACCCGCAAAATTGCCCCCCCCCACAGCTACGCGCGGCAAGGGAGGGACTATATGTCTATGCTGTTAATGATAAAAAGATGCTCCTCAAGGTAGTGAACTTCCCCATTTTACATCATTTTTGTTTTTGTGAATGTACTACCCAATAGGCAACAACTGGTATTGAGATACTGACCATTGAGAGAGCCTGCTTGTTTTTCAGACCTTTCTCCTGATGTGGTACTAGAGACCAGCTGTCACCATGAGGAGGTACATTCTCAAAAAAAATATTTGCCACGAGAAGGCCAATGACTAGGGCAATTTCCACCCTGATTCATTAAGGACGCAATCCAATGGGGCTGCCCATAAGCCTCCAAACTTGGAGGATTATGGGCACCCTATGAAGTCGTGGGAGGAGCACGGAGGCAATCTCCACCTCCCTGCTCCTCCTGCCCTGCAAGCAGCCGTCTAGCTGCGGCACTTTCAGATGGGGAAGGAAGGAGGCTGGAGCAATGTCAGGATATGTCACATCCTAGCAGATGCAGTCTCCTCCCCTCCATACCCCTGGAACACCCCCTTTCCCCCCTTCTCCAAGGTTGGTCTTACGACCTCAGAGAAGCACCCTGTGCGGATCTTTCTGTGATGGGGGGGGGAGGCGGGATCTGAGCACAGATCCCCAGCTCCGAGGTCGGAGCTCTTTTCTGACCTCGGATCTGGGAATCCGAAGAATCCTATGGCCCTCTAGACCAGTGTTCTCCAACCTTGGGTCCCCAGATGTTTTTGGCCTGCAACTCCCAGCATGCCCCAGCCAGCATAGCTGGCTGGGGCATGCTGGGAGTTGTAGGCCAAAAATATCTGGGGACCCAAGGTTGGAGAACACTGCTCTAGACACTGTCGAGTGGCCATAGGATCACTCTGTGAATTAGTTAAAGTAATTAAATGAATAGGATGACCCAAGTTCAAATTTCTGCTCAGTTGTCAAGCTCATTGAGTTACCTTGGGCCAATCACTAGCTCTCAGCCTAAGTTCCCTCATGGGGATTTCAAGGGGGAAATGGATAACCCCTTGAATGTTATCCCTAGCTTCTTGAACAATGGGTGGGATGATGATGACCATAATAATGGTGATGATGATGATGATGATGATGATGATGATGATGATCATCATCATCATCATCATCATCATCATCATCATCATCTCAACTCAAGGATGGAAAGCGGAATATCGGTGGTCAGTATAAGAGGTTTAAAGATGTTCTTAAGGCTAATCTAAAAGAAATGCAATATAAACATCGAAAACTGGGAAACTCTGGCCCATGGGAAACGATCTAACTGGAGGTTGGCCTTTCACAAAGGTTCTATGGACTTTGAAGAAGCCTGAGTGCAAGGTGAAAGGGAGAAACGTGCTAAGCGAAAAGCACATCAAACGAATCCTTTACAGGACCATCTGCCATCTGGTAACCTGTGTCCTCACTGTGGGAAGCTGTGTGGATCTAGAATTGGCCTCCACAGTCACTTATGGACCCATTGCTAGAGTCTACACATTTTTTTTAGAATTTCCTCTTTTTATAATTTTCTTTTTGTAATTTTATCCTGGAAGACAATCTTACTCGGTCACGAGTGATCGCCTACTACTACTACTACTATTACTACTAATTCATTGTTTTATTTAAAGTTTGTGCTGAACCTGTTTTCTTCTGGTCCTCTGGAATAGACTGTGATCTGAGCTTAAATCATTAGAAGGGAAGAGTACAAGCCAATAATATAGATATTTTATTGACTATATTTTTATGCCACCCTTCTTACCAATTGCTCAGGTCAGCATACAGGTTTCTGCCCTAATTCATCTTGACAAAAACACTGTGAGTTGAAGAGATGGTGCTTGACCCAAGGCCGCCCAATGAGCTTCATGGTCAAACGGCAGTTTGGACCTGGGCCTCCAGTACACGTGCAGCACTCCAGCCGAGACCCCAACACTGGTTCCTTTTAACTGGAGATGCCAGGGACTGAACCTGGGACCTCTTGCATGCAAAGCAAGGGTTCTGCCGTGGCCTCTCTACAGTTCTTGGAGACAAGTTCATCCAAGTCTGTCTCTCTCTCTCTCTCTCTCTCCTTCTCTCCCTCCAACTAACTCTAATGTCAAACAACTACATCTTCTTAATTCTCAATTTGGTGCAGTGGTATTGTTAAAATTGTGTCCTGGGTATCTTGTAGAGATTTCAGTGGAGTTGGTTTCTATGATTAGTAAAATAAATGGCCAAGCCATTTATCACTTATGTTTGTCTTAATATCTCCTATCCATAGCCCCTGCCTTTCCTTGTTGTGTTCCCTGTGGATGGTTGAAACGGCTTTTTCACATCATCCAACTGTGCAGCAGAGTACGCTATGTTGCAAGTCTTTCTTCTTGCAATGTGTACAAGTCATGCATGCAGCCCTGACTAGAACTTACTTTTGCAGTCACAACAGATAGCTGACTGGCATTCAGGTTTCAGCTGTCTCTTGTCAGAACCACTGACGAAAAGACGGAAGATAAACCTATTGTCTAGACTGCAATTCCCACTGGGTCTTTGCTGACAAAGAAACAAGTGTCAAACTCTCTATTTAAGCTGGGGCTGCCCTGTGGGATGTGTGGTACTCTGAGCAGGTGAGGGAAGTGTCACACAGCCCGAGGGAGCCAGTGAGAGAAGTTGAACAGGGAAGGCAATCGGTTCTGGCTTATTGTCTGAGCCTCCTTCGTAGAGAAATCTGTAATTTGAGGAGGAATGAATCAGGGTCAGAACTCAGCAGCATCACTACAAGTGTTGAATGACAATCTGTTACCATTCCTACTTGAAGATCACAAATTCCCGATTTTCTTCATATTCTGTGATCCCATGCTTTGGATTCCAGTTTTGATACTGTGTTCACATATGACACAAATGGGAGCCAGTCTAGTGCTGTCTGGGAGTTTGAGCAAATGGGTGTGGGCTTGAAGCTGGGAGGGGGTGCACATACAATCTCACCCACAATCTCCCCGTGTGTGCTGACTCCACTTCTGACTATAGAGCATTCAGCTGGATGCACGTAAAAGCCTTCTCACAACTGGGACCCCTGGGGCTGCAATTGTGGGAAGGTTTCTTAGTCCATTTATTTATTTATTTATTTATTTATTTATTATATTTATATCCCACCTTTTTTTTCCTGCAAGGAGCCCAAAGCGGCTTAGATAATCTTCCTCCTCCTCCTCCTCCTCCTCCTCCTCCACCTCCTCTCCATTTTATCCTCACAACAACCCTGTGAGGTACGTTAGGCCAAGAGTTGGAGACTGGATTGAAGTCACCCAGTGAGCTTCATGGCTGAGTGGGGACTAGAAGGTGGATCTCTCGAGTCCCAGTCCAACACTCTCACCACTGTGCCACACTCAGCTGATCGTGCTTAGAATCCCCCCTTCACTGGATGCGGAAAGGTCAGAAGTGGAGCCAGCATGCACAGAGATGTAGGGGGCCGAGCTTGCATGCACCTCCTTTTCCTCCCCACTTCAAGCCCACACACATTCACCCAAACATCTGAATAGGGCTTCATGAATAGTGGCTGGACCAAGAATGGGAAGACCTGGCTGGCTTCAAATCACCATTCAGCCATGAAACTCACTGTGTGACCTTGAGCCAGCCACCCCCTTCTAGACTAACCTACATCACAGGGTTGGCCTGAGGATAAAATGGGGTGCTGGGGGTGGGCGTGGAGACACCATATTCAATGCCTTGAGCTCCTCAGAACAATGGTGGAATAATTAATACATACTTTTTTTTCTTTTCTTTAAAAGGATGTTAAGTAGCAGAGAGGGGAAAGGCCTCTTTTTCCTGGGATTCTGGAGCACTACCTCCAGTCAGAAAACACAATACTGGGCCAGACGCATTAACACAATGGCTCAGCACAAGGCTGGTTCATACCTTCAAGAATGTGGTTTGATCCATGTTGAATGGCTGCCTTTTCTCATCAATACAACCAGTTCAGCTTGGTTTGTGATGTCTACCTAGGTGAAAGAAAACCTCCCGTTCCTTGAAATCTCTGCACCTTTCTTATAAAATTCATCACTTCAGAGAGGAATGGACGGTTTCATGCACCTCCAAATGAAAAGCCTGTAGGCTTTGGGGTGACGATGTGGAATCCATTCAGATGGCAACAAATTAATACATCTTTGAATGTTTTCTCTGAAGGAAGCTGAGAGCACAGCAGGAGAAGTGCCTGACTGGAGGTCTTTGCTTTGATTAATTAACCACATAGGGAAGAAACAGCTCATATATTCTCTTCGGAAAGAACATTCAGGACCAGCCATCCTTAGGGGTGAGATTGCTTGGGATGCGAAAGCTTGATCTTTCCTCTTGTTTCTTACTTCTTCAGCCCAGTGGAGGGTTAGAATGGCTCATGGGATATTTTGCTTGGAGCAGGACATAATGACATCCCTCTCTGACTATTTTCTTCGAGATCCAGATTAGATGTGTCCCTAAGAGTATCTGCCTCAGTCTGTGAGCCAAGATCAGTGTAGACATGGGTGGCTGAACTCCTGACCTGCTGACAGAGGTGACAAAGCCACTATGAGCTGATTCTTCTAAAACAAGCCAACAAAACCACATACGGTAGTTACTTAGAGCAGTGCTCTTCAATCCTTTCAGTCTCTGGAGCCAACCTGTCTCATGAGACACCCACTTCTTCATTTTCCTGGTGTGTATCCTTTTTTCTTTCTTTCCTTGTCTTCCTTCACTACCTCTCCTCTCCTCTCCTCTCTCTCTCTCTCTCTCTCTCTCTCTCTCTCTCTCTTAAAACAAACAAACAAATAAAATAATAAAATAATGGTGATGGGACTTGGAGCATTTACAAACTTGGTAATGTCCAAACTGATTCTGAAGCTCATCAGGATTCATCTCTAGCTCGCTTCAGGCTTTGGTCGAAGAGGGCTTTCATGTAAGCATGGAGGGAGAGGAGCTGGCAAGGAGGCCGGTGACTCCTGTGTCCGTGGGGCTCCTTCTCCATTGCATCTTTTTGTTAGAGCTTTATAGGAGCGATCGATGGTGCTGAACTCCACCCCCAAAATAGGTTCACCACCATGGAGCACCATGGATAGCTCCTATGAAGCTCTAACAAAAAGATGCGATGGAGAAGGTGGTGCCCCACGGACACAGGAGTCACCGGCCTCCACTGCAGGATGTACACTCTGTCCCCCCTCCCTCCATTCCCAACTTCTCCATGTTGATGGGGAAGGCCTGTGTTTGACTGAATGCACCCCCTAGGGATGTGTGAGGAGTTCTTTTGGGGGGTGGAAATCCGGTGATCTGGCCGGGCTTGACCCCCAAAACTCCATCCCGCTTACCTGCTTCCCCAGCTTGACTTGCATTCTCCTGAGTCAAGCTGGGGAAGCAACTTCCGGGTTCCTGGCAGGCCGCTTTTTACGTGGAAAATGCCATAAGATACTCCAAAAGTGGCTGCAATTTGCGTAACTTGCACAAATTGCAGCTGCTTTTAATGTATATTATGGCATTTTCAATGTAAAAAGCAGCCCGCCGGGAACCTGGAAGTCTGCCGAGCAGCTCGGCGCGCATCCGCTTTCAGCCTGACTTGGTGGGCGCAGCGGCATTGTCCGCCAAGCCAGCGGTGGGTTGGGTCGCCTCAGGATTGCCCGCCACTAGCACCTACACTGCTCCACATGCCTGGGAACTGACCAATCCAGGTTTCCAATCATGTTGGGCTCTGTAACTGTAACACTTTGAGCCAGTGGAGGCTGGTGGCTCCAATGTCAGCGGGGCTGTGTGTGTACCCACTCCAGATTTCACGCCGAAATTTTAAGGAGCTATCCATAGTGCTGAACCCTACACCCAACACCCTGCACCCCTTGCAGATGGAGAGATTGGGAGTGCAGGGGGCAGAGAGTGTGTGTCAAGTGGGCTGCTATGAAGATTATGGTGGGCAAAACGTTTGAAAGATGGCTTGTCTGCCATTGTCAATATTCAGCCATGCCACTGCAAAGTAATAGTGGGTCTGCTGTAAGGTTCAGTCTGCATCTGATCACTGAGTTCTTCTGAGGGAATGTCCAGCTTGAAATTTTGTGGGGACAGGGAGGAAGTTCCCTGTTTCCTCCCAGCTTACTTTCTTTTGGCTACTGTCCACATGTGGCTTCAGTGCCTGGCCCGTGTTTCCACCTCCGGAGTATGCCAGGTTCTACTTAAGGGCTTTTCTACATGAGGCACTTATAATGCGCTCATGATCCCTCACTCATGGAAGTTGGTGGGTCTTTTACATGACGTCATCCTCCTCCAGGGCCTCCCCCGTGTTTTGCAGCCATTTCTGTGGCTTTTTATTTTATTTTTTTGGTCCAATTTTTTTATTTCTATATAAAACAAACACATAATATCAAACATATAACAATTAACAAAACAAAATAGACCTCCGATTTTTCTTCTACAGCAAATACAGGTAACAATAATTTTTCTTACTCGATAATCCAAATGAGAAATCTCTTTCTTCCCATTGTCCCAGATTCACTTATTATTCCATAAATCCACAAACAAACAAATCATTATTTTCCAGTCTCTGCAAAAAGTCAATTAGAGGTTTCCACTCAATAATAAATGCAGATGTTGTCCTTTCTCTAATTAGTGATGTAAGTTTGGCCATCTCTGCCAGCTCCAGCATCTTGACCAACCATTCTTCTATCGTAGGCACTGCTGGACCTTTCCACTTCTGTGCATATAGTAGTCTCGCTGCCGTTGTCATGTATAGAAATAAAGTTCCATATCTTCCTTCTAGCTGACTGTCCATTATTCCCAATAGAAAAGCCTCTGGTTTCAATTGAAAAGTAATCCTTAAAATCTTTTGCATTAATAAATGAATTTCAACCCAAAACTTTTAGCTTTCTTACATGTCCACCACATATGATAAAAGGTTCCTTCCTGTTGTTCACATTTCCAACATATATCTGATGCACCGCTATACATTCTAGCCAATTTCTCCGGCGACAAGTACCAACGATACATCATCTTATAAAAATTCTCTTTAAGACTAGAGCATAAAGTAAATTTCAAACCTTTTAACCACATATTTTCCCATTGTGTCATTAGTATATTATAACCAAAATTTTGAGCCCATTTTATCATACATTCCTTCACTTGCTCTTCCTCAGTTTCAAATTTCAACAAAAGCTTATACATTCTTGAAATAAGATGTTCATCATTTAGACATAATTCCCTTTCAAAGTCAGATACTCTCTGTTCAAAATCATACAACCTTTTATCAACTTTAAACCTTTCTACCATCTGTAAATAGGAGAACCATTGACATGTATGACCTTCTTTTATCAGTTCTTCTCTTGATTTTATTTTACATTCATCTTGTGAAAAATTCAGCAAATCACGATATGTCAACCAACTGTATTTACTTAACATTTCTCTTCTATGATGGGCTTCTTGTGCTGATAGCCACAATGGTACTCTCTGACAAAACCTAGGTTTATATTTATTCCAAATTTTCAAAATGGCACTTCTAACACAGTGATTATTAAATTCTACATTCACTTTAACTTTATCATACCACATGTACCCATGCCATCCAAATCTCAAATCATATCCCTCTAAATCTAATAATCGACTATTTTTCAACAAAACCCATTCTTTGATCCATACTAAACAACAAGCAGCAAAATATAACTTCAGGTCAGGTAGACCCAACCCCCCTCTTTCTTTTGCATCCTGTAAAATCTTAAACTTAACCCGTGGCTTTTTCCCTTGCCATACAAATCTAGATATATCCTTCTGCCATTGTTTAAATGATATTTGCGATGTCACAATAGGAATAGTCTGAAACAAAAACAACATTCTAGGTAATACATTCATCTTGATTGTGGCTATTCTCCCCAAAAGTGACAATTGAGCTTTATCCCATCTTTCTAAATCTTTTTTCATTTCATTCCAAGACTTTACATAATTATTTTGAAACAACATACAATTCTTATTTGTTAATGTGATACCTAAATACTTTACTTTCTTTTCAACCTTAAAACCTGATTTATTTGACAATTTTATTTGATCTTGAATTTTCATATTTTTGTTAATATCTTTGTCTTTAGTTTATTAACCTTAAAACCAGCTACAGCACCAAACTCCTTCAATTTAACCATTAACGTTTCTATTCCTTTCAGAGGATCTTCCAAAGTTAACACCAAATCATCTGCGAAAGCTCTCAGCTTATAAGACTCTTTTTTAATTTTTATGCCTCCAATTCTATCATCTTGTCTTATATCTCTGTTCAATATTTCAAGCACAAGAATAAACAACAAAGGTGATAATGGGCAACCTTGTCTTGTTCCTCTATGTATTCCACACGGTTTCGTCATATCGCCATTGACAATTATTTGTGCTGTTTGTGAAGTATAAATTGACTTTATCCATTTTATAAAGTTCTCTCCAAAATCCATTTCCTTCAGTACTTTAAATAGAAACCCCCAATTTAAATTGTCAAACGCTTTCTCTGCATCTAAGAAAATCAATGCAGCATGTTTTTCATTATGCTTTTCCAAGTATTCCAAAATATCTAAGACTGTTCTAACATTATCCCTCAGCTGTCTTTTAGGTAAAAAACCACATTGATCTTCATGAATAAATTCTTGAAGAATTATTTTTAATCTTTCCGCCAATATCATTGTAAACAGCTTGTAGTCATTATTCAGTAATGATATTGGTCTATAATTTCTTGTTAAGGTTAAGTCTTGTCCCTCTTTAGGTATTAATGTTATATTTGCCTCTTTCCATGTCTCCGGCATCCGGCCTCCTTGCAAAATAGAATTCATCGTTTTTTGTAAAGGTTGTATGAGTTCATCTTCAACTCTCTGATAGTATTTACCAGAAAGTCCATCCGGTCCTGGCGCCTTTCCTGGTTTAATCTTTTTTATAGCACCCACCAATTCACTTATTGTTATAGGACCATTCATAACATGTCTCTGTTCCTCTGTAATCTTAGGTAACTTTTGTTTTTCAATATATTCATCTATTTTTTCTGATGAAACATTATGTCCTTTATATAAATTCGAATAATAATAGTAAAATGATTTTTGTATCTCCTTATTGTCTGTTAATACTTTATCGCCCTCTTGTACTTTTATTATCATTTTCTTTTCTCTTTCTTTTCGCAATCTATAAGCCAACCATCTCCCAGGTTTGTTTGCAAATTCAAAGTTCCTCTGTTTCATATAATTCAATTTTATTCCATTTCTCTTGTTGTTACCATAGATAACTGTTGTTGCAACATTTTAATCTGTTGGAAAATATTTGAGTTTCCTGGAGAGATCTTTAATTCTTCCTCCTTCTTTTTTATTTCCTCCAGAATTTTTTGCATTTTCTCTTGTCTCTTGGCCTTAAGTTGAGTATTATATTGTATAAAATAACCTCTAATAAAAGCTTTACTTGCATCCCAAACCATTCTCAGATCTGTACCCTTATCTAAGTTAATTTCAAAAAATTCTTTTAATTTCTTTTTACAATCTTCCAACACAGCTGTATTTTGTAATAACGTTTCATTTAATCTCCATCTAAAAACAGTGGATTTTCTTTGCAAACCATAGTCACAGGATTATGATCCGAGAAAGTCTTGGTAAAATCTCTATTTTAGAAGTTTTAGTAACAAAGTCTTTAGTTGTCAGGAACATATCTATTCTCGACAATGATCTGTGTCTCTCAGAAAAATAAGTATATTCCCTTGAATCACCATTCTTTTGCCTCCATAAATCCACCAGTCTCAGATTTTCCATCAGATCAAAAAGGCTTTTTGGGAGTTTTCCTTGATATCTTGTAATATTTCTTTCTGAAGTTCTATCCATTTGTGGAAGCATGACCCCATTCCAGTCTCCCATCAAACACCAACTTTCATATGATAAATCCATTAGAATATCCATAAGCTTCTTATAAAACACCGCTTTATCTTGGTTAGGTGACATTTCTGTGGCTTTTTAAAGAGCGAGGATAATGAGGTATTATTTAGCTACCACTCTAAATCACACTACAAGAAGCTTGTGCATTTCCAGAATTGCACTATACAGCAGTGCCACCTTGTGGCTGTGTAATACAACATACAGGAAGGCAGAGAAAGAAAACCCCCAGGGGAAAAAAAAGAGCATGCGATCCACGTGTAAATGAGGCACTTTTTACTCCTTCAAAGAAAACAGAAGAAGCAGCCTTGGAAAAGTGGCCGGGTAAACGCCTCATGTAGAAAAGCCCTAAGTGGAGAGTCACCTCCAAGGCAGGGATGTTGAAGAGTCCTTGGTCTCGAGTCACGAGTCGAGTCACGAGTCTTTGGACCCAAGTCTCGAGTCCGAGTCCAAGTCCTTGGTCCAAAATGGTGACTCACGAGTCACTCCCAAAGCTGACTCCACGAGTCCCTATTAAAATCAATGGGGCTTTTCCCCAACAAAATAAGGCTACTTCAGATGTGTGGCTTAAATAAATTCTAGGCACAAGTGTGCCTTTTTATCTCAAAACTCTGCCACTGATTTTGACAAGAACAGATCAGGCAGACAAACCCAAAATAACCAGGCAGGCAGAGGAGGCAGGGAACCCCAAACAGGCAGGCAGAGGCAGCCAAACCCAAAATGTCTGAAAGGTTACATTAGTAAAATGATTTTTAAAAATAAACTTGGATTGTTACTGCAACTAGGTCCAGACAGCACCTGCAGGTGGCATCAAGCAGGGATGTTGACGAGTCCTTGGTCTCGAGTCCCGAGTCGAGTCTCGAGTCCCATTAAAAATATTGGGACTCGAGTCCGACTCGAGTCAGAGGGGGGACTCAGTCCGACTCACGAGTCGAGTCCTCGAGTCCGAGTCCCCATCCCTGCTCCAAGGTGATGTGCTGCTTGCCTTGGACCTTGGTTCTGTTCTGTGCTTAACCACAGATGCTGTCAGGGATCAACCCATGTATACAGAAGTCCTCGTTCTTAAATGAGTAACAGCACACCTGAGCTTCAGTGGGAGATTATGTGTCCACTGCAGACTGTTGAGACATTCATATAAATATTACAGATAAAGTGAGCACCAGGTCTGCAGAGTAAATGAGAAAAAACAACACTAAATTTGATTACATGCTGTCAGCATATACACCACCTTATCACCTGAACTAGAGTTGAGTTGTCACTCTTTGGCAGTGAACAATCTTGTCAGACTGGATAACTTCAAAGTATCTCTGCATAAAGCACTCTGAAATTTGCCTGCCTTGTCAGCTGGTAGAAGAACCAACTAGACTTCCCTGTTTTTAAAGTCATGCAGGGAGTCTCTTGATAGATAGGGCTGCTTGAGGATTGTGTTTGGTCGGCACTTCAAAGCTAACTGAACCTCCTGGATTAATGTGTGGATCAGAATGCAGTCACCTTTTAGATTTTGCACTTCCCTGAATGTTGTGGTGCAAGTCCCCAGCTCAAAAAATGTGTATAAAGTGCACATTTTAGGATAAAATGTGTTTAGAAGTGCATATTGCATACATTCAAAAATGCTATTTAACTAGGAATGTTCATGCTGATTAACAAAGCTATTGCATGAATGGGGTGGAACAGGCATATGAACCGACACTGACATAGACCAGAAATAGGCTGATCCATCCATCCCTTTCTCTTGCGTGCAGCTGCGACAGACAATGAGCAGCCCTGTTTAAAGGCAGCCTTATGGAATGTGCACATTGGAACCAAGGAGGGCAAGAAGAAGCCCTTCAAATAAATGAACAGCGAGGAACCTCAGGATCCAGTCGGATGCATTCTGAGTGGCCAAGAGCTCTTGCAATTAGGAGCAAAGGCATTTGCACACTGAGCTTGATTTGCTTTTCATTCTGCATTTGCTTTTAAATGTGCCGTTTCTCAATTTACTCTTCTCCCCTTGCCAACATAATACTGTTTTAATGAAGTGCATGGAATAGCCATTCAAAATCACACTCTCCACTCACACCTTCTCCTCCTCCTATCACCTTCTTCCAAAAGTGGCTTACATTTGTTCTTGAGTTGTTGTTGTTGTTGTTGTTGTTATTATTATTATTATTATTATTATTATTATTATTATTATTAATTTTAAACTGCTCTCTTTGCAGTATTTGGAGAAGCTAGCAGGCAGACATTCTGGCTATTCTCAACTTTTCTTAGACAGTGAAACTGACCCTCTCCTCCTAGGGCCAATATCAAGGGTAGGCATGGTGAAACACCTTCCAGGGGGCCACACCCCACCAGGGTGGAGGGGGCCCATTGAAGGAGGGGGGCCATTGAAGGTGCCTTGCTCATCATTCTCCCCATTTTAGAGGGCTAGATTCACCACTCCCCCCCAACCGCCCCCCCAGCTGAAACAATGTGTTTTGGCCAACTGGGGAACAGCCCTAGTTTACATATTAGTGTGGAACTTGGTGCGTATCATTCCCCATTCATTTAAAGGCACAGAGACAGGTGGGTTTAGTTGTTTCTTTCTCTCTCTCTCTCTCTCTCTCTCTCTCTTTAAAAATAGGCATTTGTCCTTGCTTTTATTAAAAATAAATATAAAAGACTAATTTTACCTTGTTTTGTATTATACTGGTTGTATGTAAGCCCTGTTGTGTACTTTGTAAAAAAAAAAAAAAAAAAAAAGGCAGGGTATAAATGAAGAAAATTAATGCATATTCCATATGGGAAGAAGTGGCATTACCATGCAGAGTGTGATGCTCCATGTAGGCAATGAATATAAACTCACTCAGTTAGGAGTCGGTCCCATTTATTTATTATATTTATTATATTTATATCCTGCCTTTTTTTCTGCAAGGAACCCAAGGAGGCTTACATAATCCTCCTCCTCCTCTCCATTTTATCTTCACAACAACCCTGTGAGGTAGGTTAGGCTGAGAGCCAGTCACCCAGTGAGCTTCATGGCCGAGCAGGGACTAGAACCCGGATCTCCCGAGTCCCAGTCCAACGCTCTCACCACTATGCCAGTGGGGCTTACTTCTGCATAGATATGTATAGGATTGCACTGTTAAAACCTGGACTGCTTCCTAGTTTTCATTTAGTTCCCCATTCTAAACACTCTCTTGCTTGCTACGGCTCAGATAATAGAAGAGATAGCCAGCCTTTCTTTCTCTCTCTCCTTTCTTTCATCTGTTGTCACTGAAGAAGGTCTGTAAGAATAAAAGAAATGCTGTATTTATCAGGTCTGGAACTGCAGTGTTGATAGTTTAAGACACTGCTATTTCTAAGAATAGAAATGTTATTTGAGGCATTGTCTTAAAACAGTGTCTTCTATCCAGAAGCTATAAATCATAGTCCCAGAAGCTGTCAGTTTCTTTCATGAATCCAATGTTATGAATTATATTAAGAACAATTGTTAAAAATTTTTAATTCTTAATATGATTTTACATTTGCTCTTAGTTCTAGTCCTCTTATTCACAAAATTGCAAACATTTCCATTAAAAAACATATGGCGACTTTTGGTAAAGTAGGTTTTAAACATATCAAGAGTGTTAACTATCAAAGGTGCATGAACTAAAAAAGGAATGTGATCAGGAACGGTACAGGGCTGTTTGGCGCCCTAGGCCAAATTATATTTAGTGCCCCCCCTCGTGCCGTGGGGGGAGGCTCCGGAGCAAAGCAGCCCTGCTCTGCAACCCCCGCCCCGCGCCGCCGCCGCCACCACCACCACCACCACCACCACCACCACCTACCTTCCCCCCCCCTGCTGCTGCTGGCTGCTGGCTGCTGCTGCCGCCGCCGCCTCCTCCGAAGCGACGGGACCCCCGCGCTTTATTTTTTTGCCAGGGAAACCAGGGCAACAGGGCTGTTTAAGCCCTGTTGCCCTGGTTCCTCCCGCAAAACAACGCCGGCGGGGCTCCGGAAACGACGCGAAGGTAGGTAGGTGGCGGGCGGGGCGCGCGGGCGGGGGGGAGGTGCAGTGGCGGCAGCGGTGGCAGTGGCGGCAGCGGCGGCAGCGGCAGCGGCAGTGGCGGGTGGTTGGGCGGGGAGGCGCGGCGGAGGCGGCAGGCGGGGCAGGAGCGCGCCGGCGGCGAGGAAGGAGCGCAGCGTTTCTGCGCCCTCTTCCGCCACACGCCCTAGGCAGCCGCCTGGGTCTGCCTAGCGGTAGCGCCGGCCCTGAATGTGACACGCTTAGAGGTTAGAACTTTTGACCTCAGATTTAAACGATAGTGCCTTAAACCTAGGATGGGGAATGTGTGGCCCTCCGGGTGTTGCTGAACTCCAACTCCCATTCGCCCTAGCATGGCCAATGGCCAGGAATGGTGGGAGTTGTAGTCCAACAACATTTGGTTATCCACCCCTGTTTTAACCATTGCACTACAGCTGACATTGTTGCAGTTTTCTCCAACATCCCTACTTATCAGGACAAGGACCAAAGGGAGTGTGCAACTATTTAGTGTCTGCTCATATATGAAGTTAAAAATTAGGGATGGACAAATCTGTCAGTATTGGTTTCTCTCAGTTTCTTAGGTTCATTTTGTTCCATTTCTGCCTCATTTTGCAATTTTAAAAAAAGTCTGAATCAATATGTATACACTTTTTCATCTGCATGTCTCCTAATGCATACATTTTTGTACACAATTTTGCCACACATATGCAATCTTTGCAAGCAATGTCCCCTAATATGCATGTTTGTACTAATATACATATCCCCTCCCAAAAAACCCCCACATCTTTGATACATTGGAGAACTGCATCACAACATTCAGAGAAGTGAGAATACCAGACTATGCATTATTTCGGGAAAGGCAAATTATGGCAGAGGGAACATCAGGGCCTGCTCCAGCTGGACTGCCCCCCCCCAACCCTGGATGATGGAGCAGAGGCAGGGCCACAGGGAAGCCAGTGTTTATGTGAATTGTTGTAAAACCGCCCACAGAGCTTCTGCTATTGGGCCGGTACAGTAATACCTTGGATTACGAGCATAATTCGTTCTGGAAACATGCTTGTAATCCAAAACACTCGTATATCAAAGCGAGTTTCCCCATAAGAAATAATGGAAACCCAGATGATTCGTTCCACAACCATTTAATCACTGCTTTGCCGGCTCCCTCGCAGGGAGCCCCATGGAGGGAGCCGGCAAAGCAGTGATTAAATGGTTGTGAAATGAATTTCTGGGAGCTGGCGTGGCAGCGCAAGGTGCCCGCAGAGCGAGCGGCCGTGACGCGCCTCCATGGGGCTCCCTGCCAGGGAGCTGCGTGGAGGTGCAGTGCAGCCGCTCACTGCGGGCGCCTCGCACTGCTGCGCCGGCTCCCGGGCAGCTCTATGTAGCGTGGAGCCACCCGGGAGCCGGCACAGCAGGGCAAGGCACTGCTGGCCGAGCGACCGAGCAAGCAGCACCTCGCCCTGCTGTGCTGGCTCCCAGGCAGCTCCAATAGCGGAGCAGCAGGGCGAGGCGCCGAGCAAGCGAGTAACCTGGTGTGCTCGTTTTGCAAGACCTCACTCGTTTATCAAGTCAAAATTTTTGAAAATTTTTGGCTCGTCTTGCAAAACGCTCGCACACCGGGTTACTCACAGTCCAAGGTATTACTGTTTATAAATGAAATGAAATGTTTTCATTAAACTGCAAACTGAACAAATTTATCCTCCATCCCTCGTTAAAATATTCATAGGATTTACTAGAACCACGTTTGTGACCCTGCATGCTTTTGCAGTGGTTTTAAAGTGTAACAAAGTGTCCCCCCCATTACTAAGAGAGTCTCCTCCGCAAAACTGCAAGGATCAAAATTACTTGCAGCTATCAGTGGTTTTTACAGAGCGATCAGATAACAAGGTGAGAAATGAGTAGGGAAAGCTATGATGGAGGTACCAGTATTCTATTCAGCAAATAAGTAACTGTGAAAGTAGTTCTTCAGAGTTATGGAATGTATGGCTTTTTAAAGCACATGCGCACACACACACACACCAAAACACCTCTAGGGCATTGGCTTATTGTAATCCATGGTGAACAGAACTTATTATTTCTGTCCAACATCTGTTGCCAGTGTCCCAACATTTATGAAAGGGAGAGTCTGTTTCTTAACAGTGCCAATTGTGCAAGGTTTACCTAATTGACAGTTTTTTGCTGGCAACCTCAGCAAAGAGCACAAAGGTTTAAAGATGCATAGAAAGCAAGTTATCTCTTTCATCCTCTGGCATCTACTAAACAGGAGAGTGGAGGTCTATTGATGTTGCAGCCAGCCCAGGGAAATGCATCGTATGGCCAGCTGGGTGCTTTGCCAGTTAGTTATATGGGTAGAAGTTGTGGGTCTGCACTTCTGTCAATCTTGCAGGGTGGTGTGTGTGCCCACCCCATCAAGAACAAATCCACTTACCCAATCAAAGAGCAAAAAAGCATTTCTGTTTCTTGCTGCAAATGCTCATCTTAGGAAAAGCCGAGAACACAATGCCTTGGTTTCAGTGTTTGTTGAATGGAATAATGCTTTGTGACATCTTCAAGGCCTGAAGATACTTCATGGCATGATAAAATGTGCGCATAATTCATGTTCTATATTGTGCGGCAGCGACACTTGTCATCCTCTGAATAAATACATTTTTAAAAGGCTTCTTTCACCCATAATTGCACATCGATCGTGCCAGCCAGGTTCCCCCCCCCTCCCTAAAGCCAAGCCAAGCCGAAACGGCTTCCCTCATTTTTGTGTGTTTTAAAAAGTGCCTTCCATTTTCAGCAATATCCAGCGCTGCTTGCAAACACATTAAATAGTTTGGATTTTGTTCTCAGCATCACTTTAGGGTCAAATTAGACATGGTGGCAGGTGAAGACCTGTATGTTAGAACTGAGTTGGGGGTGGAGAGGCAATTTAAAGTGCAGTATGGTGCTGAACCCCTTCCTCCAGCTGTGCTTTTATGTCTGAACCATTCCAGCTGTTCTTTCCCCCCTATGGGTTGCAAGACCAGAAGTAAACCCTGCCAGGAGAAGAGCTACTGGGGACAATTTTTGGTTATTTTGTGGGTGGGGGGATGTGAACAAAAGTGGGGAAAGGTTCAGCATCCCCCTCTCACCTGTCCATCAGAGCTGGCACAGGACATGTTGTCCAAGGGAAAGGACAAGTGTCCATCGTTGAGCCCCCCCCCCCATTTGAGGTCCCACCTCAAACAACAGACAGCAATATGTGGTTTAAAGCCTACTGGACTGGCAGTCAGTGGGAGCTGGTGGCTCCAATGTCAGCAGGACTGTGTATCCGCTCCGGATTTCACGCCAGACTTTTCCAGGAGATATCCATGGTTCTGAATCCAATCCCCAAAATAGGTTCGGCACCAGGGATAGCTTCTTAAAAGTTCAGAGTAAAATCCGGCACGGATTGCCTCATAACGTTGGTGAACGGAAGCAGCATCTTCTGTAGATTCAAGCAGTCTTGTTCATGGCCAGCAGAGGGAGGAAAGCTAGCACTTCCAGAATACTTTAAATATTTGGCGGATCCTCCATCCATGCTCTGCCAAGTTTTCATTTTGGGTTTTTAAATTCCTTATCGATAGCTCTATCCCTCCTTCAGAACTGCATACACTGCAACATCAGGAAACAAATAAGGCTTTAAAAGGCAGTTAGTTTTACCAATATTTTCAGCTTTAGTACTTCTGTGTTAGGGAAGGAGATTGCTGGAAAGCATTGCTTTGACGTCTCCTAGCAATCTTTTCATAGGTTCTCATGCAGTCTGAAGCCATTGGGGACAGGCAACGGTGGTGGTGGGTGGAATACAAAGTTTTTATAACAGTGATTTTGTGTTCTGTAGGTCTGGATGGAAGTGCATGTGGAGATATATAAGAAAGCCAATTCATGAGTTCCATTTCTTTGTCAAACTCAAGCATCATACTAGTGCAGTGTTCTCCAACCTTGGGTCTCCAGATGTTTTTGGCCTACAACTCCCAGCATGTCCCAGGCAGCTATGCTGGCTGGGTCATGCTGGGAGTTGTAGGCCAAAAACATCTGGGGACCCAAGGTTGGAGAACACTGTACTAGTTTGATCAAGCTGGGGCTAGGTAGATGATGATGATGATGATGATGATGATGATGATGATAATAATAATAATTTACACCTGTACAGCAAACGCCCCCCCCCAGTGTTCAAAGTGCTTCATGTGCATTATCTAGCTGTAATCCTTACAACAACCCTGTCAGGTAAGTCAGTATTATTATCTCCATAGTGCAGATGGGAACCGGGGAAGACTGAGGCTGGGTGAGAGTGGCCTGCTAAAGCCCACCTAGTGAGTTTATGGCAGAGGCAATGTTAAAATCAGTGACTTTGCAACTCAATCTCTTAGAGCGCAATCCTATGCACATTTAGACGGAAAAAGGTCCTACAACTCCCAGCATGCCCCAGCCAGCAAAGGAGTTGTAGGACTTTTTTCTGTCTAAACATGTGTAGGATTGTGTGCCCTTGGCCACTGTGCTACACCAGCTCCAATTAGGAACAGACTAAGTTCTCAGTGGCTTTCATTAATTTTCTGTTGGCCAAATTAATACATTGGAATTGTCAGAACCACCAGGAAGGGCCAAAAATATGCTCTCTCCAAGAAAACTAAGAACATCATGAGAAAGGGGAGAGATGTAGCCTTCATCATGATGCAGGGCCCTTGGTTATGGCTCTTTATTTTCTCCCATGTAAGTAAAGCACTGCCATTTGCCTTTGTGGGCAGGGATGAGGGGAAGTAAAATTCTGGACCTGAGGATGCTGAGGCAATTGGATGGCCCAGACTCCACTGAGGAGGGCCCCACCAGGGAGTGAAGGGGAAACAACAACTGCATTCAGACAACACAATAACCCATCAAGGGTTGAGTATGGCTTGAGTGTGGGTTGTTGTTGAAACATCAGTTATCGTGTTGTCTGAACCCAGCTGTGCTAACAAGTCATGGCTTGTCAACCCCAAACAACCCATGAAGAGAACCCATAGTTTGCTGTTGGGTTGTGAACGGTGGGTTGTTCACCATGGTTTGTTATCTCAGCTGGGATCAGACAACACGATAACCCATGTTTCAACAACAACCCACGGTTCAATGACAACCACACTCAACCATACTCAACCCTTGAGTGTGGGTCATCATGTTGTCTGAACGCAGTCAATGTGTTTCTATGCACAAGGTGCACATACATGTTTGCCTCTCACTGGCCTCTCATGAGGGTGTTCATTTTATTAGTTGGCTTGTATATGGGAGAGAAAGGGTGTGTGCAGAAAAATCCCCAGAACTTACAAAAGCACTCGTCACTTTCTGACGATTGCCTGTGCTGCGCTTTAAATGGCCCTTACCCTTTTTTATAGAAAGTTGGCACATGGCTTGCACTCTTGTCATATGGGGCTGTGTGCCAAAATAGCCTCTTGAACAGCCTTTCCTAACTTTAGTGAGCCCTCTTCAGCACTACTGACCCCCTTCCCATTCTGAAAGTACTTTTTTTGTTCTTGAGAAGGGAGTGGGAGGCCTGGCAGGAGAAGAGAACATGCCAAGAGCCATAGCTCAGTGATAGAGCGCATATTTTGCCTACAAAAGGCCCCAGGTAGAATCCTTGGCACATCCAGGTAGGGCTGGGAAAGATGCCTGCCTGAGTCTAGGGATGGGAGAGAAATTTGTTTGGTTGGCATTTTAATGCAAACTTAATCTAATTTTAAATTTTCAAACCAAGGCATGAACCGAAACTCAATTATCCTTCAAAATTCACACTTCTCCAAATTTTGAAGTGGAGTTCTCCATTAAAAAAAAATGCATACAAAAATGCATATATTAGTGAAAATATTATATTAGGTAAATCAGTTGCAAAAATTGTGTAAATTTGGCAAAATTGTGTATAAAATGCATGCATTAGGAGAAATGTGCACAACAATGCATACGAATTTTCATGCAAACTTATAAAAAAAAATATCTGAAAGTTTGGAATGAATCGAACTGAAGTCTGGAAAAATATCCAAAGTTTGGGATGACCAAAACTTAAGATTGGCAAAATGAGAGCATGCAAGAACACATTTTCTTGATTGCTTGCAAGAAAAGACTGAAGACATTTGAGTTGGAAAGTCAGTCAGGTCAGCCAAGGGGAGTTCACCCACCACTAATTTTGTTTAATTTATATTTTATCACTTTATATTCTAGATATATACTTGCAAATATAAATCTTAGGTGTAAACCTAAAAAAATGTGTGAAGCATCCAGTAGTGTTTGGGGCTTACTTGGTCAAAATTGTGGGTTTTAACATCTCTTGTGTTTTAGCTGTGTGTATTGGATTTTAAATTGATATTTTAGTGTTTTGTTTTTAAAAAGTGCTATCTGTCCTGAGCCTTTGGTATAGCTGGGTTGAAATTTTAATACAGACCTGATGTTGCTTTTAAAGGTTGTATGCAAAACAAGTAAGACATAACTTTAGAAAGAGAGTTCTAATCCAATATACACAAGTAGACTTGGATGATATATATATATTTATATACCCAACAAAAATAATCCAGCAACATGTGTGTCTCCATTAAAATAGCAGCTGGATGCTTTTTGGAACCCATACATACAGTATGTTGGCACAACACCTGTCTTAAGAGTTGCAGTACTTTTATCTGTTTCAGAACTCTTCTGGTTATAGTTTAGGTATTACATTTACAGTGCTACATAAGCAGGGGGATGAAACGAGGAAAGGTCCCTGAGCCTCTTATACAAAAGACTGGAGCAAGAAAAATCTCTATTTTGTATAGCACACACATTTTTGTTAGGTTCCCTAAGTGAGACACAGTTGTTAGATTCTTTGGTTGCTTCTTTCCCTTTGTCTTTTAGTCCCTCCTGTAGTGATTCTAACACGTTTGTGGTGTTATTCCTGGAGTAATAATGAGATCCTTATGGAATTCACTGCATGGAGGTGCCAGCCCAGCACTGTACAGAGAAAATCTCTGCCAATTTGTTTGTGCTTATTCTTCAGACTCCAGCCGAGGCAACCGTCTCTGCTCAGGAATAAGAGAGAGCTAGTGCTGGGCCAAATAATATCCCCCCTTGACTTTCACAGGGCCAGTTGGAGGGAATTTTGAACCACTTTCTAGGGTGGGCTGCATAAATCTACTAAGTGTGTGCGTGTGCGTGTGCGTGTGCGTGTGCGTGTGCGTGTGCGTGTGCGTGTGCAGGTCTATCTATTAGATGTGGTGGCAGTCGGTTTAGAACTTTTCACTCTTCCTTTTATCAAAAAAACTTCGCTGCTGGTTCAAGCAGTGGCGGAGATGCATTCACCAGCCCACAGCATCCTTCTGCCCCTTTCAATGGCCCAATGGGAACGATGCCATGTCATGATTGGCTAGTGGGAGTAGCCGTCCCTTTTCTCCCAACAATGGCCCAATGGGAACGACGCCACTTCATGATGACTCAGTGTAATAGGCCATTGCAGGGCTTGGAAAAATGCAGTGAGGCTGCTGAGTGCAGCTCTGTTGCTGTTTTGAAGCAGCAGCCAAGCTTTTATAGCAAAAGAAAGAAAAACAACTTTTTAAACTTTTGCTGCCTCCTCTTATACCATTTTACTCTCCTGCCAAAATTAGACACTGGACTAAGGGCACAATCCTAGGCATGTTTAGACAGAAAAAAGTCCTACAACTCCCAGCATGCCCCAGCCAGTCATGCTGGATGGGGCATGCTGGGAGTTGTAGGACTTTTTCCTGTCTAAACATGCATAGGATTGTCCCTTTAGTATATTCGTATACTTTGGACAACATGGGAAACTATGCTTAATTGAAGACTTCTGCATTGCGTTCAGGCGCACTGAAGAATGAAGGAGAAAAGCAGCTGCACGTGCAGGCACAGGGCTAGTCTGAACGCAGCTCTATAGAGCCCTGTCATGGCCTGTGAAACTGCAAACCACTGAAATCACTGAATCATATCATGGTGAAATAACAGAACTCCAGAATTCTATTTGCTTGTGGTGCAAACACATAGTATAAACTGCAAGCAAAAAACGTTTCTTATACACATTCTGGATTGGCAGGCATCACTATGACTGAGATGCCGAGTCATTTTTTACAATTAGCACGCATGAACTAACAATAAACCCAGATTTGCCCTTGAGTATTTCCACAACAGGGAGACACTGATGATCTTAGCACTCTGACTAGTTTACCTGTATGAGCCATGTGTTGTTCTCTATTTTTTAAAAAAATAATATTACATTTATATCCCACCGTTTTTCCTCCAAGGAACCCAAGTTGGCTTACATGATCTTCCTTCTCTCCATTTTAACCTCACAGAGGTAGGTTAGGCTGAGAGTCAGTGACTGGCCCAAAGTCACCCAGTGAGCTTCATGGCTGAAAGGGGTCTAGAGCCTGGATCCCCCAAATTTCAGTCCAACAGTCTAACCACTATACCACACTCATTGCATTCACACTTTACATATTTAGGTATATAATGTGTGAAGGGGTCTTTAGTTACATGGTGAATGAATAATTGATTTTCACTGGAAGCTTTAATTCCAGAAACCATATTCACACCTACAGGATATAAGTGAGGCACTAGTAATGTATGTACACACCAATACCATTTTGCATGATCTGCTGCTGCTGCTAATGTGGCAGAGTGCATGTGTTTGCACCGCATCGCCTTACCCATCCCAATTACCTAGTATCTCTTCTGAGTGTTGTCTTGCAATTGCTGTTCCTGACTGAGCCGGGAATAAGGGACCACACAGTACAATCCTTGTGTGTGTGTGTGTGTGTGTGTGTACTTGATTCTGCACAAGGTTTGCTCAAACAAATCCCAAACCCTTAAATAGGTTTGTCAAGCCTCAGAATCACAGGGATGGAGAAACAGTGATGTGAGCAGACACATCACTGCCTGTTCAGGAATAGCACCAAATAACATGGAGAAAACTGATCCAAAATAGAACAGCAATGAGTGCGAGGTGGTGGTGGAAAGAAAGGGACCTTGTGTTTCCTTGACCTAAGGGTGGAACTGCACATTACAGAGGCGTGCATATAACAAAAGCTCAATAGCCACATCTGTTAGAGCAGGGGTGTTGAACATCTTTCAACCCAAGGGCTGAATTCTATTTTGGAGAATCTCTCAGGGGCTGCATTCCTGTGGTGGGTGGGGCTGAAGGCAAAAGGGGGTGGAGCCAAATACAAAAAAAAAATCCAGCATATTTTAGCTTAAAGCTCTTATTTCCAGTAACTAAGCCTTAGGAGAGGCATTTCAACCTTTTAGGATGGGGGAGGGGAAAACTGCACAAAAGGTTGGACGCCACTCAGTAGGGACGTATACTCTCGCCTCGTGTGGGACCCGAACTGGGTCCGCCTGCCCCCCCCCGCGAGGCTCGCCCGCACTTATGGGTTCTTCGGCGGCTTGCCTCTCCGTGGCGAGCCACCTGTGCTGGCCGCTCCAGTCCCATCGCATCATTTCTGGTGCGGTGGAAGTGATGTGACGGGACCCTGCGGTGGCGCACTGGACCCCCGTGCTAGGTTTTTGGCGGGGAAAACCAGGGCAACAGGTCAGCTCGAGTGGCGCAAGTGGCACGGAGAACGCTCCGTGCCGCTCTGAAGAGTGAGCTTGGGCTGCCGCTGCGGAGGACCCCAGCATGGAGAGCTTCGAGCCCAGGTAGGGCTTTAAATACTTCACTACCACTCAGTGATTGGTGGGTGGGGTCGGGGGGGTGGGACCATCTGGGAAACTCCAGAAGGCTGGATTGGGAACTCTGGAGGACCTGATTTGGCTCCTGGGGCTGAGGTTCTGCACCCATGTGATGGAGCCAGGGAGGCCCGCGAAATCCAGAATGGACTCAGATGAGTTCGAATTTCTAAGAATCCTACCTGCAGATTCTGCAGCAGACTGGCTTTTCCCAAGTCGCACAGATTCCACAGTCTTGCAGACTGTTTGTTTTTTTTTAGTTTTATTTTACATAATTTTATGCAATTTTAGTCGTAGAAAAATGCATAAAATTAAAAAAAGAAAAACACCAATGAAGTATGTGCATTTCCCCCATAGGCTAAAGTGTGAAAATACACATTTGGGGGGGGGGATTTGCGCATTTTCAGAAGTGCACATTTGCACAACTCTGAAATTGTGCAGATGCATACGAATGCGTTTGCCCCAAATCTGATTCTGTCAGTGAGCAGATGACGCGGAACAGAAGGTGTCCGACAATCTGCAAAACAGAACTGGAATGGATTTTACAATGTCTGTACATCCCTGGTTGGATCAAAGCAACTTCAGGAAAGGGTGATCTGGAGTGGAGGAATGGTAGGGAACAAGGGTGCTTAAATCTTTCCCCCATGATCTGCCACTTCTCTCTCCCCCCTCCCCCCCTCTGCAATTTATTTGTCAAGAAAGGATGGAGTTATATTAACATTGTCCTCACTCAGTGACCACTCTGCACGGCCAGCATCAAGGGTAGGCGTGGCTGGGCACCTGCTGAGAGCCCACATCCCAGCAGGGGCCCAGTGACTAGAGGCCCCTGAACTGGCTCCTCCTCTTCAGCATTGCAACCTGCTTGTTCACCTGCCCCTTGCTGTGGCCCAAACGATGGTGGAGGTAAGAAGGAAGCCTCCTTGCTCACTGGTTCCCTGCCTGTCAAGCAAGCAAGTGGTAGCAATGACAAGAAAGAGGAAGAAGAATAGCAGCTCATGACAACGGTGGCGGGAAGGTGACACTGAGGGAAATCCCAGCTCAGCCAATGTGTGGCCTCAGATAAGCCTTGCCCTCTCTCAGCTTCAGCAGTCTGCAATACGGGGATAATGGCGGACTCCCTCATTGGGCTGTTGTGAAGTGCCTTGAATAGTTCATAGTTGTGTGAAGTGTATTCAAAAGCTAAGTATTATAATACTTCCAGGATTGGGTCCTTAATTAAGCTGGCACTGGAGAATTGCAAGACATCCGCAGTTGTGCAAGTGCGGGTTGTTGTTTTTTAAATTCACAAATATTTGCGAAAATTAGGGAGGAGCAATGAAAAAAAATGTTTTGAAACCATGGGCAGCCCCGTCCAAGGTGCCACTGGGGCACTTTGAAGGGACTGACCGTAGCTGTCAAAATGGGGACCAGAAAAGCTGGCTTGACAGCTGGGTTTCATGATCTCCCCCTCCCAAATAAAAGGGGGTAAAGTGGGAAAAAAAGCCAAGGTGAGTCCCAAACAGCTCACAATCGCTGCAGGGATGGGGGAGACAACTCAGTCCTCTTGCGGTGTCCCCTGGGATACCTGCAGGAGGACCGTGGGGGGAGGAGGGGGGAGGAGGGGGCCAAATACCCATGGAGAGCCCCATTACCTGTTGGGTGCACTGTTGGTTGGCTGTCATGATGTGTGGACATGCCTAGTGAGGATGACCAATACTACAGGTGAGACAAAAAAGCACCTTTGCGTCCTCCTTGTACTGTTTGTGCCATATATTAAGATGTTTAATGCAGAAAAGAATGTGGAAGGGACACAAATATACATTTTAGTCAATGCAGGTTTTTACGTTTTCATGATGCACAACCCAATTTAAGCACAACCCGATTTAAGCCTCAGGTATGAACATGCCCTCGATTCTTCTACATGAAAATGCATAGTCATGGCCTTGAAAGGTGATTTCTTTAGAACAGCCTTCCTGAACCTGGTGTCCCCCAGATGTCTTGGAGTACAACCCCCATAATCCCCAGCCAGTAATGGCCTGCTGCCTGGGGATTATGGGAGTTGAACTTAAACACATATGGAAGGCAGCAGGCTGCTCTAGAATATCAGCCCCATGGAGGCAAGAATCTTATTTTGTATATATTTTATTGACACTGTCAATCAACATGAGTGAATCTGTGTCAGTAATGACTTATTCCCCTTTTGTCCTTTGCAGCACTTTTACAGTCAGTAGTAGCTGGCAATTTTCTAAAAGTAAGTAAAAGAAGATCTGATGCCTCTTACTTGATATCTATTTGACATTCTACTGGATATCCATCTCATGGTGTTTGTTCGTTAACTTACTATAAGTATTTTTGTTTATATTGCCCACCAATTATAATCCCAGGATGGTTGACAAAAAGATTAGAGCAATCTAAATATAAATACAAATACAAACAAGCTAAAAGCTGCAAAATCATAAAAGCAGCATAATACGTTCAGCAGGATTAAAAGTATTGGAAATGTTCAGGGACATAAAAAGGTCTCTGCCTGGCACTGAAAGAACAACAAGGTAGGTGCCAGGTAAACCACTCTGGGAAGAGTGTTCCATAACTGAGGCACCACCACTCTGGTAGTGACCTTCCACACCTCAGATGGTGGGGGTGTTGTGATATGAATCACATTGACCAGCTGTAGCACAGTGTTTACACATGGAGAGGAACAGAATGGCGGTAAACAAGTGTGTTGTGTCTTTCTACTTTCCCGTGTTCTTTCTCATGGGAAAGCTAGACCCTGGGATCATTATGAGCTAGTCACATGGTTTGTATGTTCTGATGACGTGCTAACTTGTTTTTCTGTCTGAAGCCATTTTAGAGAAGAGCAGGACTGCTTTCTCTATTCTTTCTCTCTTCTGGCTATTGCTTGCTGGACTTTGCAACAATGTAATGTCTTTGCTGAAGTGGAGTGAAGCTCAACCTACTCCACTGGAATTAATGCTTGCTATGCATTGTACTCTGCACATGGACTGTAACTAGGAAATGTATACTCTGTAGAACTTTACTTGCTAAGTGAATAAACAGGTAGAAATAGACCTGTGGTGTTACAGAGTGTTTCCTTGCTACTTGGATTAGTCAGCAACAAACCGGGGAAGCTAGAAGCTGGTGTCGGCTTACAGGCAAGCTGGCTGGCAGCTTCAAACCGACACGCTGCATGCTGCGCAGAGGGGGGTGAGATCTGGAAGATCTGTGTGTGGAATAATGGGCCTCTATGCACAGACAGGATTTTAAATCTCCCATCCAGCACACGCGGGGCTCTGCTGTCACTCACGCGCCTTCAGGGGGCACCTACAGGAGGCCCTCCCATATAGTGACAGATGGTCCTTCATGTACTCTGGTCCTAAGCTATTCAGGGCTTTAAAGGTCAAAATCAGCACTTTGAATTAGACCCAGAAACCTGGCAGCCAATACAATTGACATAACACGGACATCATATGATCATAATGCCCAGGCCCATTCTGCACAATCTGCACTTTCTGAGCAGTCATCAAAGGCAGCCCCATGTATAGTGCATTACAGTAATCTAACCTGCAGGCTACCCCAGCATGGATAATTGAGGGCAGGATCATTAATTATCCTTCTTCAAACTCAGTTATGCAGTGCAGTGATAAAGGCTGATAACCAAATACCAATTAGCACAATCTCCAGAGCTCACTGAGTGCCAGTAGTGCAACAGCCTGATTGGAATGAAGCATCATGGGTACTAGCATGCATCTGAAATAAGGCATTGCCCACAAGACCTTATGCCAAACAACATCTGTAATTCTTAAATCTCCTCTGTTGTCCTGCTCTAGGTATACCAAGATACTTTCCAAGCTGGAGAATTGCTAATGGTTAGGCAATCACAAGTACCCCAAAGTAGTAGCTTTAGCAGCAATACTACAACTTCAAAACACTCATAAACAGGTAGTTCAATATAGACACAAGCAGCTATCAGAGTAAGAAAATGGCACCATAGTCTATCATCTCATGATTTGATGTATGACCAGTCTAACAGTACATTCGTTTCTGTTCCCCTTTGCACTTCATTGCATTTCAGTATTTGCTGCGAATGCAGTTCAGATATTAAGTAGGTTCCTGGAACACCAAGCCTGTCCTATATCTCTCCTAACTCTCAGGGTAGAAAAGGGATGGGGTCTATTATTTATTTTTTTTACACCCCAATCACTATGCAGTGTACGTATCTAATTCCATCCCTTGAAGGTGATATTTCTCTGGTCAAAGGGATGGCTGCCATAACAGATTATATTTCATGTTTAGTTGTTTTAAATGTATGTGCCACTTTTCTTCCCATCAGAATGCAAAGGCAGGCAGTTCCCATGAGCAATTCTTGTTTCTGGACAATTGTGAACATATGATGGAGGAATTAGGGCCAATTCAGCCATACAAAACATTCTCCATGTGATGCTTGCAAACTGGTCCTGGATACATATATTTTTTGTAAGGAATGTAACGTGTCACCAGAGCCATCCTTGGATATATCCAAGGTTTCCTGCTAGTAATTTCCAAATTGTAGTAGCGCATCCTGCATCCCGACTATATAGATCTGCCTTAACCTCTCCTGGTATGAATCTACTCATGCACTGCAATCATCATCGGAGGCCCATCTCCAAGTGCCTCCTCTGGGGGAGGCTCGGATGGTGGCAACAAGGGGGAGGCCCCCCCGATTATGGAACTCTCTCTCCAGGGAGGTCTGCCTGGCGTTGACATTGTCATCCTTTGGGCACCGGGTAAAGACTTTCCTCTGCTCCCAGGCATTTGACAGCATATGATAAGGTTTTAACTGGTCCTGGGATTTTTATTGTTGATTGTTTTAAATTGTTTTGTATGTAAATGGATTTTATAGTATGTTTTATATTGTATTTTAAGGTTTTAATCTTTTATAAACTGCCCAGAGAACTTTGGCTATTGGGGAGTATAGAATTATTATTATTATTATTATTATTATTATTATTATTATTATTATTATTATTATTATCATCATCATCATCATCATCATAATCAAACACCACGTTCTGTGCAGGGTTGGTTTAAATACAGTAATACCTTGGATTGCAAGTAACTTGGTTTGAGAGCATTTTGCAAGACAAGCAAATTTTTAATATTTATTTATTTTTTTTTACTTGATATACAAGCTGACGTCTTGCAATACAAGTACTGTAGTACGGCTTAAATTAAAAATCTCTGTACAATTTTTTTTGGGGGGGATTTTTTTTGATATAAGAGTGTTTTGGATTACAAGCACCTTTCCGGAACGAATTATGCTCTCAATCCAAGGCATGACTGTATACCCATTGGCCCCATCTCATTCCAGAGGTGGCACAGCGTGAACCTGCCCACAATGTGCCAATGTGCAATTCCAAAGTTCCATAAATGCTACCCTTGTCCTGCACCTGGTGGGGAGATCTGCCAAATGGGCTTGTTTGTGACCACCTCTCTGAAATGAAACAGTGAATTCATAAACTGTTGTCTTTTCTCTATGCATTTATATTGCAGTTCATAGAATGCTGTAAAAAGGGAGCCAATATGTTTATCCAGGGACCTGACCACTGTTCCTTGCTTCATCATGCAGCGAAGACTGGGCATGGGGAGATAGTGAAGTACATCCTAGACCACGGTGAGTGTGAGTGGGTGCCAACCTTTTCAGACTCAAGTGGCATGATTGGCCATGATTGATAAATGCCGTCTAGGTAGTCCTTTAAAAAGAAAATGGAGTGCAGAGATTCCTTCAGGAGTGAAATTAACTGAACCATAAGCTTCATGTGATTGATTGCCAGGAAGGGGCATTAAAAATAACTGTCTGTTTCCCCTGCTTGGTTGGGTACAGCTAGGGATGTGTGAGGAATCTAATGGGTGTGTGTGTGTGTGTGAAAATCTGACAGATTTTCATGATCCCCCCCCCCCCCGATTCTGTTCACGAGCCCTGTACTGGTGCCTACTCGTTACGATGTTAGTCAGGTGGCAATTTGTGCATTTCTAAAAAAATGCTAAGGAAATTTGCACAAATTTATGCGATTTGTGCAAATCAGCACCTGAAAAGCACATGGAACTAGCGCGTTTTGCATAAAACTAGCCAACTTGTGCAAATCAGCACCCGAAAAGCATGTGGTCCTCATGCAATTTGTGCAAATCAGCCAAGTTTATGCATAGCGCATTAGTTACACATGTTTTTCGGGTGCCAATTTATGCAAAACACGCAAAATACTGTGATCTGCTCAATTTGTGTACATTTGCACCATTGGCGTAAATTTGCACAATTTGCCTAAATTTACAGAAACTGCGTAAATTGTGCATAGCTGTCTGGGGGATTATGGGAGTTGTAGACCAAGACATCTGGTGGGCACCAGGTTGGGGAAGGCTGTAATAAACCCTCAGCAGCCTGACTGACACTTCTTCAGTATACACATGTACATTTTCATGTGACTTTCATGAGCATCTGTTGAATCATACCCATAATAAGCCATGTATTTATTTATCCCTTGCTATGCCTGGACCACTTTTGGAATGGTTTCCAACTCCTCCCCCAACAACATGAATGACAAAATTAAGTATTTTTAAAAGCATCCTTCATTGAACTAGGTGAATAAAGCACACACAAGCAGAGCAACATTTTTTTTGGGGGGGGGGCAGTTCTGACATTGGAGGCTCTGATAAATCCAAAGACCTGCTGGGCTCATGCTGGCAGGGCAGGAGGGAGGAGCTGCATCTTCCCTCTGTTCCTTTCCCCATTTTGTTCTTTCTTGGATTGTTTCCCTCCCATTGATGCTGATGGAGGGAAATGAACAGCAGCAGCTCCTGGGCTGGCATAGTTCTCACTGCATTCTGGGGGATGTCGGAGGCATGGGAGGGGCCCACAGCATCCCCTGGAGCAGCTCCTTTTTGTGCTCTCCAACGTCAGAGTTCTGACATCAGAGTAGCACTGACCATGGACCTTTCTGCAGCCTCACAGAGGAGGCTTGCGAGATGAGGCGTCTCCCTGTCTGAGATTGGACTTCTTCCTCCACCCTGAGAGAGGGAGATCCAATAAATCCAGTGTCCCCTGGGACTGTCTCCCAGGGACTATAGGATTGTGCCTTCAGTGCTCTCCCATTAAAATAAATGGGATTACAAGTGGTTAACTTTGGTTGTACCATGTCCTACATGTATCTATTATTAGTCTGTAATGAAAGAGGAGGGCATATATTGATAAATGCCATCTAGGTAGTCCTTTATAAAGGAAAAGGAGTGCAGAGATTCCTTCAGGAGTGGACCATCAGCTTTGTGTGATCATCATACTTCCCAATAATGTAGGAAGGGCCCCAAGGCAACTATGCAAAGAAAGGATCCCATCCCTCTTCTTAGTAATTCACTGCTTCATAGGTTGCTGTTAAAAAGTGACCTTATGCATATTGCTAAAACCAGGCAAGTTATCCCCTTTTCCCGATACGAATTTATGTACAGTTAGGAATTCCACACAAGGAAGGAAACAAATTATAAATACACACCATTAAAAGCTGGCAATCATAACTAGCGATGGGCACACTCTCTCAGATCACCTCATAATTATCTCAAGTTTTCTGAGCTTTCCTGTAAAACTCTCGCAAAAGATAGGGCTTTCAAGTGATTAACGACTCACAGCCCCATCAGTTCAAGCATTTCTTCACTGATTAAAATTGGACCATACCAATTAATCAGCTAAAGCTGGGGTTTTTTCCCCTCCATGGCGGTATTCCAAATGCTTATGGTGTGCGTGTGCATGATTATTGCAACCTCATTGGCAGTCAAGTTGTATGGGCCTTCCCTACTTTCCACCCGCAGAATTGTTTATTCATCTATGCAATCTATGCGTGGGATGTCACCCCGGAGAAATGACTCTCACACAGTTTGGTGTGCATGTGAAGGGGGACAGAGTAACTAACTGCATTATCATTGGCTGGAAGAGAGGCTTGATGCTGTACATATAAGGTGGGGTGGGGTTGGTTGGGAAGGTGGGTATTGCAATTGCGGGCACCATATTGTCTGGAAATCCGGCCGAAATTGGGACTTTTTGCATTCTCCTTTGTCTTGTTATGAACTCAGTGAGGGGGCAGCTGCCTGACTTTTAACATCTCCCCATCTCCTTGCCCTATAGACTCAGGCTGCTTTGCTTCCCGGGAAACCATTAGTGAGTGAGTTTCATGCAGCTAAAAGCAGGGGAAGAGGGAAAGAGTTAATAATTTGAGACAGACTGACAATTGGAGACGTTAAGGACAGACAGAGGTCCTCACAGGCCTCCCCCCCCAATGCTTTCCACTTTCAGCTCTTTTCAATTGAGATTCCCCCCACCATTCTTTCTTTATTTCCTGGAGCCTTTTCTTTATTTCCTTGCCTCCCTGCACATTTTTCTCCCTCTTTCCATCCCTCCCTCTCCCTCTCCCTTTCCCTCTCTCACTCTCATTCTGTTTTGTTTTGTTGTCCCTCCCTGCTGTTTTCCTTGATAGAAATCTCACTCATGCGTTCCCCTTCCGGATTTCTCTTGGGTTACTTGGCGCTCTCTTTCTCTGTGCCTCAGCCCCCTTTCCTTTCTTTTGCTTGTCCCTGGGTAATGCAGCCAGTTCCCCGCTGTGGCAGGGTGACAGTGCCATTAGCTTTCCCAATGCCAGCCTTTCCCACATCTGTGTGGCTTTTGTCCTGTGCCAGTTGGGGATTTGGAATGGTCGTCTGGCAGCATATTGGGAGACTGATATATACATATAAAAAGCAAGGTCCAAAAAGGGGATTAGAAGGGGGCATGAGATGGTGCTGGAGAAGCATATATTTGAGTAGGACTCATGACTCTTGATTAATCCTCCTTTCCATGCACTTTGTCTTTATCTTTAGATTGTCTTTATCTTTATGTATCTTGTATTTTTTTAAATGTTTTTTTAATATATAATTTTGAATATTATTGATGGTTTAATTCTATTTTTAACTTACTTTTGTATTTTTCTATTGCTGTTTTAATTGTATGAGTTTTTAAAGGTTGTGAGCCGCCTTGGGTTCCAGTGTTGGGCACGGCTTGTTCAGTGCTTAGCAATTTTAAGCACTGTATAAACCACCACCACAAAAGAAATTTAATCATCATCATCATCATCATCGTCATCGTCATCATGGGTTAACCAAAGCTGACCCCTCACCTCCAAACACTAGTCGCCTGCAAAACCATAAGAGATCAGAGTGGTACACTGATCAGTGAATTCCATTCCTAGAAATCTCAGGAAAACATCTCCTGTTACTTAAAGACAAGGCAAGAAAAGAGTACACTGTATGAGGATATATTTTAAAAAATGAGATGTGTGAACTTCATTCCCACTTTTCTGACAATTTTTTTAGTAAATCATATTGAAATTATTTTCACTTTCCTCAAAATTCTTACACTTGTCCTCAATTTAGGGATGTGCGGATGCTGGGAAGTCCAGCTCATTTGAGCTTGATGGACTTCTTGCCTGCTTCCGATCCGATGATTGGAAGTGGGCTGAGTCAGGGCTTTTCCCCGCAGACTTCCATCTCTAAGATGGGCTGTAGTTTGCACTTAAAAAAAAATAATGCTAAGGAAATTTGCACAGATTTCCAATGTGCAAATCGCGGCCCATCTCAGAGCTGGAAGTCCATGAGCTGGCTTGACTCGCAACATAACAACTCAGCACCAGCACAGGGCTGGCAAACCGGAATCCGTGGGGCCGAATTGGATTTTCACCTTCCTATCGGATTCCTCATGCATCCCTATCTGAATTTACCTCAAACGTAATTTTAGATTAGTAACAAATTCCCTTGAGGAATTTTCACTAAACCAATTGGGATTCTTTTACATTTATCTCAGAATTCCTACTCTTGTTTCAGCTGGGCAGGGCTTTCCAAATTTGCCTTGAAATTTCTCCTAGGAGAAATTTGGTGGCAACTCTGGTGGGGCGGTGTTGGTGGAGACACAAACATTCTAGTGCATGCTTCTATCTCTAGGGCCTACAGTGAACACAAAAAGCTGGTTCAGTTGGAGTCAGACTATTATTTTATTTTATTGTTAAACTTATATCTATTCCAACTTTCGGTCAAATTCCCAAAAAACAGGTAGTAACATTTCAAAATAATGGGCAGTATCCAACGGGGGCAGTATCCTTCGCCTCCACTTGTTCCATTGCACTCATGGGAGAAACTGCTCGTGCAATGTGGCTTTCACACTTCTAAAAATAACCCTGGAAACTAGTGGAAATGCCCATTTCCAAATTGGGAAAGGTCAGTGGAGCTCCCTTCTGTGAGCTCTGCTGATGTGCCCCATTCCAGAAATGAGTGTTTCTACGTGTTTCAGGTTATTTTTAGAAGCACAAAAGCCCCATTGGGCATGTGGTTGCTCCCATGAGCACATGGGCACAATAAGGTATTACCCATTGAATATATTAAAATCACAAAAAATCAAACAAATACTACTATATACTCTAAATATGACTAAGTCTGGATCCAACCCAGAGAGAATAAGAACTAGTGCCCATAGTTTTTCACCAGTTTGGGGAGAAGGTTGGGCAAAAAGACTTGGGGGGGGGGGAATGATTTTCACCATGGGGCTGAATACTATTAATATAATTTTCAGTGAATTTGGGCAAAGGGCTTACCATTATTTGTTGCTTTGTTTGAATTATACCCCACCTTTCCACACATGCACAAAAAAGGTTCTCAAGGTGGCAATTAAATAAATGCAGTTACAAGGTGAGACAGCCAAGGGCTTTCTCCACTTCCTTCCTTGCCTCCAAAAGCTTTGCTTCTGCTGCTGCTTCAAGTGAGCAGTCTGAAAGCACTCCTCAATTCACCACAGAAGGCCCAATGGGTGGTGGTATTTATTGTTGTTGTTGTTGTTGTTGTTATTGTTATTGTTATTATTACCTTTATATCCCACCTTTCCCCCTCTTGCAAGGAACCCAATGCTGCTTACATGATCCTCCTCCTCTCCATTTTATCCTCACAACAGCCCTGTGAGGTAGGTTAGGCTGAGAGTCAGTAACTGGCCCAAAGTCATCCAGGGAGCTTCATGGCTGAGTGGGGACTAGAACCCCGATCTCCCAAGTCCCAATCCAACACTCTAACCACTACGCCACACTGGCTCTCAGTGACACTATGTCATGGCTTGCCATCATTCCTAGGAACATTATTGGGGGAAGAATAGGGTTGTCCCTCCAGTCCCCCCATTTTGTAATGATAAGCCCCTGCCCACACCAAAAATTAACAGATTTTAACCCCCCCCCCTTTGTGGGATACAAATGGCCCAGTTGGGAGGGGCAGATATCTGGCCCAGCACTAATAAAAACTTCTGTAAGTGTCATCCAAATGCAATTAGGTGCCTGATGAATTGACAGAGGCAGGGAATTCTAAAGATGGAGCACTGCATCAGAAAATTTTCTGCTCCTCAGAAGGTGGGGGACTCAAAAAAGACAGGAAGTCCTCAAGGGCCAGACAGATTCATATCGGAACAGGCCATTCTTGAAAGACCCTGGAGCCATTTCATTTAGGGCTTTAAAAGCCCAAAGCCTCACATGGAATTGTGCCGGAAGCAGATGGGTAGCAGCTCTTTATGAACTGGCAGGATATTTTATCCCTCGCCTGTACCAGTCAATAACTTTGCTGCTGCATTTTGAGCCAAGTGAAATTTCAAAATAGTCTTCAAAGGCAACCCCACATAGAACATGTTGCAGACATCTAGGGCCAGTTCGCATGACCCAGGCTGAGGGCAGGGGAGGCAACACGGGGCGATCTGCGGGGTCCAGCGGGGCGCCGCAGACGACCTGCGCCCCACGCACGTGTGGACGGACCCCGGTGGAGCTGGCAGTCCCCGCATCGCAGTGCGGGCCTCCCAGCACTAGGGGGTGGGGCCCAGGATGCCCAGAGGGGCCGTTTGCCACTACAGGATGGAGCGGCGGCAGCTCCGGCTGCTCTGGGTCTGGGATGCCGCCTCTGTGTGGCCCCCACAGGACGGCCGCCCACTGTTCACATGGCAGGGTGGCCACGCACGGTAGGGGCTTACCCCTCTACCAACCATGGTCACTTTGCGTCCGTCCTGCGTGCGGCCGTCCCAGCACCCCCGGTCGGCGTTCGCACGACACGGGAACCGCGGGGGACTTCTGCTCCCCCGCGGTTCCCATGTCGTGCGAACACGCCCCTAGTCTGGATTGTATTTGGGCACATGCAAGATCCCGTTGATCCATTTTGCCCAATACTGCCTACTCCAACCGGCATAAAGTCTTCAAAGCTCTCAGACATGGTGTCTTTCCTAGCCCTCCCCTCTTACCTGAGATCTTCTAATCTCTCTCTCTCTCTTTATTTATTATTAACTCTTTATTTATTATTTTTATATACTGTCTTATTTGCTAAAAAGCCATCAAGGTTGTGTGCACAATTTAAAACAAGAAAACCTAAAGACATTAAAAACAGTAAACGTTAGAGCACTAAAACAATGACATGATGCAAAAGGCTCCGTTTAGAAGGGTCCACTGCAGGTAATGATGCCCTCAAGAGGACCTCTCCAGTAGCTCTTAATAACTGGACAGGTTCATAACAAGACAGGTGGTCCCTTATGCCAGGGATTGAACCTGGAACCTTTTGCACGCAAAGCACGTACTCCAGCCTCTGAGATATCTCCTTCCCGTGGCTGCTTCTTATGTAATCTTTCCACTACATGGATCTGTTGGGAAATGGCAGTTCGATGTGCACTCCTGTTCTCTGCAAACAAAGGCAAGATCCGGGCACATATTTAACTGAAGGGGAAAGGAAACGATAATCATCCCTATGCCTGCGAATTTGAATCCATCTCATGTTGCTGAGGATGAGTGTGACTTGTCTTGCTTTCTTTGCCAGGTCCTTCTGAGTTACTGGATATGACAGACAGTGAAATGTAAGTCCTGCCCACCTGGCTTCTCTCTCTCTTACTAATTTTATTCCAGCTCACTTTTAGTTACGTGCACTGCTGTTCTCTTGGTTTAAATAAAATAAAATAAAAACCAGCATCATAAAACACCAAGCAAAAAAGGGTAGGCCTTTGATGCACTCTTTCCAGTTTTAAATGGACTACTTTCCTAAACTGCAGTGATAACTTAGGTAGATGATGTGCAAACTATTTAATGCATGCTAGTTTCCCCTAACACCCTTTAACATCTGTCCTGTATTCACAATTCAGGCGGCTGAAGTGTGGGAAACAGGGCACATTGAAGAGACAGCTGCCCCGCTCTTCTGTGGGTGTTTGCTGAAGAGTGGAAGGGTGATTCTAATCCATAATAGTGATTGGTCCCAGGCTATAGTCCAAAGGGTCATGATGCAACACCCTTATGGAGCTAAACATAGTTGGCTCTGGTCAGTGCCTGGATGGGGGGGACTGCCTGGGAGCCCTGTGTATGCTGCCTTGAGTTCCATGGCAGAAAGGTGAAATATAAATGTAATAAAAGGAGCCCAAAGCCAGGGAGTGGGAAATAATCCAGATTAATTAATGCAATTTTGTGACTGTGGCATTCGTGTATCATTTCCTAATTCCTCCCCACTGCTAATATTTCCCTAATGTCATCCTAAATTTTTAAAGTGGGAGTTCTGGAAATAATAGCACCTCTGCTGGCTCCTGCCCCACTGCACCAATCTTTTCCGCTGATTATTTGAAGGAAAGGAAAGGTTGCATGAAATGTGTGTCTGTGTTTTGTTAAGCAAGCATTGAAATTATTTGCAGTCCACATTGAACATTTGCCTCAGAATCTGCTTTGGACAATTCTGAGATTAGATATTTAAAAACTTAAAAATAATGGTTGCTGTTGACCTTGTCAGGTTTATGCCTTAAATCCATTCTGCCTGCATTTTGTGGATTGTTGGGCACCTTTCATTCCATCGTCTCCTCATTAACGGAATCAGATTTTGTTCAAATGTGTTTGTATGCATTTGTGCAAATTCACACATGTGTAAATTTGCATGTGTGCAAATTTGCACTTCTGAAAATGTGCAAATCCCTGCAAAATATGCAAATCCCTGAAAATGCACATTTTCACACTTTAGTCTATGTGGGGAAATGAGCGCTTTCAGACAGTGGTGGTTTTTTTTGGTGTCTGTATGTACTTTTCAACTAAATGTGTGTAAAACTATGGAAAGCAATAAAGAATGGTCCGCAAGTCCACATAATTCATAGGACTCGGGGAAAAGCCAGTCCGCTGCAGAATCCGGAGGTTGGAGTCATAGACATCCGAACTCATTTAAATCCATTGAAGATTTTCCCAATATCCCTAATTTACATAATCTCAGTATTCAACCTACATCTGCACATCCCAGGTTAATGTTATCTTCTTTTTTTAAAAAAAAATTCAATTTTTATTACATTTCCAAAAAACAAAACAAAAACAGAATACACACAAGAACAACAACAGCAACAACAAATAAAGCTTAACGATATTGATACATAATAAACCCACCCCAATCCCTCCCCACTCAATCCACATTAGATTATTATATTTCACTTCTTTATACACTGCTTCTTTATAAACTACTTTCTTTTCATGAATCCCACAATTTTTTATACGCTTCCATCAACATTGATCTATTTGAATCTTTTTTCATATACCCTATGTACTGTCGCCAATCCTTCTTAAAAGTATCTTTTTTCTTTGTTCCTCTATACAATCTTAACTTTTGTGTCAACTTTTCATTAATTGCTATATCCCATATGTTATCTTTTGAACCTGTTCTTATCAATGGTCTGATATAGGATCTGTGTCTATAACAGAATTCAGTTCATGAAAAAACAAGAAAAAGCCCACTCCCAACAAACTAATATATTCAGCCCTCTTTAAAGCTCTTCAAACAAAGTTCTAAAAGATAAGACTCTTGTTCTGAAAACACCTTGTTAAATGTTATCATCATCCCTCTTTTTAAAGCAAAGGTGGAGAGCTTGAATGGGGCACTAGATTAATTGGATACCTGCTGGCTTCTTTTTGACAGCTACTTTAAGCCTTGGAGCCAAAGAAAAGAAATAAACCTTTCCAGCAAACATACCAACAACTAAAGACTATTTTGCCAGGCATTTCTAGAGAAGTTCCCAATATAGTGGAGAACATGGAATGGTTTGGAAGCAGCCTTCCTCAACCTGATGCCCTCCAGATGTTTTAGACTACAATGTCCCTTAGCTCTGGCCAACCTGGCCAGTGGTCAGGGATGATGGGAGTTGTAGTCCAAAACATCTGGCAGGCACCAGGTTGGGAAAGGCTGAACGGTGGTGGTGGAAGAAGAGGAGGACGAGAAGAAGAAAAGCATGTTCAGGAATTCAGGAGCTCCAGCTGCTCTATATAATACGAGATCAGCCAGTAGACTTGGAAGTTAATACAGTTCTTGGGTTCCCCTTAGCCTATGCTAGGATCTCTTGGTTTCTGAACAGGATTGGCACAATGTCTTCCTTTCTGTATCTGCAAAGGTACCAGGATAGGAGTATAATAATCTGCCCATCAGACAATCTGGGAAGATTACAGTTTGCATTTGCAGTCACTGCTGAATCCTTTGGTCCAAGTCCAAGTAGAGGCATGGCCTGGAGTTGCCTCTTGATATTTATTTAAACCAGGTCACCAAGGTTTCAACAGGATGCACATCTTCAAGGATGACTTAAAAGGATTGCTCTAGTTGAAATCCTGTATCACTCAGTCCCCAGGGCCAAAAACTGCATGATATAAATGTGGATTCAAGGTTTAAAGCTGTTTTAAAAAAAACAACAAAAAACAACACACATCCTGCTGGCAGAAGCCAAAGTATTTTATTGTTCAGATTCAACGGGAAGTAACATGGAGGCGGGAGAAGGGGAAGCTCACCACTGCTTGCCCAGTAATGGAATTCATTCAAAAGCATTCTTGTCACTGGTTTAAAATGGAGCTCCAGGCTGGATGAGGACTTAACATTCAGGACATTGCTTTAAGCATAGTAATTAAAAAAAAATAATGAAATCTCTGAACACCGTTGAGACCATATGTTGATGCACTGAGGAGTCAGAGGGCAAAATGAGAAAATGCATCTGTGTCAGCAGTCTTAAACATGAGGTTGTGGTGAACGTAATTAATTGCAGAAGGTGGTTAGTAAGTATTGATAGTTTTCTCCATTGAACACACAGGGGTGAGACGGCACTGCACAAGGCAGCCTGCCAGCGCCACCGTGGCATCTGCCAGCTATTGGTAGAGGCAGGAGCGTCATTGAGGAAAGAGGATTCCAAGGTAACCCAAACCAAACAAACCCATTTAAACAATGCTGTGGAGATGTGAAACCAATATGCATCCAACTCAGTGTATGCTACTGCTAAGGCAGATTGAGAGTCACTGTTCTTGTTTATTTTTCAGCGTGATGCTAACTATGTTCATTCGGACATAAACCCCCTTGATTGTATTTATTTCTCCCCTGCCTTTCACCACAAAGTAGATTACAACAAATGGGCAAAACAAATGGACAGGTCGGATTAACAGAAATGTGAACTCATTAGAATCCATTGCGGATTTCTTTGACATCCCTGTTGTCAGTAGGGCTATGCTGAATGTTACTCTAATTTCAATATTCAATTTAAAAACTAACACATTCACTGCAGCCCAACAAGTTACTGGGAAAATATTTGCCTCACCAAACATCTATGTTGTTTTGATCCTGCTGAGTGTTCTTTTGTTCCTCTGGTTATTCCTAAGGTTTTCACGTGTTTGCTCTCTCTCTCTCTCTCTCTCTCTCTCTCTCATATCACTGTAGGGTAAGACACCTCGAGACAGGGCCCAGCAGGCTGGGGATCCAGATCTAGCCACATACTTGGAAAGTCGGCAGAACTACCAAGTGGTTCCCCATGAGGACCTAGAGACTGCAGTGTGATATCTGTGGTGTGTTGGAGAAAACCTTAGGGAATATCGAGGCTGCACCCAAGGCACTCTCGGGCATCATGTGAGGAAGAAGTGAATGGCATCGATGTGTCTTCGCAAATTATCTTGAGAAGAAGCCACCAGTTTCTAAGGGCTATGGAGACTTGCCACGGAACTCTCGTGCTCCCATACATTAGCCTGTGAGGATAAAGGAGGAGGCTCAAAGGTCTGTGGAATCCACGGGCCAAGGAAATTAGCTCTTATTGCTCTCAGCAAGTAGCATGAACATCTCCCATGTTCCTCTGTAGAATTTATTTGAGCAACAACATCAACACAGGTGTGGGGGAAGGAACAAATAACATGAATATTTGTAATCCAGTTGAACTTTACTCTCCCCCGATTCCTTGCAATGAAACCCTCAGTTCTCTTACATTAGCCCTATCTACCCCCTTCTTTGATCATGTGCTCTACATTCCTTCTCCTTCAGTCTCCACAGTTGCACGTCAGTAAAGTGGTGTCTGTTTATCTCTGTGCTAAATCTTCATGGCTGCTCAGGATGAAGTCAATGGTTTGAGGCCGGGGAGCCCTGCGTTCCCTTGGCAAAACCATACCAGTTTAATGAGTTCTCATCTCACGTTCCCTCAGAGGTTGCATTGCCAGAGAGTCACTTTTCGTTCTGAGCACATTTCTCATCCTGTCTTACCCGAATGTACACCAGAGCTGCCTCAGAACCAATGACAAAGGAGAGGAGTGGGTCTGTCATGCACTTGAGAGTACAAAGGCTACTTTGTGATGGTGGTCCACAAAGAAACAGGTCAGGTGGTAGGGGCGTGCTGAAATTCTCTCAGAAAGTGTGCTAGTCTTGTTTTATTTTATTTTACTGTAAACGGAAAAAACAAAAAAAACAAAAAACAAACAACAAACACAACGAATACATATATTTGTTGTGTTTGTTGTTAGTTTTTGGTTTGTTTTTTTTCTGTTTACAATAAAATAAAATAAAACAAAAAAGAAAGAAAGAAAATGTGCTAGTCTTATTCAAATTCCTCTGGCATCCCCCCAAAATTCTGCAGATATTTGGTCTGAGGAGACTAGAGATGGGTGAATGAATCTGTCAGTTTTGCTTTCTCCTGCATTCAGATTTTTTTTTTTAAATCTCAGGTTCTTTCTCTCCCGAATATGGGAATGTTGCAAAGTCTGCTAAATTCTGATGAAAAATGAACTGAAATGAAATTCTCACCCATGTGCACCAGCTATTCCCAACATGGAGAGGACTGCATTGTAGCTGCCTGCCATATAGCTGTAAAAGATGAGGAGCCTGTGAGAATAAAGAGGTGGCAACTAACATGGTCAAATACACAGCAATTCAAACCCACACTTTTTAGGAGGAAAGCACTCAAAGCCCTGGGTCTGAATGGATGAATCTGTCACTTTTGGTTTCTCCCACTTTCAAAGTTTTTAAATCTCAAGCTCTTTTTGCCCCAAACATGGAGAACTTTGTGCAATTTTTGGTAAATTCTTAACAAAACTGAACTGAACTGAAATTCTCACCCATCCCGAGGAGGAACCTCCACAAATTTGTTTCAAACTTTCCTTTTGGCAAAATCTGATGAGAACCTACGGATGTGTCGAATTCACCCAAGAAACTGTGTTCATTGTTGTCTTTTTGTGGCCATTCTGGTATGATGTCTCAGTTCCCTCTTTGCTGGCCACCAATGGCTATGCTTAGCCCTGAATCTTGTCTGGAATTATCCACATTTGGGTACTGGAGAATATGTTTTTAGGCTGCCAGAGATCAGAATAAAATAACAAATACCCATAATGCTTTATACTTGGTTAATGAACTTAACCTTTGGCTCGTTGCCTTTGCTTTCGAGGGCCACTTGAAACTGAATCGGAAGCATCTGCTGGCAGATCTTGTCTTGCTGGTATCAAGAAAGGGATGAAAGTCATGTGAAAATCATTTTTAAAAATACGTTGATGGTGCAATGCTAAGCATGTTTACCCTAAGTCTCTTTAAGATGAATGGATACTCTGTAGTAATTGTGTTTAGGATTGCAGCCTAAAACTCCCTTTTGATAGAGAATATGATATGAGCCATTGGGCTGAAGAATGCTTTGAGACACAGAAAAATCATTGCAATAACCATGGGACAAAGGGGCATACAGTTGCTGTTCCTCGCCCACTTTCTCTAGGGTCAGAACTTTCATTTGTTTACTTGTTATGAGGCCTGGCAGAATGTCCCCACCCTATCTTTCCTGATTCCAGGATACTATCATCATCATAATTCCTTTAAAAAAATATTTGCTCCCACCCCATTTTTTGCACAAAGCATATAGTATGGTTTCCATAACTGCCACAATACCCAGAAAATCTCAGCCTGGATTTTCTGACCAAGCCTGATCAGTTGCCCTAGGGCAACTTTGAGATTATTTCCTGCAGGGGATCACAGTTGTATCTACCTGCAGGTTGAGGGGGGATGACCGTCCATAAATTCCCGCACAATTGCACAGTAGAAAAGTACCCACCGAGCTGTTACACCCCAGCACCAGACCTTCCCCCGCTTGAGTACACTCAGGAGTCATTCGCGGAAGCTTGAGTTGACATATCCCAACACAGATGAACCTGTTACCCATGAACCCTGAGGCAGACTCCAGCTTAGCTGTGCTCCTGGATCCTTTTGAACTTTTCTGCCAAGAGGCCATTACAAAAGTGCCCTAAACTGTCCCCATGTGGGTATGCGGTAGGGGTGTGCACTGACGACCAGTTTCTACTTGGACCCTGATTTGGCACTTTGGAAAATGGCCTGATTCTGCTTGGAAGGATTCAGAGGCCATCTGCTTCAGCTCGGATACCAAATCCGATTCAAAAATCTGAGGTTTCATGCCTCCCATTGACTAGCAATGGAAATAAAAACAGACAGCTATAACCTTTTTTTTCTGTTTGTCAGAACTGGAAGAAATTTGCAGGCATATTTGTAGTCCCTTAGGAAGGGATTACACATGCCAAATTTCAGAGAAATGGGTGCAGTGGTTCTTGTGCTATGCACCTTTATGTTTTGATTTCTGTTAAAAGGGAACTGTTGATAACTTTTTAAAAATTCATTGACAGAACAGAATTGGATGACATTTGCAGGGATACTTGTCCCTCCCCCACCTTTTTTTTCTTTTTTCTTTTTTGCAAGAGCAGCCATTGCATTTTTACAGTATTCAAAAAATGGCACACTTATCCCCCTCTGCTCCTTGTGGACCATATGCCTGGCTGAAAAGGACAGGCAGCACAGAGGTGGTCTTAAGTAAGACACCTGCAAAGTTTCAGAAGGATAGGCGCAGTGGGTTGTGAAAGGGGGATCCTCGGATTTGGTGTGTGAGAGAGTGATTCACTTCAGTTCCGGTCACTTTGGAGGGCGGCCTGCTTTACCTTGGGAAGCACCAGAAACAGTCTGAATGCCCCCAGTTTGGCTCAGGTTTCGGGCTGTGGCTGAATCTGGTGCACATTCCTAGTATGCAGCCATCATAGCTTCTGTCACAAATGAAACAATTAGGATTGGGAATGACTCCATAAGGCAATTTGATTGTCATAGAGCAGGGGAAGGGAACCTTTGATCCTCCAGATGTTGTTGGACTATAACTCCCATCATCTTTGAACATTGTCCATGATGGCTGGTGCTGATGGGAGTTGTAGTCCACCAGGGCCGGTGCTACCATTAGGCCAACTAGGCAGCTGCCTAGGGCGCAGGGCTAAAGGGGGTGCCAGAAATGCCTTGGGGAAAAAATGCAGCGCTCTAAAGTGGGAAGGGGGCGCTAAATATCTGATCTTGCCTAGGGCACCAAACTGCCTTGCACCGGTCCTGAGTCCAACAACATCTGGAGGGTCACAGATTCCCCACTCCAGCCATAGAGCCAGTTGCATTGGTACAACCCTACAAACCCAGTATTGGGTAGTAACCTTTATAGTGGGATTGCAAGAAACAGGAAGCAAGACCAGATGGATTTGCTCAATTTACCAAGCATAAGATGCTCTGTAGCTTTGTTGGCAAAAGGGCTAGGGATGGCCACTTCCCCCCGCCCCTGCTCGTCCCACGGTGCTTGGCGCCCAGCAGCTGTGGTGCTTGACGGACTTCCGGGTCCGTGGTGCGTCACTACCGGGTCCCCGGCGCTGTGTTTTTTACGTAAATACCAAGGTAAACTACCTTAAAACTGCTGCGATTTGCTATTCGTGGCCGTTTTAAGGAAGTTTACCTTGGTATTTACATAAAAAACAGCACCAGGGACCTGGAAGCTCCTTTCCCCGCAGGAACTTGGGATGAGCCGGGGCCAGATAAGTCTCGCTGAGATCCGGGGGGGGGGGGAGAGCGGGGTGATTTCACTCCGTTCCTCCCCCCCTCAAAATTCTAAGCCATCCCTACGACAAGGTGCTCCACTTGCACTATCACAGCTATATGTTTGTGTAGTAGGATCAAGGTGGAAGTTAATGAAAATAGCCTGGAGCTTCTATATAACCTTCAATCTGTGTATCCAATCCAGGACATTATAATCATTTGGCCCTTTCATCCCCCGACTCCAGACAGAAAACAATGCCAGTCTTGGAATGAGAGCATTGTGCCTCCTTTGTAAAGGCTACCTTCCACCTCACGGAGACCTCCTCGAGTCGCCCTCCTACTGGGAGCTCAGTCAGGGAAAAGTCATTGTGTGACAGAAGCCATGTCAAGCACAGAAGCTGGAACAGAAATTGGTGTTTAATTGTGCCTATTAATATTCAAGGTATCCCGAAGCACTTCGCAAAAGCAATGTGTCAGCGAATGGCAAGCAGCGTATCGACTATGAGCTAGATAGAACTGCTATTATGCTCCTGAAATAGCTTTCAGGCAGCCTAGGGTATCAGAATCTACTTTTTCTACCAAGTAGGAGGGACATTAGGCCAAGATGATTTTTTAAAATCTCTTCTATCTCAACAGAGCTGGAAACCATATGACTGACACAGGTGGGCAACTTGTGGCCCTCCAGATGTTTTAACCCACAACTCCCATCAGCCCTCGCCAGCATAGACAATGGTATGAGATGGTGGGAGTTGTAGGCCAAAACTAGAGATGTGCTGATGCTGGGAAGACTGGCTTGTTTGAGCTTGGCAGACTTCCTGCCCGCTTTTGATCTGATGATTGGAAGCGAGCTGAGTCGGGTGTGTGTGTGTGTTTCTGTGGACTTCTGTCCCTAAGATGGGCTGCGGTTTATGTGTTGTTGTTTTTTTAACTGCTAAGGAAATTTGTGCAATTTATGCTATTTACACAATTTGCATAAATATAAGCAAATTGTGCAAATCACGGTATTGTGTGTGTGTGTAGAGAGAGAGAGAGAGAGAGAGAGAGAGAGAGAATAATGTAAATAGTGGTGTCAAATAGCAACAGAATACAGAAAGTATATTCTGGCAATTCAATTAAAGCTTAAAATGTATGCAGAATAAGCAACAACTAAAGGCAGGGGAGGCTGGTGACTCCTATGTCAGTGGGGCTCCTCATCCATTGCAGGTTTTATTCTGAGCTTTATAGGAGCTATCCATGGTGCTCCATGGTGGTGAACCTATTTTGGGGATGGAGTTCAGCACCCTGGATAGCTCCTATAAAGCTCAGAATAAAAGCTACAATGGAAAAGGAGCCGCACTGTCATACGAGTCACCAGCCTTCCGTGACCAGAGGTGTGCACCGGCCCCCAACAAAATGTAAAGAAGATGGAGACGTCTCCAGGTCTCTGCAAGATGAGTCACTAACAGAACTCATTCTGGGGTGGGTTCAGTTCGGTTCTGTTGCCTCAGAAGGGAATCTTGTTTTGCCTCAGAAAGCAACAGAACAGGACCAAAGTAGCCCGATTCTGCTCAGGCTTTGAGCTTCATCTGAATTTGATGTACACCCCTAATTGACCATTCACAACAGCAGTAATATTTGGTGATAACTCTGGAAATGGGTCTGGTAAAGTTCTCCTCACCATGTAAATGGCTGCTGCAGACAGTGTGCATGGCTCTGGGTGTGAAGTAGTAAGTTACCATGTCTATCTAGCTATCTGTCTAATTTGTACCCCAATCTTCTTCCAATGAGGTCAGGGCAGCATTCATGGTCTGATTTGTCCCAACTGATCCTCACAACAACCCTAGGATGTAGAGGTTCATGGCTGGGCAGGGACTTGAACCTGACTCCCTGGTTCAAGTTCAGAACTATTCACATCATCACACCGGTTTTCACTTGACTGTACTGACTCTTGGTCTGTGATTCACTGTGGTGGATGTCTATGCAGTAGTTTGTCTTTTTGTTTGTTTGATGTCTGTTTGGGCTTGGATTCATTGACTGAGCATGTCTAACCTCTATTCTGAATGCAGCAGAGCATGCGACACAAGATGTATGGAGAAATGTGGTGCAAGCAAAAAGCTTATGCATCTTATTTTTATTCCAGTGCAGCTTCCTGAACATCTGGTAGAGTGCTAAAGCACTGAACCAGTGGTGGGGGATGCTGCTTCAAGTCCTGGATACATGCCCACAAGTCACGCCCATGTCTATGTTGAAAAACAAGCAGGATATATGCATGCATCCACCACTGAGTGAAGCATACTATGCAGAGCCAGTCTGAGACCCTCCGCAAATCTGTATCTTCTTTGTGAGTAGAGGCACATTTAAGGTTCTTGAACATCAGAGCAACTTGAAGGTGCAGTCCACATGCGACTTGTACATTAAGTTTCCAAGGAGTTTCAGCTTCCGGGCACTCTGGAGTACAGGGGATGCATGCCATGACCCGCTGCTATAAAGCCAATGTTCGTTAAGTTCTCCATGCCATGTTATTTAGCCCCCTCCCCTTTTCTGAGTAGTGGTAAGTGATATAGTTTCTGAGGTTCCTGCACAACCTCATGGAGGAGATTGTGTGGACTGATCCCAAAGTGTCACTGACAAGCAGCCACTTCATCACATCTGTGTGTGACCTCTCAAACACAGTAGATCCACCACCTAGCTCTGCCTTATGAGAGCTAGGTGGCCTTTCTGGATGCTTGGCACCCCTCCTATGCCTGCATTGTCAAGTAGAGTCAACCAGCCAACCACTGGATTGGGCACAGACTAAGTTTAAGTTAGTCCTGCTTTAGTCCCATTGAAAGCATTGGTTAGTCATGGCTAAAGAGTGGTTTTTCCTTTTCAGTGGACCTCCGGACAAGAATCAAAGGAGATAATTCCACAACACTAACTTGTCCCATTGATTTTAATGAGACTACAGTGTGACTAACTTAATCTGAATCCAACACATTATTTCCACCACCACCACCTAATATGCATTTTTTAATCATCGGTAAGCCAACTCTTCACAGATGGCAACGTTCCTACACAGAAGGCAACTGCATGTTGGAATTAACATGTAACCCACATGTAGATCATCATGTGGAGTGAAAAACATGCAGGTTTTGTTTTCATTCCATGGAGATGGGCCAGGAAGCCATGACTGGATGTGACTTCCCAGTGTGGATACAATGCAATAGTTACAATCCTGTGCAGAGGGGAGAAAATGCCTAATTTTATTGGTTTCAATACACTTTAGCATGGCTAACTCTGTATAGGATCAAAGTGAGTACTAAGGAGAAAAAAACAGAGTGTGTGGTTGTCAATATGTGACGGTATAGATGCTCGCTGCACATTCCTTCATTCATACATGATGAAGGTGCCTTCTCTGTACTTTTTTAAAAATAATAATAATGTGGGATGCTGTTAAGCAACCTTGGCTAATAGGAAGAAGTCAGGGGTGGGAATCCTCTGGCCCTCCTGGGATACAAATCCAACCCTCCAGTTTTGCCAGATGTCCATGTCCCCTTCCCTTGGCTCTGCCTTCTTTCCCCCAACCACCTACTGTTTGGTGGTTCCCAGGCTTTTGTGCCATTTCCCCCCATTCTAAAAGGATGAAATGCCTCTCCTAAGGCTTTGTTACTAGCAAGAAGAGCTTTAATCAGCTTTACAATGTGCTGATTTTTCTTTTGTATTTTGACCCCACCCGCTTTGCCTTTGGCCTGACCCACCACTGGAATGTGGCCCCAGAGAGCATCTCTGAAATTGAATTAGTCCCTCAGGCTGAAAAAGGGTCCCCGCCCCTGGAATAAGTGGAACTTGGTTGCCTGAAGGGTTGCAGTGTGTGATGGACAGTTTCAGCATGTTTTGTATCTTACGCAGAGGCTGAAAGTTACAGGTGGTGTGCCACCTTTCCCAGGAGCGTCCAGTAAACTAAAATGTGTGATGTGACATTGCACATCACTGGGATGTGAATTTTCCTGCCTATGCTCTACTACATTGGTGCCATTTGCAGAGGCATAGAAGTTCACAATATGAATAAGTAACATCAAGCATTTTATTTGATATAGACATTCCCAGGGGAGAGAAAATAAGACACGGAGCTACTGGTTTTGGTGGTGGCCATGTGGCTCCTCTAACATCTCTTTACACCTAAGGTGTGATCACCACAGAGTCTGTTGGCCATTAATTCTTTTCAGACAACTTATAGGCAATTCATTCAACCACTGGTTATGTGACTCTGTGTGTGTGTGTGTGTGTGTGTGTGCACACGCACATGCAGTTTGCTCATGGCAAATGGGCCTGTGACAGTTCAGATGACGTTGGACAGGTCCCTGCCAATCTTCCCCAAAGAGACTTGAACAATGGCATAGCCAGCTGCCCCACTAACCTACAGTGGAATCCTCTATCCTCATATGACATGATCAGTTGACTACTTGCAGAATGCTGTCCCAGCCAGAAAAATGAGGCATCCCCATGCTTAAGCTGCCCCACTTCCACTTGATTCCTATCACTCAGGCTGAGTCTCATTTAAATTTTTGTACTTCAGTTCGTATGTCCAAGTATGTGTGCCTTGTCAAAAATGAAGGGTGCACGCATGACTCTTTTGCAGGGCATTTCTCTTCAAAATGCACAGAAATAGCAAAAGGTCAGTCCAACATCGGCATCTTTTGAAAGATGTCAGCCCCCCACACCTTCCCCATGCATGATGCACCCTTCAAGTTGGACATGTCTTTTGTACCCTGACATGCATACCCAAGTTCAAAGCTTCAAATGAGAATCGCCCCCTAGCAACTGCTGCATCCTTTGTAAGTTTGGGGAAAGACTTGTCATCTGGTGCCAGCTGTGGTGTTGGCCCTGAGCAGCAGGGATGTTGAAGAGTCCTTGGTCTCGAGTCACGAGTCGAGTCACGAGTCTTTGGACCCGAGTCTCGAGTCCGAGTCCGAGTCCTTGGTCCAAAACGGTGACTCACGAGTCACGAGTCACGAGTCACTCCCAAAGCTGACTCCACGAGTCCCTATTAAAATCCATGGGGGTTTTCCCCAACAAAATAAGGCTACTTCAGATGTGTGGCTTAAATACATTCTAGGCACAAGTGCACCTTTTTATTTCAAAACTCTGCAACTGATTTTGGTCCTTCTTCTGCCTCTCCCAAGTACGCAACACATCAATCAAAATAAATCTTGACACACTGTTGGGGCTGCACTCCTGGTAGCCGTCCATAGTGGCCGAGCAGCGGCACACCTCGCTTCCCTGCGCTCTTCGCCGGCAATCACACTCCTCTCCAGTCCTTTTGGCACAGCCCAGGGATGTTGAAGAGTCCTTGGTCTCGAGTCCCGAGTCGAGTCTCGAGTCCCATTAAAAATATTGGGACTCGAGTCCGAGTCGAGTCAGAGAGGGGACTCAGTCCGACTCACGAGTCGAGTCCTCGAGTCCGAGTCCCCATCCCTGCTGAGCAGCACTCCATATTCTTGTGTGGGGCTGGAAACCCACACTACCTAGATATAAACAATGTGAAATAGTAATATATTTGCTTTGGTTTGTTTTTACAAAGCTGGTGTATTTGAATGAGAATGCACTTATAAGAGGGAATACACTTCCTGGACTGGATCTAGAGTTTAGCCATCTAAAAATCTGGTCTGGTCAAGACCTGATGATGTGAAATGTGGCTAATCCTAGATTGCGTTTGTTGCAGTTTGGTTCTGTTGTAACTCTTAAAATAGCTGTCCCATTCTACAGTAAAACTGGGGCAACAATATTTCATGTTATCAATAAATCACAATAAATGTGATTCTCTTTTGAAGAAAAAAAAAAGAGAGGTTATTTTTATTGTTGCATATTTCATTGTTGAAGGTGAGCATCATCCAAGAAGCATGGCTAAATTTGCATGCTTTCAGGCCGTGCCAGAATACCAGCATATTGCGCCTCACTTTCATGAGCTATATTGAGATGTCCAGGCTACTTTCCAAGGCCCTTTCATAAGTTACATTGGTGGCATGGGAAACATTTTCCATGACTTCTTCCCATGCCACCATGGAAGCATTTGGAAGCCAGAATCACATGGCTGGAGCCAATCACATGGATCCCTCCCACCTGATCACTGCCCTTCCTTTCCATAGAAGGAGTCATGGGGAAGTAATATTTGAAAAGGTCCTCCTCACAGGGTAGCCAATTACAAATCGTCAAAAAAGCTGAAATGCATCACCACATAAGAGGGAGCAGATTTGCATAACATTTGCATACGTTCATTTATATGTAGAGATGCGCATTCAGAAATTTTATTTTAATTTAAAGTAATTAAAGAGTGGGGAAGACTGTGACCAGGCGACCTGTGTGCCTTCTCGGTCTGCTGTCCAGGTGCGAACTGTGAATGGATGGGCAACTTCAAGGCCCCTGCCCTGCCTTCGTAGAGCTCTTCATCTTTACACTGGACTTGGACTGGGTGGCCCTTCAAATAGAAGACAGCTTCAGATAGATGACTTTCCTCTCACAGCCCTTCAATTTAAGGACTGTCCTCTGTAAAGTGGGACACACGGCCACCCTAATCCCTCAGTAGAGGTGGTAGTAGCAGTGGCACTGCTGACTGGGAGGAGACGTGACCGCTATTACTGCTGCAGAGAGAGTGGGCTGGAGAATGGGCAACGCATGCGGTGTGTGGGGTGGTCAAGGAATTACCGTCCTTCCCTTGCTTCTCCTGTGGCGGCGGCAGTGACAACAGCTCCATAACTGCTGGCGGTGGGAAGGGATGCCGCTCTTGCTCGCTCTGGGCCTTCTGGTGTGCACACGCATTTGAGGAAAGGAGATGCCAGGAACTAGAGATGGTGCCAGCATCCAGTGAAGTCCACCCTCACAAGAATTCTTCCCCCTTACATCGAGTCAGGCGTGTGTCTATTTAGCCCAGTGTTTTCCACTCTGACTGGCTGTGGCATTCCTGGGTCTCAGGCAAGGGGTCTTTCCCATCACCCAAGAAGCATGGCCAAATTTGCCTGATATTCTTTTGTAACAGGAGATGCCAGGAATTGAAACTTGGACTTTCAGCAGGCAAAGCCTATGCTCTGCCACGGAGCTACAATCTGCCCCCATCATAATATACAATCATCATTGGACTCGAGGCCTGTTATATGTCCCACTACCTAGTAGAAAGGATAGGTTGGTGGATACTCAAGACAGGACCTATTCAGTAGTAGCACCCAAACTCCAAACTGTGGAACTCCTTCCCAAGGAAAGTGATCTTGGTTCCTTCTTTTTTTTGTTTTCTTTTGTTTTAGGTGGGCACTAAAGACTGTTCTGTTCCATCAGGCTTTTAACTGTGGATAATGTTTTGGCACTCTTCATTTTAATTTGAATGCAGCTCTCAAACTTTCTTGTATAGAGTTTGGTTTGGTTCCCCCCCCCCCCCCGCTCCCATGTTGGTTTTGTTTCTTGGTTTTATGAGAAGAATTTTAATCAAAATTAAGTTTAATTTTTATTGTACATCATCCTGAGTGCCTGGTAGGCAGAGGGTGGAATTTATATATTTAATTAATAAATGAATAATCTGAGTTGGAGAAGAACTCTCCAGCCTTGGTCTTGGTCCACATCACACATACCTGGCCTGGCACATGAAGTATTTCCAGATTGAAAGGAAAGGCTCCCTTGAAACAAAAGTGTTCTTTGTTTAACATCCACATTAATATTTCAATGGGCACATGAAAATAATTCGTACTTTGAGATGTTTAAAACGCGTCACATCAGGGTCATTCAGCCCCCAAGCCAAAGGCATGATGAAAACCTGAAGGTTACTGGTTTCCGAAGAAAATAAATGTGGCATAGATAACACAATTGGGAATTCAGAATTTACATCCAACTACGGGAACATAGCAATCCCTTTCTGTTTGCTGCCTGCATCTGAAAATGAAACTGGGTGTATTCTTTTTCTTTTTCGGAAGAGGAAATTATAAGAAATAATCTTATTAACAGTGGAGTTTGGATACAGGTTTTAATTATGGATAGCAAAACAATGGGAGGGAATAGGATTTTATATACACTCTAAGATACAGAACAGGAAGGAGATACCACAGGACCAAATGCCTCTCAGAGGAGACTTAGTTGCTGGGCTGCAACATCCGGCATCATGCTCCTCCTCACTGGCCTGCACACACGGTGTCAGGGGGCAGCCCACTAGGGCTGGAGCCCCGAGTCTTTCATTTGGAGCCCCCTGGGAGGCCCTCTGCCCCACCACCCTGCTGTCCAGGGGCACTTGCTGAAATAAAGGCCCAGGGGCCCTGATCATAGAATGATCTGTTGCATCTGATCCCCCTGGACTAGCTGGCTTTTTGCCCACATGCACTTCACCTCCTGCTGCCCCCACCCTTAAAACTTTTTTCCTGAGGTTTTTTTTAAAAAAAATTAAGTGCCCTCCTTTCCCCTGTCCATACATCCCTTTTTAAAATAGGGGTGTCCTTAGGAGACAGGCTACTCTAAAGACACACACAGAGAGAGAGAGAGACTTCAGAGCATATGTAAATTAGCATAAGCAGATTTGTGCTTTTTTTTTTTTTTTTTTGTCCTGTGGGTCTGATCCCCAGATCTTTTCGGTACCTAGCATGGCCTCTGTTGGCCTGCCTGTCCATACACCCTGTGATGAAAGGTTTAGCGGTCACACCAACCAGAACACAAGACAGGAACTGTATTGTCTTTTTCTGACAAGAACAGAACAGCAACAAGAAAGGTGGAGTCAACCCAGATACAACTAAGTCCAGTGCCACCTACTGGTGAAACTATATTTTATTTTATTTTAATTTAATTTAATTATATTTATACCCCGCCTTTTTTTCCTGCAAGGAACCCAAGGCGGCTTACATAATCCTTCTCCTCCTCTCCATTTTATCCTCACAACAACCCTGTGAGGTAGGTTAGGCTGAGAGTCAGTGACTGGCCCAAAGTCACCCAGTGAACTTCGTGGCCGAGCGGGGACTAGAACCCGGATCTCCTGAGTCCAACACTCTCACCACTACGCCACACTGGCTCACAATATAATGACAGTATCCTCACAGGCCTTGCACTTTTGAGAGATGGAGTAGGAAACTGATTTTTACCAGGTCAGACTATGGGCGTGTTTGCACAACACAGGAACCGCAGGGGAGCAGAAGTCCCCCGCGGTTCCCGTGTCGTGCGAATGCCGACCGGGGGTGCCCCCGGGGGACGGTCACGCGCGGGACGCATGTAAAGTGACCATGGTCAGTAGAGGGGTAAACCCCTACCGCACGTGGCCACCCTGCTGTGCGGACAGCGGGCAGCCATCCTGCGGGGGCCACACAGAGGCAGCAGCCCAGAGCAGCTGGAGCTGCAGATGCTCCATCCTGTAGGGGCAAACGGCCCCTCTGGGCATCCCGGGCCCCACCCCCTAGTGCTGGGAGGCCTGCACTGCGGTGTGGGGACTGCCGGCTCCACCGGGGTCCGCCCACGCGTGCGGGGCGCAGGTCGTCTGCGGCGCCCCGCCAGACCCCGCGGATCGCCCCTTGGTGCCTCCCCCGCCCGCAGCCTGGGTCGTGCGAACCGGCCCTAGATGTCCACCTAGCCCAGAATTGTCTGCAATGAGTGGAAGCGGATCTGCATGCTCTTTTACACCAGCTGAGACTGGATCCCTTTTTAACAGGAGATGCTGGGTACCGAACCTGGGACCTTCTGCATGCAAACATGTGCCCGACCACAATGTGCTATTATCCCTGGGTGACATAGGAAGCATTTGCTCAAGTGAAGGTAGGCACTGAGCTCAATTAATTCCCAGCTGTTTCATTTGCCTCCACCCTAGCTGAGAAGCTATATGTGCAATCCTGCCGGTTACACCCCGAGAACTGGTGCCAGGCATTTCATTGATCCTCGTACTGAGAGGCGTTCTCCTTTCTCACTGCACAGACTTCACAGTGCATGGTGCACACACCATGGGACAAATGCCCCCTATGGGGCATCTTGGGCATGCAGCAGGATGAAGGGAAGGGACATGCTTCAGTTGAGACTAGCAGCAACACTGGCTCAGCTGGAATATTTCTTGGCTTTGCAATTTCCAGTTTCTGGCAGCTATCCAAGAGGATACAATTTGGGTCAGGCTGGTAGAATTTGGACTGGATGGCTCCTCCTATACTACGTAGAAACAGGGAGATATTAATGCTCCCAAAGAAAAAAAATAACACATGAAACAGAGATATTAATGCTCCCAAAGAAAAAAAATAACACATGGGCTGAAATGTGTAGTCTGCCCCTCACCTTCTTTTTAAGTGGAGATGTAAGCAAAGTTGGAACTTCCTTAAAACCTTCCAAGGAAGTCCCATTGTTTTCTTGGTATTAACTTTGCTGTTTTTATAACCTGAGTCAGGTGTACGGAAGGCACTAATCCTGCTGAAGCATCAGGCAGAATGTTCTAAAACAGGATGGGCAACTGCAGGAGATCTAGGGGGCACCCCCATGGGTGAATTTATATATATATATATATATATATATATATATATATATATAGAGAGAGAGAGAGAGAGAGAGAGAGAGAGATGGCATCTGTAGGGACTATGGGGCTCCAAAAGGGTCAACATTGGCTTAGTTTGCACACTAATTTTGACCCGTTTGGCACTCCATATTCACTACAGATGCCTTCCCCCCAAATTTTTTAAAACTGATTTTAGGGGTCAGTGGTGGGCCACATGATGCCATAGGTTGTATGTGACCCACCCCTGTTCTAAATAGACCTTTTATGAGCCAGACACATCTAACTTATGAAAGAAATGTAAGGAAGAATATAGCTTCCTGTGCCAGAAAATATAGATGTTGCTGAAATGTGTGTGCATGTGTGTGTGTGTGAGAGGATTCACATTCACCTAACTAATAATGCTTGGTCATATCTTGAGCTGAGCACATCCCGTACACCAATAGTTCTTCTCTCTGACTCAGATCACAATCAGAGCAGTGCTGTGCTGTGCTGAAAATTTCTTGCACATTTTTCCCAGCCAGTATCATTTAATTTGATAGAAAAGCGCTCACCTCAAACAATTAGTCAAAGGAGAAGAAAATATTGGAGAAACCCTCACAGGTGGGGTTCAGGATTCTTATGCGTACCTTACTTATGAGGTGTCCAAGCATGTGTGTGAGTGTCCTGTCTTTCATTGTACAATCATAGAACAGGCCTGTGGCTCACAGCTTGTCTGAGCGTGGAAAGCTAAGCAGGGTCAGGCCTGCTTATTTCTTGGATGGGAGACCCCTCCTCTAGTTTCCTGCACTGAGCAGGGGGTTGGACTCGATAGCCTTGTAGGCTCCTTCCAACTCTATGATCTATGAAATCTCTCTGGCAGTCTGCAGCCTCCCCAGCTTCCCCCACTTCAGTTAAAGTCCAGGGGAAGATAAGGTAATTCCACCTATAGGGCTTTTTCATTTCAGGAAGTGCAGGCAGCCTGGGAGTCTGCAAGGTGATGGCGTAATGTGTAATAGGGGTGTGTGTGTGCATGTGCGCGCACACACACATACCCTCGGCTATTTCAGAATGATAAGACAAACTCAAAAATACCACCAAAGAAATTCTAAAGTGCCCTGCCCCGAGAACGAGGCAGAAAAACAGAAGCCTCTTTCACGGGGAAAAGAAAACATTCGAGAACTGGAGGACAGATTTTGGCACAACACTCTATCAGAGTGGCAGAAGAACATCCCAGCCTGGCCCCGGTTACCCCTTCTGACTTACCTGGCCTGGTACAATGCATTTTCCCAGACTGAAAGAAAAGGCACTTCTAAAACAAAAGTGCGCCTTGTCGAATACCCACATTAATAATCCAATGGGTACATGAAAATAATTTGCATCTTGAGGCATTTATTGTGTGTCGGATCAGGGACGCACAGCAGTGAAACCAAGGGCAGTCTCAACACTTGAAGGCTATTGGTCTCATAAGGCAATAAACATGGCAGAGATAAAAAAGGACAGCAAACATTCATGTCCCTGTTAAAAGCCCTACTTCCGTGACATTTCATGGCACTTCTTGGAGAAAAATGGTTTTTGGTTTTCTCACTAACTATATATATAAAAAAGTCCTTCCTCAAAAATACATGGCATTCAATAATATTGTACAAACCAATGGAACAATCTGTGCTTCCCACAACTGGCTTAAGACTAAAGTTGTGATAACGGACATACTGTAGAAGGGTATTTTGCTCATCATTAGAATATAGTCCACAAAGGATTAAATGTTTGTTTAATGAATTCCAATATTTATATGCCACCTTTAGGGGTAAGCCCTCCCAAGGCAGCTTATATAAACAAGTATAAATGCAACACATAACTAAAACAATCCCATTACAATTTCAAAACTAAAAAAAAAACAGCGATCCAAAAACAACATACAGCCCAGCACAGCAATTTAGGGAAAACAGAGTAACAAAAACAAAACAGTAATAGTTTAACCAGTTAAATGCCCAGCCCCGGTGTCTTAGTTAAAAGCAGATTGAAACAAGGGGATATTGGGTAGTGCAATCCAATGTGGCTGCCTGGCCTGTAACCCTCTGAACCTGGAGGATTATGGGCATCCTACTGAGAGTGGGAGGAGTGCAGAGGTTGCCTACGTGCTTCTCCCACCCTGCAAAAGACTTAGACGGCCGATTTTGGGCGTCTAAGTCTCTTGCCCCGGTTCACAAGTGGGGAGGCTGAGATGCTGCCAGGATACATCGTATCCCGGTGGAGCCTCTCTCCTCCTCTCTCTCTGTCCCCCCCCCGAACACCCACCAAATGCCGGCACGGTTTTTTCCACGCCGGCTGTGAGGGCAGAGGGAGGGTGCTCTGAATTCAGAGTCCCAGCTCCAACCCCAGAGCGCATTTCCAAGGTCAGAGCTGTGACTCAGAATTTTCCTATGGCCATCTAGACTCTGTCTAGCGGCCCTAGGATTGCACCCCAGGGCTGTTTAAAAGGTCATTATGAAGGGGACAGAAGTATATCCCTTAGGAGGGAGTTCCAGAAATATGGGGCCACCACCAAAATGGCTTTGTCTCTAGTGCCTGCCAATCGATAGTACTTAATGGAAGGAGTGTGTACCAGAACTTTAAGCTGGGCCCAGACATGAATACTATTCAAGTGAAACCTGCAACAAACATTCAAGTGTGAACTTCTTTTCAGTTTTCAGGTTTCCCGGCCACTCCATTCTATTCCTCCCCCTCCACTGGTATTCTGCTTTCCCTCAACAGCCAGTCAACAATCTGTAGCCACCGGTTCCTCAGTCCTCACTGGGCTGTTTTTAGGGTTCACCCCCCAATTAAGTCCACGCACACAAAGATTGTTTGTACTTCTGAAACTGTGGAGTTTCCCAGAGTGTCCTGATACCCTACCCCCTTGTGTGTGAATGGTGGTGCTGGTTTTGCTGCATAAGTGACAGCGCGCACCTCTGAACATCGGAGATAGAAGGAATTATGTGGCCCCTACTTCACAGGGTTGTTGTGAGGATAAAATGGAGGAGTGGTGAGGAGGATTATGTAAGCCGCCTTGGGTTCCTTGCAGGAAAAAAGGCGGGGTATAAATATAATAAATAAATAATAAATAAATTATGGAAAACTTGCTGTTTCACATGATACCTGTCAAAAGATAATAATAGATACAGCTTATGTGATTGGTTACAGCAGTAGAAGTCCAGATGTGTTCATGGAATTCCCCCACATGCAAGAGCTTTTCCATCATTTCAGTCTAAGGGAGCAAGTTTGTGTGTCTATTTCTTTCCACACAGTGCGGCTCTCTCAGCCTACTGAAGCAAAACGGGGAAGCAAGTGCCCACAATATCTCTGCATACCAGAATTCACAAACAGCTCAGAAATAGGGAATCATGCAAACACTGTGACTTCATCAGATGTTTTTCTTTCCTATTTCCACCCCCCACACCTGCTTCCTATAACATCTTGTTTGATGATGAGATCAGGAGGTCTCAAAAGCTTGCACATTTTTGTGATCTTTCAGTTGGCCTAATAAAGGTATTACACTAATATGAATTTTGGATTCCCCACCCCCCCTCATGGTCAACATGACTAACTTTCTTTGTTTGGTGACATAAAAGGAAAAAGGGATAGGGAAGGAAGAGGGGAGAAAAGCAAATTTGGGCACCAATTCTTAAAGTTAAATAGTTTTTCTTATGACCAGCTGGAAACAGTTCAGGGAGAGGAGGAGCCTGAGAGAGCTGATGGAATGGCCCGGTTTCCCGTCTCCTTCCACAGAGAGAGCTTGATGAAATGGCTGCTGCCTGGCGACAGATGACCTCTCTCCACATGCTTGCTCCTGAAAATCATCCCATGGGACAGCTGTACATGGGAGGGGATCTAACCATGAGGGAACCCACTGATTTGAAGACCTTGCAGTGCCAGGTCCAGGTTTTTGAGGGCCCTTGGGCAAGACACCCTCAATGGGCCCTCGGTGAGTCTACCTTCTCAGTGCCATTGTCACCAGTTGCTATGGCTCCTCCTCCTCCTCCTCTTTCTCGTCATGATACCACCTCCTTGCTTGGCAGACAGCATTCTAGTGAGCAAGTAGGCTGTGGCGTCTATCGCTCCTCCTTCTCACCACCACCGTTGTTTGGGCCAGAGCAAGAGGCAGGTGAACAAACAGGTTGCAATGGGGAAGAGGAGGAGCAACTCCAGAGGGCTCTTGTCAGTAGGCCCTAGCTGGGGTGTGACCCCTGAGCAGATGCCCAACCATGCCTACCCTTGATGCCAGCCCTGAGGCCTTGGGACCTTCCACATACAGGCCTGTGGCTTACGCTGGCTCAGCTTGTCTGAGCGTGGAAAGCTAAGCAGGGTCAGGCCTGGTTATTACTTGGATGGGAGACCCCTCCTCTAGTTTCCTGCATTGAGCAGGGGGTTGGACTCGATAGCCTTCTAGGCTCCTTCCAACTCTATGATCTATGAAATCTATGCATATTGCATTTTGATTCAGGGGGGGGGAAAGAGAAAAAGAATAATGACTCACCAAAGGTAAATATTGCCTTTGGAAGAACACAAAAGGAATTCTTCCTTCCACCCCATACAATATAATAAGTGATGGAAGACCTCCATGACACAAGTTGCATTGTGATGTTTCAGGAGTCCTGCCCAGGTGTTCAGCGAATGCGAAGATGGGATGGGTGGTGGTGGTGGGGTGGAAACTGGGATTGTGTTTGTCTCTTTTCCTATCTTTCATATGTTCAGCTGGAAGGCTGTACAGATCCTGCATGCATAAAAGTAGTGTATGCAGACTCTCTCAGCGTGATCAGCAACTGTACAAAAAGGCAGGGCCCCAATCTCATGCATAGAACCTGTATGTATGTAGGCTCTGTTCAGGCCTTCAGCTGAACACACGGAGGTCATGAGCAGTGGGCGCAATCCCGGTTCCTTCCCACTCTACTCTACATGCATTCACTGAATCTTCGTACAGGGTTCTTGTCACCATATACAGTAGTTGACGAATACTGTCGATACTGATGCCAAAATAGAATTTTGTAAACAGAAAGAGCCTGTTAAGTTTGGATACTGAAATCCAGCTTCTCCCATTTAGATTTCAAATGTGAGAATGTTCTCCAGAATTCATCCTGATGCTCACGGTGGACACAAACATAACAGCAAAATGCAACTGTGGTTTATTTGCTTGGCTTTGCTGTTCCATGCGAGTACGTAATTGGCTTCTGTACTTTCCTGTTGCAGCAGTGAATTTACTGCCTTGAAAATGCCATTAAAACTATTACATTATGGGTGCAATTTCTAATGCGGGCACATATAACTTATCGATATCATTATTCTGTGTTACTGAAGGGACAATTTTATATGGGAACCAATAGCATTTTATTAGGCTGCCATTACAAGCTAACTCAGAGAGAATGTTCTCCGATCAATAATGGCAGCCAGATTTATGTTTGACCCACTGGTTTATTACCCACCATGGAGAATAGAATACAGTTCAGGAAGGCACTGTTCATCCATCCCATTAATTATACGGCTTTGCCTCAAAGCTGTTTTGGGATCTAGATTGTCATGAATTTCATTGCGCAGTATGCCTTCAGAATGCCACAGCAGTGCATACTAAGGATCCAGCAGAGGTCCCAATGCAGAGACTGGTCTTTGACCAAATATGCATATTGGATCTGGTGCACACAAGAGTTTCTTCTCCATTCAGTCTAATGGAGGAAACATGCTCATGCTCAAAGGAATGGGTGTCCAGATGTGTGTCCTTACTTGAATAAACGGTGAAGCTCTTGTGGATGAGGTGAGCTCCATACATTCATGGGGACTCAAAACAATTCCATGGATCAGGGAAGAAAGTCTAGAATACCAATGTAGAGCTGGAATAATTATATTGAAAACAGTGAAGTAGTGATGGGCAAGCACAGCCCACTGCAGGATTTGGAATGGTGCCACCTTGGATGAGTTAATCGGGTCTCAGTTTGGATCAGGCCTGATCTAATTCATTTACGTTTGGTCCAGTTGCAACAAAGGCACTGCAATTCTTGTGCTTGCAATGCTTACTCGGTGTTTGCAATGCTTGCTCCCAGGTTAGTGTACATATACATACTTACCTAGGAGTAATTCAATAGGGCTTACTTTTGAGTAGACAGGATATAGGATTGCACTATTAGTATCTGTTCCATTGATATTCCGGCCAGTTCTCTTGCATCTCTTCTGGGAAGCATATACACAAACACACACACACACACACACACACACGATTGGACCTCTCCTTCCATGAAGAGCAAAATTTGCAGCTTGCAAAAAAGGAAAACAATGGAAGGATAATGAAGGGAACCAAGTGGAGTGAAGCAGATTCCTCCAGGGTAGGGAACATTTGGGCCAGAGACCAGGAAGTCTGCAGGGGAAGATCTAGCCCCTTCCACTCGTATATTGAAGAGAAGGAAAAACTTACCATGACAAGTTGAACAAAAAGGACAAACTCAGCTGGCAGGTTCTAAGAAGGGAAGCATTCAGGCAAGAGACCTTTCAAGTGGTCCCTTGTGGGATTATTGGAAAGTAAGAAAACTTGATGGCCCACAGAAAACTGAATAGTATTTCTGCCTCAGTGCAATAACACATAACTACTGGCATGAAGCAATATGTAACCTGTTGTCCTTGCTCTTCTTCGCTCAAAGCAACAAAGAGGCCCTGCTCCATCTACTGAAACAGGTCACTCCGTAGGGATGTATGAGAATTTCATACATGAGAATTTTCTGTTCTCAAAACAAAAAGAGAGCCAGTGTGGCATAGTGGTTAGAGTGTTAGACTGGGACTCAGGTCAGGAGATCCGGGTTCTACTAGTCCCCGCTCGGCCATGAAACTCACTGGATGACTTTGGGCCAGTCACTGACTCTCAGCCTAACCTACCTCACAGGGTTGTTGTGAGGATAAAATGGAGAGGAGGAGGACTATGTAAGCCGCCTTGGGTTCCTTGCAGGAAAAAAGGCGGGGTATAAATATAATAAATAAATACATAAAAATAAATTTGAACAAGCCCCATTCACAACCCTGAACATGGCCATGAATGTTTGTGCATGCTCATTTTGCCTTGTTTCCATTCTTGAATGCGAGCATCTTTTATTTTCTGATCAGGAAAAATGCACATTTTCAATCAGGAAAAATACGCATTTTTAAAAGTGCACATTTCCCCTCAATTGAAAACAATTATGCATTTTTTAAAATGTGATTTTTTTTCCAGTTGAAAATGTGCATTTCCCCCTATAGGCTACAACATGAAAATGCAGTGTGTGGGTGGATTTGCACATTTTCAGAAGTGTGCAAATGCACAAATGTGCACTTTCAAACATGGATGCAAGATCAAGAAATTACAAAAAAATAATAATCCTGAGAATTGCGTTCCTGCTTACATTTGTGTTTGGGGTTGTGAACAGGACATGTTCACATCATGATCTGTGAACAGGAACAAAATTCTCACACATCCCCATGTGTTCCTGATTTTAAAACATTCCAGAAATCGCTCACAAATATTTATTGAAAATGGGGATTATGTTTTGAGGGACATAAAACTATTCATCAAACTTGGACCCCTGGTTTGACTCTGCACAAATACGAAACAATTAGCATGTTCTTGCCATAGGTTAGGAATATATTAATTAGGATTAACTATCCTAATTAATATCCTAATATACAGATCAGCAATATATTAATTTGCCTTATGCCAGGTCATACTATTTATGCATCTGGCCCAGCATTGTGTACTGTGACTGGCAGTGGCTCTCCAGGGTCCAAGGCAGAGGTCTTCCCCATTCTATTACTTGCACATGATCCTTTTAACTGGAGAGATACCAAGGATTAAGCTGGGATCTTTTGTCTGCAAAGCATGAGCAATAGCCCTGAGCTACTGTTGCACATTACCACAGAGCCAGTGCATATCCAACCTGGAGGATCACAATTACCAACTGCATCTTATTTGCACTTTATTTATTTATTTATTACATTCACATCTCACCTTTTTTCCTCCTGCAAGACACCCAAGGTGGCTTACATGATCCTCCTCCTCTCCTCTCCTCTCCTCTCCTCTCCTCTCCTCTCCTTTTTTTTTTATTTTTAAATCCTTGCAACCACCCTGTGAGGAAGGTTAGGCAGAGTGTCAGTGGCTGGCCCAAAGTCACCCAGTGAGCTTCATGGCTGAGTGGAGACTAGAACCTGGATCTCCCAAGCCCCAGTCCAACACTCTCACCACTACGCTACACTGGCTCTCACACTGGCTCTTTTGCTACAAATTACATCGCTATCATCTTTGCATTGTGCACTGATGTTAGCCTTGTGTACTATACATTTTCCTAGTGGAATTCATGCCCTTCCCTTTAAACCCTTGTCTGTAATTTACTGAGACATTAAATGAAAATCAAGAGGCAGACGATGCAGCTTGGAGCACTTCAGAATTCCAACAAGAGTTGAAAGTCTGATACCAGTCCCTGGAAGAGCAGATCACTTATTTAAAGTGTTTAGTTTTCTTGCTGTGCATCCTCTTAAGGGGAAATGTTAAAAGGTGTAATGCTAACCACTCTGGGGAGCAGTCCTATATTCATCAGCCAAAAAGTGTTATATTGCAAAACATACACATCAAGCATCAAAAGAATTGTGTGCGTCATGTGAAATGTGCACTGAGCATTAAGGAATGCCTTACTCAAGAGTTTTGCTATCCTCAAGGTCACTTTAATGTGATGGTGGTCTATGTGTGGAGTTTACTTATTGAAATGCCTCCCAGTGAGACTAAAAAAACACATCTAATTTCCATTACAGAGTGTGGCCTCCTCTCTTTGCCACGGCCCTTGAACACAGGGAAGACTAAGATGAGAATGAGTTTCAGGATGCTTTCCCTAGGAACCTTTGGTACCTTTTCCTTTGCCCTCCCAGTCAGTGGATATTGCCCTATCACCATCCTTGGACTCAGAAGATGAGTCCCCACCTGCATCTCCTTGACCTTGCAGTACTCAAAGGATACAAAGCCAGGCCAGCACCCTTTAAGGGGAACATAGCTGGCTCCTTCAAGGAAGTGGAGCCTACTGCAGAACAGGTTTTGTCTGCCTTCATAAGGCTTCAGATGGATTCAGCCCTAAGAACATAAGAAGAGCCATGCTGGATCAGACCAAGGGTCCATCTAGTCCAGAATTTTGTTCACACAGTGGCCAGTCTCCAAGAGGCTAGGAGGAAAGGCTCTTGTTGCGTGCTTTCAAAATGGTGGTGGCAGAATTGTCCCTGCCAATGAAGCTGCACGATCACATAATGTTATTTCTGGGGCCGTATGTAAACAAAGATGGCTGCCTCTTTGGGCCCAGCCATCTTATTTTCTTTCTGTACAGCCCCTGGAAACAATGCTATATGGTCATGTAGTTCCATTTCCAGGGACTCGGGAGATCCGGGTTCTAGTCCCCGCTTGGCCATGAAACTCACTGGGTGACTTTGGGCCAGTCACTGACTCTCAGCCTAACCTACCTCACAGGGTTGTTGTGAGGATGAAATGGAGAGGAGGAGGATTATGTAAGCTGCCTTGGGTTCCTTGCAGGAAAAAAGGCGGGGTATAAATATATAAATAAATAAACAATTCCAGCCCCATTTTGACAGTGCTTGGCAGAAGCAGCATTTCCTAGCCTTTTGTAGATGCTTTGGTTTTAAAGATTTTTTTAAAAAGAAGAAAATAGTTTTAAAGCCCTTGAAGCCCCTTGTATTACTATATGTTACTACAATATAAGGACCCCCCCCCCATTCCATGCAGTACAGGCACAGAAAATATACATTAACTAAATCATTATCATCATCATCATCATCATCATCATCAAACATCATCACAATTAATCAGATTGGAATCAGGGCTCATTCTGGAATTATAAACATGCTTGATTTGACTTACAATTCAACACATTTTGCATTTCAGCAGCATCACTACTGCTGAGGCAAAATCTTCCTATTACATTCAATGAAGGAAAAGTTCCAGTCAGTTCAGGCTGTCTGGTGTTCTGATCCAGCTTGCCTGAACCCGAATGCTCTGTGCTACTATTCTCCAAACCTGGCCTTTACCTGAGGACTCCTTTTTACTGTGATTTTACCAGACACCATGTTGCCTGCTGTGACGGTATCAGACTAGGCCCTGGCAGTGCCCTTTGCCTGATGGGACCTCACTCACCGCACAGTCCGGAACGATATAGGATGGGCTTGTGAGTGTGAGAGGTCAGGTAGTTGGGGATTAAGTAAATCAGTGTCCCTAATATCTTGGGAAGGAAAAGAAGGGTTTGAGGTTAGCTTGTGAGCATGGAGAAGGGAGAAAGGGAGGTTTTAGGGCGGAGGTTGTCCTATCAAGAGGCCATGCGTTCAGGGTTCAGGCTAGTCCTGATGCGCGGTCACAGTAACAAAGGGGGTGGGGAAAGGAGGTGAGCTAGAACTCACAAACACATTCACACCACTCTTTAGCGCTTTGTGTGCTTTTGTCCTGATTCCTCTCCACAGAGGGGAAATGGGCTTACACTGACCAAATGAGGTTGGGTCCACTGCAATTACCACTCTTACCTTGGCCAAATCTTCTGGAAGACTTGGACAAGTGAGATAGGAATCAAGAGGAAACAAGAGGAAGCAAATGCCCCCACCCCCCCAGCTGCAATCCTTTTCACTAGTTTGGCCAGGGAAGGCCACACAAAAGTGTGTGTGTGTGTGTGTGTGTGTGGGCTCTGACCAAACCCAGTTCTAAACATAGATCAAATTAGCACACATATACACACATAGCATACCAAAGGCATTTTAGGGTAGGAGGCTACAATTCTGTAGAAGGACCTCCTGAAAATAGGAAAATAGGATAGGGTTTAAAAATATCTCTCCCGAGTCCTGGGGTCTGTCAGTGATCTGTCCCTGAAGCTGAAGATTGGGGTGCGTTGAAATTCCTGAGTCCCAGTGAATGACGGGAAAATGCCTCTGTTTAAAGGGGGGCTTTTGTGGACCGCTGCCTTGGCAAGGTGAGGACCCAAGTGGCCTGTGTTTAGTCTGGGCAAAATAAGAAGTAGCAGAGGAGTGACAGAACCTCAGTGTCCAGTACTCTTTAGGCCGTTCTCCCTGGGTTTGTCTGAGGGTAGCGGGAACTCTGGGTTTGTCTCTCTCTCTCTGAGAAAGATCGATTGGAGCTTCTGCCAGAAAATGGGTGGGACTTGAGTCCAAAGCATTCCATAGCAAGGTCCTCTAGCTATGAAAGGAACCAGTCACAAGCCGGCACTCCGAGTGCACAAAACTCTGTTTTTTACACACTCTACACAAAAACTTTGACATCATGGCTATCATGATAAAAAGCACAAAAGTTGCAAGATGATTCTCAAGTATTTAGAACAGCAGTTCCTGGATGAAAACAATGAGGTTGATCACCCATCAATGATATAAAAAAGAGTGATTCTTGGAAATGGGCACTCCACCCTGCGGAGCTGTGCCCCGCCCCCAACAATACGGAATTGTGAATCCTTTACAAACCAGACAACTTCCCTTCTTTATCCCTGGAAGTCATTTACCTCTTATCAGGAGGGCGGTATTCTCGTCAGGGCTGGTCTGTTGCAGATTTGATTAATTTTACCTTTTGCCTGCCTTGAGGCTTATTGTATATATGCAGCTTGGATTGATTTGGTAATGCCAGATCAGACCTTACATAACATATGTGCGAATCAGCAAAACCCAAGCTCGCTGAAGTTCTCCGAATTCCATCTCGACACTTATTCCAACTCAAGTCCATATCAAATTGCGAGCTTTGGGTTTTCCCCCCCCCCTTTTTGCATGAAAATCGGTGCATATTTTTGTGTGTATTTTTCCAATTGTAGACACCATGTGTTCACATCTTTGAAATGTACACATTCTTCTGCCAATGATTAAAGCACATTTTTCAGAAGTTCACATTTTTTTCATGCTCATTTTTCAAATGTACGCATGCTGCTGCGAAATATATTTTTTAAATCTGCAAATTACATGGAAAACTTACAAATGTACTGTAGGGGTTGGGCCCACTCTTCCTACAGAGGAGGATCTGGGAACAGAGTCTGAGGAAGATGGGGAGGAGGAGGAGATGGAGGGGAGGGAACCTGCAGCTGAGGCCCCAAGGCCAAGGGGACTTAGAGATAAGCCCAACAGTCAGGGAGGATCAATCGGTGTCAAATTCCATGGGAAAGCAATCTGAGCTCTCTGATCGGGAGGAGGGTGAATCAAGTGTCACTAACACCAGGGTCAGACCTCAGCTAAGAAGGATGGATGCATGGATCAGCTGGGGAATGTCAGATGCTCCAAGAATAAGGAACTGCTTAGGGGTGGGTAATTTGAGTGTGGAAGGGAGGAGAGATTTCCAGTTTGGAATCAACTTCTCAATCTTCCTTAATGGATGGTATTCTAACTAAGCTTGTTTCTTTTGTGACTGACTCTGCATTCACTTCTTTTGTACTTCTAAGCCAGTTTGCTAGGCTTGCATCTGTTCTAATAAAGCTTTTCAGTTAGAAGACATTGTTTGGATCTTCTTCAAAGGGGGAGGGGAAGTATGGCCATGACATGTACGGACTTTGGACACAGATTGCATCCGAGTCCATGTTCAGTCCGGAAGGTGCGAACTGAATCATAGGATCTGATCCTATGGAAGGGGCCTACAAGGCCATCGAGTCCAACCCCCTGCTCAATGCAGGAAACTAGAGGAGGGGTCTCCCATCCAAGTAATAACCAGGCCTGACCCTGCTTAGCTTTCCACGCTCAGACAAGCTGAGCCAGCATGAGCCACTGGGTAAATCCTGATAAAAAATGAACTGAAATGAAGTTCTCGTACATCTCCATTAAAGCTGCCAAGCAATCTCCTTAGTTAACACTAAAGTTTCCTGCCTTGACTCAAGCTAAAGTTTCTTAAAAGCTACAGCTGCCAGTATCATGGAGATAGCAGGGCCTACTCTACCATGAGCAGCCTCATAACAGTATGCCGATTTTGATTTTATTTTGATTTATTTATTATTACATTTATATCCCAATGGTTTTCCTCTTGCAAGGAACCCAAAGTGGCTTACATGGTCCTCCTCCTCTCCATTTTATCCTCAAAACAACCCTTTGAGTTAGGTTAGGCTGAGAGTCAGTTACTGGCCCAGAGTCATCCAGGGAGCTTCATGGCTGAGTGGGGACTTGAACCCAGGACTCCCAAGTCCCAGTCCAATATTCTAACCACTAGTCCACATGGGCTTTCATGTTCCCTCCCATTGCATATACTGAACATGTGGAGGAGTGAGCAAGATCCACATGCTGGTCCTGCCCCAATGTCTATGCATTCAATATTGGTGTGAAATGAACCTATGCACACATGTCTCTTCTGTGTCATTGAGAAGCCTGGGGCAATCAGGGATCCTAGTCACATGGAGGAGCCTTATGTATGGACAGCCACTTTCACACTAATTCTGAACACACAGACCTCAGGGGGGTCAAGCCAGCAGTCATGATCCTCCTCTGCATGTTCAATTTATACATGGAATGTCTACATAGCCCTACAGTTGATCCCATACAAATATGCACTAGACAAAGTTTGTTAGATAATAAAATCTAACTCATCGTAGCTTTACAATTTCCCCTATTGACTATTGGCTGAATTCTAATAAGAAGACCCCTGCTGGATCTGACTAAAGCTGCAATCCTATATCCACTTACCTGGGAATAAGCCCATTGCTTACTTCTGAGTAGATGTGTAAAATATCGGACTGTTAGAGTCCATCTAGTTCAGCATCTTGTCTTCAGCCGATGGCAGCCAGAAGTTCATCGGCAGGGCATGAAGGCCATGGTCCTCCCTCATTGGTTTTCCCCAGCATGCAGTAGAGCAGCAGGGCTCCCCAACCTTGGGTCCCTAGATGTTGCTGAACTACATGTCGGAATCCGCTGGGGAAAAACAAAGTATAAAAACAATGCTCCCCCAGTAGCAGAGTAGCAGCGGTGCTGGCTCAGTGGCGTAGGCTAGTCCAGAAAGTAAAAACAAACTCAAGCCAGTTTCTTTAGTAAAAGATTTACTAAGACTATGACTTGAAAAATAGGAACAAAGCATATACAGAGTACAGGATACAAAAATCTAGAGCACAGCAAGTCAGACCCAAAAAGAATGACTGCCCAACAAAAATGACTGCCAGACAACAATGACATGCCCAACAAGAATACATCATTATTATCATACTTATATACATTATGTACAACACATCTCTATTGCATGAGGTAATGCCCACCTGCATGCAATTAAGACTCCCGGCGCCACTGTCCTTGGAGCCAACTAGAAAAAACCATAACGAGGGCAAAGGGGAGTGAGCTGATAGCTAAGTCCTTGGACGGTTCTCTGCACCTGTCTCCAAGGCTAGCTTTCTTGCTTGAAGGCAAACCCAGAATATTGAATCCATATTCTGACACTACAGCTCCCAGAATCCCTTGCCATTAGCCATGCTGGCTATGTATGCTGGGAGCTGTAGGCCAGCAACATCTGGGGACCCAATGTTGGAGAGCCCTGACTTAGAGGTATACTGTCTCTGAATGTGGAAGATCTTCGTAGTTGGTATGACTAAGAGCGGTTGATGGATAGATCCATCCTCCATGAATTTAGCTAATCCCCTTAGAAAGCCATTAGAGCCAATGGCCAATGCTACCTCTTGTGGCAATGAATTCTGTGAGTGAATTAAAGAAGTACATTTTTTTGTCTGTCCTAGAGAGTAGATCAGGGTCGGCCCAAGACATTTTGCTGCCTGAGGCAAAGAACAAGATGGCACCCTCCCCCATTCCATGTAGAAAAGCCAACTGGACTGGCTGCTTAATCTTTCTTCCACACAGGTGATGGGACAGCATCCTCCCCTGCTCCCGAGACCATAAGGCTAGCTTATGGAGTGTGGGGCTGGTCGTGCGGCATACAAGGTCTCTCCTCCAACACCTCGCTGCCATTGTCCAGCATCTGCTGCCTGAGGCAACTGCCTCACTCTGCCTAATGATCGGGCTGGCCTTGGAGTGAACTCTTCCCTGAACTTTCATACAGGTTGTAAAGGTTAGGGAAGAAAACCCTCTATCAAAGCTCTAGTATTTGTAAGATATTTTCAGAAGCCAAACCAAAACACTCTATTTGCCATTTATATTTGTATTTATGCCTGCAACCTTACTATAAAAGTGTGCCTATGTTTAGACTGGTAGAACAGGAACTGCTGAGTCCCTTTTGCACAAAAGTGACAGACCTCTCTATACATTATGGAGAAAAGAGCCACTGGGGAAAATGACAATAAGAACAACTAAATAATCAGATGAAATTAATAGCAGGAGTTTCTAATATTAAATATTACTCTGCCTGAAGGCATCTAGCAGCAGTCCCGAAACAGAAGCATTTTGTCATTGTTGCTGCCAACTCCTTTTTTTTTTTTTGACAATAGTGCAATTTATGTATAATTTATGCCATCTTAATGGACTCTTCATCTTCAGAAGTTGTATTACTGCTGCCTCACTCATGAGAAATAGGCTGAGAGTCACTGGTGGGGAAAGAAAGGGAGGCCATGGCGTAATATCCAAGTGATTCTCAAGAATCATTGCCAGCTGAACAGAATGGCTTCAGGAGACTGAAAGCCATGCTTATTTTGAATATTTTAAATATAAGTAGATTTGATGCCATTGTAGGGTTGACGTTCACTTGAAGCAAGCCTGGATAGTACCAAGGGCAAGATGACTCCAGCAACTGGTCCTTGGCCCTACTACTAATGAAGAAGGCCTCCTGGGCACTCCAAGAAGCTCTTGCTGAACTCCTGCTTTCATCTGCGATTGCTGAGTGCTTCTTCATAGTTCTCTGAGGGCTAATCTGCACTGGAGCCCCTTCTGTGACTCAGGGAGAGCTGTCACGGTGTTTATGCAAAACACATTTACCACTGTTGGGGCACGTGCTAATGAATACAGCACAGTTTCTTCCACTGTGTTGAAAATGTGATCTTGTGTCACAAACAAATGCAATTGAGGGAGAAGTAGGAGGAGTCGGAAAAGTGATGCATCCAGGGGAAATGGCCCTTTAAGTTTCCTTCATCTTTTTTTTTTTTTTAAGATCCATTAAGCCAATGTTCATGTTCGCTGGTGTGAAGGAGGGGAGACTTTTTAAAAAGTAATCCACAGCTCCTCCTGCCTCCCACAAAAAATCATGGAGGAGGAGAAGGGGGTGGGGAGAGAAGAGGGGGAGGCTGTGGTGCTGCTGCCCAGTTGCCATCCTCCCACCTCCCATGGGGTGAAGCCAGCAGGACCAGCACCCCTGTTCCCCTTCGCCCAAAAGCAATCCCTGAAAGCCAAAGTAAAGCCCCCTCTCCCATGCTGACTTTTGTAGGGGTAAGCACCGCTGAAGACAATGTGATTTACTTCTAAGTAGACATGTGCCTTTTCAGCTAGTGGTTCCTTGATGCAAGGACATAAAAAGGACAAAGGAGACACAGCTAATGCTTCTTTTAAACATACGTTTTTAGCAATGTCCAGTAGTTGCTTCTTTTTGGGAGGAGTTATTATAAATTTTGTACTGGAACAGTCTTTAATATTCGCTGATGTACACGGTCTTTTAAATGATTTACCTGCTTCATGAAAATTAGCAAATGGTCAGCATAAATGGATTCTCTGCACCCTCTTGACAGCTAAAAGACTGATATTATAACATTGGAAGGATAAACACTCATCTCCTATAATGCAATGGACTGAGGACCTTACAATGCTTTCAACATTTGAATGGGTGGCATATAGACACCACCTTCAAATGTTGGATACTTATTTGGATATCTGGTCTGCTTTTGTTGAAGCCTATGTATAATTGCCAGTCAGTTGTATTTTCATATATTTGCATTTCATATGTATTCATTGCTACGGATATATACAAATTCATGTATGTACATTAAAAAAAACCCTCTTTTTTTACACTATGTGAGGTTATCCTGAAACAGATAAACAACAAGGTCACCCTATGAGGGTCGCAAAGTTTTAGGCACTTTAACGAATGTTTTAAGGACACCACAGAAAGACTGCTACCTTATAGGTCACATCTTTGCTCTCAATCAACATTGGTGTCAGTAGCTTTTGGGGTGAAAATACATGTTATGTTATTCATTTTGTTTTCAACCCAGAATAATTTGGCCACTGATCCAGATATTGGTCCGGTCCCATCCCATTTTCACATCAAAATAACTGCAAACAGCACCTTTGGGGGAAATTGCAGCTGGGGAAGGGGGATTTTTTGGTGGGAAACTGGTGCAGGGCCCTGATCCAGATCAGTAGCACCTTCCAGATTGTCACCCTGTATATAGCTGCTTTTCCTCCAAAATCAACATGGCCAGCGTAAGCATGCTTTGAAAAATGTTTGAATAGCACAATCTGACCCTTCCACATCTGTTGAAAATATGTACCAGAAGCCTTATATATCTTTTCTCTGATTGCTAATACAAGAGGTATGACATATGAATGATCTCAGGTCTTGCTATAATGGCCCTCTAAGAAAGAAAAGAAAAAAGATACTTTCTGGTCAGGGCCGGCGCTACCGCTAGGCCAACTAGGCGGTTGCCTAGGGCGCGCGGCTGAAGAGGGCGCGGAAACGCTGCACTCCTCTTCGCTGCTGCTGCGCCGCCCCCGCCAGGCCTCCGCCGCCGCTGCGCCGCCCCCGCCAGGCCTCCGCCTCCCCACCCTCCTGCCTGCCGCCGCCGCAGCCGCGCCTCCCCCACCTGCCCGCTCGCTCACTCGCCGCTGCGCTTCCCCCCGCCCGCCCGCCCGCTTGCTCGCCGCTGCGCCTCCCACCGCCATCGCCACCCCCCCGTCACCCCCCCCAACCCCCCGTCACCTACCTTCGTCGCGTCGCTTCCGGAGCCCCGCCCGCGTTGTTTTGGCGGGAGGAACCAGGGCAGAAGGGCTTAAACAGCCCTGTTGCCATGGTTTCCCCCGGCAAAAAACAGCGCGGGGGGTCCCGTCGCGTCGCTTCAGGAGGAGGAGGAGGAGGCAGCAGCAGCCGCCGCCGCCGCCGCCGCAGCCAGGGCGGGGGGGAAGGTAGGTTGGTGGTGGCGGCGCAGGTTTTTTTTTTTTTCCTGCTTTGGAGAGGGGGGGCGCCAAATATTTTTTCACCTGGGGCGCCAAACTGCCCTGCACCGGTCCTGTTTCTGGTGTATAATAGTGCTGTTGTTGAAATTCATAAGTGCATCATGGTTCAGTATATGAATTTGTCCGTCTTGAAATGCGTGGCTATATAACTAGTAATCAAATACCATTTCCCCAAGAAATTGTCCTTTCTTGGAATGTTAGAAATTGGAATGTTAAATGAAATTCTGATCATGTGTGTGATCAGCATTCAAAAGACACCCAAAACTTTGTAAGGTAGGTATGCAGAAATTCCTTAATGTTAGCCTCTTACACTCAATGCAATTCTTCTTGATTGCTGTCAAATTACCGAACTCAAAGTTGCTTTGTTTGTAGGCACATGTGCAGAAGTTCATTAATGTTAATAGCAGTGGTGTAGTAGTGAAGCCAGGGCATGCAACACTGAAGTGCTGGGACTTTCTGAATAGCAGGGATGATGATTTCATCTGCTCCCTCACTCAGGTTTCCCTCTTCCCTCTGAGCTTAATTGTAGTCCTTGCATTAGCTGGGGATAAAATGAGTTTTCCCAGCAGCAGTATATTGTTGTGAGCCAGTGTGGCGTAGTGGTGAGAGTGTTGGACTGGGACTCGGGAGATCTGGGTTCTAGTCCCCGCTCGGCCATGAAACTCACTGGGTGACTTTGGGCCAGTCACTGACTCTCAGCCCTAACCTACCTCACAGGGTTGTTGTGAGGATAAAATGGAGAGGAGGAGGAGGGTTATGTAAGCCGCCTTGGGTTCCTTGCAGGAAAAAAGCGGGGTATAAATATAATAAATAAATAAATATCCCTGTTGTAATGCAAATTATTTTTTGATGGCTTAATCTTGAATGGGCAATTAAGACCATTCGCTTTACAAAAGACCTGCTTCTGGTGGAGAGGAAAACTGCTAAAATTTGATATGGATCAACACAGCTACTTTTGGACTCTCCTTGGGGCTACAGCAATGGGGACTGTCCTGAGAAGTGCCTGCACTTCAAAATTTACCACTACACTATTGGTTAATAGCTCATTCACATTGAAACTCTCATTGATTTCTGAGAACAATATGAGTAGACTACTTAACCAAGCAGCCTTTTGTTTGGTGACTATCTTTTCTACTTCAGTTAGTCAATTCTCTGGATCTTTTGTTGAAAAGTTTTAATGCAGTCATTGTCGAGACCTAACTCTCTCTCTTGTTCCCAGATGTGTTCCCTTGGGGTGATGGGTGGCTGAGTTTCTGGGCATTTCTCTGACATAGCTGCTGCCATGGAAATGGTGCAAGCAGGGCCGGTGCTACCATTAGGCCAACTAGGCAGCTGCCTAGGGCGCAGGGCTAAAGGGGGCGCCAGAAATGCCTTGGAAAAAAAATACAGCGCTCTCAAGTGGGAAGGGGGGGCGCTAAATATCTGATCTTGCCTAGGGCACCAAACTGCCTTGCCCTGGGTGCAAGGGAGGTGAAACCAAACTACAATTCCCAAGGGGGCAGCCAGCAACATCCTCACGTATGCACCAACAGCATGATGTTGGAGAGAACCCCCAGAGAACGGGCAAGCATTTTCTGAATGTTCTCCAAGAAAGCTCGTAAATGCTGAGTCAACTCTGAACTGAGTCAAAAGGAGATCACCCAACCAGCACCAGTGAGCTCAACTGTTCTAGATACTGTAGCCAAGGAGCTGATTTTGAGGAATGGAATATTATACGGCTAAGAACTTGTGCTTTCTCAGCGTTAAAGCCTTTGCTTTACTTCATTTTTTGCTCTCTTTTTTCCAACATGTAAAAACATTGGATAAAGTGAGGGGTGGGGACTTAATTTCAAATGAAACGAAGCCTAGAGTCTTCCCTGACATTGGGGCATAGTTAAACTCTGGAAATTCAGGCGAATTTGGCAGTTTTGATAGTTTTGCTTGCAATGGTGATACAGCCATATTTTGAACATTCCTCATTTATAATCATTCCTGCTCATGTCCTGAAGTTGTTTTAACACTGCTGGGAGTCGACTCTCCTTCCTGTTCTGAGTAAGGCCGTGCCTCCTCCAGATTCCATATCATTCTCAGGGACGCTGCAATCTTTCCCTTCTTCACACAGAAATCAAACTCTCCAAAGTTTTCTTCGAATCAGCCTAAACATTTTTGGAGGGCTTCAATCCAGATTTAGGGCACCTGCAACTGGGTTGGAAGAATCAGACTTCCTCACCTGTTCCTCCTCATAGCAGCCCGTCCACCCCCCTGAACATGCTACACAGGGGGTCGGGGGACCCTGATGAATGAGGTGAGCTGTGGTGTGTGCGTGGTAAGGAATTCCCCAAATTTGGGCAAAGGCATCTTTCATGCCTGGAGCCCTTCCATTCACTGAAGGCTGATCCTAGAATCTAGATCCAATCCAATGTTTCCCGGCAGAAAATCAGGAAAACTTGGTGGGAAATCCGGAGGTGATTACAGGAGCTCTTGGGAGAACTACAAATTCCCATATGCCCCTGAGCCATAGCTGGTGATGATGGGCTGATGTAGATAAGAGAGGAAGGGTGAAAAAAAATCCTCCCTCCTCTTTTCTCCCCACAGAAGCTTTGTTGCTGCTTCCGTAGCTGCCACCAATTTATGGTAAGGAATGGGAAGTAGGGGTGTGTGTTTGGGGGTGGGTGGTAGGAATGGCCTTGAGGGATGGGGGCGGTCAACAAACAGGGTGGGAGTAGGAATTCTTCTCTGGCTTGACTGCTAATTTTGGAGTGTCTGGGGGCTTTTAAAGCTCACCTCTCATTTTTAGACAGGCTTTATGGGCTTTTCTGAACCTGGCTTGGGGGAAGAGATGTGAGGTCCTGGAAAAATTAGAAAAAAAGGGGGAAATACTGGAAAATTTGGGGGGGCTTGGGGGAAATTTGAAAAATATTTTTTTCCAGATTTGTCTGGTTTCTTCCATTCCCCCCCCCCCGTTCTCCCCCCCCCCCAAGCCTTCACATCTCTACTTGGGAGATTCATTGGCATCTCTAAATGAGCATGGTGCATATGCTGTCAGCTTGGGTTATCAGTGCCTTTGCAATGTCTTTGTGGTTTTATGCTTTTCCAGAATTCTCTTTCCTTACAGTGGCAGGAAAAGGTGAATTTGTGAGGGTTATGAAGTCTTGCACAGTACCTCTCTCGCCCCCAAATATATGTATGGATTTGTGTGTGGAAGAAAAGCTCTCATGGAACTGGGACGGAATGAGCCTAGTGGTGGGAAACTGAGAGAACCCGAATGAGATCGAGTGTGACATATTTGCCCGTCCCTCGTGTCTTCCTCTCCTAGTCCTTTCAGTTCTCATCCAGATGGCCCGGAAGTGGATATAAAAAGGGGACTTTTTCATTCCATTAAAAAAGATTTAAGAGAAGTCTGGAACCAGCTGACAGGACAAAGAGTGCGGCTTTTACAGGGTGCTCTTTCTGCAAGGTGCCCGGCACCCCCAGCACATGGTGTAGTTCTTTTAGTGCATGGCAGAGTGGGGAACTCCCCTGTACATTCTGTGTTGCTGTATGTGAAATTGTGTGTGACTCTCTGCTTTATTCTACTGAAGCCTCCATAGATCCCCCACCAGCACACCCACTCCTCAAATTGCAGGCTGGCTAATTTCTAGAACGATATGCCTGTCATGGGCCAGGCATGATAGAAAAGGTAGGCCGAAAAGCAGCTGAGGCCCAGTGTTCAATACTCCAGCTAAATAATTCAGTATCACTAATGGAAATCTGATCGTGGTAGATGAGGTGGCAGCTGTGGGCACTCACAGCTGACGTTTGGCAGCTCAATAGCTTTGAAAACAAGAGTGGAGCAGAAGGTGAAAAAAAATCTTTAAAGCGCTCACATGTTATCCCTCCCTCTCGTGTTTTCCTGGAATCCTGTTACTCTTCCCACCCCCCTCTGCCCAGCTACAGGACTATGACTAAAGGCTGGAGAGGATGAAAGAAAGAAATGGATACTTCTAGGCCACCTGGAACAAAGAAACAAGTTAAAGACAAAGAAATAAGTTGACCTGCTGACGGGTTGTGTGTGCAGTTTTGTTTGCTTTGAGAAACCCCTCATCTTCTTAGAAATGAAATAAAACTTTTGTTGGCACTGTGTGCCCTATTCCATTCTTTTATTCTATTAGAAGGACCAATATGTACTTAGGAATGAGAGAATCAGTGCAGTTTGAGCTTGCCAAGTTGCCAAGGTTCTCCTATTTTCACCTCTGACCATCTTGTTCCCTAACCCTAGCTTTTCTTTTCTGTTCAAACCAAAAAAAGCGTGCATTTCAGTGTGCTTTTTTTTTTTTAAGTGCATCCAAAATGTTCACTTCTCCCTATAGACTAAAGCATGAAAGTGCACATTTAAAAAAAAATAAAATGCATACTTTTCAGATGTGACCGCAAGTTTGGGAACTTGTGAGCTTTTCAGGAAAATTGCACTCCTATTCACATTTGTGTTCATGGTTGTGAATGAAGCAAATTCAAACTAAGAATGATCCCAAACAAAATTCTCGTACATCCCTGTAATACTCAAGGCTCTTGGGTGGTTCCTTACCATGATCCTTTCCCATACAAACAAATTCATGAGTCATGAAATGAAACTTCGTATTTTAATTTTGAAACTGTATTTTTTACTTCTCAGAAATTATACCATGGCCCACACTGGGGGTTTTCTACCATGTCCCCAAACACCCTCCTTTATTTTGCAATTTTTGTTTAACATAACATACCGCCTGAAGAAGAGTCTTACAAAGTTTCCTGAATATTTTGTAATGTTTTGATTGGTCCTAAGAAAGGTATCATTCAGCTGATGGTTTTTTTTTTCCCTTTTAATTCTAATGGACCAAGATAACTGCAAATATTTTATAAACAGGCTGATTCACTTTAAACTTTATTTTCTGGCCTTTTTCATTGCAAAAAACATGAATTATCTTCCCGAAGCCAACTTCTCTTGCAAGTTCACACTTGATAGACACAATGACTAGGTGGCTTAAACATTCTTGCTCCTTAGTAAAAGACTTGCTCTTTTTTGATGAGTGCTAGCTTGCTGAAATGTCTTTCGGTTTCTGCTGCAGTCACTGGCAATTTTATTTATTTATTTATTTATTATATTTATACCCCGCCTTTTTTCCTGCAAGGAACCCAAGGCGGCTTACATAATCCTCCTCCTCCTCTCCATTTTATCCTCACAACAACCCTGTGAGGTAGGTTAGGCTGAGAGTCAGTGACTGGCCCAAAGTCACCCAGTGGGTTTCATGGCTGAGCGAGGACTAGAACCCGGATCTCCTGAGTCCCAGTCCAACACTCTCACCACTAGTGCAAAACCTCCATTTAACTGAAAATGAGTTGCACTTGGTTTTTTTTTTTTTTTTGTAAATCCCTTTTAATAAGAACAATGGGAATAGTTCATACAAAAGTATACTTGATCCCCCCCCCCCCCATGGAAAGAAAATTCTCAGAAAGATCTGTAGGAAGCCTCTTAAAGAGACATTCACTCACATATATTTTGGGCCCGCAAATTCCTACCAGGACCACTGGCTCACACTGTCCTGGTTATGATGGTATTTTGTCCCTCTACCACAGGGGTGGTGAACACCCAGCTCATGGGCTGCATGCAACCCCCCTTGCTAATTTTGTGGCCTGACTCTGTCACTGCCAACAAATTTGATGCTGCGGTGGTAACCTCCCATCTCACCCATGTTTTTTCCCCAACAAAATAAGGAATGCAGGGAACACATACCTTGTTTAGAAGGAGAATTGTGCACCTGGAAACCTCCTGTGAGCACAATTCTGCTTCTAAACAAGGTGTACGCTCCTCACACACCCTGTTTTTGTGTAAAATTGTGCTCTCTCTCTCTCTCTCACTCACTCTGTGTGTGTGTGTGTGTGTGTGTGTGTGTGCACATGTGCATGCCACTATGACAAATGTGGTAGCAGCAATTTCAGCAGCCACGAATGGGAAGGAAATTGGCCCCATGAGTGAAAGGGAAAACAAGCAAAGTATAGTGCCCACACTCCTTTTTGCTCTTCCTTTCCTGTGGCCTTTTCTGTTGCCATCAGGTGGAAACCTTTATTTCTCTGGCTGCCTCCACCAACCGGCCTTACAACTCTCTGGGTCTCAGGCATCTACTTTAGGTAGTGTGTGGGTTGTGTACCGGGCCACAAAGTTTCAGATAATGTCTATGTTTTACTGAAGAAAAATTTCAATAAGAAAAAGTTTTAAAATCTGAATGGATACACACACACACACACACAGAGAGAGAGAGAGAGAGAGAGAGAGATGTGAGCTATAGGATAATACAAACAGGTATAAACCCATCCACCTAACCTAACTAGATTATGTCCCTATTTTATCCAGGTTATCCAAGCAATATCTTATTATCATTGGTCCAGCTCTCTCAGTCGGTCCTCCAGTTCCAGCAGCAACCCTGGCTTGCCTGCCTTCCTGCCCCCCTGCCCTGCTCTTCTTTTCTCTGCTTTTTCTGCTCCTCTGCCTTAGGCTTCTAGTTCTTAAAATTTGTGTTCTCTCTCTCCATCTCCAACCAGTCAGTAGGGTAGTTTCTTGTTCATTTCTGCAAGCTAAGTTTGTGTTTTCTGAGGTACCTCTCTCTCCCCCCCCCCCTGACTTCCTGTTGAACTTTATAATCTCCTGGCTTCCTGAGCAAAACTTCCTGACCTCTACATGCTAACTAAATCTTGGACCTCTAAACTATTATGACTGAAACGGAATAGTGCAGACACACACACCACAATTTTTAACCCCATAATATCCAAGAACCAAACTGAATACAAAAATAGACAACAGTTTTGTTCCTTCACACTCTTTGTTCATATCACAACTGTAGGTAGATGCGTATTCCATAATGTTACATTTCTGATGAATCAAATGTTACACTTCTTATCAACTGGGAGTCTGGGAATAATTGAAAAATGTAGCAAGCTTTCCAGCTCTCCTTTTACAATTTTTTTTAAAATTTATTTATTTATTTATTTATTATTTACATTTATTAATCACCCATCTGGCCGGATAAACAAGCATCTCTTCCATAGGTATTTATAGGTATCTTCCTCCTCACCTATTGGAAAACTAGTCCATTGGAAAAGGAATGGCAACAGTTTTGGAGAGGCCCTGGGCAGTGCCACACCACTGTCAGTGCTGTCCTACTGCCCTCCCACAGCAAGCTTACCAGGGTGGTGGTGGTGGTGCTGGTGGTGCTGGTGTGGAAATTTCCTTTTGGGGGGGGGGGTCAAGTATACTGAGCAACAATGGGGATGGGTAGTGGCATGCAGCCCAGCACTTCATAGAGAAGAACTGCTGGGTGAGGTGGCAGGAGCCACCATCTCAATTTCCACATAATTGCTCTGAGTCCTATGCCGAGGCCCCCGAGGTACCCTGGGGAAATTAAGATGGTGGCTGTAGCTGCCTTGGTCAGAGCTTCTCTTCAGAATGCTGGGTTGTATATATATATATATATATATATATATATATTAAAACAAGGGGGGCTGATATTAGCTGTGGTGGGCTTTCCAGGGGCCCTGGCCTTTGCCCCACCAACTCCAGGTGCCGATGCCAGCCCTACATTGGAGATAACGGGAGGCTAGTAGTAGATTTGAGGCGAATGACTACTTTAGGATGTTCTGTCAGTTTTCAAAAGAACTTCATAATGGACTCCCTTCTTGGAGGCTTCCATTCCATGAACTGCTTCAGGCAGGCCCAGCCTTTGCAGCCTATGGAGATTTCCAATCATCCCTTATTCCTGTCAGATCCCCCCACCCTTTTTTCTGCCTCTCTTGCAGACTGCATTTTCAGTCTACTTAAAAGTAGGGTTTGACTTCAGGAACTTTTTATTGCAGCTCTTCTTCTTCTTCCTTTCTTTTTTCAAACCTCTCTTCTTTATACATAATCCATCTGAAACTGAAGAGCTTGAAGCAAACCCAGAGGGCAAGGATGAACCTAAGCAGAGAAATGTTTTGCTTTCTGTGATCACCTGTAAGCAAACTCTTTCCTCTTTTTTTTGGGGGGGGGGGAGAAGGTTTGGTTTCGTTGGCAGTCTGGCACATCTGCTTCTATCATGTCTGAACCTCTGCTTGCAGGCATTTGACAGCGTATGATGGGGCTTTTTAATGTCAGTTGTTTTTATCAGGCCCTGAATGCTATTGTTAATTATTGTTATTAGCTGTCTCCAACTGTTTTTTTTTTTTAAATGTTCTATGTTAAAACTTTCAGATTGTGTTTTACATGTTGTATTTTAGGATTGTTTAAAAAAACAAACTAAAAAACCCTTTGTTTTTTATTTTCATGAACCGCCCAGAGAGTTTTGGCTATCGGGCAGTATAGAAATGTAATGAATGTAATATGATGTAATGAACCTTTCCCCCCAACCTCTCAGATGCGCTTCTTCAGTGTTCTTCATTCCCCACAAGCCATGCAATATCCATGTGCTGAAGGCGCGAGAGTGATAGCAGAGCTCCGCGTGTGCTTGATGGGAGAATTAAAATCCTGTCTGTGCATAGAGGCCCATTATTCTACACACAGATCTCCAGATCTCACCCCCTTCTGCGCAGCGTTCCAGCGTGTCGGTTTGCAGCTGCCAGCCAGCTTGCCTGTAATCCGACTCCAGCTTCTAGCTTCCCCGGTTTGTTGCTGACTAATCCAAGTAGCAAGGAAACACTCTGTAACACCACAGGTCTATTTCTACCTGTTTATTTGCTTAGCAAGTAAAGTTCTACAGAGTATACATTTCCTAGTTACAGTCCATGTGCAGATTACAATGCATAGCAAGCATAATTCCAGTGGAGTAGATTGAGCTTCACTCCACTTCAGCAAAGACGTTACATTGTTGCTAAGTCCAGCAAGCAATAGCCAGAAGAGAGAAAGAATAGAGAAAGCAGTCCTGCTCTTCTCTAAAATGGCTTCAGACAGAAAAAACAAGTTAGCACGTCATCAGAACATACAAACCATGTGACTAGCTCATAATGATCCCAGGATCTAGCTTTCCCATGAGAAAGAACACGGGAAAGTAGAAAGACACAACATACTTGTTTACCGCCATTCTGTTCCTCTCCAAGTGTAAACACTGTGCTACAGCTGGTCAATGTGATTCATATCACATGTGCAACCCACATTAATGATCCCCCTGATAACTAGTATTGAAGACCAGGGAATTATGAGTGAAATACAGATAAAAGTTGGGGAGTTGCAGCCCCCATGGAAGGGAATGGCATGCAGAAGTAGCAGTGGATGAATCTATCCATTTTGCCTTCTCCAGCATTCACTGTTTTAAAATTCTCAAGTACTTTCCATCCCGAACGTGAAGAAATTGGTGAATTTTGGTAAACTCTTATCAAAACAGAACTGAAACTAAGTTGTTGCTCATCTGCACTGGTCAAATTCAATAGATACAGCTAATCTCAGTTTGGTGAGGACCAAATTGTACATCCCTGCCATATACTTGTTAAAGATGAGGAACCTGTCAGAATAGATAAGTGCAATTCTTATTCAGCACTAATATGGTTGAATGCACAGGGATTGAAACCCAGACTTTCAAGAGCTAAGCACTTGGTGGGAACTTCAGGACAGATAAAAGGAAGTACTTCTTCACACAGCACATAAACTATGGAATTCATACCACAAGATGTAGTTATGGCCACCAATTTGGCTTTAAAAGGGGATTGGACAAATTCCTGGAGGAGAAGGCCATTAGTCCTGATGGCTATATGTTACCTCCAGTATCAGGGGCAGTATGCCTATGACCACTTGTTGGGGAACATGGGTGGGAGGGTGCTGTTGCACTCATGTCCAGCTTGTGGGATCCCGTGGGCAGCTGGTTGGCCACTGTGTGAACAGAATGCTGGACTAGATGGACCACCTTGGTCTAATCCAGCATGGCTCTTATATTCTTATGTTCACTCAAAGTCTTGGATCTGAATGGGTGAATTTGGCAGTTTCAGTTTCTCCCACATCTGAATTTGTTTTAATCTCAAGTTCTTTCTATCTTGAACATGGAGAAATTTGTGAATTTTGATAAATTCTTATAAAGAATGAACTAAAACCAATTTCTCACTCATCCCTTTGCAAAGGCAATACACTTTTGTAGCTTGGATAATGCTTCCTTGCTGTCCTTCCAGTGTCCTGCTACAATACCAAACTGAAAGGACAGGAAGATTCTCTTCAGAAGAGAGAAGTTCCCAGTGTGGTTCCACCTTCTGTTTTGTGTTGAGAATCACAGCTGTTCCCTTTAGTGGAATGAGGCAACAGTCTGTAACACCCTCTCCCCTTGTGATTCTCAGATGACATTAATGGTATCTGACAGGCCAGAATAATATACATCCTGCATGAGATGAAAACAAAGGAAGAAACCAAAGTGAAGGGAGAAGTGAGATTTTTTTTTTCCACGTAGTAAAAATCCAGATGTAGGCAATATATCCAGGGTTTGTACAATGCCTTTTGCTGTTGCAAGTGGAAGGTGTTGGATGATTCCATATGGAATATCGCCAGGTTGGAGACTTTCCTTTTTGTGTGGAATTCTTTGGAAAATTAGAATGGCAGGAAGAGTTGATGGTAAGAGCTTTTTAAGCCTTGCTGAAATAATCTAAGTTGCTGAAAGCATCTAACTGGCAAAATATGCCTACACTTCAGATTAAATTCAAGGGACTTTGAACAGTTTGGAAACTTTTTTTGCCAAATAAGCTCACTTCTGATTTAAGCTTGTGTTAGTACCCCAAGATGAGACCTGACCCTTTTTTGCTTAACCAGTTGGCACCATAAATTAAAAGCCCTAATTACAAATATGGCATTGGGGGGCAACTGACACTGAAAAGTTCTTTATTTTTTTTCATTGCGTGCTGAGTTGGGAATCAGATTCAGTTTTGCAGTATACCCAAGATCTACTGGTGGCATCCAACATTTTACTGAAGAAAATAGTGGTACTCTCAGAGATGTATAGCACCCCTGTGTCTGAGCACACAACCCATTCACTGTTACACACTGCTGGAGGCTCTTCTCTGCTTTGCACTATTGTGCACATCTTGTTCAGGGCCGGTGCTACCATTAGGCCAACTAGGCAGCTGCCTAGGGCACAGGGCTAAAGAGGGCGCCAGAAACGCTTTGAAAAAAAAATACAGTGCTCTCAAGTGGGAGGGGGGGCGCTAAATATCTGATCTTGCCTAGGGCACCAAACTGCCTTGAGCTGGTCCTGATCTTGTTTGCCTGTGCGCTATTGCCTTCTGAGGCATGTGCTTCAGAAAACTGACCAAAACAGATTCCTTTTCTTGGAACTTAGAAACGTTTGATCCAGGGATGGGCAACTTGTGGTCCTCCTGACGTTTTGGCCTATAACTCGCATCAGTGCTAGGCAGCATAGTCAATGGTGAAGGATGATGGGAATTGTAGGCCAAAATATCTGGAGGGCCACAAGTTGTCCAGTCCACCCCTGGTTTAATCTCATAATGGATCTGGTTGTAGAGAATAACTGCCATTCAATAACATTCTGCATTTACAAACTAGATGAGTAATGGCACATGCATACATAGGACAGTTGTATCTACCAAGTCAGACTAATTCTCCATGTAGCCCACTGTTACTTACTCTGATGGGCAGTAGCTCTACACAGAGTCTCAGGCGGATACAGTGCCCACTGACACTGGAGCTGCCAGCCTCCACTGCACTCGGCTAGGAATGTACTGAAACAAGGAAATCCAGCTCATTTGAGCTTGCTGGATTTCCTGCCCACTTCTGATCCCATGGCTGGAAGCGGGCCAAGCTGAGTTATATTTTTGAAGACTTCCATCTGTAAGACAGACCGCAATTTGCGTATTCTTTTCTCAAACCGCTAATGGGATTTGCGCAAGCTGGCGCCAGGAAAGCATGTGGCTTTAATGTGACTAGCGCAATTTGTGCAAATCTCTCTAAGCCACTTTTTCAGGGGTGCCATTTTGCACAAATTCCATTGGTGGTTTGAAATAAATATGCAAATCGTCTGACAGATGTAAGTCTGTGTGCTGGATTCCTTGCACATCCCTGCATTCAGCTATGGAGTCTTTCCCCCAAAGAATCCCACATACAATAAGCATTTCTTAAAAAAAAAAAAAAAAGGCTTCCCCCAAAGCGATTTATCAGGAACAGGTGCCATATAATAGAAAGTGCCTTTGATAACTAAGTTCAGTTTATGGAATGGGTTCCAACCCACTATTTGCAAATTATCACTGTAAATCCCTACAAGTCTGTACACCATAGGCATTCTCCGTTATACCAAGCTGCACAGGATTCTCCCCAGAGAATCTGTCAAGGCCACATGGAAACATCAGCCACATGTGGTTACTTAATATTAATTCAAGGCACTAGTCCTGCCAACTTGCAAGGCCAAGCATTTTTGCATTGTAAATAGCAGTAACATATCTTGACAGATGAGTGGACCACCCATAATTAGAAACAGATTTAATATAACATTGGTTTGGGGAAAAAAAACAACACAGAAAAAGGTCAGTGAGAAGATTAACATTCTAGAACATAAAGTTCTCTGTCTCCCCACTTCACTCCATATTTCTCTGTTAGGCGCGTGCATTAGAAAATGTTACTAGAACTATGGAAACGGTACTAGATGTGTAATAGCATACTACTCCAGTGAGGTTTGCTTGGGGCAAAATTCACAGGTTGAAAAAACAGGCCTGATACCAGACATGTGGTGTGGTAAGAGGACCTAAGTCACAGGGATGGGGACTCGGACTCGACTCGTGAGTTGGACTGAGTCCCCCCTCTGACTCGACTCGGACTCGAGTCCCAATATTTTTAATGGGACTCGAGACTCGACTCGGGACTCGAGATCAAGGACTCTTCAACATCCCTGGGCTGTGTCAGAAGGAGTAGAGAGGAGCATGATTGCCGGTGAAGAGCGCATGGAAGCGAGGTGTGCCGCTGCTCGGCCACTATGGACGGCTACCAGGAGTTCAGCCCCAACAGTGTGTCAAGATTTATTTTGATTGATGTGTTGCGTACTTGGGAGAGGCAGAAGAAGGACCTGAGATTACTCTGTGTGGCTGCTCTGAGTGTGTTTCTGGTTCCAGCAAGTTCATCACCAGTGGAGCGGGTGTTCAGTGAGGGTGGAATTGTGATGAGATCTCACCGTTCCAGAATGGGGGCCAAACATTTAGAAAAAATCATGTTCCTCAAATGCAACATGGATAAGTTTTAGGAAGTACAGCAAGTTTATTTTTTAAAATCATTTTTCTAAAATGCAACCTTTCAGACATTTTGGGTTTGGCTGCCTCTGCCTGCCTGTTTGGGGTTCCCAGCCTCCCCTGCCTGCCTGGTCTTTTCTTGACCAGTTCAACAGTTGAATTGTCCAAGACAAAGGCCTCTGCCTGCCTGCTTTGGGGTTCCCTGCCTCCTCTGCCTGCCTGGTTATTTTGGGTTTTTCTGCCTGGTCTGTTCTTGCCAAAATCAGTTGCAGAGTTTTGAAATAAAAAGGCACACTTGTGCCTAGAATTTATTTAAACCACACATCTGTAGCCTTATTTTGTTGGGAAAACCCCCCATTGATTTTAATAGGGACTTGTGGAGTCAGCTTTGGGAGTAACTCGTGACTCGTGAGTCACCCTTTTGGGCCAAGGACTCGGACTCGGACTCGAGACTCGGGTCCAAAGACTCGTGACTCGACTCGTGACTCGAGACCAAGGACTCTTCAACATCCCTGGTAAGTCAGCGAACGCAAGTAGAAGCCCCCTTCAAATCTTCCTGCTCGATTTTGGAAGATCAGGAACCTTGAGGGTGGGGCTGGTGCAGGCAGGGATGTTGACGATGGGGTGGTGGCCTCACATGTTCAGGCATAATGCCTCAACAGAGCTAAGATTTGTAGAACACATGAGTCTGCCAAAAATGTAGGTACTTCTGACGATTAATTATCCAGAGGTAGGGATGAGCAAATCAGCAAAACTCGAGCTCACTGAATTCTCTGAATTCCATCTTGAAGCTCATTCTGACTTGAGTCCAGATCAGATTGCGAGCTTTTTTTTTTTTTTGCTTTTCAGATGAAAATCCATGCATATTTTCATGTGCATTTCCCAGGGATGTTGAAGAGTCCTTGGTCTCGAGTCACAAGTCGAGTCACGAGTCTTTGGACTCGAGTCTCGAGTTCGAGTCCGAGTCCTTGGTCCAAAATGGTGACTCACGAGTCATGAGTCACTCCCAAAGCTGACTCCACGAGTCCCTATTAAAATCAATGGGGGTTTTTCCCAACAAAATAAGGCTACTTCACACTCAGAGCAGCCACACAGAGTAATCTCAGGTCCTTCTTCTGCCTCTCCCAAGTACGCAACACATCAATCAAAATAAATCTTGACACACTGTTGGGGCTGCACTCCTGGTAGCCGTCCATAGTGGCCGAGCAGCGGCACACCTCGCTTCCATGTGCTCTTCGCCGGCAATCACGCTCTTCTCCACTCCTTCTGGCACAGCCCAGGGATGTTGACGAGTCCTTGGTCTCGAGTCCCGAGTCGAGTCTCGAGTCCCATTAAAAATATTGGGACTCGAGTCCGAGTCGAGTCAGAGGGGGGACTCAGTCCGACTCACGAGTCGAGTCCTCGAGTCCGAGTCCCCATCCCTGGCATTTCCCCAAATGTACACAACAGTTGTGTGGATTTTTGAAATGTATGCATCCTTCGATTAAAGTGTCTTTGTGTGCATTTTTCAAAGTACGCATTTTTAATGTGCATTTTTCAAGTGCATGCATGTTGTGAAACACATTTTGGTGGCGGCTGTTATAGGGATGTGTGAGGAGTTTGTTTGGGGGTTGCAAATCTGGTGAACTGGCTGGGCTCGACCCCCCCAAACTCTGTCCCACTTACCTCCTTCCCTGGCTCGACTCGCGTTCTCCTGAGTTGAGACAGGGAAGCAACTTCTGGGTTCCCGGCGGGCCACTTGTTATGTAGAAAATGTCATAAAGCGGCCACAACTTGTGTAACTTGCGCAAATTGTGGCTGCTTTTAACGTATCTTATGGCATTTTCTACATAAAAAGCGGCCCGCTGGGAACCTGGAAGTCTGCTGAGTGGCTTGGCACACATCTGCTTTCGGCCCAGCTTGGTAGGCGCATCATCATCATCCGCCGAGCCAGAGGTGGGTCGGGTTGCTGGTGGGTCGGGTCACTGGTGGATCGCCCACCACTAGCTTGTGAATCACCTTGCAAGCTTGGAAATGTACAGACTTTGACCCCAGATTGCTCCTGAGTCCATGTTCAGTCTAAAATGTGTGAACTGATAAAAAATGAACTGAAATGAATTTCCCATGCATCCCTAGGACCAGAAGTTATCCAAGGATGTGGACTGAGGTGTCACCAATATGTGGAAGACACCCAACTCTGTCTCTTTTCATCAAATCCAGGTGAGGCAGTGGGTGTTCTGAATCAGTGACTCGGTGTGGTAATGGACTGGACGAGGACTAACAAAATGAGACTCAGTCCAGGCAAGATGGAGCTAATGTTAGTGGGTAGTTTGTCTGTGCAGCTAAGTGATGTTCAACCTGTTCTGGAGGGGGTTGCACTCCCTGTAAAGAATCAGTTCCATAGTTTGGGAGGTGCTCCTGGATACAGCATTGTGACTGACTAGTGGCACAGGTGGACTCAGTGGCATGGAGCACCTTTTATCAGCTTAGGCTAATATAACAATGTGAAGAACTCCCACCGGTTCTCTTACCCCAGGGCAAAGGGAGCGGGGCAACCAATTCTTCCCCTTCTCTCTGATTACCCTGAGGCCCAGCAATTACAAAGCTTCTGCCCTTGGTCAAGGTACTGGATTTAGCACTGAATCAATAGAGAAAACTACTCACACTCTTTAGGGTTAAAACAAGGTAAATTTATTAGGATTAAAAGGAAATAGGTAAAATAGGAGGTGGGAAAAGGGAAGAGAGGGAAGAAACACAGAGGTACTTTGATACACACAGCAGAGCTACCAAAACAATAAAGCTACCTCATGTATGCATACCCAGGCCAGTCCACTCCGCCAGGGGGTCGATCTCCACCGGGCCCTACCTTTTATTTATTTATTTATTATATTTATCAATCGCCCATCTGGCCGGTCACCCAGCCACCCTGGGCGATGTACAATTAAAATACAACAAAACAACACAATAAAATATAATAATTAAAACAATATAATAAATAAATAAATAAAATTTATTTATTTATTTAATATATTTTTATATATTAAAATACTCCCATATTACTATGGCCCGTAGGAATCTTCATTGGCTACCCATTCGGACTAGGGCCCAATTTAAATTATTGGTTCTTGCCTTCAAGGCTTTGCGCTCTAATGTCCCTCATTACTTATCATCTAGGCTTTCCTGGTATGTTCCTGGTAGGAATTTAAGATCAGTGGGCCAGGAATTATTAGCAGTCCCACCGACACGCTCTGCCTTGTCAAGGCTGCGAACCTTTCAGGACCTGGTTCCACTTTTGTGGAACAGGCTTCCCATGGACCTCCAATCTTTCCCGCTTTCGAACGGGATTAAAGACTTATCTTTTTAGTCAGCCAGAATGAGTGGTTGGGCTAATGTGGTGGTTGCTGGGATTTGATACTGCATAGTAAGTGGTTGGTGTTGGTTATTTTATTGTATTGTTATGTTTACTGTATATGTTATTTGTCCCGCCCTTTGGTATAAGGGGCGTTATAAATAAACGTTTATTATTATTATTATTATTATTATTATTATTATTATTATTATTATATTTATACCGCCCAATAGCTGAAGCTCTCTCTGCGGTTTACAACAGCCTTGACAGCAGCCCTACCCACCCTTCGCAGTACCAGGCCAAAAGAGAAGACACAGAGTCCCTGAATGGATGTTCCTATATTCCCCCCCCCCCAGACCATGGCCTGATCTTTTCTGGCCAATCCGGGGCACTCTGGCCATGCTCAATTACCTCACGACCCAAGATCTCACCTAATGGGTCTCAGCTGTAAATCTCCCTGGCCATCATAAGGGGCCCCAGCTGTAAATTATTCTTACACTCCCCTCTCCCTGGACAAATGGCCTTGAGGACGAGCCGCAGTAACTCTCTAAGATAAGGAAAGGAGCCATATGGCCCGGGGAGTACTTTATGTCTACTTCTACTATGAAAATTATTTCTTCAGTCAGCTTACTGTTTACACTGGCCTCTCTAAAGAAAGAGCAAGCCTCCCAGCTTTTCTTCACATCCCCCCCTTTGGGGAGATGAAATCTGGGGTCCTAAAGCCCCCACATTTCATCTAGTATCACCTTGAAGAAAAGCTCAGGGCAACCCATCCTCCAACACAATCTCTTTGCCTTTTAGTTGAGCCTGCTGGTTTGGGATCAGGGAGGGGCCCAACTCTAATCCTCTAACCCCCCCCCCCATCCTGTTTTGCCCTCAAAAGAGCCAGAGGCCCCCACAACTTCTGCCCAAACATTGGCTCTTTCGGGGAAAAGCCTAGACTTTCCTGTGGGGCGTCTTTTAAAGCAACCAGTAAATATACGATAGGGCCTGATCCCAGTCCCCTAGATGCAGGTTAGCATATGCTTGAAACATTTTCCCAAGAGTCTGGAAAAAATGTTCAATTAACCCATTAAACCCATAGTGGTAAAGCACAGAAGTCACATGCTCCACCCCCAACAGTTCCCATATCTTCTGGAGCAACTTGGAAACAAATCTAGAGCCACAGTCTGAAACTAGGGTCAGAGACATTCCCAGAGCAAAGAGAGAAAGCAAAACTTTAGCTAAACTAGTAGCAGTGATAGAGGCTTCAGCACAATGAGTGGCAAAATCAATCTCAGTCAGGACAGCCTTCTTTCTATTTTTCGATGGTGGGTTGGGGGGACCTATTATATCAAGCCCCAACCTCTCAAATGGGGTTCTCATCAGAGGCAAAGACTGAAGGGGAGCTTCAAGGTGGTCTCTGTTAAATCTAACATGCCGGTACTTCAGTGGAACCACTAGCTGCCTCTGCTTCTCCCGACTCCGGCGCTCTTGCTTAGAAATAAGTTCTCTATACAGAGTCCCTTTGTCCCACCAAAACTGCGCTGGGGGGATCCGTTGCCCAGGAGGTGTGTCTAACTCTGCCTCTTCGCGGCAAGGCTGCAGAGTCACTCTGAGCTGCCTGAAAGAGGGGATTAACCCCCCAGGAAAAACTAGAGCCAACTCCCTCTTCCTCTTCTATCTGCTTCAGCCCGGGTAATTCTTCAGGAAGGGAAGCATCCCCTCCCTCCCCCTCTAGTGGGATGGCGACAACCACCGATTCCATGAGCGGGAGGCCCCCCTCTTCTCCCTCTGCAACCTGAGCCCAGCTGTGGCCATCTGCCTTAGGCAGCGCTGGCACCGAGGGGGCTGAATCTTTATTTGGACAGAGATAGCCTAGCTACAATTATCCATACTCTGGTAACCTCTTGTCTGGATTACTGCAACACATTATGAGTGGGGCTGCCTTAGAAAACAGTCCAAAAACTTCAGCTTGTCCAAAATAGGGCAGTGAGACTGTTAACAGGGACTGGTCGATATAAACAAATTACACCAGTGCTTTGTGATCTGCACTGGCTGCCAGTCTGTTTCTGGGCCCAATTCAAAGTGCTGGTATTTATCTTCAAAACCCTTAATGGCTTGTGGCCAGGTTACATAAAAGATTGTGTCCTCCCATATATGCCTGCCTAGACCCTAAGATCATCTTCAGAGGCCCCTCCTCTGGGTGCCCCCTCCAAATGAGGTAAAATGGATGGCAGCTAAGGAGAGGGACTTTTCAGTGGTGGTACCCTGGTTGTAGAATACTCTCCTGAAAGAGACTCACCTGCTGCCTATGTTGTAGTATTTTTGGCACCAGGTGAAGACCTTTTTCTCCCAGACATTTTAGTTCTTTAATTCTGTTGTTTTTAAATCTGTTATTGTCTTTTTAAATCTTTATGTTATGAGACTCACCTGCTGCCTATGTTGTAGTATTTTTGGCACCAGGTGAAGACCTTTTTCTCCCAGACATTTTAGTTCTTTAATTCTGTTGTTTTTAAATCTGTTATTGTCTTTTTAAATCTTTATGTTGCTGCTTTATGTTGGTTGTATACTGTTGGTTTAATTTTTTAAAAAAACTATATTATGTTTTATCATGCTGTATTTTATGGATTCAATTGTTGTGAACCACCATAGAATCATAGAATAGTAGAGTTGGAAGGGGCCTGTAATTCCATTGAGTCCAACCCCCTGCTCAATGCAGGAATTCAAGTTAAAGCATCCCTGACAGATGGCTGTCTGGCTGCATCTTGAATGCGTTCAGTGTGGGAGAACCCACAAGCTCCCTAGGTAATTGGTTCTATTGCTGTATTGCTCTAACACTCAAGAAGTTTTTTCTGATGTTCAGCCAGAATCTGATTTCCTGTAACTTGAGTCCATTATTCCATGTCCTGCACTCTGGGATGGTCGAGAAGAGATCCTGGCCCTTCTCTGTGTGACAACATTTCAAGTACTTGAAGAGTGCCATCATATTTCTTCTCCTCAGTCTTCTCTTCTGAAGGCTAAACATGCCCAGTTCCTTCAGACTCTCCTCATAGGGCTTTGTTTCCAGTCCCCTGATCATCTTTGTTGCCCTCCTCTGAACCCTTTCCAGTTTGTCTGCATCCTTCTTAAAGTGTGGTGCCCAGAACTGGATGCAGTACTCAAGATGAGGCCTAACCAGTGCTGAGTAGATGGGAACAAGTACTTCACATGATTTGGAAGTTATACTTCTATTAATGCAGCCCAAAATAGCATTTGCCTTTTTTGCAGCCACATCACATTGCTGGTTCATCTTCAGCTTGTGATCTACAACAATTCCAAGATCTTTCTCACTTGTAGTATTGTTGAGTCAAGTATCCCCCAGCCTGTAACTGTACATTTGGCTCCTTTTCCCTAGGTGCAGCACTTGGCATTTATCCCTATTAAATTTCATTCTGTTGTTTTTGGCCCAGCACTCCAGCCTATCAAGATCGCTTTGAATTTTGTTTCTGTCTTCCAGAGTATTAGCTGTTCCACCCAATTTTGTGTCATCTGCAAATTGGATAAGCATTCCCTGTACCTCCTCATCCAAGTCATTAATAAAAATGTTGAAGAGCACTGGGCCCAGGACCGAGTCCTGTGGTACCCTGCTCGTTACCTCTCCCCAGTTTGAGAAAGTACCATTGATAAGCACTCTTTGAGTCCGATTCTGTAACCAACTGTGGATCTACCTGATAGTTGTTCCATCTAGCCCATTTTTAGCTAGCTTGCTAATCAGGATATTGTGGCGTAACCCCACAATTCAGTTCCCTGGTGTATGTCTGCATTAGTATGTTTAGTGTGTCTAGAATGTTGAACCGAGTGGGTGTGATTTGTGATGTCTTGGAAAGGGTGGGGGGAGGAGTATATAAAGAGTGTTTGAGTGATGTCAGAGTGAGTGGGTTGAGAAAGTGTTGGAGAGTTAGGTTAGTTGGATTATTCGTGTCTTGTCAGGAGTTTTAAGAGAAATCATTGCTTGTAAGAGGAGTGGAAGTATTTCGAGTTATAGGGACTTAGGTTAATTATAAAGTGTTTGGGGTAGGCAGGTTTAAAGTTATTTTCTGGAACTAAGATTTTGAGAATTAAAATAAACTTATTTTTATTTTGTTTGCTACCCAAATCTTACGTGTCAGCTTGGCGTTATTAACCTGCATTACTTTTAAATCTACACACACACCTTTGTAACCACAGTATCATAGATTTAAAATACCATAGATCCTTAATAACCAGTATTAATCTTTTCCCTCATTAGTAGGGGAAAGGTTTCATTTGACCCTCCCCTCAGGTTTTTAAGTGTTGATGCTTAGCCTGGGAAGGGTTTATACACCTGGTCCTAAAGTGTAAGGGATGTGTCGTTGCAGATATCATGAGGCACTTTGTCTAAAGCTTTGTTGAAGTCAAGATATATAATGTCCACAGCATTCCCACAGTCCACAAGGGAGGTTACCTGATCAAAAAATGAGTTCAGATTGGTCTGGCAGGATTTGTTCTTGACAAATCCATGTTGGCTTCTAGTAATCACTGCATTGTTTTAAAGGTGCTTGAAGACTGACTACTTTATAATCTGCTGCAGAAACAGGTGGTGTGTGGAAGCTGGGATGACTGGAGGACACAGCACTGACTAAACAGTAGAAGAAAATGGGGGGGGGATTTGCAGTGGAAGCAAAGATGTGATGGGGTCAAAGAAAAGGTGGGGCCAAGAACAAACTCCATACAGGGTGGAAGCTTCACAACTAGCAGAAATGTAACAGCTGGAGCTATTTACATCGCTACATCTCTATGTTGGGGAAAGGTACAGCTGTTTCATTTCTGCCTGTCACACAACTTTAAAAGGCATAGGAGCCCTGCCATAGGCAATCGTACACGGGGCTTACAAACACAAGAGCCAGTGTGGCGTAGTGGTGAGAGTGTTGGACTGGGACTGGAGATCCGGGTTCTAGTCCCCGCTCAGCCATGAAACTCTCTGGGTGACCTTGGGCCAATCACTGACTCTCAGCCTAACCTACCTCACATGGTTGTTGTGAGGATAAAATGGAGGAGGAGGAGGATTATGTGAGCCGCCTTGGGTTCCTTGCAGGAAAAAAGGCAGGGTATTAATATAATAAATAAATAAAAGGAGCTGTGTACAGGCAAGTAGAGCTGCCATCCTTTTTTTCTGGCTCCACTAGTAATGTGCCTTCAGCAGCATCCTGACAGAATGAAATTAAGCAAGGGAAGTGATTCCAAACAAGAATGTGAATTGAGTGGGGAAGATACACCTGTTTTTTCCTTTCTTTCTTTCATGTTGGCTGCTGTTACATGAATAGGAGCAGAACTAGAAAAAAGTTGGTTGGCCACCCTAAAGTAAGGGAGCGTTGGAAGCCAGAAGCCAGTGAGCCGTAGAGCCAAGGACATAAGGTTGCTAATGTTTCAAGATAAGAAGGCTCCTCTGTCCTTAAGAGAATAAAAAATTATGCCAGGTGAAACTTCTCTTGTAACACTTTGATGAGAAAAGCCATGCCTGATGAAGTTATTGCTCCTATACAACTCTTACAAGTACAGTGGTAGTGCAAGATCTGGATGTGGAAAACCTAAATGCACGGTGAGATGTAAGAGCAAAGTGGTACAGAGGAGACCAGATGTGTGTTACAAGGTGTTTTGAACTTAGTACTTCTACGATGGAGGAAGGAAGGCAATGCAAGGCCTGGGTTTCTCCAGCAAGGCTCCCACAGCAGGGCAAGATGAGTAGTGGCACTAAACTTTGTTTCACTTGCCTCCCTCCATCTCTGTGTGGTGGCATATCTGCCATCTATGACAGCTGCAAGGAGCGCTGGGAAATGTAGTTGACATTTGGGAAGGACAAATCAATTAGTTTCGCTTTTTGCCGCATTCATTTTTTTAAAAACCAGAGGTGGGCAACTTGTGGCCCTCCAGATGTTTTGGCCTACAACTCCCAGCCTTCCTCACCATTGGCTATGCTGGCTAGAACTGATGGGAGTTGTAGGCCAAAACATCTGGAGGACCACAAGTTGCCCACCCCTGTTTTAAACCCTCAAGATATGCACCATCCATGTGCAACTACACTGATGATCTGCCTGATAGTACAGAAGACCAGGGGCATCATGAGTGAATCGCAGATGAAATTTGGGGAGATGCAGCCCCCGGGGAAGGGAAAGGCATGCAGAAGTAGGGATGGCTGAATCCGCCCATTCTGCCTTCTTCGACACTCACATATTTTAAGATCTCATTTTTTCCCCCATCCTGAATAAGAACATTGAGACTTTTGGTAAATTCTTATCAAAAACAAACTGAAACACAATTCTTACCAATCTGCACCTGCCAAATTCAGTAGGTACAGCCATCCCCAGCATGAAGAGGACCATGATTTGCTGCCTGCCATATATCTGTTAAAGATGAGGAGCCTGTCAGAAAAAAAGAGGTGGCAATGGCAACCCTAATTCAGCACTAACATGGCTGAATCCACAGGGATTCAAATTCAGACTTTTGAGAGCTAAGCGCTCAAAGCCCTCAGCCTGGGTGAATGAATCTGACAGTTCTGGTTTCTCCCACATTCACATTTTTAAAATCTCAATTTCTTTTTGTCCTGAATATGGAGAACTTTGCAAATTTGGTAAACTGAGATCCAAACTGAACTGAAATCAAATTCTCACCCATCCCTTGCTGACATCTGCCGGTAATGCTGGGAATGCGACATTTTCCACCTCTCCTGCCACCTAGCTCACCACCATAGTGTGCCAGTTGCCAGAGAAGAAAGGGGTAGATACACCCCTCCCATCCTCCATCACACTGCCACTGAAGCAGCAAGGTGGGAGGGAGAAACTATGCTCCTCATGGCATAGTGAGGAGTGAAAGGTCTAATTTGGCTTGGAATTTATTTAGTTAATTATTACATTTATATCCTGCCTTCCCCCCTCTTGCAAGGAACCGAAAGGCAGCTTACATGGTCCTCCTTATCTCCATTTTATCCTCACAACAACCCTGTGAGGTAGGTTAGGCTGAGAGTTGGTGACTGGTTCAAAGTCACCCAGTGACCTTCATGGCCAAGTGGGGACTAGAACCCAGGTCTCCAGAGTCCCAGTTGAACACTCTAAGCCACAGCTCTCCAGCCTTGGGTCCTGAGATGTTGCTGGCCTACAGCTCCCAGCATACCCAGCCAGCATGGCTAATGGCAAGGGATTCTGGGAGCTGTAGTCCAGCAACATCTGGGGACCCAAGGTTGGAGAGCCCTGCTCTAAGCACTACACACTACATTGGCTCCCGCTGGAAATGGGATCAAAATAAACTGATCTATTTTCTGATGGGTGGGTGGGAATAATTTGGTTCTCTGAGTCCAATTATAAGCCTGGATGGTGGAATTTGCCCTATCACTAATTTCTTAGCACAATACGGCTGCCAGCGTAGTGTCGGACTCGGAACCAAACCCCTATTAGGAAAATTGCTGCTGTGATCTTTTGTGAATGGCTCCTCTGATGTTACAACGTTCACCTGAATAGACTGCTGGCTTGGGCTGCCTTTGGCACACAAATAAGTCTCGACAAAAGACATCGGAAGAACCAACTGTTGTGAAAGATACAGTGTGTGCTTTCCACCTGCAGTAAGAAAAGTGTTGAACGCTCCTCGGTTGAGAAGAAGAGCTTGCGAAACTGATTGGATGATTGCAGCATCTGAAGTTTTGTTTTTAGACATTGAATGTTATCTTCGTCTTCGTACTTTTCCTGAGCACTGACTGAAGCCACTTGAAAAACATATGTCACTCCTGTCCTGACTGCAGAGTTCTTCTCCCATTTCCCCTGTCCTGTCTTTCCTTCAGTCTTGGTGGGAGAGAGAGACTGCCCCTTGAGTGACCTGCTTTTAATAAGCTTCCCAGTCTGATCACATGAGTGAACCGTGCTCTCCCCCTCGCTCCCTCCCTCTCTTTTCTCTCGCTCGTTCACTCACTCACTCACTCACTCACAGTCTGCTTTCTCTATAGTCAAAGCAAGGATCAGATTCCCTGCGTTGAGTAGGAAAAAAAAATATCTTGGTGAGAAAATTCAAGGAGAAGAGGGTGAACTGGAAAGAAGAGGAGCGGAGGAACATTGGAAAAGGCAAGGGAGCAAGGAGTCAATAATTTCAGGCGGGGGAAAAAAGAGGAACAGAACAGAGCTGCCTTTTGCAGAGCAAAGGTGTAGAAAGCTCAGGACTCATCGTCACTGGAGAAGCGAAGACTGTGGAACAGAGACGGGAGATTTTGCTACTCAAAGTAAGTACGAGGGGGTTTGGCTTGACAAAAGCTGGTATTATCCCCCCCCCCCACTGAAAATGGCAAGGTGGGGAAAGATGCAAAGTAAAAGACAGCCAGGCATTCCTGAGGCGGTATCTTCAGCTTCAGATGTTTCCATGGGTGGAGAAAAGTTGATGGAGTTGAGGACCCCGTGTGGGTGACTTCAGGATGTGTATTTTTTGTGTTTTCATGTGGAGCAAGGGTGATGCTCCTTCTGTGTCATGATAACCATGCTTGAGAGATTTATATCTTCAAAGCACCAAGTGCCAAATAAATATGAGCATTGTTCATCAATTGAGGAAGGGTCCTCAGGGTAAAATGGATAATGGGAATCACCTACCAGGGGCACCCGTTTATGTTAAGTCTGAGTGAATTATGAGGGACAAAATATGCGTGTGTTTGTGTGAGGGGCTTTCCTTTGGTTCTTTTTTCCTCCTGTATCTTTTGCATGAAAAGCAAAGAGAACACTTAGAAGTAGAAAGAGGGCCCAGTCTACTGGGGGAACCCCACAAGGTTCCCCCTGTTGTTTGAGCACTGGTGGTATCTTCAGATGGGGCGAAGAGTTGAGTGATACAGAACCTGTTTCTCCTCATCTTCCCTTGAAGAGTGTCTGTGCCCAGCCCTAAGCAGAGGGGCGGAGCTTTCCATACTCTCATCAGTACCAGCTAGTGTTGGTCACTTTTGCTTCTGCTCCATTGGACACACTGACATTTAGAGGCTGACGGGGACAAGCCTGCAGATAATTGGACTCAATGCCAGTTTTTCAGAGTAGAAAAAGCTGCAAAATCACATTGTTCTGCTTCTTTGGGTCTGGTCTTCTTTCAGGAATCTAACTTAACTAGGGTTTTACAAGGATTTTTCTACCATGCAACCCACTTTACCTGTGTTGGAGGGTCCAGACATTTAGTGTAACTGTTTCTTTACAAGTTAATTTTATTTATTTATCTCATTTGTATGCCAAGCTTCCTTGAAAGAACTCAGGGCAGGGTGTGCGTGTCTCTCCGTGTGTGTATCAGGAATGCAGAATCTGAGGCCCAAGAGCCAAATCTGCCCCTCTGAGGCTCCCAGTCTTGCTCTCCAGGCTCCCCAGAAGGCCCCACCCCCATCTCTTGGCCCCACCCCTTTCTCACCTACCACCAATCCTTTGGTGGTTTTCCAGCTTTTGTGAGTTTTGCCCCCATTCTAAAAGGTTGAAATGCCTCTCCTAAGGCTTTGTTACTGGCAGTAAGAACTTTAAGCTAAAATAGGCTGGATATGTTGGTGGTTTGGGCCCATTTGCCTTCACCCCACCCACCACTGGCATGTGACCCCCTCCCCCCAAGAACCTCTGGGCTTGTGGCTCACGCTGGCTCAGCTTCTATGAGCGTGGAAAGCTAAGCAGGGTCAAGCCTGGTTATTCCTTGGATGGGAGACCCCTCCTCTAGTTTCCTGCATTGAGCAGGGGGTTGGACTCAATGGCCTTGTAGGCCCCTTCAACTCTACTTTTCTATGATTCTATTATGAGGGAGAAAAATGTCTCCCTATCCACTTTCTCCACACCATGCATTATTGTGTACACCTCTATCATGTCTCACCATTTTTCTAAGTTAAACAATCCCAGCTGCTATATTCCTTGTTATTCCTTGGATGGGAGACCCCTCCTCTAGTTTCCTGCATTGAGCAGGGGGTTGGACTTGATAGCCTTGTAGGCTCCTTCCAACTCTATGAAATCTATGAAATCTCTCCAAAATGGAATTTGGCCCTTAGGCTGGAAGAGGTTCTGCACTCCTGGTGTATATGCACACATGGGTTGTGTGTGTGTGTGTGTGTGTGTGTAGGTAGGTAGGTGGAAATCACTCATGACCGAGTAAGATTGTCTTCCAGGATAAAATTACAAAAAGAAAATTATAAAAAGAGGAAATTCTAAAAAAAAATTGTGCAGACTCTAGCGATGGGTCTGTAAGTGACTGTGGAGGCCAATTCTAGATCCACACAGCTTCCCACAGTGAGGACACAGGTTGCCAGATGGAAGATGATCCTGTAAAGGATTCGTTTGACATGCTTTTTGCTTAGCACATTTCTCCCTTTCACCTTGCACTCGGGCTTCTTCAGAGTCCATAGAACCTTTGTGAAAGGCCGACCTCCAGTTAGATCGTTCATGGGCCAGAGCTTCCAAGTTTTCAATGTTTATATTGCATTTTTTTAGATTAGCCTTAAGAACATCTTTAAACCTCGTATACTGACCACCGATATTCCACTTTCCATCCTTGAGTTGGGAATAAAGTAACTGCTTTGGGAGACGGCAGTCAGACATATATATATATATATATATATATTATATACCCTGCCCATTTTTCCTCCTGTGGGATGCAAGCTAGCATACATGGGGATCCAAACAGTCTCTCCTCTGGGCAATGACCAGACTCAAGTCTCCTTAGCTCAGTGGTGGGGAATGTGTGGCCCTCCAGATGTTGTTGGACGTCCACAACTCCCTTCAGCCTTAGCCAGCATAGCCAATAGTGAGGGATGCTGGAAGTTGCATTTCAACAACATCTGGAGGGCCACACGTTCCTCTTCCCTGGCTTAACTTCAGCATGGTTGCTGTATCACATGCACTTTCAGGCCATGCCCCGGGATGCTGATTGCACAACTACAACATGGAGAACTTGCTTTCATCTTTAATGTGGACAAGGTAGCAGGAGACAGCGCACCTGACCTGCCACACCTCCTGTCCATTCCTTCCCAGCTGCTATATAGGGTGACCACTTATGCTTTGCAAAAAATAAAAAAAATTAAAATGAAATGCATCATAAAAAGAGCACAAAAGGGGGACACCAATTTGCATAATAATAAAAAGAGAACACCCCTTTGCATAACTGCTTAGGAATTTTATTATATTAAGCAGTATAGAAGTAGCACAAATGAATGAATAAATAAATTGCATATGCAAATGTATATGTATAGGTGCAAATTTAGAAATAACAACTATAATTTAAATAGAAATACAATACAGTAATACCTTGGATTGCAAGTAACTTGGTTTGAGAGCGTTTTGCAAGACAAGCAAATTTTAAAATATTTATTTAATTTTTTTTTACTTGATATACAAGCGACGTCTTGCAATACAAGTACTGTAGTACGGCTTAGATTAAAAATCTCTGTACAAATTTTTTTGGGGGATTTCGTTTTGATATAAGAGTGTTTTGGATTACAAGCACGTTTCCGGAACAAATTATGCTCTCAATCCAAGGCATGACTGTATATCTCACCATAGTGGAGAAGACTGACCAGGTGATCTGCTTAGTCTGCTGTCCAGGTGCTAACTGTGGATGGGCAACCTCAAGGCCCCTGCTGCTTGCCCTTCTTAGGGTTCTTTGACTTTAAACCAGACTTGGACTGGACACCTCTTCAAACAGAGGACACCTTCAAGTAGAGGGCTGTCCTCTGTAAAGTAGGACACCCGGCCAGCCTACCAGGAAATGGAACTTTAATATTGCTCCACAGCAGTTCATAGATTCATAGATCATAGAGTTGTAGGAGCAGGCTGAGAAGAAGGACCAAGAAAGGGAGGTGCAGCAGCAACCACACCATCGTCCACCACCTCGTTCATATTAGAGTCGTGTTCCCTGGGTTCCAACCTGATAATCCTGCAGAGTGGTGGAGCTACCCCATTTTATCCTCACAATTTCCTGGTGAGGAGAGTTAGGCTGAGAGAGATGGTGACTCAACCCAAGGCCACACAGTGAGCCTCATGCTGAGTGAGGCCTTGAACCCAAGACTCTGGAGTCTGAACTGAACACACTATGCAGTACATCACAGAGGCTGTCACAGAACACAGTTTGTCCTGGCATGCAGCTCAGTGGGGGATAAAGAATGATAAGCAGATCACATAGCCATTTGTCATGATAAAGTTCACTCAAGTTGGTTTCTTTCCATGGTTATGTGATTCTTTTTAAACATGCCTTGAAATTACACCTGACCGCATTCCTGATAAGCTTCAGTTTCAGTACCAAGCACACAAACACTCACATTGCCAGTTCACTCTGTGGTATTAATGTTAATTAAAGTGAATTGGTCCTCAGGGAGATCAAATATCTAAAGCTGGAATAATGGATGAGGATGCAACAACAGTCAAGGCTGGGCTGGAAGCAGATCAGCTGCCCTGGCCCAAGCCTGTCCTCACCAAACCCCAAATCAGTTTATAAAGCTGGAATCATTTTAAAAAGAATAACTGGGCAACATTCCTGCCCACCATTCCTTATTTCTGGGCTACATCACCTTTTCTCAGAATTAAATAGCTAGACCCAGGTGTGTTTTTTTAAAAGGAAAAAAAAGGAGGGATACTATTTGTTTATGTATTATTATATTTATATTCCACCTTTTTTCCTCTTGCAAGGAATCTAAATTAGATGAGGTATTTTATTTTTATTTATAGTAATACCTTGGATTGCAAGCATAATTCGTTCCGGAACCGTGCTTGTAATCCAAAACACTCTTATATCAAAGCGAGTCTCTGGCGGGCATGAGCAGGGCCGATTTCGGCCCGCTACGCCCACTCGAGGCGAGCGGTTACATCCCTATGTATGTGTATTGCAAGACGTCGCTTGTTTATCACGTCAAAATTTATTTAAACAAATTTGGTTGTCTTGCAAAACGCTCTCAGACCAAGTTACTTGCAATCCAAGGTATTACTGTATTTTATTATTACATTTATATATCCCACTGTTTTTCCTCTTGCAAGGAACCCAAGGTGGCTTACATAGTCCTCCTCCTTTCCATTTTACCCTCACAATGACCCTGTGAGGTAGGTTATGTCATTGGTGGCTTCAGTCATGGCATATCCATGCAACAGGCTTGCATTAAAATCTGGACTGAGGTTTTCAAATTATATTCAATGGGTTCTGAAAATTAGGGTTTAACTACATCTCCCTATGTAGACACACACACACACACACACACACGTATGGCTCGGACACTTCACCCGGACACTGAAGACATGGCTGCTGGGGATGTTTGGGGATGTTTGCAGAGGAGAAGGAAGAAAAAAGGTTTTCAGGAGGCTCAGCTGAAGGTCAGAGGAAGAGCTCAGGAAAAGGAACTTTGGGCAAATGTGAACAAGAAACTAGCCTCCTGATTGGTTGTTGAGGATGGAAAATAACTAATTTTAAGATTAAAGCCTAGGGCAGAAAGAGAGAAACACAGAGAGAAGAAGGAAAGAAACTGAGAGTTCTAGAGGAAAGAAAGGGTCAACGCTGCTGGATGAGAGAGTGCTGACCCTTTGACAGTAAGATATTGCTTGGATACAAGGGACTTGTATAAAAGGTATAAAACTTATACAAGGGACTTGTATAAAATAAGGACACAGTCAAGTTAGGATAGCTGGATGCATTTATCCCTGGTTATTTTATTACCCTATTGCTCATATGGTGTGTGTGTGTGTGTGTGTGTGTGTGTTGTGTATGCATCTAGTCAGATTGTAAAATGTTTTCCTTTCAACGTTTTTCTCCAGTAAACTTCTGATACTTTATTGTTTGAAATGGTGTGGTCTCTTTTCTCTATTGGGTTATCCACCCCACAGCCAACCCCTCACATTGCCTAAATACCAGAGACCCAGAGTGTTTTTAAGGCTGGTTTGGTGGAGGCAGCCAGAGGGGTGGGGTGGGGTTGCACCTTGTGGCAGTGTAAAAGGCCACAGGAAGGGAAGGGCAAAAAGGGGTGGAGCACACCATTTTGTCTGTTTCCCCTTCCACACATGCAACAGGGCATTGCTGGTCCATTGCAGCATCCCATTGAAAGTACAGTCATGCCTTGGATTGCAAGTAACTTGGTTTGCAAGCATTTTGCAAGACAAGCAAATTTTTAAATATTTATTTAATTTTTTTTTAACTTGATATACAAGCGACGTCTTGCAATACAAGTACTGTAGTACGGATTAAATTAAAAATCTCTGTACAAATTTTTTTTGGGGGGGATTTCGTTTTGATATAAGAGTGTTTTGGATTACAAGCACGTTTCCGGTACGAATTATGCTCTCAATCCAAGCATGACTGTAATGTAGTGTTAATGGACAACATCCAGATGCATGTGCAAAGGTAGGGTCTGTCAGTATTCAATGGATGTGCACTGGGGATGCACTTCTGAATGAGCAACCCCAGTCAGATTTTGCTTCAGCTAGTCATATTTCGTAACCAAATGTACCTAGATGTAGATTGGAGTGAAAGTTGTGCTCCGTGCAGCAAGCAGCAGGAAAAGGAACAGACAGCACAGCATTGGCCTGGGTACCTGGGGAACATATGTGTGCATTCTCTTTTCCTCCTCAACTCCCAACAGCAGCAGTAGATTGGAGGATCAATGGCTCTGAAAAGGTATAAAAAAGTGTATGGAAGAGTGAAAGGTAGAAAGAAATGGCAACTTTCACAGTGATAACGGAACTGCACCAAAAGTCGGCACAAGCACAACCCCAATTTTCCCTGGCCCCCACATCTTATGTGAAACACTTGGTATGAAATAGTTCTGGACACTGTGCTAGATGCAGTTTAGGTAATCTTGATGAAAGAAGTGCTATTGTAGTAAGAAAGCCACTGGGTAATTAACTACAACCAGATAAAACAATAGAAGATTTGTATCTGCAATATACACAGAAAGGCTTCCTTCCCACCTTTGCTTCAGTAAAACTGATCTCAGAGAAGTGGATTTCTGCTGCATTTGAGGTGTCTGGGGGAACATGCCCTCTGCTCCTACTTTCGTCTGTGGCTGACTGTACAGGCTGTTTTCTTCCCCTGCCAGACACAGGAAGAGTGAAGAGGAGGTAGTGAACCCCCAAGGGGATTACTTCTGAAGGCTAATAGGATAATGGAACAAGCTCCATGATGTCAGCTAAGTGTGGATTTGATGAAACAGCAGAGAGCTCCATTTAGCTCTTTGGTAATAACATCACTTTGAAATTATGGTGGATCAATATGGATAAATATTAAAAAGCTTTGAGGAAGCAGGGGGAAATGGAGAAGGAAGTATTGAGTTTCTGTCTGGACTTTTCTGTAGACAGAGAGTGCACTCAAAGATGGCAGAAGGCTAACCATTTGAATCCAGAAGGCATAGACCAGAAACAACTGTGGAGTCAGGAAGTGTCCGGATCACATCACAACCGATTAGGGTCAAAGTCTGTCCTCTGATAAGTCTGTCCTCTGAGACTTCCTTGGCTTGACATACATTGGTGTCCTCACCCCCACTCACTGTAAATTACAGTTATTAAATGAGTAAGAGATAACAACAACAAGCTAACAAGATGCTGTTAGAGTCAGTGTGGCGTAGTGGTGAGAGTGTTGGACTGGGACTCGGGAGATCCGGGTTCTATTCTCCGCTCAGCCATGAAGCTCACTGGGTGACTTTGGGCCAGTCACTGACTCTCAGCCTAACCTACCTCACAGGGTTGTTGTGAGGATAAAATGGAGAGGAGGAAGATGATTATGTAAGCCACCTTGGGTTCCTTGCAGGAAAAAAGGCGGGTATAAATATAAGAAATAAATAAAATAAATAAGATGATGATGATGATGATGATGATGATGATGATGATGATGATGACGACGACGACACGACAATGACAACAACAATAATGATAGAGAGCCAATATGGTGTAGTGGTGAGAGTGTTGGACTGAGACTCAGGAGATTTGGGTTCTGATCCCTACTTGGCCATGAAGCTCACACTTTAAGAAGGATGTAGACAAACTGGAAGGGGTTCAGAGGAGGGCAACAAAGATGATTAGGGGACTGGAAACAAAGCCCTATGAGGAGAGACTGAAAGAACTGGGCATGTTTAGCCTTCAGAAGAGGAGACTGAGGGGAGATATGATAGCACTCTTCCAGTACTTAAAGGGTTGTCACAAAGAGGAGGGTCAGGATCTCTTCTCGATCATCCCAGTTTGCAGGTCACAGAATAATGGGCACAAGTTACAGGAACCCAGATTCCACCTAAACATCAGGAAAAATTTCCTGACTGTTGGAGCAATAAGACAATGGAACCAATTACATAGGGAGGTGGTGGGCTCTCCCACTCTGGAGGCATTCAAGGTGCAGCTGGACAGCCATCTGTCGGGGATGCTTTGACCTGGATTCCTGCATTGAGCAGGGGGTTGGACTTGATGACCTTGTAGGCCCCTTCCAACTCTACTTTTCTATGATTCTATGATTCTATGGCTCTTTGCAGATATTCCATGTGTGTACAGTATGGGATAGATCCAGCATCTGCCTTCTGCAAGAGGAAGGGTTCTGCTATCAGGAGGTCCCTCCACCTGATTTTTGGGGATCCCACTGCACCACACCATAGCTCACCCAATGCAGAAAAGTCTCCCGAGGGTCTCTAAGTGTAGCGTCTCTAGGTGTAGCATTTTCATGGGGCTGGAGGGGCTGCTGTGGGAAGGAGGGGGCAGGGACATCCACTTCTGCTAGCCCGATTCTTCATGCTTAAATCTTGATCCAACCCTGAATATGCAGGTGTGAGTGTGCAGAGGGGGGCGGTATGATTGCACACTGACTGGCCCAGCCTGACTGTACCATTTTGGAGTGTAGACAGGTAAGGTGTCATATTAATGAATGCTTCACAACATCAAAATTCCCCACTAATGGGCATCTCAGGGAGAAGGGCTCTAACGTACGTAGCATTCTTGCTGATATGCTTCTTTTCTCTGTGGACATATATTTATTAATGTGGGGAAGCTTTCAAATTCCAATCCCTCCCATCATTCTGATGTGGTGCAGCTCAGGTGGGGTTATACCATATCATTTGCATGAATTTGCAGGTGCGCTCTTATTCCACTGCTTAATTGCTCTTGTACTTCTTCAAAAGGTTTTTTAAATATATATATATACAGGGCTTTTTTTCTGGTGGAGCTCACCGGAACTGAGTTCCAGCACCTTTTCTTCTATTAATTGCATTACAATTTAATCGCCATCTACTCCCGAGGAAATGTAATCCAAGAGTTCCGGTACCCTTTTCTCTAGAAAAAAAGCACTGTATAGCCTAATTGCAAGAAAGAAGCATACCTTTCTGGTAAGGTCACATTCCTTGCCTATTTTACCTCTAGGTAAGTGATTATTTTCTGTGCCAGAGTATAGCTTCATTTCATGCTTCAACTACCTGTTGATAACCAGTGCAGCAAAAGAGTTCTGCTCATGTGGCTTCTCAAAATTGTCCACCCTTTTGATGGATAGAGAAACTGGGCAGGACCATTTCAACGAATTTCTTCTGGTAGAGGAGAAATCCACCAACAGTTTCTCAGAGGTTGAACTCACCATTAGCAGCAGCAGTAGCACAGCTTCTTCCTTTCTTCCCGGGAGATTTTTGTGTGTGTCGGCTCGGCAGGCTGGCCTGCCATTTTGCACTCTCCACAGTGCCCTTCCAGGCTACTGTGAGGGTAACTGATGACCACTGCAAACACGCACACACACACACGGTGGGGAAGATTCAGAGAAAATTTGGCGAAGTGGCTTTTGTTTTCTTGTGAGCGAGGGGTGAGAGAAAGAGCAATCTCAGAATTTTTCTCAGAACATCTTCTGAGAAAATTAGGCTCAGTTCTATGACACGTTTCATGGATGGGATTCATTTTATGGCTCTCCCTTCTCTTGCAAGAAAAGTATACAGCAACCCATTTATGTGATAAAGTATGAAACCAGGTCATTGTAACCAACACTGCACACGCACATAATTCCTCATGGGACTGCAGTGCCCTGCTTGTGCTTGACCCAGATCTTTTGTGCAATTGCCTTTGATTTTATCTTCCTTGCTCACAAAGAACATACGCTTTGAAAACAGCCTCATGGCCATTCACCTTTCTGGCCATCTCCCAGCCACCCTCAAGCTAGAGTACGAGTGTGTCTTTCTCTGTTGTCACCCGGCCTTGATTTTATGTGGCTGTATTTCCATTGTGCTTTGCAGTTCCTTTGTAGGTCTCACTTTTTTTGGACAGCAGGGTGCCAATCTGCATTAATATTTTACTTACATATTCCATACATGTATATACTGCTCTTCAATAAATATTTCCAGAGCTGCTCACACGCACAAAAACAAAACAATAAAATCATATATGCACAATCAAACTACTACATTAAATAATAATAATAATAATAATAATAATAATAATAATAATAATTTAAAAACCCACCAGAATAAAATAGCATTAAATCAGAGAGCCAGTGTGGCGTAGTGGTGAGAGTATTGGACTGGGACTCGGGAGATCCGGGTTCTAGCCCCCGCTCGGCCATGAAACTCACTGGGTAACTTTGGGCCAGTCACTGATTCTCAGCCTAACCTACCTCACAGGGTTGTGGTGAGGATAAAATGGAGAGGAGGAGGAGGAGGATTATGTAAGCCGCCTTGGGTTCCTTGAAGGAAAAAAGGTGGGGTATAAATATAATAAAATAAATAAATAAATACATACATACATCCAGTCAGGTGTTAAAATCTCATCAGATGAGATTAAATGATAAATAATGATTAAATGATTAAAATAATGATTCAGTAATGATTTAGTATGTATTAAATACTATCAAAACTTTTAGAACCATTTACACTGCGGTCCTATGCATGTCTACTCAGAAGTATCCTTCATCGAGTTCAGTCAGACGGTCAGTCAGTCAGGCGATCACTCGTGACCGAGTAAGATTGTCTTCCAGGATAAAAAAAAGAAAGAAAGAAAAGAAAATGTACAAAAAGGAGATTTTAAAAGGAGGAAAATTCTAAAGAAAATTGTGTAGACTCTAGCGATGGGTCCGTAAGTGACTGTGGAGGCCAATTCTAGATCCACACAGCTTCCCACAGTGAGGACACAGGTTACCAGATGGAAGATGGTCTTGTAAAGGATTCATTTGACGTGCTTTTCGCTTAGCACGTTTCTCCCTTTCACCTTGCACTCGGGCTTCTTCAAAGTCCATGGAGCCTTTGTGAAAGGCCAACCTCCAGTTAGATCATTCATGGGCCAGAGCTTCCCAGTTTTTGATGTTTATATTGCATTTTTTTAGATTAGCCTTAAGAACATCTTTAGACCTCTTATATTGACCACCGGTATTCCGCTTTCCATCCTTGAGTTGGGAATAAAGTAACTGCTTTGGGAGATGGCAGTCAGGCATTCGAACAACATGACCGGTCCACTGAAGTCAGACATATTCCCAGGTAAGTGTGTATAGCCACCTCCCCCAATCTGGCACCCTCCAAATGTATTGAACTGCAGCTCCCATCATCCCAGCATGATGGGAGTTGTAGTCCAACCCACCTGGAGGGCACCAGGTTGGAGAGGGCTGGCATGCATACAGGACTGCAGCCTTTGGCAATCCCCCCCACACACACGCACCCCGCAACACACAATACATCTGGAACAATGAAAGGACATGACGTGGTGGTCATTCCAAATGCGGCATTATGGGAAGACCTTTCTGCCGGGCTGGCCGCAAATGGCTGCTTCTGATGACTTGAAGTGGCTGGGAAATGTTCTGTGCAGAAAAAAACGAATGGTAAGGACACACTGCTGTCACCTTTCCTGGCAAGTCCTCCCCTTGCATCGAAATGTTCAAACACTTTCACATGTCCCCCCACCCACCCTGAATCTGAACCGTCATGGCCTGTGGATAGGGCTACAAATGAAGGAGGGCAATAAATAAATAAATGTGGACTCTCTGGATTCTGTATACAGATCATGTACACCACTGTTCTCCAACCTTGGGTCCCCAGATGTTTTTGGCCTACAACTCCCAGCATGCCCCAGCCAGCTATGCTGGCTGGGGCATGCTGGAAGTTGTAGGCCAAAAACATCTGGGGACCCAAGGTTGGAGAACACTGATGTACACAGTGTTATTGTTGTCATTAATTGTGAAGATTCACTCCATCTTAATGCTTCTTGTTGCAACTGAAATGTATACGCATGTACAATACTACTTTTATGAAATGAATCAAAGCAGACATATACAGGCAGTCCCTGAGTTAAGAAGGTCCGACTTACAGGAGACAACCCAAACTTAACAACGGACTTCTGGGTTCTCCGGCGCTATGTCGTTTACATAGAGTACATAGCGTAGTATACTACGCAATTTGAGTAATTTACACAATTTGCATAAGTGCCGATTTTAACGTATAGAACACTATGCTATGCTGGTCTGACTTACATACAAATCCGACTTAAAGACATTCTTAAGAACGGAACTGGTTCAGTAACCTGGGGACTGCCTGTATTTACTTCTTGGGTGCCTTTCTTTTGTTCTGTGGGCTCTTTTGTGGTGCTGCACCGTTCCTCTTTAAAACTGCACATGTTGTGTTGTGACGGGGTCCCAATCTGGCCCTCCAGGGTTACTCAGATGACCACGCCCCCTTCCCTTGGTTCACTACTTCCCCCCCACACCACTGATCCTTTGGTGGCTTCCTGGCTTTTGCGTGCGCCCCCCCCTTCTAAAATGTTGAAATGACTCTCCTGAAGCTTAGTTACCGACAGCAAGAGCTTTAAGCTAAAATAGGCTGGTATTGCTGGCATTTTGGCCCCGCCCCTTTCCCTTTGGCCCCGCCCACCAGTGGAATGCAGCCCTTGAGAACATCTCCAAAATGGAATTTGGCCCTTGGGCTGAAAGAGTTTCCCCACCCCTCAGCTAGACAGTGCTGAGCCGGATGGAATGATGTTCTGACATGTTATATGGCAGCTTCCCATGTTGCTATGAAATTTGCCAGCATCGCTACACGCAAGGAACAATTGGGGAAGAAGTCTCTTCCCACACTTGAGAGTGTTTATGATGAATATATGTGTCTGCCCTGACGATATATATGCATGCATTTTGTATTGAGGAATTGGTCTTTGAGTACAGTGGGTATGGTACACACTACACAGCAGTCTGAGATGTGACGCAAATGTCTGGAAACCTAATGATTAATTTCTGCTTGAAGATTGGCATCTAGGAAACTTTGACAAATGCAAACCTTACAATTCATAGTTATCTTAGCCATGCTGTATATCTCTCTCTGTAGCACTGTGGCTATTTAATGTCAGGCAGATACTGAAAACTATCTCTCTGGGGGTCAATACAGTATGTCTTCGGTAAACAGGGATTTGGGTAGAAAGCAGGTCAATAGCTTTTTCAAATTGATTCTAAGAACATTTTGGCCTTCTCTTAAGCTCTGGTGAGCCCCATCATCAGTTACAACAGAATGTGCTCATCACTGAACTTTCAGTATCTATATTTTGATTATTACCTAGTAGGTAAAATAATAATAATAATAATAATCTGGAAATCTGTAAGAAATCAATCAACTGCCTACAATTTTGGTAGCTTGGAGTCACCTTCATCCTTACTGTTCTGCCAGCTTTTAAAAACAGTGTTGGGCTCAAAGTGCTTTTTAGGCTGTGTTAAATGGTGGTGGTTGTTTTTTTTAAAAAAATTATTATTACTTCAAAGAGGTGAATTCTCTCCCTCCTCCCCCTTTTCTTTTTGGCTCCAGTGCCTTGTTCAAAGCTATGTTGAAGAACTCTAACCTTGAAAACTTAATGCAAGAATTGTTCAGGATACTGAAGTGTTTACAGGGGCCACAGATGAGTATGGCGTCGGTGGCCATGTGTTCTCTTGTACAGTGGACAGTCCACTATTTGAAGGGCTGTCAGAGGGCAGTCCTCTGCTTGAAGGGCTTTCTGGTCCAAGTCCAGTATCAAGAGAAAGAATCCTAAGAAGGCAGAGCAGGGGCCTTGAAGTTAGCAGCACCTGGACAGCAGACAGAGCAGGTACACAGGTCGCCTGGTCACAACACCCCACTATGGTGAGATGTATTGTATTTCTGTTTAAATGATAGTAGTGTAGTTATTTCTAAATTTGCATCTCTCTATATAATTCAGCATATGCAAAAGTTATGCAAATCTGTGTTATCTTTGGTGGTGATGCATTTCCTTTTTTCCCTTTTTTGGGGGGCAACCCTTCCAATGAGTAATGAAAATGTCTACCTCATGGTCGAGTTCTGTATTCACTAACCCCAAACTGCCCCTTCATATTTTGCTATTTTTTGAGTTTTGCAATCTGTATTGTAGATACTGCAACTTGTTACCATTCGTGTTCTGTTGTCAGGAAAGGGATGGGGGCGGGGAAGCCATACTGCATTTATCCATCCTAGTGCTAAGAGTCCTTGCAGCTACTGAGGGAAGGCCTCCAAGATGCCCTGATTGTCTCCCAGTGGCCTGGGTCACCTGACTGAGTTGTTTGTTTGGATTGCTGTGTTCCCAGAGGTCACAATGGTGTTTTTGTTTTGTGTGAGAAACTGTCTTGCTTCCATTAGCCTGGGTGCAGCTGAGCCTGCAAGGAAAAAAAAAGGGGGGGGGGAAATAAAAATCCTGCTTCAGTTTCTTTCCTGGACCAGTGAGTGTACATTAGCCAGAGTTCATGGGCTTTCTTCATCCTCCTTCCCTCCATCTGCATCAGACTCTCCCTGGTTTTCTAGCATCATTTCCCTCCAGATTAAAATGAAGATTATTGGAACAAATTTTGTGTACTAAACATACAAAAGAGACACAAACAAACTGCTAGTGCAATTCTTACCACAGTTCAACATGTAAGCACACTTGCTCACTTTTCTAGCGGAAGTATGCCTCCTTCTGAAGTGAGTGAGCACCTTCTAGGCATGACATGTGAATGTGTGTGTGTGTGTGTGTGTGTGTGAGAGAGAGAGAGAGAGAGAGAGAGAGAGAGAGAGAGGAGAGGAGAGGAATTTGGATGCATTACATAGAGGAAGGAAATACTTGAAATTTGGGAAACTGGTCCAAATCCTGCTGATTGCTTCATGACAAATCCCCCCCCCTTTTAAAAGAAAGTTCTCTTTCCCTTCTATCTAACAAATTTCCCCTACTCTGAATGAATTGTCCTGAAATTGTCCCAGCTTGTCTAGGAAATCATTTGGACTTTTTCTGAGCACTCCTATATTGAATGCTTGAAAAAGTTTGAGAAGTTCTGTCAACATCAATGTTTATGGCTGAGTGGAAACCTCTAATAGACTTTTTGCAGAGATCGGGAAAAAATGATTTGTGTATTTGTGGGTTTGATGAGTAAGAAGAAAAATTTGGGAAAATAGAAAAAAGATAATTTTCAATGTAATTATAGAGTAAGAGAAAACATTGTTACTTATATTTGTTGTGGAGAAAATCAGAAGTCCTTTTATTTGTTTGTTTGTTATTTGTTTTATGTTTTTGTAGTGTTTGTCTTTCTTCTTAATAATTTTCTTTTAAAAAAAAGTTTGAGAAGTTCTCTGAACATTCAAAAGGAAGATGTATAAAACTGAAATGGCTGGAGTGCACCCTTCCTTCCCTGCGTGTTCCTCTCACCTTACTATAGGAAAGGAGGGAGGTATAATAACTGGCAGGGAGGGCTTGCTACCACAGAGGAGATCCCATGTGATAGTCAACCTTCTCAGCTCCCTGTGAGTACTGTTACTATCTTCCCCAAGGTAAAACTTTAGTGGTGTTCGCACAACCCTCTCCCTAACCTGAAATAATATGTGCAGGAGGTTACGGAGCCAAAGGAGCAAACCTGTCCCCTATGTCTGTCATGGATCAGGACCCTGAACCGTCTTCTGCAGAGGATTCTGACCCCTTGTCCTCAGAGGAAGAGGCTCCAGAGTTAAGGGTTCAGGGAGAAGACTTGGCTATGGAAAGGCATCATGAGACTTCCACCTCCCTAGGACTCAGTTCTCTAAAAAGACCCCAGGGCCCAGCTCCCCTGGGCCTGCATCCAGAGGAGGTTGCATTGCTGTGCTCAGACTCTGAGGACTCAGGCCATGAGGAAACCAGCATGCCACAGCCACTCCCACATTTTCACAGCCTAACATTGATAAAACAGTCCTGGCCCCTTTAAGAGACAAAGCCTCAGTTAGCATGGAGGCGGGGCCAACCAGCCTAAATCCATCCAGCAACATTTCTATTTAAACCTCAATCTTGCTCTGATCCTTGTTGGAGCAAAGTACAGACAACTCTGTCTAGCTTCTGGCCCTTGCAGCTTGGAGCTTTCCATGGTGCTGAACTTTTTTCTCCTTGCTTCTTGAGAAACCTGACTTCTGCTCAAGATCTGATCCATAGCAGAACCCTGCAACCCAAGCCACACCACAGAGCATCATTAGAACCCATGGCCTGAAATGGTACAATGCAGCACAGATGCTTCTCCACTGTCTGTGTATTTAGCTGGTGTGGGAAAGGGCTCTACCTGTGTACTGGTGTATGTGCATAGAGCTCCTCCATGTGAGGGGGGGGGGACCAGCCTAGCCCCATCAGCCATCCAGCCACAGAAGGAGCAGCTGAAGGGAATTTTGCTTCCATTTTCCCTACCAAAACTAACACTTGACTACACCTTCCAGTTGCCCTGGAACTGCAGAGCTGCTGCTGAAGGGACTAAAGAATGTTGTGTTATGTATGTCTCTATCAAACTATAGTCAGTAGTATAGCCACGCAGTATCAAACAGCTTATTGTGATCAATATGGATATCAAGTCATGTGGTTTGAAGTTATTTTAGTTATCAGATGTGATGAAGTGCAGGGCACTAAAGGTCACAGTTGGTCAACACAGTAGTTTTCCAAGTGGTATGACACAATTAGAAAAATACTGATTGTGTCGTATTGGGCATAATCCAGCTAGATTTTTGACATTACCTTTTGTTGTGTGGGAACTGCTGTAACGTGGCTCCTTCTGGTGCCCTTTGGTAAAGTTGGAAATGTGGGGTCACATGAGAGGAGTGCATGCCACAGCTACTTCCTATAGTAGCATACTTCAGTTCCTAGGATAGTGTGGAAAAAAGTCACAGCATAGAGCCACATGAGTTTAGAGGTCCAATGTTACTGACTGGCACAGGAAAGAGCCATGCACCTCTGGTTTGCATGCTGCTAAAAGTAATGTTGGAACACGTCCTAAGTCCCATTAATTTCAGTGGGGGAGATTTAAGTGCGTACTTAATTCTCCCATTGAAGTAGATGAGCCTTAAAAGTGCTTAACTTTGGCTGGAGCGTGCCTTATCATTATAATTAAATTACAGGGACACACTGTCTACCATACCTAGCAGAAAGGACAATTTAAGTTCATAGCTTGGTCATATGTTAAAACTTGCTTCATTTTTTCTATCTTGCTTCTGTGGTGTGTATATCAAAGAACTCCAGATCTCAGTGCATATTAGAATTTCAATTAAAGTTTGTCTTAGTGGTAGCCAGAAGTGGCCATGGGATTGTTGCATTTAAACAACAGAGGTGCATTTCAAAATGGGTTTCTAATCCAATTATTCCTATTCCATTTGGTCCAATATAAAGCCCTGGTCTGCAACAAGTTTTGTTGAAGGACAACTTTGAAGAAAGACTGGAAGCCCAAGTGGCCAAGTGGTAAGCAAAGGTCCCAGGTTCAATCCCGGCATCTCCAGGTAGGGCAGGAAAACACCTGCCTGAAAAACTGGAGAGCCCCTGCCAGTGAGTGTTGACAATACTGGGCTAAATGGACGAATGGTCTGACTCAGTATAAGGAAGATTCCCATGTTCCTACATTTCACAGGGATGCTGAAGTGGTACAGATTGTGGTATTAGGGTGCAGAACTGAGCTTCCCCAAAAGCTCAATTTTATTTTTTAAATTAAAAGACATTGCTATTCCCTAAGACTGCAAAGATACATTTAAAAGCAGGTTGGCAATGCCTGTTGAAATCTCAGAAACCAAAGGTGTCATTGAATAGAATGTGGAGTGCACACAAGTCTTACACATTCTATATGAATTTTATAGTAAAATACAGATTGTTCAAGAGGCATTTTATGGTGAAATAGGCATTTTTAGATGCATGTTGGTATGTTTTTAAAGCTGAAAACCGCCACAAATTCAGGGAAGGGGGATAAGTGTGTTCCACTCTGCACATTAGATCGGGAGGTGCAAATTTGGTGAGTTTGCTTCAGAATGTGGACCGAACAAAATCCTACCAGTGACTAGCCAAGCCAGAATAAACTGTGCAAAATAAAAGAAATTAGGCAAAAGAGGAAGCTCCTTAAGTCCTTATACCAGGTCAAACTATTTGTCCTTCTAGTCCATTGTTGTCTACTCTGACTGGCACTGGTGGCTCTCCATGGTCCCAGGCAGAGAAAGGAATTTCCCATCACCTCCTGCCTCAGGTAGCATCCCATCACCTGCGACAGGAAATTCCAGGGACTGAACTGGGGACCTTCTGCATGCAAAGCATGTGCTTCCATCCATTGAGCTACCATCCCTCCCACTTAGTCCAGTTTTCTTAATTTATTCAGATCACAGAATCCGATTTTTCTTGGACAGAGTTTGGATTGCCCAGGCAACCTGGCTATTGGGGTGGTGAGTCTGAAGAAGACCGAGGCTGGTGTTTGCCTGGAATGCCGTAGGCTTTTGAGAGCTGATTGCACAAGGCTTCTCCCAGTTGGTCAATTCCTGTAACTCAGGGTAGCTCTTTCTGCTCACAGAAGCAGAAAATAACTGTGCTGTGGGTATTTACGGAATGAACAGCACAATTATTGTTAGGTAATATTTATGAATCTCAGGGGAAGTATTGTTAATTCAGAAGCCACAGATAATGAAACAGTAGTTTTAGATTACACACACACACACACACACACACACCTGTTTCAGTTGACTTTGTACTTTGGGTGGTACTCCACTGGTTGGTCCCCTTGAAAGTCTACACAATATTCTAGGCTCCCATGCTTCTGACCATGCTGGCTGGGAATGATGGGAGTTGCAGTCCAACACATCTGGAGGACACCAGGTTGAGAAAGGCTGTCCTAGGACAACTTAGGCTACATTTACCTGGGAGTAAGTTCCACTGAGCTTGAGGGGGCTTACTTCTCTGAGTAGACATGTTATAGGGTTGCACTGTTAATAATTCTGTATTATTGGTACATTGTTGTGGACAAGTTCACATGACTGAAATGAGGCTCTGGCCATGTGACATGTTCAACACACATCACAGCTGGCTGGCTTGGCCAAATGATCAATTGCTGCATTCCCTGGCCAGATTAATTTGTTGTGATCAGTGATGGAGTTAATTATCTTTTCCATGCAAGGCAGCTGGCCATATGACAAACAAATCACTTTGCTGTGTTCAGCTAGTTGTTGTCATTGGCTATTTATAAAGTGTTTACAGTTTTTCTAGGTACTGTGTACAAAGAGTACAGACCCCTGCCTTCAGCCTTACGATCGAACAGACACCATTCATAATGAAAGGGGAAGAGGAGCAGAGAGGGAAAGTATCATATCGAGGCATAAATTCTTAGAGCTGTAACATTCACTGAGTTACTCAATGGCCAGAGCTGTTTCTAGTGTGTGAATCAGTTCTTCTTGATTATCATTCTCCACACATAATTTAATAAAGCCCCCCCCTCCTTAAGATGTATATATGTGTATATAGTCTTTAAAAAGCCTGCAATGTTGACAGTGCAATCCTATAGATGTCTACTGAGGAGGAAGTCCTATTGTGTTCAGTGGTGCTTACTCTCAGGTAAGTGGGTATAGGAGGGAAAATGCGGTATTATTTGTGAAAGTGAACTGCTTTTCCCACTCGTGTAATTGCACTATTCCACTATACCACACTGCCACCTAGAGGTTATGTAGTGGAAAAGCAGGAAAGGAAACACTCTTTATGTAGCGCTCGGATCTCAGTTCTGCGACAAAACTGAAAGCAGATACAGTGGATTAACAGCCTCATGTAGAAAAGCTCTTGGTGCAGGCCTTGGAGCTGACGCAGGGTTCTATGCCCATTCAGCTCTTTAGAAATGGGTGTTTTCTCATGCATGGTAGTAAGAAAGAAGCCTGTTGTTAAAGTACATGGCCCCACTTCTAAACTGACTCTTCCCCCTGAGCCCCACAAGGTACCAGTTACTATCCCTGTGACAGGAGAAACCAAAGAATCCTCACACACAGCTTTATGTGTGGAGCACCTTGCACACACACTCTGTGTGAAAGGATTTCTGGACTGGGACACCAATCCAACACTGGCCTTAGAAGATGACAACATCAGGGCATCTTGGACACCCTTCTAAAACCAGTCTGTGGCAGGAAGGAGAGTTCCTCTATGTTCCCTGCTTTTCTGAGGTTTCCTAGGATTCCTTATTATGTACAAAGAGCTCTCCATGCATACAATTTCATATGTGAGGACACTTTCCAGGCATAGATCAAGTGTGGGGCCTGCTGCCATGATCCCACTTCTCCCCCTTACAAGTATTAATTTGTATTAACATCTTGACAAGCATCAAAATGGTTGGGTAGATTTCCCCATAGATGCTACCACATTCAGGAGAGACCTTTCCTTGGCAAATACGTCTTTCAAAACCAGTACAGTAATACCTTGGATTACAAGTAACTTGGTTTGAGAGCGTTTTGCAAGACAAGCAAAATTTTTAATATTTATTTAATTTTTTTTTTGACTTGATATACAAGCGTTGTCTTGCAATACAAGTACTGTAGTACGGCTTAAATTAAAAATCTCTGTACAAATTTTTTTGGGGGATTTCGTTTTGATATAAGAGTGTTTTGGATTACAAGCACCTTTCCGGAACGAATTATGCTCTCAATCCAAGGCATGACTGTATTTGCTGAGGTCATACACATGAAGGAGGCATTTCCAGGGGAGAATAGGTAGGTAATACAGGTCTGTGACCACCAACTCCCCTGTAATAACTCCCCCACAAGTGCTTTCCCTTGGCTTAGGTTATTTTTAGTTTTGGAGCTTGGCTGAAGGGGGGGGGAGGCCTAAAATGGTAGAATTACAGAGCCAAAGCAAGGTCAGACATCCCCTCCATTCTGCCCGTGGTCTGCTGAAAGTGGCTCTACGCATTTATCCTCTGAGGAAAACCTGGGATTGGGAACCCACTGCGGGGCTAGCATCAAAGGTAGGCATGGTTGGGCATCTGCTGAGGGCCCACATCCCAGGAGGGGTCCACTGACAAGAGTCCCCTTGATTGGCTCCTCCTCTTCACCATTACAACCTGCTTGTTCACCTGCCTCTCACCTAGACAACAGTGGTGGTGTGATGGAGGAGCAGCATGTGCCACTGCCTACTTGCTCACTGGCGCTCCACCTGCCAAGCAAGCATGTGGGATCCATGACGAGAAAGAGGATGAGGAGCAAGAGCAGCTGGTGACCATGGTGGTGAGAAGGTAAACTCACTGAGGAGTAGTTCTGCTGTGCCTTAGAAGAAATCAGAATGCTCAGTTTGTTGTCTCAGTTCTCTGGTTGAGCTATGTTCTTGATACTTTTCACCTGGGTTGACAAATAATTAAATATTTTCTTAGTTGATTAGTCATCTCCCCATTTAAATTTAAATACGTTTACATATCATCAACACCTTTCATTTTCTTTTGTTTTTTTTTTACATTCTGTATTGCAGAAAGCCACCAGAGCAAAAACATAGTCTCAAAATTAAAGAAGTGTGTCAGTACCGCACTAATGATCATTTGCCCTTGCTAGGAATTATGGTTTTGACGTTTGGTTGACATTAACATTTGAAATCTGCCAGTTTTGATTGGTTAAATGACTAAAGGTGCGATCCTATGCATGTTTAGACAGAAAAAAGTCCTACAACTCTCAGTATGCCCCAGCTGGCTGGGGAATGCTGGGAGTTGTAGGACTTTTTTCTGTCTAAACATGCATAGGATTGTGCCCTAAATAAAGCCAATATAAAACATAGAATAATAGAAGCTATTATTGTTGTTGTTGTTGTTGTTGTTGTTGTTATATAAATGTATATACCACTATCTAGTGAACTCCCAAAGTGGTTAACAGGGACAGTAAAAACATAACATAACAGTAAAAGCATGATAAAATAATCACTGGTCGATTACAGCCATACTGGCTGGGACTTCCCTCAGCCTGGGAAAGCCTGCATGAAGAGGTAGGTCTTGAGCCGATGTATAACGACTGAAGGCAGCCTGAGGAGCATGTTCCACTGTTCCAGGGAGTCAGTGCTGCAACACTTAATGCTCCGTTATAGGTACTCCAGAGACAAACCTCAGGAGCATGAGGCTCTATCAGAGGTACTCCACCTGAAGACCACAAGGACCCTGGTGGGGACATAAGGGGTGAGGCGATCCCTGAGGTAACCTGGCCCCAAGTTATTTAGGGCTTTATAAGTTAAATATACAAACATGAATGCAATATAAAACCTAGAATAATGCAAATTGGTCAAATCCTATCAAATCTTGACAACTACTGCATGTTACCACCTCCATCTGCTCTTTCATACTGGTATAACCCTGAAGCTTATGCATTTCTTACTCCAGTTCTGCAAAGAAAGCAACAGCAAAGAAATCATTTACGTAGTTTCTGAACAATCTCTTTATCCTTTCTGATTGCCCCCTCCCTAACCCTGGTAGCCTAGCAGGCCCACCAATTCTTCCACAAGGCATCCTATTTCTGATGTACTTAAAGAAATCCTTATGGCTTGTCGGCCTGCATTTGCCTCTTCGTTCTTCAAATTTGCTTCTAGGCCTCTCTTTAATCTCCAATTTACATCTTGCCTGCCAAAGTTGCTCCTTTTCATTAGCATCACTTGTGCTGGATATCCAATTCTTTGTATAAGGGGACTTTTGGTTTTTTTTCTTTTTCTTGCTTACACAAGTTCTGATTCTTATTAATACTGCTGGTTTGTGTTCAATCCCTTTTCTGCTTGTTGAGAGGTCTATGCAGGTTTCATGACTGAATTCAGATACTCTTTGAATACTTTCACAGTAAATTTTTGAAGTTTTATCTGTTTATGTTTTTCTCCTTTGGCTTTTACTACCTTTCTATTTTTTCTAAACTAGAAAACCCAGCATGCTGTGATGCTTTAGAATAAAAGGACTTGATATCCAACCTAGCCGTTAATCTATCTGTGTAGTTAGCAACTATGTCTTTTTTTTTTTTTTTTAATTCCATACTCGGTACAGAGAGGGCATTTTCATCAGGTCTGTGGTATAACCATTCCCTCACCTTCCACAATCCAATTACCGCCCCCCTCTGCCAGTGATTAGCCTTTGGGGGAAAAAACCCTCCTATCATCATCATCATCATCATCATCATCATCATCATCATCATCATCTAACTATTTCATTTATATCCCACTTCATTTCCTCTTGCAAGGAATCCAAGGCAGCTTACATGGTCCTCATTTATTTATTTATTTATTTATTTTATTACATTTATACCCCGTCTTTTTTCCTGTAAGGAACTCAAGGCGGCTTACATAATCCTCCTTCTCCTCTCCATTTTATCCTCACAACAACCCTGTGAGGTAGGTTACGCTGAGAGGCAGTGACTGGCCCAAAGTCACCCAGTGAGTTTCATGGCTGAGCGGGGATTTGAACCTGGATCTCCTGAGTCCCAGTCCAACACTCTCACCACTACGCCACACTGGCTCTTTTGAGTGTTTGAGTGTTTTGGTTTGAGTGTCTTGTTCCTTAAAGGCTCAGTCTCCAGGACCTGCTGTACAAGCACTTACATTCTTTGAATAGGTCATTCTCACTGTTTTGCAAATATATCACAAACCATGACCTCGTATGAGTGCTAAGGGACATTTCTCCAAATTACTGATCAGTGCGCTGGCTGGTGCTGTGGCTAAGGTCCAGGGTGCCAGGCCCAATACATATATCAAGGACTGCTGCTGCTTTCCTACTCAGTTTCAAGGAGGGCTGCACAGGAGCAGTACGTGATGAATTGCACGCTATCGGGGTTGTGCCATGTGATGTTAACGAAAGATCGAGTGCCAGAGTACATGGGTGAAATGGTGTTTTCACATCTGCCAAGCCACTGCAAGTGTTCGAATGAGTAATGGAAAAGCAGTAGTAAGCACTGTAGTAATTATGACTCTATGACAAGCTGCCCCTTTATTAAGGTGATGTGACTTAGTAATGGAATGAAATCATGCTTAGGTGCTATTTGCACATTCAGCAATGTAGGGAAAGTTAATGCACACAATTTGGGAGATGATCACATTCATCCCTTGGTGCCCTTGGTTCTCCCCATTGCTCCCCTGTTCCTTCCTGGGGAGGGGCCATCACACGGTGGTAGAACAAATGCTTTGCATCGCATGCATGAGGGCCTAGGTTCAACCCCTGGCATCTCCACTTAAATGGATCAGGTAGCAGGTGCTGTGAAAGACATCTGCTCAATAGTAGAGAGAGCTGCTGCCTGTCAAATTGCACAGTATTGGGCCAGATGTACTGGTATAAGGCAGCTTTCTGTGTTTTCTTTCCCTCTTGTTGTTGTGCAACTCTTGTTCCTCTTCTCTGTCTGTCTTCAACCCACCTGCTCAAGTTTGGATGTTAAGCTCAGTGGAGCAGAGACCACCATTTTTATTTCATTTTTTTTTTTTTTGCTTATGATCCTGTAAACTGGTGATGCTGCATAAATATGAATAAATATTAATCACACTCAGTCACCATATCCTCTGATCCCACCTGCATGGCTTCCTCTCCTTTCATGTTGATGTGTCACCTAAAGGTGATGAACATGCCTTCATTGCAATGGATGCACCCCAGAAATACCTTTCTCTCTATATCGAATGTACGTGCTTTGGAATGAATGCATGAACATCACCTTAAGATGTTATATCAATGCTTGGAAGCTCCCCATTGTGCAATAATGTATTGGGAGCATAAGGGTCTTAGAGGTCTGAACAATCTAAGCATTCATCCAATGCTACATCATAACTACATTTGTTCTACTTTGTTCCATAGAATTATAGGGCTGGAAAGGAGCTGAAGACCATCTAAGACCATATTCACCTTTCAATTTCTGTAGCATTCTCACATCTCACCAAGAGCTGAATGATACTCCTTACAGCTTGTGCTTAACTGTACCATTTCAGAATGCAGTCACTTATTTTATTATGGAGAATCCCAAATTTTATTTTTGAAGTTGAGATTTTTTGACCGAATGGTTGCCAAGATTAATTTGAAATATGATAGTAGGATAAAAATGCTAATGGATTAGAATCCAGGAAGCATACAAATGGAAGCCCACATTCCTTTCTATCTTTCATTATTTTAGTACATGCTTCAAAATATTGATCTTAATTAAGTGGCAACAAGGATTGCAATGCAGTATTTATCTGTTCTTGTTCCTATGCAAAGAGAATGAAGCTGTTGAAACCAAAATATTCTTTCTAAAGTGTGGTTAAACATGTCTCTGTATTTTCTAGGGTTGTGCATTCATTTTGGAACAAATGAGAAATTAAACCAAATTGGGCCCATTTGGTTCAATTTTAGTGGCTATGCCTAGTGGCTGCCATTTAATTTTCCCAGAATGCCCCAGGCATTTTGCTCTTCTAGAACAGTTCCCACCAAATAATGGCTGCTGCCCCCATGGGACCATAATTTCCCCACCAGAATGCCCAAGAATTATGCAGTGTCCAGGGCACAGTTGCCCAGTAACTAGGCAGCCACCAGGAGTGGACACTAAAATCAGTTCTGCTGCTGAGAAAAGTAGCAGCAAATAAATAAATAAATAAATAAAAGTGTGTGTGTGTGTGTGTGTGTATAAAACCAAGAAAAACAAAAATATCACTGAATATTAAGGAATGAATAATGAAATGAATGTGGTTTGAATGGATGAATGAATGACAAAAGGAAATACATTTTTAATTCAAATGAAAGGAATACTTAAACAAACATTTCTTGCACACCCCTATATCTAGTATTTAAAAAATCTGGAAGAGGCACATAAGTGCACACAGACAATTTATATTTGAAACGTTTCAGACCGGCAGTACTGCAGAATTTAAATGCGACCATCAAACATAGTTTGTTCTTTCCATGCTCATGAAAAGATTGGCAAATTATGCTAACTGTATGGTGATTAAGGCAACAATACTAAACTCCCCAGGAGAATGACTGGAAAGCCATTGGATGCTGTGGACCTCCTTCTCTATGGGTGGAGAGGGGAGCCCATCACTGAAGGCCTCCCCAGAGCTGTGGCTGAAAGCTCTGCTACCAACACTGTACTGATCTTGGTGGTCTCTGGGCAAATGGGACTGAAAACAAGGCATTCCAAGGGTGTTTCAGGGAGTCAGCTGGATCCAAAGCTCTGTTGTTCCCTGTAGATGGTGTACTTATTTTCCCTTCCATTAGCATCAATGGGAGGGATTTTTTAAAAAGAAAATCCATCCCCATCTTCTTTCCTCCTGGCAGAAGCTGTCAGGGCTGAGGAAGTGCCAGTTTCTCTGCCACATAATCTCATCCCCCCCCCCCCATTGCACTGTCCGGCTGTAATTCTAATCATACTTATTAGAAAGTAAGTCCCATTAGTCACAATGGAACTTATTTCTGAGTTCAGATGGGGGATAAATTAATGCAAACTTACAGGCTTTCACACGTTCAAAACACTGTGTGAAATGAAAGTCAGTGATCCTTCGAACTTTGCACTTTTCTGAGTTTTGCAATGCAGTTCTCAAATTAAAGAAAACATACAAAAATGTGTATATTAGGGGAAATAATGTTCAGAAATGCATTATACTAAGGATGTTGCATGTAAAAATGTATACGTTATGAAAAAATGCTTACAAAATACATGTGTTAAGAGAAACATGAACAAGAATGCTTATGAATTTTCATGCAAACTTTAAAAAAAATTCTCAGAGATTGATTTGAACTGAACTGAAGACTGGAGAAATTAGCAAAGTTCGAGATGAACCAAATTTAAGATTAGAAAAATGAGAATCAGAGCAACCAAATTAGATTTATCCATACCTACTTCTGAGTGGACTGCTTGTATTGGTTCATGTGATATTGATGTTACCTTCGATAAAAAACAAAGTATCAAACCCTACTATCTCTCTAATCTAAGAATTGTAGCATTAAGAGACCCTATTGTTTCCAGTTTGCCAGTTTAGTATGACAATTAAGCTTTAAGGGTTTTTGTCGTCCGTCGTCATCATCATCATCATCATCATCATCATCATCATCATCGACAGCACTAATCCAGGGTCCATTCACAGCATTCTATCTAAAAGCTGCTGAAGCTAGTCTGTCTGGCATAGGAAGGTGGAAAAAGCTGCCTATTAAATCCAGCACACAATCCAATTATCTGGCTAATAAGGAAATGGAAAAGAGAAGACTTGAAGAAGAACTTAGAAATTGGACCATGAGCAAAGTTTCCTTTATGTGAGTGAGTGTGTGTGTGTGTGTGTGTGTGGTGATTTTCAAAGATATAAATTCCCATCTGAAGCCATGTTTAAAGTCAATCAGTATGGGCTGCCATTGTGCATGTGGATATCAGTGTCTTTGCTGAGGATTAACCTTGAAGTTTGAGAGTGAACTTCTAGAAATGCAGAGCGCTTCTTCCCAACTTTAGGTATAATCTGATGGGATCTGAGCTAGCAGTGACTGACCAAGAAAGAGATCTTGGGGTTGTGGTGGGCAGCTAGATGAAAATGTTGATCCAGTGTGCAGCGGCAAACTCCATGTTAGGCATAATTAGGAAAGGAATTGAAAATAAAACTGTCAAGATCATATTGTCCTTATACAAATATATACTGCAACCTCACTTAGAATATTGTGTACAGTTCTGTTCACTGCACCTAAAAAAGGAGTTTGTAGAGTTGGAAAAAGTGCAGAAAAGAGCAACGAAAATGATCAAGGGGTTGGAGCAACTCTCCTATGAGGAAAGGTTACAGCAGCTAGGATTGTTTAGCTTAGAAAAATGGCGAGTAAGGGGAGACATGATAAGAGGTGTACAAAATTATGCATGGTGTGGAGAAAGTGGACAGGGAGACATTTTTCTCCCTCTCTCACAGTACTAGAACCCGGGGTCATCCCATGAAGCTGATTGGTGGGAGATTCAGGACTGATAAAAGGAAGTCTTTCTTCACACAGTGCAGAGTTAAACTGTGAAATTCACTTCCATGAGATGTAGTGATGACCACCAATTTGGACAGCATTAAAAGGGGATTGGACAAATTCATGGAGAAGAAGGCTATCAATGGCCACTAGTCCTGATGGCTCAGTACTACCTCCAGGATCAGAGGCAACAATATGCCTATGTGCACCAGTAGCTGGGGAACATGGGCAGGAGAGTGCTGTTGCACTCATGTCCTGCTTATGGGATCCCGCGGGCAGCTGGTTGGCCACTATGTGAACAGAATGCTGGACTAGATGGACCTTGGTCTGATCCAGCATGGCTCTTCTTATGTTCTTATGGGAGTTATTATTTGCAGTGTCGTTTTCTTGAACCCCTTCTGCACGGAATATGTCCATCTCCTCTAGTGATGGCATTGATGTTATAATTAGTATTATATGGGTGGATATTTTAATCTGGCTGGTTTATAATGCTTGGCTGATATATACACACTGAGTGGAATTGTCTCCCAAAATCATAAGAACAAAGAGCCCTCCTGGATCAGACCAAAGGCTATTTAGTCCAGCATTCTGTTTACACAGTGGCCAACCCATGGGAAGCTAACAACAGGACATGAATGTAATAGCACCCTCCTGCTTGTGTTCTCCAGCAACTAGTATACAAAAGCATACTGCCTCTGATTCTGGATGTAATATAGAGCCATCAGGACTAATAGCCATTGATAGACTTATCCTCCATGAATTTGTCTAATCATCTTTTAAAACCATCCATACTGGTAGCCATCAGTACATCTTGTGGTAGTGAGTTCCATCGCTTTTCTATGCACTATTGGAAGAAGTTCTTTCTGTCCTGAATCTCCCACCATTCAGCTTCAGAGCATGACCCTGGGTACTTGTATTATGACAGAGGGAGAAAAAACTTGCCCTCCCATCTAGGGATGGGTGACCCGCTTGGCACACGACTCGCGGCGTGTGAGCCGAGCAGAGTGCGAGCGCCAGCTGAGGCGCTTGCTGGACTTCCGGGTCCCCGGCTCTACATTGTTTACATAGAAAATAGCGTAGAATATGTTTAAAATGGCCTAATGTGCACAAATTAGGCTGTAATTTGTGCAAATTAGGCCGTAATCTGTGCAAATTAGGCCGTAATTTGCACAAACTAGGCTGTTTTCGACGTAAACAACATAGCACCGGAACCCGGAAGTCGCTTTCCCTGGCTCGGTTCTCAAGAAAGTGAGTCGAGCCAGGGAAAAGGTAGGGTGAGTGGAGCTCGGGGGGGTCGAGCCCAGCAAGTTTGCCTGACTTCCACCCCCCAATCGAGCTCCGCACACATCCATACTCCCATCTCCCTTGAAGAGGAGGATGGTGTTTTTGCATCTGCCCCTTCAGGAAGAGGAGGACACAGACAACCTGGCCTTACCCGTCTTGTGCAGGGCAACCAATCGCAGTTTGGCACTATTCAGGCAGGTAACACCAACCTCTGATTAGCTGCTCTGCATAAGGTATTTTTTCTCTTCCAGGGCTTCTTCAATCAATATGGCAGCCAGAAATGATGGTGTGAATTGGCCCTGAGCCAGATTTTTTTTCTGATTTGATAATGCCTTCTATCTTATTCCTTCGTTCCTTCCTTCCTTCCTTCTATTTATAAGACACTTATAAAACAAATGGCATCTTCTACCATTTTCACCAATTCTAGATGTTATTAATTATTACGTTTTTATCCCAACCTTTCCTCCAAGGAATGCCTTTTAATATGTGAAATTAAAAATGGGTGGGAGAATATAAGTCAGGAGTATTGAACTTCTTTCAGCCTGGGGGCTGAATTCCATTTTGGAGGAGCTCCCAGGGGCTGCATTCCCGTGGTGGGTGGGGCTGGAGGAGGCATAGGGGTTGGGGCCAGAATACCAGCGTATTTTAGCTTACACCTCTTTACTGGGCCTGAGGTTCTTCAGCCCTGATACAAGTGGCAGAGTATGAGCATCCCAAATGCTGGACTGAGTTTATGACAGAATCACTCACTCAAGGAAATGATCCCTCACTTTCTGCCCCTCCTCCAAAGTACATATTTTTGTTGGGGAAATGACAGTATCTCTTCTCTATTTGTTGTTGAAAGAATCCTTCATTGAAAAGAAATAATCTTATCTCCTTTGTTTTTCTTTCTCAAATCACACAACTTCCTGCATGAGATCATCTTTCCTCTCTCCTTCGTTCTCCCTTGCCCTCTCTTATGACTTGCTTTTCTAGCACTATTTCTCTCTGGGTCTCTTGCTCTGTGATGAATGAGTTTCATTCATCTTTCTCTCTGGGGTTTTGTGAAAAGCTTTAGACTTCGCTTGCTCCCATTTTTTTTAGCTCGCTATTCATTTCCATGGTGACGGAGAAAGAAGGGGGTGGCTGAGTGGGTGGCAATGGGGTCAGAGGTCAAGAGTGGCCACTTTCTGAATTAAAGCTTTGAATTCCGTAAGGGGTGGCACAATGTAACTCTCCAAGAAATTGGCTGTCAAAAGAATCAAAGCAAGGAGGGAGGGAGGGGGAAGAGGGTGCTGGAGGGTGAAGGAAAGTGATCAGTGAGAGAGAACGTAAGCCCTTGCCATCTCTGTCAGGATTACACTTGGTGACTTAATAGAGCAGTGATTCATTTATGTAGCCGTGCACCATGTTTCAGCAGCCCCACTCTCAAGTCTGCTCACAAGCAATCGAGAGTCCTTCCTCATCTTCACTAATGAATCTCATCTCGGCGAGTGAAGATCATTACAAAGTTTGGGCAATAAGGAGACATCTACCAGTTCATATGAAGCCCCTGTCTGTTATTTCTGCTGTGTGAATGGTCCACATTTATTCCAATGGCAGCCCCAATTTGGATGTGAATGAGGGCCCAGGCACAGAATAGCATAGCCAATTTCTAAATTAAAAGGAATACAGACAGAGTTGGTGCCCATTTCATTGACTTCTACAGACCTAGAGGGACAAGATACTCAAATTGCCTTGAGTTATCATCAGGCGATCACCCGTGACCAAGTAAGATTGTCTTCCAGGATAATAATTTACAAAAAGGAGATTTTAAAAAGGAGGAAATTCTAAAGAAAATTGTGTAGACTCTAGCGATGACTAAGTGATCGTGGAGGCCAATTCTAGATCCACACAGCTTCCCACAGTGAGGACACAGGTTACCAGATGGAAGATGGTCTTGTAAAGGATTCATTTGACGTGCTTTTCGCTTAGCACGTTTCTCCCTTTCACCTTGCACTCGGGCTTCTTCAAAGTCCATAGAACCTTTGTGAAAGGCCGTCCTCCAGTTAGATCGTTCATGGGCCAGAGCTTCCCAGTTTTCGATGTTTATATTGCATTTCTTTTAGATTAGCCTTAAGAACATCTTTAAACCTCTTATACTGACCACCGATATTCCGCTTTCCATCCTTGAGTTGGGAATAAAGTAACTGCTTTGGGAGATGGCAGTCAGGCATTCGAACAACATGACCGGTCCACTGAAGTTGGCGTTGAAGGATCATTTTTTCAACGCTAGTAGTCTTTGCTTCTTCCAGTACACTGACATTTGTTCGCCTATCTTCCCAAGTAATTTGTAGGATTTTCCGGAGGCAACATTGATGAAATCTTTCAAGGAGGTGGAAGTGACGTTTATAGATAGTCCATGTTTCGCAGGCATACAATAAAGTTGGTAATACAATGGCTTCATAAACCAGTGTTTTGGTCTTTTTACAAATATCCCGATCCTCGAACACTCTATGTTTCATTCGAGAAAACGCGGCACTTGCGGAGCTCAAACGATGCTGGATTTCACTGTCGATGTTAGCTGTAACAGAAAGATAGCTGCCAAGATAGAGAAAATGATAAACATTTTCCAGTATTGTCCCGCCAAGCTGGATAGATGGCATCATCAAAGGGTTAGCTTGCACTTGCTGATGAAGCACTTTGGTTTTTTTGATGTTAAGTGAGAGACCAAGTTTTTCGTATGCTTCTGCAAAAGCATTTAGGATAGTTTGGAGATCATCCTCTGAATGTGCGGAGACCACATTATCATCAGCATACTAAAGTTCCACAATGGAGGTTGTAATTACCTTACTTTTTGCTTTCAGCCTGCTGAGATTAAAAAGCTTTCCATCTGTTCGATATATGATTCCCACACCAGCAGTATAACGCCTTGAGTTATACTGCTACTGTTGCCATTTGTGTATAAGAGATGCCTGAGGAAATGTTGGCATTTGCTGCTTGTAAGATGAGGAATGTGTGTGGGGAGAATGGAAGTGTAGAGCAGATACTGGAGAGCGAGGATCAATGTGCTACCTTCACCTCCTCTGTCACAATCCCCAACAGAATTCTACAGAGGGATAATGATGTAGAAATCCACAACAAATTCAAATGAGTTCAGATTTCTATGAATCTGACCTGTGGATTCTGCAGTGGACTGACTTTTTCCAAGTTGCACGGATTCTCTGTCCTTGCAGGCCATTTTTTTTTTTTAAAGTTTCTGGAATTTTACACAAATTTAATTGTAGAAAAATATGGAAAACAAAAAACAAAACCCCCAATGACCAACAATGTGCATTTCCCCCCATAGGTGTAGTGGTGAAAGTGTTGGACTGGGACTCAGGAGATCCGGGTTCTAGTCCCTGCTAAGCCATGAAACTCACTGGGTGACTTTGGGCCAGTCACTGACTCTCAGTCTAACCTACCTCACAGGGTTGTTGTGAGGATAAAATGGAGAGGAGGAGGAAGATTATGTAAGCTGCCTTGGGTTCCTTGAAGGAAAAAAGGCAGGGTATAAATATAATAATAAATAAATAAATAGGCGAAAGAATGGGAATACACATTTTGGGGCATTTGTGCATTTTTGGAAGTGCAAATTTGCACAAGTGTGCAGCAATGCAAAAAATCAATTCCAATCAATGAGAGGACAATGGAACAAAAGGTGCCTGACAATCTGAAACGCAGACAGAACAGATTTAACAAAATCCAGACATGCCTAGTTCTACATGGCAAAGGGAGCTCCCCATGTAAGATGGTTGCTATGGCATCAGTATACTGGCTGGGGTGATGGGAATTGTAGTCCAACACATCTGGAAGGCATCAGGTTGCAGGAAGCTGCCCTAGGTTTTCCTTTAAACTTGCCACGGCACCGGTTTTTGTTCATATCCACTTTTTGCAAGTTGCTCTTGAATTCCTGTACCCACGCCAATAATTGTCCTTATAACTACCGTAAGCCTTTTGGGGTCAGGACACAAGGTAAATCATAAAGGTGTTTCTCTTTCAACTTTGTAGGCTTTCTTGCTCACTTAGATCATCTATATTGCCAAGCACGCACTTTTCATAAGCCGTCAAGATGCTTCCATTACCCCAGTAATCCTTACCACAACCTGGTCAAGCAGGCCAGTGCACTTATATTATAAGGGTGTGTGTGTGTGTGTGGTGGTGGTGGTGGGAAGTCTGAGACTGAGGGACAGTGGGTGATTTAAGGCCTTAGTTCATGGATAAATAGAGTTTGATGGCTTCTAGCTTCTAGCTTGTTATACCACAAGCTATATACTAAAAAAAAATGCAATATAAACATTAAAAACTGGGAAGCTCTGGCCCATGAATGATCTAACTGGAGGTTGGCCTTTCACAAAGGTTCTATGGACTTTGAAGAAGCCCGAGTGCAAGGTGAAAGGGAGAAACGTGCTAAGCGAAAAGCACGTCAAATGAATCCTTTACAGGACCATCTTCCATCTGGTAACCTGTGTCCTCACTGTGGGAAGCTGTGTGGATCTAGAATTGGCCTCCACAGTCACTTACGGACCCATCGCTAGAGTCTACACAATTTATTTATTTTTAGAATTTCCTCTTTTTATAATTTTCTTTTTGTAATTTTATCCTGGAAGACAATCTTACTCAGTCACAAGTGATCACCTACTACTATACCACTTCCTGACTCCCCCCCCCCCCAAACTACTGTATGTGGCAGGTATCCCTTAGGAGGCATGGGCAGGGATGCATCATCTTTACTCCCCTGAGACATTTTACTGATCTTGTCAAAATGCTGCTGTTCATCTTTGAAGCTCTAAATGGCTTGGGAGCAGGTTTGCTGAGAGCCCATCTCCTTTCATATGTTCCTAGGGTGGTCACTTACACATCGCTAAAGAAGAGAAAAAATGCATCACCCAAAAAGGACACCAATCTGCAAAACACTTGCTTATGGAAATGGATACATATGGAGGAGACTGAGGGGAGATATGATTGCACTCTTCCAGTACTTGAAGGGTTGTCACACAGAGGAGGGCCAGGATCTCTTCTCGATCATCCCAGTTTGCAGGGCACGGAATAATGGGCTCAAGTTACAGGAACCTAGATTCCACCTAAACATCAGGAAAAATTTCCTGACTGTCAGAGCAATAAGACAATGGAACCAACTACCTAGGGCGGTGGTGGGCTCTCCCACTCTGGAGGCATTCAAGGTGCAGCTGGACAGACATCTGTCAGGGATGTCAGATGTTTGATTCCTGCATTGAGCAGGGGGTTGGACTCGATGGCCTTGTAGGCCCCTTCCAACTCTACTTTTCTATGATTCTATGAGGTGCACATTTAGAAATAATAACTATAATTTAAATAGAAATACAATACATTTCACCATAATCAAGAAGAATGACCAGGTGAACTGTGTGGATGCTCAGACTGCTGTCGGGGGGCTAACTGTCGGCAGGCAACTTCAAGGCAACTCCTCAGCTTCCCACACTTCAATTAAAGCCCAGGGGAAGACATTATGAGATACTTCCTCCCATAGGGCTTTTTCTGATCAGGAAGTGCAGGCAGTCTGGGAGGCTGCAGAGCAATGGAGAGATGCATAATAGAAAGAAAACACACACAGCTCCTTCAGCTGCCTCGCAATGAGCTCGGTAAGCTCAAGAACACCACAAAAATAAATGATCAAATGCCCTGAAAATGAGGCAGAACAATTGACGTCTCTTTCATGGAGGAAGAACAATTTCAGGAAATTAGAAGACAGTTTGTGACAAAGAACTAGTGGCACCTCTTCCCTCAAACTAGAAACAACACTGCCCCGCTCACATCTGCACTGTGGTGGATGTAAAATGAGGGCCAGTTTGCCAACACAGTTGATGCTGTTGTCACTTGCAGTTGCAGCACAATGTCCCTGCACTAAAAAAATAAAATAAATCCCTTATGAAAAGAGAGAGGAAGCTATGCTGCAAGCCCTGCTAATGGTGAGCCCTACCTGTGAGAAACTGTTGAGAATTTCTCCTCCCCTGGAGCAATTTGGTGAAATTGTCATCCCCCCACTGCCCAATTTCTCTGTCCACAAATATGGTGGAGATTTTTGAGAGGCCATTTCCACACAGCTCTAGTGCTTATAGATCTAGCTTTGCAATTAGAGGCCTCAGCAGCTTCTGTGGCTTGGACGTGCCTTTCACCAACTGCTGGAAAGAGATAGCCTGGCCACTGTTACTCATTGCATTGATAACCTCCAAATTAGATGACTCCAACATGCTATATGAGGGGGCTGTCTTAGAAGGCTGTTTGGAAACTTTGGGTGCTGCAAAATGCATCAGCTAGATTGCTAACTGGGACTGGCTGATGAGAACATATCTCGTCAGTTTTAGAACAGCTTCAGTGTTAGCCTGTCAGTTTCTGAGCACATTTCAAAGTGCTGGAGCTTACCTTCAAAACCCTAAATGGCTTGGGCCACAGGTTGTTATTTTTTTCTTTTCACACACATTTCTGCGAAGTTCATGGGTGTGTGTGGGAGGGCAAAAAATGGGAGGAACCCAGAATGCTGAAGAAATAGTTCATCCCAATTCACGGTCCTTTCAAGGACAGGGGGCGTACAGTTTTAGAAGCTCATGAGTCAGTTGCAACAGCTCCTCAAAAACAAAACAAAAAACAGTTCTTTCTACGACAGGTTTTATTGTTGTGGGAAAGCAGTGGCAACAATTGCCCTCCCCACGCCACCCCTCAATGGTCCCGGGCTATTCTTGCCCAAAATGAAGGACGGAAGTGGCATGTCATAACGTGGTGTCCTTCATGGTGCACTGCAGGGCAAGACACGTTCCACCCACCACCACAGTGCATTGTGAAGGATGCTGTGTTGTGACGTGTACCATTGTTCCTCAGATTCATAGCAGGCAAGAATGGCCCCAGATTTTTTTGAGGGGGGGGGAAGGAATTACGGTCACTACTTTCCCACAGTGGTCAAACCTGTTTTAAACAAAGAAACAAGTTTTTAAAAATGAAAAGAAGCTGCTGCAACCGACTCATGGCCTGCTAAAAGTGTACATCCTTCACTCCCAAAACCATTTATTTCCCCACCCCCAAATGTGTAGAAAGGGCCTAATCACATTTGCAGCTCGAGAATGGAGCTGCAAAGGTGGTGAGGTGCCTTCTGATCAGCCTAAGCCTCTGGGATCCAGGGAATACATTCTCCACAAGATCCTGTGCATAAGAGGCCTTTCTTCAGGTTCCCCTGAGAGGTAGTGATGGAAAAGAGGCCTTTTCCATTGTGGCTCTGGAGGGGGAAAAAAGCCCATCACATTAAAAAAATGCCTTCTTATCTCTGGCCCAATGATCTTGCTTCTCCATTTCAGAGGAACTGCCCTTTCACATCCCAAGCATCTCTCAGGAGTAAAGAAGAAATATCTCCCATTTCACATGTCTTACTTCTATCTTCCTGGGTTGGAAATGTATTAATAACCCATCTCCCCAGGTACTCCTTCCCTTGGTGTTGAGTGCATCACGCCTCCCTGCTGCTTCTGATTGGAGGATTCTCTTCTTCCTGTCAGCCCCCACCCCCACTTCCCTGAGTCTACAGGGATAAAAAAATATATGAGTTTATATCCTTTGCAATTTGTCATCCTTTTTGACATCCTTATATACTCAACTGAACCATATAGGTGACCCTTGCATCTTGCACCTAAATCATGGAATCTCTCTTTAGGACTTGTATAATGTGGGCTATTGAGAAAGTACATTGTTTTATTTCCTTTTCAGGTGCTATACCTAACCGCTGTCTCCCTCATCCCCTATCTTCATAAAATTTCTTAAATTTGGAGCCTGAGGTTTCATTGTATACTGCTGACCACCATGCAAGGATGATTCTCTTGTGTGCCAGATCATTTACCCATGCTACACACATTGACTAAGGGAGGCAAAATAAGGCTGGGTGTGAGAATTTCATTTCAGCTCAGTTTTGATGAGGATTTACCAAAATTTGCAAGATTCCCCATATTTGGGACAAAAAGAACTTGAGATTTTTTTTGTTTGTCTTTTGTAATTGATTGTGGGAGAAACCAAAACTGCTGGATTCATCTGCCCAGGCCCATGGCATTGGGTGTTTAGCTCTTCAAAGTCCGAAGTCGAATCCCTGTGTATTCAACCATGTTTGTGATGCTGAATTAGGGTTTTATTTTCCTGACAGGCCCTTCATCTTTAAAAGTTGTATGACAGGCAGGTATGTCATGGTCCTCTCCATGCTGGGAATAGCTGTATCTTTTGAATTTGGCTGGTGCAGACGGGTGAGAATTTAGTTTCAGTTCGGTTTTGATAAGAATTTACCAAAATTCACAAAGTTCTTCAAATTCAAGAAAGAAATAGCTTGGAATCTTTAAAAAAAAATTGAATGTGTGGGAAAGCAAAACTGATAAATTCTGCATCGCTAGGGCAAAGGGGAAATTGGCTAAACCCACTCAGCAGTGGCTGGGAAACCAGCTGGTCCTGCCCACAGAGGTAACCCCCCCCCCCACCACAGTTTGCAGTTCCTTTCACTTCAAATCTAGGGTGGAATAGAGGGGTGGTGGCAGCAATAAGAATGAATAAGTGTTGCAGACTGGCTGGGGCATGCTGGGAGTTGTAGGCCAAAAACATCTGGGGACCCAAGGTAGGAGAACACTGCATGACCGACCCTTCAGGGAAGTTGATAGGGTGGCCATGATAGAGGACCATCCTCAATTTGAAGGGCTGTCTAAGGACACATCTTTAGGGCTGTCCAGTCCAAGTCTGGTTTCAAGATAAAGAAATGTAAGAAAGGGGAGCAGGGGCCTTGAAGTGGCCCATCAACAGGTACTAGCACCTGGACAGCAGACGGAGCAGGTACACAGGTCACCTGGGCACAGTCTTCCCCACTATGGTACTGTATCTCTCTTTAAATTATAGAGATTGGGTCGTATCCAATGTTGGTCCTAAGTAGAGTAATGAATGGGACTTCAGTTAGAGTGCAGTCCTAACTCGGGGGCTTCCGAGATTTCTATGCCCTGCCAGGGTTGACGCTAGTAGGGCGGGAGGAGTGGTGGAGGCGATCTTTGCCTCCCTGTCCTCTGATCTTTGTGTTCTAGCATGGGCACTTTGGAATGGGAGGGACTGAGGCTGGAGGAGGTTCAGGATAAATCATACCCTGGCCTCTCCAGTCTCCTCCCCACCCTGTCCAACAGACCATCCCCCTTCCCCCCACTCTGAGGTCAATTTGCTGACCTCAGAGAGGCAGCTGGCTGCGAGGGTGATGGGGGTGGGTGGGTCAGATCTCTGACTCCTCCTTCCAAGGTCAGAGCATGGTCTCTGACCTTGGAGGAGGGAATCTGAGTCATCCCATGGTTCCTCGGATGCTCTCTTAGACACCCAGTGGGTTGCATCCAATGTGGCGTGGATGCACAAAAAACAGTGTGGTGTAGTGGTTAGGGTGTTGGACTAGGACTCGGGAGATCCAGGTTCTAGTCCCCGCTCAGCCATGAAACTCACTGGGTGACTTTGGGCCAGTCATGGACTCTCAGCCTAACCTACCTCACAGGGTTGTTGTGAGGATAAAATGGAGAGGAGGATGAGGATAATGTAAGCCACCTTGGGTTCCTTGCAGGAAAAAAGGCGGGGTATAAATATAATAAATAAATGAATAAATAAATAGTCTATGTTGCCTGATTAATTTCAATAGGTCTACTCTAAGTCGGACTAACAACATTGGGTACAACCCTTCATTTTTAATATTTGTAATACAAATACATGGCACACCATTCTTCTGCCAGGTGGAAGGGGGACGTGTTAGGAACCACGCTAGCCAGGAAGAGCTCCAATGGTGGAAGTGAAGCTTGGGCAAATGCATCCCACCCCTCAAAAAAACCTTGAACTCTGAAAATGTGGGGGGAAAGACTAGTTTGTTTGAATCTGGTTTGCAGAATAAGAGCTAAATGCTGCAGTCCCAGGGTTTTAGGGTAGGTGGGTGGGTGGGTGGGTTAGATGATAAAAGCTTGTCAATAAATATTGTTTTATTCATGTGTACATTGCATTGATTAATTGACTAATGAATTAAACATACAGTCATGCCTTGGATTGAGAGCATAATTCGTTCCGGGAACGTGCTTGTAGTCCAAAACACTCTTATATCAACACGAAATCCCCCCAAAAAAATTTTGTTCAGAGATTTTTAATTTAAGCTGTACTACAGTACTTGTAGTCGCCGCTTGTATATCAAGTAAAAAAATATTAAATAAATATTTAAAAATTTGCTTGTCTTGCAAAACGCTCTCAAACCAAGTTACTTGAAATCCAAGGTATTACTGTACTATGACTAAGCAACTGAAGCTCTTTACACGTGTTTGGAATGTGCTGGCTCAACATGCGAAGTTGTGGGGAGGAATGACACGGTTATGTCCCCAGACCCTCCATCCATGGGCTCATTGACCAACTCTGTGTACACAGAGCTTACATGTCTACAGCTTTTATGTGCACAGGCTTTGTGAACACAGAGCCGATCAGATTAGCAGCAAGGATTCCAGAACCCAAGCATGTTTACAGGGCTTAAGATTCCTTTCAACTAGGTCAGTGTTCTCCAACACTGGAGCTACGCTGGCTGGGGCATGCTGGGAGTTATAGGCCAAAAACAAACATCTGGGGACCCAAGGTTGGAGAACACTGACCTAGGTGACAATCATAGTTACTACTGAGTTTTGACAATACATGTATAATTTACTTTCTCTGCTGGATAATACGGTACACCATAATGCAAATAATTTAGGGATGGGATAACCAGCAATTTTCAGGCCTGCCTAAATACTCTGAAAATCACATTTTTGACCTGTTTTTCAAATGGGGAATGTGCACCTTTCTGTGCATATTTTTCAAAAGTGCACACTGCCCCCCCCTTCATTCATTTTAATTCATGTATTACATTTCTGTACCACCCAATAGCCAAAGCTCTCTGGGAAGTTTACAAAGATGAAAACCTTAAAAATACTTTATAAAAAACAATATACATACAAACATATAAACACGCAACACGGAGAGAGAGACACACACATATATCTTAAAAACAATTTTGAACAATCAATAAGAAAAAATGCAAGACCTGATGAAAAACCTCAGCATATGCTGCCAAATGCCTGAGAGAAGAAGAAGGTCTTAACCTGGCACTGAAAAGGTAACAGTGCCTTATCAGGGAGAGCATTCCACAGTTGGGGGGCCACCACTGAGAAGACTCTCTCCCTCATTGCTGCCTTCCGAGCCTCCCTTAGAAGAAGCACCTGGAGGAGGGCCTTAGATGCCGAACGTAGCGTACGGGTGTGTTCTAAGCATGACTAATGCTTTAAACTAAATGTTTTCATGACTAAAGCATGAAAATGCATATGTTTTGAAAAATGTGAATTTCAAATTGCACATTTTAAAAAAAATATGCATTTTGAAAAAACAATTGCAAACTCAGTAATTTGCTAACATTTCGAAGAAAAGAAAAAGAAAAGAAAAGTTCTCTTGCTTGTGTATACATTTGGGATTGCAAATGGGACATGTTCGTATGATTTGCAAATGGAAACAAAATTCTTGTACCTCCCTGAATGAAAGCAAAACAGGGCATAGAAATGGTGCCACCTTATGATGGAATTGGATGTGAGCTGTACAAGAGCAGGGCAGTAGGGTGCAGCCTACTTCAGGGAGAACAATGCATTGTAATGTGCACATAACCCTGATTTATTGTGGCACAGTTCAAGCATAGGGCTATTGCTAGTATGATATTTTTTTTGTTACTTGGATATATTTAGCAGTTGGGAAGTTCCCAGAAGCCCTTGCTGCACCACTGAGAAAGAAAAAAATTGTGCATTTCCCTTTTCCTTTAGGCAGATGCCTCAATTTATCTATAAAAAAAATTAGAGTATGAAGGCTCAAGCTTGGGGGATGTTTTAGAGAGTGGAAGTCACTTTGCTGTACAGAATATTTTGATATGCTACTCTGCCCAAGTCCAGATATGTGAGGTCATGGCTCTTGGTGCTGTTACTATACAGGAAAGCATGCAGTCAGTCCTGTTTGTGTTTACAGCTGGGGTGGGCAACATGCAGTCCAAGCACCTCATGATGAAGCCCTCAGCATCATCCAGTGTGATCATCTGGTGTGTGTGTGTGTGTGTGTGTGTGTGTGTGAGAGAGAGAGAGAGAGAGAGAGAGAGAGAGAGAGAGAGAGAGGCAAAGAAGGAATGGGGTGGCATGAAGAGAGAAAGAGATACAAAATTTTGCAATGTTTCAAACGCCAACCACATTCGCTCTGTCTGGGTCCACCACCATGGCTCCAGTCCTCAACTGACTTTTCCTGTGTGTCAGTGGCCCCCACAAAACTGCATAAAACCCAAGAATCCTAGAAAAAAACTGCACAAAGCCCAAGAATCCATCAAGCGATTGGTTTCCCTCTTCTGGTTTACTGGGTGCTGACCACCTTGGAACGCTTGGACTCTTGAACCTGCAACTGCTAGGCTCAGATTCTGGAAGCATGACACAGAGAAAGAAGTTGTGTAGGTTTGTATTCTAACTTCCCCTCCATGTATGGAACAGGAGATGCTTCTCCCTTCCCTTGTAAGCCCCACCCCACAATCTCTGCCCGAGTGTTAGGGACTTAATGCAGAGTGACTGCAGCAGATAGGGCACGTTGGCAAAATCCCTCCCCCTTGCACAAGCAGAAGTGCTTCCACTCATGCAAGAGCACCTTAGGGTCTATGCCTTTATAGTCCAAAATTTCAGGAAGATATTCTCCTAGCTCAGCATAGGGCCCAGGGGAGACTGGGCTGAAGCAGTGGTACTGCCTGGAAAGGCTGAATTATGTCTGGCACACCGGATGTACCAGTTCTCATCCGGTAAGTCACGCTCAAGTTAGGCAATGCAGGTTCCCAACAAGCAAAGCCAGGCCTGTCAGGACCCTGGACAAATCAACTGACTGAAACTCACCCACAAAGAGCTGTTGTTTCAGCAACATGCAAAGGCCCTCTGAAGGCTTATGAAGGCTAGCAGGTCTGGACCTGCTGTTAACTCTGCTGTTAACCCTCTAAGGATATGTCTACTTGTGAAAGGGCCACTTTCTGCAGCCACTGGCTTCTAAGACATGGAGGCAGTGAGGACTGCATTGGAGGGGTGCCCTCAGAGTCCAAGGAGTCTGGTAAAGCCATGTCCTCTGGCCTGAAAGGTCTCAGAGTAGCAGATGATGGGTTACTGGATGAAATCTCCTTCCCCTTTGAGTCCTCCACAGAGTCAGAGTGGGGACTGAGGCTGGAGAACATGGCAGATATTAGTCCTGTTTTGGCATTTCCCCTGTGCACATTCTTCATCACATGAGGGGTAATAACATGTACAGGCTCACTCTAGCCCTGCCCCCTCCATGCTTTGGGTCTGAACTACTGAAGCTGGGATCCTGCTCTATGTGTGTAGGCTCCCTACACAATTGATAAGGACTGGGCACAATTGCAGGAATATTTATATTTATTTATTATACTCTTAAACCATCCAATAACTCAAGTTCACTGGGCAGTGTACAATCTATTAAAAACATATGTACAAACAATAAAACTGATGAATAAACCCAGTATAAAACCAAAGTAAAACCAGCAGCAATAAGAGCGCAGTGACCTAAAAGTTCTAAAAACAGCTCGTAAATTTCCTGGGAGATTAAAAAGGGCTTCGCCTGGCATGCAAAAGACCATAACCTAGTTGCTGGGTGAATCTCTTTGAGGAGGGCATTTCTCAGATGGGGTGCCACCACTGAAAAGGCCCTCTCTCTTGTAGCCAGCCTCACCTCATTTGGTGGAGGCACTTGGAAGAGGGCCTCAGATCATGCTCTTAGTGTCTGGGTAGGTAAATATGTGAGGAGATGCTTATTTGGGGAACTTGGACCCAAGCCGTTTAGGGCTTTAAAGGTTAAAACTTAAAACCAACACTTTGAATTGAACCTGAAAACAGATTGGCAGCCAATGCAGATGATAAAGTACTGGCATAATATATGACGGCATCAGCCAGTCCCAGTTAGCAGTCTAGCTGCCTTCTTTTGGACCAACTGAAGTTGCTGGACCATTTTCAAAGGCAGCCCCACGTATAACGCATTGCAAAGCTATATATGTCCATGAAGGGTCATAGTTGTTGGTATATCTGCCTATGCTGATAAAAGGCGCTGTGAACCAGTGAGGCCACCTGAGCCTCTAGCGCAGTGTTCTCCAACCTTGGGTCCCCAGATGTTTCTGGCCTACAACTCCCAGCATGCCCAAGCCAGCTATGCTGGCTGGGGCATGCTGGGAGTTGTAGGCCAAAAACATCTGGGGACCCAAGGTTGGAGAACACTGCTCTAGCGACAGCGAAAGATTTAAGAGCACCCCCAAAGTACAAACCTGATCCTTTGGGGGTAATGCAACTGCCTCCAGAACAGGTTGAATGCCACTTAACCTGACAGATGCACGATGAACCATCCACAACAAGTACCTCCATCTTGTCTGGATTAAGACTCAGTCCATTACCCTGTCCAAGCACTGGCTAAGAACATCAGCTGCCTCACCTGTATTGAATCAGAAAGAGAGGTAAGGCTGGATGTCTTCCGCATATTGGTGAAACCTAAGCCCACATCCCCAGATAACCTCTCCCAATGGTTTCATGGAGATGTTGAAAAACATGGGCAATAAAAGAGGGCCCTGAGGCATTTGCCCAGCGACGAAAAAGTCAAACCACCTCCACTTAACCCACATCACTCCCAGCACTTTTAAAATGGCAGCCTTCAAGGCATGGCCATACTCTTCCACATCACGCCTCAATCCATTCAACCCACTTTGTGTGAAATGTTGTTGCCTTCCACTTGACCTAAACATGGTCACATAGTCAGGAGAGAGAGCATCTCTGTGATTCCCCACTAATATTTTCTAATATCCCTCTGCATATTTACTTATGGTTTAGGTCTGCTTCTATTTTCCTAAGTTATATCTGGAACATTAAATAGCGGAGGTATAAAGCTTTGAGCATTGTGAAGTAGTTAGCTTAATCATCAGAGCTTGTTTTGGCAGAAAGCTGCTTACAAGCCTGGCTTGTGAAGGGGAGTGGAATCCATAAATAGTTGTGGGAGGAAGAAGGATAGGACAGATCAGAAACAGGTGGCACAAATCCCCATCTTTGACACAGAATGTGTACGGTTAACTTGTTCAGTGGCCTTTAGACCTAAATCATTGTTTATCTGCAACAAGATAAAACTAAATCAAATGTTTGCCCTTTTCTTGTTCTCCACCTCTTTTCAGTGGCAAATAAATATTGTTTTTTCTTCTCCTCTCATTAAGGAAATGGTTGATTTTTAAAGTAGAGTTGAAGACAGTAGATTTTGAGACATTAGCACAAAGCTATGGGTATGTCCATAGGAAGGATGCCTGAGGATTTTGTTTGGTCCCCATTTCAAAGTGAGCCAATCTGATCCGTGCTTCCCAGACTACCGTGGGGATTGGAATGCAGTTATCCTTTGGATCTCACACTTCTCTGAATTTAGCAATGCCGTTCTTGGCTCAAAAAACATACAGACGCACTAAAATGCATATTTTAGGATGAAATAAGTTTAGAAATGCATATTTTCAGAAAAGATATGTTCAAATTAATGCAGAAATGGGAGGAACAGACCTATGAATGGACACATGTAAAACTGACATGGACTAGGAGTAGACTGATCTGTTCATCTCTAGTTCATACCTCAGTGTTGAAGCACATGGTTTGCATGCCTAAAGTCTTGGATTCAATCCCTACTGTCTTCATCTGCCTTTTTCTTGATTGAGTAAGCTAACTTTTTATGTTGCCTTGCTGCTATAAAATAGTCTAGAACTCAAGGTGGCTAACAAAAGCCCACTGCCAAATACAATAAAACAAAACAAATGATAAACAAAACAATTCAGAATCAGAAAAATAGACAATATGGCAGATAATTTCAACACCAGAGTCAGCATTTTTTTTAAAAAAAATCCAGGACTAATAAAATGCCCACTTGTCTTTACTAGGTGGAAGAAGATTTTTTTTTTAAAAAAAAGGAGAGTGGGGGATCATGGGGGATCATGGGAGAAAAGTCCACAATTGGGGATACAAAAAAAAGTCCGCAGAAAATGCTCTCTCACAAATCCTGACCTTCTTGGGAGTAGGGTGAGAATAAGCAAAACTCAAGCTCAACAAAGTTCTGCAGATTCCATCTCAAAGCTCATTCCGAATCAAGTTCCTATCAGATTGTGAGCTTTGTTTCTTTCTTTTTGCATGAAAACCCATGCGTATTTCCCCAAATGTGCGCATCAATTGTGCACATCCTTGAAATGTATGCATTCTTCTCCCTTTGATTAAAGCGTATTTGTGCACATTTATGAAAAGTACGCGTGCTGTTGAACACATTTTTTGTTCCACAAATTGCATTGCAAGTTCAGAAATGTACAGAATTTGACTACAGACTACATCCAAATCCGTGTTTGGTCGGGAAGGTGTGAACTGGGTAAAATCCTGATTAACAACAAACTGAAATGAATTTCTCATACATCCCTACTTGGGAGGCAGCATCAACCCATCTTGGGAGGCAGAGAAGGGCCTCTCCAGCAGATCATAGGGCTCAAACAACCATTACTTTAAATCCATATCTAGCCTAGAATCATAATAGAGTTGGAAGGGTCCATTTGAGCCACTGAGTCCAACTACATCTTTGGTTTCATTTTTACTCTAGAGTAGGCACAGGGCCTCCAATCTGGATCAGGACCCTAGCATGGATGCTGGTGGTAGAGTGGCTTTTAAGTTCCAGATTGGGACTGCTGCACCAACTGTAGAGTAAAAATGAAAAGACAACACAGCTGCTAAACACACGTTTGAAGTAATGTCTCTTTTGGCCCTTAGTGTGTGTAGGCAGGATAGTATGGGAGGAGGCAGTCCTTTTGAGAACCTGGACCCAAGCTGTGTAAAGCTTTGTCATAATAACCGGGACTTTGAATTCTGCCTGGAAACATATTGGTAGCCGGTGCAGATGTTCTAAAAGGAGTCTAATATGCCCACACAGCCATATTCCTGTGGAAACCCTAGATCAGGGCTCTCCAACCTTGGGTCCCCAGATGTTGCTGGCCTACAGCTCCCAGCATACCCAGCCAGCATGGCTAATGGCAAGGGATTCTGGGAGCTGTAGTCCAGCAACATCTGGGGACCCAAGATTGGAGAGCCCTGCCCTAGATGATGCATTCAGTTAAAGCAACCTTCCCAAACCTGGTGACCTCCAGAGGTGTTGTGCTACAAACACCATCATTTCCAGCCCGCATGATTGTTGGCACCAATAGAAGCAAACCCCATGAGACTAATAGCAATGTTCAGGAGAAGGATGATTTTTCAATAGCACTGCAGTGAGGGAGAAGGGTTAACCCCCCCCCTTCCCATACTGTGGTCCAGATCCTTCCCATAGCTGCCATTTAGAAGAAAATGAAATATGATAAATACAGCCACACATTCAATGTAAAGCTGGGCCCAAAATGCTCCCTCCACCACCACCACTTCCACAGGGCCATTCATCTCCTGCGAAAGGAGGCATTTGGGGGTAGGGATGAGTGTATGAAGAATTGAATAGGGGATGAAAATCCGATGGATTTTCTCAACTCAGCCCCAAAGATTCTGCTCTATCAATCTTGCACCGGCCCCAACTCAATCTGACATGAATCAAGCCAGCATGCAAACTTCAATCTTTAAAATGAGCTGCAATTTGTGTAATTTTTTTATTAAAGCCAGGGAAATTTGCAAAAATTGCTTAAATTGCACAAATTTGGGCAAATTGTGGAGCGTAGGCCCGAATTTTGCACAAATCTGAAATTAACTGTCAGAAAATTCAAGGTGGCCAAGGTAGAGTGTGTGCATATGCAGTGAGAGGAGGATGCTTCCATACATCTTCCAGATTAGGTAAACTGGCATTAAAATGCAAACTGAAGGGATTCCCACCCCCTCATCTTTAGTTGTCCCACACTAGCAGGAGGGCTTTTTTTGAAATTGCGGTTTGGAGTTCAAATCTCTACTTTGACTTTTCATGTCCTGGGTCACATGGCAAGCAGATGGAGCATAGCCACTCCCCCTCCCCCATTCATTTCAATGATTGGATGTTGTCAGTCTAGATCTACATCCAGCCTTTGAATTCCTGTGGGAATTTATTTATTTATTTATTTATTATATTTATAACCCCGCCTTTTTTCCTGCAAGGAGCCCAAGGCGGCATACATAATCCTCCTCCTCCTCTCCATTTTATCCTCACAACAACCCTGTGAGGTAGGCTAGGCTGAGAGTCAGTGACTGGCCCAAAGTCTATTTATTTATTTATTGCATTTATATCCTGCTCTTCAGCCAGAAAAGACTCTCAGAGTGGCTTACAAAGATTAATAATAAGACAGTCCCTGCCCTCAGGCTCACAATATAAAATACATGACACAAAAGGAAAAGGGATTGGGAGGGAGGAGGAAGAATGCAAAACTCAGGCACCAGTTCTTAGTTAAAAAGGTCCTTATAGATTTTCTTTCTTTTTTCTTCTTTTTTTTGGGGGCACAGGGAAGGGCAAAACAAGCTCCCTGCAGCTGCTCCCTCTCCAACTTAGTGCCGATCTTCTTCCTTTGCTCTGATTCACAAACCAGAGATTCACAGTAACCAGCTCTGCTGCTCTGGGACTCAATAGGAAAGCTTCAGACTAACTGCATTGGCTGAAGTTTTAATTTGCTCATCATCTTTGCCTGATGTGATTAGCAGCCGGGGCTAATTACCTGCAGAAATGCTCCCTCGCTCGTCTTCTAGCATGCACTCCAGAAGGGGCTGCTTGGAGCCTCTTGTGAAGGAGAGAGGTAGATAAAAATGAAAGGGGTGGGTGGCGGCTGAGCGGAGAAAGAAGCGTTCTCCTGCCTATACCGTGTTGGTTTCCTTGATTGCGTCTTTGATTGCTGAAATTAACGTTTCAAGTGTGCCATGACTGAAATTTTCATACCCAAAGTGTATGTTGTCATTTGGATCCAAAACATGTCTTTGGGGTTTTTTTTGTTTTTTTTTAAATTGCTGCTGCCACCTGTAACCACCAAGTATGTTATCGTGATTATTGTCACGGTGTAACTTCCATATGTTTCATCACAAAGAATCTGCAAGCTTGTGGTGGTGGTGGGGAGAGGATTGGAAGGGGAGAAAGGCTGGGCAGAAGGGATTCATTAGACCTCTCTCTACCAGCTACGTTTCTGCTGCAACTCCTCTCTTCCTGGCCATTACCCCCTCCCTGGGGACTCCAAGATGTGTTTGCTGAACAGGTTAGGGAAATCAGCTAGAGCAGGGATGCAGAACCTTTGGCACATGGACCTAATCCAGCCCGCAGAGATTCCACATGTGGTCCATGGAACCTATTTATTTATTATATCATGGTCATCATAATCTTTGGGTTCCCCCATGGGGTTGGTCTTTGCCTCCAAGCCCCACTCCTTTGAGAAATCCCTCCTAGAGGAATCCACATTATTACCTCTCCTCTCTGAGATTAGAGATGTAAAATCAGAGATAATGGCAGGGATTCCCCTGAGTGGCCCTAGAGGATGTATTGCAAAGAAAAAGCAGTGGGTGGGGAAAGGATTACCACCCCTTACGTGAGGGACTGTAGCTCAGTGGCAAAGTATATGGTTTCCATGCGAAAGATCCAGGGAGGGCTGGGAAAGACTTCCTCTCTGAAGCCCATGACAGCTGCTACCATTCAGTGTAGATAATATGGAGCTAGATGGCCCAAGGGTCTGACTCGCTATAAGGCAGCTTGTGGTGGTCCTCCCGTCTCATGCAACAGGGGCGGAATTGACCTGCCTTTTGCTGCACCACGAAGAAAAGATGAAGGCGAGAACTGGGGTCTGAAATGTAGCATGACTTTGACCTGAGCCAGCATGGAGCTCATTTGGACTCTGCTTCAAGCAACAAAATGTCCTCTGCAACCCTGCTCCCTGCTTTGCAGGTCAATGGAAAACACAGAGCTGACCTGTGTAGCTTTGCCGCTGAACCTGTGGTTCCATCCCTTGTAGGGAATACAGAAAGATGTGGGAAGCATTAGCAAAAGTAATATCTGAAGTCTCTGGGAACAGAAAAGAAGCTAAGAAGGCTCATGAACACTTGGCTCATGTACCCCATGAACTTTGAGGTTACATGTTCATTAATCTGGATAATATTGATTGTTTTCATTCTGTTCCATCTGGCTCCATGCTGTCTAGGGTCTCCCTGTGTGGTGGTAACTCTCTTGGGGGGGGGGGAAAGGCAGCCTTCCCCAATCTGGTGCTCTCCAGATGTTTCAGACTACAACACTCATCATCCCTGACTATTGGTACTGCTGGCTGGGGCTTATGGGAGCTGTAATCTATTGTTCATGCATAGGTATTTGTTAACCTTTCTGCTGCCTGAGATCTTCACTGGAGATGGGAGGGACTGAACCAGGGTGCAAAACATGGACCCTATCGCTGATCTGGTTGTGCGCAAGGTCAGAGGATGCTGTGCAAATGTATCGATCAGTTACCGTACTTTTTATATCCCAGCTATCCTTGAAGGAGCTCGGGGTGACAGGGATGGTTGTCCTCCCCCCATTATATTCACAACATCCCTGTGAGGTAGGTTAAGTCAAGAGATGGTGACTGGCCCATGGTCACCCAGTGAGCTTCATGGCTGAGTAGGGACTTGGACTTAGAATGCCCTGGTCCTAGTCTGATACTAACTACTATACTACAGTGGTGTATAGCAGGACACCTCTAGAAGACCTCTCCTTCTCCCCCCCCCCCCCCAAATTCATATCAGGATAACTTCTGCAGTTTTTATTGCCTTCCTTGAATTTATACACACATGAAAAAGTTTATATGCAGAAGGCATGAGTTGATCTGCCTTCTGTTGAGTTCTCAGTTATTTAGCATCATTATCCTCATGCACTTAGCCTGTGAATTGTGATTTTTAGATGACAGGGGTCTGATCGCATATATGGCTATGAATCTGAGATAATACATCTTTTTAGCATTTTATGATGAATATTCCCCCCCCCCCATGTATTTTGTACTTGGAGACTGGGTTACAGTTGGAGACTTGGTTTATGAATATTTGTAGGCTGTTCAGTTTGGGGGCATCTATTTGCTTTTTATCTATTTCAGGCTGGGTATTGCAGGTTTTATGGGTTAGGATCTTTATGTTCTCTTGTCACTGTTGTCTTGGGGATATGATGACTGCAATAGCAGAGACACAGAGTTATGTAGCTCCTGGGTATGTACAGCCTTGTGGGCATGTGAAGCTTTATCTCATTACACCTGGTGCAATCCTTTTGGGATGTTATGTGTTATCATTAAGGAATTAGCACAGTCCTATGCATGTTTACCTAGATGTAAGCCCCACTCTGTCTAGTGGGGCTTACTCCCAATTAAATATCTATAGGATTGCAGCCTTACAGCACAGTCCTATTGCATGTCTACTCAGACGTAAATCCCATTGAGTTCAATGGCATTTACCCCTAGGTTATCATGTATAGGATTAAAGCCTTAGAGAGCAATCCCATGGCCCCTAGACAGCATCTGGGGCACCATAGGAAGCTGCAGATCACCTCCTCCGTGCCTGTAGACATAGCTACAATCATGGAGGAGGAGATCTAATCATGGATCATCCCTCCTCCTCCTTGTTGGATAATAAGAACAACTCCACATGCGTTCAGGCACTAGGGGCCGATAGAGAATGTATAGCTCATCTCCTTGGTGTCCTGTGACTATGATGGTTTCCTTTTTCCTCCTCTTTGTCTTCCTCTTCCTCTCTCCCTCTGCAACCAAGAAGCAAGCAACATGTGCCTCCGCCAAGATAGAAGCAAGTAACCATATCCCATGCTTTTTCTTTCGCATACTTGCACTCACTCACACACCCAGCTTTAGAGGCTGCTTGTAGTTAAACCATGTTAGTTAGTCTTCCCAACAATGTGTACAAAAGGACTAATAAGAATAAGTTGATTTGGAACTTCTTTTAAACCATCTTGCCTCTACCCAGCATTCATTGCCTCTAAAACTAAACCCTGTGTTACTACACTTTCTTTGTATAAAGCAACTAGGAATGGGCGACCCGCCCGGCACTCGACTCGTGGCGCATGAGCCGAGTGTGAGTGCCAGCTGAGGCACTCGCCGGACCTCTGGGTCCCCGGTGCTACATTGTTTACATAGAAAATGTCCTAATTTGCACAAATTAGGCCATTTTCTACGTAAACAACATAGTGCTAGGAACCCGGAAGTCGCTTTCCCCAGCTCGGCTCATGAGGACGCGAGTCGAACCGGGGAAAAGGTAGGGTGAGCGGAGCTCAGGGGGTCGAGACCAGCGAGTTCGCTGGACTTCCACCCCCCAACCAAGCTCCGGTCACATCCCGTCTGGGGAAGAGATGAATTATGTATGCTCCCCTGAGCTTCTTCGCAGGGGATGGGATAAAAATGCAATTTAAAAAGTTTCTCCCATATATATTTGAAGTGGGCATCACACTTCTTCCATCCTCTCACCTAGTATGTGTGAAACCCCTCCCTTTCCATAAACTAGTGCTCTCACCTATTCACTCTTGATACGAATGTATACTGCTGCATTGAACTGTTCTTATACCAGTTGAAGCATCACAACTAATGTAAGATAATAAAACTATGCTGGAGAGAAGGAGGAGGGATTGAATGAGCCTGGTCTTTTCAGTGAGGCCTTTAGCAATAGGTTAATGCAAAAATAGAAGGGCGTCTTGTTTAATTAAGGCTCTCTCTCAGTCCCCAAGGACTTCTATATGATGGCTGAATTACCAGATGTCCTGATTCCTTGGCTGTCCTCCCATTCTGCACAATATCAAGCCCCACGGTTTGAAATGCTCTCTTGTCTTTTATTATGCCAGATCAGCAATTGCAGCATTAGCACAAAACTCAGCCTGTGCTCTGATAGTGGCTTGGTTGAAGGCTGCAAGTGCAAAGGCAAAACATTTAAGATTTGGCTTCAGCGATGTAACAAAGAAGGACGATGACAGAAGGAGGACCAACGTATTCAGCTAGAACTCCTCCTGCACACACATGTGTAATTCTTATGGCTGATCAGATTTCCCCAGTTCCATTCTATTATTGTTCCATGGGTTCTCTGAATCCCAGCATTCCATTCTCTGTGCTATCCAATTTAGCTTGGAGAATCCCTAAGATTAATTTTGGAACTGGCATATTCACAGTTTGCCACCCTTCTTCGTCGTATCTTTGAAGTTTACCAATGAGCACTAACGCATATACACCCATTGATCACAACCCCAATAGGAATCTTGATCTGACTGCACATTTGCATCAGGATTCCTTTGTGCGTGTTGATTTAATCAAAACACATGCATGCACATGCATAATAAGCTGTGCTCACTTGGGCATTGATCCAGTCACTGTGTGAAAAGGAATCTTGATGTGACTGTGTGATCACATCCAGATGGGGATGTTTTGACTTCCAAATAGGGATGCTTGAAAAAGTGAGCACCCTGTTCCAAGACCTGCTTAAGAGGATCAAGGTGAACAGGCTTCTACTGCTCTCTCTCACTTCTGCTGGCCAAAGTGGCCAGTTATATATCCTGGGGAGAAAGGGAACGTGATGATGGCAACAGGATGTGCTCTAGACTTCAACTCCCAGAGAAGCCCCTGCATGCATGGCCAATGGTCAGAAATGCTGGGAGTTGAAGACCAAAACATCTGGAGATCTACTTTCTGTCCAACCCTGCTCTAGAGGCCCCAAGGGAGTGTGTTTCTGCACTGGGAAGGGAAGTAGAAGAATGATCAGTCTCATCATTCTTGGTAATTATATAAGGAGTATTATTTTCTCACCAGAACTGATGGGACTAGTAGTTGCAGTCCCAACCCTGACATGGCAACACACACTGCCAGGGCCTCTGGAGTGCTGGCCACCATTTCCACCACTGCTGGACACCAGCTTTCCTTGATGCCAAAGTAAATTGTTCAGGAAGGGGAAGGTGGAGGTGACAGGGTGTGTGTGTGTGTGTGTGTGTGTGTGTGTGTGTGTAGTGTCAAGCAACCACACACCTTTTGTAAAAGCATCAAGTTTTTGTGAGCACTGAAGCCAAGCAAAATTACAACCATTTTCAGGGCAAACATTGGGATGCTTGTGCATCCCTATGTCTAGTTTCCTTTGGTTCCATGGATTCACATTTGTTCACACTTCACAGGCATCAGTAAGGTGTGTAAGAAAGAAAAATGCAAATAGAAAACTGTGGCAAATTATGCATATACACTAGGGGTGTGCACTGATTTGACTCTGACCCCAAGTCAGGGCTTTAGTAAATGGCCCAATTCTCCTCAGATTTGGACGCGGGTCATCTTGGCTCAGATAGCAAATTTGAGTCAAGTTTTGGAAACCCAAGGCTTTGTGTCTCCCGTTTACTATCATGGGAAATCAAAAAGCAACTATAACTTCATTTGTTTCTCAGAATTCCATGACACTTGCAGTCACTGTAGCCCCTTAGGAGGGGATTACTCCTGCCAGATGTCAGAAAAATAGGTCCAGCAGTTTTTGTGCCACACACCTTCGTGTGTGTGTGTATCTTTTCAAAAGGGAGCTGCTGATAAACTTTTTTATTATTATTTCTTGGCAGATTGAATTAAAATTGCAGGGATCGTAACTTGCACCTTTTGTGGGGACAAAGCTTGCCATGATTCAGAATGATAGCTGCAGGGAGTTGTGCAAGAGCAGCTTTGACATGCTTATCCCCTTATGTTCTTGTTCAGAGTCATTGTTCTGAAAATGTCCTGCTATGGCTGGGTCAGGCTCAGCCCTGGGGCCATCTATGGGGCAAATCCATTTATCAAAGTGAGCAGACAGGCAAAAGGTGAAAGCACAGTTTATCAGTCCAGCAAAAGGGCAGTCCAAAAGCAGGGTCTTATCAGGAGTCCAGCAATCAGCAGCACAAGAGATCAGTCTGAGGAGTAACAAGGTCAGGGAAACAAGTTTTCAGCGTACTGGGAGACCTGAAAAGGGATGTTGTCTCAGCAGCTAGAAGTAGTCTCAACTGAAGGCTTATAAGCTGGAGCTTCCAGAGTCTCACCCAAGGCACATCAGAGGCTTCTGGAAGAAGTCCTCCTCATGAGGAGGGCCCTACTTCACCTTCCCACAGTAGCCTGTGCCTCCACCTCCTGGTGCTGGTGTGCTCTAGGGCTGGGCGGATTCTCAGCCTCCTCTCCAGACTCTACAGGGGAGTTACAGCCCTCAGCGGCCCCATCCAGGGGCTCCTCACAGTCTACCAGTACTGGAGGACATGATGTAGCTTCTCTGGAGATACCTGGGGGGGGGGTATCAGAAAAGTCAGAAGGACCCACAGCGTCATTAGGCTCTGTGGTACCTGCATCTTCATCTGAACAGTCATCCTGGCCAAGATCAGGATCAGGCATGACAGAAAATCACAGATAGCAGCATAGAGGTGGCCATAACTGAGAAAACTGCAAACTTTCAGAAGGATAGGTGCAGCAATTTACGTGGAAGGGGAGTCCTCAAATTCTTTTGGGGGAGGGAAAGTGAATTGCCACCCCTTCCCTCCCCCCGGTGTTTTGGGCAATTTGTATGAAAATGACATACATCATAGACATGTCTCAAGGCAGGATACCAGCCATGTTTCAGAAGGATAGGGCTAGGCAGTTAAGATGATTGAAACCCAATTTAAGGCTTTTTTTCTTAGTGAAGTCTGGAGTGTTGGAAGAATGGTCATCTCATGGTCCCTTTTTGCCCTCCCTGAAAAGCATAGTGGTTGAAGGCTCCCTGGTAAAACATACCCTAGGATTAGAAGGTGGGCTGTCAGTCACTAAATCACACTCCCTCTGTCTGCCCTCCCCCTCCTCATAACCAATGATTTATAGCAGGAATCCCCAATGTGGCACCCACAAAGGGGTCCCCAACATGGAGACTGCGGGCACCTGAATTTATTATTAGTGTTGTTGTCATCATCGTCATCATCATCATCATCATCATCATCATCATCATCCGTTTTTTTTAGTGTATGTACATGGATTTGTTTGAAATTTATTTATTTATTTATTATATTTATACCCCTCCTTTTTTCCTTCAAGGAACCCAAGGCAGCTTACATAATCCTCCTCCTCCTCTCCATTTTCTCCTCACAACAAGGTTAGGCTGAGAGTCAGTGACTGGCCCAAAGTCACCCAGTGAGTTTCATGGCTGAGCGGGGACTAGAACCCAGATCTCCCGAGTCCCAGTCCAACACTCTCACCACTACGCCACACTTTCTAGCAATTATACATAGGCTTCAACAAAAGTGGACCAAATATCCAAATAAGTATCCATTTGAAGGTAGCATCTATATCCCACCGGTTCATATATCGAAAGCATTGTAAGGTCCTCAATCCATTGCATTATAGGAGGTGAGTGTTTATCCTTCCAAGGTTGTAATATCAGTCTTTTAGCTGTCAAAAGGGTGCAGAGAATCTATTTCCCCTTCCACTTGTTAATTTCCATGAAGCAGGTATATAATTTGAAAGAACATGTACATCAGTGAATATTAAAGACTGTTCCATTATAAAATCTGTGTAATGACCTCCCCCGCAAAGCAACTACTGGGCATCGCCAAAACATATATTTAAAAGAAGCATTAGCTGTATTGAACCACCAGCAATTAGCTGAATTGGACAATCCTAGTGGTGGGTGATCCTCCCACCACCCGACTTGCGGTGCACTCGTCGAGCGATGCTGCCACACCTGCTGACCCAGGCCAAAAGCGAGCGCCAGCCAAGACGCTTGCTAGACTTCTGGGTTCCCTCCAGAGCACTTTTTACATAGAAAATGGCATGATACGTTAAAAGTGGCAGCGATTTGCGTAACTTGGGCAAACCACGGCTCTTTTTAATGTATCTTACGCCATTTTCTACGTAAAAAGCACTCCGGAGAGAACCCAGAAGTCGCTTCCCCCACTTGGCTCGGGAGAACGTGAGTTGGGAGTTGAGCCGGGGAAGCAGGTAGGTCGCGCAGGAGCTCAGGTGGCCAAGCCTGGTGAGTTCACCGGCTTCCACCCCCAAGTGAGATCCGCACACGATTTTCACAATTAAAGAGATTACACGAAACAAAGTTTTTGCTGAATAAGATGCAGCCTACGATCCATAGACATGACAGGTTGATGCCAAAGCAGCGATCCACTGATTAGGCATTTTGTGGTGTTGCCCACAGCAGTTTCTAATTCCCAAATATGCCCATGGGTCTAAAACGTTTGGGGACCCCTGGCTTAGAGAAACAAAACCAAAAGATGTGATTTGGAGAGGAGACAGACAGGATGTCTGCATCTCTGAGCTTAAATCACTAACAAATTCTTCTTCTGTCCTGGCTTCAGTTCTTCTGGTTGCTTAGGACAGGAGCCCACTTCACACCAGGAAGCACCAGAAACAGTCCAAAGAGACCCAATCTGGCCCAAATTGTGGTCACGTCTGATGTACAGTCCTAACATACACAGAGTTTGAACAATATCCAAAATTCAAAAACAGAACAATGGCAGATCACTATTTCATATGTGCCACTCTGGAAACATGAGCAGGGAATTAGGAACCCCCAAATCCAAGGAGAAAATTCCGATGGGCAGAATTTCATAATCATTCCTAAATTACACCCATCTACATTGGCTATGTTTGTTGTCCTTTTGTGTCTCTGCCTGTACTCTCCCAGTACTCTCAATTTTGTCTGAGAAGGTTGTCCAGTATCCCATGAGCTGCAAACTGGAGGTGTTTTTTTCAGCTAAGCTAGAGGATAGCTACCTCTAGCCTGTAGATATTACCTGCAGATACCAACAGAGACTCTGCTTTTCTTAGATTGAGTAAAAACTATCCATGCAGGTAAGCCCCAGTTTTGTGTGATTTATGTTTCTCCACAAACCACCACTGTGATTGCTGTGCTGACTCAAAGTGGAGAGATGGGCGGCAGCAGGGGCAGAGTCGAGCTACATTTCCACACTTAGGCTTCAAAAACAAGTTTCTTTTGTATCTCTGTGTGATTTTCCCCGTATCGTCTCAAGCTGGTTTTGCAGATTTGTTGGACTTTGTACTGCAGTTCATTTCCTGGCAGGGTTCCTTTTGCTGGAATTGCTTAGCTAAAAAAAAAAACCCAGTGGGGGCATTGTCTATAAAATATCCACAACTCTCAGGATCCTTTCCCCACGACATGACTATTTTTCTACACGTATACAGTGCAGGAAGCTGCTGACAATTGGGGGCTTCCTTCTGTTGTGTACGTGGCAAAATATCTGTGTGCATTTCATCATGGTCAAGGGATAAAGAAGCAAGCCTCAAGGGCTGGGAGGGAGGAGCAAGGGCCACAACTTGATCAAGTACAAGTAGGACCTGCAGCAACATGGCACAGTGTGGCGTGCTTCTTGTTCAACCAGCCAGCCAGCTGCACCTTCTACCGCAGTGTTCTCCAACCTTGGGTCCCCAGATGTTCTTGGCCTACAACTCCCAGCATGCCCCAGCCAGCGTAGCTGGCTGGGGCATGCTGGGAGTTGTAGGCCAAGAACATCTGGGGACCCAAGGTTGGAGAACACTGTTCTACCAGGATACTCCATTCCATTTCCCCTCCCCGCTGGTTTCCCATCCTCATCTCCAACAGTGACCCAGCATTCTGTGGCCAGTGAACACACTTAGTTCTCAGTGGACTGTTTTTAGAGTCCCTCCACCACCACCTTAGGGATTCCCCCCCCCTAAATAATTAGTATAATTTGGCATACTTTGGGGTTTCACCAAGCCTGCAGATACCTACCTCAGTGGTTCCATTTTTGCCAGATAGGGATATACTATACACACTCATCTTTGAACTTTGGAAACAGAGGGAATGATTACTTACCTGGGATCTGCAATGAACTAATCTCCACCCTACTCCCTCCCCATACTGTGGCTATGCGCCTTGTGCTGAGACATCAGAAGCCAGGAATCTACATGCTTTCCATCAAATGAGTTCCACCCTCGCTCCAAGCATGGATGGGAGTCACATAGATGCTGCTATTTGTTGGCACTTGCACTGGCAACAAAATAACAATAATACAACTTAGGAAAAAAGACGGAAGCTGTACTATTTCCCCTGCTAATGTTGAACCACACCCCTGGGGGGGGGGAAACTGTTGGATAATTTCTCCTCCCTCTGGAGAAATTTGGTGAAATGCTCCCCCTGATTTCTCTGCCTACAAATAAGGTGGAGAATTTCAAGAGGCTATTTGCAGAAAGCTATTATTTTAAAACTGCTACACCCATGATCTGGCAGAATCACACGTGTGATGGCACCCAGAGTCTTAATTAGAGGCAGGGCCGGTGCTACCATTAGGCCAACTAGGCAGCTGCCTAGGGCGCAAGGCTAAAGGGGGCTCCAGAAACGTCTTGAAAAAAAATACAGCGCTCTCAAGTGGGAAGGGGGGCGTGCTAAATATCTGATCTTGCCTAGGGCACCAAACTGCCTTGCACCGGTCCTGATTAGAGGTGTGCACTGACTCCCAGCTTTGCCTCAGATGTTTCAGAAGAATAGGTGAAGGGGCTAGGCAGTAGGATGACTGAAAACCAGTTTACAGCTGTCTTCATAGTGAAGTCTGGTGGCGTTGGAAGAATGTGCATCTCACAGTTCCATTCTTGCCCTCCCCCAAAGCACCGTTATTGGAGCCCCTGGTAAACAATGCCCTAGGATTAGAAGGTGGACCTGTTGGTCACCTCCCCCCCCCTTGCTCATAATCAGCATTTAGAGGAATGAAACTAAAATACACTATTTGCAGGAGACATAAAGTCTCTGCATCTACAAAATATGAGCCGGTTCTGAAACCTTGTTCAGCCCTGGCTTCAGTTCTGTTGCCTTCGAGTTTAGAGGGCAACCTTGCGAAGCAAGAGAACCAGACTGAAGCAGCCCAGTTCTGCTCAGGTTTCAAGCTTCATCCAAATCTAATGCACATCCCCAGTCGAAATTAAATTCCCAGATTTGTTGAATGATGTCCACTAGTAAAACTTTGCCATTGTGTCTGTGGGGCTGAGGACACAACATTCCATACTAATGTTTTCCCCCATAACTGAGAGCATGAAGTAAATCATACTCACCTGCTGTTGAACAGGCATGAACATAGGCCATTTTTGCATTAAAAAAATAGATGCTGCTTTCAAATAAATTAAAAAATGGGTTATGCAAAAAGTGGCTTCTTTGGTGTTAGCATTGGCCAATCTCCAGAATTGTCTTGATGCTCTTGAGTTAGTTTGCCATCTGGATAGATTGATTTTATTTTTTCCTTTTAATTGTTGGCTTCTGCTAGGGATTCTTTAGTATCTGACTGAGCTGGTTTTATTCTTTTGCTTTTCCACAGATGAAACCCTTTGGTATGGTTCATAGCTGTTGAAAATTATTTTATTTCTATATGTTATAATAACCCACGGTCTTGACAATAAACTTTGAGCTGGTACAGAGAGAACTCTGCCAATCTGCAGAGCAACCAGAGCTTAATTTGAGCCAGAATTCAGAAATCTTTTGGCCTGGAACTGATTTTCATTGGCAGGCTTCTCCAGTAGAGCACAGTAAACAATAATAAAGAAAGGATGCCTGCCTTTGAGAGTGTTCATAGTGACTTTCATAAAGGACTAACTTGAAACAACAAACCCTATCTGTGCTGGCCTGTTCTGGGGGTGCAAAGATGCTCCCCTTTTGTCAATTTCTTAGCTGAGGCTATAAACATAGGCAAAGTTTGATCGTTCTGTTGGGGGCATGGAGAAGACAGAGCACCCCTGCATTGTCTAGGTGGCTTGCATCACAATGCAGGGAGATAGGGAGTGTTGTTACACAGTCGGCTAGACAATGCGAGGACGATACTTCCCTGCCTTGCACCACAACTTACAGCCCAGCATGGAAGGGAAGGGAGAGTCGCCCAATTGCTTAGGCCAGGGATGGAGAACATCTGGCCCTCCAGTTTTCATTGGACTGCAACTCCCATTATCCATAGCCAGCATAGCGAATGGTAAGGGATGATGGTAGTTGTAGTCCAACACAATCTGGAGGGCTACCCATTCCCCATCCCTGACCAAGAAAGGCAGTGATGTGAGACCTTGTTTCTGTTGCAACGCAGAAGTAACAATCCAAGAGTACACACGGGGTGGAATTCATAGGGCTGGCCCTACCATTAAGCAGGCTCTCATGCACCCACTCTTGGCAGCTGAGATGGAAGAGCACTGAATGGCTCCGTTCTCCCTGCTTGCCCCTGCCAGGAGGGCCTGCCGCTGCATCCCTGGCTGCCCCCTTTTGTGGGTGCTCTGTCTGGAGAGCTCCACCAGCTGCTCTCCCACTGTGTCATTTTCCGCCGCAAGAGCTCAGCCGGTGGGGTTCTTTGGTGCCGCCTGCTGTTTTGCGCCACCACTTCTTCTTTCTGCAGCTGTGGGCCAAGCTCTCATGAGAGTTTGGCCGAGTTCTTGTGGGAGCCCCACAGCTGGAAAGGGGCACAAGGTGGGAGTGGGTGGGTGAGCAAGTGAGTGGGTGGGCAGCGGCGGAAGTGGCCTTGAGGTGGCAAGATACATTGGGCTGGGCTTGAGAATTCATACCCCACTGGGCCCAAGCATCACCAAGATGATAGTTCAACATGGCACTACTTCCCTAGAGCATAGATACCGGTAAGTATAACCTGAGTAACCAGAACTGGAATCCACACATCTAGAGTGGCTGAAAACATTCCCATTTGCTTTCAAGCTCCATTCACTTTGTGTTTCCTTAATCAAAAACATATCCATTTTGTGTATCATTTGTTAGCATTTCCTTTGGTTCATCATTCTTCCAGTTTGTTTTCATTTCACACTGATTTCAAGGGATCTCACAGATGCTCTTCTGCTGCCTGTAACTTTGGTGTTTTATATCTAATTGGCATTACATTTTGAACCGGTCCAGCCCCACTCCTATAAAAGAAGGCAAGTGCCACATTTCAGAAGTAAATCCAATTAAACTTAGGGATGGACAAATCTGTCAGTGTCAGTTTCTCTCCATTTCTCATTTTTCCAGTCTTACATTCGATTCATCCCAAACTTTGAAACTTAAACTTTCCAGGCTTAAGTTCAATTCATCCCAAGCTGTGAGAATGTTGTTTTAAATGTGCACGTGAAAATTCATTTTTGTGTGCATTTCCCCTAGTACAGGCATTTTTATATGCAATCTTGCCCAATATACACTTTTTTTTTTTTGCAAGCAACTTTCAAAGCATAAAGCACTTAATGCCAGTTTCACTAACATATGCATTTCTGCGTGCACCTTTCCATAATATGTGCTCTTTTTTGTACACATCCTTGGGTTGGAGAACTCCATTGCACAATTTGGAGAAGTGCGAATCTGGAAGGATAACTCAGTTTCCATTTGCGTATTGTTTCAAATGTGCAGAATTAGGTAAGTTCACATTAAAATGGGAACTAAACACATTTCTCCCCAATCCTAGTGAGTATGCATAAGATGTTAGATTTCATACATGCATAGAGCCAATCCCCCCCCCCCCCATTTTTTCTTCATTCCTCATTCCTTCCATCCTGTAGAAAGTTTGGGAGAGACTAATCCAGAATTACTCAAAGTATTCTTGAATGCTGGCTAGAAAGAAGGAATGGGCCACAAACCCTACGAATAATAGAGGTTGCATTAGTATCTATACAAGATGAACTTTTGATCCTTACACAGGGCCATCTTCTGTCACAAGTTGTGTCTCACAGAAATAGGTACATAGAGAGAAAAAGCCAAATCTGTATTCTCTACAAGAACTCGAGAACTCTATTGTGTTGATTAGATCCACCATGTTCCAGTAGAGGGCTGTGATGCATTGTGCCAGCATAGAGACATAACTTTACAGAATTACTCAGAAGGACTCCTGAGAAGAAATGGCGACTACTAAAAAAAACCCACAGCAGCATGTTTAATTTACAATAAAATGCACTCACATAAAAACAAACAAACCACACATCTGGAACCCGGGAGCTGGGATTGTGCCATCGATGTCATCTGTGGTACACAGCACGGCAAGCCCACAGTGAGTTTTTAACCTGATTTTGTCAAGAAGGCCAGCTGCTTTCCATCTGCCCTCTTTAATGGCATGGTTTTGCAAAATTTCTTTGGGGTGACAACATGGACAGCATTTGTGAAACTGAAAATGCAGAAACTGGCAACAACATCATTCGTCTTCCCTGGGCACAGAGGCAGTCAGTCATCATAAGCTGCAGACTACCACTGCCGTAAAACCATTCCATGCCATTTGAGTATGTCTTAGATTTTCCCAGTCTGACAAAAACTGATACATCCCGATTAAGACAGCCCATCTGGTCACAGCAGGTGGTGATAACATTATCCATGCTAACTGGTGTCAGTAAATTCTGCAGAGACCTTGTGGGAGGAAGAACACTATTTATTTATTTATTTATTTATTGTGTATGTATGTATTTATTATTTACTGTCTTTTTATCCTGCTTTTTAGACAATTATTGTATCCCAACATGGCCTTGCCATCAGGCTTACAAACACCCCTTTCCCTCTCCAGTTAAGTCATGCAAGCAAAGGGGCATGGAGGGATATGGAAGAGGAGGGAGATCACTCAGCTCTTCCTGGCCAGAATAAAGTGCTGAGCTATAAGTGGGGGTTAAGATCCTGTTAAGGACAGGGTAATTCTTCCCTCGCTGGTAGTTCTTGCTTGAGTAGCAATCGGAGGCTCTTTTTCCCTTGGCTGATGGATGGGGCAAAAACATGCCTTCCCTTGGCATCTGCAGTGCCAGAGCAATTCTCAGTTGGTGCTAGTTAGTTCTTTCTGGCGTGGATGAAGAAGCGAACATCCTACAGTTGCTCCTTTTCTGGCCAATGGATGGGGGCAGGTTAGTCTCCCCTTTGCCTTGATGTTTGTTTGTTTGTTTGCTTGTTCATTCATTCATTCATTCATTCATTCATTTTCTATACTGCCCAATAGCCGAAGCTCTCTGGGTGGTGTACAACAATTAATTTTTGTTAAAAAAAATACGATAAAATACAGTTAAAAATATAAACAATAAAACCATTATAAAAATTTAAAACCAATTTTAAAAAATATCACAAAAACAAGTTAATAAAATATGACCGCTAAAAACAATTTGCCACCCTGCCGTACACCATTTAATTATTAAAAGCCTCAACGTAGAGGGCAGTCAACCTGGGGCCGAAAAGATAATAGAGTTGGTGCCAGGCAGGGCCTCAGGGGGAGCTTGTTCCACAGTTGGGGGGCTACCACAGAAAAGGCCCTCCCCCTTGTTGCTGCCCTCCGAAGCCTCACGTGGAGGCGGCAGTCGGAGGAAGGCTCCAGATGTTGAATGTAGTGTACGGGTAGATTGTGGTTGGGAGAGGCATTCCATTAGGTATTGTGGTCCGAAGCCGTGCAGGGCTTTATAGGTCAAAACCAGCACTTTGAATCGGGCTCGGAAGCATATAGGCAGCCAGTGCAAGCGGGAATAACATCAAGGGGGTGCAGCCCCCCAGTGGTCGTAGGTTCCCTGGCTGATGGCAGAAGCCAGAGTGTGCTTTCTTTCTGCTCTCCAGACCCAGAGAGTAGAGAAAAGGGAGCCCATCTTTTTTAGCCATTTCTCCTCTAATGTTTCCCACTGTTGTTGCTGAATGTTGAAATAATGCAGAAGCACAGGAGACCTTCTGATTCTTGCAATATTTCTCCAAGTATCACCCCTTTCCCTCTCCAATCAAGTAAAGTTTTTGTGTTCAGTGCAGTAAGGTGTGTTTGCAATTGGGAGAAGGGCAGACCAAATGTCTCCCTAAAAGAGAATGATAACAGGTGTCCTCTGTGTGGAATGAAAAAGCCAACACATAATAAACAATTTTACAGCTTGTATATAGGCCCCTGATAAAGATTTGTATATGTATAGATATGTGCAGAAAACTATAGATGCTACTGAAGACAAGGACATAAAAATAATGGGTGTTTCCAAAAGGAAGGGAGGATGTTCTGCCAAATGTTTTCACAAAGGGCTTGGCAGGGGTTCTTTAATGAATTCTCATGCCATAATAAATCCAGGAGGATCAAGCCAAACATATTTTATTGCGAGTTAAGATCCTTATTATACAGAGTACAACAATCCCAAGTCCCCCAGTAAGAGCCCCAGTCCTTGGACAGGCAGAAACCACAATATCACCAACTGACCAGTCAAGAAGCTCTGCCTCCAGTATCAGTTGGGTCCTTGCTGCAGTCCTCCGTCTGTGTCAGGGCTCCTGCTGGTTCTTTGTCCTTCTTCAGGCTGGCAGCCAAACGGTTCCTGGATCTCTCTCCTTCCTTCTCAGCACACTTCAACACAACCAACTAACTAAGCACCACTACCAACCACCACACCTCAGACTGCACTTGCTAGTCTTAAATACTATTCTAGCACCAAGCTTCATGGGCTGCAGATCTCGTGTTTAATTGATAGCACCTGTGCTGTTTGCAGTGTCATTCTTCTGGCCCACAGCCAGGTCACATGCCGGTAAGTTGTTGCAGATTGCATCAGGCTGGCAAGCAGCCAAGTAGGCAAGGCCATTTGCTGATAGCACAGCACAGTAAACTTTAGCTTTTTAAATCAAGAACAGAGCATAGGCAGAACTTTGTACAACACTCCTGTACTCCTCGATCATCTTCCGCAATTCCCAGTACAGAGGATTGTGTAGGAGCTTACATATGTGTTTAAAATAAAAGCATGGGTGGAATTCTAATTTAGTTTCACTCAGGTCCCATTGAAAATGATGGGACTTAAGTTAGCTGAGCCTAACTTTTCACATGGATTTCAATGGAACCTAATGTGGCTAAATTAGTTTTAATACAACCTGATATGTTCCTCTATCTGACCAGAAAGATTTCAGTGTCGCAAGAGATCTATCACTGTCATCTGAATTTGCTTTGGTGGGCTGGGAAAGGAAAAACACCACCACCACACACAGGAAGGGTCTTGGAGAAAATCATGAAACATGAGGACTTGAGAATAAAAGGGGTGGGAGAAATAGAGAGATTGATCGATCAATCAATCAATCAATACCACCTTCCCTTGTCAGACTTCCTGATACATGGAGGTACAAAGCAATCAATAGTGTCAAGGGTGTGGGGATTGGCCAAGGTGACTTCTCAGGGATCCCTCCCAGCCCAATGTGTCTCAGAGTGTAAAAGGATCAGGATTAGTGTGTGTGTGTGAATCAGGATTTTACTTAAGGACACCAAAAGCATTTGGACAAGTTTAACCTGGCAGACCCTGTTTGTTAAGGAGAGTTCTCTCAGTTGACTGGTTCTTCTGGAAGGAGGGCACCAACCTGGAATTGGGGCTTCCCCCCATGCCAGCTGTGGAATGTGCTAATGCAGAGGTCTTTGTAAATGCATGCAGTTGTTACTGGGAATTTCTTGGAAGCTCTGAAGATGCTTTCCCCTGCTACCAAAACCTAATGGGGAAGCAGTATCTATTGGATTGGGTTTAAGCTTTAAATGAATGCAAATATTACAAAAATGGCATAAGTCTCCATTTTAGCCCCTATTCAACAAGAAACCAATGCACTGGAACCCCTGAAACCTCACTGCTCGGAGAATTTGGGTGTGCATTTCATTTCATTTATTACATTTATATACCGCCCAATAACCGAAGCTCTCTGGACAGTTCACAAAGATGAAGAAAACCTGTAAAATACATAATCAAAACCATATACATACAAACATATAAACACATAACACAGAGGGACACACACATATATCTAAAAACAATTTTAAACAATCAACAACAAGCATTGGGTTCAAATCAGAGAATGAACACAGACTTCCCACCCAACCCCAGGCACTCGATACCCCCAGTAAGGTTTTTATTGTTTTCAAGGCATGTGTCTTGACTACCTAAATCAGAGGTGGGGAACCTGTGGTGCTCCAGATGTTGATAGATTCCAACTCCCATCAGGTCTGCCAGCATGGCCAAGGGTAATGGATGGTGGGAGTTGTATTCCAGCAAAATCATAATGCATAAAAATACTTTGCTGATAAGATGGCAGCCACATGAATGTTGTGAACATTAACAACAATCTTGATACAATGACCTCTTGTTGATCTGCAATGTTAAGAAAGATGGAGTAAAGAATAGAAACGCAGTGGCAGGTGATCTGTGGCTGATGAATTTACTTAATTGATTAGTCTGCCCGCCCCTTCCTGAAAGCATAGCATAAGGTAACAATGTTTTCACAAATGTCTTAGGTTGCAATCCTAGAACACTCACTGGGGCATAAACCCCATTAAATCCAGTGATGTTTACTTCCAAGTAGACATGCACTGGATTGCACTGTTAGGCCATAATCCTATGCACACTTTCCTGGGAGGAAGCCGTGTAGAAGGTGCAAGGTGGCTTACAAAGACCAAACCAAAGCGTGTAACAATTATTGCAGACTGATATTTCTGTTTGCTTGTTCTTCACAGATCCCTGCATTTCCTTACAGGACAGAACTGAAGTTGCTCTGAATAGTAGCTTCTTGTCTATTTGGGTTATGTGTGACAGGGCCAACAGGAAGGGTAAGCATGGTCAGGCCCCGCCCCAACAGGGGCTCACCAACATCCCCCCTCCAGCCTCCACCCCAGGAGTCGCTCCTCTTCTTCACCATCACAAGCTGTTTGTTCACTGGCCTCTCACTCTGGCCCAGTCAACAGTGGGGGTGAGACGGAAGCAATGATGGTAGCAATTATGAGAGAAAGGATGAAGAACAAGAGCAGCTGGTGACTACGGTGGTGAGAAACCAGACTCACTGAGGGAGGGGACCCATGAAGAAGGGGTCTTACTCAAGGGCCTCAAAAACCTGGAGGACAGCACTGATGGATGTATGGCATGAACAAATATGCAAGCACCTATGTGATACCTAGCAATGCTTCTTTCCTTTTACCCTCTCTGTTCAATACAGCTTGCCTGGAGTGCAGAAGGAGTTAAATTTTCATTTGGTGTCTTCATCACTATTGGCTCTGGGAAAGGCCCTCGGCATTTTCCTCTATTTCTGTCCTGATTTCCAAGACTGTCTGAAAGAGAGCACTGCAGGTCGCCATCGGCTCATGGGCCACTGTTTACAAATCAGTAGGCTATGTTTTGTGCTCCCTCCTAAGTATTGTGGAGGAAAACACAAGCTCCCATTGTTACATCCAGGCTAAAATTATTAATATTTTCTTCCTTTAAATTATGTGAGTCAGAGTGATGGCTGCCAGTTCCCAGCTGGGTAGAGACTCCCAACTGCTGGGGCCTGTGGTCTTGATAACAGGAGGGCTTTTGAAGGGAAGCTCTGACAGGTCTTGATCTGGTGTTGGCCTGAATGGTCTGGCTGAAATAATGGAGGCCTGTAGAAGAGAGCAAATGGTTGTTTGTTGACATGACCCCACAGGGAGCCACTGCCAAGTGAGCACTTTCTCTCCTTGCCAGCTTCCTCATATTGGAAATACAGTACGGAATTTCTGCATGTAATTATGGACTGGCAGCCGGGGGCAAGAGAGGTGGCCGCTCTCATTATGCTGCCATTCTTGCAAAGAGGGAGAGAATGTTTTAAGAGGGGTGGACTAGCTTTTTAACCACTGACTCATAAGGGCTCTTAGATGTTGAGTCAGAAGATTCCCACGTCTTGTATCCAATCCTGGAGTGATCTGTTGAAACAGGCCTGGCTCTGACTTTATTTGAACATGGGAAAAGTTCTCAGTTGTCTGGGGCAGTATTAAAAACAAAGCAAAATGCATTTTCACACTTTAGTCAATGGGGGTAAGTGTGCACTTTTGAAAAATGTGCACAGAAATGCACACTTTTCCTGTTCGAGCAAACTAAAAAACAAATCACAAACAAAAATGGGAGCAAATCTGCCCCTCCTGAGCTCCTAATCTGGACCCCAGAGGACCACACCCCCTTCGCCTGGCCTGACCCTCTTGCCCCTGACTGCCAATTGTTTGCTGGTTTCCTGGCTTTTGTGCAGCCCGCCCCCCAGCCATTACAAACGCTTTAAATGCCTCTCCTAAGGCTTAGTTACTGACAGTAAGAACTTTAAGCCCTTTGCCTTTGGCTCTGCCCAGCATTGGAATGTGGCCCCCAACAGTTTCTCCAGATAGAATTTGACCCTCAAGCTGAAGGAGGATCAACACCCCTGCTCAATACATGGGACTGAGAGAGTTTAGGAAAGTTTTCATATGGCCAACACTGGAGGGTGTTGTTGATGCACCGCATGGAACATCCTATTGCAATTGCTTCTTGCATGTTACATGCAATGAATCCTCTTCTACAGATATCCAGCTCTTTGGTGATGGTGGGCAGATGAATTACGTACCCAGAAAATGTTTTAAAAGCCAGTTCTGTGCCTCTGTCATTACAGTCACATGGTGGATGAAAAACAAAAGTCATTTGCAACAGTACATTTGTTCTGGATGAATTAATTTCCTTTTTCATTTCTTTGTGCTCCTCTCTCCCTGCTGCCCCAATGCCCTGACAGTTTTTTCCTGATTTATTTTATTTTTATTTAAAAAGGGAGGCAATTTCCAGGATGAATGTGAATAGCTTGCATGTCTGTGAAAAGACTAATAGAGGGCAGGGGTGAAAGGTCATCAGCATTCAGCTTAAATAGCTTTCCAATAATATTGTGTTTTTCAAGAGAGCCGAGGGATGTAGGAGGCATAATGAACAAATCAAACCAAGAATAGGGCTCACATAGTTTATAAAATGGAAAATAACAGAACTAAAGCCTTGTTTACACTGAAATTATCAATATAGATCCGTGGGTGTTTTGGGTTGTTGTTGTTGTTGTTGTTGTTTTAATTACAGATCAGTGTTGATTTGGAACACATAGGATGCAATTCTATAGATCAGCCTTCAATAATCCCATGCCTTCTAGATGTGTTGAACTACAAGCCCCATCATCCTCAGTCAGCATGGCCATCGGCTATGCTGGCTGTGGATGATAGGTTGTAATCCAACAGATCGGAAATGCAAGGGGTTGGTGAAGGCTGATATATAGAATTGCATCCTATGTCTCCCAAATCACACTTATCTGAATTTTAAAAATTCAATGTAAACAAGACTTCAGGTTAAGGAAGGTTGCTATGCATACTTACCTGGGCATAAGTGCCATTTAACTCAATGTGGCTTCTGTCTGAGTACAAATATATAGGATTGCACTATTAGGCTGCAGTCCTATACCCACTTATCTGGGAGGAAGCCCCATTGAATTGAATAAGACTTAATTCTGAGTAGACATATATGGAATTGTACTGTTAGAGGAAACATATATGGGATTGCACTACATCTGACCTATGGCACCTGTGCTGAAAACATTAGGTTGGATCCAGAAATCAATGGGACTTCAGTTAGTCATGACTTACTTGTCTCTCTATTTCAGTGTTCTCCAACCTTGGGTCCTCAGATGTTTTTGGCCTACAACTCCCAGCATGCCCCAGCCAGCATAGCTGGGGCATGCTGGGAGTTGTAGGCCTTTTTTTCCTGTCTAAACTTGCATAGGATTGTGCCTTTAGTCTTTCAGCCTCAGTACCCCATCTGTAAAATGGGAATAAATATGACATGCCTCTCTGGTCACCAGCTGGCTCATTTTGAACAAGACACACTGTTTTGCTTTGTGCTTCATATTTTCTAAATCTAGTTCCATGCTAATTTATGGAGAACTATAGATTTGCATATATTCCAAGAAATTAACATATTCAGTGGGCTTCCCCCCCCTCCCTTTGGCAGAGACAGTAAATCCAGCCACATCATGGTGGTATTGTGAGGGTGAAAGAAACAGTCATTTTTAGGTGTGAAATCTGCCCTGAGGTAAACAGAAGAAGTCATATCATATACCTCAAGACAGCTTTCAGTTACACAGATGTCTGCATGCATGCACACACACACACACACACACACACACAACCTGACCTGTTGAAATAGAAGAAACTTCCTTCATCCTGGGAGTTCAGTATGTAAAAAGTAATAATAAAAAGAATGAAGAGTAAAGAAAAAAAAAGTCTTCTCTAATGACTCATTCAGGTACAACCAAATGTGATTGTCTAGTCATAGAGAACCCACTAGATCTTATGTTCTGTTGCTAGTGATGTGCTTTGTTGAGCCTTGTTTCTCATTAAGCACTTGGCCACCCCCCACCCCGATCAAAGTGCTATGTAAATTAGTAACAATTATAATAACAGTGGGGTGCGTGGGGTTTTTTTGGTCTTTTTTTAATAATGGCAATCTTATACATCTGTAGGTGTTAACATTGCTGCAGCTTATATTAGCACTTAATTTTTTAAAAATGTGGTAGGGTGAAAATAATCTAATAGAATAAGAATTATATTTGTTATTTACTTGTTTACAGTAGCTATTCTCAGAAGGGCTTCAGGGAAGAGAACATTAGTGAAAATAGTGTAGGAAGAAGTGACTCAAAGATAAAAATTGAACCAAGAAGCCTGAGGCACATATATGAATAGAAGATGAAAGATCAGCAGAGCTCTGTATGAGGGGAAGGAGGAGGCAGTGAAAGATAATTTGGGGTGACAAGCTGGGGGATCATATCAGCTATAGCTTCAGAACCATCAGCGGGGACACCCCCCCCCCACCCAGTGGGGTGCAAAATGTTTGCATACAGACGAGGCATGTGGATACAGGAAATACGCTGAAAAAGAAATCACTTGGATAACAGGACTTTTCACCTGTAGGAGAAAGATTCTAAAAGCAAGTGACAAACACTACAGCTTTCACATGCTGCCTTGGGTTCCACCCCTATAGCATTCTTTCTTAAATATAAACACAAATGAGAAGTGGCAACGTACCATCTTACCTCCACATATCTCATGATATTTTGTTATTATATGATCTGTTCTTATTATTCATATCGATATGGCAAGGGAACAAGGAGAGCAGGTGAGGAATAATGAACATGATAGAAGGGTAGATAAAAAGCATGGGGCATTCTCAAGAATGCAACCCATTGAACTCAACAGGACTTACTTCGAAGCAGGCATGCATAGAATTTCAAGTCACAGCTCATCAGAGCTCATACCTGGCACCTATGTTTTGTGAAGTCTGTCGTAATGCAGAAAGAGCAACTTTGAGCATACACATAAGGCCTTTCCGTTGCCACTGTCAAATGTTGTTAGCAGCACCACTGCATGTGAAATGCAAGGAGATTTTGATGAATCATTTTTAGCTGGGCATAACATGGACATCACTGACGTGGTGCTAATTATATTGCGTGCATTCCCCATTCAATTCATTACATTTGTTTGTTTATTTATTTATCTATCTATCAATTTTATATATTCATGAGATTTCATAGCAGTTCACAAAATAAAACAAAACATAATTAAAGCAAAACAATCAAAACATAATAAAAGCAAATCAATAAGGGCACAAGCACAACCCTATCAGGCCACTAGACAGAATCTAGACAGCCATAGGACAAGTCGGAGTCCCAGCTCTGACCTCAGAAATGTGCTCCAAGGTCGAAGCGGGTACTCCAACTTCAGAGCGCCCTCCCTCTGCCTTCGCAGCCAGTGCAGAAAGAACTATGCCGGCTGCGGCTATGAGGTTGGAAGACCAACCTTGGAGCTGGTGTTCTGTGGGCATTATGCAGGGCAGGGAGGGGAGGAGTAAGGTGCCACCAGCAGATGATGTATCCTTGAGGTGCCTCAGCCTCCCCTCCTCATGAGCTGGGGCAAAAGACCTAGACTGCTGAAATCAGCCATCTAAGTCTTTTGCAGGGTGGGAGGAGTGCGGAGGCAGCCTTCACCTCCACGATCCTCCTTTCGCCCTCCATTGGATGCCTGTAATCCAGCAAGTTTGGAGGGTTATGGTCAACAACATTGCACTGAGCTGTAAAACAATCCCAGCAAACAATAGCAAAATCAGGAAAATAGTGAGAGGGAAACTTTAGAAATCAAAGTTTTTCTGAAGGTGATCAGACTTCAATTGTCTTTGGAAGGGCAGGATTATATATATATATATTATTGAGCAATGGGGCTGCCACAGAGAAGACCCTGCTTTACGTGAGATACAATCTGAAGCAAGACCCCCCCCCTCAGTCAATCTTAAATGCTGGGGACAAGGAAGCTCATATGTGAGAAGATGTGAATTGGAAAATTAGGGATGTGTGAGGAGTCCGTTCTGGGGGTGGAAATCCAGAGAACTGGCTGGGCTCGACCACCCAAACTCCATCCCCCTTACCTCCTTCCCCATCTCGACTCGCATACTCCTGAGTCGAGCTGGGGAAATGACTTCCGGGTTCCCGGGGGGGGGGGGGAAACGGACTTTTTATGTAGAAAATGCCGTAAGATACACCAAAAGTGGCCACAATTTGCGTAACTTGCGCAAATTGCAGCCACTTTTAACGTATTTTACGGCATTTTCTGCATAAAAAGTGGCCCGCTGGGAACCTGGAAGTCCGCCGAGCGGCTCTGTGTGTGTAGTGGTGTCTGCCGAGCTGGAGGTGGGTTGGGTCGCTGGTGGATTGCCCACCACTAATTGGAACTAGGGCTGTGTAGATTTTTAAATAACTGCTGCATCTGTCTTTCACGGATTGTCAGGCGTCTTTCATTCTGTTGTCCACTCATTCCCAGAATTGGATTTTTAGTTTTATTTATTTATTTATTTAGGGATGCACGAGAATTTTGCACTAATGTGCACTTACTTGAATCCCCTCCCCCTACAAAAAAAAGTTTTTTTAAAATACGGTCCGCAAGTCCATTTGACTCGGAAAAAGCCAGTCCGCTGCAGAATCTGCAAGTTGGGTGCATAGAAATCCGAACTTATTTGAAACCATTTGCAGATTTCTCCAACATCCCTACGGGCTTCTCCGTTCACTTCAGTACCAGGGAGAGTTCTGCACACGCTATCCCCATTGCAGATGCAGAGCAGTGCTTCACATGGAAGTGATTAGGATGTCAGAGGAACATAAGAAACTGCCTTATGCCGGGTCAGACTATTGTTCCACCTAGCTTAGTACTGTCTGCTTTGACTGGCTGCAGTTCTCCTGGGTCTCAAGCAGAGGTCTTTCCCCATCACTTGCTACTTCTTGTTTTTAACTGGACATGCCAGGGATTGAACCTGGGAGCTTTGGCATGCAATGGATGTGCTCTGCCACTGAGCTATGGCCCTGCCCGGTGTTCTTAGAGGCTTCATGGATGCTCTGAATCTTCCCTGGAGCTTTGAGGGTTAATCCAATGGGTTGGATCTAATGTTCGTCTACTTTAAGTCCTATTCATTTCAATAGATGTAAGTATGTCGAACGTCAGATACAACCCTTGGATTGGGCTTTGCAAGTGAAATATCTTGTTGCAAAATCCGTTTGTTTCAATTTTGGTGATCCTTGATGTTTCACAAGCTGGTTTGTTCTACCTTTTTGGAAAAAGCGAATCCCAGTGTTGGAGAGAGATTTTTTTTCATCAGACCTCAGAGGCTATCACAAAAGTAAAGATATATGGAGGCAGAGGGGGAGAAACCCTGAATGGACAATATGTGATACATGTTTTTGATTATCAATTTGATGACCTTTCTGAATCATAGGATTTCTGACAAGGGATGAATGCATCCAGTTAAGACTGGAGATGAAACAAGCATGGGAATTTCTTGCTGGGTCCATTCTTGGAATCACAAATAGATGCATTTGTGTTTGAGGAATCTCTTTCTCCTCACACAGCTGGGATATTGACATGATAGCCACATTATCCCTACTATAGTCTAGTTTTTAATGTCTAACTGCAAAGTATTTTCATTTCATGTGAGCAGCAGTCATGATCCAGCTGACCAGACCCGTTCTTATAACCACTGTTCCACATCAGGAAGTGAAGGCACAGCCCATCGCTGAGGACAAAACCCTTTGAGCAGAAAAGCAAATCTGTAAACAAGTGATGTCTTGAACCCAGTGAGCCAGTTTGCATGATCGTCGCAGCCCACCATGGCTTATTTAAGTCACGGTGGCTCGTGGTGGTGGCCATTGTGAATATTCAAGTTGCAGTGGGCAGTTGCCACAGCTTATCGTGACATCCAAACCCACAGAGGGTGGGTTGTTGCCATGGTTAACAAGCCACCCACAATGCATGGGTGAGTCATTTTTAAATGTGTTGGACTGGGGAGGTCTAGGTTCCCATTCCCCACTGAAGATTGCTGAAACTGTCAGTTTTGTTTTCCCTCAGTTTCTTTTTTCCAGTCATAAGTTTGGTTCATCATCCCAAACTAAAAATTGGGGTGTTTTTTTTAAATTGCATTAATTTTTTATGCATTTGTCTGCACATTTCTTCTAATGCATTTTGTCTATGTAATTTTGCCTAATAGATACTTTTTTGCAAGCAGTTTTCCTAAAATGCATGTTTTGAACATTATTTTCATGGAAACATGCATTTTTGTTTGCACTTTTAGCTAATATACACATTTTTGTATGCATTTTTTGATTGGAGAACGCCATTGCAAAATTTGGGGAAGTGCAAATTTTGAAGGATTTGGTTCACATATTGGTTCGAAGGTGCAAAATTAGGAACATGCTGCACATTAAGATGCAAACAGAACAAATTTCTCCCCCATCCCATGCTCACTGGATTGTTAGTCTATCTTGCAGGATTGTTGTGAAGATAAGATTAGATCATCCCATTTACATCACCATCAGCTCCTTTAGAGGGCGAATAGTGTGTGTGTGTGTGTGTGTGTGTGTGTTTGTGTCTTTAAAAAGCCCTGCTCCAGTAGGTTTTTATTTCAAGCAAGCTCATAAACTCTGCTAACTCAAAAGACCTCTGCTGATTACCTCATACTTATTTTCCCTCTCTTTTTTATTTCCTTTTCCCCGCCAGGGCTCAACGGTGAAATGAACCATTACTTCTCAGTAATGCCTGTCCCTCACGCTCCTCTGGAGAAGAAACTTGTCTAAGGCTGCCTCTTTCTTCTCATTATCTGTCTCACGCTTTCATAGCTCCAACTGTTGAAGCTCATACTAACTGCTGGTTGTTTCATTTTATTTCTTACTTCCTCTCTTTAACTGTGTCTTGTGAGTGCCACTTGCCCCTTTAAACTGTTCCGAATCCCTCCTCCTTCTCTCTGCATCCCTCGTGCATTTGCTGAAGCTTATTTGTTCATCTTTAAAGGCTGTTACATTCTCTGCAAACTCCTAAACCGATAAAGTGGGCTGGAACAGACTGAGATTATTGGTCTGTCTATCCCAGTATTGTCTACCCTGGCTGACTATACCCTTTACTCAGTGCCATTGAAGCCACAGGTGAGGATTCTGGGTGGTGGAGAGAAGACCCCTGTTGTGGAAACAACTGGACATGGGTGTTCCCGGGCAAGGAGGACTGAGCTGACCTAGAGTCACATAGGCACCACAGGGCCAGAGAGAGTTAGGGATTGCAGCTGATTCCTCTGTCCATTAAGCACAGATTTTGTATAGACATATCTGGAGTGCTTGTCTCTTGGAGAAACCTGAACTTTCCTGGACTGTTCATTGTGAAGTTTCCCTCAGCCGAGCTGAATTACACTGACTGAGGCTCAAAGCACAAGTTACTTTAAAGATGTAGCTAGAAGACATGTTTTGGTTTGTTTGTTTTCACTCTACTGCAATAAGCACAGGAACCCTGATCCAGACCCTAGCTTGGAGGGTGTGGGGAGAAGGGCTTCATTTCTTTCCCCCTGCTGAAGTCCCAATCTGGACTGGGCTTCCCATGCCTCCAATTTATACTCCTAAATAGTATAAATTAGAGAAAATGGATCACGATTTGGCAATACATATTGCAGGTGTGGGGCTCCTGACCAAAAGTGGGATGAAGGGTTGAAGCCTCCTTACCCTGCCAGGCTAGCATCCTGATCTAGAGTTGGCGGCCACCTGTGGTTACTCTAGAATAAAAAAAGGAGAAAAAAAGACATCCCTGATAGAACACCTTTAAAGTAGTGTTTGCTTTGACCCTTATTCCTCCTACCTGAGATTCTTTCAAAATATAATGAATTCTACCTGTGATCACATACATTCATGTTGTGCATTCTACCAGTGATGATGTATGGGACTTCTCCATGTGGTTTCATCAGCATAGTTCTTGGTTCTTCTTGGCTAGAATTCCAACCCACAGCCACAAATGTAACAAGAGTCCTAAATCACCTTGCCTTCTGTGCTCTATTTGTTGCTAACTATTGATTGGACTAGAAGAAGAACAAAAACTAGTTGTAAGGGTGACTTTAAGGGATGAATCTCTCCTTCAGATTCTACAATATCTGATTTGTGTATGGAAGGCCTCATTTCAAAAGTGAAGTTTATTGTGTAATAAACATACAGCACAATGAAATTCATTTAAAAGAACCCCCCAAACCCAACAAAAATGTATCAAACTATAATGCCTGAGGAAGAACAAAAACTCATATAGAGGTGAAGACAAAAGTTTGCCTAAACCAGTGGGAGTGGAAGACAATCAAAGAAGTAGTGAGAGAATCTTTGGGGCAGAGACCACAGAGAAGGCCCTTTTCTGTATTCCCATAAACAGGGGGGACACTACCACAAATTTTAGTGGACAAGCAGGGTTATAATATAGCATGAGTTGGTCCTTTCGATATCCTTGTCCCAACCTGTTTAAGGCTTTCAAGGTAATAAAAAGCTTCACTTTGTGAACTGCATCCAGAAATAAAGTTCTCTTCCATGCTTCCCAAACCTTTAAAATGTGGGCCTTAAAGACGTGGTAGGCAAAAGTAACCTTGGGTTAGATCCAGACTTAATCATACTTAGAACAGACCCACTGAAAATCAATGGGGCTTAAGTTAAGTTAGTTGTGACTAAGTCCCATTGATTTCAGTGGGTCTACTCCAAGTCTGGATACAGCCATTTGCATTTTACATTCAGATTGGATTGTTGACACCTAGGGTGCAAATGTTAGGGGTGTATGTGTTTGGATGTGCGTTACCTTGCTTTGGGGGGGATTAACGTTTTTCTAACCTTGCACCTTAACTTGATGCTTAATAGAAGAGTCTGTTTTCCACTGATTGGACATTTAACCTGAAATATATCAATAATGCATTAAAAAAGCTTTGGCTTCAGGACCTACATTGAATCATTAAGTCTTGCATTAGCACTGAGTCCATCCATTCCAGAAAGAGGCAGAGAATAAAACAAGAATATTTAACTGGGGTCATGTCATATTTGATTAGCTGTTTGAACCAATTAGGTCAATCAGGGATAAAAGCCTTTCCGTACTGGATGAATCACCCTTTTCCAGAGTTAAGAACTAAATATCATTTGGTGGGGAGGGGTGGAGGATGGTAGGAAAGAAAGACACAGTTGTTAAATAATATACCCCCAGTGCTCAGGGTTGCTTTCAATGTATATTTATTTACATATGTTTTGAAAATATGTGAGGTGAACTAGACTAGAAGTGGGTATGAAATGCCTTCATTTTGCAGTTTAATGCGAACTTCCTTACTTTCACGTTTTTTGGGACCACTATGCAAACAGAAGCTCAGTGAACCTTCAAAATTCACACTTCTTTAAAGTTTACAATGGAGTTCTCCATGCGTACACAAATGCATATAATAGGGAATAGAATGTTAAAAAATGCATTTTATTTATTTATTTATTATATTTATACCCCACCTTTTTTCCTGCAAGGAACCCAAGGCAGCTTACATAATCCTCCTCCTCCTCTCCATTTTATCCTCACAACAACCCTGTGAGGCAGGTTAGGCTGAGAGTCAGTGACTGGCCCAAAGTCACCCAGTGAGTTTCACGGCTAAGCAGGGACTAGAACCCGGATAATTCTGTTAGACATCTGCCCAAATAGTATTTTAGGTTGTATTTTTGCAAAACTGTTTTAGGTATTTTGTATTTATAGCGTGATCGTATTTTGCATGTCTCTCTGGATTTTGATGTTTGTTAAGACCTCAAAATGTTTGATGTAGGTGAGGGTTACCTCCCTCACACATGTTATTCTCTTAAATTAAATTTGGGAAATTTGATATGACACCTATTAATTAACAACCTTTGATTAATAACTAACTTTGGGGTCCCTGAATCATATACACATGCCCCATATAAGAACATTAGGACATAAGAAGAGCCTTGCTGGATTAGTCCAAAGGCCCGCAGAGGCCAACCAGATGCTTATAGGTAGTGCATAAGCAGGACATGAACGCAGTAGCACCCTCATGTTCCCCAGCAACTGGTATTCAGAACAGGAGTGGGCAAACGAGTGTTGTTCGAGATCGCCAGGCTTCTGTGAACATTGTCTCACCGCTCGTCTTGTGCTTGGTTTGTGTTTGTGATTGCAGCTCGCTTTTCGCGAATGGGAGATTTGTGCAAAAGAAGCAACGATCAAATGGGAGATTTGTGCAAACCTCCTGAAATTTGTGCAAATTTCCTCCATAGACTAAAGTGGGGCTGTTTGGTCTACTGAAGAAATACGTGCAAATTAGGGAATTTGCGCAAATTGAACTTGGAATCGAGAATGAGATGAACATGAGATGAACCTACCTTCCTGATCATCTGCTCCCATGATCAGTGGTTCATGCCTTGGTCTCCTCTCGCCTAGACTACTGTAATGCGCTCTACGTGGGGTTACCCTGGAAGACGGTTCGGAAGTTGCAGCTGGTACAGAATGCAGCAGCTCGCCTGGTTAAAGGCTGCCGCCGGCGTGATCACATCACTCCAGTGCTCAAAGAGTTGCACTGGCTACCAGTTGTTTGCCGAGCCGAATTCAAGGTGTTGGCGTTGACCTTTAAAACCCTGTACAGCTCCGGTCCAGTTTATCTCAAGGAGTGCCTCCAGCAACATCAAGTCGGCCGCTCAACAAGATCTGCCACGGACAGCCTTCTCCCTGTCCCATCAGCCAGAGAAACCAGGCTGGTGGGGACTAGGAGTAGGGCCTTTTCTGTGGCAGCCCCCAATTTATGGAACTCTCTCCCCAGTGACCTCCGCCATGCCCCTTCCTTGATTAGCTTCTGCCGGGCATTAAAAACGTGGCTTTTCAGGCGGAAATATGGGGTGGGTTAGGATTTTTAAGTTTTGTATTGTTTTTAATTGTGTTTTATACTGTGTATGTGTGTGTGTTCCCCCCCGCTCTTGTATTTTATTGGACTGTACATCGCTCAGAGTGGCCGGATGTCTGGCCAGATGGGCAATTCATAAATATACTAAATAAATAAATAAATTTATCAGAGGAAGAATGCCTAGGGTAGGAAGGTGTTGTTGCACTCATGTCCTGCTTGTGGGCTTCCTGTAGGCGGCTGGTTGGCCACTGTGTGGACAGAATGCTAGATGGACACTTGGTTTGATCCAGCAGGGCTCTTCCTATGTTCTAATGTTCTTATCCATGGACTTTCTTACTTCACAAATGTCCCAGTGGAGTTTTTGGCTCAATTTTTTAAAATAAAAATGAGCATTTTGAGAAAATATATATTTAGAATAGATGTGCTCATTTAAAACACATGTGAATTTTGTGTGAATTTTTTGAAAACAATATCCACAGATTAATAATGCAGAAATGGGACAGAATAGGGTGAATAGGGTAGGGGTGAATGCATGTGAAAGGGACATGGACTGGAAATAGATTGGTTCACCCCTCCTAAGGTAGAAACAGAAAAGGTAGCAGCAACCATGTAAGATACTAAATATGAGCCTTGGGGGAGCAGAGCAGGATGTAGGCACAACAATCACTTGTGCTCACTGTACTGAACTGTCAATATTGGGCTTTTCAGTGTTGTTGGAGCCATGCCTTGGTCATGCAATTAACTTTACTGCAATCAAGTACCTCATTTTCAAGTATTAAAATATGTTCGCTGCTGCTGAACAATTTAGCACTCTATTCTCTCCAAGACAAGGCTTCCCTGCCCAGTTGTGCACAGCAATAGCAATTATGTGACTTTCCAGCAAGATGGCTACCAGCAGGAGACCCTTAAAAGTGCCAAATGACATTTTCAGACACATTTCATGGTGAGAATTGCTTCTTCCCTTGTCAGATTAGACACAGAATCCTTTCGCTTTCTTTTCAAACTACGAATTTAAAACCTTGCTTTCCAAGACTGAAGGCTGAGTTACATATTGTGTAAAAAAAAAAAAAAAAAGGCACCCTGAAAGATGGCCTTTGCCCAAATCATCCTCCCTAAAAGTTAAAATATGTTTGATGGTCTCTCGCTGGATACCTCCACCTCCATTAGGCAGGCAGGTGGAGACTGGGTAGGGGGTTATTTCTGCGGTGGCTCCCCATTTATGGAATACCCTCCCCAGGTAAGGAATGGCTGAATTAGTCTATATCTGGTCAATGCCGGTTTTGCACATATTTCAACATAAGTCTATTCCATCCAATTTCTGCATCAGTTTGCGATCTTTTTTCTTTTTTTAAAGAAAAAGCATGCAAAGGCACATTGATTTTCATATGCATCTTTCCCTAACATATGCATTTTGAATGCAACTTCCCCAAATATATGCAGTTTCGTATGTATCTTTCCCTAATACGAGGCTGGGGAACTTCATTCACCCAAAGGATCACATTCAATTTTGGAGACGTTCTTGGGGGCTGCATTCCAGTGGTAGGTGGAGCCAAAGGCAAAAGGGTGGGGACAAAAATACAAAAACGATGCCCAAAATGCCAGCTTAATTTAGCTTAAAGCTCTGACTGCCGGTAGCTAAGTCTTAGGAGAGGCATTTCAACCTTTTAGAATGGGCGGAGGGGTACATTTGGTGGTGGTCACCGATTCTTTGGTGGTTTCCCAGGAAAAGGGGCATGCCCATCTGGAGAACTGTGGGGGGCCAGATTGGGAAACCAGGAGGGCCAGATTTGGCCCATGGGGCTGAGGTTCCCCACCCCTGCCCTAATATATGCATTTTTTGTATGCACCTTACTCTAATATATGCATCTTTCCCTGAGAGCTGCATTTCAGATTTTGACCAAGTGCTCAGTCCAAAGGAGAACTGCTTTCCAATCTGCATATTATCCCAAGAAAGCACTAATTAGGTTGGCTGGTTCACTTTAAAAATGTGAACCAGATTAAATTCTTCCTCATTCCTACCCCAGATAGGTGCAGGAGGTACCAATACTTCTATCACTTATATAACAGATTAACAGAGTGATCTTAGTACAGTCATGCCTTGGATTGAGAGCATAATTCGTTCCGGAAACGTGCTTGTAATTCAAAACACTCTTATATCAAAACGAAATCCCCCCAAAAAAATTGTACAGAGATTTTTAATTTAAGCCGTACTACAGTACTTGTGTTGGAAGACGTCGCTTGTATATCAAGTTAAAAAAAATTAAATAAATATTTAAAAATTTGCTTGTCTTGCAAAACTGCTCTCAAACCAAGTTACTTGCAATCCAAGGTATTACTGTATCTGGGAGGCCATAGGATTCGTCAGTATTCCCAGATCCAAAGTTGGAAAAGAGCTCTAAACTGAACTCTGAGCTAGGGATCTGCACTCAGATCCCACTCCCACCCTTACAGCCAGCATGGAAAGAACCATGCTGGCTGCTTCTCCAAGTTTGTAAGAGTGACCTTGGAGAAGGGGTAAAAGGGGCATTCTGGGGGGCACAGAGGGGAGGAGACTGGGGTCGCCAGTATATGATATATCCTGGCAGTGCTCAAACCTCCTCCCCTCCCTGTCCAAAGCACCACAGCTAGACTGCCAAAATCATCTCTCTAGCTCAGTTCTCTAACCTTGGGCCCCCAGATGTTTTTTTGCCTACAACTCCCAGCATGCCGCAGCCAGCTATGCTGGCTGGGGCATGCTGGGAGTTGTAGGCCAAAAATATCTGGGGGCCCAAGGTTGGAGAACACTGGTCTAGCTGACTTGCAGGACAGGAGGAGTGTGGAGGCAAAGGTAGCCTCCCTGCTTCCCCTGCTCTACATAGGATGCCCATAATCCTCTGAGTTTGGAGTCTTACAGGCATCTCCATTGGACTAAACCCTAAGTTTATTCTTCCAGCTGATCGATGAATGATCTGGGGTGTGACATTGATTGTCTTTTTTATTGATTTTGATGCTTCTCCTCCGGTTATGCTGTCTTTGTTTCTGTTTCACAATTTTATTGTCATAATGTTTAGATAGCAGTGTAATTTTAAGACAATGTTGCAAGTGTATCCATATGTAGTCATATGTGAACAAGGATACTTTTATGACAGATGTGAAAGGTCTTTTCTTAATAAATGTATTCTTCAATCTGGTTGTTGCAGTTGTTTAGAGTTGTGACCCTTCAGTTTCACTTCTGTTTTTAAACAGCACTTTTGGTGAGCTTTTTAGAGCAGGGGAAAATGTGGTATTATTTCTGAAAGCCAAATAAAACACTTTTTTCCACTTGTGCAATGGTGCTATTCCTCTATACCACAGTGCCACCTAGATGTTATGTAGTGGAAAAGCAGGAAAGGAAATGTTCTTATTTTTTTTTAAAAAAATATTTTATTTATTTTTCAAAACAAATTATAACACAGAAAATATATTTAGCAAAATACAAAATTATCACACAAATATAACATAATCAGCATACAATAAATCATAAAGTGCTCCCCCCCACCCTCCAAGGGACCAATTGTCAATTGCTTTGAATGTTTTAGATAGCAGTGTATAAATGTTTTAAAGGAATAAATGTTGCAAGATGTATGAGATCCATATGTAGATCATCATGTCCACACACAGGATACTTGTTAATAGAGAACAGAATGTGAAAGAGGCTCATTTTCTTAAATCAAATGTATCTTCTATCCTCTTGATCAAATAAAGTCTAAATTCCAAAAATATAACATATCCTGACAAGGCTTCCCCTTTATTAATACATAGTCTAGTAATTGATCCCATATCTCCATAAAATTAGCAATCCTTTTTTGCATTTGATACTACTAGTTAGTTTATCATTTAGGGCTACCAGTCTGTTATTAGGAAAACATGTTGTACTTTCCAATTTCTCGCTATCATTAGCCTGGCCGCAGTTAACAAGTTTACAATTAACTCCTTTGTATTTTGATCACAAATAAGCTTCTCAGTTATTGATAACAATGCTAATTTTGGACAGACCTCTAAATTAGTACCAATAATTTTCGATATTTCTGTAAAAACCTCTCGCCAAAACACCAATACATTTTTACAACTCCACCACATATGAGCATATGTCCCTTTTTCCTGACATCCTCTCCAACATAATGCAGAACAATTATTATCTATTCTATTTAATCTTACTGGAGTTAAATACCATCTCCAAATTAGTTTATAAAATTTTTCCTTTATCCTAATTGACATCATTTTCACAATCCGTCTATCCCATATATTGTTCCACCCCACCTTCGAGGTCACCTCTTCAAATTCATTATCCCATACTGTCTTAAGCTGATCCTCTTGTTCTTTTGCTTTTTGGATCAATCTGTATAAATCCCTTGTTATACCTCTTGTTGATGCATTACCTGGTAGGCCGTCTCTAGACATGACCATCTTTTCAAAATTAGTTAAATCTCTCTCGTACTCAGTTTTCCTTTTCCATTTCTTCGACCACTGTTCTAACTGTAGTAAATTTAACCACGATAATCTTCTTCTCCCAACAATTTCCATTATTTGATCTCTAGTCCCCATCTTTTCCACCCAATCTGTCAATCTAATAACCCTTTCTTCTCTTAGTTTACCCTCCAACTCTACTCTTAAGTTTTCAGGAAAATCCTTAAGAGCTACCACCGGAGTTAATGGAGATATCCCTGGTATAAATATGCTCTTCATAGTATCCCAAATCATTAACAAATTTCTTAGGAAATGTTCTTAATGTAGTGCTTGGATCTCAATTCTGCGATGAAACCGAAAGTAGATACAGCAGATAAACAACCTTGTGTAGAAAAATTCAAATGACTTGCTCATTTTTTTATATTCTTAGCAAATTAAACATATTTGATGCTGCCAAATACACACACACACACACACACACACACTTCACTACAATATTCACATTGTTTTAATGCTGTTCAGTGCCTTTGTGTTGCTGCATGGTTGCAATATTTTTCATCTTCTCTGCCCTTACTCGGTTCAACCTTATTTGCCATCACTGCCCTTTTGGCTGTGCAATCCTATGCAATGCTATGCACACTTACCTGACAGCAAGTCCCATTGAACACAGTGAGGCTTATCTCTCAAAGTGCACAGGGTTGCACTGCACATCTAATTGGTCACCTCAGCCAATGTGATTCTCGCCCCCATGACATCATATTGCTATATCTGGCATGATGACATCATAGGCACCATTAAGACAAACAAACAAACAAAAATATACATCAGCACTGCCAATCAGATTAAAGGGAAAGGACAGTGACTGCTAAACTGAAGAATAAACAGTTTAGAGAAGAAGCAGCTGCCAAATGAGCAAAGGGGAACTGAAATATTGAAATTATTCTGTGTAAACTTTGATTTTTATTGTACCGTACTTCTAAAAATTGTAAACTACCTTGAAACCTTGTATAAGGAACTACCTTATGGTTCTATGGTTTCCATGTCATAAATTATGGATTTATAATTTGATTATGGATTTCAGATCAGAAATGTTAAACAAGCCAATTTAAATAGAATAACCTTTGGGGATAGATATAGATATAGATATTGATATATAATTGGGGAGAGGGGCTTCTCTTAATGAGTTTCTCCTGTAATTTGCAAATAAAAGGTTTGATTTCTTTGTGCACTGATATCCTTTGGCCTATTTGCAATGCATTATGGGTACCAAGGGTGGTTCTTTGGGCCATTCTGGAGCTTTTTACCCATATATTGACATCTGATGTTATCTTTCTTTTTTCTTTCTTTCCTTGCCGGTTAATTCCCAGAATGCAGAAACCGCAAGAACAGTGTCAGATATTTACAGCCATCCTCTTCGCATCTATTTTCCTGCTAGCAGCTGTGAGCATTACTGAAGCTGGAAAAAAAGAAAAACCAGGTAGGGATGCTATGAATTATATTACTAGATATTTTAGACAGGTGATGGCACATATAGTTTTCTCTTTCCATACTTGTTTTACACATGTGTTGGCATTACTGCTGTTTTTATTTAAAACAAGTTGCAGTATATTTCAAATAGTTGGAAATTTTTTATTCCATGCTGGGATTACTCCCCTTTTCCCTTCAGCATATCAGTTGTCTAAAATACCTTTAGATGAATCACTGTGTCAGAAAGATGAAAAGATTAAAAAAAAAGTCCGTCTAGCCTTATGCCCTGTCATAAGGCAGAACAATCCTTGTATCAGCCACCTATAGATGAACCTAAATATGTTAGCCAACATTGCATCAACGTTGGAGAGAAGATGCATCACAAAAAGAATGCCTTCAAGGTAATGACTGAAGCTGCAATCCTGCACCCACAGATTTGGGGGTAAGCCCCATTGAACTCAATAGAATTTGCTTCTGAGTAGACATGCATAATATCAGGATGCCAGCCAACCATATTACCATTTTAGCGGTCGAAAAAGACATTTGAATTTTGGAACATGGAATATACGGACATTGCTGGATAACATAGATAGTGAACGCCCTGAGCGTAGGACTGCTATTATTGCAAGGGAGCTGAGACGGTTTAAAATTGACATAGCAGCACTTCAAGAAACTCGAAGGGCAGGAGAGGGACAGCTGAAAGAAGAAAAAGGAGGTTATACCTTCTTCTGGAAAGGACTACCTGAGCAGGACCGACGAATACATGGTGTAGGCTTTGCCATCAAAAATGAACTAGTGAACTCTTTGTCAGAAGTTCCTACTGGCATTAACGAACGCCTGATATCTCTTCGATTAAAGCTCGCCAATAACCAACAGGTAACTATTTTGAGCGCTTATGCACCAACATTAGATGCTGATGATGACATCAAGGAAAGTTTTTACAGCCAGTTGGACACTCTCCTGTCAGAGATACCTAAGGAGGATAAAATTATCCTCCTAGGCGATTTTAACGCAAGAGTCGGGCGTGACTTTGATTTATGGCCAGAAACTATTGGAAAAGACGGAGTTGGTAATAGCAACCCGAACGGACTCTTACTTTTGTCTATATGTGCAGAGCATAATCTCACTATCACAAACACGCTCTTTCGACAAAAGAATAAGTTTAAAACATCATGGCAGCACCCACGGTCAAAGCACTGGCATCTTCTGGATTATGTAATTGTCCGTGCTAGAGATCGCCGCGATGTACTTCTTACTAGGGCCATGGTGAGTGCCGATGACTGCTGGACAGACCACCGACTAATCCGGTCCACTATGGTTATCAACATTGCTCCCCAACGTAGGCTTCAAGGAAGGAAACCAAGGCGTAAAATGAACATCCAAGTCCTTCAAGATCCTATTAAGCAAACTCATCTTCAATCACTTCTTAAGGAACATCTACCTACGGAACCTCCTGACAACATTGAGGACCATTGGTCTAAGCTGAAAACCTCCATTACTGCAGCTTGTGAACAAACTATTGGATATGAAACTAAGAAACATCAGGATTGGTTTGATGAAAATGACAATGAGATTAAATATATAATTGACCAAAAAAGGAAAGCCTTCCAAATATGGCAAAATGATATTAACTGCGCTGCCAAGAAAAAAACCTACGCTAGCGCAAAGGCTGAGGTCCAAAGAAGAACAAGAGAACTTAAGAACGCTTGGTGGAAAAAGAAAGCTGAAGAAATTCAACAACTTGCAGAATCTCATGATGCACGGGGCTTTTTTAAGGCCACAAGGGCCATTTATGGACCAAAAACCTATGGTACAAACCCTTTACAATCAAAAGATGGCACCAAACTCTTAAAAGACAAAGAGTCTATTGCACTGCGTTGGAAAGAGCATTATTATGACCTTTTAAATCGTAAGTCTAAGGTGGATAATGAGATTTTTTCGCAAATCCCGCAAAAACAAATTAAAGAGGAACTTGCAATACTCCCCACTTTGGATGAAGTAAAAAAAGCCATTAATCAAATGAAGAACAACAAAGCTAGTGGACCAGATGGGATTCCTGCTGAAATCTTTAAAGAAGGGGGCCCCGAACTTGTACAACATCTTCATAAACTCATCGAAAAAATCTGGATAAGAGAAGAGATCCCAGAAGACTTCAGGGATGCCATAATTATCACCCTCTTTAAGAAGGGTGATAGAACAGACTGTGGAAACTATCGGGGCATTTCTCTCTTAGCAACCGCAGGTAAAATATTTGCTAGGATTCTCGCAAACCGTCTTCTATCTATTTCAGAAGAGATCCTCCCTGAAACTCAATATGGTTTCCGCCCCTCTAGAGGGACAGTAGACATGATTTTTACTGCACGTCAGCTCCAAGAAAAATGCCGGGAGCAAAATCAACCCCTTTATATGGCATTTATCGATTTGGCTAAGGCCTTTGATACTGTAGACCGTACAGCTCTCTGGACTATCCTCATGAAAATTGGATGCCCCAATAAATTTGTGAATATCTTGCGACTTCTCCATGACAACATGACGGCAACGGTTTTGGACAACAACGGCTCTCATGGTGCTCCATTTAAAGTGGGATCAGGTGTTAAACAGGGATGTGTTATCGCCCCAACATTATTTGCCATTTTCATCGCCATGGTTTTACATCTTGTCGAGGGGAAACTTCCCACCGGTGTGGGAATTATATATCGAATAGATGGAAAGCTTTTTAATCTCAGCAGGCTGAAAGCAAAAAGTAAGGTAATTACAACCTCCGTTGTGGAACTTCAGTATGCTGATGATAATGTGGTCTCCGCACATTCAGAGGATGATCTCCAAACTATCCTAAATGCTTTTGCAGAAGCATACGAAAAACTTGGTCTCTCACTTAACATCAAAAAAACCAAAGTGCTTCATCAGCAAGTGCAAGCTAACCCTTTGGTGATGCCATCTATCCAGCTTGGCGGGACAATACTGGAAAATGTCGATCATTTTCTCTATCTTGGCAGCTATCTTTCTGTTACAGCTAACATCGACAGTGAAATCCAGCATCGTCTGAGCTCCGCAAGTGCCGCATTTTCTCGAATGAAACATAGAGTGTTCGAGGATCGGGATATTTGTAAGAAGACCAAAACACTGGTTTATGAAGCCATTGTATTACCAACTTTATTGTATGCCTGCGAAACATGGACTATCTATAAACGTCACTTCCACCTCCTTGAAAGGTTTCATCAACGTTGCCTCCGGAAAATCCTGCAAATTACTTGGGAAGATAGGCGAACAAATGTCAGTGTACTGGAAGAAGCAAAGACTACTAGCATTGAAAAAATGATCCTTCAACGCCAACTTCAGTGGACCGGTCATGTTGTTCGAATGCCTGACTGCCGTCTCCCAAAGCAGTTACTTTACTCCCAACTCAAGGATGGAAAGCGGTATTGGTGGTCAATATAAGAGGTTTAAAGATGTTCATAAGGCTAATCTAAAAAAAATGCAATATAAACATCGAAAACTGGGAAGCTCTGGCCCATGAACGATCTAAATGGAGGTTGGCCTTTCACAAAGGTTCCATGGACTTTGAAGAAGCCCGAGTGCAAGGTGAAAGGGAGAAACGTGCTAAGCGAAAAGCATGTCAAATGAATCCTTTACAGGACCATCTTCTATCTGGTAACCTGTGTCCTCACTGTGGGAAGTGTGGATCTAGAATTGGCCTCCACAGTCACTTACGGACCCATCGCTAGAGTCTACACAATCTTCTTTAGAATCTCCTCCTTTTATCCCGGAAGACAATCTTACTCGGTCACGAGTGATCGCCTGATGATGATGATGATGATTACCATGTGCTCTATGTGGGGCTGCCCTTAAGGCTGGTCTAGAAGCTGGAGCTAGTGAAGAATGCAATAGCATGGCTGTTGTGAGGAGCTGCCCCTTTTCAGCATGCACAACTCCTTTGCTGAAGGAACTGCACTGGCTGCCTATTTATTATTATTACATTTATGAATCACCCATCTGGCCGGTCACCCAGCCACCCTGCCTACTCACTACCAGGCCAGGTTTAAGGTTTTGGTATTAGTGTATAAAACCCTACACAACTTGGGACCAGGATACTTGAGAGAGTGCCTTCTCCCTTATCAACCTGCCCAGTCACTGAGGTCATCGGATGGCAATGGCATGTCCCTGGTGGTTCCATGTGGACCTCTGCTGCAACTGGAATCCACCCAGAGAAGAGTCTTCCGCGTAGCGGCTGCATTTCTTTGGAACTCCCCACCTCTAGAGGTCAGGCAGGTGCCAACATTGTATTGTTTTCGGTGCCTCCTGAAAACACTTTTATTTCAGGAAGCCTTCCTGAATTATCCAGCCATAGTCTTATTGATTTTGTTTTGAACATATTGTTTTATTCTTTTATCTGTTTGATCTTTTATCAGTCACCACTCCACAATCTCCATACTGGAATATGGAGTGGTATATAAATCTTGGAAATAAATAAATAATAGCTCTCATTCTATCATTTCAGTATCAAGGAACACCCTCGAAATGGGATTTCAGGTGAAATATCTGTACTAGGGCTGGCTTTGAAGTTCTGAAGTTCAGAAATGATCTTTTCCAAACTAACTGCAAAGTTCAGGACTAGCTCATGATGGTCCTGACTTGGTGCCACCATACGCAGTGGATCCATCCCTTTAAATTTACCCATTCAAACCTACCGGGCAGCTACATTTAGAAAGACTTTCTATGAGGTTTATCATTACATTTTTGGTACTGCCACCACCGCAGTTTCCCATGCATCCTGTTAATCCCAGTAGAACATAAGAACAGCCATGCTGGATCAGACCAAGAGTCCATCTAGTCCAGCATTCTGTTCACACAGTGGCCAACCAGCTGCCCACAGGAAACCCACAAGTAGGACATGAGTGCAACAGCACCCTTCCGCCCATGTTTCCCAGCAACTGGTATACCTAGGTATACTGCCTCTGATACTGGAGGTAGCATATAGCCATCAGGATTAGTAGTCATTGATAGCTTTCTCCTCCATGAATTTGTCCAATCCCCTTTTAAAGCCCTCCAAATTAGTAGCCATCATTACATCTTCTGGAATTGAATTCCATACTTTAACTATGTGCTGTGTGAAGAAGTACTTCCTTTTGTCTGTCCTGAACCTCCCACCAATCAGCTTGATGGGATGACCCCTTTGGGATCTAGTATTATGAGGGGGAAAAATGTCTCCCTATCCACTTTCTCCACACCATGCCTAATTTTGTACACCTCTATCATGTCTCACCATTCTTCTAAGCTAAACAATCTCAGCTGCTGTAACCTTTCCTCATAGGGGAGTTGCTCCAGCCCCTTGAACATTTTGTTCCGCAGCCCTTTTCTGCACTTTTTCCAACTCTACAATATCCTTTTTTAGGTATGGTGGCCAGAACTGTACACAGTATTCTGAGTGTGGTCGCACCAAAGATTTGTGTAAAGGGAGTATGATCTTGGCAGTTTTATGTTCAGTTTCTTTCCTAACTATACCAACATGGAGTTTGCTTTTTTCCCCAGCAGCTGCACACTGGGTTGCCATTTTCATCAAGCTGTCCACCACAACCTGAAGATCTCTTTCTTGGTCAGTCACTGCTAACTCAGAACTTAACAGCGGTGCAGAATCAGACCAAGGGTCCATCTAGTCCAGCATTCTGTTCACACAGTGGCCAGCCAGCTGCCCATGGGAAGGGCACAAGCAGGACATGGTTACAATAGCATCCCCCACATGCATGTTCCCCAGCAACTGGTATACAGAGGTATACTGCCTCTGGAACTGGAGTTAATATAGGCCCATAGGTAGCCTTATCCTAGGATGTCAGAGTCCATTTGGAACTACATCTCCTATTAATCCTTGTGCCTGGGATACTGCAAGTATTATAATGGAGATGTGCTAGTAAGGCCTCCCCACTGTGTGACCTTGCTGCCAACAGTTAGTTTTGGAGAAAGTCCCGGGGTTCATAGGAAGTTGGAATGTGGAGACATCCAGGCCCCATTTTGCAGACTGAAGGCATCATCTGGAGTGTGACTGGGCCTTCTCTTGGAATGGCGGTGAACTTAATTCAGGCCTGTGTTGAACTGAGCCCAAATCAACTCATTTAAGGTGAACTCATTGCAAATTGAGCCCTGGTCACCCATCGCTCTTCCTGCAGTGGCCTTTGCTTGGTCACATTAGCTGTGCTAGGGACTGAAACATCCCGAGGAAACATATCTAAGGATAGCCAAACCACACGCAGGAACAGGCTAGCAGTATCGTGAAATGTTCAGGTACAGGCAAATTAGCCTTGTGCCTGCTTCAAAGGAATACTGCAAAGATTAGAACTTTTGCTGGCCTCGCTCATTCATTCGCTGTTCTCCCCTGGGGCAGATTCAACAGATGCAAGGATGTTGAGAGCTTTGTGTTTTGTTATGAAATACAGAGAAACCATTCACTTCCTTTTGGGGGGGGGGGAGAGACAAAGTGACTGGGGACTTGCTGAAGTGACAAGATGCTGATGTGTTTCATGGTAAATGGCAATAGAGGAATTAAGTGCAGTCGGATCTGAGCCCTGGAGTCATTGGTTTATTACAGCCAGGAACAAATATAACATCACACCTGCAAAATTATCAGACCCAGTAAAGTCTTAGCAAGGCCACATCCCAGCATGGGAGTGTGGTGGGTGAAGCTGGTGGTGGCAGCACTGGCGTGGAAAGCTGTTTAGGATGAAAGGGTTGTGGAGTCCCCAAAATCAGTTAATTGCAGCCATTTATCTATCTTTCCTATTACACAGGTCATTTTTAAGTGGTTAAACGCGCAATCCAGCGTAGTGGTTAGAGTGTTGGACTGGGGCTCTGGAGATCCGGGTTCTAGTCCCCACTCGGCCATGAAACTCACTGGGTGACTTTGGGCCAGTCACTGACTCTCAGCCTAACCTACCTCAAAGGGTTGTCGTGAGGATAAAATGGAGAGGAGGAGGATTATGCAAGCCGCCTTGGGTTCCTTGCAGGAAAAAAGGCGGGGTATAAATATAATAAATAAATAAATAAATAAATAAATCCTATGCAAGTTTAGACAGAAAAAAAATGCCTGCAGCTCCCTGCCTAGGACTGAGACTTATAAGTACTGTAGTGCTGTGCCGAAAATTTCTTCCACATTATTTTTTCAACCATTCTCATTTAATATGATAGAAAATAAATTGTTTTCAAAAAGAAATTCAAAGGAGAAGAAAATTTTGGAGACATTCTCAGGGGTTGGGGTTCTTGTGCTTACTTTACATATGAGGTGGCCGAGAAGTGTGCATGAGCGTCCTGTCTCTCATTGTACAATCTTATATTTGGCAGCTTGCTGCCTTCATTTCCCACACAACAATTAGAGCCCAGGGGAAGACATCATGAGATTATCCTTCCTACAGGGCTTTTTCAGATCAGGAAGCACAGGCAGCCTGGGGGGCTGCAGAGCAATGGAGAGATGTGTGACAGAAAGGAAACACACACAGCACCCTTGGCCACCTTACAGAGATTAGGTAAGCTCAAAAACACCAGCAAAAGCAATTCAAAATAAATGATAAAATGCCCGGAGAACGAGACAGAACAAAGGAAGCCCCTTTCATGGGGAAGAAATCTTTCGGGAAAGTGGAGGACAAATTTTGGCACAACACTAGCTCTACTTCTGGACTTAGACGCACCTCTAAAACAACTTCTCCATCTGTATGTATGTATGTATGTATTATATTTATACCCCGCCTTTTTTCCTGCAAGGAACCCAAAGCGGCTTTCATAATCTTCCTCCTCTCCATTTTATCCTCACCACAACCCTGTGAGGTAGGTTAGGCTGAGAGGCAGTGACTGGCCCAAAGTCACCCAGTGAGTTTCACGGCTGAGCGGGGACTAGAACCTGGATAATTCTGTTAGACATCTGCCCAAATAGTATTTTAGGTTGTATTTTTGCAAAACTGTTTTAGGTATTTTGTATTTATAGCGTGATCGTATTTTGTCTGTCTAGATTTTGATGTTTGTTATGACCTGTATTTACAATAATAAATTTACTACTATACCACTGCCCCTCCCCCCGCACACACCTGCATTGTGGAGGATGCAAAATGGGGGGTGAGGATGCCGCCACAGCTGAAGCTGCCCCCACTTGCAGTGACAGTGCAAAAACCCTTAGGGGGAAAAGAAAGAGCTATGCTAGAATGCCTGCCAATGGTGAGCCCTACTTGTGAGAAACTGCTGAAGAATTTCTCCTCTCCATGGAGAAATTTGGTGAAATTATGCCCACCAACTTCTCTGCACACCAAAAGAATTTGGAGAGGCCATTTGCACACAGCTCTACTGATAAGCGGAAGCTTCCGGAGCCCACACTCAGGACTCGGCTTCTGGAAGAAGTCCTAATCGTGTGAGGAGGATCCTACTCGTGAGGAATCATTTACTCATGAGGAGCCTTCCTTTACAAATAGGCACTCCTTCTGACAGGGCTGTCCTGGCCTGCCTCTCAGAGTCTAGGTGGACGATCAGCCTCTGGGGGGAGAGTCCCTCCTTTGTGTGGATGGATTTACAACCATTTCCCCTGAGGGCCTGGGATCCTCCTGGTCTTCTGGAGCCAGTGTGGCGTAGTGGTGAGAGTGTTGGACTGGGACTCGGAAGATCCGGGTTCTAGTCCCCACTCAGTCATGAAACTCACTGGGTGACTTTGGCCACTCACTGACTCTCAGCCTAGCCTACCTCACAGGGTTGTTGTGAGGATAAAATGGAGAGGAGGAGGAGGAGGATTATGTAAGCCACCTAGCCTTGGGTTCCTTGCAGGAAAAAAGGTGTGGTATAAATATAATAAATAAATAAATGAATAGCTTTTTTTTCTCAATCCTGTTTGTGTCTGGGAGCTCTTGCTCCCTGAGGAGGATTCCTCTAGTGGGGGCATGACCTCTTTTTGCTTCTCTCAGATTTCCTGAGGTGTTTTACTAGAGGAGGAATCACAGATTTGTCCCAAAGATTAAGCAGAGTAGAGAAAGAATGTGTTGAAACTAGGGATGCTCAAGGATTCTGTTTGATCTGCACTTTTAAGTGAATTGACCTGATTCACACTTCCCAGACTAATTATACTTCGGTTATTGCACTTCTTCAGATTTTGCAGTACAGTTTTCAGCTCAAGAATGGTACCAAAATGCACATTAAAAATGCATATTTTAGGGTAAAATGTATACAAAAATACATATTTTGTGAAAAATGTGTTAAAATGTGAATTTTCATATATATGTTTTTAAAAAGTCACAGAATGATGTGAGAGATGGAACAGATTTATGAATGCGTACATAGACCAGAAACAGACTGACTAATCCATCCATCCTTCCCCTATAGACAAGTTTTACACACACACACACACACACACACACACCCATTTAATTCCCTGAAATTTCAGATATTTCCCCCCCAGGCAAGAATCTACACATTCGTGTTACATTTTCCTTTAGGAGAAATCTAGCAGAAACTCTAATTTCAAGGGAATTTAAGAAATGTTTTTAACAAGATCGTTTTTAAAGGTTTTTGATGCTTCATCTGCAACGCTCCAGACTGTTACCCACCTGTGATTCCATGTTTAGCTGAATTTAGCATTGCATTCCATTAGCAGTGTATGGCATCTCCGACTGGATAACAGGGAGGAAGCATGTTTGTTTTGTTTTTCAGTGAAAACATGAAAGCTTCGATTAAAACAGACATGCTGTGCAAATGTCTATCCTTTATGTTACATTTCTTTTCCTTTTCTTTCTTCCTGTACATACATCAGATCAAAAACAGAGTTTTATAGGAAAAAAACACTTACAAAGAAAACTGATTGTTTATTCATTTACAACATGTATATACCGCTCCATATCTGAACAGATTCAGGAGCGGTGAACAATAAAAAGTTAAAAAGAATAAGAACACTATATTAAAATAGAAGATCAGTAAAAAGACAGTGGCTGGTCAACCAAGGAAGGCTTCCTGAAATAAAGATATTTTCAGAAGGTGCTGGAAACAACACAATGCTGGTGCCTGCCTGACCTTCAGGGAGTTCCAGAGGAATGGAGCCACCACACGGAGGGCTCCTCTCCAGGTGGACCCCAATTGGGCCACTGAGGTCCATGCGGAATCACCAGGAGCACCAGGACATGACAGAAAAACAGCAGGATTGGGGAGGGGTTGCCATGTTTTATCTATCATTATAATATTTAATAAAAGGGGACCTCAGTAACACTTCCTGTTACATCCTCCCCTCCCGCATGTACTGCAGCACATGTGGGAATCCTCTATACACCATTAATTGTTTAGTTCCCCTTTTCCCTACCTCCTGTTTTGTGTATTCTCAGCATTTGTCAAGGAGAAGACCCAGTTTTATTATTATTTATTTATTTGAACCATTTTTATGCTGCTCCTCAGCCGAAAAGGCTCCCAGAGTGGCTTACATATAATCCATGAACAAGACAGTCCCTGCCCACAGGCTTACAGTCTAAAAAGACACGGCACACAAGGAACAAGGAATGGGGAGGGAATAAGGGGGGAAATTAATTAATACTTCTGGCAGGGCTGGTGGAATGGCCCTGTGCTCCCTCTCTTCTCCCTCTGCACAGCCTGCTGGAATGGCACTGATGGTTAGTTTATTCGGTTTGTTCTTTGTGTGTGTGTTTTTTCCAGAGAAGAAGGTGAAGAAATCTGACTGCGGGGAGTGGCAATGGAGTGTGTGCGTTCCTACTAGCGGAGACTGTGGGCTGGGGACTCGTGAGGGCACCCGGAGTGGAGCTGACTGTAAACAAACCATGAAGACACAAAGGTGTAAGATCCCCTGCAACTGGAAGAAGCAGTTTGGAGGTAATGTCTGTTGGGTCTAGATTTACCATTATGCTAAGTATGGTAGCTGCAACATTTAACCATTTAATTTAAAATATTAGATTAATCAGTAAAACCCCTTTCTATTTGACTAATAAGGCATCCCTGATTAATCAGGCAATACATCTATCTACCAATCTATCTATCCATCCATCTATCTATATAAATATCCCCACAACTACAGATGGCAGGCACCCCAAATGGTGCATATTTACATGATCAGAACATGTAGGCTGACATGCCAATCCCTAATCTTATTTTAACCTCTGATTTCCTTACATGTTCAATTGGTGATATTCGGTGCAATCCTATGCATGTTCAGACAGAAACATTTGGCTGGCTGGGGCATGCTGGGGGTTGTAGGACTTGTTTCTGTCTAAACATGCACAGGGTTGTGCCCTACGAGGTAGATGTAAGTTATGAGTCAACGACCCCTGGCTAGGGATAGGCAAATCTGTCCGTTTTGCTTACTTCCACCTTCTTCTTCTCCTTCTTCTAAATCTCAAGTTCTTTACATTCCCATTTATGAAGAAATTTGCAAATTTTGGTAGGTTCTTATATAAAGATTTAAAAAAAGAAGAAGAAAACAATGAGCAAAAGTCTCACCCCTCTGTACCAGTGAAATTCAATAGGTATGGCTGTTCCCAGCATGGAGAAGACCTTCTTGTACCTGTCTGCCATTTAGCTGTTAACAGTGATGAGCCTGACAGGGAAAAAAAAAAAAAGGTGGCAACCGTAATTAAGTACTAACTAACATGGTTGAGTACACAGGGATTCAAACCCAGACTTCTGAGAGCTCCAAGCCCTCTGTTTGAATAGTTGAATATGTATGTTTTTCTATTTCAACCCAGCCTCCTTACTGACTTCCCTTTGGTCATTCTTTAGTTGCTCTTGTACTATGGAACATTAGATTCCACACATCAGAAATAGATTCCCTGTTGTTAGTTGAATGAAGATGTATGTGGAATGACAGGGATGTTTGTCAAGAGTCTTGGGCTGTGCCAGATAGTGATGGGTGAGAATTTTGTTTGCTTTTTTTTTTTTATAAGAACCTACCAAAATTTTCAAATTTCTTCACAAACAGGACAGAAAGAACTCAGTTTGAAAAAAATCAATTGTGGGAGAAGGTTCTAGAATTAGATCCAGCGTTAACAGCCATCCTCACTACCTGGTGGAGCCTAATCTGAATGTCAGCAGCCCCCTCACACTTTCCATTTTAAGACTAATGAAATACAGACTCTATGGCTTTAACATCAGCCATTTGTATTCCTTCCTGTATCACTTTTTTTTTGCTTTCTTTACCATCTTGGCTAATGAAACGTTCTGAATAATCCAAAAGTTTATGTCACCTGAATTGGCCTAAGAAAGGTATTATGATAATAGGGATTTGAGCATTTTTCTTTTGGCTGACATGGCTACCTTCACTCTTTGCGTAACCCCGAGGTGATAGCTTCATAGCCCAGTTGGTGTAATGGTTGTACAGTGTAACCAACCACCATGAAAACTGGGAGACATGAGAGTTTAACTGATGCACAGACATGAAATCAATCACATTAGGCCAAAATAATTTAATCCATCTTTGATGGATATTCTGTCCTTTCATAACAAAAACAGCACTTTCCTTTGAGCATTTACAGTGCAATCCTATACATGTCTACCCAGAAGTAAGTCCCATTGAGTTCAATGGGGCTTACTCCCCAGTAAGTGGGTATAGGATTGCAGCCTTAAGGGGTTATTGACTTGATGAGGTGCTGGCACATCTCAAGAGTCTGGAGTCATCTTTCTGGTGGCACTGCAAAACTCAAGTGAGTTTTCAAGCTCCATTCATCTCTCTACAAGTTGAAGAAAGGATCAGAGCAAAAATTAAAAAAGATGGCCATGTCAGGCCGAGTCAGTTAATTAGCTCATCAAAGTCCCTGGGACAAAGGGAAATTTTGAGCAAGAGAGAGTCAGTTTGATGAGACAGTTAAAAGCTAAAGCAAGGGTGAAACAGTAATTAGGAGCAACATGCTATGGCCTGCATCTGCTGGAGCATGCAATGCTGTTAAATTAGGCGTTTGTCTTCTGTCCTGTTTGCGCTTCATGGAGCTCTTATTTATTTATTTTTGGTACAAGAAATAAATGGGAAAACCTGGTGAAAATGCAATGCAATAATCTGATCATATGGATATAGACAGATAATTAATTCAGGTTCACATTGAAGCATTCCTGTTCGGCATAACTGTACAAGTTTTTTTTGTTAGTAGCTTAGAGCTGATAGACACATTCAGCATGTGGTACCAGTACCAGCTCCAGGTTTCTGAGGGCCCATGGATGGGCCACCCTCAGTGGGCCCCCTCCCTCAGTGAGTCTACCTTCTCACTGCCATTGTCATCAACTGCTATTGTTCTTCATCCCCTTTCTCATCATTGCTGTCGCTTGCTTGCTTGCTTGACAGGCAGAGGGCCAGTGAGCAAGTAGGCCGTGGCATCTACTGCTCCCCCTTCCTTCACACCAGCACTGTTGTCTGGGCCAGAGTGAGAGGCAAGCAAGTGAACAAGTAGGTTGTGCAGTGGTGAAGAGGAGGAGCAACTCCAGCGGGTTCTTGTCAGTGGGCCCCTGCTGGTGCATGGGCCCTCAGCATGTGCCCAAGCATGCCTACCCTTGACGGTGGCCCTGTGTGGTATATTCGAAATGGCAGGGGGAAATATTCCCAGCAAGGTTCAAAGTCCTGTTCCCCAATATTTCCAAGAAATGTTATTAAAAAAAAAAAAAGTTAGAGCATGTTAAGAGCATTTGCCGTAGTTGATTTGTATACCTCACATTGCCTAGTGAAATTAGAGCTACGGACGCATATAGTCATACATGGCCTGAAACTTTTCAGGAAGGGGGAAAACAGCACCCAGGCTGCACTCACAAAGTGGCTTCCTGACTGCCGGACACTGAAAGCAGAAGAAGCCTTTGTGTGCCATTTACAGCTAGTGGGTATCAGAGATGGTTTCCACTGTCTACACTACAGCAGTGGGAGCAGCCTTCCCCAACCTGATGCTCTCCAGATGTTTTGGATTGCAATTCCCATCATCCTTTACTGCTGGCTTTGTGGGCTGAAGCTGATGGGACTTGAACTCCAAAACATCTGAAAGGCACCTGGTTGAGGGAGTCCTGGTCTAGGGTTTACCACCAAATTTCCCATACAATAACATCTACACTGAACCTGGAGGGTCTTTTCCTCAGGCAAAAAATGGTCATCTATAGGATTTTGAGGGAAACCGAAATTACGGTAATTCCATTAAGGTTGTTGGAACTGTGGGGCGGAAGTGTTTCCACATCGCTATCACCAGGGCCAGCGTTTCCACATATCCCCCTCCCAGGGGGCAGATCCCAAAGGGCACTGGATCATGTGTGCCCCACCATCCAGAGAACTGTGTGCTCCACCTGCCCAATGCCTCACTTTGAGGACCCCTCAGAGCATTGCATCAGGTGGGCAGACACTCTGGGAAGCCCTGCCAGCTGCTCAGAAGAGAGAGCGGCCAGCGCAGCTCTCCAGAAAGTCCGGCTCAAATGCTTCACTGTAAGGGATGCTTCCTGAGAGCGAGGCATTGGTGGGGAGGTGGCCTTGAGATTGCCTGAGCTGCGATAGCGCAGGCAGTCTCCGGGGCCACTTCCAGACCAATGCCTCGCTCTGAGGAAGGACCCCTTACAGCAAAGCATTGAGGAGGAGGCCTCCCGTGTGGTAACACCAGTCCGCCTCCATAGGGGAGAAAGAGAGAGGGGGCAGTTGCTGTCGTCACCATCTTTCTCCTTAGTGGGCAGGGGCCATCGCTGCCACCATTGTTGTCAGGCAGGGTGGGGGCTGCTGCCACCGTGGGGGTGGATCAGGGGCTGTTGGCAACACAGTTGTCACCAGGGCCGGTGTTGTGGGGGGGGGGGAGAAGAGAGGGCAGCAGCGTGACCTCCAACTTCAGGTGTTGGGAGGTCTTACACCAGCCCTGACTATCACATTGGGATGGTGCTTCTAGCTTTCATTTCCAGTCCCTTCTCTGGAGAGTTTCCCCCCTGTCTTTCTGTTAATGGATTCACCTGGATGGGAAATGGTGAAATCTCCATGCCATTTATTTCCTGGTTTTGCTAGCAGGTCCGTTTTCAGCCTGAAGAAAATGACAGATCCTGTTTAGGACTTTATTATTTGTGGAGAGTATTCTGCAATCTGCATGCCATTTCTAGCTCTCTCTCAGGAGGTGTGCTTGCAGGTATGCTTAATTAATCTTTCCAACCCCCCCACCCACCCCGCACTCCATTTATTCCTTTCTAATTGGCACAGTCTGATGTTCCTCAGTCTATTTGTGCAATGGACTCAGAAGCACTTTCAGTAGAATTTAAGAGTGTGTGGCCTCTTTATCATATCACCTGCAATGGCTGCCAATTCATTTCCAAATTCAAGATGCTGGTTATTAGCTTTTCAAGCCCTAAGTGGCTTGGGAACAGTCTTCTTGAAGGGCCACCTCCTCTTCCCATGCCAACCTGCCCATCCTTTAAGGTCAGCTGTTGCACCATTTTTGCACGTGCTGTTGCCTTCAGAGGCATGGTTGGTGACAATATGTAAGAGGGCCTTATCAGTGGCAGTGCCCCATATGTGGAACTCCCTACCTCAAGAGCTTAGGTCATCTTCCTCTTTTTATTTATTTATTTACAATATTTGTATACCACTCCATATTTAGGCAGATTCTGGAGCAGTGAACAGTAAAAAGACAAAACAGATTAAAATATTTATTTATTTATTTATTTCTAGCATTTTTACCCCGCTCTTCAGCCAAAAAAGGCTCCCAGAGTAGCTTACAAAGATTAATATTAGACAGTCCCTGCCCTCAGGCTTACAATCTAAAAGACATGACACAAAAGGGAAAGGGATTGGGAGGGAGGGATACATTATAATACATTAAAAACAATACATTAAAGACAGGATAACATTTTAAACCGTGGCAAGTCAGTAAGGACGGCTTCTCGGAAGAAAGATGTCTTCAGCAGGCACTGAAAACAACATAGTGTTGATGCCTGCCTAACCTCCAGAGGCAGGGAGTTCCATAGAAGTGGAGCTGCCACACTGTTCTCCTGGTGGACTCCAATCAGGTCATACGTCCATGTGGAACCACCAGGGGAATGTCTTCCGATGACCTCAGTGACTAGGCAGATTGGTAAGGGAGAAGGCGCTCTCTCAGGTATCCTGGTCCCAAGTTGTTCAGGGCTTTGTACACCAGTACCAGACTCGGCTGTGTAAGATAGGTATTAGCATAATAATTATAAATACAAGAATAAGGTTCACAAAGTGTTCTTGTTGTGCCATTTGGTGACAAGGAACATTCAGTGCTGCTACTGTTGAGTAGCCATTTTCTTTACTCCTTTTCAGCTGCTGCTAATAAAATGTGATGTGCTCATTTACTCTTCGCAGCGGAGTGTAAATACCAGTTCCAGGCCTGGGGAGAATGTGACCTAAACACTGCCTTGAAGACTCGAACTGGGAACCTAAAGCGAGCCCTACACAATGCAGACTGCCAGAAGACTGTCACCATCTCAAAGCCTTGCGGGAAGCTCACCAAACCCAAACCTCAAGGTAGCATTCCTTTGGAAACCGTTGCTGTGGGTCCTCTCCCATCATTGCTCCTAGGTATCTTTAAACCCTTGTGTTTCATGCAGATGGCCCCAGCTTCAACCCCGGGCATCTCCAATTAGAAGGATATGAGGTAGGGAAAGGCCTTGGAGAGCTGCTGTCAAAGTAACACTGAGATGGATAGACAAATGGTCTGATTCCATCCAAGGCATACTTTCATGGAGAAAGGGTTGCTACAGGGGGTAGGTAACCTGGGCACTCCCGATGTTTTGGACTACAACTCCTATAAGTCCCAGCCAGCATGAATCCAAAACATCGGGAGGGCACTAGGCTGTCTACCCCTGGGTTAGTACGAGGGCTGCCAACTGATTAAGGGTGGAATCCTATGCATGTTTAGACAGAGAAAAAAGCCCTACAACTCCCAGCATGCTCCAGCCAGTATGGGACAAATGCCCCAGTCATTTGCCTTCTGAACAACCAATTGATTTAATTAATTTATTAAATGTAAATGCACTTGTGTATCACCAAAACCTTAATATCGGTGCCTTTTTGATTTTTATCAATGAAAGCTACCAATCATTGTTAGAAGCCAAAGCTTCATATTTTTCATATTTTTTTTAGCTCATATAACCTGCGAGCATCAGAAAGAATAGCCTCAAAGGATAAATAAGCATGCCCTAATAATTTCACAGCCCTTGCTGATTTGAAATTGGCCCACACCAGTTAGTCAACAAGATCTTTGGTTGATTAATCTACCAATTAAACTTGATTAAAGATTGCATCTCTTGTTATTAAATGCGCGTCTCCTTTGCCTGTGTATTAAGTTGATTTCTTTCATATATCTGGGCCAGAAAGGACAATACTTCTTTGATCCAGACCATCACATGGAGGGACGCATGCCCAGCCTTCCAGCCAACCCAATGCATCTCTCCTGCTCCCTATATCTTTGCACATCCACATAAAGATGTAATGTTTGGATACAGCCTAAATGTGTAACCTCCAATGAATGGAGACCAAAATTGTGCATTTGATTACCAGGTTTTATCCAGGAAACCAGTCATGTGATTTTGGCCTAGGTGCTTTGGATTTACACATGTGGACCACATTCCCATGTTACGTTCCCACACATCTGATGGTGGATGCAGGGCAGAGATGTGCTTTAGTGTGTGGAGAGTGCAGGCACTTCCTCACTCCCCTCCATCTGATGGGCTCAATTGAGGGAGATGCCTCATCGGATCCAGCCCAATCTGATTTTGTCTAAGGCATACCTGTTATTAGGAAGAGAATCTAAAGATTTCTGATGAAAATGGCTGATTATTGCACTCCCTTTGATCTTCACTGTGTATTCTTAGATTGTCCAAAACACACTGTTGATATAGATGTCATAGATTTCATAGATCATAGAGCTGGAAGGAGCCTACAAGGCTATATCGAGTCCAATCCCCTGCTCAATGCAGGAAACTAAGAGGAGAGGGGTCTCCCATCCAAGTAATAACCAGACCTGACCCTACTTATATTTTGCATTGACATATAATTTACTGTAAGAGGTAAGGTTTGCCACTGGAAAAGAAGGACCCTTCTCCTTTATTTGATTGGCTATACAGACCATGGAATGTTGCCTTAAACATAAAACTGATTCATTTTTGTCAAGGTCTAAAAGGAAAGACAAACTGTTGAAAGTTGTAGAAAAATGTATTCTTTCTTTTCTTTTTTTTAATGTACCAGAGTGACAAATGTTCTGATGAGATAAATCTATATGCTTACTTTGAGTTATATTTGGAATGTTCTTATAATAAGAAGGATGCTATCTGTCCTTCCTGTTCTCTTCTTTTAAATTAATAACCTATATATTCTGTACTGTATTTTCTTCTCTCAAGCTGTTCTAGTTTTTGGATAAGAACCCATTTCCCCACCCCATCACATCCATATTTCCTTTTTGTTTGTTTGCTTCCTTCTCCCTTCTTTATACCCACTCCTATACCTTTCCGATTGCCTTGCTTGATTTTAGATTGTGAGCCACTACTAGGCAGGGGACAGCCTTTTAACAAATAGATTATACAGTGCCATGAAATTTTTAGGCACTTTGTTAATGTAATGATGTTAATGTTGGTGATAAGAATAATGATGACAATGAGTATTTGGCACAACTTCAGAACAGCAGGTGGGGGGGGATGTGAAAGAGGCTCATGTATATTCCTTCCAACTTAATATCCCATGCAGCTGAAGACCTGTCATAGAGCAGAGTTGAGTTGGGAAGGAGCCCAAAACCCAGCAGCAACACTTAACATTTAGGGTCGATTCACACATTACATACTAGCAGACCCTGGTTTCCCAAGGAATGTATGTTCAGGAGGCAGCTGCAGCCAATCCTGGCTTCCAAGTGAGTGTCTGAAAGAGCCCTTGCATGTACAGTGAGAGGCGTGGAGGGCTTTCTCTATGTGATCACGAATCCTGGAAAAGCTGGACTCCTGACTGTGCAGAAAGAGAGCTCCAGATATACAGTTGTAGATACATGGATATCTTTTCAGACCTTACAAACAATAATGGATGGCCCTACCATTAGGCAGAGTGACTAGGCCACCTCAGGCAGCTGGCTTTGGGTGCCACAAAAGGGCAGCACATCATTAGTTCTGCAGTGTATTATTTTTGTATTTTTCCTGCCAGGGAAGCAGAGAGGGGCTTGTGGGGTTTTATTTTATTAAATTTTACTTATTTATTATATTTATACCCTGCCTTTTTTTCCCCCCCTGCAAGGAACCCAGGGCAGCTTACATAATCCTCCTCCTCCTCTCCATTTTATCCTCACAACAACCCTGTGAGGTAGGTTAGGATGAGAGTCAATGACTGGCCTAGTACCTGAATAGGACGTTAGTGTTCAGGGTTTCTGTGAATGTGTGTGGGAGCAGCATTGTGATCACAGGAATGCTCCACACAGGGCCAGCCCAAGGCATTTTGCTGCCTTAGGCAAAGGATAAGATGCCCCCGCTCCGTTCCATGTACAGAAGCCAACTGGATTGGCTAGGAGATCTTACTTCAACACAGGCAAACGAGGTAGCGTCCTCCATCGCACTCAAGGGCAGCAGGCTAATTTAGGGGTGCATGACAGGCCGTGTGGCACACACAGCTCTGTCCACAAGGAGCTGGGAATGACCAGGGGGCTCAGGAGTAGCAGCCTCCTGCCTGCCAGCATCTGCCGCCTGAGGCGGTTGCCTCACTTTGCCTAATCGTAGGGCCGGCCCTGCCTCCACAGCCCCACATTAGAATGTGTGAAGGCGGGGGGGCTCTCTGACTTTAATTCCAATGGAGCTCAGGAGAGGAGTTTGCCACTGTGATGTCACTCCCTCCACCCTACATGTACACATTCATAGAATACTCAATGCCTGGAAAGGGCTCATGTTTCCTTTTGCTTTGCTTTTTTCAAAATCTTATTAGTTTTCCAAATGCAAAGACAAACAAACCAGCAAACAACAAAAGAAAAGAACATTACATCAAGTTTATGGCTAGTTGTTGACAGGGGGTGGTACACTTAGGGCACACTCCTATGCCTATGGACTGAAAAAAAGTTCCACGACTCCCAGCATCCCTTCAGCCAGCACTGCTGGCTGGGGCATGCTGGGAGTTGTAGGACTTTCCTCTCTCTAAACATGCAAGGATTGCAACCTTAATCTCTTTTCCATATTCTGAGAAAAGGCGTTGATAGATGCTGCTGCTGCAGATGTCTCCAATTTGTATTTAAAACAAATCCATGCCATGTTGTATAAAAATCAGATATTTTAACTTTGCCTTTAGCTTATTTCAACTGATACATCAATATTGTTTTCCCGCCATGGAGAAAGGTTTCACACAATTTGCAGTATAGACTTAAAACACTTAAAAAAAAAAAAAAGGTATGATGTGAACCAGCCCTTATTCTTCCTGGCACTCGGTATATCCAAATTACAAGTCGGAGGTCGGCGAGTGCTCATCAAACCATCTTCCAGCATGATGCTATAGGTGGCAAGAGAGGGGAAAAAATGAAAAGGATGGGCAGTTAGATGTCTCCTGTGTGTCTTTTAAAGAATTATTTGCAGTAGAAGTCCCAGCCAACAGAAAACCGCGTCCTCCACTGCAGGCATACTGGTGTCAATCCAAGATAAATATGGTGGTTTTTTGTTCTCTCTCATTCTAATTAATTTAGTCTTTTAATGAACTGTGCAGCAGGTGCAGCAGGTGCTGTGCACACAGAGAAGCTGATAGCAGGGAGCAGAGGCTGGGGGGATATACGACTGTGCTGAAGACAGGTATCTCGTGTCTTTCACAAAAGGTGCACTGCTTGGCTGCTTGCTTACTGGCTCAGAGTTGCTGCTGCTACCTGAAAAGCAGTCGAGCCTAATCAAATAGCAGGGGTTTCTTTCTTTTGGTTTACTCAGTTTTGGATAATAAGATGAAGATTACATGGAAATAGAAGGAGGCAGGAGTCCTTAAAATCAGCGTTTCTCAAACGTCCTACCTTCCGGGGGAGACTTTCCATACCCAGTGGTGCAGCTCGGTTATTTTAGACTCTGGACTCCATGTTGTTATGCCCCCTCCCCTCTTTAGAGGGTCATGTGTATAACTTAACTTACTCCAAAATGTAGTAAGCCATCTCTGCTATGTTTGTTCTCCTGCTCATTCCGTCCCCAAAGTCTGGCCTTGAAGGTACCATTCTCCATACCAACATTTCTGCGGATATACCTTTGTGTGTTGCAGAGGGTTGTGGGGAGCAGGCGGGTGGTGGTGAGTGATAAATCACCATGGCCCCATGTGGACTGAGAGTAGAATACCTCCAGCCCTACTCTGTAGCTGCTGTCAGGAGCTGCTGGGATCAATGGACAGCTGCCCCATGTGGTGAGCCGTTGAACTGCAGGTGGTGGCTTCTCAGTGAAGTATCCTCAGGCCCTGGGCTGACTCCACTTATCTGGTCTGTCCATTGGGTCCTTCTGGACAGGAAGGAACATAAGAGGGTTTCCTGTTCCAGTTGAACCTTACATGAGCAACAAGATGTTCTTGCGCTCTGCCATATCCCTGTATTCTTGGTTGTCTTTCAGTCCCAATTTGCTTCTCAATCTTGTTCTCCTGGTTTGCCCTTCAATCCTAAGTCATTTGCTCTTTTGTTCTGTCTACTGGCTTGCCCCATGGCTCTTCATTCCTGGTTGACCTCAGACTTCTGCCCGTGGTCCAACCCAGACAGTTGCACACCACAAGTGATGATCAATAGCGATGGGCAAGCTGTATTTTCGGTAAGCTTGTCCATTGTTACTAATCATCTTCTTGAGGAAATCCTGATAGGCTTCCAAGGAACTGTTCAAGATCAGTTATGTCTCAACTAAGCCCATGAGCCATGAGAAACTTAGGAGTGGGTTCACAGATAGAGGGCATAATAACGGTAACTTAGCATTTTCCATTTCAGTGAGTAGAACAATCTCCTTCATACAAGATTTGATCAATAACAATTCCTTGGGGTCAACAGTTCTCCAGGTTTGTAGAGAGAATTATGTATAGACTGCATAGCCATAGATTCCTGGCAAAATCACAGTGCTGCAGAATGTGTTATCACTGCCAATGCTGCAAACAACAGGAGAATGACAATTGCTGGCATTATTATGCAACACAAGAAGTCTTTATACAGATGTGGTGGTCAGGCTAAAAGAGGGGAAAAAAACCTATTGGAATAGAGTGATTAATTAGGAAGATAAGTTGAATGCTACAATACCATATAACTGTTTGCTCTGTTGGTTAAATGATGCAAGGGAGTGTGTTCCAGAAAGCCAGCAAGTGGGATATGGAATCTATCAGGGGCAGACAGGCATTGGACAGTAATAATGATGCTACCAAGTGAGAAAGTCATCACTGTGGCTTATATTAAGTGACACCATCTGAAACTCATTTTAAAAGTCCAGAAAGATCTGGGATGCAAAGATGAGTGGGGCTCTAATTACATAGTATATGGACAGTATACCTCTGAATACCAGATACTGGAAATATACAGTGGGGAGGCATCTGTGGGAAAGCAAGATGCCAATAATAATAATGATGATAATAATAATAATGAGGAGGACAAGGACGAGGAGGAATGGGGGAGAAATTCTTTCAGTTTGCATTTTAATTTTGTACTTTTAAACTACTGTGTGAACTGAAACTCAGTAATCCTTTGAAATTTGCACTTCTCCAAATATTGCAATGGAGTTCTCCAATCAAGCATTGCATACAACAAAGCGTATCTTAGGGGAAATAACTTTCAAGATTGCATTGTATTAAGAAAATGGCTTGCAAAAATGTGTGTATTAGGCATACAAAAATGCATGTATTAGGAGAAATACACATAATGATACGTATGAATTTTCATGCAAACATTTAAAAAAAAAAAAGTTCTCAAAGTTTGGGCCAAACTGAACATAAGACTTGAGAAATTCTCAATGTTTGAGATGAACCAAACTTAAGATTGAAGAGAGAGAGAGAGAGAGAGAGAGAGAGAAACTGAGAGAAACCAAAATGGAAAGATTCATCCATCCCTAGTTGCAAGATGTTAAAATCACCAGAACAGGGGTGCTTCTCCACGTGTTCTAGTCATGTGAGTAATGAATGCTATGCAGGGTGATTGCAGCAGACTTTGCCCCTTCCCGACCCGTATGTGCATTCATCGATGCCCAAAGGGAGTCCTTGCATCTACAGCTGTATGTGCGGAAGGCTGTGTTCATGTGAATCCTGATCAGTGACACAGGTCCTGCTCACATGGACACAGCCCTTTGTGTGTGCATGGGTGTTCCATTCAGGCATTCAATACATGTGCTGAGACCGAAGAGCAAAACCTGCCGCCAGCCACCCACTTCTCTGTGCATTCATTGCTGATGTGAGAGGAACACCTGAAGGGGGCTAGGGTCTCATAGAGTTTGGGCCCCCAATTCAGAGAAAACTAAGCATGCCTAAAGGTGCCATCCTATACATGCTTACCTGGGTGTAAGTCCTGTTGAACTCAAGGGAAGTTACTTTTTGAGTATACATGCATTGGATTGTGTGGTAAGTCCCATTGGAATGAATGAATAGTTGAGAGAATTAGTGCACACACTTACAGTGATTTGAAACAATCTTTTTAATTAATAGCTTCATTGATTGCATTTATAACTCATCTGTCTTCCAAGGAACTCAAGACAGTATACATAGGGGTCCCCTGGTGGTCTCCTATTCAGGCAGTGACCAGTGAAAGGGCTAAAATTGCTCCAGCCCTGATGGCTTACAATCCACCCTGTAGGCCCGTCTGCCTACGTGGATACAGCAGAGCGTGAGTTGGAAGATTTAGCCTCTGTCTCATGTGTGTAACCGGCCCATGTAGTTCACACAGAGATTCAGCCTTTGTCTCCTCCACACACAGCTTGTCCAAGCGTCTCGGGTTACAGCCAGCTCCAGCTTGCTCGTCCTGTCAGCTCAACTGTAATTAGGAATTTCCATAGAATCCACCACAGGGTTTTTACTACCTGTTTATTCTATATCAGAGTAAATACAATCTCCTAAGTTACAGTCTATATTGCAGATTATAATGCATAGCCAGTGCATAGCCAGTCCAGTCTAGCACACTTCATTACATGATTGCAATAAGTCAGAGAGAAGAGACAAGAAAAAAAACACAGAAAGCAATCCTTCTCTCTACCACGAAAGTTACAGGAAACGAAACTTAACAATCATACTACTTCATCAGAAAGTACAAACCATGTGATCAGCTCATATTTCTTTCCCACCTACTTTTCCCATGAGAATAGAATAGTAGTGTCAGACTAAACAAGATTGTTTTTCTAGCCATCCTGTACCTTTCCAAATGAAAACACTTGTGCCACAGCTGTTGTTTTGTTACATGTCCCAACACCCTGGTGGTCTCCTATTCAGGCAGTGACCAGGCTTTCATCTGCTTAGATTTGGTATGGTTGCTGCTGCATCATGTGCCTTCAGACCATGCCCTGGAAAGTTCCTCGTTCGTGAGTGCTGTGTCCTGGCTCTCCCTCCCTGTCTCTCTATGGTTGCTTGTGGGTGTCTGATATAGTTTATCTTTCCCCACGGGATTGAGAGATTTTCCATAGAAAATGTTGGGAGGGAGGACCAACTACAACACAGCCCTTACACTTTAGTACCAGGCACATAAACCCTTCTCAGGCTAAGCACCAACACTTAAAAACCTGAGGGGAGGGTCAAATGAAACCTTTCCCCTACCAATGAGGGAAAAGATTAATTCTGGTTATTAAGGATCTATTTTTAAATTTATTATGCTGTGGGTACAAAGGTGTGTGTGTAGATTTAAAAGTAAATCAGGTTAATAATGCCAAGCTGGCACGCAGGATTTGGGTAGCAAACAAAATAAAAATAAGTTTATTTTAATTCTCAAAATCTTAGTTCCAGAAAATAACTTTAAACCTGCCTACACCAAACACTTTGCAATTAACCCAAGTCCTTATAACTCTAAATACTTTCACTCTTCAGACAAGCACTGATTTCTCTCAAAACTCCTGACAGACAAGACACGAATAACTCAACTAACCTAACTCCCAACACACTCTACACTCAACAACACACTCTACTACCTCTGACACCACTCAAACACTCCTTATATACTCCTCCCCCCACCCTTTCCAAGACATCACAAACCACACCCACTCAGTTCAACTTTCTATACTCACTAAACATACTAATGCAGACATACACTAGGGAACTGAATTGTGGGGTTACGCCACACCAACCATACTGGCATCTCATTACCACCCCTGCCATTTCTTTGGTTCTAATTCCACCACTAGGTGTCCCTCTTGCCAGCTCATTTCTCCCACCGGTGTTAGGAAAGTTAATGCTCCAGTCTGCAGTGCTGTGTTCTATCACCAGGTGGTGCTATTTGCTGCAAGTATCTTTCTGTTAGGTAGCATTCCAACCAACGGCAAAAACGCAAATATGAAAGAGTCCACATACATTCAAACACAGATGCTCGTTTTAAAAATAGAGCTTTCAAACGTCTGCTCCCAAATGCAGGTAACAGTGAGACTCAGTGGGAGAACCACACCTATTAATCACTTCCAAAGATTGTTAATACTTGGTTGTAGGCTGCCAGCACTGGAAAGTTTGCCTTTGGTCTATGGCAGGGCTCTCCAACCTTGGGTCCCCAGATGTTGCTGGACTACAGCTCCCAGAATCCCTTGTCATTAGCCATGCTGGCTGGGTATGCTGGGAGCTGTAAGCCAGCAACATCTGGGGACCCAAGGTTGGAGAACCCTGGTCTATGGCGACCATATTCCAAAAGGGATGGAACTTCTCTTTCTTTTGTATATCTCAGCTGAATAACCAAAGTTATGGAAGAGTTTATCTAATAGGCTTAAAGAAGAGTTCTTGTTTTTTGTATTTTCCTAAGGCAGCGGCAGCCTTCTCCAACCTGGTGCTCTCCAGAAGATTTGGACCATAACTCCCCTCAGCTCCAGTCAGTATTGCTAATGGTCAGGGATGATGGGAGTTACAGTCCAAAACATCTGGAGGGCACCAGGTTGAGGAAGGCTGTCCTAGGGAACCTCAGCAGATGCAGTGGGCCCTTCTCAATCATCCACAGACACTCACTACAAGTTTTCCATGTAAAGATGAGTGGTTTTGCTCTGCAAACCTCTGTTGCAGACTGGAATGGATTCACTGCGCTCCTCCCAAACAGCATTTTGGATTGCAGAGATTTGAATGGGTTCTGCATTCTATTCTCTGTGTGCACAAACTGACACAGCGGTCCCCTTTGCACATGGCTGGTTTGGACCATGGCAGCCAGCTTCCTAGAGTGCTTTGGGGACATCCCTGGTTTGCCCTCAGAGGCCATCTTCCAAGGTATAATCCTCTGGTATAGCCAGCAGGTGAGGTTCTTACTGCTCACTGGCCACAGTGGATGCAATCGGTGCATGCAAGGCAGTCTGATAGAGCAGTCTGCGAATGTCTCTATAGCATTCTAGAAGGCCACATCACATCCTGCAAGGAGCCTCTAGCACAGTCTTTCGCAAGCTGGCACCCTCCAGATGTGTCAGTCTGCAGAGCCCATCATCCCCACACATCAATGACCATGTTGGCTAGGGATTATGGGAGTTGGACGAACACATCTGGAGGGGTGCCAAGTTGGGGAAGGCTGCTCTCCCATGGCTAGAAAATCCTCACAGCCGGAGGATTTTCAGAACAAACTAGAATAATTTTCCACTTGGTCCCATCCAGAATTGCATCCCAATAGTTTCTAGCTAGGGTGGAATTCATGGACAACTGGGTCCGGTCATTCTAATGATGTTCAGGGTCTTCCTAGCAAATATGAAGGAATCTGTCCCTTTGGCAAACTTGTTGCTCTAATGGCCAGTGTTGCACTGAGCAGAAAAGCACTGCTGGCAGTGTCCATCTGTCCCACCTCAGAGATTGCTGATGATCCTCCTCCTCCTCTGCCACATGCAGTCAACCAGTGCAAACAAGAATGGCACGTTAGTCAAGGTTAAAAAGCAACAACAATTGCTCCCGCTCTCCTTTATTTGAGTATGTTGCCCCAGATGATGAGCAACACTGATGTGAGAAATAATCACATCAGTCACCAGGCCCATGAGATGCCTTCTATAAGAAGTGGCATGGGGACCAGCTTTGAGGGAGTGGCCCCCATGCCTCTTTTTTTTAGCTGATGAATTGACTTGATGCCTGGGTTGATCCCCAAGCTTTGGCTGGGTGATAGAGCAGCTATTTTTAGAAGGGGCTTGAGTGTAAATACCAGGAGCTCTTGCCATTACCTCCCATCTCTCTTGCATGCTGTTGGACAAAACTCAAACCAGGAACAGATGCACATTTTCAGAATGTGTCCCTAGCTGGCCTGTTAACAACCGTCTGGCTTGTTCACCTGCGGACAGAATGCTTTAAGGATCCATTGCCAGAACAGGCTTCCTTCCATTGGCAGTCAACTGGTGGAAAACTCCATGACCCTGGTCTGAATGGATCACTTGCCTCATTTACAGCTTGCAGTGGTTGAAACTGTGGGCAGAAGTGGCGGGTACTCTGGTTGGTTAAATCTCTCTGACATTTTGTAGATATAGAACTTTGGCTATAGAGCTTGGGCTATTGGGCAGTATAGAAATGTAATAAATAAATCAGTAAAATATGGTCCAGGACTGTTATTTCCTCCTTCTCTTTTTTTTCCTACTGAGAATGATTGCAATCCTTACTTTTGGATTACAAACTTAAAAACACTGAAACAAATAGAGCTGCAGGCTTTAACTGATTGAGCTGGTAGACGAGTCCAGTAAACCTCTAATCATAGATTGAAATTTGTCCTCATTTTAATCAGTGGGACTGTGGTTGGAGGGCACCTTGACATGGTGGCTGCACAGCTGTGCTGGTTCCATGTGCTGATGGCCAACTTGTTCCACTGAAAAGAAAACACTTCTGACAGCCTCCATCAACCCTATTTCATGGATACCCCCTGCAAGATTAGATCCATTTGGGCTGCAATATACCTAGGAGTTCAAAGGGACTAAGCTCCATTGAACATGGTTGGACTTCCTTCTGAGTAGATATAGTGTTGTACTGGAAGAATGGTTTTGCCTTCCAGTTTCTGTCTCTGGGGATCTATATACATTTAGCAATGGAGGAATCTGTCAAGTTAAATTCTGCTCAGTTTCTTATTTTTCCTACGTTATGTTCATTCCATCCCATTTCCACATCAGTTTGTGAATTTGCTTTTTTAAAGTCCACATGAACATTCATATGTATCCATGTGCATTTATTTAAGTGTATATCTTTTTGTACGCACTTGTCCGAATATATGCATTTTTTGCAAGCAATTTTCTCTAATCAGCTACCTCTGGAAATTCTGAGTTTCAGACACTCAAATTGCTGAAAATATCAAAGGTGACATTTCATCATAATAATGAGTAGACAGGTAGATTTTGTTTATCCAGTGTGCCTCGTCATTAATGGAAAATGTTCCATCCTTTCAATATCCTTTTAGAAGCACCCAATGTTAAGTTTTTGGCAATATGCAAATTTATTTAGATGCAGCACTTAATTGCTTACAAACCAGGTAGTTTAAAACTTTCATCAGTCCTATTAAAAACCCTACCATAATCAGAAAATGGTGTGTTGTTTTGGTGTTGTTGTTTTTAAGATGCTGTATTTCCTTCCATCTGATATTGTATTCCTGGACTGGTTTCATCTTCTTCAGTGATTACCATACCTCTCAGTCTTTAATGTAGTTCATTAGTTGTAGCATGATCATCAGCATTACAGAGGGCTCCTCATTACAAGATGCTGCTCAGAGTAATTAGACACAAAAGTGAAGGTACTTTTTTCACTTTTTTTGGCAAACAGCTGCGAAATGTAACAATCGCACGTACGTGCAGGCAAACACACAGAGCACCAAATGGACAGCATTAAGCAGTTGTTCTCTTTTTAATTGTAGGGTACAGATCCTTAAGGAATTTGATCCTTGCAAAGTCCGATCTGAACTGATCTGAACCACAGTCCCCTGATCAGTGCGGTTTGCAACTTCATTATCCACTGGTTTTCACACTTCCTGAATGTGAACTCAGTGCTGCTGAGTGCTGAGCTCAAAACAATGCATTGAAGTATATTTTTAAAAGCACATTTGTGCAAAAAGTACATCTAGAAATAAGTATTTTCAGAGGAAATAGGTTTGAAAATGGTTATTGTGAGGAAAAAAATAGATTTTAAAACATATATTTTAAAGAATATTTCTGTCTTCACACAAATCTTAATCTTCAGAGTAATCCAGAAACAGGATGGTACAGACTTATGAGTGATAACATATGAAGTTGATACGGACTGGGAAGAGATTGATTTTCTCATCCCTATTTTAGGGACATTTTTTTTAAAATAAAAAAAAAGAAGAAAAAAAGATGGAACTTCTATTTTGTCCTAGTTCTTTGCAAACCTGGCTGGATGTGAGACATGGTTGAGCTCAGATCCTGTTTTTTTAATTTTATCCCTGTGTTTGTGAGCCCCTACAGCAGGCATGGTAGGCGAACCTCTGCTCTGCCTCTTCTCCATGGACCCACCCACTCGCCCAGCAGGGAAAGTTCTTCTCTCCCATTAACAGCTGATCAGAGATAAGTTTTCCCTGTCCCCCCCCCCCCCTGCTGAGCCTTTTTCAGTGCTCAGCAGGGGAAAATGTCATCCCTATTTAGGGATATATGGATTGTATATCAAATCCATCTCCCTGTGCTTTGTGGATTGTCATACATCTTTTGTTTCAGTGTCCACTCATTGACAGAATTGGATTTTCTGTACAAGAATTTATAAGTTGTCTGTAAATGTGCATTTGCACTAATGTGCCCTTGTGCAAATGTGCATTAGTGCAAATGTGCACTTCCACAAGTGCACGTTTGTGCAAATCTCCCCCAAAAGTAAAAATAAAAATAATTAAAAAAAAAAAAATGGTCTGCAAGTCCCCAGAATCTGCATGACTTGGAAAAAGCCAGTATGTGGAAGAATCTGAAGGTGGTATTCACAGAAATCCAATCTCATTTGAATCTGCTGCAGATTTCTCTGACATCCCTATCAATCAACCACTGATGGGAAATATAAGTTTTACCCTGCCCTGGAGAAGGGTTGGAGCCTGGGGAGGAAGCTGCTGAGTGATTCTAGTTAGGGCACAGCTCAATGGTAGAGCACCTGCTTTGCATGCTGAAGGTCCCAGGTTCAATACCCGGCATCTCCAGGTAGGGCTAGGCCAGAATTCTTCCAGAAACCCCAGAGAGCTGCTGCCAATCAGTGGCAGTAGCACTGGCAGAGAGCCAGTGTGGCGTAGTGGTGAGAGTATTGGGCTGGGACTCGGGAGATCCGGGTTCTAGTCCCCGCTTGGCCATGAAACTCACTGGGTGACTTTGGGCCAGTCACGGACTCTCAGCCTAACCTACCTCACAGGGTTGTTGTGAGGATAAAATGGAGAGGAGGATGAGGATTATCTAAGCCGCTTTGGGTTCCTTGTGCAGGAAAAAAGCGGGGTATAAATATAATAAATAAATAAATAAATAAAAATAAATAAATAAACAAATAAACAAACTTTCCTTCTTTCCTATGTTTCTGGCAGGAGCAACGGCAACTGTGTTGGCAGCCTAGCCACCATTTTGCAACTTCCACAATGCTACAGAACTAGCATCATTCTGGAAGATTGTGTGTGTGTGTGTGTGTGTTTGTGGCGGGGGGATGGCAGCCACCACAAAAATTGTGGAGAATGTTTGGAGAACATTATGCAAAGTGGCCTCTTTTGTCTAGGGTGTGCAGGGGGGTGGGGGTGGAGAGAAAAATAAGTATTATAGAAAAATTCTCAGAAAAATGTTTTCTGATCCATTTCAACTTAGCTCTACTTTTGGCATTCAGCAGTGCCCATCAGCAGAGAGTGCCTGAAGCTATTATGCCTAGTATGATTAAAACCATACAGCATAAGCCAATATTTTTTTTTCTCATTATTATTCCGAGTGGGTAAATAATTTCCTCCCTTCCTTCACTGGCTTCCCTGTGCTTCCTTTCTGGCTTCCCTGTCCCGCCATTCTGTTTAATTTTTCCTTCCTCATTTCCTTCACTCTGCCCTTTTTTTCCTCCTACATAAGCATGTCACATGAACTTCAGGAGGCAGGTCTTTCACCTGTGGAATGATAAAAGCAGAGCTGCACCCCAGCTTAAAACGCAGATCCTGCATTCATGCTGCCTTTTTATGAAGAAGAAAGGGAGAGGAAAGCCTTCTCAGAGATTTCAGCAAATCATTAACAATTTATTTCAAGGAAGCCCTTTTTTTTTAACCTTGGGAAACAGATATTTACACGCGATCTATTGTGTTGCTGGCCTAGTTTCTGCTGCATTGAAATCTATTTATTTCTTTGTACTAAAGATTCATATACTTCCCTTCTGCAAAGTTTCCAGAGTACATCGCTAAAATACATGGCTAAAATATATTACATAATAGCATGGGGTTTTGTTGTTTGTTTGTTTAATACATTTAGGGTGCAATCCTATGCATGTTTAGACATACGGTAAGTCCTACAACTTCCACCATTTCCCAGGCAGCATGGCTGGCTGGGGCATGCTGGGAGTTGTAGGACTTTTTCCAGTCTAATCATGGGTAGGATTGTGACCTTAGTCTGCAATCCTATGCACACTTACTTGGGAGTAAGTTCCATGTAACTCAATAGGACTTACTTCTGAGTGCACATTTATAGGATTGCAGTTTAAAAAGCCTGGGGGAATGAAAATGTCTTTGCCTTGGGCCTCTTTGGAGAGGGAATTCCACACATGGGGTGCCACAACTGAGAAGGCTATCCTTCCACTAGGGATGTGTGAGGAATCCATTTAGGGGGTAGAAATCTGTCAGAGTTCCTCAGTTCGCCCCCCCTGGATGCCAGTTTGCTGCCCACGTGCTGGTGCCAACTCACTGCAGTGTGAGTTGAGCCGACTCACAGACTTGCATCTCTAAGATGGACTGTGATTTGCATATTTTTTTTCAAACCACCAATGGAATTTGTGCAAAACGGCACTAGGAAAGCACATTGTTTTAATGTGACTTGTGCAATTTGCACAAATTGCGCTAGAGCCACGTGCATTTCTGGTGCCTTTTGCACAAAACCAGCCATTTTGTGTAAAACGGCGCCCGAAAAGCATGTGGTTTAGTGAGATTTGCGCAAATCCTTGACAGATGGTGGCAGCGGAGCGATCCTGAACAGTGAGATTAAGCACTCCAAACAGTGATCGGGGTTTTTTTTACTAATAGAGCTGGCAAAAGCAGTGTATGTGTTAACTTCAGGACTGCGGAATAGGGACCCAGTGAGGCTAGTAAAATGAGCCAGTATCTCTCCATGAATAAAACTGCCCTGATAGAGCAGTGTAAAAAGGACAATTTGCCATGGGAGGAGAAAACAGCAGAGGAACTGAAAGTTATGCTGATCTCCCAGGCGGCAATAGAAGGAGCTGCACCCTCTAGCCCTAGGGTAGCAGGACCCCAAACAAAAGAATGGGAGCTCCGTGAACAGGAACTGCGGCTAGTGGCAAAGCAGAAGGAAGAAGAAACCCGGTTAGAGTGGGAAAGGCTTCGTCAGCAGGAAGAACAACGCAGACACGAGGAAAAGGCGCGGCAGGAGCAACTTCAGGCCCAGAAAGAGCAACTTAAAGCTCAGGAAGAACAACGCAGACATGAGGAAAAGCTGCACCAGGAGAAACTTCAAGCCCAAGAAGAGCAATGCAGACACGAGGAAAGGATGATGAAATTCAAAGAGGAGCAGCCTGTCAGAGTTACCCCGAAGGACTTCACAGCATACACCCCAGGAGAAGACCCACAAGTGTTCCTGACCACTTTTGAAAGGGCAGCACAGAAGTGGGGACTGCAGGAGGGGGATTATATGAAGTTTGTGCCTAATTTAATCAAAGGGGAGCTGGCAGAGATTTATAATAGCATGCCAGAGGGGGAGGCTGTTTCCTATGCTCAATTCAAAGAAACGGTGTTTAAAAGGTTCAGGTTAGGCCCTGAGCACTTTAGGAAAAAGTTCAGAGGGTTAACACCTCAACCTGGGAGATCTATGGTAGAGTTTGCAACAAAATTAAAAAACCTGCTATTAAAATGGGTGGATGAAGCAAAAGCTGACAACAGGGAAAAGGTGCTAGAGCTTATGGCCCTGGATCAGTTTTATTTTCGGTTGCCCAGAGAAATAAAACTGAAGGTTAAGGATAAAGATCCTGAAACTGTAAACCAAGCTGCGGAAATGGCTGACAAATTGATTGAAAACCGGGAAGGGTTAGGCCCCAGGATTGAGTCTGAGAAGAAGGGGGGGGGGAATGGGAAGCCCCAAGTAAAAAGGAGTTCAAAAAACCTCCTTTTGATCCTTCTCACCCCAGAGACCGTGCCTGCTATTCGTGTGGTCAGACAGGCCACATCAGGATTAGCTGTCCTAAGTTACAAGCAATAACACCAGCTAACCTAGGTTGTCCTAAACCCGAACAAACCAAGCCACAAGGTGTAGCAAGCATAAAAAACCCTTACAATTGTGGATTTGTGATCACCAACAGGGAAGAAGTTAATAATCAGTTTAAAGAACCTGTTTATGTAAAGGATAAGACCATTATGGCAATGTTGGATTCTGGAGCTGATGTTTCTCTGATCCAAGCAGATTTGGTGACACCTGAAGATTTGGTACCAGGAATGTCTATTGAGATTCAGGGAGTGAACGGTCCCTCCTTTGAAGTCCCAGTAGCAAGGTTATCCATAGAATGGAGGGGATGGAGGGGTCTGTATGAAGTTGGGGTGATGGAACCTCCAACCCAATTTGCCCCTATCATTGTGGGAAAGGATATAATGGGACCAGAAGCTCAAATATGTGTGGTAACCCGCAAGCAAAAGGAAAGGGAGGAACTTTCAAGGCAGGACCAAGCAAAAGCTGATGGGGTAAAAGAAAAGGTACTAGAGGTACAACCCACAGTGATTCCGGAAGGTCCAAAACCAACCCCAGACCCTCCCCAAACTGAAACAACAGAACAAGCCTCCATGCAACCTGTAGACCTGACAGCCAGTGAAACAACCGAGGCAGGTGGTTCTGTAGAGGGGAAGGCGCTAGAGACCCTTTTTCCTGATTTAAGAGGAGTAGAGGAATTCAAGTAGGGAGTCCTCAGCGATCCTAGTTTGGAGCCTCTGAAAAGAGTTGCTCTCCCTCAAGAGAAACCCTTCTCTGAGGAAAGAAGGGAGCAGATTATTTGGGAGAAAGGATTGCTGTATAGGCTGTGGTTACCAAAAACCCAAGAGTTAACCTGGGAACCACTAAAGCAACTGGTAGTACCTAACCAATTCCGGCTAAAGTTGCTAGAACTAGCCCATGATGTGCCATGTGCAGGACACTTGGGGAAAAACAAGACTAAACAAAGGCTCATGGCAAACTTCTTTTGGCCTGGAATTGCTAAGCAAGTAGCAGAGTACTGCAGGTCTTGTGAAACCTGTCAGCGTGTGGGGAAGGCAGGGCATCACAGTAAAGCCCCTTTGCAGCCTCTGCCTATTATAGGAGAAGCTTTCTTCAGGGTGGGCATGGATATTGTAGGGCCTTTCACTAAACCCACCCGCAAGGGAAAAAAGTACATCCTCACAGTGGTGGATTTTGCCACAAGATACCCGGAAGCTGTAGCACTAGCCTCTATAGATGCTCCATCTGTAGCTGAGGCTTTGCTAACTATATTTTGCAGAACTGGATTTCCCTCTGAAATCTTAACAGATTGTGGGTCAAATTTCCTCTCTGAGATAATGGAATGTCTGTGGAAGTGTTGTGGGGTAAAACACTTGAAAACCACTCCTTATCACCCCCAATGCAATGGAATGGTGGAAAGATTTAACACCACACTCAAAGGAATGATTAGAGCTTATGTAAATACACACCCAAATGACTGGGATGACAAACTGCAACACCTACTCTTTGCCTACAGGGAAGTTCCACAGGAATCAACGGGATTCTCACCTTTTGAGCTGTTGTATGGCAGAAGAGTGAGAGGCCCTCTTGATCTCCTGAGGGAAAACTGGGAAGGTAAACTCGTAGAAAACAAAACCTCTGTGGTGGATTATGTGTTAAAACTTAGACAAACCCTAGATACACTCTGTAAACTAGTTCAACCAATGTAACCAAAGCCCAAGAGGTGCAAAAGTTCTGGTATGATCAAAAGGCACGCTCTAGAGTATTTGAGGTAGGGGATCAGGTAATGATATTTCTTCCCCTGCGCAAAGACAAGCTTAAGGCTGCTTGGGAAGGCCCCTACACAGTCAGAGAGAAAATGGATGATTTAACCTATGTGGTGGCTAAAGAAAAATCTGAAAAAAGACCAAAGGTAGTACATGTAAATATGATGAAGCCACACTATGAGAGGAGTGGAGTAGTTTTACAGGTGCAGAAGGTCCCAGAAGAAAACCTAGAGACAGGGGGAGAAGAGATAGTAGACATCTTAGACCACTGGTTAGAAGAGTGCAAGCCAGACCAGCTAAGATGGTCAGAACAACTCAACCTTGAGGACAGGAGGAGAATACTGTCAGTGGTAACAGAATTTTCTGATGTCTTTCAGAACAGACCAGGGAAAACGGATTTGGCTGTACACAGCATTGATACAGGAGACAATCTCCCCATAAGGTCACTCCCTTATAGGGTAAATGGAAAGGTGCTGGGAGACATACGCAGGGAGGTAGAAGAGATGTTAAGGTTAGGAGTAATCAGACCCTCTTTGAGCCCCTGGTCTGCCCCAGTGGTCCTGGTGAAAAAACCAGATAACACCATCAGGTTCTGCATTGATTTCAGGAAATTAAACAAGATAATCAAGCCCGATGCATATCCCATGCCACGAACTGATACCCTTTTAGATCAGTTGGGAGCTGCTAAAATAATTTCCACTCTTGATTTGTGCAAGGGGTTTTGGCAGATGAGCCTGGATGAAGCTGCCAAACCCAAAACAGCGTTTGTCACACCTGATGGGTTATTCGAATTTAACGTGTTGCCTTTTGGATTGAGGAACAGTCCTGCCTCCTTCCAGAGGCAAATCAATCGATTGCTAAATGGATTGAGTGCATTTGCAGTGGCCTTTATTGACGATATAGCCATATTTAGTGAAAATGTGGAGGATCACTTGGTACACCTAAGAACAGTATTGCAGGCTATACGTGAGGCGGGTCTGACAGTAAAACTAAGCAAATGTCAGTTTGGAATGCCAGAGGTAGTATACTTAGGGCACAGGGTTGGAAATGGTCATATCACACCTTTATGGGACAAGGTTGAAGCTATCAGAACCTGGGACATACCTACAACCAAGAAACAGGTCAGGTCATTCTTGGGATTTGCTGGGTATTACAGGAGATTTGTTCCCCATTTTGGTGAAATTGCTGGACCTTTGACTGATTTAACCAAGAAATGTAAAGCTGACAAAATTGTGTGGACTGATGAATGTCAGAGAGCTTTTGATAGACTAAAGGACATTTTAAGCTCAAAGCCTGTGTTGAGAGCACCTGACTTTGAAAAAACCTTTATTGTGACTACAGATGCCTCTGAGACTGGCATAGGTGCAGTATTGTTACAAGACTATGACTCTATTAAACACCCAGTAGCCTACCTGAGTAGGAAGCTTCTACCCAGGGAGAGAAACCTGTCTACGATCCAAAAGGAATGTCTGGCAGTAGTGTGGGCTCTGGACAAGCTCAAGCCTTATGTTTTTGGACAAGAATTTACTTTATGGACTGACCATCATGCCTTGCAATGGATACAAACAATGCAAAATACCAACTCCAAGCTTCAGAGATGGTCTTGGAAATTGCAGGAATTTCAAATGAACATTGAACATGTGCCTGGGAAGGAGAATGTGATAGCCGATGCTTTGTCTAGGAAATAACCAAAAAACAGTTGCCTTTTTGTGTAGGTTAACATTTCACAGTTCTCTTCTGTAAAAGGGAAATTGTTCCACTTGAGAAGAAGGGGGGGAAGATGTGAGGGATTGAGGCCTACACAGGCTTGAGTTTGTTGAAGCCTGAAGGCCCAAACACTTGGATGGGAGGGGGAGTTTGAGAGTTTAAGTTTACCCAATAGAAGTTAAGAATTAGATCTCCTATTCAAGGTCACATGATTATAACCTTCCATTCCTGGGAAGGCTATATATGTGGGGTGTGGTCAGCTAGCAGTTAGTGCTGAGAGAGAGCTAGAAGCAAAAGCAGAGAAACAGCAGAGAGAGACCAGCAGAGAGAGAAAGAGAAACTGGCTGCATAGGAAATAGGTAGTCTGAAGTTATACTAGAGAACATTGGATTGTTTGTTTGTTTGTTTTATTTTTTTCATACTTGCTTTTGAATTATAACCACTCTATTAAGTAAAGACCCTAATATTATAAGTAAAGTGTTGTTGTTTACCCTGGAGTTTGGAGTGACGTCTACAGCCTACACCCATGCTATTGGAAGCTGTAAAAGGACTTGATCTCCTGGAACGGGAGGGGCTTTGAGGAGAGGCAGAGATCTCCCAAAGGAAGGTTAAGGGGTCCCTGCAGTAGCGGAACCTTGACAGTCACATCATTCCCTGTATTTCTGATGTTCAGGTTGCGTGCCTTTGTGTATGTAGCCAAAACAGCACCACCCATGCACAAGGGAGATATTAGCAAGCTTGATGAGGGAACCCTGAGGTTTGCAAACAATTGTTTAGGAAAAGTCCTAAGTGTGTGTGTGTGTGGGGGGAATTCCCAAAACAGTCAATGAGGACTCAGCATGCTCAGTGGTCACAGAATCCTGATTGACTGTTGTGGGTGGGGGGTGGACTGGAAAACCAGGACTGAGGGGAATCTTCTGGTGTGCCGGAAGTGACACGCTGGGACCAGTGCGGCCAGCGCCGGCAGCTCGAGCTGAAATCCTGAACAGGGAGCACTCCCTACTGCAATATTTTGTTGCAGCTCGCACTTGTAAACTGCTAATATATTAGGGCAGGGATGGTCATAAGGTAGATTATGATCCTGTGGTAGACCATTGGCCAATTGCTGGTGGACCATGTAGGTGCTGGTTGCTGAGAATCTTGGAAAGAAAGAAAGGAAGGACTAGGTGGATCCTAAAGGGATCTAGCAAAGTGCCTCTTACGTTTTAAGCAAGGGTGCATATCCAGGATCACATAACACAGATTAGTTATGCCTTAAACTAGCCTGTCTGGGAATGATGGGAATTGCAGTCCAACACATCTGGAAGGCAGCAGGTTGGAGAAGGCCTTGTAAATGTAACACATACAGCAGTGCCAGTGAACCACAACATTCTAAGTTTTTTGTTTTAATGTAGACTATAAAAGACTGAAGTCAACCATCCCTGATTTAGGGCATAATCCATCATCACATTTCTTCAATATTTGCTCCTCGATCAGTCCACTGACCAATCTAGTTGTCATCCACTCAACTTTTAGTAAGTTGTTCAAGCCGAAGCAGTTCAGGTTAGAATCAGAATTCTTGCATGTATAGTTTGAGCAGAATATAAGCAGCAATTCTGAATACCGAGCCATTTATTTTGACTCATCATTAATGGGATATCACAAAATCTGAACAGCCCAATGAATCAAGTTGTGCAGCCCATGGTACGGGGAACTGGAAATTCCTTCCTTTATAAATGCATTCAGTTCCTCAACTGTAACAGTTGCATTAGCTAGTCAGAGTCACAATTCAGCATAATTTGGATGACTTGCACCGTTCTTTAAAGAGGCTACACACTTTGCATTTGTTAGAGTTAAAACTGTGCCAACCCCTCCTACTGAGGAAAAATAAATAGAGCCACGTATTTTGGTTTGATTTCCATGAAAAGGTAGTTATTCTCATCTGTTGCCCTTTTGTGGCTTTAAAGTTGTGGGTTTCCTTGCTGCTGTCCTTGGGCACTCTTTCTTCAGCATAATTGCTTTCCCCCCCCCACTGCTTTTGTAGTAAAGGTTTGTATACATCAAGTAAAGGTGATGACTTAGAAAAGGTTACCTGCAGCAATTCAGTATTGTGCAGCATTTGCAGCCAAATGACTAAGAAGCGATGCTGAACCGTCACACCTGGACCCATCTCAATTGATGGGATGTCTTTCTAAGGCAATGTTTTAGGATTCGGAAATAAGTTCCACTGGACCCAAGATATTTCTTGCTTGGCCATTTTATGAATTGATTCTCATGTTGGAATTTGATTTTTTGCCACTGTAATTGATTTGCCCCTGGATTGCACAGCCCTCTAAAAGCATAAGTGTTTATAACCAGAAGTGCTTCTGCGGCACAAATATAAGCTTTCATTTAACTCGTGTGGATTTCCCCAAGGGATCTTGGGACCTCTAGCTTTACAAGTAAGACGAAGAACCTCTAAATTAGCTATTCATTCAAGATGACATCTGGTAGGCAAGGAAAACTCCCAGTTTCATGGAACTGGAAAGGTTGCCAACTTTATTTTTCTTGATAGGGTTGGTATGACGTTAGCAACTGTATGGCAAGCAGAAATTCAGCAGGTGAAGCTTTTCCTGGTGATCTCTCCTCCTGGTGTGTGGATGGTGCTGTTTTGACTACGCAAGGTTCCACACCCAGAGAATGAGTTCATTATTAGTAATATACTAGGATAAAAAAGATCTCAGATACCAAGGCACTTTGGGAAGGTGCTGCCCATCATGCTGAGCACAAACAGCCAGTGTTTTGACTCAAGATAAAGGAGTCTCATCTGTTCACCTATGGACAAGGAGCAACCCTATTTCTTAGCAGACAGCAGCAGCAGCAGCAGCAGCAGCAGGGCATGAACCTACCTGAGAGATCACTGTAAACATCAAAGGAAGACTTAGGAATTGCATGTAAAATGCTTGAGAGAAAAAGAACTGTTCTGATTTAATGGGCTGGACTGAAGGTCTTGAATCTGGTGTGTGCTAAGGCAGATCAGCCCCAGGTAGGGATGTGCAGTGGAGCTCGATTGGGGGGGTGGAGATCTGGAAATTTGCTGGGCTCGACCCCCCGAGCTCCACTTGTCCTACCTTTATCCTGGCTTGACTCGTGTTCTCCTGAGCCGAGCCGGGAAAACGACTTCCGGTTTCCTGTGCTATGGTGTTTACATAGAAAATGGCGTAAGATACGTTAAAAATGGCCGCAATTTCCATACTTGTGCAAATTGTGGCCATTTTTAATGTATCTTACGCTATTTTCTACATAAACAATGTAGTGCCAGGGACCCAGAAGTCCAGCGAGTGCCTCAGCTGGCACTCACGCTTGTCTCGTGCAGTAGCAGCGCTCAGCTCGCGTGCCATGAGTCGAGTGCTGGGCAGGTTGCCCACCCCTAGGCCCCCAGGTAACTTAGTTTTCCTGTTTCTTTCTGATAGGAATGTGAAACAATGGTTTATCAGGTGCAGAATGTTTAGTAGCCATTCCTCTGTCGGCTTTCTAGAGATGTATGAGAAATTTGTTTCAGTTCATTTTAGACCAGAATTTACCCAGTTTGCACCTCCCAGATTTGAATGAGGACTCAAAGGGCGGGCTCAGAGGATGCAATAAGCCAGCGTTCTCCAACCTTGGGGTCCCCAGATGTTTTTGGCCTACAAAACCCAGCATGCCTGGCTGGGGCATGCTGGGAGTTGTAGGCCAAAAACATCTGGGGACCCAAGGTTGGAGAACACTGCAATAAGCCACACTGCAGAGCAAGCTGTGCAGTGTGGCTCACAAGCCACCCTACCCAAAATGTGCCCCACAGACGATCGGGCACATCGTAGGTAGGGTGCCCGCTCCCTTCCCCTCCCCCCCACTCGGTCCTCCCACCAGTATCCCAGGGGACACCACGGGAGCACTGAGGTTTCCTCTCCTCCCAGCCGCCACCACAAGCAAATGTTTGGCTTGCTACAGCTTAACTTTTTTCTTTAAAACTTTTTTTGGGGGAGATGGCAGTACCCAGCTGTCAAGCTGGCTTTCGCAATCCCCGTTTGGGCATCCTCGAGCTGCCCCTCCAAGGAGTCCCTGCAGTACCTTGGAGGGGCTGCCCATGGTCACCCCCCTTTAAAAGAATAAGTCCGATAATGTGCACAAATAATTCCTCCTCCTCCTCCTCCTCCTCCTCCTCCTCCTCCTCTTCACCCACCGTGCCAGTTTCACGCAAATCCTGCACAGCGGGGTAGCACGGGGGGGGGGGATCCTGGGGTGGGTACTAGCCAGGAAGGGTGCCTGCTGGCTGAATCCGGCATGTTCCTACCCTGTGCAGTGCCTACCTCAGGTTGCAGGTAAGTATTTCCCCCTTTTGCAAACCTCTGACAAAGTCTGACACATGCTGAACTGCCAGAGGTCCGAGAGATCCTTATTTGCAAAAGGGGGCATGCATGTTCCCCCTTTTTGCAACAGGATACTTGGGTTTGGGGGGGTCAGTTGTCCCAAGTGCCCCTTCATTTTTAATATGTCCCCGCAATGTCAGCATTGGGGGAGCACTCAAAACTAGAGGGGATTCCCCCTGACAGGAGCTCTCAGTTTGACATGTGTCAAACTCAGAGCTCCGTTTTTGAAGTGGGGTTTGGAAGGGCTTAGGAATTTACTTTTTGCCAGGACATTAAATTTACTTTTTGCCAGACTCTATATACCTGTGTGTTTTCCTGCCAAAACAGATTTTTTTTAACCCCTTCCAAGTCCCACTTCAAAAACTGGAGGTTTGGAATCTGACAGCTTGGGCAAACTGTTGGACCGCATTTACTCCTGTCAATAGGAATTCCTCCAATTTTTATAGCTCCCCAGGGTGCTATCAACTTGGATCGATTGCAAAAAAATGAAGGGAACCTTGGGACATGCGATCACACATGTGAGCTTTGCCTGAAAATCCACTCACATTGAGCTTTCAGGGGTACGGATGGAGGCAAGTTCTGATGTTAACGATCTGAAATAGCATTCTTGTAGATCCCTATTTTAGCTTTAAACCAGGCTTAGACTGGACAGCTGTTCAAATAGAGGACACCTTCAAATAGAGGACTGCCCTCTGGAAACTGGGACACATGGCCACCCTAAGCACCTGAGATGGCCCAATTCAAGCCCACCCCTCTGGAATATTATTTTCCAAATCTGTTGTCTACTTATCTGTCAATAGCCATCATCTGTTGGCTCTGTCTCTCTCCTCCCCACTCTCTCGCCCCATCTCCATAAACAGTCTCTGTCCTCAGCAGAAAGGGTTAACACTGACAGCATCTCTGGAGGGGGAGCTGGAGGAGGTCTTAAAAGCAGCCCCGCCCCCTCCAGGGTCACTTCAGCTCTAGGAGAAACCTGAAGATTCCACAATAAACACGGGAGGAAAGGTGGGAGGCGCTGTCGGTGTAGGTTTGCGAACGTAAAGGGGAAATGAAGAGTCAAGACACTTAGTTGGTGTTTAACTGGGCCACCGTTTATTTACAAACAATGAACTGCAAAGGGATGGAGTGCAGGGTTATTCTACTCTGGCCTCCTAGGCCAGCTCAATTGTGCAATTGGGCGGAGCATCCAAAACCGGGAGGTGGCGATGAATCCGCCGCCGCCCCATTTTCCACTTTATGGGAGCCTTTGTTGCGTCGCCGCCTCTCGGAGTCTCACGACAACAAGCTTGGCGAGAACAAAGGCCTCACAGGCGTTCCTGCTCCCCAGCTGTCTGAGCCTACTGACCCATCAACCTGAGGCATCCTGAAACCGCCTGTCACCTGAATGGTGCCAGGGATGCTCACCTCACCCTATCAATACCCTAACCCACACTTACCTGCCTACTATCTAAATGTGACCATTTTGGCTTGCTATGTACACTGACGATAAACACCCCCAGCCCTGCAACAGTATGGAGTAGGTGAAACGGGCTCACCCCCCTAATAGAGATGAGCCAAAATTCCTACCCGGCCCCTTAACGGCGACCGGAGGAGCCCATACTGTATACAGGGTGGGAGGGAGGGAGCTGCAAGGAAACAAAGAGGGTGTGGGGCGGGGCTGCCGGGCCTAATATTGGCTCCTGTAACCCCGCCCCCTATTTGACTGAATACCTGCGAGAACAGGTAAGTCTCGCCTCACTTCCCCCACGTCCGCAAAATTTCTCCCTGCCCACAGCTGCATGTGATCCGGGGGAAGGTCCTTATAGATGTATGTCTAAAAACCTTTCTCTTGCTTTCCACTGAGCCATGACCTGCTTTCTTCAGGAGCTGCATGCTATTTTCAGGGTGTGTGCTCCCCCCGCCCTGCAAGCTAGTCCCTGAAACAATCACTTGCGTGCCAAGTCGAGCTGCCTGTGGAGATAGGAAAGACTCTGCCTTAACCACAGGCATGTCCACCCCGCCACTGCCACTGTTGCTTTCAAGCCCTTTAGTATCCTTTTGATTTGACTTTAATTTTTAGAAGATGCATCTTCTGATTGCCATGAAATGGGGATGTTAAATCTATGTGTGGGAGTAAATGGAGAAGGGTTTTCTTTCCTTCTTCCTGACTTCTGCAATCCTATGCATGTTTAGACAGAAAAAAGGCCTATGACTCCCAGCATGCCTCAGCCAGCATGGCTGGATGGGGCACGCTGGGAGTTGTAGGCCTTTTTTCCCCTGTCTGAATATGATAGGATTGCAGCTTTATTGGCGGTGGAGGCTGGGGCTTCTTAGGCATTGCAGCTGCATGCTAGAGCTTTATGGGAGCTATCCATGGTGCTGATCTCAATCCCCAAAATAGGTTCACCACCATGGAGCACCATGGATAGCCCCTATAAAGCTCAGAATAAAAGATACAATAGATAAGGAGCCCCACACTGACACAGGGAGTCACCAGCCTCCCTTGCTTATTGGCTTTATTCCAGTCATGGCTTGTTTTCATGATGGACTCCAGGTTTTTGGAGGGATGGGTGGGTAGGTGGCTTGGGAAAAATGCCCAGAGTGGGCCCAAGCCCACCCTTGCTGCAGTCACCTCTGCCCATTTGCATCCCCACTCCCTGTGGGCTCAAAACATACCACCACCCTGAGGGAGAAGGCAATGTGAGCAAAGGTGGCCGCTGCTCCTTCTCCTTGCACCTGTCACTGATTGCTCACTTGCTTGTTTGGAAGGGGCAGGGGAGCAGGCAAGCAGAAGCAGCGGCAGGGCAGGGCAGGGCAGGGGTTTGGGGGATCGTGCAACAGGCCCCCTCTTAGAGTGTGGGCATGGGTTAGTTGCCCGACCATTCCAACCCTTGAAACTATACCTGCTCTTTTGGCCCCAGTAATTGCTAAATTGTTCACCATAGGGAAATAATCCTCCTCCTCATCTCCACTTTATTCTCACAACAACCCTGTGAGGTAGGTGAGGCTGAGAGTCAGTGACTGGCCCAAAGTCACCCAGCGAACTTCATGGCAGAGTGGGGACTAGAACCTGGATCTCCACATTTCATTTCATTATTTCAATTCATTTCTATACCATCCAATAGCTGAAGCTTTCCGGGTGGTTAGGCTACATGTGATCTTCTTGGACACTCTGTGCAAAGTAGAAATGGTGCGGCACTGTTAGGGTGGTGGGCACTCTACTTGTCTTGGGGCCCCACTTTGCCACCCTCTGGATCTGGCCCTGTTTCTCTTGCATTTCTGACACTCTCACTGTTCTTTTTCTGTCAACAGAACCCAAGAAAAAGAAAAAAGAAGGCAAGAAACAGGAGAAGACGCTGGAATAGGGAAGCTGTTCTGGGCTGCATGGGAATAGGACTTCCTCGAATGTAATCGGTTAACATGTTTCATTGACACCTAGGCGTTTTATCCAGAAGTTATTTATAGTTTAATTGTACTATAGGAAGAAATAAACATACAAACACAGCCTCTTTCTTCTTTTTTATTTTTTTCTCTAGTACAGCCTCCCCCGACCTGGCACCTTCCAGATGTCTTAGATTACACCTCCCATCACCCCCATCCAGCATGCTGGCTTGGGATAATAGGAGTTGTAGTCCAACACTGCTGGAGAGCACCAGGTTGGGGGAAGCTGCTCTAGTATTTTAAATGTATACTCCTTAACAGCATTTGTAGAAGTCTGCAATAAAAGGCAGTTATGTCATTTAGTACACGAGTGCTATTGTGTATAAAGCATAGATTCATTCCGAATTCCCCTTTACCTTGCTCAGAGGCCAGTCTTTTAAGGCCTGGCTCTGCATGCTAAGGGCAGGGTTTGTGACCCACATGGAACTCCCAAGATGTATTCTATAAAGGTTCTATGATGTCCTAATGGTCCGTCCATATGCCGTGCAGACTGGCCGCTTTCTCTTTAAAACCGACTGAACTCCCCTCCCCCCGGCCTTTTTATGTTTGATCATAGCAAGAGTGGGTCTCCATCCCCTGACTGTACCTGCACTGAAATAACTAACTTGGTTGTAATTTACACCTTTTAATAAAACAATTTAAGGCTCTAGTCCATAAGGCTTTTTATGTGCTTCCTGACCTGAACACATTCCCCTTAACTCATGGTAAGTGTGAAAGTATGTTTGTTCCAAGGGTTTCTCATTCTGCCACCACAAACTATGAAACCAAAGCTGCGATGCCAATTCCACCCCCACTGCCTGCCCTAAGAAGGAATGATTTGGTGTCAGAGATGTTGCTGATTCAGTGATGATGATACAATTCAGAGGCAGAAGTAATTGTAACAGATGATGATGATGATGATGATGATGATTCATTTTTATTTTTATTATTACTTTTTTATTCTGCCTTTTCCTTCAAGGAACCCAAGGCGGCTTACATAATCCTCCTCCCCTCCATTTTATCCTTACAACAACCCTGTGAGGTAGGTTAGGCTGAGAGTCACTGACTGGCCCAAAGTCACCCAGTGAGTTTCATGGCTGTGCGGGACTAGAACCCAGGTCTCCTGAGTCCCAGTCCAACACTCTCACCACTACGCCACACTGGCTCTCCAATATAGATGATATAGGATATACAGTAGTACCTTGGATTACGAGTATAATTCGTTCCAGAACCATGCTCGTAATCCAAAATACTCGTACATCAAAGCGAGTTTCCCCATTAGAAATAATGGGAACTCCGCTGATTCGTTCCACAACCATTTAATCACTGCTTTGCTGGCTCCCTAACAGGGAGCCCCATGGAGGGAGCAGGCAAAGCAGTGATTAAATGGTTGTGGAAGAATCAGCAGAGGTCCCATTATTTGTAATGGGGAAACTCACTTTGATTTGCCAGCTCCCAGCCGCGCCGCGCCGCGCCTCGCTCTGCTGGAGCCTGGTGCCTCTCGCGCTGCCATGCTGGCTCCCAGGCAGGGAAGCGGCACGGCAGAGCAAGGGGCCGCACCGCGTCTCCTTTGCCAGCGGCGGCTCGCCTCTGCTGGCGCCCAGCGTGCTCCCGCAGTTTCAAAAAATTCAAAGCCCCTTCTTGTGCCAAACTTCACGTATGAGCACAAAGCTGCACAGAAAGTGTCGCTCCCGTTTCAAAGCCTCGCATCCCCCCCCCGCGAAAAGTGTTTGCAAAGGAGAAGCTCAGCGGGGTGGAGAAGGAAGGCGAACAGGACGCTCGGGAGGGAAGATTCAAGATGCACCAAGCCTGAAGCCTCATGTGTCCTGCCGGCAGCTCTAAGGGCAGAAGCAGCGGCAGCTGTTGCTGCTGCGACGGCAGCAGCAGCGGCCCGGAGGTGGAGGGAGCGAGAGGAGGGCGACTGCCCACCTCCACCCAGGGAGGGCCCTTCCGCGCGCCACACTTGGCTCGTCCCGCCGCTCCACCCACCTGGGAAAAGGTGCTGCTACATGCCAAAGGGGACGTGGGGGGAGGAAGAACACTCACTGGAGCATCGCAGGCAGGAGGAGAGGGAGAGAGAGCGCGAGAGGCGCCGCCGCCCAGGGCAGGCACGAGACGGAATTCCTGGGCTCGCGCCGTCAGGCACGGCGCCCAGTGGCGCGAGACCCTGCAGCAGCAGCAGCTGCCGCTCGTGCGGACCCCGGCGCGCGTGCGTGCAGCCTTTTCTCTTTGCTGGTGGCTCTTCTGGTAATGAGGCTGGCTTGGACGTCCCGGTGTGCTGCTGCTACTGCTGCTGCTGCTGCTGCTGGCGGCGGCGTTGCTCCTGCGACCACCGCGGCTCGGAGCAGCCGCTCCATGACTGACGGCGATGCTCCCCTGTTCTCAGCGCTCGTCTAGGAATGCCTGCGCATCTCCCTCGCCTCCTTCAACTCGCTGGTTCGGGTAAAGGTTATGCGAAGGAGGGTGAGGAGCCCCGTGGAGGCGAGGCACCGACCGGTGTGGCCGCTCGCTCGGCTAGCGGCGGCGCAGCAGCGCGAGGCACCAGCTGAGCGAGAGCATAAATTTAAATTTGGAAGCAGCAGTGGCTCGTGTTGCGAGACTTGCTCGTCTTTCAAAATTTAAATTTATGCTAAAATTTTCCTCGTCTTACGAGTAGCTCGCAAACTGGGTTACTCGTAATGCGAGGTATTACTGTAGATGATATAGTGTGTGTCTGTTTGTCTGTCTGTGTGTGACCAAATAAGTGATAAACTCATGTGCACTTCCCGCTGAAACGAAGGGGAATTGTTCCTAGTGGATTTAGTCCAATTATTCACCTTTCTCGAGGCATCCCTATGAGCTGGAGAAAAAGATTCCTCTTGGGTCTCACTCATACATTTGTCCCCAGAAAAAAATTACTTAAATAGCCATTGAAGAGAGAACAATTCCATATGTCTCTGTGATTGCCCCAGCCAATGCTGTTTATCATCTGTATACAATGCTTGAAAATCTTTAAAGTCAAGAGCCAATTGTGGGTACCCTTGGGACAGCCTTGAGAGGTAGGACATGGGTAAATTTGGTATAACACTATTCTTCCAAATTTACAGAGAAGACTGAAAAATAGTGTCTTGTGAACAAGTGGCAATGTACATGTCTCCTTCCAACCCAGAAGACCAATCTGATTATCTGTTTAGCCACCTGCCCAACATAGCTGTTGTAGGTCTTCGATATCGAGCAGCATCCATACATGAAGCCCACTCTCTATGCAAAGCAAGCTCCAGCACCTAAAGACCTTGTTGAATTTGGCCAGAAGTCCATCTAGCCAAGCATGAAGCATCCTATCTCCAGGAGTGGTCTGCTACCCATGGCTGTTTTGATAGGGACAGCCATCCCTGGTTACTTGGTGTGACATTTCATGGTTCCTAGCTTCAAATGACAAACAGTGCCACTGGAACTGCTCTGCCCTGTATCAACTTATGTAAAGCCTCTCTGATTTCTTCTACTGAAATATTGATGACAGCTGACATTTCAAAACAAAACAGAGTTCGACATAAGGCACCAACTTTGCATGAAACAAGATAAATGGATCTGTTTTTCAGGTATGGCAAAGGATTCTTTGGGAAGGTTTCTGTAAACACATTAGAGTGGTCCAAGATGGCACTGTCGAAGAAGGGCTTCCTCCTGTCCAATCTTGAATGAATGTTCTCAGAAAAGTTGCCTTGGTCCTTGAAAATCTCCCAAAAGATACCCACAATGGCTGTTAAGAATGCACAAAAACTAGCTCAGTATTCCATATCTCTCTATGGATAAATAGTTCCTACTTTAAACTAAGGGCCTTTTCTGTGTTGGCCCCCAATTTGGAATACTAGTAGTGTTAATTGAGTGGGGAGCTTACCTGCTTGGGGGTGTGTGCTCCCAAGCACACACACCCCGCTCTTGCCGCTCGCCATGCTGGTTCCCTGGCACTGCATTTTTAGTGTAAAAACCAGGGCAACCTAGCTTAAAACGGCCACGAATAGCAAATTGCAGCCGTTTCAAGCTGGGTTGCCCTGTTTTTTACGCTAAAAACGCAGCACAGGGGCCTGTCACGTCACCTCCTGGCAGCTGGAAATGACTTGACGGGACCCCACACTGCCGGCGCGGCATGGAACGATGGATCGAGCGGCATCCAGGTAAGGCGCGTGAGTCTCGGGGGGGCCGAGCGGGCCGATTTCGGCCTGCTTTCAGCCCCCCCCCCGACTCACGGTTACATCCCTACTTTAAACTGTGTCCACTGCAAAGCTATGTACTGGTTAGGGAAGTCTGCCCCTAGTGACTAAAATGTTATTGCAGGCTTAAAACACAGACACATTTCAATTAATTAAAATCAATTAATACATTTTAAAAGCAAAATAACCCTGAGGTCCACACTCCTAGGGTCCCCTTAATGTGCATCCCAAGTTTCAGGAGTTGAGGTTTCAAGGTCATGAAGCTATGGTGCTGATGGACAGACGCACACACACATACACACACTCCCTTTTATTATTCTAGATTTTGTCTTCTGGCTGGCCCACGGCATTTTGGTGGCCCAAGCAGCTGCACTGTGCAGTCAAAGGGCCAAAGTAAATATGATGTTAAATGCTTCTTTGAATTTAACATGCAGATTCTTTTAAAATTAAAAGAATTTTAAAAGAACACAGTGGACAGTCCTTTGTTGTCAAGGGCAACCCGTGGCCTTTCAGAAGTTGTTGGACTGCAACTCCCATCAGCCCCAGCCAGCTTAGCCAATGGTAACAGATGATGAGAGTTGTAGTCCAACAACATCTGGAGGGCCAACATTTGTCCACCTCTGTAGCAGCTGATGGGGGTGGGTGGGGTGTTGCTGATAATGAAAATATGTATGTAATGCCTCATTGAGTTTGTCCCTGAGTTTCACGGGGTTTGATTCCCACTGAATGGCGCATGTTGGATCCAGATTTAGGCGCATGTAACTGGCCTAGTGGAAGTGGACTACCCTGCCCCCTCCTTCTCACAGCAGCTCCTCCTCCCCATGCAGATGATACACAGAGGGCCAGGGGATCCTGCTGAGTGGGTGAGCTGTGGTGTGGAGGAGACGTGGCTTCACCAGCCACCAGCCAGAGGCACAGACAGATCCTGGATCCAACCCAATTTGTACAAACTAGTGACGTGCTGCAGCTTTCAAGCAGGTGCAGAACCTCTTTCAGCCCGAGGGCCAAATTCCGTTTCAGAGAAGCTCTCGGAGAGGCACATTGCAGTGGTGGGCAGGGCTGAAGGCAAATGGGACACGGCCAGAAATGCCAGCTTCATTAAGCTTAAAGCCTCACAGCCACTGACTAAGCTCCAGGATTTCAATCTTTAAGAATGGGGGGGGGGGACTGCACAAAAGCCAGGAAACCACCAAACAATCTGTGGTCGGGGGGAATTGGGAGGGACCAGGTGTAGGGTCTGTGAGAATCCATTTTGATTCTAGAAGTCCCTTCCATTCTCCTTGGGCCTGAGAGGGGCCTAGCATGCATCTTAGCATCTCTCTCTTCCCTGCATGCCTGTCCCATGAGAGGCTGCTTTGGTTCCCAGCATAACAGATGGGTCAGAGAACAATCAAGTGTGGATACCGAGCCCCATCACACACGTTGGGCCTGGGCACTCTCATGCTAGGCCCTTGACCAGAGAGCAGCCATGTTGGGCCCCTGAGAGCAATTCCAGTGTCTCTGTCTCTCCTTAGCTGACTGCCTGCTTCTCCGGTACAGCCCTCCCCTCGTGTTCCAGATACAAGAGATGGGTCAAAGGGACTGGGCTAGCTTTAACTGGTTCTTGGCATGCAGAGCGAGTTGCACTTATCTGTGTTTGGGCCTACTATGCTGGGAACCAGCACCAGGTGCGCCTGCCCAATGGCCGGCTATGATGAGAACCAAGGCCAAGCATGGATACCAGGCCCAACTGCAAATGCTTGCACCAACATTACTCACCCTGCTCATTAGCTTAGCAGTAATGCTTTGCTTAACTGTCAGCTTCAAACAGTTGGTAGTTATGATATATATAGCTCAGCTGCAAGCGTTGGGTGTAAACAGTTCCCTGTTCAGACACTAGGCGTGCGTGTCTGTTCCAAGTCTTTGTCTGAGTACGCATGCATGCTGAAAAGTTACTCAATAAAGCTGTCTCCTTGAAGCAATCCTGGAGCTGACTCTTTGGTTTCTTGGGATCAAAGTGAACAGTTCTGACAAGCCCCTTGGCGCAGGCATCAGGGACTACAAAGGGACCAGCACACCAGGAGATGGCAAGGAAAGAAAACCCAGCCGTGCAAGTCCCCACTGCTTGTAGTGAGCAGTGGTGCAGCGCAGATCGAACATGCAGGAGCACAGCTCTGGGACTTTTCTTTTTCAGAGCAGGAGTGATGACATCCTCTGCCAGAGTTCCAGTGTAACTGACGCACCCTCCTTCCTCCATTTTTCTCAAGGTGGAATACATTATTCATTTATTGTGTTTCTATGTCACCTTTCTAGAACCAACTGGAGCCATTTACAAAATTCAGAACTATATGGGTGTGGTGTATTCCATTTTATCCTCATAATAACCGTTGAATTTGGCTAGGCTCAGAGAGTGACTGGCCCAAGGTGACCTCCATGGCTGATCAGGGATATCAACCCAGGTCTCCCCAGCAAATCATATTAAAGGCTGTCGCCGGTGTGATCACATCACTCCGGTGCTCAAAGAATTGCACTGGCTACCAGTTGTTTGCCGAGCCGAATTCAAGGTGTTGGTGTTGACCTTTAAAACCCTGTATGGCTCCGGTCCAGTATATCTCAAGGAGTGCATCCAGAAACATCAACAAGATCTGCCACGGATGGCCTTCTCCCTGTCCCATCAGCCAGAGAAACCAGGCTGGTGGGGACTAGGAGGAGGGCCTTTTCTGTGGCAGCCCCCAATTTATGGAACTCTCTCCCTAGTGATCTCCACCATGCCCCTTCCTTGATTAGCTTCTGCCGGGCATTAAAAACATGGCTTTTCAGGCAGGAATATGGGGTGGGTTAGGATTTTTAAGTTTTGTACTGTTTTTAATTGTGTTTTATACTGTGTGTGTGTGTGTGTGTGTGTGTGTGTTCCCCCCCCTTGTGTTGTATTGGACTGTACATCGCTCAGAATGGCCGGATGTCTGGCCAGATGGGCGATTCATAAATATAATAAATAAATAAATAAATAAATAATCATTACACTGCTCTTTGCCAGTTCACTACACTATGACTGTTGACTGACCCTAATAAATTCAGTATTATGCTATGATACGGTGGCCCTGTATCCTCTTCACAGTGGACAGTCCTTTGTTTCAAGGGCTTCAAGATGACTGTCCTCTATTTGAAGGTGTCTTGAATTTGAAGGACTGCCCAGTCCAAGTCTGATTTAAAGATAAAGGACCATCAGAATGAAGAGTTGGGCCTTGAAGATGCCCACCAACCAACAGCACCTGGACAGCACATAGGGACACATAGACTACCTGGTCACAGTCTTCCGCAGCATGGTGAGCTGTTGGACTCGATGGCCTTATAGGCCACTTCCAACTCTACTTTTCCATGATTCTATGATTCTATGTACTGTATTTCTATTTAAATTATAATAATAATTGCTAAATTTGCAGCTATACATATAAATCAGCGCATGCAAATTTTATGCAAATTTTTGTCCTCTTTTGTCCTCTATTTTGGTGGCTCATAAGTGGCCACCCTACCTATGCACAGCTGCTCTTGTGCATAATATCTATATCTATACCTGTCTATAGTGAGGGAGAGAGAGAGGATCAAAATGGCTGCCTGCATTTTTAGCCAATCCTATAGACTCTCTTTGTGCATAGCTATGGGGCCTGTCATGATGAGCTCCTGTATGTCCGAATTCACCACTATGCCTCCAGTGTCTGCTAGCAGATGTTTGCTCCTCCTCCTGAGTTTTAAAAGTATTACGATATTATCTACCTTGAACATATTTAGCAAAAGCTGTCTTCTTGTTTTTCCAAAGCTGGCGATTTTAAAAAGGAACGAAGAAGGATGCCTTCGCCTGGACTCCTCCTGTGCCCCAGTGGCTAACTGGGCTGTCTCTCAACCTGAGTACTCACAGGATCCCAGGAAGACCCCGCAGGCAGCTCTGTTTTCCCAGTTTGCTCAGCACGCTGCTCTCCTGCTATGGTCAGCAGTGGTCCGTGCTGCCAGTTCCGACGCTCGGCAGCCTTTGGGGCCACAGTGAGGCAAAGAAAGTGCTCAGGCTTCTGTGATTAGGAATGTTTTGTCAGTGGCTAGATTAGTGAGTGGCCTGGGCACCATCCCTGCTACTGGCTTGCTGATCAGCGCAGCTTCCTAAATAAGCAAGTCTTTTGGCCTACCAGTAGGGGAATAAAAGACCAATCCCCTTTGCTCTAGGATAGTGTATGGCAATGACAGAAATCATTGTGCAAAGCAGGAATAAGGATTGCTAAAGGGCAGAGAGAACGGGGTGGGGTGGCTAATACAGAAAGATTTCAGATCACATGGTATTAAACAAATATGTACATATGTAGCCATCCATTCCTGTTGTATCCCATCTGTCTCCCAATAGACAATCATTTTACAAACCCGTAATAACAATCGGTTAGATCCAGATTCAGTCATACTTAGAGTAGACCCATTGAAATTAGTGGGACAAGTTAGTAATGACTAATTTAGGTCCCATTGAGTTGGGGTCTTCTCTAAATATGACTAAGTCTGGATCCAACCCAATACACACACAAACACAAAGGCATAAAAACAAAGACACATAAAATCAGCAGGTCCTACTGGGGCTCCTATACAGATGACATCACAACAAGCCCATGTGCCAGCTCTACATGACAGGACTCTGGAACGTTGCCTGTGGTGTGTGGTCACCAGTATTGTCCCATGTGAAGAGCAAACTAGGACCTGTACAGGGAACATTGCCCTGACTCTAAATTAGTTTCAATTGCCCTTAGTGATGCCACCAAATCTTGGTGATGTCAGCCATATCTGATTGGCTACAGAGAATTGTGACATCATCACATTAATTATATGATCCCTGATAGGCTACAATCACTCGAGGACAGGGCTCTCCAACCGTGGGTCCCCAGATGTTGTTGGCCTACAGCTCCCAGCATACCCAGCTCCGTGCACACCCCTACCATCAAGATCTCTCTGCCACTGCTCCTGTCCTGCTGCCAAGCAGGTTTGTGGGAAGAGTTAAGAGCTCACCGTGGGATAAGGGTATTTCAGGGCTCGTGGGGAAGGCATTCAGGTCCTGTTTTGCTCCAAATGGCATCTTCACTCGGAGTCTGGCAGCATCCAAATTCAAAATTTGGAATGAAAAACAACAACAACCTCAGAGTGTTTTCCATTGCAGGGGGATAATTCAGTTTGCTGGGCCCAGTTCTCAATGAATCCAAGGGCGTTCAACCATCACTATATTTCCAGTTGTGGAGCGTTAGCAGGGAATCTGGGTTCCACCTTAAGGAATGAACTCAGCAGGGCTTCACAGAAAGGAACTAGATGTTCTTTGGACCCCTGTTTGCTATTCTTTGGCCGGAACTCTGCATCTCAACACTGTGGCTGGAAATTCTTTTTCCCTAATGCTAGAAAGATGAGAATTCAGTTTTGCCAGTTGGCCTCACACAAGCTAGATCCCATAAAGTTCTGGCCTGCCTTTGCTGCCAAGAAAAGAAGAGCTAATAAATGCAGAAAAGATTGATGCAGGGAAAAGACTGAAAACAGACAACCTGTACCATGAAATAAACTCTGCATTTTCAATTATTCTTTTGCATAAACATGCCACAACAGGCAAGCAAGCCAAGGCTGCCTTATCAAAGGGAATGTGGAATTTGACTTTGCATTCCTTGGTGCGATACCATCTCAAGAAGCCCACAGACTGTCTTCCGCTATCAAGAAAATAAACATATTCTTTAAATAAATGCTTCAGCTCTGCTCAGAGAACCTTGCCTTCAGGAAAGATTTCCCCCTCACAGTCACTCAGTGCTGCCACTGGTTTTTCCAGCCTACCTGAGGAATGTAGGAGAAACTTAAAAAAAGAAGGTGATTCTTTCACCCACTCATTTACAGAGTGATAATGTTCTAAACATAAAAGTGTTAGGGCTTAAATGTATCTAGAAGTGACATGTTGTTGCCTGGAAACTCTTCTCTAAAGATGAGTGAGAATTTCATTTCTGTCTGGTTTTGATAAGAATTTACCCAAATTCACAAGCTTCTCTATATTCAAGAGAAAAAGAACTTGAGCTTAAAAAAAGAGGGGGGGGAATCAAATATGGGAGAAACCGAAAGTGACAGATTTGTCCATCCAAGCAATGGTGCAGTTAAGTAATTTTGGACCCTGGCTGGACTTAATGGCCTCACTGGAGCCCCTTCCCCCACCTCTAGATGGCCATGTGAATTAGTTCAGTTGTGAAGTACACAACTAATGTTTCTCCCCCACCCCATGGTCATCCCATGATTTACAACTGTGCTTTCTATATTCCTTCCTGCTAAGTTAGAGTAAGCAAACAAACAAAAACTGTTTTCTAACCCTGACTCAAAGAAAAGAAAAGAAAAGAAATACTCTGAACATGTGCAATTTCTCATCTTAAATCCACTTAAATCACAACACCATCATGACTGCAGGAATAAAATGGAGTTTGCTTCTGCTGCCATGAAAAATGTGCATGACAAAATGCATACTTTTGGAAAATGTACACAAATATGCTTTAATCCACGGGAGAAGAATGCATACATCTCAAAAATGTGCACAACTCATGTGTGCATTTGGAACAGATGCACACATGTAAAAATACGCATGGATTCTCATGCAAAAAGGGAAAAAAACACCCGACACTCACAATCTGATCTGGACTCTAGTTGGAATGAGTTTCAGGATGGAATTTGAAGATCTTTGCTGATTCACACGTCCCTGCTATGGAAGTTGGTTGGTGCAGATGGATGAGAATTTCCTTTCCGCAAAGATCTTCATAGAGCAGAAAGATACAAACAATTTGAATGTGGGCAAAATTGAAACTGACATCCCACCTCAGAATTCTCCCTAAGCTGGTGCAGTGAGAGCCAGTGTGGTATAGCAGATCCCTTATGGCTGCTCCTGGACCAAATCCAGCCTCCTGGGTGATGTCATCTCCCCCTCCCCTGCCAGGAGGAGTGTGGATGAGCAGCATCTGTGGCAACAGGGGTCAGGCACACGGGTGAAATTGTATACTTTGAAATGCACATTAAAAAAAAAAAAAGCATTTCCATGCTTTAGTTAATGTGGTGAGAGTGCGCACTTTTAAAAACTACAAACATAAATACACGCTTTCCCCATTTGAATGATCTGAAAAACAGACTGAAAATAAAAATGGGAACGAGCCGAAATGAGCTTCAAAGTGATTTTTAGAGAATTTAGGCAAGCTCAAAAATGGCTGGTTCTCCCATCCATAGACTAGTTGGTCATCAGGTTGGTCATGGGGGTGAGTTGGGGCCTTGGACCACTCTATTGATGTGAAGTTGGCATCAAAGATGGCCTCTAGGCAAGTTTTTCTGGGGGAGGGCATTCTTACAGATGGGGGATGGCATCAATGAAAAGGGCCTCTCTAGAGCTGGCGTGAAACAGTGATTTGATCAAAACTGCATGAAATGGATGGAATAAGTGAAGGAAAAACAGTTTCTTGGAATGTCTCCCCCACCCATATTTGTTTTGCTGATGCAATGGGAGGAAGTCCCATTGAGCTCAGTGAGGTTTATGTCTGCTGAGACATGCATAGGATTGCACTGTTAAGCTTACCTCCACTCCCCCCACCCCAAACTGAGGATGCCTTTAAAACCGCTGGGTCTGCTTTTGAATCTTTTGCAAGGCATCCTGATTATTTTGCCATTCAAACAACCGATTTCAACGTGAAACAGCTTTGAAATGACCGTTGCCATTTTGCATCTCTCCCCATTTGCACTTGCCTAACTTCAGATGGTGGGGGCGCATGGAGGAAGGCCCCACCTGATGAGCACATGGCAGGGTGGCCATTTTTGCATCACCACAAAAGAGAAAATGCGTCACCAAAAAGGGGGACGGCAATTTGCATGTGCTAATTTATAGGTAGAGGTGCACATGTAAAAATAACATCTATCATTTAAATAGAAATACAATGCAGCTCACCCTAGTGGAGAGGACTGGCCAGGTGACCCGTGTGCCTGCTCAGTCTGCTGTCCAGGTGCGAAGTGTGGATGGGCAACTTCAAGATCCCCTGCTTGTCCTTCTTATTTATTATTTATTTATTTATTATATTTTTTAATCGCCCATCTGGCCGGTCACCCGGCCACCCTCTTGTGGTTCTTTGACTTTAAAGCAGACTTGTATTGGACAACCCTTCAAACAGAGGACACCTTCAAGTAGAGGATTGTTGTCCTTTGTAAAGTAGGACACTATGACGTGGTTCGGGCTGGGTCATGTTTCTGTGGCATAAAGGGTAACGTTATCCCATCCTCTCTGTTTTAAAACCAGTTTGCCATGTAGAATGGCAGTGGGGGAATAGCGGAATAACAAGTCTTGATTCAGCTGTAGCTCATGGAACAAACTCTCTCCGTGTGTGTGTGTCTCTGTGTGTGTGTTTTCTTGGATCCCGCTCTAAGATTGTGTACACCTTTTTGTATGCAGAAATGGTAGAGTAGTCCAAAAAACAAACAGATTTTTACAATGGTGTGCACTTGACAATACTATTTTACTATGGCACTCTTCTTTTATTGCCAAGGAGATCATGAACTCCAGAAGGAGGAGTTGTTTTGGATAGCTCCTGGGCATTAGTGATGAGATGCAGCCAGCCTCTCTTCCTATTTCTGAAGCCAAACCCCAGTTTAGATTGGCAGTATGCACATCAGTTAGGATCCTAGCTCTAGAGTGATTTTCTGTGGTTCAGAGAACTGGTTGAGCTATCCAGGATAAATAATTCAAGGATCGCAGGGTGTTGCATATCACTGAAGACACATCTGGTGAGTGGAGCACAGGTGAATTTGTTGAAATGTATCAGCCAAATATTAAAACCAACAACAACTTTGAGCCTGAGAACACATTGCTGAGGTGGAGTTAGGGGTATATGGATTTTGTTAAATCCATTCTGTCTGTGTTTCATGGATCATCAGACATCTTTTGTTCCGTCGTCTGCAAATTGATGGATCGGATATTTTTTTAGGTATGTATGAGAATTTTGTTCTTGTTTGCAATGCTCGTTTGCACTAATGTGTGCTTGCACAAGTATGCATTCGTGCAAATCACCCCCCCCCATGTTTGCAAGTCTGTGGAGTCCACACGAATCAGAAAAAGCTGGCCCACTGCAGAATCCACAGGTTGGATTCATAGAAATCCAAGCTCATTTGCATCCATTTGCGGAATTCTCTCACATCCCTAGAGTTGTATCTAAATGACAAGGACTGCACTCAGTCACTTTCTTTCTTTTTTTGGAACTGCATGTCCATTGCCAAAGACCAGCTACGTGATGCAGCACAGCTTTTAAGTCCTTAAGTGCCACACTGATTTAAAATGACTTCACTTTATGCGGGAGTATGGTTTTGGCACATGCCACTTCTCTGTCTTTGGTTAATTGTTAAAAACTTCAAAACATATGAATCACCACACTGGATCAGTGCAAAGGACCATCCCTTCCCCAACTGAAGGTTACAAGCAGGGCATAATGATATTTCTTATGCTTGGAATGCCATACAGCTGCCTCTCTTCCTTCCTTCAGATCCCTCCTCAAAACCCACCTTCTCCGTTAAGATGGGGGGCGACCTCTTTCAGCCCGAGGACTGAGTTCAATTTTGGAGAAGCTCTCAGGGGCTGCATTCTAGTGGAGGGCAGGGACGAAAGCAAAGGCAAAAGGGGTGGCACCAAAATAAGTGTATGGCGGCTTAAGCTCTTACTGCCAATAACTAAGCCTCAGGCAGTGCTGTACCAGATGGGAGAATCGGAGTCGTCATTGGGAGTGCCTGCCTGGCTGCCAGAAGACCCTTTCACCTACTCAGGAAGAAGGGTCTACTCAGGAGCAGGGGTCTACTTGGAAGGAATGAAATGTCCCAGCTGCACTTCTTCACATAGTGCATAGTTCAACTATGGAATTCACTTCCACAAGATGCAGTGATGGCCACCAATCTGGATGGCTTTAAAAGGGGATTCAACAAATTCATGGAGGAGAAGGCTATCAGTGGCTACTAGTCCTGACGGCTATACGATACCTCAGGATCAGAAGCAGTATACCTATGTACACCAATTGCTGGGGACATGGGTTGGGATGGTGCTGCAGCACTCATGTCCTGCTTGTGGATTTCCTATAGACAGCAGGTTGGTATTGGCCGCTGTGTGAAAAGAATGCTGGACTAGATGGACCCTTGTTGGTCTGAGCCAGCATGGCTCTTCTTACATTCTAGGCAATGAAGAGGCAGACTCAGCTGCAGCTGCTGAACCAGGAACAGAGGTAGCTGGCAACATGTCTATAGACCTCAGTCGCCTCACTTTGCTGGGTTAACAGCTCCTATTTAGCTCTTTTTCTCCAGGTTCCTTGGTGGCTGACACTTTCCCCTGAGATGGTTCCCCTCTCACTCTGCAGAATCGCCTTTTACAGAGGATGGGACGACTGCAAGCAGAATCCACTGCCACCAATGACCCTGTTCCAGCCTGACTTTATCTATATCCAGCTGAGCTGCGGACAAGGAGGTACCATGCATAGCATCTAAAACCAAAGCCGGAAGACAGTGGAGTGCGCATGCATGGCACAAATGTGCTTTCATCCCACTGCACCTGTTAAGAGTTGAAGCTTTTGAATACTCATCAGGGCAGGGGAGGCTGCCGACTCCTGCGTCCGTGGGGCTCCTCGTCCATTGAAGCTTCTATTCTGAGCTGCATAGGAGCCGTCCATGGTGCTGTACCCCATCCCCAAAATAGGTTCACCACCATGGAGCACCATGGATAGCTCCTATAAAGCTCAGAGTAAAAGCTGCAATGGATAAAAAGCCTCCCCTGCATCAACGGTGTGCTCCATGGCAATCTGCAGCAGTTTAGACTGAAACGGCAGATTATACAATGAGTTCTCTCTGCTCTTCTTTCTGCTATTCACCACTGTTTTGAACCATTTTTAAGCAGCCGCACACTGTTAGGCAGGAAATTGTGCACAGTATTTCTTCAGATGGCAAATCAATTATTTGTGCATGCACATTTTCATTATTCAGTGTGTGCCTTTCTGAGAGCTGTCTATATCATTAGACCAACCAGCACAAATGGCTCTCTAACTCTGTGTTTTGAACTGGGCACGGGATCTGAGCAGGTGGGACCAAGGATTCTGTTGGGCATCATCATAACAGAACCTCATCCTTACAGCGCATCTGCCAGGAATAGAAATGGGAGGCACTGTCAGTGAGATGATGGAGGAGTAGCTTTGCATTGTTGCTACCAGCTGCGAGCATAATTAATGGCTTAACTTTCCAGGCAACTTGGCATGCCTTGCTAGCACTGAACTCATGTGAAAAGGGCCTTGCTCCATTGTGGAAACTGAACTGTTTTGCATGAGCCAAGCCGTACAAATTTAAAATGATTCCTGGCTCTCCCATCTTTATTCAGACCCTTTGACAGGCTTGTTATACTTGCATCAGCAATCTGCCTATTTTCTTCAACCATTCAGATCTTTGTGGGAAAGATTCATAGATCATAGAGTTGGAAGAGGTGTAGTACGCCATAGAAAATGCCCGCATTGCCTTTTGAACCATTTCACTCCTGAATGAATGGGACCATAGGATGTTCTTTGGGGGTGGGGGTGGGAGTAGCAAACGAATTACAGCCAATAAAATTGGGTTGAAATCATTGGGTGAGATGCATCACTGTGTATTTTAAATTAGCTGAGTGAGAGTACTGCAGATAAAAGTCCTGTGGCTACCAGTGGTTCCTTCTTTCCCATCAATGGGTTGGCTCAACCATTAGGTAAAGTGATGCAATTTATTTATTTATCTATTATATTTATACCCCACCTTTTTTCCTGCAAGGAACCCAAGGTGGCTTACATAATCCTCCTCCTCCTCTCCATTTTCTCCTCACAACAACCCTGTGAGGTTTAGGTTAGGCTGAGAGTCAGTGACTGGCCCAAAGTCAGCCAGTGAGTTTAATGGCTGAGCGGGGACTAGAACCAGAATCTCCCGAGTCCCAGTCCAACACTCTAACCACTACGCCACACTGGCTTGCTAACCACTTCGCCACACACTCAGGCAAGGCAAGCACCTGAGGCAGCTGATTTTGGGTGCCATGAAAGAGCAGCAAATTGTTATTTAAATTATTGTTGTTGTTGCTGCTGCTGCTGCTGCTGCCAATGATCATTATCATTTTAATGCCCAGGGAAGGGCAGCAAAATCATGGCGAGCCTTGGATATTTTGCACCTTGATGCAGGCAGTGGTGGTGCATTTACTGCTCCACCTCAAGCAGCAAACTGGGCTGACTGTGCATTAATGGAACACTGCCAAGCAGGACCGGTGCAAGGCACTTTGGTGCCCTAGGCAAGATCAGATATTTAGCGCCCCCCCTTCCCACTTGAGAGCGCTGTATTTTTTTCAAGGCGTTTCTGGTGCCCCCTTTAGCCCTGCGCCCTAGGCAGCTGCCTAGTTGGCCTAATGGTAGCACCGGCCCTGCCGCCAAGCTTTCCTTGAATGTCAGCTGACCAAGGGTGCCTTCTGAAGGTTCAACAGTCATGGACGTCTGGCTCCCTCTCATGTATTACGGAAACCTGGCTGGACGAGGCCGCTGCTCCAACTCTGGCGGCCTTGTGTCCGGCCGGTTTCTCGTATGCCCAGCAGCCAAGGGTTGGGGGACGGGGAGGGGGAGTGGCTGTTATCTACCGGGAGTCCTTGGTCCTCACCAGACTCCCTCTCCGGGAGACCAAGTTTATTGAGTGCATGTACTGGAGGTTGGGTCCAAAGGGCAGCCTGGGGATTCTGCTCGTGTACCGTCCACCCCGCTGCACGACAGACTCCCTGGCCGAGGTGCTGGAGGTGGTCTCCGATGTGCGTGTGTTGTCCCCCAGGCTAGTGGTGCTGGGGGACTTCAACGTGCATTCGGGGGCTTCCCTCACTGGGGCACCTCGGGACTTTATGGAGACCATGGCTTCCTGGGAGCTGCACCCTGTATTAACTGGACCTACCCATGTAGCCGGTCATGCACTGGACTTGGTTTTTGTTTCCGGAGAGGGGGGAAATGATCTGAAGATCGGGGGTATATCCACCACCCCCTTGTCATGGTCAGATCACTATCTGGTGGGGTTGGATTTCTCGGTGCCACTATCCCTCTGCAGGGGTGAGGGACCTATTAGAATGGTCCACCCCAGGCGTCTTATGGATCCGGATGGATTCCTGAACGTGCTTGGGGAATTGGAGCACACAAACGGTAGCTCGGTCGAGACCCTGGTGAATGACTGGAATGCTGCAATCACCAGGGCATTAGACCAAGTTGCCCCGAAGCGCCCTCTTCGCCTAAACAGAGCTCGCGCGGCGCCATGGTTCACTCCGTCGCTGCGAGCTCTGAAACAAGAGGTGAGAAGGCTAGAGCGCCGATGGCGAAATTCCCGCTCCGAAGACGATCGAACACGGGTTAGAGCTGCATCTTCAGCCTACCGGGTGGCGGTGAAGGCAGCAAAAAAGAATTTCTATGCTGCCTCCATTGCGTCTGCAGAGTGCTGCCCCAGGAGGCTGTTCCAAGTGGTCCGGAGTCTGGTCGGTCCAGTCGCTCCGGACCCACTGGAACAGTCAAAAGCCTCCTGTGAGGCTTTAGCGAAGCACTTCGCAGATAAAATCGATCGGATTAGGAGTGGGATATCGTACGTCGTGGACACAGGGAGTGAGCGGGAGGAGGCCAATGGCAGACCGGTTTTGTGGGATCGGTTTCGGCTTCTTCCTTCTGATGAAGTGGACAAGGTGCTTTCATCTGTGAGGCCGACCACCTGCTTGTTTGACCCTTGCCCATCCTGGCTCATCATGAGCTGCAGGGAGAGAGTGGGTGAGGGGATCAAGGCGGTGGTGAATGCCTCCCTCGAGGAGGGAGTGATGCCATCAGCCCTCAAGGAGGCAGTAATAAGACCGCTTCTAAAGAAGCCCTCCTTGGATCCCCAGGATTTAAACAACTTTCGCCCAGTCTCCAATTTACCATTTCTGGGCAAGGTGATCGAGCGGGTGGTGGGTGCTCAGTTGAAGGCACACTTGGATGAAGCCGATTATTTGGATCCGTGCCAGTCGGGCTTCAGGTCTGGACATGGGACGGAGACGGCCTTGGTCGCCTTGGTGGATGATATGAGGAGGGCTTTGGATAGGGGCGAATGCTCCTTTCTAGTCCTCCTCGATCTCTCAGCGGCTTTTGATACCGTTGACCACGGTATCCTCCTGGACCGTCTGGAGGGGTTGGGCTTGGGAGGCACTGTATTGCAGTGGTTCCGGTCCTTCCTCTCTGGAAGGTATCAGAGGGTAGTTCTCGGGGAGGAGGCTTCGGACCCTCGGCTGCTCACTTGTGGAGTGCCGCAGGGTTCCATACTCTCCCCGATGTTATTCAACATCTACCTCAAGCCGCTGGGAGCTATCATCAGGAGGTTTGGGGTGCAGTGTCATCAGTATGCGGATGACACGCAGCTCTACCTCTGTTTTAAGTCCTCACCGAGGTTGGCCGTTGAGACCCTGTCCAAGTGCCTGGAGTCAGTGGCTGGCTGGATGGGAAGGAACATGCTGAAACTGTACCCCGACAAGACCGAGGTACTTCTGGTGGGGGACAAGGGAAGGTTAGGGGATGTTGACCTGGTGCTGAATGGGGTACATCTACCCCTGAAGGACCAGGTCCGCAGCTTGGGGGTCATTCTAGACTCCCAGCTGTCCATGGAGGCTCAGGTGGCAGCTGTGAGCCGGGCGGCGCTGTATCAACTCCATCTGATACGGCAGCTGCGCCCCTACCTTCCTAATCACCTGCTCCCATCAGTGGTTCATGCCTTGGTCTCCTCTCGCCTAGACTACTGTAATGCGCTCTACGTGGGGTTACCCTTGAAGACGGTCCGGAAGCTTCAGCTGGTACAGAACGCGGCGGCTCGCCTGATTAAGGGCAGCCGCCGGCGTGATCACATCACGCCAGTGCTTAATGAGTTGCACTGGCTACCAGTTGCTTGCCGAGCCGAATTCAAGGTGTTGGTTTTGACCTTTAAAACCCTACACGGCTCCGGCCCAGCTTATCTCAAGGAGCGCCTCCAGCAACATCAAGTAGGCCGCTCAACAAGGTCTGCCACGGATGGCCTTCTCCTTATCCCATCAGCCAGAGCAGTCAGGCTGGTGGGGACTAGGAAGAGGGCCTTCTCTGTGGCAGCCCCCACATTATGGAACTCCCTCCCTAGTGACCTTCGCCATGCCCCCTCCGTGATGAGCTTCCGCCGTGCATTAAAAACATGGCTGTTCAGGCGGGAATATGGGGTGGGTTAGGTTTTTAATGAGAATTTTTTATATTGTTTTATTGTGTTTTATTGTATTTTAATTGTACATCGCCCAGGGTGGCCGGGTGGCCGGCCAGATGGGCGATTGATAAATATAATAAATAAAATAAATAAAATGTAGTAAAGGTAATATGTCTCAATCTGCTAAGTAAGGATGGACAAATTCACAACAACATCTACATTTTTTCAAGCACAAGTTTCTGATTTCTGATTTCAGGCACAAGTCGCTTCCCTGGCTCGACTTGGGAGAATGCGAGCTGAGCAGGGGAAGGGGTAAGAAGAGATGCAAATCCTCCCCAAATGTGCATTTTCATGCTTTAGTCTAGGGGGTGGGGGGAATTGCACATTTTCAGTTGCTGCTTTAAAAAAAATTAAATATTTTTTGATGAATAAATATGTGTAAAATTACAGAAAATTAAAAAAAAAAATGGTCTGCAAGTCCGCGGAATCTGTGCAACTCAGGAAAAGCCAGTCCACTGCAGAATCTGCAGGTCAGATTCTGTCAGAATCTCCTCCTCCAGGGTAGCGCCACAGCTCCACCTGGTGGTGAAGATACCTCCTTGCAGGAGCGAGCCCAGTGTTTCTAGTTACTCGCAGAGTGTAGCCTCCTGCTCCTGGCTGCTGTCAGGCCAGCTAATGCGGCCCAGCTGGGAGCAGCCAGAAGGACTTGTATAAGAGCTGCAGCTTGCCTCCAACCCTTGCTACAACAACACAAGCCTCTGTGTTGTCTGCAGCTGGTGCCTGCTTCCAGTAACTAACCTTGAGCCTTGCCCTTGCCCTTGCCCTTGCCCTTGCCCTTGCCCTTGCCCTTGCCCTTGCCCTTGCCCTTGCCCTTGCCCTTGCCCTTGCCCTTGCCCTTGCCCTTGCCCTTGCCCTTGCCCTTGCCCTTGCCCTTGCCCTTGCCCTTGGCCTTGGCCTTGGCCTTGGCCTTGGCCTTGGCCTTGGCCTTGGCCTTGGCCTTGGCCTGTGACTTCTCTTGACCTATGCTTCTGCCTCTGGCCCTTGCTCTGCCTGGTATGTGCTTGGACTCTGCTCTTTGGACTTGTTGTCTTTCTGCCTCTGGTCCTTGCCTGGACTCTGTTGCTCTTGGACTGTGCCTCTAACCCTTGTCTTGACCCTGCTTACTCTTTTGACTTGCTTTTTGTCTCTGGCCCTTGCTTGGACTCTGTGCTTGAACCCTGCCCCGCTTGATACATGCCCTGACCTTGGTCTGCCTTCTGGATCTGGCTCACCCCTGACCTGCTCCAGCCTCCATCATCCCCTGGCCCTGGTGTTCCAGCCGGAGACCCTTGCTGCCCACGCCCTGGACCTTACAGATTCATAGAAATCTGAACTCATTTGAATCTGTTGTGGATTTCTCAGGCATCCCTAATAAATACCCTTTTTGGCTCAGAGCATGACATGCTCTCAGAATTGCATTACAGAGCTAAAGTGCCAGCAAATATTTTACAGGTTTCACAGCATGCCTGTGCTCTGTCCAGCCATAGGATGCACAAGATGCTAACTGCAATCTTCTGGGGAGTGCTTTGCTTAACAAAGGACTGTTGGGTGCTAACAAAGTTTGAAAAGCAAGTGAGAGACAAAGCCCAATGACCCTTAGGGAAGGGCTGTCATCCCCCCCTCCCCAAGGTTCACTGATGGCTTCCTAATCTTTGCTTCAGTCTCCTGAGGCAGCACTATGAATCGCAGACTTTTGTTTCAACTATTTTATCCGCATCTAAGGGAATCCTGATGCTTGATCAGAAACTTCTAGGGGTGTGCAAAAAAAGTGAAGGTGGCGACGGCCATGGAGTGGTCATGGTGGCTTTCAGGCTCTTCCTCCTGCTCCTAGCCAGTGCCACGGCAACCGCAGCTGTATGCCCCTCTGCTGCCAGTGTTGCTGGGAAGGTCATGCACCGTGCCACTCTAGCTCTCTGGACTGGAGTGGCATGGCAATGCCTAGGTCTGAGAAGTTCTCAGAGCCAGGGATCAGCTTGCCTAACCCCTCTTTTTCCACCCACATTGACTGAATGTAGGGCCAAGCTGAAATTCCTTGCTCAAAGTATTTTGAGTGAAATTGGGGGGCATGAGGGTGTGTGTGTGTGTGTGTGTGTGTGTGTGTGTGTGTGTACACGTACGTGTGTACACTTTCATGAAACCACACTCCCAGCATACCATTTTTGCTGCTGCCTAGTTCGTGGTCCCTGGAGTCCCACTGGCTGGTGGTCACTCTATTTGTCTTCCCAGAAGGCTGAGGAATAAAAGCAGGAAGCATTGCCCTCACTCTGATTGGCTTCATGACAATGTCAGCTCAACATACAGCGTTGTCATGAAGCCAATCAGAGTGAGGGCAATGCTTCCTGCCTTCATTCTGCGGTCTGCTGGGGAGACGCAAAAATGGCAGACACAAGCTGCTGGGATTCCCAGGAGTGCCACGTCCCTGCTGGCAGCAAGTTTCATTTTCATTTCCTTTATTACACTTCTGTACTGCCCAATAGCCAAAGCTCCCTGGGTGGTTTACAAAGAACATTACCTTAAAAATGCATTATCAAAACAGTATACATATAAACATACAACACAGAGAGAGGCACACATATCTAAAAACAGTTTTAAACAATCAACAAGAAAAAATCAAGACCTGATTAAAAATGTTGTCATATGCTGCCAAATGCCTGAGAGAAGAAGGTCTAACCTGGTGCCGAAAAGATAACAATGTTGGCACCTGCTGGTGGGCCTTGTCAGGGAGATCATTCCATAATTGGGGGGGGGGCACCACCAAGAAAGCCATCTCCCTTGTTGCTGCCTTCTGAGCCTCCCTTGGAGAAGGCACCTGGAGGAGGGCCTTAGATGATGGACATCGTGTCTGGGTAGGTTGGTGCCAGAAGAAGTGCTCCATCAGGTATTGTGGTCCTCAGCCATCCATGTCAGGCTTTATAGGTCAAAACCAGCACCTTGAATCATGCTGTTCACTGCACACACATCATCGCAGGGTTATGTGACTACAATTCCACATAACCAGGCCCACCACACTCTCCTGGCCTGGCACTATTGATGTTAGCCCATGTGACTGCTAATTTGCCAGATCTCCATTTATTTTGCAGCTAGAGGCCATTTAACAGGAGGACATCTGTCTATCCATCACCTCTTGGTGCACTTGGTAGGTGGCTGTACAGCTCTGCCCTAAAGGAGGGGAAATACTAACAAACGCATGAAAGCCACAAATGACCTAACTTTGTTCTGCACAATGCAGGCATCACAGCAACTCTTCACACAAAAGGGAGAGTGAAAGGACTTCTCATTCAGTCCTCCAGTTCTTCCTGAGATCAGCCCTTCATTGTCTGATATAAAAGAGAGCAGATTGAATGGTGAAAGATGGAGAATCCAACAATATAGATTACAAGGCAGTTCGAGTTCCCTTATCACTGCCCTCAAGGCCCCGTTTGAATTAACCTTTTCAGAAAGTGGTGCCAATAGGCTAGCTCAACATGGCAACTTGACAGAGTTGTCCTGCTTTGCATTGTTCAGCTATCTCTTTCCATTAAGGCTGGTGTCATTGTACCTATTTGGCTGCTTTGACTGGCATTGTGAGGGGGCAGGAAACGACGCCTTCTTCCCCCATAGTCCATTTATGTTTCTGTCTGGTAATTTAGAGCACTTGGTGAAGAAAGCACATAGGCACAGATCTCTCTGTGCCTACACTGTATTGCAAGGACAGGTATGGAGTACTGGTTAGCGAACTGGATTTGAACACAAGAATTCTGACAATCTTGCTTGCTTTGCTGAAAATATGGCTGAGGTTTGTTTTTTTTCATAGATTTCATAGATCATAGAGTTAGAAGGAGCCTACAAGGCTATCGAGTCCAACCCCCTGCTCAATGCAGGAAACTAGAGGAGGGGTCTCCCATCCAAGTAATAACCAGGCCTGACCCTGCTTAGCTTTCCACACTCAGACAGTGGTGTGATGAAAATTTCATCCACACTTTTTTTTGGATGGTTCTCATTCAATTTGATAGAAAATAAATTGCTTTCAAAAAGAAATCCAAAGGAGAACATTTTGGAGAAATGCTCATGGGTTTAGTTTGGGGTTCTTGTGCTTACCTTACTCATGAGGTGGCTGAGAAGTATGCACGAGTGTCCTCCTGTCTTTCATAGTACAATCATCTCTTTGGCAGCCTGTAGCCTCCTTGGTTCCCCACACAACAGTTTAAGCCCAGGGGAAGACATGAGATAATTCCCCCTACAGGGCTTCTTTAGATCAAGAAGCATGGGCAGCCTGGGAGGCTGCAGAGCTATGGAGAGATGTGTAATAGAAAGAAAAAACACATAGAACCCTTGGCCACCTCACAGTGAGAGGTAAGCTCAAAGACACCACCCAAAGAAAGACAAAATATATTATAAAATGCCCAGAGAATGAGAACAGTGGGAGCCTCATTCACGGGGAAGGAAAGTTTCAGAAAATTGGACGACAGATTTTGGCACAGTACTTGCTCTACTTGTTCCCTGGAGCTAGACACAACACTTGCTGACGCTGGTTCAGCTTGTCTGAGCGTGGAAAGCTAAGCAGGGTCAGGCCTGGTTATTACTTGGATGGGAGACCCCTCCTCTAGTTTCCTGCATTGAGCAGGGGGTTGGACTCGATGGCCTTGTAGGCCCCTTCCAGCTCTATGATCTATGAACTGCCTCCCTCAAACCTCCATTGTGGAGGATGCAAAAGGCAGGCTAGGCTGCCAACACAGCTGATGATGTTGCCACTTGCAGAGGCAGCGCAAAAAAGTCAAAAACCCTTAGAGCAGTGTTCTCCAACCTGGCTGGGGCATGCTGGGAGTTGTAGGCCAAAAGCATATGGGGACCCAAGGTTGGAGAACACTGACTTAGAGGGAGGGAGAAAGAGCTGTGCTACAATGCCTGCCAATACCTGTGAGAAAATGAGCCCTACCTGTGAAAAAATGTTGGAGAATTTTCCCTCCCACTGGAGAGATTTGGTAAAATTGTTCCCCCAAATTCTGTGCCTACCAATAGGGTGGATAATTTTGAGAGGTCATTTTGTGCACAGCTCCAAAAGATAAATTAAAAAATAGCTGACCACTGGGGTACTAAAGATCATAGGGCATGGCCAAATTGCCTGCATGGGCATGATTTCTCCCCCCCCCCCCCCGAGTTTTCCGGAGAATCCTTATGGAAAGCTTAGGCTTTTCTATGAGTTCGCCAAAATATTAGGAAGTCATGGCCCATTCTAACTACTCTCCTGCCAGCCCTCCACTGCCGCCGGCCTTCCCTGAAGCTGGTTTCCCATAAATCTCCCTTGTAAGCCCTCTCCTTAGCCCCTTCTTGCCTGTACCACTGATTTACCTTTGGGACAGCAGATCTCTGAGGACTGTAGTTTGCCCAGGGTTTCTGGATCCTTACACAACAGAGCTATAGTTCCCAGGCATCTCTATACTGGAAACGTCTTGCTGGCAAGGCTTTGAGATCTAATGAAAGCTCAAGGAGCTGTGTTTGCCATTGTGTGTCCCCCACTGTTGCAGAAGGGGTTTTTCTGTGGGCTGGGGATAGCATGACAGAGCTTAAGCATAACCAAACTCCAAGAGGACTTTGGCTTGGATTATAAAGCGCTCCATAAAGTCATCAACATCATGGCTAAAGGATGAAAGAAATCTATACCTGGAACCAAGAAAGAGGAAGCATAGATTATGATCAGGTGTTGGGCACATTAAAAATGACATTTTCCCAGTTTTGGTGACAAGGATTTAAACTGTCAGAACTCCTGCTCATCTTTCTTGTATATTTCTTCCCGAGGTCTCTCCCACCCTGCATCTCCTAGTATAAAGCTCTCAATCTGACAAAACAGATGAAGAGGTCTTTCAAAAGAATCTCTTTGGTTTTAACAATGCCTGCTTTCTTTCAAACAAAGCTATGCAGGACCCCTTTGGAATCTGACAGGTCGTAACAACTGAGATTCGACAGATACTGTAAAAAGGAGGGTTGAGAAGATATAAATATTCAGCTGTCTCAGCATTCTCTCAGACATCAGCCTAGTACACCCTGAAGGAATCCAACAAAGTCTCATAGTGGAGTCGGTTTCTACTGAATTGAATTTTGCCTAAAGTGAAAATTTTGGGAGATGTTGGGAATTCCTGCTCAGACAAAATAACAGGAATTCCAAAGGAAGAAAAAAGAGTTTCGATAAGAATAGTGAAATTTCTCGGGGTGGGTGGGGTCTTCACTTACCTCGTGAAAAAGAAGATGTGGAAGAACAATAGCACAGAGGTGAAGCACATGCTTTCCATGAAGTAGGACGCAAGTTCAGTCCCTGGAATCTCCAGTTAAAAGGAACACAAAGTAACCTTGAGACTAGATTACAGCAAAGCACACTATGTTGGACTACCTTTGAAGACTGTTCAGAAGCTTGGGATGGATAGGTGAATACATATTACACCAGGGTTAAAACAACTACATCGCCTCCCAATTTGCTAAAGGACCCAATTAAAAATGTTGATTACCTGAAGGACTACAGGTTTCCACCTGTCCCTGCCTGAGTGTTAAGATCAACTGATGGTGGCCTACTAATGGTGCCCCCACATGTTGAGATAAGGTGGATAGCTTTGAGGAGATGGGACTTCTTGGGGCTGGCACCCCAGTTGTGATAATCCTTCCCCTGAGACATTCACCTGGTGCCATCTTTACTATCATTGGAGATGCTGGGGAAGAACTTTTTAGGCATGTAGGCACGTATGAGAAATTCAATTTGGCTCACAAAATATGTGAGCATGCCATGTTTGAAGCCCCGAGTGCGAGTGTGGGCATGTGTCCACCGAAAATATATGTAAATTACTGAACATGAGCTTGCATTCGATTTGTGCAAATTCCCTAATTTGTGCAAATTTCTCCTGTAGACTGAATCAGCCCCAATTTACTCTGTCAAGGAAAGTTGCACAAATTAGGAATGTTGCACACATTTGGGTAAATTTATGCAAATTTCACCTTCAATCACTGCTCGATTTGCACAATTTCCCTATTTGCACAGAATGAGCAGCAACAGCAAATGCAAAAGGGAATTGGGCACGAAACTAGTGGCAAGACAATGCTCGGAGAATCCTGGCTATCTTGAGCACCGCTCGTTCACCCATCCGTATCTCCAAGGCCTTTTAAAGTCAGTATTTCATTGTTGTTGCTCATTTGGTGTTTTTACTGCAAAGTGCTCTGTGTTTATTTTCAACATTGATATATGCATGTTGATTGTATTTATCTAGATTTTAATTTGAAAGCCACTCTCTGGGAATTCTGGTGAACTGAAGAGCAGGGTTTAAAAATAAATAATAGTTAGCAATGTGAAATATCCTCCCTAAGTCCCTGGATTGCTGCTGTCACTCAGAGCTGGGCAAGAGACATGATAGACGTGTACAGATTATTACACCAAGCTGATTGGTGGGAGATTCAGGACATTTAAAAGGAAGGACTTCTTCCCACAGCACATAGTTAAGCTATGGAATTCACTTCCACAAGATGCATTGATGGCCACCAATTTGGAGGGCTTTAAAAGGTGATTGGATAAATTCCTGGAGAAGGCTCTCAGTGGCTATTAGTCCCGATTGGCTCTATTCTACCTCCAGTATCAGAAGCAGTATGCCTACGTACACCAGTTGCTGGGGAACATGGGCAGGAGGGTGCAGTTGCACTCAGGGCCGGTGCAAGGCAGTTTGGTGCCCTAGGCAAGACCAGATATTTAGCCACCAGCCACCCCTTGTTAAACTTGGGCTCGAAAGGGTGAGAGCGGGGGAGGGACGCGGAAGGGAGAGCGCGGAGGCAGGAAAAGAAAAGAGGGATGAAGAAAGGAATGAGAAAGAAAAACACAGGAGGGACGGAGAGCTGTTGCAAGCCAAGGCGGAAGGGGAAGCGAGGAAAAGGCATTTACATTACGTAGCGTTACGTTACGTAAGTTACGTAGCGTTTCAACTTCTTCTCTGGCGGCGACTTTCAGAGCCAGCCTGAACAGACCACCTCGGAGTGATCTGTTAATTCAGATTATTCAGAATTAACAAGCACACCCTCCATATCATTTCAGAACAGTATGTCCCTCCGCATTTAAGTCTTGTCTCTGCCTCCCTTAAAATAGGCGCCGGGCCACGTGGTTTGGGAAATGGTTTGTTGGGGGTGGGGGGAGGGAGAGAAATCTGATTCCAAGGGAGGGCAAAGAAAAGGGCAGGAAGGCTTCAGTGGCTGCAACTGAGCATAGCCAGAGCACAGGCAGGCCCTTTGAGCAACGGACAACCGGAAACGCTCCATGCTTAGGTGTTTCTGCATTACAGCCCTCCGCTGAACCTCAATGCAATGGGATCCCCTGGGAGGATCGATTCTTTTCAACTTCTTCTCCGGCTGCGACTTTCGGAGCCTCTGAAAGTCGCCACCGGAGAAGAAGTTGAAAAGAATGCATGGCGTGGCTGCGGGGAGGGGGGGGATTCTTCCTTCGGCAGGTGCGGCGCAGCTGGGCCGAGGAGACAACCCAGAAACACAACAGGAGCACCACGCCTGCCTGCTGCCTGCCTCAGCGCCTGCCTGCCTGCTCCTCCGGCGGCTACTCTGGGGGGGAAGGGGAAGGGAAAAGGAGGGGGAAGAGGAGAGGGAGGAGACGACCCGGGAAAGGGAGCGAGGGAGGGAGGGAGCCTCAGGGAGGGACGGAGGGGGTGTGCGAGTGTGAAGACTGGGCAAAGCAGAGCTTCTCCCTCCTGTCACCCTAATCTTCGGGGGGGGGGGCGCCCGGACCAGCACAACTTTCAGCTACTCCAACCCAGATGCCTGCAGCAGCAGCAGCAGCAGCAGCAGCAGCAGTAGCACCAACAGCGGAGAAAGCGCAGGGTCGGGAAAGCCCTCCCCGCTCGGTTCTGTCCTCGCAGCGCGGCGCTTCTGACTGGTGCCCCCTTTAGCCCTGCGCCCTAGGCAGCTGCCTAGTTGGCCTAGTGGTAGCACCAGCCCTGGTTGCACTCATGTCCTGCTTGTGAGTTTCCCATGGGCAGCTGGTTGGTCACTGTGTGAACAGAATGCTGGACTAGATGGACCCTTGGTCTGGTCCAGCATGGCTCTTCTTATGTTTTTATGTTCTTAAGACGGACAAGGAGTCTGACCTGGTATAAGCCAAGCTTTATTTTATTTATTTATTTATTATATTTATACCCCGCCTTTTTTCCTGCAAGGAACCCCAGGCGGCTTCCTATGTTCCTTCGAAAACCCTACTCTGGGAAGTTGCTGTGTATTCTCCCAGTCACCGTCCCTTCTCTACACCCCACAATTCAGTGTTAGATCAGTTCCAGGTGTCTCCAGCTTAAAAAAGATTTGGTGGCAGGTGACTGGAAGGGGAGGGGCTATGGCTCAGTGGTAGAGCACATGTGTTGCACACAGAAGGTCCCAGGTTCAATCTCTGGGGTCTCCAAGTAGGGCTGGAAAAACTTCTATCTGAAACACTGGAGAGCCGCTGCCAGCAAGTGTCAACAAATACTGTGCTAGATGGGCCAAGGGTCTGACTCAGTAGAAGGCAGCTTCCTATGTTCCTAAGGGAAAGACATCTGTCTGCAACCCTAGATTGCTGCTGCCAGTCACAGTAGACAACACTGGGTGAGATAGACAAATAGTCTGTCGTCCTGGTATAAGGCAACATCCTGTATTCCTAAGCCAGGAAGGGAGATGTGTGTGATGGGGCAATGGTTATCTGTTATGATAACAGGGAATGAGGAGGTTTTGCTTTAGCTGTGGAAAGCTAGAATGCCACATAAGCACTTCCCCAGCTGGATCATCTAGCCCAGAATCCTGTTTCCATCAGAGGGACAGCCTGCTATCATAGCTCTTTTTAACCTTCTGGGTTATATAGTTTTATGAGGCTGAAAACATTAAAAGGCATAACTAGGTTCATAAAATAAGGAATGGTTAGAAAAAGTCTTGAGAAAGCCGCCCCTTTCATAACATTAGAACTCAAGGCCGCCCAAAGTAATTAATTAGCAGGAAATTCAGGACATTGGATACAACCCTAAAGTGTCACAAGACTTTTTGTTGTTCCTGGTAGAAGTACACCTCTTCACCCTTAATCACAAATGAAGGCACATTTTAACATTTTTACTGGAAAAGAATGTGTTCTGTTTTTTTCCTTTTTGGCCCTTACGAATTCAGCGGAAGTACAACTCTGTCTACAACTGCCAAGCTGCCTATTTATTTCAATTAGGCACTGATTCTGTGGAAGTGGCCTTTGACATCTTTTGATTATGTTAATAACATGATTCCCCCACTGGTGGAGGAATGACAAGCAGAGGTGTGTGAAACATTTGCGTGTGCCTTGAGGCTCTTCGCAAATTATTTTCCTAACCCCGGCCAATACTCTCCAAAACAACATGCAAAGAATAGTAATAATATTTCGCATTTATACCGCACATTTCAGGCACTCAAAAGTGCTGTAATGCATGATCTCAGTCGGGGCTGGTTTCAGGTTTTTGAAGGCCTCTGGGCAATACACCTTCAGCATGCCCCCACCCTCAGCGAGTTGACCTTCTCACCACCACCACCACCACCACCACTGCCAACAGCTGCTGTTGCTTCTCATCCTCGTTTTCATCATTTCTACCACTTGCTTGCTTGGCAGGCACAGAGCCAGTGATCAAGCAGGCAGGGGCATCTCCTGCTCTTCCGTCTGGCCACCACCATTGTTGGGGCAGGTGAACAAGCGGCAGTGGCAGAAGCAGGTTGCAACTGTGAAGAGGAGGAGCAACTCCAAAGGGCTCTTGCCAGTGGGCCCCTATCATGGAGTGGGGCTTCGGCAGGTGCCTGACCATGCCTACCCTTCTTGCCAGCCCTGATCTCAGTAATCCTTATGACTAGCCCAGTAAGATAGGCCAATATTCCTATGCCCATATTAAAATGGAAGCTGGGGTATGTCTGTTGCTAGTTGCCAACTTGGTAAACAATTAGCACTCCTATTTGGAAGTCACAAGGCAGGAGCTGTAGCAATAGTGATTCTTCAGGGAAGGAGTCTGTGATATGCCTGTCTTTCCAGACAAAGGCCTAATCAGCCCCAAAGATGTGGTAGACAGGGAGACATTTCTCTCCCTCTCTCATAATACTAGAATCCAGGGTAAACCCATGAAGCTGATTGGCGGGAGATTCAGGACAGATCAAAGGAAGGAGGACTTCTTCCCACAGCACATAGTTAAACTATGGAAATCGCTTCCACAAGATGTGGTGATGGCCACCAATTTGGAGGGCTTTAAAAGGGGATTGGACAAATTCATGGAGGAGAAGGCTATCAGTGGCTACTAGTCCTGATTGGCTATATGCTACCTCCTGGTATCAGAGGCAGGATGCCTATGTACTCCAGTTGATGGGGAACATGGTGTCAGGGAAGGGCCTTGCAACCATGGCCTGGTGCTAATCTGAGCTGAGCCCTGAATGGAGTGATCACTCTGACTCCTCTGAGGGACATATTCCTTTTGGTATGCCGTTCTGATTTTCACCCACTGGTGCCCCATGATTGGTTGCCAAGGGAGGATCAGTAACTCAGCTCTCCATGGCTGGGGATAGGATGGACTCAAGGTAGATCCTGCTAGAAGTGATATTCTGGTCACTGGTGTGCTTTTATATAAAACAACAATAAGAGAAACCAGGCTCTGATGACAAAATGTCTCATTCCACACTCTCCCACCCTTTTCTGAAAGAGCATACTTTTGAACTTGAAGGTAGCAGCTTGTTGATTATCTCCAATTCCATGAGCAAGCTGCAAAACACTGATTCATAGCCAAAGAACATGAGATCATGGCCTCCATCATTAACATTTCAGCTTGTTCCCTTCACGGCCACTCTTTGATCACAATCTTGTTAAAAGTGAACTATGCTAAGTGCACATCTGAAAGGATTTCTTTTTTAAACAGCTTTTTTTTTTTTTATAGGATCTCATAATTCTAACTGGAACTGCATGGAACAGTGTGGGCCTTTCTATATGTGTGTGCGTGCGTGCGTGCGTGCGTGCGTGCAAGATTTATCAAGATTATACAAACTGCTTCCACAAAAAATAAATCAGGAGATGAAAAAACAGAAACAGATGTGGAATTAGTTAGGCCAGTGCATTTCAGTCCTGGTTTACAAGACAGTCATCTGGAGCATGCAGACTAGGTGTGCATCCAAAGCATCCACATACTGAGGGTTGGATCCAGATTTAAGCTGGATCAACTGCGCTGGCAGAAATGGCCTTCCCTGCCCCCTCCTTCCCATGGCAGCCACTCCAGACCCCTGTAAATGCTACACGGAGGGTCAGGAGATCCTGCTGAATGGGGTGAATGTTGGAACCTGACTTCCTGGAGCTGAGGCAGGAGTCTCAATAAGACCTTTCATTGCAGTAATTCCAGTAACTCGCAATAAGCCTCCATAGTCCCAGTAAAGATCCACAGTTAAAGGATCACAGCAAAGTTGCTTGACAAGAATCAGTCCATGAGCATCACAACAACAGACCAAACTAAGCCTGGGTTCAGCACATGGAACAAGTCCCAATAAGTTCACAGTTCCAGAGGAAGCAGCAAGCAGGAAGCCTTCCAGGTTACCGATGCGTTGTTTCCCACAAAGTCTGCTGCAGGTTGCTCTGGCTTAGATACAAGGGAGTGGCTACTAAAGATCACTATTGGACATTCAATCTTGGCAGGGTAACATGGCTCTTCTGCAGTTGCTGAGCCTCAGCGAATGCCTCTTCCCTGCCCTCTTTAGTTGAGGATGCGGCTCGCGCCGACTTACCGGTTCTTCTGGGTGGCTCGCCTCTCCGCAGTGAGCTGCCCGCGCCGCCCGCGCTGGTCCCATCACATCACTTCCGGCACGCTGGAATTGACGCAACGGGACCCTGCGCCGGTGCGCTGGACCCCCGCGCTACGTTTTTGGCGGGGAAACCAGGGCAACAGGGCTTAAACAGGGCTTTTACTTCCCCCACAACTGTTTTGGGGGGAAATCTGGTAAGTAACGAGTCAATCTGAAGTAAGCCTTAGAGAGCTCACCCATCTCTAGTTTATATTCATCAGGAGCCAACACTGAAGCTTCACACTTACACTGAGCTCAGTGGGACTTACATCCGAGTAAACATGCATAGGATTGTGTAGTGAAATAGCTCCTCCTTTCACCACACAGAAACCTCCCACATGTATGGACAATCTTGTAGGGGCCTCATTATCATGCTTTTTCCTACCCACTTTTTGAGAGGGACAAATCATATGAACTGAACCTTTATGTGAGTGGGCATTCATGGGTGGAGGCCATGGCTCATGGTGGAAGTTCTGACCATGGTGGGGAGAGCACCCACCCTGCTCCTCCACCATGCTGTTTTAGTGAATGCATGAATCATAGGAGAGAGGGATGTCTATGTATCTCACCACGAGTTCTTTGTGAAATGTATTTGCTTATCCAAATGTATAAACAAATCTGAGGACCATCATACAGGCCTGTGGCTCACGCTGGCTCAGCTTGTCTGAGTGTGGAAAGCTAAGCAGGGTCAGGCCTGGTTATTACTTGGATGGAAGACCCCCTCTAGTTTCCCTGCATTGAGCAGGGGGTTGGACTCAATAACCTTGTAGGCTCCTTCCAACTCTATGATCTATGAATCTATGAGAAATATAAATTAATCAAGCCTTAGGACTGGATCCTCCAGCAGGCCTTCCTTGCAATAGCATATATGATGCTAGTAGAGAAGACAACATGGGTCATGCTTCACACTAACGGAAGAGTAGAATAGGGAACTGGAGTGTCAGAACCATCAATGACAATGGAAGCTGCTTTGATTTCTGTAAGGTACACCTCTCCAGATTTAAAACTGTGCCTAATCCAGATTTAAAACTGTGCTTAATCCAACAAAAATTGGCCCAGCACACATAATGGACTATGCAATGCTTAGTGAAGAAAAATGTAGCAACCTTAGATAAATGTTGGTGATGCAGCAACACAGCAATTTCCTTGGTCCAAATGGTGTCTGCATGCCCAGTGGTGGTCCCCTTTTGGCTGGAGGTTACCATGTGAATTAACTTTGTATTGGATGTATTGTTGGAAATCAAGGATGTCCATGCTATCCTGAATTATATCCCAGTTGTGTGGAAACTACCGGATGGCCACAGGAAATGGATGCTACAGGCCTTCATGACAGCAAAAAAACTGATATTCCAAGGCTGGAAGGAGAAATCCATCCTATCTATAATGTATTAGAAAGTCTCACGTCTCTGGCAACTTTTGAAAGGGTATATTGCCACTGACAGCTTTGTCCAGATAAATATACAGATATTTGGTCAGCATATCTAGAACTATATGTGTAGTGAAACTTGATTGGATTGTTATATATTTTTTTGTTTCTGTTTTTGATTTGTTTTTTGTGTGTTTTATTGTTATTGTTGCTTTAAATGTGTGTGTCGTTCATAACAGCTGATTAAAAACCTGAATCAAACTGTTAATACAAAAAAAGAGAGAAAGAAAAAAGGTCATGCTTGCCTCTTGACAAAACAGTTGCTAGATCACCTGGGCATTCCATACACTCACTCATTAGGAACCTCAGGCCTGCGAACCAAATCTAGTCCTCCTGGGGTCCCAATCCAGCCCTCTGGGTTTTTTTCCGGATGGCCACACACCCTTCCTCTGGCCCTACTACCTCCCCCCCCCAACCACCAATCCTTTTGTGGTTCCCTGTCCAGACCTGGCCTCCCGAAATCAAGTCACAAGTATGAACAAAACCTTTCATTGCCATATTTCCAGTAATGGGCTGTCGCCTTCCACAGAAGCAATAAAGATCCCCAAAACCAGATTGTAACAAAATCCCAGACTAAGAGTCTTATCAGGAAAATCATGAGCAAAGGCAGCCCCTCAAAGGACAGCTCCCCAAGGAAATCCCACAGAGTTCCAGGCGCAGCAGGAGGCTTTCCAGGTTGTCTGCACATTTTCTCCTACAAATGCTAATGGAAGCTACACAGGTTTAAATACAGGGGAGTGGCAGCATAGGATCAGTATCTGACATCGGATCCTGGCAGCAGGGAAGCCTGCCCCTCAAGTGGTTACTACACCTGACTGGGCATTCCTGCCCTGCCCTCTTCTGTTGATGGTGTCCCCAAGGAGAAACCTTTGAAACACCTTCTCTAGAAGAGCACTCCTCCCGCTGCCCTGTTTCCAGGGATGATGTCCCTGGTTGATAACCACGATCCTCCCTCAAGGTTGAGACTTCCTGCTGTGGGGAATCGGCTGTATCAGTCTCTAGTGCAGTGTTCTCCAACCTTGGGTCCCCAGATGTTTTTGGCCTACAACTCCCAGCATGCCCCAGCCAGCTAACACTGCTCTAGTGCCTCACCGTCACCTGTTCTCTAGGGAGTGGGCGTGGGAGGCCAGGCCTTTGGTCTCCCACAGCTGGGCCTGACTCTAGAGTTTCTCCCTCTGAGTCAGACTCAGTGTCGGAAGCTAAAGCTCTCTCCGGATTGGGGCAAAGTGCCACATTTCCTGGCTTTTGTGCAGTTTTCTCCATTCTAAAAGGTTGAAATGCCTCACCTAAGGAGTAGTTATTGGCAGGAAAGAGCTTTAAGCTAAAACCTGCTGGTATTCTTGTCCTGGCCCTTTTTGCCTTCGGCCCGCCCATCACTGGAATGCAGCCCCCAAGAGCTTCTCCCAAATGGAATTTGGCCCTCAGGCTGAGAAAGTTTCAACACTCCTGCATTTACTAGGGGTGGAAATTCAGTCACTTCATGAATATCTCACTAACAGAGTGGTGGTTTAATGCTGAGGTAGTTTTCGGTTTGTTTGTAGGATCTTAAAGGGCTCATTTTCAACTTTCTTGCAAGGTTTTCAGGCACTCGTCAGACTAATAGCCTAATCAATATCCATTCTTTTTACAATTATTAATATTAATTACCCAATTTGTTGGTTAATGGGCTAGAACCGTAGAAAGCAATTTCAAGGGAGCCTTGCTGCATTTTCACTTTCATTTCAACAGCCCGCTGTTTCTATATGTCACTGGAAACTTCGAGGGTTTTCTGACAAGTGGAATGCGGGAGAGGCAAAGTGAATATTCCCAAACAGTCCAGACTGGACTCCAGTGTCAGTGGGATGGTTTATCCACTCCAGGTTTTAGCCTGACCTTTAAAGAAGCTATCCATGGTGCTGAACCATATCCCCAAAACAGTTCAGCGCCATGGATAGCTCCTTTAAAGTTCAGACTGAAATCTGGAGTGGATACACTGCCTTACTGACATTGGAGCCACCAGCCTCCGTTGAGTCCAGTTCAGGTGAATTTTCCCATGCTGAGATTCACATTTTCAAATGAGAACTATTGATTTAAAAATGATCTTGCACTTGACAAGAGATTTACCTTGACCTTGAATTCAAATGCTAAGATGTGCTAAGATTTTCTGACTGTTGAGATCTCTTGGCATGCTTCAGATGTGAAATCACATAAGATGTCAGCTCCTATGTATTATTTATAATTGCATGCTACCTATCATATGCTGTGAAGAAAATAAACACCATTGGGTAGTAACCCATTGTGCTTGCACGCTCATGGGGTGCACTGCTTGTGCAATGGGGTTTTGTAGTTTTAAAAATTAACCCAAAGAAGCAAAAATGCTAGTTTCCAGAACAAGCAGAAGGGAGCTCGGCTCTGCTGACCTGTCCCAATATGAGCATTTCCCATTTCCGCTCATTTCTGGGGTTATTTTTAGAAGTACAAAAACCCCATTGCACAAGCGGTGGGTCATGTGAGCACAACAGAACCAGCAGGGAGTGGACCCATTGGATGGTGCCCATTTTTGTACATATTTTTCTAAATGTACGCATCAGTTGTGTGCATCTTTGAAAGGTACACATTCTTCTCCCATTGATTAAAGCATATTTCTGTGCATTTTTCAAAAGTACATGTTTTTTCATGTGCCTTTTTCACATGTAGACATGCTGTCGAATGCATGTTTTCATCCACGAATCACACTGCAAGCTCGGAAGTGTAGGGACTTCGACCCGAGATTGCGTCTGAATAAATTTTGGTTCAGCAAGGTGCAAACTGGGTAAATCCTGATCAAAAACATCTGAAATGAATTTCTCATACCCAGTAACCAAAGAGGAATATTGGATGTTTTGTATAGCACAGCCTTCCCCAACCTGGTGCCCTCCAGATATTTTGGACTACACTTCCTATGATTCTGGACCATTGGCCATGCTGGTGAGGGCTGATGGGAGTTGAAGTTCAAAACATCTGGAAGGCACCAGGTTAGGGAAGGGTGGTTTATTATTGATTTATATGTTACAGTTTCCTCCAAGGAGCCTAAGGTGGCATATATGATTCTCCTCTCCATTTTGTCCTCACAACAATCCTGTGAAGTAGGCTAGGCTGAGAGTCAATGACTGGCCCAAAGCTATCCAGTGAGCTTCATGGGTGAGTGGGGATAAGAACCTGGGTCTTCCCAGTCCTAGGCCAACACTCTAACCATTACACCACACTGAATTCTAGCACATTCACAATGGGCAATGGTGGTGAGGTCCATAGTTATTGTCATAGTCATCGTCAGTTTATTTATATAGTGCATTTTCCACAGATACATTGTGTTCAAGCAATACTGGTATCAATTTAGTGAATACAACACATGAACACCCTAGAATATGGCCCAGAATTCTCTACAATTCACAGCACAGGCATTCTTTGGTAGATGCATCAATGTGGAAAGTGTATCTTCAAGGAAGCCATTTTGAAAGTCACTGTGATATGCCATTTCATGTCAGTTATCACTATTGTCAAAGACTACATTCCATGTGCTGATGATGCCACACAGCTCTACCTCTGTTTTCCCCTTGCAAATCCCAGGGAGACTGTGGGTGGGACTCTTGAACGGGAGCTGGTTTTGGGATGGATGAAGGAAAACAAGCTGAAGCTTTATCCAGACAAGATGGAAGTGCTGTGGGTAGGTAAATTGGCTGATCAGGGGTGTAACTGGTTCTGGATGGGGTTGCACTCCCCCTGAAGGACCAAGTTTGCAGTCTGGAGGTTCTTCTGGACTTGGCACTATCTGTGGAAGCACAGGTGGTGGCAGTGGCCAGGAATCCCTTTTACCAGCTTCGGCTGGTACGCTAGCTGCAACCCTACATAGAGAAAGGGGATCTAGCCTCAGTCATGCATGCACTAGTTATATCCAGCTAGATTGCTGCAACACATTCTACATGGGGCTGCCTTTGAAGATGACCTGGAAACTTGAGGCGGTGCAGAATGTGGCTGCCCAGGTGCTTGTTGTGGCTACATATTCCACTAATCATGCACCACCTGTACTGGTTTCTGGTACATTTCTGGGCCCCATTCAATGTGCTGATTTTGGCCTTTAAAGTCCTAAATGGTTTGGGGCCAAATTATTTGAAGGGCTCCCTGTACCCATATGAATCTGCCTCAGTTTTAAGTTCATAGCTGGAGAACCTACTCATTGGCCCACCTTTAAGAACAGTTAGATTGGCAGACACTTGGAACAGGCAGGACCTTCTCAGTAGTGGCCCATACATTATGGAACTCCCTCCCAAGGGATGTGCTGTTGGCCCTCTCAGTTGCAGCATTTAAAAAGGCTTAAACCCACCTGTTTCAAAAGGTTTTTATTTGATGTGCTTCATGTTTTGTTCCTGTGGTTCTGGGAATGTGCTTATACCGGCTGAATGATATTTTAACAAAGTGTTGGCTTTTTGTATGTTTTAAAATCCATAACATGTTATTTCATTTTTATACTGGTACTTTGTTTGCTGCCTTGGTTCATAATGTCAGCTACCTTATTTTTTTATTTAAAAATATTTCTAGGCCGCCTTTTAGCTGAAGCTTCCACGGTAGCTGACAAAGTCTACTAAAACTATGTACAGCACATTTAAAAACATTTGCTTTATCCTGTCTATCCTGCAAACATGGGTGACTTACATGGTTCTCTCTCTCTCCCAAACATACATATTTAACCCTCACAATTATCATATGTGGTAGGTTAGGCTGAGAGGCTGGCCAACGACCACGTAATGGGAGGATTTGAACCTTACTCAATGGCTGTGTGAGGATTCGAACCTTACTCTCCCCTCCCCAGTTTGTCCAAGATTGTAATATGCATGCTCTTGGTATTGGCACGGTATTGTCTCTAACAACTTGGTATATCCTCTTAAAGCAGTTGCAGGAGGTATCCGTCTTCCTCTGCTCTGTAGCATCAAGTATATCCCCTTGAGATGTTTGTTCAGATACTTTGGCTATTTTCATTTGATTTCCACTCAAGCTTTAATCTCTGTATCAGTTATGAATTATTGCAAGCTGGAAGCAGAATTAGTCTCATGGAAGGCTGGTGGGAGCGGGGGGACCCCAGACAGACAGAGAAAACAAATTGCTTGAGCATGCAGGATCCTCTCTAAGGCCATTTCATTCAGTCATTACATTTGTGCAAGATTTTCTTTTCCTCTTTAGTTTAGCAAATGAATTTAGCAAATGACGGTAGAGAAAAAGAGGTTGTTAGAATGGGAGGGAAGTGCAGCAGATGGTCCTTCAGGCCTCAGAGGAACCCATTCAGGACTCCCACCGGGCCTCATCTGTGGGCAAATTCACATGATATGTGCATGATCTAGGGATGGAGAAGAATTTTGGAAATTGAACCCTCCAGAGCCAGAGCCAGGTTTTTGGGGTCCCTGGGGCAAGACATCTTCAAAGGGCCTCCTCCCTCAAATTGAGTCCACCTTCTCAAAAGGATTGTCACCAGCTGCTCTTGCTCCTCCTCCTCCTTTTCATCACTGATACCATTTACTTGCTTGGTTGACAGGCAGAGACCCAACGAGCAAATAGGCAACAGCATCTACTGCTCCTTCTCACCACGAGCACTGTCTGGACCAGAGCAAGAAACAGGTGAGCAAGCAGGTTGCAATGGTGAGGAGGAGGGGCAACTCCAGGAGACTTTTGTCTATGAGCTCCCACTGGGATGTGGGCCCATGGCAGGTGACCGACCATGCCAGCCATGGCCCACACCCCACACACACACAAAACACCCCCCCCAAAATCTCCAAGCAAGCATGAGCTGAGCCTAGGGGTGGACAAATCTGTCAATTTCAGTTTCTCATTTTCCCAATCATAAGATCATTTTGTCCCATTTCTTCATCAGTTTGTGATATTTTTTTTAAGTCAGCAGAAAACCTCATACATTTTGGGGCCCATTACTTCTAATATATGCAGTTCTGTACACTTTGTTGCCTAATATATGCATTTTTGGCAAGCTGTTTTCCCTCAGTATAATGTAATTTTTTTGTTCATTATTTGTACTAATACATGCATTTATGTCTCCTAACAGACACATTGCAGCCAGTGTGGTGCAGTGGTTAGAGTGTTGGACCGGGAATCAGGAGATCTGTATTCTAGTCTCCGCTCACCCATGAAGCTCACTGGGTGACTTTGGGCCAGTCACTGACTCTCAGCCTAACCTACCTCACAGGGTTGTTGTGAAGATAAAATGGGGAGGAGGAAGAGGATTATGTAAACTGCCTTGGGTTCCTTGCAGGAAAAATGGTGGGATAATAAATAAATAAATAAATAAATAAATAGGGGCATGCATTTTTGGACTGGAGCATTGCGCTGCAAAATTCAGAGATGTGTGACTGTCAAAGCATAAGTGCATTTCGGTTTGCATGTTCATTTCAGAAGTGCAGATTAGGTAGGTTCACATTAAAATTTGAACCATACAAATCTCTTCCCCATCCCTAGCTGAGCCCAAATCTTGGCTCAGTCAGTGTCACTCCTCTTGTCTATCAGTTTCTCTCCTCTTGTTAATAACAGCTCTGTCCAGGTGTTCTTCTTCCCAGTTTCACTGAATACATGAGGAGAGGAGTGCTCCAGCTCCACCACCTCCTTGCACATTTCCATCACCTGTACTCATGTAGGGCCATGGTCTGAAGTCTGCTGTATCCACGAAGGGTCTCCACGCAAGCCTGGACCCTGGAAAATGAGTGTTCTGGATTGCGTGAAGAGCCTCCATGGATACAGGAAGCTCTTCTCTTCACAAAGTCACCTTCCATGTGTAGAGGGTGACCAATGTGATGATGGGGCAGGGGGACTAGAGTGTTGATTATATCCAGTATCTGAATGCCTGAATAGGTCTCTAGTGTCATGCTTACTCTTATGATGCTGTGGAATGCTGGGCTAACATCACTTATGAAACCACAATAAAGGTGAAGATGATCCAGACCAGGTCAAAGTGTGGGGTCAATATTTTAAAGCAGGTAGGATGGAGTTCAGTTCAGACTTAATAGCAGCTACTCATCTCTTTCCCCCTGAGCAAAGGATTATGAGAGTATTAGAGCTAACATTCGGTTGCAACACATCAAGATATTTTGTATTTTCCTTTAGAAATTACTATGCAGTTAAGAATGGGCAGAACTATCAAGTCCAGTTCCATTGACTTCCTCCTTTCCCCACCTCTAAGTCTGTACCATCTGGTTCCCTCCAAGCTTTTAAATTTTTGAATGGGAAAAAAAAATATGTATATATTTGTGTGTGCATTTTTCAATTGGATACATTAATAGACACATGCCCCTATTAACTAAAGCTTGTTTGGACACATTTAGCAATGTATGCAGTGCTTTTTGCACATTTTTCAAGTGTGTGTGTGGAGAGAAAGCCTGACAAAACATACACTTTGCCCCACATTCCACCTGCATAATCTCTGCCAGGGGTGGAACAGCCCAGGGAACTTTGCATCTTCTTCAAGGAGGCCAGGGGGGGAGGGGGGGCCTCTGGGTCTGCGACACATTCACATGCTGATGGTTTTCCCCAAGTACCCTCAATGGTTTGCCAAGCACCCTCAATTGCCTTTCCGAGCACCTTTAATGGGTGATGGTCAAGGTGGCACTGAAACCACCACACCCCCTCCTGCCTGGCCAGACCAGTTTGTCCTGTCAGAAAAAGGAGGGGTCGGGGGATTGAGGGGGGGCAAGAGAGGGGTAAAAGAAGCAGCTGGGACTTCTGTTGGTTGTTGGAAGCAAAGTGCAATGAAGCACGGAACGGGTCGTCGGCTCAGGCCAGCCCGGGCATTCAACGCCCAAGCGGAGCGCCTGGGTACGCTGGTGTAAGTTCTCAGTTGCTAGGTTAGACTAGTGTAGATTCTCTGTTGTTAGCTTAGAATAGCGTAGGTTCTCGGTTGTTATTTTGTAGTTCTGACTGTGTGTAACAAAGGTATTCCATTCGGTCAGTTTCACTCTCCTTATCTCCCTTTCCAATTTGTACTGATAAAACCTTCAATAAACTTCCTTTCACTTTCCCCTAAGTGGAGTATACCTAGTTTCACTTTGACTCAGTGCTAAATTCCAGTGTTTATGACCTGAGCCAAGTCAGGGATTGCGCAAGCGGTGAGCTCAGGGCTGTCAGTGAAAACTGCGAATCTCCCGTTTTGCAGGAAAGGACCGGCGGCTGTCCTTCACAGTGTGCATGTTGTTGAATGCATCATCACGAGCCCGGAAATGTACAGATTTCTGAATGCAAATTGCATACACTTCCACGTTGAGTTCCAGGAGGTGCAGATTGGGTAAATCTATTTAAAAAAAACAAAAACCTTAATAGATTAAATTTTCCCACACATCCCTAGATGCATTTTCCAGCCCATTCCCCTCTAACCCTGTTGCCTGCCTCTTTTCTTCACCTATGGAAGAAGTACTACCGTGTCTATGGAGCAGGTGTGGTGTTCTGTGGGTGAAGAAGATGGGCAAGTAAGGGGACTTATGAGGAACAAGACAGGAAAAGCCATGGCTACATCATCTTCCTTGTAACTTTAAATAGAAACCCAACATCTCCCGCTTACAAAAACCTGCACAGCCACTGGCCATTATTTAACCCTTTCATGGAAAGAAAATAAACAAAAAATCATAGAGAGACAGAAATGCCATAAAGAGACAGCAAAACATAACAATGAGCTCAGTTGTAATTATTCTTTGACATGAAAGTCAAGTAAACTAGTAGCACTGGCAGTAGAGAGGAGGCAAAATGCACACTATGACCTGCACACTCCCAACATCAAAGAAGCACTCTCTGTTTGTTCTCTTCGCCCTCCGTATATTAGAGTCAACTCCATGTTTTCTAGAAATCTACCATATCCTTCATCTACCCCAGCAGCCATGCTTGATGCTGTTAGGCCTGTAGCAGTACAACACACACACACACACAGAGAGAGAGAGATCTTTTCATCTAGAGCGGACAGAGGCTTGAACTTTTGAAAATCAAATTTCTCCAGCTGGGATGTCTGTGTTATGGATTCCCCAGCTGTGCCTGGGCTAGCTGTGATTTGTGAATGTTTTTGTTTTAATATCTTCTTCTATACTGTGTCTTTGTTTCTTCTCCTTTTCACTATCTTCTCTGGAGCCTCCTTAAACAGTGCAATCCAATGCATGTTTACTCAGAAGTAAGCCCCACTGTGCTCAACCAAACGTATTCCAATATAAGTGTGTTTAGTGTGGGTGTTGGGCTGCAGCTCTCAACTTCCCTCACCATTGACTATGCTGGCTAGAATGCCTGCGAAACATGGACTATCTATAAACATCACTTCTACCTCCTTGAAAGATTTCATCAACGTTGCCTCCGGAAAATCCTGCGAAATTGCGAATTACTTGGGAAGATAGGCGAACAAATGTCAGTGTACTGGAAGAAGCAAAGACTACTAGCATTGAAAAAATGATCCTTCAACGCCAACTTCAGTGGACCGGTCATGTTGTTCGAATGTCTGACTGCCGTCTCCCAAAGCAGTTACTTTATTCCCACCTCAAGGATGGAAAGCGGAATATCGGTAGTCAGTATAAGAGGTTTAAAGATGTTCTTCAGGCTAATCTTAAAAATGCAATATAAACATTGAAAACTGGGAAACTCTGGCCCATGAACGATCTAACTGGAGGTTGGCCTTTCACAAAGGTTCTATGGACTTTGAAGAAGCCCGAGTGCAAGGTGAAAGGGAGAAACGTGCTAGGCGAAAAGCACGTCAAACGAATCCTTTACAGGACCATCTTCCATCTGGTAACCTGTGTCCTCACTGTGGGAAGCTGTGTGGATCTAGAATTGGCCTCCACAGTCACTTACGGACCCATCACTAGAGTCTACACATTTTTTTTAGAATTTCCTCTTTTTATAATTTTCTTTTTGTAATTTTATCCTGGAAGACAATCTTACTCAGTCACGAGTGATCGCCTACTGTAGCCCAACAACACCAGGGGGCCACAAGTTGCCCAATCCTAATGGATGGGATTGTAGCCTAACTTTCATACTTATATTTTCTCTAATACACAGGTAGGCAATGTGATGCCCCCCAGATGTTTTGGACTATAACTTCCATCTTCCCTAACTAGTGGCCATGCTGACTGGGGTTTATGGAACTTGTAGTCCAAAATGTCTGGAGGGCACCACATTGCCTACCCCTTCTTTAATATGTGGCTATCATTGAATGTAAGCCTTTTTCTTATTCATTCCAGTCCAGACCAGTCACAGGTAGCTGGCAAGTTTGGCTGTTCATCCATGCATTCAACTCTGGCAGTTTCCATGGCAACCCATCAAACTGTCACATCAGTTTCCCAACATGCCATCATTTCACAAACACCAGATAGGCTGCTATACACAAAATTGGTAATGCTCTTTTTTAAATTATTATTTTAGCTCCTTCCGAAGTCCCAAAAGGCACAATGTTTGCAGAATGAAGGCATAACTCACTTATTCCAGTGAAACCGAGTTTCCATATACAGAAATATAAAAGCTGATGCATTATTCTGTGGTGTCATTCAGGGGATGCATTGTAAGCAATTCAGCAAAAAAAAACCACAAATGACAGGAAACAGGGCAATCATCATCTATATGAGATATGTAATTGCACCCAGATCCCATCAACTCCCAAATGCTGAGAAAATGGCTCCTCCTTGTGGAAAGATTTTAGTTTCTGAGGGACATGGACCTTTGTGGACTGGTAGTACAGATGTATGAGCAATTTGTTTCAGTTCATTTGTGACCAGAATTCATCCAGTTTGCAGCTCCAGGAACTGAACAAGATGGACCTGAATGAAATCTGCAGTCACAGTCCATACATTTCCAAGCTTGCAATGTGATCCATGGAACAACAACATAAATGTGTTTGAAAAATGCATACTTTCAAACAATGTGTATAAAAATGCATACTTTTGAAAAATACATACAGCCATGCTTTAACCAAGGGGGGGGGATGCATACATTTCAAAATTGTGCACAATTGAAATACACAGGAATTTTTCATGCAAAAAGAAAAGAGCAAAGCTCACAATCTGATACAGACACGACTTGGAACAAATTTTGAGACAGAATCCAGAGAAACTTGACGAGCTCGACTTTTGCTGGTTTGCACATCCCAATTTATTTCACATGTGTTCATTCATAAGTCCATTCCATCCCATTTCCACATCAATCCACAAATTCACACACACACACACACACACACACACACACACACACATTTCATAACACATACACATTTGTGTGTGCATTATACTCTAAAATAAAAATTTCTGTATGCGTTTCAACCTAAAACATTCATTTTATGCACATCGTGGTACATGTTTGAGTTGAAAAGTGTATTGCAAAATCTGGAGAAGTGCAAAAATGGATGGATAACTGTGCGCCGATCTACATATTAGCCTGGAAAATGGGTGTCAGGTCTGTTCACTTAAAAATGCAGACTGAACAAAACCCCTGAGCATCCATACTTGTTTGCCATCATTACTCCCATCAAAGCGATTGTCAGTTAAACATGGCTGCAGCCATTCCCCAACAAAAATGGACTGTTAGTGCTGAGAACAGAGGACCTGGGTGGGCTAGATAAAACAGATGACCAGAGAAGAGTGTAATCAATTAACTGGTGGAATTGGCATCCTGATTCCTTAATGATGTTGTCACTTAGCATTGAACTCGGGAAAGAACATGATGGAACCTTGGAGGAAAGTGGCAGGGCCAGAGTCAGCAGTCGGCATTATTGGGCAGCTGGAAGGGCCCCAGTTCACTGGCAGGGCACATCACTGATTCATGCCCTGCATTGCCTTCACTGGGTGACACAGCCATTTTAGTTTCCCTCAATGCCCCCAACCTAGCATTGCTCCAAGGCATTGTGTGAAATTTAAATGGTGGCTAGATCTAGGTGTCCTACATTGATTGGAGCACTGCAGTTGCTACCTGTCACCACCAGGTCTATTTATTTATTATATTTATACCCCACCTTTTTTCCTGTAAGGAACCCAAGGCGGCTTACATAATCCTCCTCCTCCTCTCCATTTTATCCTCACAACAACCCTGTGAGGTAGGTTAGGCTGAGAGTCAGTGACTGGTCCAAAGTCACCCAGTGAGTTTCATGGCTGAGCAGGGACTAGAACCCGGATCTCCTGAGTCCCAGTCCAACACTCTAATGTAGGAGCAGCCCACCTGTCACCTCCAGGTTGTCTCACCAGGGCTCACTGATGTAGGGTAATTGGCCCAGGGTTCCATCAGACCTGGAAGGAATCCACAAGGGAAGACCTGAGATGAGATATAACATAAACACACCGTTCTGTGTATTTGTTTGTGTGTACATTGCTTAGCTGATTTTCAAATGTGCAATACATCCATTATGCCACTGTTTGCCTCTAAATGCAGCCAAACAGCCTTAATTGCTTTCTGCCAGCCGACTCGAGCACGAGTGTTTTTAAAATAATTTTTCTCTGCCAGTGGAATGCCGTTCTGTTGGGAATATTTCCGCCTTGCTACGAAGCGCCTTGTGTTTTCACTCAGTAATAATTAATACCAATGATGTTCACTTCTCTGTGTTGTCCTAGTCTCTTAGAAAAACTGAAAACAAACTTAGAATAGTAAGAAATAAAATTATGGCACAAGCTTTACCCTAAGTGGGGTAGGGGTGGGGAGAGGTTTCTGGAAACATCTGCAGTTCTTTCCCATGCAAGCATGGCCTGTGGTAAACTCTGGAGATGGGATCTCAATGGCAGAAGAGTGAGAAACATTTCAGAGTGGATTCCTGCACTTCCTGGAGGCCCGTGAGACGCTGAATTCTGGGATATGTTAACAGTAATGGTCTATGCGGGGTCAGCATTCCAGCTGAAGGATAACTGCATTAATTTCTGAACCCTGTTGACATTTTTAGGCCAGCGTGAGCAATGTCTGTCCCTGGATGCATCCCATACACGTGGTAGGGAACACGAGTGCACCCTCCTTCCCTGCCCATCATGGTCTGGATATTCATACAGGAGTGTGTTTGAACAGGGCGGGGCTGTTGAAACTCTTTCAGCCGAAGGGCAGAATTCCATTTCGGAGAAGATCTCGGGGTCTCTGCATTCCAGCGGCCGAAGGCCAAAGGGGTGGGGCCAAAATACCCCAAACACCAACCTATTTGAGTTCAAAGTTCTTACTGCCAGTAACTAAGCCTTAGGAGAGGCATTTCAACTTTTTAGAATGTGGTGGTGGTGGTGGTGGTGGTGGGGAGTGCACAATAGCCAAGAAACCATCCAACGATCAGTAACTGGGGTGGGGGAAGGGGCTCAGGCCAGGAGAAGGGGGCATGGGCATCTAGTGAATGCTTGCTGGAAGGCTATATTGGGAACCCAGGCAGACTGGATTTGGCTCAGTTGAAAAGGATAACAGGAAGTAGCTGATTAAAAAAACCCTCAAAAATCAGGGAGTTTAAACATCAACAGATTTGCAGGTCAAACGCATGCCAAAAAAAGGAAAGTTTTTGTGAGCCAGCAGAAGGGTAGCAGGGTTGGGGCGTTCCGGGCCTCTCTTGGAAGGCCCAGGTGTCGCTTATACCTAGGCATGTCATAAAACACTAAATGCCATTTGGATATTGCCGGATGTAAAGGAGGGCCTCTCCAGGGAGCAGCTCATGTGGGATAAAACACAGCCCTTTAGATGTCCTGGCCCAAAACCATTTAGGTTTTCCGCGCAGGGGTGTTGAACCTCTTTCAGCCCAAGGGGCAGATTCAGCTTCAGAGGAGCTCTCAGGGGCTGCCTGCGTTCAGGTGGGGGGCATGGCCAATGGCAAAATGGGGCAGGGCCAAAGGAAAGGGAGGCAGGGCCGAAATACCAGCATGTCTCAGCTTCATAGAATTTCATAGCTCATAGAGTTGGAAGGAGCCTACAAGGCCATCGAGCCCAACCCCCTGCTCAATGCAGCAGGAAACTAGAGGAGGGATCTCCCATCCAAGTAATAACCAGGCCTGACCCTGCTTAGCTTTCCACACTCAGACAAGCTGAGCCAGCGTGAGCCACAGGCCTGTATGCTGCTGGGCTGCTAATAGTTGAAACATCACCGATTGCGATGGTGACCAAACTACATGTTATTTAAAAAACCCAGAAAGAAACTGCTACTACCTCTTGTGCCCCACCCCAAAAATTCCTGCCACCCCGAGATTCCCACAAATTTCTTTCTCCCATTTGCCCCCATCTTTGACCAAAAAAAAGTTCAAAAATGGAACTTTGGTCTCATTTGTAGACTAAACAAAATGTCGATGGTGAATTTGGAAACATCTAGGGCAGTGTTCTCCAACCTTGGGTCTCCAGATGTTTTTGGCCTACACTTCCCAGCATGCCCCAGCCAGCTGGGAGTTGTAGGCCAAGAACATCTGGGGACCCAAGGTTGGAGAACAGTGATCTAGGGAGAAGCCCACAAGAAATGTCCAAGGAAGTTGAGGGGATTTTCTGGAGCAAAAACTCAGAAGCTTAGAAGGAGGGAGCGGATGCCATTCCCTCTCAAGTGTATTTGGCACTTACTGTAAATTGTTAGGAAGAACACGTTCTGCTCTTTTTAAGTTGAACTGATGGTCATTCTCTGTGGCCATTTTACTTAACCTTCTAGCCCGTCTCCACTTCTTTCAGCGGGGGGGGGGGATGAGACAGGTCATGACAAAGAGGTATGCATGTAGTTAGGAATGCTAGCAGTATAAAGAGAAGGTCGATCGAAAGCTCAGTATCAAATCCATTTGGAAAATGTCACACTGCTTGGCATCGGATAAAGAAACACTGTAAGATACAAAGAGAGAACTCAAGAAACACACACACACACTGGAGCAGTTCAGGGTACTCGAGTGCTCATATTGCCACTGTGCATTTGTAGTAGTATGCCCCCCCCCATTTATGCTTCCCCCTCTTTGAGGATGACAAGAAAGGCATACTACCCTGGCCATGTACTAAAATCTTCAGAGGAGGCCCCTCTCCAAATACCACCAGTGGGAGATATACACTGTGTATCTACAAAATAAAAGAGGGCCTTCTCTGTGGTGGCCCCCAACTCTAAAATGCCCTCCCAAAGGAGGTACAACTGGCACTGACAGTGTTTTCTTTTCAGTGACAAGTTAACATGTTTCTTTTTTGCCCAGGCATTTTAACATTTAGGGTCAAATGTATGGTGATGCCCATAAGCCTCTGAACTCAGAGAATTATGAGCATCCTATGGAGTGCGGGAAGAGCACAAAGGTGAGGGTTGCCTGCCTCTGTGCCCCTCTTGCTCTGCAAAGCACTTAGATGGCCGATTTCAGCTGTCTGGGTGTGTAGCTTCAGAGCGGCAGGGAAAGAGGCTGAAGTGCTGCCAACTCAGAGCTGTGAATCCAAAAAATCCTATGGCTGCCTAGATGCTGTCTAATGGCCATAGGATCGTGCTATTAAACATTTTAGTATTTTAGAATATATATATTTTAAATAGAACAAATAAATTTAAACTGAATTGATTGTTGTTTAGTTTGCTTGTTGAAGAGTTGTTGTTCAATCATTTTTTATTTTTATTTTTTAATGTGTGAACAATTGGGGCAAGTCCACGCGCAGCAAAGCCATTGCAGCCAATGTATTTGATGGATCATCCACCCAGTGCATCAGCCAGGGTGGTTTTGCCTGCTCTGGGCTATCTCCCATTGGGTGAGGATGTGGGGCAGGTGAAGCTGAGTAAGCCAGGCGCCTCCTTCGTGCAGGTCCCAATTAGGACGGTGAGCAGCTCGCAAAGTGAAGGGACTCAGCTGGCGCTTGTAGGAGTTCTTGCAAGTGCCGGCCGACTGTGTCTTTCCCCATCCTTTGCCTTCCGCCTGCTCCCCCAGGGAAAATTCCTTGTTATCTCTGATCTGCAATTGGAGATGACAAGGGGATTCCCCTTCACAACACTCACCCTCCTATTAAGAAGGGGACCAGCAGCACACATGGGAATCCTCTTGTTATGTCTGATCAGATAACAAGGGGATTCCTCTCACCACCACTTCCACCTCAAGCCCCTGGAAACTTCCAGGCCAGGGTGCACAGCCCATAGAGGGAGCTCAAGCCTCCGCAGGCCAGTTGGGGAACCTCCATGGGCCAAAGAAGGCCCATGGGCTGGAGGTTCCCTATTCCTGTCCCAAAATATCCTTGTGATGGTTTGTTGCCCCCATTAAAACACTACCAGGCTTTGGAGTGAAAAATTATACTTAAAAATAAATAGTGTTGTTATTCCAGCTGGTACCACATATGGTTCTTGTTGGTGGTGTCTTTTCTGCAAGGCCATTGACATCCTGCTCTCCCCTGAAATGACAGTCACCAATTTGTCTTGCATTAAAACTTGGGAAACCCTTTGGGATTTCTTCATGATACCGAGATGCCAGGGGGGGAAGAAAGGATGTAAGCAAACGAGAAAGCACAGTAGCCAAAAGCTTTAGTAACTTATTCATTGTATCAAGAAGATACAGATGTGTTCTGAGTCTGACAGATGATCTGCTGCAAGTCCAGGAAGTTCTCCATTTTAGCAGAATAAAAGATAGACAGGAAACAACAGCAGCAGTTATTTTATTTTATTTACTACCAGGTTTATATGACCACCCAACAACACATGTTCCCTGGGTGGCTTCCAAATACAAGAAGTAAAATACAATATTAAAACAGAAGATAATAATTTTACAAAACATCAGAAAACACAAAAATGCAGCATTAAAAAAAAAACATCCTCCTTCCTGGTGGAGGAAAATACAATCAGTTAGCAGTTCAGTTTGCAAAATAAAACATAGCTTACAAGCCCAGATTTTGTTTGTTTTAAATGCTAACTGTTTAAAAGGCTTGGGTGGATAGGATATAAAAGTGCAGTGGCTTACGCTGGCTCAGCTTGTCTGAGCGTGGAAAGCTAAGCAGGGTCAGGCCTGGTTATTACTTGGATGGGAGACCCCTCCTCTAGTTTCCTGCACTGAGCAGGGGGTTCGATGGCCTTGTAGGCCCCTTCCAACTCTATGATCTATGAGACCATAAGATGGCACCAAGTGAGCCTCTCTGGGGAGGCTATTCCATAGTCAGTGCACGACCACCCTCTCTCTAGTAGGCACCTGCCTTGTCTCATTTGCTAGGGGCACATAGAGCAGAGCAGGACCTCTGAAGAGGATCTTAAGGATCAGATAGGTAGAGATTTTCAGAACAACAAAAGACATAATATAAGAAGAACCCTCTTCTCCAGGTTCCTCTTCCAGGGGAGGTTCATTGTGTAGGAACTATGACCTCCCCATAGAAGTTCGATCGGCGCCAACATTATCATTTCAGCACCAGACTAAAACTTCCTTCCTTCCTTAGGCATTTTACAGAGTGATCCTATGGCCTCTAGACTGCATCTAGAGGGCCATAGGATTCTTTGGATTCCCAGCTCCGAGGTTGGAAAATAGCTCCGACCTTGGAGCTGGAGATCTGCACTCGGAGCACCCTCCCCCCCCTTGCAGCCAGCGTAGAAAGAACTGTGTTGGCTGCTTCTCCGGGGTTGGAAGAACAACCTCAGAGAAGGGGTTTGGGGCATTCCAGTGGGTGTGTGGAGGCAGGGTAGGAGACCATCACCACCTAGCTATGATGTATCCTGGTGGCGCCTCAGCCTCCTTCCTTCCCCCTCTAGAGCACCACAGTTAGGCTGCCAAAACTGGCTGTCTAGCTGCTTTGCAGGGTGGGAGGAGTGTGGAGGTTCCTCCCACCCTGCATAGGGTGCCCGTAATCCTCCAAATTCAGAGGGTTACAGGCAGTCTCATTGGATTGCGCCTTTAAAGTATCGTGCTGGTGTACATTAGTGTGCTGTTTTTATGCCTCTGACTTGTTTTATTGTGATGTTGTTTTTTTTATGGTTTTATTGCATTATCTTTGTGGCATTTTCTCATTTTGTGCCTCTTGTAAACTGCCCCAGTATCTGTTAGGATGAGGGGTGGGTTAAAATGATTTTAAATCACTAAATGACAAATAATAGTATGCATCCTGCTTCCCACTGAAGTCAACCAGGTGCCTTCAGGGAACCTGCAAGCAGGGCTTGAAAGCAATAGCCTTTTCTTACTGTATTTCCCCAGCACCTGGTATTCATAGGAAGCTGCCTTATGCTGAGTCAGACCATTGGTCCATCTAGTCCAGTATTGTCGACACTGACGGGCAGTAGCTCTCTAGGGTTTCAGACAGGATTCTTTCCAAGCCCTACCTGGAGGCCGGGGATCAAACTTGGGACCTTCTGCATGCCAAACATGTGCTCTATCACACTGAGCTATGGTCCCTCCCTACAGCACCGGGTATTCCAAGGCGGTCACCCATCCAAGTACTAACCCGTCCCGACCCTGCTTAGCTTCTGAGATCAGACGAGATCGGGCTGTTCAGATATTCAAAGGTATATGCCTCTGATCATGAGGTCCCATTAGTTATCATGGCTAACAATGTTTGATAGACCTATCCTCTATGGGCTGGATCAAGGCTTAGTCATGCTTAGACCCACTGACAAAAATGAGACTTAAGTTATGACTAAGTTATTCTGTTGATTTTAATGGGTCTACTATAAGCATGATGAACAGTGCAATCCTATACATGTCTACACATAAGTAAGTTCCATTAAATTCAACAGGGCTTGCTCCCAGGTAAGTAGGTACAGGAAAGCAGCCTAAATCTATATCCAACCACATGAATATGATTAACTCAGTGTGGCGTGTGTGGCGCCGGTGTGGCGTAGTGGTGAGAGTGTTGGACTGGGACTCAGGAGATCTGGGTTCTAGTCCCCGCTCAGCCATGAAACTCACTGGGTGACTTCGGGCCAGTCACTGCCTCTCAGCCTAACCTACCTCACAGGGCTGTTGTGAGGATAAAATGGAGCAGTGGAGGAGGATGATTATGTAAGCCGCCTTGGGTTCCTTGCAGGAAATAAATAAATAAATAAAGCCATGTACACTACTGGCAATCACTACACCCTGTAGCAACAAATTCTGACGTAACTGAATAATAGTTTGTGTAAAATATTGATTGATTGATTGATTGACTTAAAACATTACTATTACTATACCATTCTTCATCACACGACATGTCCAGGATGGTGTAAAATATACATAATAAATAACTTAAACAAACTAATACAATGGAATAAAACTAATATCCATTGGCCACAATTAAAAATAGCAATAAAAATGTCAATTACAATTTCAATTACATGGTAGACTGAGATGTTATATTGATTTAAATGCCTGGGTAAAAACGAAGATATTCTGAACCTGGCGCTGAAAAGATTGCAAATCAGGTGCCAATCATACCTCTTCAGGGAGTGCATTTTGTCTGTTTGGAAGCTACTGCCACTAATCTATTTTATTGGATGACTCTGGCTTCTAGTATTTTGAATAGCGTTAAGAGCTCCTCCCTATTCTGTATTGTTATTGTTCCATGGGTTGGATGTGCCTGCATTCCACTCCGAAAATTTTTGGAATTGCTGCATGCACAGCTTTTCACAGTTCTCAGTTTGTATTTTTCCTTACTGGCGATGGACACGCATCCTCGCATATACACATAGTTCAAAATACTGTGAAAAAGGAATCTTGATGCGCTCAATCATATTATGACTCCTTTTGCACAAAATTTAATCAATGTGCATATGTGCTCATGCACATTGCTAACCTGTAAGGCATAAAAGAGACGTGAACTGAAAATTGAAGCAAACTCTGCCATCACAGTGATCCATCTGAATGAAATCTGGAACTTGAAAAAGAATGGAACAAAAGCAGATACCTACCACATTTGTACCACCTCACAAAGAAGTTCAGGTGATTTGGACGCCCCAAATTTGGGGATAATTTCATGAGCATCCCTAATTTTGAGAGAGGGAGAAATTAAAACAACAACAACAATTGCTTTCAGAAAAGGAAGTAAGGGCTAAAAGGAAAGATTCTTCACCTTGTAAGGATGGGACCTCACTACTATGCTACCTTCTGTGCTTCTGGATTCTTGTAAGAGAGTAATAACTTCTGGCTGGGTATACCATCCAGTTTCAGCTTTATCCTCAATGACATATTATTAGCAAAGTCTCTACAACAGCCTTCTCCAACCTGACACACACACCCAGTTGTGTTGGACTACAACCCCCATCATCCCCAGCCAGCATGGCAAAGGACTGGCTGGGGATGATGGAGTTCTAGTCCAGCACATCTGGAGGGCACCACCACTTAGATGCCTTCAGACTATGGTAGTCATCCAGCAGCTAGAAGAATTACTGATTTGCTAACCTTCATTCGGATGGTGCATTCTTTTAATGGATGGGTCTGATTTGTTTCATTCATGAAAAAGCAAATGAAATGGAAACTGATGGATGTACAGCTATGGATTTGCCCCATTTGTTTCTGGTTCATCCTTCCAACGCTAGCTCTTAAACACATTTTGCCCCTCTGCAAATGGCTGACTTTCCATAACTTCCGCAGTTGGTCTTCATTACACATCAGCTTTTCACTTTCCCATTCTAGAGACACATGTCACTTTTTCATTTCAGAGACTTATTTCATTAGCTTTAGCAGAATTGCAGTAATTACTGGTGTATGTCACAAGATATCATAGATGCCACAACAGCTCCAGTATCTAATACAGTTATTAAGGGATGTGTCACAACATCGTTCATCTTTGTCTTTGAAAGTTTCCCTCCTCCACCAGCTCTATTGTAGCATGAAATTGTGTAAGTCCAAGCAACACATATGATATATGATATGCATCGCATAAATATGGCAAGGGAATTGGTTGTAATCTGGTGGATGTACTGCCATTACATTGGGTTGGATCCAGACTTAGAATAGTAATTGCAATGGATAGAACTTAAGTTAGTCATGACTAACTTAGGCCCATTGATTTCAGTGGGTCGACTCTAACTAAGTCTGGATCCAACCTAGTGTGTTTGCTATATTGATACTGATGCTGAAACTGCTCTTCCTTAGAGAGATAGAAGTTTTGTATAATTCAACGCAGGTCTGTCTTTATTTTTCCTAGATTTTCACCCACTCTACCCCGGTGGTTCAATGTACAGGCTGCAGCAGCACACTGAAATTAAATATATAAGTTAAAAATATAAACATATGATGTGTAAAACATTTCTTAACATATATAACTACTAGTGAATTCATAACTAAGCAAAGCATTCAAGCAAACATGCATAGCTCTCAGTGTTGGACACATTGTGTCTGTCCCATCTGAGTGAAGCCACACCTCCTGGCATCCCTAGGCATGATACCAGCCATGGGGCACCCTATGGCCCCTGGGAGGGGGGTGTCTGTCCACTCCATCACCCTGAGGGGGGGGGCTGCCTCACAGCAGGGGAAGGGGCAGCCATAGAACTCTGTCCTTTGAATGGATTGGAAATAGCCCTTAGTTTGATACCGAGAGTTTGAGTTTTTATTTATAACATATGAAAGCATCCAAAAGTAATATCCCCTACCTGTAGTCTGAGGTGATATGCTCCATTCTGCTTTCTACTGCCTAAGAGCTTAAGAAGAGCAATGCTGAATCAGACCAAAGGGTTATCTAGTCCTATTCCATTCATACAGCAGCCAACCAGCTGCCTCTGGGTAGCCCAGAAGTGGGACATGAGTGCAATAGCACCCTCTTCTTCATTTTCCCCAGCAGCTTGTATATAGAGGCATACTGCTTCAGATACTGGAGGTATTATTATTATTATTATTATTATTATTATTATTATTATTATTATTATTATTATTGCCCAACAGCTGAAGCTCTCCGGGCGGTTTACAACAATCAATAAAAACACAACAATACAATATAAAATATACACAATAAAAACATTATAAAAATTTAAAACCAAATTTAAAATGACACAAATAGCTAAAACAAGTTAATGGAATGTGACCCGTAAAAAATAGATTAAAAATAACCACCCCACCATGCACTATTTAGAGTTATTAAAAGCCTCAACATAGAGGGCAGTCACTCTTTATTATTATATTATTAGCCATTGATAGCCTTCTCTTCCATGAAATCTGACTCCCCTGCTTCTCATAGAGAGGAGACCTCACCAATCATCCCATCCTATCTTTCCCCCTCACTGAGGGGTCATAGGTCCTCAATACTCAAAACTAGGGGTGGGCGATCTGCCGGGACCCGACCCGCTTCCAGCTTGGCAGACGTCACTGCTGCGCCTGCCAAGCCAGACAGAAAGCTGGCATGTGCCGTGCTGCACTCTGGACTTTCAGGTTCCCAGCGAGACGCTGTTTACATAGAAAAGGCCTTAAGATACATCAAAAGCAGCCACAATTTGCACAAATTACACAAATTGTGTCTGCTTTGGGCATATCTTAAGGCATGTTCTATGTCAGTGTTCTGGGAGTTGTAGGCTGAAAACATCTGGGGACCCAAGGTTGGAGAACACTGTTCTATGTAAACAGCGGCCTGCCAGGAACCCGGAAGTAGCTTCCATGGCTTGACTCGGGAGAACGCGAGTCAACGCCGGGGAAGGGATAAGCAGGATGGAGTTCAGGGGAGTCAAGCCCGGCTAGTCCACAGGATCTCCACCGCCCAAAAGAAATCCTTGCGCATCCCTACTCAAAACTTCTGAAATCCAAGCTTTGCTCCCTTTCCAACAGCAATTCTCCATCCACACTGAAGATGGGCAAGTGCTCCCAAGTATTCCTCAGATTCACTTGGGAATCATCGGAGTTCTCCTCAGTCACAACTTCCCAGAACTGGTTGAACTCAGGTCATTATTCTGAGTCAATCTGAGGCTCGGAAAAATGACCACCAACCTGTCCCTGCTAACCCTCTCCATCCTCAAAAGCCCTGTGGTTATTTGTTTAATTAATTTATATACCACAGAGAGAGCAATCCTGTGAGCCCTAGACAGCATCTGAAGGGCCGTGGGATTTATTTGGATTCCCAGCTCTGAGGTCAGAGACAGCACTCCCAGCCAGGGTGGAAAGAACCACGCCGGCTGCTCTCTGAGGTTGGGGGAGTGACCTCGGAGAGTGGGAGAAGGGAGCATCTCGGTGGGCAGGGAGGGGAGGAGACTGGAGAGGCCAGAATATGAGCTATCCTGAAGCCTCTACAGCCTCCTTCCCTCCCCCTCCGAAACGCTCCAGCTAGGTGGTGGTGGTGGGGGGGGAAGCCCATCTGGTGAAATATGCACGTTGGGAGGATGGGGAGGTGAAGATCACCTCCACTGCTCTTCCCACTCTATAGAGGATGACCATAAGCCTCTGAGTCTGGGGGCTTATTGGCATACCGATACCCTTACCATATCAAAAGATATTTCTAAGCCGTTTACAGAAACAGAGATTAAAATACATAATAATAAATACAAAACTACATCAGTTAAAATGTTTAAGGGTGCAATCCTATCCATGTTTAGACAGAAAAAAAAAGTCCTCCAACTGCAGAATTCCCCACCCAACATGCCTATGTACACCAGTTGCCGGGGAACATGGGCAGGAGGATGCTGTTGCACTCATATCCTGCTTGTGAGTTTCCCGTGGGCAGGTGGTTGGCCATGGTGTGAACAGAATGCTGAACTAGATGGACCCTTGGTCTGATCCAGCATGGCTCTTCTTATGTTCTTAATTCTGGAAGTTGCAGGACTTTTTCCATCTAAACATGCGTAGGATTGCACCCTTAAATGTTAAAACCAGTGCCATAAGCACAATAATTAATAAGCAGACCAACTGGACAGTACAATCATTCAGAGAAGGCCTGGGTGAAGAGATGGGTCTTTAATTGGTGCCTGAAACATGCCACAGTATTGGAACTTACAAAACTCTTAGAAAAATCTTCGAATTTCTATGCATTTATTTGGGAATTTCTACATTCTTTTGCCCTACGTGCTCTCAGTTGTTCAGCTGGGGCTAGACCTTGAGCCTGGAGTCCAGACGACTACCCAGAGAGTGACAGGTGATGGGGGGCATGGCAAACAGGCCCAGCATTAGCACCTGGCCCAACATGAGCATGCCCAGGACCACAGGAGCTGATGGTGTTCATTGCAGCATCCTTTCTTCTTACTGTTTTTAATTGATAGTCATTGTCTGGCTGGCCAGGCATGTACATGGCTACAGCTGCATATTTTAGTATTTTTACTTTAAAATATAGTATCCTGTTTTTGTTGGTTTCTTTACAACAAAATGGTGGCTATTCCCAAGTAAATAGGTTTAGCACCAGGGCAGCGGAAATAAACCCTATGTTATGCCTGTGATCATGATGGTACTGGGATCTAAATGAGTTGAAAATGTGAAATTGCTCATGTTCAGAATACTTCTTTTCTTTTCTTTTTATCAGGGTAGGCAAACAGTTTTGGGTTTGTTGCTGTTGTTTGCTCTAACATGTCAGGAATGTAGAAGCAGTTGTGAAGCATGGAATGCTGGGAAGGGAAGGGAAGGGAAGGGCAGGGCAGGGAAAGGCAGGGGGAGAACAGTTGCATGGTTCAAAACTGAAGTAATGCACATGGCTCTCTAAAGGGGGGGGGGCTTGCAAGACCATTAACTCCAGGGTCTGAAATTAGCTAGCTGCATCATCACTGCCTGTCCTGATCTTCCCCCGCTGCCAAAGAATTGTGAGGAGAGCCTTCACATCTTTATAATATGCTCAAATATGAATATTTATTTCAGCTCTAAAAAGATTCCTGTATCGAGTGGCATCTTCTTCACCATCCTTTGAAGAGAGACTCTCTCTTTCGGGAATACTGTAGTCTTTCGCCCTTACCTTGAAAGAGTACTAGAATAAAGCTGTTCACCCTTGAAAAACTGCTTCTGGTTAAAACGAGTTGTCCTCCCATCCTTGAGAATGGCTTCTGGTGATGATGAGCAAGTTGAGGGCGGGTGAGGGAGGTGGAAGGAGGCGAGAGAGCTGCAAATGTCAGAAATTTGCTCTGTCTTGTGATATTTTAATGAGGCTGAGGCTTACAATAATCAAGAAATTCTCTGCTCTGGAAACAAAAGGGGGTTTATGTTAATCTGTTGTGACACCAATTGTTTTTTCCACTGTGAAGTGATGGATCTTCAGCATAACTGTGTGACAGCAGCATCTATGGCATGTGGCGCTTCACCCACAAGACCTGGAGGCTTGCTAGTGGATGCATGTTAAAAAAAGAAGGGTAACAAAGGAGCAAACATCTTCCCTCCTACTCAGTGCTTTGAGAGGACTGCTTTCAAAGGGCTTTCCTTTTCCCTTTTCTAATTCGTACTCATTCCAGCTGTAGGTTTTGTTTCACAATTTCCCATTTTTCCAAGCTTGCTAAGGAATTTTCAGGGAGACCATTTCCTTGCAAAGAGAGAGGCTTGCTTGCCAATGTCATTTTTAAATATCATGGCATTACTTACAAATATACAAGCTGAGCAGGAGGGTGGAGAACACCCAGACAGTGGTAGTCAGGTGTGGGGTGGCTGTCAGAGTGTTGGGCCCAAACTGGGGAGAGACCCAAGTTCATTGGTGTGGTGGAGAGGGAACAGAGAGGGAGTGCAAGAACTAGTAGCCACGAACCACTAAGACTCACGAAAGAAAAATATATATATTATTTTCTAGCCATGATTGCTCCTTGAGAAAACACAGCTGGCTATGAGTGAAACAGGGCCAGTGTGGCATCGTGGTGAGAATGTTGGACTGGGACTCGGGAGATCCGGGTTCTAGTCCCCGCTCAGCCATGAAACTCACTGGGTGACTTTGGGCCAGTCACTGACTCTCGGCCAAACCTACCTCACAGGGTTGTTGTGAGGGTAAAATGGAGAGGAGGAGGAGGATCATGTAAGCCACCTTGGGTTCCTTGCAGGAAAAAAGGTGGGGTATAAATATAATAAATAAATAGAAATAAAAAAACAACAGACTCAAGCAAAGGTCCTCTCCTCCCTTGAGAACAGTGACAGCAGCCACTAATCTGGAGAGGTTGGGTTCCTCTACTCTTGACCTTTCACTTTCTGGTACGTCCTCCTGTCCTCTGTCCTTGTCACAACCATGGCAGTAATACAAATCTTCTCATCATGACTATCTTTCAGACTGAAAATGAAATGCCAGAAGACATTGATCTGGCAGAATGTCAAAATCTGAGAATGGATGGACTTTGGATTTTGGCCTCAACAACATTCAGACAGTTGAAGAAATGAAAGCAAAACTGAATGGGGGATACACTACAGTTTTCTGAGAGGACAAACAATTACCCCTTTTTGTGATGATTATGTCTTGGGGAGGTGTTTCTGATTGGCTAACTTGATGAGTGAGAGTCTACCTCAGGGGTGGGGAACTTTGGCCCTCCAGCTGTTGTTAGACTACAACTCCCATCATCCCTAATCATTGGTCCTGTTGGCTGGGGCTGATGGAAGTTGAGGTCCAGCAACAGCTGCAGGGCCACAGGTTCCCCATGCCTGGTCTACATGCATCAGTAAGAAACTGTTCAGACTCATTTGATGTTGATGTTGTATATAATTTATTAACTAGTCTAGTATGCTGCCAGACTGATATGTAGAATAATCACATCGTATACTGTCCTTAGACTATTCCACTTCAGAATTCAGGTGGAAAGAGATCACTGTGTACTTCCACACATGAAAGCTCCCTGCATGTAGAAACCTAGCATGTCAAGCTAGGGTAGAAACCTTCTCTCTGACATGCTAGCTTTGGGTGCTTGTGCAAGTGCTTGCACACTCCGTAGCTGCTTCAATATATACACAGATTTCACAGCACATGTGACCAGTGATGATTTTGTAGAAGTTCAGACCATCTGTAACCCTGGATATTTGAAGCCAGCATGTAGAAAGGAGAAAATATAACCATAGAGAGAAAGGGAAACTTAAAAAGTGAAAATAGCCTCACAGAATTCTCCACCCTATTTGCAGGTGATGAAATTGGGTGTAGGATTTTACAAAATATTCTCCAGGGGAGACAGAATTCTCTAATAGTTGTGGGGGACAAAAGGGAGAGATTTGTCAGAAAATTATCTTCTGAGAAATGTTGGCTCAGTTAATGCTGAATGAAATTATGCTGTGTTAGTTCATACTGATGGGTGAAGGAATGGACTAAAATAGAAGGAGGATTAGAGGTCAAGATCATTGTTTCCTTCAACAATATTTAAATACACTGGGTTGGATTCGCAGTTGTGCCCAAAATTCTCCAACTTATACATAGGTGAAGTTGCTGTGTGTGTGTGTGTGTGTGCGTGCGCGTATTTCCCTGAATATTCTCCAGGGGACCTTGAAATTCTCCAACAGTTTAGTGAAAGCCTGAAAACAAAAACAAAAACCAGTTTCTGTGCCATCCCCCACCCCACCCCAAGTACTCAAACACAAAGATGTTGCATGCATAACTTGGGAGTAGGTAATATCAGAACAGCCCAGCGAATGTCTAGAGCACGATGGACCAGAGCTCACACAGAACTCCCTCTAAACCTGACCTGTCAGGCAATGAATTCCATGCCTTTAGTCAAGTTTGACCATGTCCACTGCACTACATTTACTCTTGGCATAGGTGGCAGATAGCACAAATGGGATAAACTATGTGTGAAGGAGCTGAACTGTCCTGCAGTTATGCATTTAGTTTGGTTTTTTTGGATACTATGTGGTTATATACATTTTGAGTGTGTGCTGGTCAGTTTCAGCCAAGAGGACAAAAGTTTAGTTAGATTATAGGAATCAGGATGTTTCCTCAGAAAGCCAAATGTTTGCAAGAGGTCCAACTGAAAGTCAGAGGAAGACAGAAAAAAAAGAGTTTTCAGGAGGTTCAACAGAAAGGCGGAGGAAGAACTTAGGAAGTCAAAATTTAGGTTGCAAAAATGAAGGTATCTAACTATGAGGCGTTACTAGCTAGATACCAGATGTTCTTCACAGAGAAGCTGGGAGACCTCTGTGATTACCTGCCGGACGAAAAAAGAGACCTGGCGGCACAGTACATCAAAGAAGCAACCAGCATCGGTGCTTTACAGATGAACACTGCCCGCCACCAGGTCGATGTATTAATTAATACATCAATTAATTAATAAAAGTGAACAAGTAACTATCCCACTGATTTGTTGGAATTGGGAAAGGAAAACACTAATTTTAAGATAGAAAAGCCTTTGGCAAAAAGGAAGAGTGTAACAGAGAGAAGCAGAGAAACAGAGAGAAGGAAAGGAGCCCAGAGACCAAGATGAAAGAATATGTCGGAGCTGCTGGAAATAAAGAACTGGTTGAGAGAGTGCTGGACCAATGACAGTGAGAGATATTGCTTGGATAAGAGACCTGGAGGGGAAAAAATAGGGATGCAGTCTAATTAGGTTAGCTGGATGTATTTATCCCTGATTACTTTATTATGCTCATATGACTTTGTGTGTGTGTTACGTATATGTGTATCCATTTAGATTTTTCCTATTAAAAGTTTTATGCAATAAAAGGTTCAACTTTTGTTGTTTGAAATGCTGTGCTCTCTTTTCTTCTTGGGTTCCCCACCCCACAACTAATAGCCAACCCGCACATTACCTGAAGTAGATGCCTGAGACCCAGAGAGTTTTCTGGCTGGTTTGGTGGAGGCATCCAGACCAAAGGGGGAAAAGATTTCCACTGGGTGGTAGCACCTTAGCAGGAAGAGAATGGCAAGAAGGAGTGGAGCATATTATTTTTTTCCTGTTTTCCCTTCCACTCCCTGAACAGGGAGTTGCTGGTCTGTGACACCTTTCTTTCTTTCTTTTTTAAAAGTGTGCTCAAAGAAAGAAAACCCACACATGGTGGCAGTCACACCAAGTCTTTGAGCACATGTAGGTTTTAACTACCTGGGAAAACCACTGAAGGGATGGAGCAATGGCTATGGATTTGTGTTGCCTTTAGGCACACCCTCATTCATTTCCTCTTTGCCTCAGGCAGAGCAGTTACAGATTTAATTGGGGGGAAACAGACAGCTACAGTTAACCATCTCTGGCTAGACTGCTTATTCATCTCATTGGACAACAGAGCCAGTGATGGGTGGAGGTTTAAAGATGTTCTTAAGGCTAGTCTAAAAAAATGCAATATAAACATCGAAAACTGGGAAGCTCTGGCCCATGAACGATCTAACTGGAGGTTGGCCTTTCACAAAGGTCCCATGGACTTTGAAGAAGCCCGAGTGCAAGGTGAAAGGGAGAAACGTGCGAAGCGAAAAGCACGTCAAATGAATCCTTTACAAGACCATCTTCCATCTGGTAATCTGTGTCCTCACTGTGGGAAGCTGTGTGGATCTAGAATTGGCCTCCACAGTCACTTACGGACCCATCGCTAGAGTCTACACAATTTTCTTTAGAATTCTCCTCCTTTTAAAATCTCCTTTTTGTAAATTTTTCTTTTTTATCCTGGAAGACAATCTTACTCGGTCACGAGTGATCGCCTGACTGACTGACTGGTGGACCAGGTTTTGTTGCTGCTTTTTCACAGAAATGAGAAGTGACTAGACCAGAATTCCTGCAGCTGGGCTTGCCACCTTTAATATGGATTGTGGACAGAGGTGCTTCTGTGTCTTTAACAACTGGGTGATGGTTAAAACTGAAGCTATTCACATTTATAGGGGTGGGCAAATCTGTCAGTTTTGCTTTCTCCCACCCCACTTTCACACTTTTAAAATCTCAAGTCTTTTGTTTTCTGAATATGGAGAACTTTGAAAATTTTGGCAAATATTTATCAAACCCTAGGCGATCTTCATCTTTATTGTCCTTCTGCCAGCAGGCAAATACATTTTGATTCAGGTAGGCTTTGGTTGTTAAGTTGTTTTTATGCTGAATGAACTGGTGGGTGCTGTTTATTTCTTCTTTCTTTTTAAGTGATGGTTTTTTAAATGGGGTTTTAACTGATGGGTTTTAATTGATGTAGCTGTTTTAATTATGCTACATTTTTTCCTGCATGGTATTATTGAGCTTTTCTACACGAGGCATTTATTGTGCACTTGTCATTCCCTATTCATGGTTGTTTATGGGATCTTTAGATAATGCCGTGGCACTCCAGTTTTGCTTCCGTTTTTAAACACACTTTCGGCAAGTTTTTTTAGAGCAGGGAAAATGAGGTGGTATTTGTGAAAGTGAAAGAAAATGCTTTTTCCATTTGTGTAATTGTGCTATTCCACTATACCACGGTGCCACCTAGAGGTTATGTAGCAGAAAAGCAGGAAAGGAAACACTTTTTGTGTAGTGCTTGGATCTCAATTCTGCAACAAAACCAAAAGTAGATACAGCAGATTAACAGCCTCATATAGAAAAACTCTTTGTTAGCCACCTTGAGCTCTATTTTTTTAGTGGAAATGAGGGATTAAAATGAAATGAAATAAAATGAAATAGTAAAATAAATAAAGGCATAGATCCGTTGAGCTCATACAGCTAAGCTGACCAAACTACCTCACAATAACCTCTCTCTCACTTTCACACCTTGGGGTACCTGCCTCAGTCATTTAATAATTCTACCAAGTGATAAGGAGGCCTTTGCCACAATCAGGTGCCAACATGAGGAATAACATGTTTGGTAAGCCCTATACACTCAACCTGCTCATGAGAGGGCTACAACCTGGGAGAGGCATAAACAATATGCAAACCCTGGCCCAACATCCCCATTCCCACCCACTCAGTCCCCGACCTTCCTGTCTCATGTCCCATCCAAGTAGTAACCAGGGTTGGGCCTGGTTACTACTCAGATGGGAGACCACCTGGCAATACTGGGTGCTGTGGGCTTAGCTAGGAGGGGCCTGGTTACTACTTGGATGGGAGACTGCCAAGCAATACCAGGTCTTGTAGGCTTAGCTGGGCAGATGTATGAGAATTTCACGTTTGCTCACAAACCATGTGGGCATGCCCTGTTCAAAGCCTGAACATGACTGCGAGCACGTGTCCATCAAAAATATTCAGAAATTGTCAAACATATGCTCATGTTTGTCTCATTCTCGATTCCCAGCTCGATTCTTGCAAATTTCCTCAGTAGACAGAATCAGCCCTGCTTTAGTCTATATGGAGGCAAATTGCGCACCTTTGGGGGAAGTTGCACATATTTGGGGAAATTTACGCAAATTTGGGGAAACTTGTGCAAATCTCCCATTCGATCGCTGCTCGATTTGTGCAAGCCAAGTTTCCCATTCGCGCAGAGTGAGCAGCAATCGTAAACGCGAATGAGCATCAGGCATGAGACAAGTGGTGAGATGATGTTCAAAGAATCCTGGCTATCTCAGGCATCACGCATTCACCCAGACCTAGTCATAGCTCACTGGCAGAGCTCATGCTTTGCATGCAGAAGGTCATCCTAAATTTAATCCAAGTAGGGCTGGAAAAACGGCCTGAAACCCTTGAGAGCCATGGCCCATCAGTGTCGACAATGCTGCACTAGATTGACCAAGGGTCTGACTCAGTATAGGCAGCTCCCTACGTAACCTTGCCACCTCACTCACTATCTTTTAGCCTAACCTACCTCACAGGATCATTGTGAGGATAAAATCAGGGGTTGGGAAAATTATGGTTGCCACCCTGATCTTGTTGGATGAAGCATGGGGTATAAATGTAATACATAAATACTTGTAAGATGGCCAGTTGTATAGGCTCATTGTCCATTAAAATAAAATACAGTAATACCTTGGATTGCAAGTAACTTGGTTTGAGAGCGTTTTGCAAGACAAGCAAATTTTTAAATATTTATTTAAATTTTTTTGACTTGATATACAAGCGACATCTTGCAATACAAGTACTGTAGTGCAGCTTAAATTAAAAATCTCTGTACATTTTGGGGGGGGGATTTCGTTTCGATATAAGAGTGTTTTGGATTACAAGCACGTTTCCAGAACAAATTATGCTCTCAATCCAAGGCATGACTGTATAAAGTGAGAAAGTCCATTTAAATATTTCAGCTGTGTTTGCATGTGAGATTACTTTGAATTTCTCAGCCTTAGAAATGTTTTTTCACTAAAATAAAATCTGAAGGAGCTCAATGTGGGCTGTGCCAGAGGGGGTATTTTGATCTGTGTATATCCACTAACAACCCAACAGTCTTATATAAAATATAATAATAAAAAACGATTGGTAACAGTAGGTTTTCAATCCAGGTTTGGGGAAAGATGTACTCACATCTCTCCTCCAGCCGGAGTACTTTCACACAGTACCATGACAACCCATATTAGGTTCAATTGAGCTGCAAACTGTTACTGCTGGGAGAGAAGATATTTGAACTGCGAAACTGCCTATAAACTCTTTTCCAAAATATGTTTTGCCAAGGTTGACCAGAAGCGCCGAGAGCTGCTGCTTTTGTACCTTTAATAATAACTATGTTGAAGAACAAATGTTAGCAGGTGTAACTTGTGATGCAGGGGTGAGGGGAAACCCCCCCACACACCTGACAATATCCGTACAATGCCAAAAAGATCCGGAGCTCAGGACAAAAAAAATAAATCACAAATCTGTATATGCTAATTTACATATGCTCTATGTAGTGTGTGTGTGTGTGTGTGTGTGTGTGTGTGTGTCCTAAGAACATGCCTATTTGTAAAAAGGGATGTCTGGACAGGGGAGAGGGGGGCATTTGATTTCAGAAAAAAACCTCAGGAGAGGGAAGCACATGTGGGCAAAAAGCCAGCTAATCCAGGGGGATCAGATGCAGCAGAGATAATCAGGGCCCCTGTACCTTTATTTCACCAAGTGCCCATGGACAGCAGGGTGGTGGGGCAGATGACCTCCCAGAGATTCAGGGCTCCAAATGAAAGATTCAGGAACCCGGCCCTAGTGGGCTGCCCCCTAACACTGCCTCTGCATGTGGGACACAGTTCAAAATTTTGCCAGGTGCAGAATGTCACCGCCCACCTCCCAACTAGTGAAACGTACCCAGCTTTATGCAGCTTGTGACAACATTGCTGGCCTTCGGATGGCCTTCTCCTTATCCCATCAGCCAGAGCAGCCAGGCTGGTGGGGACTAGGAAGGAAGAGGGCCTTCTCTGTGGTAGCCCCCACATTATGGAACTCCCTCCCTAGTGACCTTCGCCATGCCTCCTCCGTGATGAGCTTCCGCCGTGCATTAAAAACATGGCTGTTCAGGTGGGAATATGGGGTGGGTTCGGATTTTAAAAGAATTTTTTAATACTGTTTTTAATTATCATATTTTATTGTATTGTTTTACTATATTATTTTAATTGTACATCGCCCAGGGTGGCCGGGTGACTGGCCAGATGGGTGATTAATAAATATAAGAAATAAATTTAAAAAAAAATATTGTCAGAGAGGGAGAGAAAGGTATTGGTGGGATTTTCTGCCTCAGGTGCCCAAATAATGTGGCTACTAGCCTTCGGCAGTATGCACCTCGAGAGCCAAACTACATGTTGTGCTGATCACATAGCATGTAGCTGAGGTGTCTCTTAGTTTCTACTCTTGTTTAAGCATGCACTGCCCCAGTTTGGATCAGGATCACAGCATTACAATTTTGATTGCTCCGACTCTAACAACAATTTTGTGAAGGAGGTCACTCGTACTCCCGTTCTAAAGAATGGAATATGGATAAAGAAGATGAAAGACCAGGAGGCATGTTGAGATACCCAGAGAAACTAGAATACTCTAAAGAAAGCTAGCGTCTGCCTGTTGCCTGGGCCTGACTGACCTGGAAGCATTAATAGCCAAGTCAGTAAAGGAACAACCAATTAGTTGCCTGGGATGGGAGGTGGAGCAAAGCAGCGCTGGATTAAGAGCATTATGGGCCTGGTGCTGAGGATTTTGGTGGGCCTTTTTATGGAAATAAATAAAATGAAGATGCAATTTTATATTAAAACAAATTAAATATTTTAATTACCATTAAAGTGCCAAAACTCAAAAACTCCTGCAGCTCATCAGTAAGGGTCTTCCCAATTTCCCCCAAATTTATTTATTAAAAAAGAAAAAGCAGCCAGGAAGCTTTGCTTGACCAAGAATAATTGTGTTGTTCTTGTTGCTTTGTTTTTGTTTTTTTGTTAAACTAGCATTTGAACAATTGAGCTGCGAATCAGAAAGATCTTTTGCTCGAGGCTGGAGAGAGAGGTCCCTTCTAAATCTGAATATTACAGACCCTAGCAAGCCCCCATGTGCTTCAAAGAAATGTAGTAACAGTGATTGAAATGCAAAAACCTACCATGCTAATTTGAGAACAACAGTTCTTGCTAGGTCTTGCCTCAAGCCTGTAATGCAGATGTGCTTAGAACACCTTTCTAATCTTGAAAAAATCATTAATTATGCTGAATGATAACGATCAGAGCTAACTCAAATCGCTCAGATCTCCTTCGTCTTGGACTGCGTCCTGTGCCTTCGCACGGTTTGGGGGCTTCTGGGGGTGGCTTGCTTGCGAAGTTGCCTTGATTAGGGGGGCTTCGGGAGTTTGTTTTTTTTTGTTAAGGGCGCGCTTTTGGCTTACTTTTGTTTTGGTGAGGTGTGTGTTTGCGGCGGCCGTGGCGGCGTGTTCGGTGCCTGCGGCTCTCGCCGGGTAGCGCCTGCTCCGTGGGTCCCTCTGCGGTCTGGAGGAGGGAGTCTGCAGCAACAACCTTGCCTTCCCTGTATATCTTTTCTTTGGGCTCGCTGGGGAGTGATGCTTGTTTTGTGATCCTACCTTTGTTTTCCTTGCTTTTGTTTCTGCCTTTGCTCTCTCGCCGCGGGACGCTGCAGCGTCTGCTTCCCGAGAGGAGCATAGCTCTTCGCAGTAGCATAGAGGTGAGACGCGCCGACGCACTTTGCCTCCGTTGAGGTGGGCTCGGTCGCGCTGCACACTCTGCCTGCTTCTGCCTCCCTTTCAGCGCTGTCCCGTCATTTAGGCTAGCCCTCCCAGGTAATTCCTTGCACGGCACTTCGTTGGGGGTGTGCGTGCGTGCGTGCAGTAAGCTACCCGATTCCCTGCTCCAACCACTTACCGTTTTCGAGCCCGTACTTTGCCGCGTGTCCCTATATTGTGGGCCTATTGTCTGCTTTGGGCCTGGAGCGGGCGCTCCAATCGCCCCTATGTTAATCCGGCCCTGGAGCAAAGCAGGACAGTGTTACTGCCTTCTCTGGCCTGCAGCCTCAAAAAGCTCATTAGAAGAAGTACTAGTATACAGACAAGCTCCCACTTCAAGTCCTGGCTGATCCCGACAGTGCAAGAACAACAAGCCATTTTCCATAGCTTTTACTACCAAGTTAAATTCCACTTTAACAATGCTGGTAAATGGGACTATCTCTATTTAAACCCATGTACCTCAACTCAACATTGCTCTGAACTAGACTGCTGGGCTTCAACCCAAAATAAGGGTGCAATTCTATGGATGTTTAGAGAGGGAGAAAAAGTCCTACAACTCCCAGCATTCCCCAGCCAGCTATGCTATGTAGGATTTTCTCTCTCTCTCTAAACATCCATAGGATTGCACCCTAAATTCATCATGGTTGAGTAAGTGATTTGTTGAGTAAGTTGAGTGAGTGATTTGTTGAAGACTGTGGATTAATGACCACATCAATTGTTCTTCGTTAAAGTACTTCTTCTATGGCCATCCTGAAGGCTCAACCAATTTAGATGGAACTTGCTTAGGTGACTGGTTGTTGTCCGCTGTGAGACCTTCCAGTGTAACATCCTGTGAGTGTAATGAGGGTTTTGCTTTGTGTTTAAATTACTGATAGTGCTTGTAGAAGCCTCCTGATTTCAGACTGGCTCTTGGTAGGAAAAATGTGGTTTGTGTGAAATGGAATTTCATTGTGTGGATCAATAATGCACACTGTGTGTGACCAGCCCCAACACTTCTGGAAAATCCAACGCAAGGCATTGCTTGGTGTAAGGCACGGGGATAGTGTGAAACTCGATTTTGGATTTATAAGTCTTTGAGCCACTTCGCATTTTTTAGGACAACATATGAAATTTAAACTTGACCATGTGAAGTATGAAAAACAAATGTGGACAAACTTGTGTTTGCCAACACAAGAATCATGGGCATGTTCTCATTAGCTGGCCATAATTGTCTTTGGGTCTCTGTTGCATGTACTCTGTTGCATGTACAAATTTGCCACTGTATGATATGAAAGGGATATCTTTCACATGAGGTGAAACACATGAGAACCTTTTCCTCTGAGTCTCCACATTCTTGCCCATGATGCCAATCAATTGCATTCACTGAGGGCCACTGTGGTGCAGACCTGAAGGGACACCTCCTCCTCCCATATTTACCTACCCAGACACTATGGTCATCATCATCCGAGGCCTTCCTCCAGGTGCCCTTGCCAAATAAGGTCAGGTGGGTGGCTGCAAGAGAGAGGGCCTTTTCAGTGGTGGCACCCCATATGTGAAATGCCCTTCCCAGAGAGACTTGCATGGCACCTATGTTAAGAGTTTTTTGGCACCAGGTGAAGACCTTTTTATTCTCCCAGGTATTTTAAGGACCATTTTTAGTGCTTTTAGATCGCTGCACTTTTATTGCTGCTGGTTTTACTTTGCTTTTGTGTACCGGAGTGTGTTTACTCTTTGTTGGTGATTTTATTATGTACTGGTTATATTCATCATGTTTAATTGTATTTTCTGATTTTAATGTATTGTACACTACTCAGAGAACTTTGCTTACTAGGCAGTTTCAAAGCATAATCAATCAATCCTTGGTCATGAAGCCTCACTGTTTAGGAAGTTCCCATCTCATGATAATTATCAGGATAAAATAATAAGACAGGGAAGGAAAGACATTTAGATGAGCAAATTAAAAGGAGTCTTGTCCATGGTCAGAGGTACCCTCTTCTTTGGCATCACTCCACATATCTCCGGGTTGAGCTCTGGCACAGAAAGCAGGTTCTGGGCCTCAACTCTGATGAGTCCTGGCTCAAGTCAAGGCTGGTCTTTGGGTTTATGTATGCCCTAGAAGAGGTGGACAACTTTCTCTCTGCTAAGAGTCACATTCCCTTGTAAGTAATCTGTCAGGGGCTGCATGTCAGCAGTGAACAGGGCACAAGCCAGCTTTGGGCAGGACCAGAGCCAAAAGTGGGTCACCCCTTCTCTCTTTCTGCCATTCTCTCTTTTCTCTCGTTCTTCCTCCCCCTCCCTCTCCCCCTCCCCCTCCTTCACATGCAGCAAGCTGCCAGACATGGGCATCTACAGGATCTTTTTCTGGGTGGGGTGGGGGGAGAGCAAAGCTGCACACTCACAGCTGTTTCTGGTTGTAACGCGTGCACATAGCATGTGCCACTACAACACACCTGTGCACTTTCCTTGTGTGAGCCCTTTGTTGCTTAGCATTCCGTTCCATGACATTCTGGGACTGGCAGGAGCTGTCCTTACAAGGAACACCGCCCCCAACTTCCCAGATGGGCGACATTCCTGTGTTCTCCCCCCCCCATCTCACCTCACCTGTGGGCCAGAAAACAACTCATTTGTTCACTTCCTCCCCCTCCCTCTCCCCCTCCCCCTCCTTCACATGCAGCAAGCTGCCAGACATGGGCATCTACAGGATCTAAAGTGAATTCAGCCAGGGGGCCGTGCCAGGTGGAACAGGATGGGAGGTCCGCGATTTGCGTAGTCACAGGCGGCCGGTCATACCACTGCCCGTTTGCTGCACGAGGCAGGTGCTCCGGCAGGCTACCAAATCGAAGGCCTAACAGGCCACAGTGCTGCCTGGCTGGGTCTGCTAGAAAGCCGGCCTCACCACCCCTTCCAGGTCCAAATTCTACCATTTGCATTGTAGCCATTCTCAGATTTCATAGATCATAGAGCTGGAAGGAGCCTGCAAGGCCATCGAGTCCAACCCCCTGCTCAGTGCAGGAAACTAGAGGAGGGGTCTCCCATCCAAGTAATAACCAGGCCTGACCCTGCTTAGCTTTCCATGCTCAGACAAGCTGAGCCAGCGTGAGCCACAGACTTGACGGAATCCTACCCCGCCACCCCTAGGCTTAATTTACTGACCACCCCCTGGCTGGGCCTCACCTGCCCGTGCTGCAGGGAACTGGAGAGTAGAGAGAGATGGGGAGGCGTGCACAGCACGAGGTGCTGTTGCACTCTCAGAATGGAGCGACTTCGGTGCAGAGGAGCCTGGTTGTGCTGCGGTGGCCGCCTAGGGATGTGCAAGGATTTCGTTCAGGGGATGGAAAAATCCAGCAGAAATCCGGAGCCCCCAAACTCCATCCCACTTACCTCTCCCCTGGCTTGACTTGCATTCACCCGAGTCGTCAAGCCAGGGAGGCAGCGTCTGGGTTCCTGGCGGGCCGCTGTTTACGTAGGAAATACCTTCAGATACACAATTTCCGTAATTTGTGCAAAATTGCGGCCGCTTTTGACTCATCTTGAGGCATTTTCTATGTAAATGGCGGCCCACTGGGAACCCAAAAGTCTGGCGCATGGCGTGGCATGCACCAGCTTTTGGCCCGGCTCAGCGGGCGCAGCAGCCGACAGCCGTGTCCACCGAACCAGAGGTGGGCCGGGTCCTGGCAGATCGCCCACCCCTACTTCTGCCTGCTGCTACCTCTTTGCCTGACTAGGAGGTGCTCCTGCAGCACCGGTTAAACTTGAGGGCATCCCCTCCCTCCCATGTTTCATATACTGACCGCCTGTCCTGTCCTGAGCCTTGCCCCGTGTGGCTGGGAACTGAAAGGAGAGGCAGACGGGGCAGGCGCAGCAAAGCCACCGCTGTCTGTCGCGGCTCTCAGAATGACGTCATGATGACTGGAGTCGGGGGGGGGGCAGCTGCACCCCCTTGCCCCTATGAGCAGATGTCCGTGCCGCCAGATCGCTCATCAGAGGTCTGAACTGATCACATGCAGAGGGATTTTGCAATTAGGTGGAGGGCCACGTGGAATTAGGCCCTCTAGGGCTGCAGGTTGCCCAGCCCCTGTCATGGAGGGATCGAAAGTCGATCTGTTTGTCTCCCACAGCCACAGCTTCTTTTTCTCCTGAAAAGAAAAGGAAGCCTAATGTGGAATGTATCTTTCCGTATCCATTATTCTTTGTCACTTACGAGCAGAATGCAGGGGTGGGTGGGAGGCACCATACATTGAAACCACAGGCTGCCGGTTATCCCCCCTTAAGGGCTCTGTCATATTAGCCCGTCCAATCAGATTAGCTGCCTCTCTCCTTTGTATGTCTCATATCATTTCAGGTTAGCATTCATGAGCAGTAACATTATTGGAAAGTGACTTTCATTGTATATTAGCCAACACGATTGCTAATGCAGACTGATGGAGAGGAGCTAATGTGAATGGGCTGTCAGGCCGCATTAGTGCTGCTAGTGCCACCCCGAGCTCAGGCTGGACTGGCCACGAGTGATGAGCAACTGGCCGTCTTCCACTGCACATTTCACCTGAACATGAAAGAAATCCACGGGGACTCAATGGTGAGATTTTCTGCCCCAAACGCCACTGGAAGATTCCTTCTTTCAAAACAGGTGTGTGTGTGTGTGTGTGTGTGAGTGGTGGGGGAGAAACTGAGTTGGAGAGCCAGTGTGGCACAGTGGTGAGAGTGTTGAACTGGAATTTGGGAGATCCGGGTTCTAGTCCCCGCTCAGCCATGAAACTCACTGGGTGACTTTGGGCCAGTCACTGACTCTCAGCCTAACCTACCTCACAGGGTTGTTGTGAGGATAAAATGGAGAGGAGGAGGAGGATTATGTAAGCTGCCTTGGGTTCCTTGCAGGAAAAAATGCGGGGTATAAATATAATAAATAAATAAATTTCAGGGCACTAGGAAAAAGTGCTTCACTTCTCTTCATTGACTTCAATAGGTTTCAGACTTTTTGCCTCCAGGGAAACACTTTCAAAATTGGCTTGCCCAGCGAGGAATGTCTGGATATCTGCTCTAAAAAAAAACCCTGTGTGTTGTAAAGCTTCCAGGGCATGTTCAAGGGCTCCTGGCTCCATGTCGGGGTGGCCCTATCATCAGGCAGAGTGAAGCAGTTGCCTCAGGTGGCAGATGCTGGGAGGTGGTAGCAGGAAGGTGTTGGAGGGAAGACCTGCCTGCCATACGACCTGCTGCTGCCTGTGTGCTTCCTAAGTTAGCCAGCTGCCCTGCCTTCAGGTGGAGAGGAGGATGCGAGCAATCCCATCACCAAGGCTGAAGAAAGATCCAGCTGCCAGTCCAGTCGGCTTTTGTACATGGAATGGGAGGGGCGCCCTCTTGTCCTTCACCTCAGGCAGCAACATGTCTTTGGCCGCCCCTGCCCTGTGATGATGACACATCATGAGATTGCACCCACTCTCCTGTGCGGCCATACGTTGCAAGGGGAATATCACTGATGAATAAGTTGTGTTTCAGAAAGCTTGTCTGCCATTATCATCTTCCCTTAAGGAACCCTTCCCCAGAACACAGTTTAGAAACTAGTGATCCATCCAGCAGATTCCTGCCAATCTGAACAAAGATGTTGCAGCAGTGGTAGTGAGACAGAATGACACAGTTCTGTCAACAGACATCTATTTAGGTTTCTAAATAATGACTGTGAGTCTAGCGTTACCGTGTGTGTGTGTGTGTGTGTGTGTGTGTGTGAAGGACAATAGTAATGAACCCACACAAACACCGTTGATACTGCTAGTCCAATTAAACTCATTTATTGAGATAGTTTATAAAGATCCCATATTTATTGTAGATGGTGAATCATCCTTGCTATTCAGGGACCCTCTGGAGGAATTCATTGACTCTCATAGTCTCTTCAAAGGATGATTGCAAGTAGAACTCCCTAATAAGTAATCATTATATCAAGCATAGTGCTTACATCAGGACACTTACATAATTATTATATGCAATTAGGTTTTAGGAGTGTCCATGGGGTTCTCCTTCCCCATCCAATTAGACACCATGATAGGCATTCTTATAGGATGGCCACGACTCCCGCTTTGGCAATGAAAAGAATTTTCCAATATACTGGCATTAATCAGGGGTACAGGCCATTATGTTACTGTAGCTGGTGACTCATTAAAATATGAGTATATAACTCTGGCATCATCTGCTCATTTGTTCTGCTAAAATAAATAACATGTTTTTGTCCATGGGTCTCTTTGGGGTGAAGCTGCCCTTTCCAGAGTTTCACCTGACTTCATAACATGGAAGTTCATTAAGCAAAGAATAGAGAAAGAAGGGAGAAGATATAATTAGAGAAAAGAGAAAATGGGTAACATATATCCTCCAAGAAGCACCCATCAGAACTTACTGGAAGACACTTGCAGAATTACACTTTATATGAATTCCAGCTCCAGTGTTCCTGACATCAGTATCCATATTCTAGAAATAATTTTACAATGATATGTGTAAGACTCTACAAATGTCTTTCTAACAATACAGTTGTACTGGTGGAGGGCAGGAGATCAGAAGTAGAGATGTGCGAGGAATCTGTTAGGGGGGTGAAAGCTCCACGAACTTCCTCAGGCCGTTTCAAGCTATGTTGCCCTGGTTTCTGCCAAAAACATGGTGCAGGCCAGGGTCCCGTCGCATCACTTCCTGGCAGCTGGAAATGACGCAACAGGACCCCACGCTGCTGGCACGGCATGGAGCGGTGGGACAAGCGGCGGGAAGGTAAGGTGCGTCAGTCTCGGGGGGGGGGTCGAGTGGACTCACTTCAGCCCCCCTCCCCCGAGACTCGCAAATATTCGTGGTTACACCCCTATAAGGTGAAGGAGCTGAGCCCTGCCTTGGTTGGGCTCCTTTCTCAGTCAATTTGAGAACCTTGTCAACAACAGGTACCTCTTCACAGGCCTTTGTTCTCTTAATTCAAGTCAACCTTTTGCCACTGATTGGATACTCCTGTGTTTTAATGGCCACATAACAAAAGGGCATTCTTTAGCTGACTGGCCAGCTTGCTGTCACAATTCAACTCAATAGGCAGAGGTTGCCTCTTTTTCGGTCTGGGAAGTATATAAAAGTCAAACTGTCACAGCCTATTTTAAAGGGAACTGTAGTGGATTAAGACAGGATACCCCTAGATCAGCAGTTTCACTCTGAAATGTTGAACAACCGTCATAGACCTGATCCCTGATAATTTTTTTTGACCTAGCACAGATCCTCATGATTTCATATGATTTTGGGCTAATAGTCACCAGCAGTGCAAGCCTATACATGTTTACTCAGAAGTAAGTCACAGTCCCACTGTGTTCAATGCAGCTTTTCCCCAGGTAAGTGGATATAGGATTGCAGCCTTCATCTTGGACTTTATTTCTTCAACTCACCAGCTTCTTAGAGCAGGAGGCACAGCTGCACAGACAAGTTCCCCTTTGTTAAGCTATTTGCAAGCAGAGCTCTTTAAAATCTAAGTTGCAAAAAAGGGGGAGAACAGGTTCTCAGGATGCAAATTCTTTATTATTTATTTTCAGGTGGCGGGCTCCTCCACCTGAAAATAAATAATAAAGAATTTGCATCCTGAAAACCTGTTCTCCCCCCTTTTTGCATTGTTATTGGAAGAAGGCATGGCTGGGGGGCTGGAACCCTTAACTGGCGAGGCAGATCGAGAGGCAGGGGGGATTTGTGCCTTGGGGGGGTGCTCGCCGAGAAAAAGGCGAGCACCCCCCAAGGTAGGGGTACATCCCTATAAATGCATGTTTATTCTTCTGACTGATCAAATTAAGTCAGTTAACTAATAACCAGGTGTTTATGATGGAGAGTCCAACCAGAAATACAAAACAGATAACAAATCTCTGTTGTTTATCTGGTATTTCTTTGTCTCTAAGATAAGCATAGCAACAACTGATTATACCAAATTAAGCAAATATTGCAAAGCCCAGAATGGGGGAGGAAGTGTGTGTGTGTGTGTGTGTGGGAAGTGAAGTTAGCCAACAGGTATGGAGGAGTTGGAGGAGATTCACAGTATAAGCCTATGTGTGTGTAGATGGCCAGAAAGCTTCATCACAGATGCAAAAGAGTTCTTGGATGGGTCAGTAGGAAAGGCGGGGAAAGTCCATGGAGCTCAAAGGGAATGAGTTTTCCAGCCTTGCACATCCCTACACAGGTGTAACACCCATAGAGAGAACACGGACTTACATCAGAGGAGGCATCCAGCAAGAGACAACAAGCCCCCAACTTCTGCAAGCCCTCCCCCCAGAGACACACATTTACACAGATATACATCTCTCTCTGGCAAACTTGCCCCCAACACCACCTCCCTCCTCCTCCTGAACTTGCCAAAGAAAAAAGCCTGCTCTGAAGAGAGAGTGAAGCCCCACAGCCAGGTGGCCAGGGAATGATCCACCCTTGCACAGGAATAACGCCCATAGAGAGAACAGAGACTTACACCAGAGTATCCCCCATGCAAAGCACAGCTCCCATCCATCAAGCACTCTGCCAACTCTCTCTCTCTCTCTCTCTCTCTCTCTCACACACACACACACACACACACTCACACACACACACAGAGAAATATATATGTCAGGAAAAAATGCAACATATAAAAATGTTGTGATATAACTGCTCTGAAAAAATCCAGGATATAGTGGCAGAAATGGCATGAGGGGGTCGTTTAGGGTGTTGGTAAAAATCTGGAGGGTAGATCTCCCCCAGCTTGACACGTTAAATTAGCAAAACATTAAGAGTTGGACTGCAGCAGAGGTTCCCTAACATCAGAAAGCCTTTACAGATGCAAAATAGTTATTGGCTTCCAATAATGGAGAGCAGGAATCTCGGCTTGGCAAGTTCATGGGCGGGGCTCTGGGAGGAGTGCTCGAGGAGCCGAGGAGCCGCCCATGAGAGCTGGAGCTTCCGGAGCTCCGTACATCACTAAGAAGGCAGAGGAACTGCCTTATTCAAAGCCCTGCTAGACTTACACCAGCCTGCTGTGCTAAACTGAGGGAGGAGGTTTGCTTTCCTTCCTTCCTGTTTCATTTTTTCCCCTTGGTTAAACTGTTTCCCTCCCATGGGGAAGGAAATGAACTATGCCAGCTCTAGGGCTGGTGTAATTCTCCCCTGTTCCAGGGGCATGTTGGGGTCGTGGGGGGGGGGCTGTGAATCCCGAGAATCCACAGCAGAAGGGCCACAGGTAGGGAAGGGCAAAAGGGAGCTGGGCACACTCACTGGCGCAGTCTCCCTTCCACACATGGAACAGGGTGTTTCAGGTCCATGACAGGCACACCATGATCTGGTGTGTCTAGATTGCTGTGGGGAGGGGCAACTGGTGGATGGTTATGTCTTTTAGCCAAGAAGTTGGACTAGATGGCTATCCAGTTCCCCTTTTCCATCTCTGTGATTCTATGACATCTCTATAGATCATGCAAGAGAGTGTCAAGACACTCGGTTATTTATTTATTTATTTATTATATTTATACCCCGCCTTTTTTCCTACAAGGAACCCAAGGCGGCTTACATAATCCTCCTCCTCCTCTCCATTTTATCCTCACAACAACCCTGTGAGGTAGGTTAGGCTGAGAGTCAGTGACTGGCCCAAAGTCACCCAGTGAGCTTCATGGCTGAGTGGGGACTAGAACCCGGATCTCCTGAGTCCCAGTCCAGCACTCTCACCACTACACCACACTGGAAACCCATTTATTCGTTCACTCTATTAATGATTACATTATATTCCCAACAGGGTGATTGCTGCCAAGGCGCTGAATTACATGATTGGCAAGCCATACCGTTAGGTGTCCCCCCCCCCAAGATGAAGGGCCAATTGTGTAATTTGGAAGACCATCTACATGGTTAGGAAGGCTACTCACATGGTCTGAGCCAGCCATTAACACTGAGGAAAGCTCAGCCTGTTCTGCAGTGATGCATCCCTAAAATTTCTTATTCAAATAGTGGAACTAGTTCACCTCGCAACTGAAGGAATGGCTCCTGAATTCACATCTGCAAATAATTCGTGTTTTCACGTGAGTTGAACTATGTGGGTCTCTTCTCTTGTAGCTTATTAGATACCTTCTCCCGGAACCCTAGGGTTGGCCAAAGGGCAATGTGTGCTAAATTATTTTTTAAATGCACTGCTCACACAGCCTTCACTCCTCACAGTGTGATAGAAAAGTAAGCAGAGGTACCACATACAAAAACATTTTTATTAGTTGTTAGTATATTTTGTTTCTTAATGCAATGCTCAAACTAGGAATACAACTTGGCAGAAGTACATACACATATATTGCATGTAGGGTTTTTTTTAGTTGTGTCTCCAAAATATTTCATATTCTCTTCAGTTCAGTCCTATATAAGGTCTTCTATGTTGGAGCCCTGGCCTCTTAATGGGTTACAGCTCCCCATGTCTGGAATAACACGCCACAAAGATGCTACTGCTGAGTACCACAATCTTTTTTTCTCCAGCTTTGATGGATGGCAACATTATGTGCAGATTCTCAAAGGTATCTCTCTCCATCATGCTTCACTTTCTCTGTATGAATACTGTGTAAATAATATGTATAGCTATACAGATTATATAAATATATATCTATAATATGTATATATGTATATTACTGTGGTTTGGCTTTATGAAGTCAACCATAAAATTTGTGCTTATCATATTTCTATGAGATCAAATGTACAGCATTATCAAGAATGTCGCCAGTACCTGGAAGTCTTACAAACAATGATTTTCATTCAGTTCATGATCTTGCTTGCCATATGTGTTCACACATCCTTTACAAGTAATGCACTCTCTCTCATTTGTACAGTAACTTTTAAGACAAGATTTCTGGCCTTTGTAAAGGAGCAACAGGATTTTTTAAAAAAACAAACACCCAAACGATCTCAGGAAGGATTTGCACCCTTCCACATACATAGTTTGAAGAGTAATCAGACATTCATTGTAGCTTTATTTACATTGTAACTCAAGTTCAACAATATTACAGGTATCGTATTATATCTGTACATAGCCAAGTTATGGTTTGGTCATGTTGAAAAACACTACCGGTAGGTATTTACAGATGGATTAATTAGCCTCCACCAGCTCAACACTGTTCTCCTAAATATGGCACCAGTAGTTAAGGGATAAATTGTTGAAAGTCCATTTATTAACAACCCTTGGCAGCCGCTTACTGTGCAGTTCAGTATAGGATGGCTATCTTTGGGGTGCAACTGTAAAGATGACATGGAACCATCTGTGACATCCAAACCTCCTGTAACCTCCCAGAAGATGTGATGGCAGGACAGAGTCCATCAATCTGCCATCACTCTCTAGTCTGTCTGTCCCCTTTGGTGGAGCTGGCAGAAAAAGTTGGACTCCCCATTTCTCACCTTTTTGTTTCCATTAATTAAACATCAGTTGGTCAAACAGTGAATACAACAAACACATGATAAAATACATTTTGGGCTCAGCATTTTCTCCATGTAAGGCTTCATCATACAACATCATATGACAACATCCCTAATTTTTGCGTTGAGGAAGGTGAGCACCTGCATTGCTATTGCTGGCTGAGGAGAAAGAGACATCGGCGTATGCCCGCTCCCGACCCCATAAGAAGCATAGTTCATTCCATAATCAACACTGGGAAACCCATGTATTCATTCACTCTATTAATGCTTACATTATATTCCCAACAGGGTGACTGCTGCCAAGGAGCTGAATTACATGATTGGCAAGACATACCGTTAGGTTCCCCCCCCCCCAGATGAAGGGCCAATTGTGTAATTTGGAAGACCATCTACATGGTTAGGAAGGCTACTCACATGGTCTGAGCCAGCCATAACCATGCCAGAGAAGGCTTTCATTATATGGGTACCTTGGCATAGCTGTATGCCATGTGAGTATCCCTTTCATACAAACAGCTGAGTACAGCAAGCCACCCAGACATTTTAGCTTCCCAACATCCACTACATCACTGGGATGACATATGAAATGAGCCTTAGTCCTAGTGACTTTAGTAGGATTCAACTGGCTTAGATAGAAATAGGCCACTTTTACATAAACTATAATTCCTGTAGCAACTTTAGATGGATGCAAGGGGTTAAGGACCCCTTTAAAAAAAAAAAAATAGTTTTGAGAGCCCCCCCCCCCTTCTCACAGGTTATAACACAGAGATCATTGTAACATGTCTGCTCACAACAGTCCTCCCTGGAGTCAGGTACCCATCAGACAGTCAGTCACTAAATTCCCCTTCAAACCATGGGAGCTGCTTTTCTGTAGGTCCGCCCCACAGGGCTGCTGTAACATGTAAAGGCCCTCCAGATCATGGGTGGGGACAAGCACATCGGTCCTTAGCACAAATTAATTCCCCAGCTAGGCTTGGGAGTGATGGAAAGATTTGTGCAATTAGCCTCTCGCACTAGATTTGAAGGCCAACCTTCAAACAACACTGGACTGTTTTGGTATGCATCCCGTGGCACTACTGAAATGTTGAAAGGGTTCCTGACATGACTCTGAAAGTGGGCTAAAAAGTGGAATTGAGAGTGTCTGGGCAGAATTTGTCCATTCGAAGAGGCATTCATATGATTACTTCCACCTACATGGAAGTCCTGGGGGTGGATTCTCAGATTTCGGTATGTGAAACTGGGTTGTTGCAGGTGGACTTCTCCACCACTCCTCCCCACCGCAGCACCTCCAGGCACCTGAAAATGCTACACAGAGGGTCAGAGGCCCCGACTGAATGGGATGAGTTGTCATGCCTGTCGGGAGTGGGGTTCCTCAAACTAGAGATAGGTGAATCCGTCCAGTTTCGCCTCCTCCCACATTAATTTTTGTTTAAAATCTCAACTTCTTTCTCTCCCGAATATGAAGAACCTTGAGAATTGTGGTAAATTCTTATTGAAAACAAACTGAAACGAAATTCTCACCCATCATCTGCACCAGCCAAATTCCAAAGGTGCAACTATTCCCAGCATGGAGAGGGCCATGACGTACCTGCCTGCCTTGTAGCTGTTAACAAGGAGGAACCCATCAGAAAAAAAGAGAGAGGTGGTAACTCTAATTAAGCACTAACGTGGCTGAATACACAGGGGTTCAAACTCAGATTTTTAAGAGCAAAGCACTCAAAGCCCTGGGTGTGGATGGATGAGCCTGTCAGTTTCAGTCTCTCCTACATTCAACTTTATTTAATCTCTATCTTTTGTCCTGAATACGGGGAACATTGCAAATGTTGGTAAATTCTTGCCAAAACTGAACTGGAACAATATTCTCACCAATCCCTACAAAACTGGCCAGAGGCACTTTCTGTGAGCAGAAGGTAAATGCTGGATCCAACCCCTGATATTTCAATGTAGGAAGACATTTGAGCAAGTCTGCTACAAAACTGTTAGGAGTTGATCAGCAGTGCTTTGGTAAAATGTCCACCTGCCAGAAATGATATTTTCACATGATTACCATTCAGACACATTGATGATACAATGTAAGGAAACTGAAGGAACAGTATAGCTGGGGGTGGGGGGTTTGGATAATCTCTATTTTCAATAGCATGCCCCTCCACCAAAACTTACCCTGTGGTAAGATGCATGAGCTGCATCTGTAAGGCATCTCTCCACAGGAGAGATGAATACATTCTGGTTATGGACATTATACTGGAAGTACAAGAAGAAGACAAATGGGACTAGGGTGGCCAACCTTTGAACCTGCCCCCATAGACATGCATTTAACAGTGGTTGATCTGTAGGAGTTTGCAGTTTATCTCCCTACCACGAAAAGCATCAGCTTGATTTTGGCAAATCAAGCTGCTGTTAAAGACATGAGAGCATGCCAGGCTAGAGAGTACACCCCCACCCGCCCCCGATCAGTTGGCAACACACACAAGATATGTGGACTTCCTCTCCACGTTATTATGCTTCTGCATGATACTAAAGTGCCTTAAATCCTGGTATTTGTCTTATGTGACCACCTTGTCTCAAGGTAGTGGTTACTTTATCCCAGGAGACCCTTACGATCTCTAAAAAGAAACATCAAAAGAACAGATGGGTGACAGGGATTTCCTATAGATTAGTACTTGATGGGAAGTAGCTTTTCAGTATTCTTGAAGGTGACTTCTTCAGAAGGGTTTCAGTGCTCACACATTGTGCCTCGTAAAAGATCATGTCTTGTGGGGAATGGCTGTTGTTCAGAGAATGGACATCAGTGGTGCATCGTTCCCCAGCAACATGTCCTAAGAATAACCTTAGCCACTTCCTCCATACTTGCTTGGGAGACGCATGGACCTATTCATCCCTGCTTCCCTACCATAGGGGGTGATTAATGGCTTAACCAGCTTTTTTGCTTGTTTGCATGTAAGGAAAAGAACACTGGAACACTTAAGACATACTTAGAGTAGACCCACTGAAATCTGTGGAGCGGAAGTCCGTCATGGATAACTTAAATCCCATTGATTTCAATGGGTCTACTCTAAGTATGGCTAACTCTGGATCCAATGATCTTATGGACAATCTGAAAACTAAGCTAGGATCCTTTTAATATTCTGAAAGCAGAGGTAGGGTTTATTATTGCTGTCAATGATGATGCCCTCTGTTTCACTGCCATGTTCAGCCAGAAGCAGCAGCATGTTGGAACACATAATTATCTTTGTCAACCCGTTAAGCAGTCATGAGTCAGGTAAAAATGGGAAGCTCAAAGGCACAATTTTATTTTATTTTTAAGAAGAAGAATCACATTTAGATCCAAGGGAAGCATACTTCAAAGGGGGGGGGATGACATGATGGAAATGCAAAACGTCATGTAGGTCTGAGACAACAAGGGAAACCATGAGAAATTGAGCAATCCCCTACAGATTCTCAATGACTTTATCTTTGCTTGAAAGATGAAATCATTAAGTAGCCAGGAGGGATTTATTTCCATGGGCCTGCTCTAATCCATTCTGTACCACTCCCACCCCTCTTGCCAAAGACTGAATTAAAAGCTTTCAGATTTCAAAGGATGGGTGACAGAGCAGCTTGAATCCCTAGTGTCATAAAGGGTAAATAAAGCTTGAGCATAGTCACACAGACAGTTCTGATTAATTGTCAGGTAGGGGAGCAGAGCTATCATTCCTCTACCGATTTTGCTGAATAAATATTGCACAATTATGATGCACATATTAATTATGTATAGCTGCAGTCATGACTAACTGGAGTCCCATTGATTTCAATGGATCTACTCTGAATATGACTAATCTGGATCCAACCCATTTTCTACATGAGGTAAAGTAAAATGCCTTTCTGTTTATGAAGATGAAGCTACTGCCAGTGAGGCCCTGATGAGACTGTTGGATTTAGAGGTGGGTCTTCTTCCTAGAATCATGAAGTGTCTTTGGGCATATCTCTGTGAGGTCTTAAACCAACAGAGGGTCCTAAACTAAGTGTGAACCTGTATTCCCAACACAGGCCAGGGGAAGTAACCGCAAAGAGGTCAGCTCAAATTGACAAGAACCATGCAAACAATCCAAATCTTCACTCAGCCTTGAAGCTCATTGGGTGACTTTCAGCCAATCACCATGTCTCAGCCAAACTTACCTCACAAGGTTGTCTAGAGGACTAAATGGAGGGGGGGGGAGAGCCCTCCTTGGAGGAAAGGTGAGATATGTACTAAGCAAGCAAATAAATAAAGTGAAATTTATCCATACAACTGCTTCTGTTCAAGTTCAAACCTCTTTCCATAATCTCAAGTTCCTCAGATTTTCACTTCTGCGATCTGCTGCTATGATCTCTCCACACACTCTAGTACAGGCTCGCTTCACCTAGGGTTTTTTTTTTTGGGGGGGGGAGTAGTAGTCCTATTCAGGCATTCTGATTCTGTGTAAACATGTGAGGAGAAGGAACATGCTAGCCCTGCTCCTTCCATCATTTGTTGTTGTTTTTTCCCTCACCCTGAACTCATAAAGGGCAACTTTCTGAAGCGGAGAGCCTCCTGAATCCATGGAACCTCTCCACATGACTCAGAACACTGATTTTCCAGTGTAGAGGGCAACAAACATGTTTAATTAATGGGGCTAGTGCGCTCCCTCTCCTTGCATGATTACTGTACACAGAATCAGAGCAGGGCTAGTGTTTTACCCACGTCTTGTCTAGCTTTTGTCCAGGGCCTCACCCTAGTCTTGCCTTGCCTCGCCTCGCTGTGTGGTTCTCTTCAGATCTTTGCCACCACCATGCTGACAGCTGAATTGGCAGGAGCTGGATCTGACAAGTGATCAACAGGTGCTGCTGTTGCTTGCCACCGTCGCCAATCACTCACCTGCTACCAGTGGCAGCAGGTAAGGAAGAAGTGGAGCTGCTTCCAAGGAGGGTGGAGCCCACTGGGGGTGATTTGCCGAAGGCCCCTCAAACCCTGAAGCTTTCCCTGCGATGACTTCACATACATATTTAGGATAGGGGGTTTCAATGATCAGGCAAATTAAATACTGTACAGGACATTAGGACTGAAACAGATGTGGTGGAGCAGAACGTTCAGCTGCGGGAAGAGGTTTTTAAGTGCTACCTAAATCAATAATAAAAAGGGCAATATTTGTGGTTCAGTGACCACTGGTGCAATCTGACTGGAAATTGCAGCAGGGTCATTGAGTCAAATGGTAATATGGGTTTTCTCAAAGTAGCTTTTTTTCACCCTAGTCATTTTGGCTGTGATCCAGGGGGAAAACCACTTGTATAATGATACTCCCTCACCACCATAGTGGAAGGTCTCTCCCTCTGATTTTTTCCCCCTTAAAAGCATGCAGTGGATGGGAGGAAAGCAGGGGAAGGGAAAGAGAATTACAAAATAATTAGGCATTGACTGAAAGTCAGTTCATCAGCATTCCTCATCAGGAATTTTGTTCCCTTGTTACAATGAATATGCATTTGGGGTGAGGGAGGGCAAGATAACTCCCATGGCACATTCGGTGTAATTTGTGTGAGACATCCTACATGCACATACTTTACAAACTGCCTGTGCATGAATTCAGTATGTGCAACTGGGGACCCTGCCTTTTCTAGGGTCCCCAGTCATATGTACAGAGAGCCTATGTATGTGCAATTGGTTTGTACATACACAGGATCTTTCATAGGTTATGCTGGATGCACATAATAGCTGGGATGGATGGATTCAATGGCATGATGATCCCACCCTGCCCTCTACACACATTCATTGTAATGTGCAAATAGTCCCATTGGACTTCTTTCTTCAGATGTTTAGGTAATGGAACAAGAAGGAGCAATAAATGCAGAGATCTTGTTAGGTTAGCTTTACTTACAGCTCTATCCTATGCATGTTTTTATAGATGTAAGCCCTACAGAGTTCATACAGCCTTACTTCCTAGTGTATTTAACATAACAGTTTTAATTAGATACTAAGCACTTCATATAGCAAACATAAAGCCAAAGAGTCCCTATTTATATAACACCATTGAAGCCCATGGGGTTGCTATATACTCTTGAAACAAACAGAATTATTAATTTAACAGTAATGTTGGGAAGGTTTGAATCCCAAAACTATCTGTGTGCTGGTTAGGCATACCGAGCTAGGAAGTTATTTCAAGGCCAAGCTGAATCCCCGGAATGCAATCCAGCCAAACTTAAGCACGGTCCCATTTCATTTAAATCAATGACATTTAGTTAAGTGCTTAAATTCCATTGATTTCAAAGGGATTAAGAGCAGGTACAAATGATCAGAGCATTTGCCTGAGGTATCTCTTGCTGGACTGTGCCATCTGAGATAGCAGGTAGGCTTCTGAGAATAATGCATCCTTACATCAAACGAGCAAACTCTGTACTTACAAAACTAGTTTATCAAGGGAAAGTGCTGTAGCCTAGCTTTTCCCCCCAACATGAAGTTGCCATCATGAAGTCTGACTCTGAAATGGTACAGCCCAGCAAAAGTGATCCTAAGCATGTTTACTCAGGAGACCCAAGGAGTTACTCCTTTGTAAGGGTATTTCAGTTGGCATTCTTCTGAAATCTTATAGATTCCATATATGCCCATATAACTTTAGATGACATCAATCACACATATGTGGGGATTACTGCATGTAGAATCATAACTCAAATAGGTCCAGGAATGAATCCCTCTGAACGCTCCAGAAGGTTTACAAGTAACATTTTCCAGAACCAAATGACACAAGTGGGATTTTTCTTCCATGAATTTTACTGTATATTTTATAACCTATGTAATAAATTCTCCTTCTCCTTGAGGGATAATATTGCCTCTTGTTAAAAACCTGAATCAGTGCTGAGTGCTTGCAGAATTAATCTATCACGGTTTCTGATCTGGCCCCCAAATTATACCCACTGAATATGGAATTTTGTGTCTCTTTCTCTTTTGCTTGCTAAGCATGCCTTAGGCCCAGTGTATTTATTTATTATTATATTTATACCCCGCCTTTTTTCCTGAAAGGAACCCAAGGCGGCTTACATAATCCCCTCCTCCTCCTCCTCCCCATTTTATCCTCACAACAACGCTGTGAGGTAGGTTGAGAGTCAGTGACTTAGTAGCTAAGTCTACAAGGTGTGCTTCCTTATCGACAAACCTACTGCTATGAAATCTTGATTTGGAACACTGTAGCATTCCCATATGAGGGCATACTGAGATAACTCCACCAGCTCTGGGTTCTCTAGATTGCATGGCACATCAGTTGGAGGCATCAGAATTGCAACTCTCTTAGAATGGATTCAGACAAACAACTGTGGTCTGAACTAATATAGGCAACCTACTATGGGTTGATTGTTTTCGATATTGGGGATACGAGTTTCATGTTCCAGTATGTTCTAGGTGACCAGTGAGGTTGCAGCTGCTTACCACTGAGTCATGTGAAACTAAGCCAAGCTAGAGTAAGATATGGCAGGAACCAGTGGCATGGGGCTGCCTTTGAGCCAGAAGCTGTTCTAGGAAGCTGTTGAAGACATGGGGATGACATAAGAGGAGCTGAAGCAGGGATGAGCAACTTGTTGTGACCCTCCAGATGTTTTGGCCTACAACTCCCATTATCCCTCACCACTAGCTATGCTGGCTGGGGCTGATGGGAGCTGTAGGCCAGAACATCTGGAGGACCACAGGTTGTCCACCCCAGGGCTAACGAAAGCTTGTCAGTGAAAATGAGGGCTGGGGACATGAGTAGCCCCTAGTTTGAGAAGAGTGGTGGCTATAAAAGGGAATAAAGGGCATGGTGTAGGCAACTGCTTAACTGAAGCTCTTGACCTTTAAGCATGGCAGGGTGTGTCTGTGCCTGTATGTGTGTGAAAGAGAGCAGAATCTTTCATTTGGGCTTCCTCTCACCTAGCATTAGATTCCACAGTCTTGCTGTACATCTGCATTAGAAAATCCAGATATTCAGTCATGCCTCCCTCCCACACCTGATACGCAACATTATCCTTTGTGGCAGCTTCACAGCCTAAGCTGTTTGTGTGATGGCCAATTCCTACATACATTTTTTCATGTGATACTCTTCAGCTCACATGAGGATATGCTTCAAAACATGCCCCCCCTCTTTTGTTGTGGTATGATTTTCATATATGAGTGAATTTGTACAACTGTGTTTCTCCCTGGTGTTTATCCGGGGGGGGGAGGTGTTTTGCCACCACTCCCTCTTCATGGGGAATGAAGATGCGGAAGAGCTTCACACCCTGATGATTAGTCACTGGTTACCTGGGCTAGGTAGGAGTTTGGGTGTCCTCATAATTGGCCCCAAGAGAGGGCTTTTTTGTGTGTGTGTGCCTACTTCGTGCTGGCCTTGTGGGGCATTTGGCTAATAGGCTTCATTGCCCCCTTGGCACAACGGGAGGATTCGGTGTGAGCTGGGAGGAATTTAAGCATAGGCTACTTTGGTGAACACCCTGAAGCATCTGCACAGTGAAGGGCCACTTGTCTGGATGACCTCTGACAGCCAGGTGAAACCAGGGGATTCAGACTGGCAGCTACCCTCAGGCCACATCACATTTAGGGTCTCCTCAACACACCTGACTTGTGTACTGGCCAGGACAAGCGCTGGAGAGGCAACAACCTGATTCAGAGCTCAGGCAGCTGCACCTGCCCTTCACAGGTTGACAGTGGAAGCGAGCAACCACCTCATGGCTCACTCACGGGGGCTCACACTGATTGGCTGTTAGTCCAGGGCTAACTGGGTTCCTTGTTGCAGATGCTGTGAAGTTAAATGAAGTTGTCCCCTATTTATCCCCACCTTTTGTCTTCTCTCTTCATTTCTAGTTTGGGGCAGGGGTAGGCAAAGGCATTCCCTTAAGAAAAAGTCCCCATGTAAGTGCTGTACCACATCAAAAGGCACACAACTGGGGTGAAGTATGAAAGGATCATGCAGTGCATCAACTTCAGAAGGATTTGTTCCTCTTTTTGTAAAGTTGAGATTTGGGGGCAGGTTCTGCCTAGGACATTTCTCTGTGTGACCAAGATACACCAAGAGACTCTCTTCCTCTTAATAACAACATGCTGTTTGGGACCTCTATCTGCATCTTTGGCATACATTATTGAAGCAGAAGACACATCAGTGGGATAAGGAGGGCAGGACAGGGTTGCCAGCCTGTGACCTGGAAATTCCCCATTTGCCTCTGAACTGGGAGATGAGGCGGCTGAGACCTCGCCTGTTTTCCCCATAGCTGTTTCACCTGCTCCTTCCCTACCTGCTGTGTGACATGTAGAGGGGCCATGGGTCCTAAAGTCCTCTGTTTGAAGGCATACCCTTTTTGAAGGACCGTCAAATTTAATGGGTTCAATTTAATGTTAAAGAATCCTAAGTAGAGACAGCAGGGTTGAAATTGCCCATCAGTTGTTAGCACCTAGAGAGCAGGCACACACAGGTCACCTGGTCTCAGTCTTCCCCACTATGGTGAGCTGAATCACATTTCTATTTAAATTATAGTAATTCTTTCTAATATATGGATTTATATCGGCATATGCAAATATTATGTAAATCTCTATCCTCTTTTGTCCTTTTTTTGGGGGGGGGGTGATGCATTTCCTCTTTCTTGGCCATATGTAAGTGGCCAACCTAGCAACATGCCCGGACTCCTAGTTGCTACAGAAAGTAGGGGAGAGAGAAGGACAGGAATGTCAGGGCTACTTTTGCAGTTGAATGTGGGGCAGGGAAGGGGGCAAGGGCACTCTGTCTGTACCAAGCAAGGACAGGCCTCGTTGCTCAGACTAGCAAGCAACCCCAATGCATAAGCTTTTTGTAAGGATCACCTGACCTGCTCTGGCCTATAGGTGCAGAGAGAGGCTTCCTTGGCTGGGCTTCTGCACCTCCTTTGGTTGTAGAGCAGGGTGGTGGCACACAGGCTGAATCCCTGCCAGACACTCCTCAAGTACCAGTTCAAGACCTGCTATGGGGTTGAGTCCTGACACACGGGGAACTACAGCTGCCTGATTAGGCAGGAATTTGAAGGTACAGAGGATCTCTGGGTGGCAAGCTTGCAGCCCTACAGCAGGGTGGATATATGGACATACGGGCAATATAACCTGATATCTTAATCATCAGCAACATTATTCTATGTGACAGCTTCACAACCTAAACTGTTTGTGTAATGGCCAATTCCTACATACATTTCTTTTTTAATGTGATGTTCCTCAGCTCACATGGTGATGCAATTGGAAACAAGTCCAGCCCCAACCCCATCTGGTGTGGTAAGTTGCATCTGTAATATCCGTGTAATGCCAGATTTTTTTTAATGCTACTGTAGATATGCCCCACCCACAAACATTTATTCCCTGCCACTGTAAGAATTATGGCTGGGCTGTAAATCCCCCAAGGCTTCCTTCTCAAAGGCCTTCTTCAGATACTCCCTGCAGTACACCGAGTGATAAAGGGGACATCCAGTTCCCATTGGACTCGTTTGCCTGTAAGTGCTATGCAAAGTCTGACCTAGTCAGAATGGAAGAATCGATTGACCTGGGGCACCTGTGAACTAATCACTGCTCGCAATGGTTGCCATCCAGCCAAATGCCAGCACTTTCAAGTCCCATTGACTTATGAGGGAAAGAGTGTAGCACGTGCTTCAAAGTCTGGCGGGAACCGTGCCCAGTATGAGGTAAAGTTACTATGTTTCTGATGCAGAGTCAAGCAACAGGAGAGAGGTAAAGATTAACGGTAAGACCCTCAACATCCAGCTCCCCCTTCACCAGTGCCCCCCTCACAGTTGAGCTGATTGGATTGCTGCGTGTTTTTTCCCCTTCCAGTCATTTACACTTTCCATGTTCAATATTTATTGTTGGAGGGTTTGGTTTTTCTCCCCCACTTCCAAGTGAACATGCACAGAGACAAACAAACTGGCCACTTTTATACAAGGAGAACTGAAAATCCCCAGCATTGTTGTCCAGTTCATTAAAATGCCGGTAGTTTTGTGCAGCTCCCCTTCTTGCAAAGCAAACCCAAACAGGCTTTGTGCAGGGGACCTTCTCTGGGATGGGACTGGGCCCAAAGGAGATTGGATTCAAAAGCCCTTCTGCATGAGATGACTGGAAAGCAGTGAGTGCTGCTTCAAGTTCATCTCCTCAACTGGCCTAGTTACCCTTTCCTACCTCTGAATGACTCACTGACAGAAAACTTGTGGTCTTTGAAGTGCAGATGTCGGAGGTGGAGCACATGCCCTGCCCCCCCCCCCATGTCCTCTAGCCTTCTTGATTTCATACTAGAGCATAAAGTGCTATGGCATTTATATATATATATATATATAAAACTTGGAACTTGACCATTTCTTCTCTCCCCCCATTATTATTGTTTTACCTTGTGGCTCCTATGTTCTTGTAATGACACATAAGGAGGTGCTTAAAGGTTTTCTTGAAGGTAGCATTGCAGAGCGCATAGCAGGCAGGGTTGATGGTGCTGTTGATATAGCACAGCCAGTAACCAATTGTCCATACTGTGTTGGGGATGCACGATGCACAGAAACTGTTGATGAGTACCATGACATTGTACGGTGTCCAGGTAATGATGAAGGCCAGTAGAATAGCCAAGATAGTCCTGGTCACTTTTTTCTCCCTGGATGGAGGTGTCTTCTTTTTGGCAGGTTGCTTAGTCATCTTGACAATCTTACGTGCTACAACCTTTTGCTTCTCATCTCCATTTTGCCCATCAGTGCCTACAATCTCCACGGTGGTGTTGGCAGAGCTACTGCAGTCACCTTTAGGAGATGTTGTGAGTATCCTAATGCATGTCAATTTGGAGTTCTCCACTTTGGCATTGACTTGGGAGACAGAAGCCCTGGTGTCCTCTTTGATGGCTTCATCCTCTTTCACATTGGAAGCTACAACACTGACAGAGGTGGAATCATTTGAGCTTTCCTTTTCCTCTGCAGGAACACAATTTTCCATCACTGCTTCCCCAGTGGCTTTACCATTCTGAATTTTACTGTGCTCTATCCCATCTTCAGTGGTTGGGATGTTGTTATTGTTTGGTTTCACTATTTTACCTTGGACCAAACTTGGAGAAACTGGCTCCTGATTTTGCCCAACCTCCTTTTTGCCTTTTTTAATCCTGCTCTTACTGGCTCGAGATATTTGCCAGTAGAGGATACTCATGATGATAACAGGCAGATAGAAAGCTGCGATGGCAGTGCCAAAGGTGACAGCCGCATTGGACAGGAATTGAATGTAGCATTCCCCATCAGGGACAGTCCTTTCCCCTACAATGAACTGCCAAAAGAGAATTGCGGGTGCCCACAGGATGAAAGACAACACCCAGGCAGCTGCAATCATCATACCTGCCATCTTAGTGGTCCGCTTGACAGGATATGACAGGGGCTTGGTGACACAAAAATATCGGTCAAAACTGATAATGAGGAGGTTCATGACAGAGGCGTTGCTGACCACATAGTCAAGAGCCAGCCACAAGTCACAAACCACGGGTCCTAACGGCCAGTAGCCAATCACAGTGTAAAGTGTGTACAGGTTCATGGAAAAGACACCAATGATCAAATCAGCACATGCCAAGCTGAACAGGAAGTAATTGTTAACTGTCTGCAGGTGCCTGTTGACTTTGATGGACACCATAACCAGGATGTTCCCAATGATGGTCACTAGGCTGAGGGACCCAGCCACCAGGACGATGAAGACAACCTCAACAGTTTTATAAGGACTCGCCAGGGCCATTACATTCTCCCAATTGCTTATGTTTGTTGAGTTATTCATTTCTGTGTCTGGTAAATGGATGGATAAATGTCACTTAAGCCTGCAGAGGAAAGAGAAAGAAAACAAAAATGGTGAGGCATTCACTTTACTCATTTTGGCAAATGGAGGCCAAGATCAGATGAGAGGCAGAGGAAAAAAAACCAGAGGGAACTAAGAAGACCCAACTAGTCCCATCAATCAACACTTAAATGCATAATTTTCCACTGATTATAGTGGGGCGTTGGTGTACTTACTTTTCCTGTGCAGCGTGCTTCAAGATGCTAAATATGAACACACACACACACACACACACACGATTTATCATTAAAACAGCATACTTGTATAATTCAAAGCAGCAACATTTGGAGGCTGATCTGGCTCTTCCCTATAGAAGCAACAAAGTCTGATAATGTTCTATGGATGAGAGCTGCTGAGTCAAGGACTAAGCTAAAACTGCTTGCCACCCTCTGAGTAGATCAGGTTGTGGTCTGTGCTAGAAATGTGCAAAACCCTTGAGAGACATTTTGGAGCAAGTTCCATTTGGCAACTGCACATTTTCACTGAAATTCTAAAGGGCCCAGTGACATTTTGCCCACTTTCTCCAGGTATTATTAAAGTGGTCTTAGTTTAATTATCATCATACACAGAGAGAGAGAGAGAGAGAGAGAGAGAGAGAAGAGAAGAGAGAGAGATCGGTGACTCCTTCCTTCTACTACAAAATATATCAAACCACAGGATACAGAACTCTGTAGGCTCATGATTTTGCAATGAAAAAGCCCAGAAAAATAAATCTTCTAAGTGAATTGGACTATTTATAAAAAAGGTTTGCAGGCCACGTTGATCCATTAGAATAAAAAAATCAAACATCAGTAGGATCATACATTTATTGAAGCTAAGTGGTGGGTGATCCAGGAGAGACCAAAAAAAAAAAAAAAAGTGCTTCTTTACACAGTGCATGGTTAAACTATGGAATTTGCTACCACAAGATGTAGTGATGATGACTGCCAACCTGGATAGCTTTAAAAAGGGATTAGACAGATTCAGGGAGGACATGGCTATCAATGGCTACTACTAGACATGATGGCTATACGTATATTGCCTCCAGTATTGAAGGCAGCATGTCTCTGAATACCAGTTGCTGGAGAACGTGAGCAGGAGGGTGCTAATATTGCCCTCATGTCCTCCATGTGGGTTCCCATTTAGGCAACTGATTGGCCACTGTGGGAACAGAATGCTGGACTAGATAGGCCTTTGGTCTGATCCAGCTAAAATCTTCTTATGCTCTTATTAGGACCAACCAAAATGTTATAAAATAGTCAGCAAGCTTTGTATTCTTCTGCTTCAGACTGGCAGGTAGTTTAAACCAAAATAGCAAAAGAGGGGGGAGGCTTGTTTGACTTGTTTCGGAACATGGTAGAAAAAAGGCCCAGTGGTATAAATTGCAGAAATATGAAAAATGTAATTTCAGAATAGAAAGTTTTCTTTCATAACTCACCATACTGTATGTATGCGAAGGGATCATGGTATGCATGTCAGTGGGGGGCTGTATTACTATGTTGTAATTAGTGGTGGGCGATCTGCCCACCATCCGACTTGCAGGACGCTCAGCGAGCGCTGCCACTGCCATTTCCGGGTAACGGCGGTGTGTTTTCTACGTAGAAAATGGCATGACATGTTAAAAGTGGCTGCAATTTGCGTACTTGCAAACGTAAAAAATGCACTGCAGGGAACCCGGAAGTCGCTTCCCTGGCTCGGCTCGGGAGAACGTGAGTTGAGCCTGGGAAACAGGTAGGTGGGATGGAGTTCGGGGGGGTCAAGCCTGGCGAGATCACCGAACGTCCACCTCCTGAACAAAATCCTCACACATCCCTACTGAAAAAATGATGCTTGGGCCCTGCTTATGGATGAGCGAACAAACAATGTTCGTATTTGCCCAGACTTGCCAAACATCAACTTGGTGTTCATCTCTCCTCATTTACGTCGTTCATTTGTGATCTCTGTTCATTTTGCGCAAACAGGAAAATTGTGCAAAATGAACAGGAAAAATGCAGAAAAAATTGTGTCTTTTCCAAAACTGCACACTTTCCCCCATAGACTGCAGTGTGAACATGTGCATTTTAAAAATGTGCACTTTTAAAAATGCACATTTTCTGAACACGAATGCATGTTCAGAGAACATTTGGGGTTGTGTCCATGGTATGTTTGCATAATTTGCAAACAAAAGTGAACTCCACCACTGAGTTATGTCTCCTGCCCAAATCATTATGAACATGAGTGCAATTAATTTCATTTGAAGCAAAATTGTTCCATTTGCTGTGTTTCATGCCCCCTTGGATATTTGTTTCTGCACACATTTTTCAAAGCACCATTGCCTGTGCCGTCCAACGAGCCATCAATAGACTATTGAAAGAAAAATCGAAACAATAATATATCATTTATATACCAGTGACGAGTGAGCAGAGTTTTGCCCCTTTGATTATATATACCATATTTTCCTCTATTCTTCTGAATCAATACAATGCAACTGAATGATGAAGACTCAGCAAATGTATTACTTATGAGCTGTTCCCGATAGCATGGATGCAATTATGACCATTTTTAAAGGAACAGAGCCTTCACACTATTAAAAAGCTTCATAAGAGGAACACGTCAATGTTCAAGGCTGTTCTTTCCCAATTGGGAGCTGTAGTGATGGAAAAAGCTTTACCAGTGGACTTCTGCCTGTTGATCATCTGTTAAAGGTAGAGAACCTCTTCTATACAACTGTAGTGCTCCAGTGATTTTAAGCTGCAAAAATTTTGAATTGGAATATTTCCCACAAAATAGCCATTCTTTAAGGTCTGATTTCAGCCCCCTCCCACTTTTGTCCCCATTCCTGACTTGTACATGTTAAAAGGAAAGGAAAAACTCATCCATCTTGGTATAAGTGCAGCAACTGGACTTCATTGTGCATACCATGGAAGTGACAAAATTGCCTTTTGCTTCTAATCTGATGGCGCATACATTCCATCTTTCACAACATGAATTATCCATTTTCACTGCCTATTTTTTGAGAAAGCGGCAAGAAAGGAAGAGGGAGAGAAGGATAATAATCTGTAATTCTCATGGAAGTAGGAAAAATCCCTTTGCTGGTTATTAAAAGTACAGGGGGTAAAAGAGGCATCAGGTCACTGAAAATTGCAGGGGGGGAAATAAGAAATCAAAAGGTACACTCAAGGGGATATCAAGCAGGAGATGATGGGTTTGTACGATTACAATGGTTCAATGAACATAGGATTCTGAGAGTAAGGTTTGGCTCCTTCTTTCAAAGCATAGCATGTGATCTGCTGGTGGTGATGGTGGAAGGAAGGAAGGAAATCCTGAACATGAATCCGGAAGTATGAAGGAATTGCTGAAAAAGGATTTTGAGCAGGGAAAAAGAAGAAATTTGGCTTGTTTCCCCTATTACTTTAAAACAAGGCATGCGGGTAGGAACACATCTTGTTTTCAAGAAATTTTTTTACTCCTGGAAGTGAGGCTGGCAGGGGGCAGGCATGTGGCAATGTGGCCACCACCTCCTGGAATTTGTCCACCCTTGTGTTACTCAGTCCCATTTTTTTAAAAAAAAATTCTGGTTACCCCAATCAGTACACGACAGCTTGGTCTGGGACCCTTCATTTAAATTTTCTACAATGCCCCAGGGCAATGTCACTGAGATGCAGTCCCTCCCCTTTTGAATTATTTCTAAGCATGGTTGGAACTGGGATCCTAGAAGAGTCACCCTGAGTATATGTATATCTATAGATTGGTGTGACTATGTAGACCCATAACTGCCCTGTGTGCTACTTCAGATTCCTTTGGGATGGGGCAAACATTTGTTCAGTTCACATTTTTAATGAGAACCCTACCTAATTTTGCACTCTGGAACCTATACACTGAACCAAACTTAAGTTATCCTTCAGAATTCACACTTCTTCAAATTTTGCAATGGAGTTCTCCAATCAAAAAATGCATACAAAAACGTGCGTATTAGGGGAACGTGCACACAATAACATTCATGTTATTAGTGAAAACAATGTTAAAAATGCATGATATTAGGAAAAAGAGCTTGCAAATATGGGTTTATCAAGTAATAATTGCATTCAAAAAAGCATGTTTTAGGAGAACTGTGCCCAAAAATGCACATGAATTTCCATTTCAACTATTTAAAACCATCACAAACTGATATGAAAACAGGATAAACTGAACTTAAGATTGGAAAAGTGAAAAACTGAAACTGATAGATTTGTCCATCCCTATCTCCCTCATCCCTCCCGTTTCCTGGCTTCCCGTCTCTAGAATTCCCTGACAGGATCCATGATAATACCGGAGGCTTTTGTGACCCTGGCATTTTCTGACTAGTGCTGCCATCTATTAATGGTAGTGTTCCTTAAGAGCACAGCAAACAAACTTCTGTGTATGGCTTGAAGCAGCAAATGATGATTCACAGTTGTATAACATTAGCTGAACAACTGTATATTATGCCTCTGGTGAGAACAGGAATAATGCAAGCTAAAAGTATTCCCCTAAGAGCAGCAGGATCCTGTGTGTTAATGGATGGCTGTTGCCGGCATTGGTATTACCTGCCTTCATTCTGGCTATAGGGCCTGGGGAATTTCACAGCACTTAATTACAGCTTGCTCGCTGCTGTTGTAATTGTCCGTAACTGGTTAATATAATGACTTAAGCATAAATCACTATAGATCAAATCTGCTGGCTGAAGTCATTATAACATAGCCAGCCATGCTAAATAACATGCTATTTATCCTTATACTAGTGGGGATGCTCACTGTGCAGGCCTAGCTAGTAGAAGAGTCTGCTTATGAACAAAAAAGTGTAGCCTAGCTTCAGTTTGGGCTCAGTGTAGGCTCAGATTTTTAGGTCTCATAGAGCAGCTCATAAACTATGGGGGTTCAGCGAACCCTTACCTGGCTCGCTGTTCTCCGCGGTTCAGTCCTCTGCGGCAGCGGCCCGATCTCACTCTTCTGAGCGGCGCAGGAGCGTTCTCCGAGCTGCTCGAGCCGCCGCCGCTCGAGCCGCCGCCGCCGGACCCTGCTGCCGCCCCTGCTGCTGGACCTGCCGCTGCTGGACCCGCTGCCGCCTGCCCGTCGCACCACATCCGGCTGCGGCAGGCGCACTGGACCCCTGCGTTAGCTTTTTGGCGGGGGGAACCTGGGCAACAGGGCTTAAACAGCCCTGTTGCCCTGGTTTCCCCCACCAAAAACCCAGCGCGGGGGTCCAGTGCGCCGCCGCAGGGTCCCATCGCATCACTTCCGTCCGTGCCGGAAATGATGCGCCGGGACTGGAGCGGCCGGCACGGGTGGCTCGCCACGGAGAGGTGAGCCGCTGAAGGTCCCGGTAAGTCCGGGCGAGCATTGCGCGGGCAGGCCCAGTTGGGTCCCACCAGAGCAGCGCGAGCAGAGGGTATACATCCCTATATAAACTAAAGCTCAGAAATAGACTCATCCCAAGTTTGACAGTTCAACTTATCATTTAGTTTTAAAAACACACACAAAAATGGACTCATCCCTTGCAAACCATATCCCTTCCTAAAGCAGATACCCAATGTCATCCCCTCAACCCCTTGCATCCCCAGGGTAGCCTGAACCACACCCCAATCACCAACCCTTTGTCTGTTGTCTCCTTAATGATCCACTGACTATTGTCCTCACCCCTAATTAGAAAATCTCCACTCCCAGGGGCCTCAACTGACCTACATTTCCACTTGCTGGAAGCTAGTGCAGACCAGTAGTTCAGCCACAGCCTCCCTTGCTTTTCAAGCAAGGCCCTCTACCAGATTCGGCTGCAGCAGCAGTTGGGCCAAGCTAGCCAGAGCTATATAAGAAGGCAGGCTTGCAAGGGAGCCAGCTCTCCAAGTGCGAGGAGCCCCAGTGATGTAGTGTTTCATCTCCAGTGACAAAGGATCAGCACACAAGCAAGTTTAGCACTCATGCGAGTATAGCAACAGGTCGAGGAGGACAGGGCAGTCAACTCTTCCCTTCCTTCACATAGTAACTCTAAATAAATAACTCTAAATATAAATAAATAACTATACATAAATTCCCCACCTTCTCCTAGTAAACAACTTAGTTTTCCAGGAAAACAAACCCAATAAAAAAAATGTTATGAAGGTAGAAAGTCAGCAGGGGAGTAGGAGCTATCTAGAGTTTTGCACTGAGAGCCACATGTATGACTATCTGCCAGCTGGACAGAAGTCATGGGTGTGTGCTAGGTGTAATGAGCTCTTGGCTCTCAGGGACCAAGTTTGTTCCCTTGAAGCCAAGGTTGCTGACTGGGAGAAGCTCAGAGAGGCTGAGAGACTGGTGGATGAAACCTTCAGGGACCTAATAGCAGTGTCCCAATTCCTGGGTGACAGCTTCTCTGCTGTCACAGAGAATGGGGGTCACGGGGAAGGAGAGTGTCATTCTGAGGAAGAGGGAAATGATCCCTCAGAAGGGACCCAGTCCTCAGAAGATGAACAAATATCCTCTCACACCAAAGATGTGCCCCTGGGGATGGGGGGGGGGAGCGGCGGCATTGTGGCAGTGGGAGATTTGAGCATGGGCATCTAGACCACATGGTAAATTGCCTGCATGGTGCGAAGGCTGCAGATATCACCATCTAGATAACTTTGTAGATAGTGCTGGGGTGGAGTCGGTGGTCGTGGTCCACGTTGGTACCAGTGACATGGGGGAATGTAGTCGAGAAATCCTGGAAGCCAAATTTAGGTTGCTAGTTAGAAGGTTGAAATCAAGGACCACCAAGGTGACTTTCTCTGAAATCAAGGACCTGTTCCATGTGCAGGGTCAGCTAGACAGGTGAAGCTGAGGAGTCTCAATGCATGGATGAGACCGTGGTGTAGGAGGAGGGGTTCATATCTGTTAGGCACTGGGGAACATTTTGGGACCACCCAGACCTGTAAGGGTGCGATACGTGAACCAAGGTGGGATACGTGATCCTTAAGGACCACCTCTCCCTATATGTGTCAACCCACCAGTTGCTGTCCAGTCATCAGGCTTTACTTCAACATTCCATTCTTACAGCAGGATAGAATGATGATGGCTAAAAGCAGGAACTTTGCGGTCATGGCCCCAAAGCTCTGAATCATCTCCCAAATTAGGCTAGAAAATCTTCCTTCCTCTTATAGTTTCAGAAGGACTATAAGACTTTCCTTTTTTTTTTTTTTTTAAGTGTCACTATTGTCATTCAGGATCTTGTTTCTTTAACTAGTGGAGTGTTATAATTTGTGACATTTATATATTATGATCTAATTTTATGTTGTTGTTGTTATTTTATTTTAAGATTGAATTTTTGCCTAGTTATTTTTTTAATCACCTGGTGCTATTTTTGAAAAAAATAAAATAAAATAGATAATGACAAGTGACAAAACTGTCCTAGGTGAGGTCTCTCAGAACAACAGAGCTTTGTCTTTGTTATCATAGATGGAAGATGAATCACACGGATGTGTGGTAAAATCATGGCTCCCTGTAATGATCCATACTCTTAGTAGTTGAGGAAAGTTATCTCTCTCTCTCTCTCTCTCTCTCACACACACACACAGACTAGATGGAACAATTCCAGATCCCAAGGAGATCATGCTTGACTTAACAGCCTCTTCAAAGTCAACCACTCTTTTGCTGCCAAATAGGAAATTGATCTCAAACACCCCATTACCTTTAAGTTATTTATCTCTCTGATAAGGAGTCTGGGGAATATTAATGCTACCCACAATATTCATATAAGCGTTAAGATATTAATGCTTCCCAGGGATAGTCTAAAAAAGGCAGGAGCAAATTGGGTATGCTGACTCAAGCTGATAGTTCACCTTTCAGTACATGGGCCATTCATAAACTGACTCAGTGAGTCAGTGGGTTCAGACAACATGATAACTCACATTCCAGAATTGAGTATGGGTGGAATGTGGGTTGTCATTGAAGCGTGGGACAACCTACAGTTCACAACCCAACAACAAACCATGGGTTCTCTTCATAAGTTGTTTGTGGTTAATAAGCCATGGATTGTTAGCACGGCTGGGTTCAGACAACACGATAAGCCATGTTTCAACAACTATCCATGGCTCAATGAACAAGCCACACTCAACCCATACTCGACCCTTGAGTGTAGGTTACTGTGTTGTCTGAATCCAGCCAATGGCAGATATATTTAACAGCTAAAGGAGTTATAGCGCACTGATTATTTTCCTTGATACCTTTTTTAAAGCAAAGCCTTCCAATGGACACAAGGCTGTTTTGGAGAAAATAATTATTTCAAAGAATGATTAATGTCCAATATAGTATAGATATTTAAAGCTCAAGGAATAAGGAATATACGGTAGTATAGATATTTAAAGCCCAAGGAATTGGCTTGCCCTAGGAACCACTAGGTGAATTGTTACAGCTAGGAATGTGGAAATTTCCATAATGTTTATTTCCATAAATGTGGAGATTCAGTTTAGGGATGGGAAATAATTTTGTAAGGATCGCATTTTAATGCAAACCTATCTAATTTTGCACTTTCAAACCAATACGTGAACCAAAACTCAGTTATCCTTCAAAATTTGCACTTCTCTGAATTTTGCACTGGCCCTATCCTCTATGTCTGCTATAAATCTGCATTTTCCATGGGGTCCTTATCGTCTGAAAGATCACAGCTTCTCAGAACCAGATGAATAATAATACAATTATGTATCTGTGGATATAGTTCCTTTTTATTCACAGTAGTATCTACATTATGAAGAAGCCCTAAAGAACCATGGGTATATCACATTTCAGTAAGCAATTGTTAGCTGCTTTACTTTTAATTATAGAGGCTGGGGTTAAGATCAAATTGAATTTTAATTTCAATACACATTCAAAATATCCCAGCAGGACTAACGCCAAGCATGACACATATTTAGGATCATTAGTCTTTGGATTTTGGCTAGCAAAGCTAACAATACTCAAGGTTTGCTGATGACTCATTCAATATGTTCTTTAGTTAAGCCCCAGACTATAAGCGTGTGTCTGTGGGTGTGTGAGTGAACCAGACGTTCACAACCCAAAGGAGTAACTCAATCTCATGAGAACTGAGGGTTGCTTCTTACTTCCTACACACCAATACTACTACTACTAATAATAATAATGCAAAAATCCCAAACAACTACACATCTTCTCCCATCAGCTACTAGCCTCCAGCACTTCCTACCATGTGTATTTTTGAGACAGACATTAGACATTTCAGGGGTTAGTAAAATCAATATTTGGCTGGCCTTGCTTGTATCTTGTTTGTCTGCAGTAATAACTTGTATGTATGTATTAGTGCCGACAAAGAGGCTCGCAATAGCTCACTCGAGAATAGAAGCAAATAGCTGCCAAAAAGAAATCAGATTTTTCAAGTGTTTTGAAATTCACACATCAAAACAGGACAGCCATTCAAAACAGGATAGCCATTTAACAGACTTTTCTTAGATGTCTGCATGTTTTTGGAGGCTTTTTATTTTTTTTTAATGGGCAGCTTTCAGACACCCTGCCTTAACCTATGGAACAGCAGAGAGTAACCATGTTTGCTGATCTGCACCTCAAAACACAAGGCAAGCCTGAACAACTTATCTGCACCTCCAAACAGATAACATAGTCCACCAAACTGAACATAGCTCAGCAGCTGTATCTTCTGGCCTGCCAGATGGCTGACAACCTCCCCCCCCCCTCCATTTTTGTAGATGAACTGGAAGCTGGTCTACATACGCAGCATAATAAGGTGATATTACGCAGCGTAATAAGGCATAACCCCACAATTCAGTTCCCTGGTGTATGTCTGCATTAGTATGTTTAGTGTGCCTAGAATGTTGAACCGAGTGGGTGTGGTTTGTGATGTATTGGAAAGGGTGGGGGGGAGGAGTATATAAGGAGTCAGTTAGGTTTTATGTCAGTGAGTTAAGTTAGTGAATCGAGTTATGGGAGTGTGGAGTTGGTTGGAGTTAGTGTGATATGGGAGAGTGTTTGTTTGTAGTGCGGGGGAGAGTTGGGAGTTAGGTTAGTTACAAAGTGTTTGGTGTAGGCAGGTTTATTTTCTGGAAATAAGATTTTGAGAATTAAAATAAACTTATTTTTATTTTGTTAACTACCAAAATGCTACTTGTCAGCTTGGCGTTATTACCTGCTTTACTTTTAAATCTACACACACACCTTTGTACCCACAGCATCATAAATTTAAGCTAGATCCTTAATAACCAGCATTAATATTTTCCCTCATTAGTAGGGGAAAGGTTTCATTTGACCCTCCCCTCAGGATTTCAAGAGTTGATGCTTGGCCTGAGAAGGGTTTGTGCGTGTGGTCCTAAAGTGAAAAGGGCCGTGTCGTCGCACGGGGCGCCGCAGACAACCTGCGACCCAAACATGTGGGCGGACCCCGCAGTCCCCGCACCACAGTGCGGGCCTCCCGGCGCTAGGGGGCGGCTCGGGATGCCCAGAGGGGCCATTTGCTCCTACAGGCTGGAGCAGCCACAGCTCTGGCCACTCTGGGTTGCCGCCTCTGTGCGGCCCCCACGGGACGGCCGCCCGCTGTTCGCATGGCAGGGTGGCCACACACAGTAGGGGCTTACCCCTCTACCACCCATGGTCACTTTGCGTGCGTCCCATGCATGGCCGGCCTGCGGGGGTGCCCCTGGTCAGCGTTCACACGACACAGGAACCGCGGGGGACCTCTGCTCCCTCGCGGTTCCCGTGTCGTGCGAACACGCCCTATATCTCATGGAAGTGAATTCCATAGTTTAACTAGGTTCTGTGTGAAGAAGTACTTCCCTTTATCTGTCCTAAATCTCCCACCATTCAACTTCATAGGATGACCCTAAGTTCTAGTATTACTGGGAGATGAAGAATCCTGTTGGACTGCTAAGGAATTTCCCTAAAGATCTTAGAGTGTATGCTGTCCAGGCCATGGTTAAACTATGGAATTCACTTCTACAAGATGTAGTGATGTAGTGATGATGGACACCAATTTGGATGGTTTTAAAAGATTAGACAAATTCATGGGGAATAAGGCTATCAATGGCTACTGGATGTGAAGGCTATATATCAGAGGTCAGCTTGTGGGATTTTTTTTTTCTTTTTCTTTTTTCTAGAACTCTGAGATCCACGAGCCAGAATCTGGTGCAAAAGAAATGCATTAAGAATTGTGAGCCCAGGAATTTGTTTAAAGTACCAGAACTGAATAGAGCTCACAGCCCTTCCACTCCTGGTTACTCCAAGCTTTCTTCATTTCAGCAGTATAATTTAGGGTGAGCAGGGAGTAATTCTGTTGCTGCTGTTGCTGAATAATTGGGAGTAAGGAATCCTTACAAATATTCATTATATTTATTTCTCATATTTCCTTCAAGAGGCTCATGGCAGTGAATGTGGTCTTTCCCCTCATTTGATCCCCACAACAACTGTGTGAAGTAGGTTAGGATGAGAGATAGCGACTGACCCAAGGTCACCTGATGAACCTCATGGCTGTGTGTGTGGGGATTTTAACCTGGATCTCTCTCATTTAAGTCCAACACCCTAACAACTGCACCACACTGATTCTCTGTGCTAATGGTGTCCTTTCCACACTCCCAGTAACCAGTGGTAAGTTTTCTCACCTATACTTGGCTTCTCTGAAATCAAGAAGTTAATCCACAGGCACTAAACAACACCATCTACAAGTTTGTACATTTCATTAGAGCCAGTGTGGCGTAGTGGTGAGAGTGTTAGACTGGGACTCAGGAGATCAGGGTTCTAGTCCCCGCTCGGCCATGAAACCCACTGGGTGACTTTGGGCCAGTCACTGACTCTCAGCCTAACCTACCTCACAGGGTTATTGTGAGGATAAAATGGAGAGGAGGATGATTATGTAAGCCGCTTTGGGTTCCTTGCAGGAAAAAAGGCAGGGTATAAATATAATAAATATAATAAATAAATAAGTTAAGTATGATTTCAATGCTTAAGGGTGTTCTGGGAGTATATATCCCCTTGTTATTGGGGGAATAGCTTTTGCACAGGGTTGTATGTTTTTTCACTAGAAAGCAAAGTTTCTAAGAGCTGATCACATATTATGCAGAATCAGATGACAGAATGAGCTGGCAGAATTCTGGACTGTACCATTTCAAGTTTCAGGTTGTGGATCATATTTTGTAACAGTTCCCCATGTTAAAATCACAAGTAAACCTCCCATTATGTAGTAAATTAGCACATAAGAGAGAAAGGTTTAATGCAGCCATTGTCCTGAAGTGCTAGTTTACTATGTGCAGGGAGGGGTTTTGTGTGTGTGTTTTTTTAATGTGGGGCCCCATCTGCCGTGGTACAGTCCAGAATTCTAGCACTTCTTTCTGTGTCTCCTTGCCTACAGAACAGCAGCTCTACGCTCCAGGTAAGTGAGGCAATGCCACTGGCGAGAGGAATATACATATATTTGTTGTGTTATTTCGCAGACTTCTGCATTTGAAACTGAACAAAGCTTGGGTGATGCCACATTCATTTGCAAGCTGTCAAGTATCTCAGCAATGCCTGCAATGCCACGGATGATGCTTGTAACTTAGAAACGTAAGATTTCACTGCTCCCTGCTGTCAGTCACTTTCGCCCTGAGCCTGTGACTTCAAATGAGTTTCTGAAAAAGAAAACATTTGCAAAAGGATAGTACACCTGTGCTACATTTTTCTTTCCTGCTATGACAAAATGAGCTTCCGAAACTTTGGGAGAAGTGATTCCCTGCGTGCTTCTTTTCTTACTGTACTAAGAAAGAGAAAAGAATTTGGCAGTGGAGGGTGGGGAGAGAGAGAGAGAGAGAGAGAGAGAGAGAGCATTCCATAACATCTTAAATTACAGGAAACCCAAAGAGAGCTTTTGCTCCTAATGCACAATACCCATTTGCTATATACAGTACTATGTTGAGGTATGAGTGTTAAATTTTCGAGCCTACTTGTCAGGATGGGTATAATGATAGTGACTTAAGGCCAAACTGAACGTGACGTGATCAAGTTTCCTGTCAACTGTAGGCCTCTTTAGAAGTACTGTTTGTTTGTACCTGATTTGGAGAGGAGCTTTAGCACAGGGGTGGACAACTTGCGGCTCTCCAGATGTTTTGGCCTACAGCTTCCATCAGCCCTAGACTGCATAGCCAATGGTGAAGGATCATGGGAGTTCTAGGCGGCCCCCACACTTTCTTTAGCACTTTGCCCTGCTATGTTTCCCTGACTTAAATAGCTTCTATTAGCTATGGAAAGAAAAGGGGGGGGGGGAGAGACAGATACCTGTATTAAAACTGTCTTTCTTCCTCCACAACTAAACATGAAACTAATTAACTAGTCTATACCTAATAAGCTATAACATATCATGAGGTAACATAATGTAACATAACCATAGTTTTGGTGGGAGAGGGGTTTCATCAAGCAAATGGTGCATAGAGAAACTAGTTGTAAACCACCCAGATTGCTTCGGCTATGCGGCGGTAAAGAAATGAAATAAATAAATAATAATAATAGGGTTAACTCCACCTTCTTCAGTATCATGGCCTTGATACAAATCACCTCACCCCCCTGCAACTGCTGAGGATGCTTTTAACCAAAGGGGGAAAAAAGACTTTGGGAGACCCAATCACAATCGCCCCATGTCACATCTAGGGTGATCTTCTTAGTAAGAAGCAAAATGCTCCATCCATAAGTAGTTGCTGTTGGTGAAGCATTTCTGGGAAATGCTAAGCAAGAAACAGAAGCCCACAGCAGCCACACTTTATTTTACTGTTGTAAGTAGAACTGTGAGCAAATGGCCTCTCAAAATTCTCCACCCTCTTTGTGGAGAGAGAAATTGGAAGAACAATTCCACTGAATTTCTCCAGGTGGGAGGAGGAATTCTCTACAGTTTCTCACAGGCAGGGCTCACCATTGGCAGGGCTTGTTGTAGCACAGCTTGTCTCTGTTTTCTGAGGGGTTTTGTGTGTGGTGCTTCTGTGCTGCCAGCCCTGCCATTGCAAGTGGCACTGACATCAACTGTGCTGGCAGGCTGGCTCCCATGGTGCATCCCTCACTATGCCGGTCTGAGCGGGGGACAGTGTTGTGGGAAGAGATGCAGCTTACTCCCTCCTGAACATGTGAGGGGGTATGAATTTGGAAACCCTACTGTGATCATGAAAGCCAGCTACTTGCCCAGGAGAGACTTCTGGCCCAGTCACATGGCCCACCAGTGCATGGATAAGGCAAAGTTCAGCCCATGATTTCCCCATCACATGAGAAATCCTGCCTCCCAGGCTTCCCTGGGTATATGTGAAGGAACGGAACATGTGAACTATCAGCTTACACACAGTTAGCTACAATTCCCATGATTACAGAGGCTGGAAAAATGGCCAACACTGTCCTTGGAGTTGCTGTTGACAATATCCAGAATCCTTCACATAGTACCTTTCTCCCTAGTCTGGGAAGGACTGGACTGCCTGCGTGGAGAGAAAATGTATTGTGTGAACCAGCCAGAAGGAAAATGAAAATATGATTAAATGAGCAATTTAATTTTGCAAGCTTTATCATTTGTCTCTGTCAAAGCACAGAGAAGATAGAATCAGAATTCCCACAGGGAGATGAAAATAGCAGCTTAGTTGACTGAGAGGAGTGTTTGCTCCTCTCAGTGTCAAGGCAACTCATATGTTATGAAATTGTTAGAGCAGCTCTTGCTCCTCTGGCAAATCTACTTCCACAGGGAGCCCAGAGGAAGGTAGGGAAGCATTCTCATTTAACAAATGGAACCACGTGTCTCTCTTGCTCTCCACAACTTGCTCTCCTGTCCCTGGTCGAGAAGGAGTTGGTTTGCAAAGTGGTGCAAACTGATCTAGAATTGAAGGACTGGAAGATGGCCAGAAGTCCTAAGCCACGATGTGGCAGGATATGGGGGATAATTTTCAAATTGGCTTGGAAAGGTTTAAATTTATCATGGTCACTTCTTCTAATAGCGAACTCAGCTGCCAATGGGATTGGCACTAAAACAGGACCATGGAGAAACAAGAGGGAGGTATCAGCATGCCCAGTGGAACCCTGCCTCAGCCCCTTACAACTTACTATATCATAAAGGAGGAAATGGCTGGCTGGCTGGAACTCTGAACAGGAGCAGTTCTGCTAGGTGTGAATACACTGCAACAGTTTGTTGCAGGTTCCACTTATTTCTTCCAATACCAAACTTGGTTGACCTGTGCCTACCATTTGGGCAGAGAAACAAGTCCTCCTTGAAATGAGGTACTCCTTTCTGCATACTCCCAGGAATGTATTCATTTGTAAACTGAAAGAAAAACAAAGGGGGGGGGAGTGTTGATGAGAACTTGGCATAGTCAGTGGTGTCCAGCAGCCACTCCCCGATGATTTTTGCTATTTTTCATTGAGGGTCACTGCAGTAAGACAGTTCCTGGCCTCCCACACATTTAGTCAAGACACGCCCTTCCATTCCTACATAGGCAGGCAGGAGCTCTGTTGTAAACAGCATTGCAGCCACAGTCACCTGCACCTTCAGAGCCATTCCCCAATGGCCCTTCTCCATCCTAGGAATCGGAGGTTTGATAACATTGTTTGATAACATTGTGTTTATTAGGAATAAAAGCAAGTATAAAACAAAACAAAACAAAGCAAAAAAAAAAAAAAAGCAGCAGCCAACCAAGGCCATGAACACTGGTAAACAGGTGCAAATGAACACTGGTGAATAGGTCTTCCCCTGCTCCTTTCACACTAGAAATATTCACTGGAAAACATCTGGCTCAGTCCTTGTATTAATTCAACAAGTTATTGACTGTTATACCTCCAAAATGGCTAGGGAAATGTGTGCTTAAAATAAATATGAAAATCATTTTTGTCTGTTGTTGATGCACTGTTACAAAACCCACGTACAGCAGAGCAACGATGCAACTTCTTTGCTGTTTTAAATATTTTGGAGAATAAATCACTGTTCTCAGCAAACACAATGTTTATTGGGGACATTTATCATACTCAAGTGAAACAAATCTGATCACAGAGAACCAACTTTGAATTCTTAAATAGCATCATTCCCACTTGAGAACAGTTTGTGCAAGCAATAATACATATTAAGGAGACACACACACACATCACCCAACTGACTGTCAAAGCAGTTTATGTTTTGCAGGCCTTCAACTCACAAACTGCCTGCAATAACAACAACAACAACAACAACATGGATGACTGAGAATTGCCCCTAAAGATTAGCTGCCAATTATGGTGTATGGTTGATTTGGGGGATTTTCCAGATCCTGGAGGAGTCCATGGTGATGCCCCTGAATCTGTCCATTTCAAATCAATGTCAGATTTGGAGAGTTGCGCAAAGATTAATATCCGCATATCTGCCCTGTTCATATGTAAAGGAGGAATTGGGGTATACTCATTGGTTTTAAAGGAGCACATGGAGGAAGGGAGCAAAATGCATTTCCTTCCCCACAATGCTTCACTGCTTTAAGCACTTTTCTCTCAGTACAGCTACCATAACAGAAGTGAGCTGGGCTGGGAGAAAACTGCTTAACGCCAGCTGCACCTTCTACCACAGTGTTCTCCAACCTTGGGTCCCCAGATGTTCTTGGCCTACAACTCCCAGCATGCCCCAGCCAGCATAGCTGGCTGGGGCATCCTGGAAGTTGTAGGCCAAAAACATCTGGGGACCCAAGGTTGGAGAACACTGGCTTAAAGCAATGGAACCCAGTTGGGTAAGGCAGAAGAGGGAAGGAAGCACCATCCCCATTCCTCTTGTCCATGTGCTCCCTGGGTATACCCGATGAAGCACTGAGATCTGTCAAGGTGTCTCTCCTCATGTCCCACTGTTGGGAAGAACAGTGTTGTTGATATTATTATTATTAATATGATTATTAGTAGTAAATATTATTATTTACTGGGAGGCTGGCATGCAGCAAAGCAAAGTGCTGCCCTTTATTTTTTATTTGGGTTCCATGAGTAACTGAGGCAGTCTTACTGCTGCAAAGAAAATGGAAGAATAAGCCTCAGAAAAGTGGTGGGGTAAACGCTTCATGTAGAGAACCCCTTAGTATCACCAGATTGCCTTCTGGGAAATGGGTGTTTTGTGACTGGCCATGCCCATTATGGCAGCTCTTTTCTAAGTGGGCAAGCCATCCCCATGGCAGCCATTTTGTGAGGGCATCCATGACATGCTGTTAAAATCCCAAATGTGCCCACTGACCCAAGAAGGTTGGGGACCCCTGTCCCCTGCTCTAATGGTTTGGTTTCATGCTGAATTGTTTTTATTATTGTACCCTGCCCTGAGATCAGTTGATATAAGGTGGGCTAGAAATGTTTTAATAAATAAATATGCTCCTTTTTGTGTAAAGAGTAGATCCCCACCCCGCCCCACCCCCATGCCTGCTTTATATATGAATGCAGACAACACATGGATAAAAGACATGCAGCTTGCCTCATAATGTTTTTATTTAGCCCTGAAATTCACCTCCTGTAAAGTTAGAGGTGGATTTGGAAGATCTTGTTAAATCTCTAGTAAAACGTCAGTAACATTTTATTATTTACATTTATTAATCGCCCATCTGGCCGGCTCTGGTGAGTTTCTCACATTTTGACTTCATGAGGTAACTTTGGAAGGTCAAGAAAAGTAGTATAGAATATATCCTTTTTTGCCTAATTACTAGGATTTCTGAATTACTATTCCCCACAGAGCACCGTTGCAGTGATCAAGAAGCCCTGTAAGGATTTGTAGGCATAAAATTCAAATTGACCAGCTGTGTTTTGATTGTTGGCTCCATTCCTTGACAGTGGATACTCAATGAAATATCAGAAGGAGAATTCTTGTTCTATGAGCACTAGAGAATTGGGGCTTTCAATAGCCCATCTGCTTTTTAGAATGAAACTGAGAGAATGCAAGTGAGAGGTGTGTGTGTGTGTGTGTGTCTGTCTGTCTGTCCGTTCATCCATCCATCTTTCTTTCTTTCTTTCTATCTATCTATGAATGTGATCAAAGAAGAGCTCACTGTTCTTGTTAGGTTTGCCAGTAGAAATGTTTCGAAGCTGCTGTTAGTGCTGAATCCAGCAGAGCGGGGAGTGACAGATACATCCAAATTGTGTGGGAAGCTATATTTTTATCTGCTGTGTGAAGATTATATTTAGAGCCCAACAAGACCCGAAGTTGCTCACACTAAATACTGTTCATGTGTTAGTGTGCATCATGGTACACTCATCCGTACCTCCTAGGGTTCAGGTGCCCAGTTCCATAGTCTCAGCAATGCAAGGCTGGGTAGAGCAACAAGGAAGAGCACTCAAATCAGTTATGTATATGTAGGCAGTGGGCAGGCTACACAGGAAAGAGGTGAGCCTGACAGGCACTGCCCGAAATGGTTTCCCCATTCTTCAATAGCCAGCCCTAGTGTTTACACGAGAGAAAGCAGCAGGTGGCTGGCTCCTCCTGATTATCATTGGGAGATGCCATAACTCAGTGGCAGAGCACATACTTTATGTGCAGAAGGCTTCAATCTGAATCTGTCCCTGGCATCTCCAGCTACATCGTGGAGGCTGGTGACCCGTGGGGCTCCTCAACCATTGCAGCTTTTATTTGGAGCTTTATGGGACCTATCCATGGTGCTCCATGGTGGTGAACCTATTTGGGGGATGGAGTACAGCACCATGGGCAGCTCCTATGAAGCTCTAACAAAAAGATGCAATGGGTTAGGAGCCCCACCGAAACAGGAGTCACCAGCCTCCCCTGTGATGATCTCAGGTTAGGGATGGTCAAGGATTTCATTTAGTCCACATTTTTTAAGCAAACCAACCCGATCTGCTACGTCCAAACTAAGTTGCAGATTGGAACACAGCTTTTCTTTTGTTTTCGTACTTCTCCTGAATGTTGTGATACAGTTCTCAGCACAAACACCCTACCAATGTATGTGCTCCTTTTCATGTAATATACGTATAAAACATACCGTAGGTATAAAGTTGTGTATTTGGGGTTAGAATGAGAAGAATAGTGTATAGAAAAATGCATATTTTTGGGGGGGGGAACCCCACACATTAAAAAATAATGTTGTTTTGTTTTAAAAAAAAAAGAAGAAAAAAAGCTTAGATTGATGCAGAAATGGGATGAAAGAGAATGTATAAATGAACACAGAAGAACTGACACAGGTCAGAAACAGGATACCATCCATATCTCAGGTAGCAGGACCAGGGATGACTCCAACTTGAAGTTTAAGAGAGCCACCATCAGTCAGAGTAGTACTTGACTATTCTGAATCAGTAAAAGGTAGTGTTATATGTCCCCATCCTGCTGGTCTGAAATTCTGTGCCTTGCAAGGAGTCAGGGCCCCACCCAAAGACTCCTTGTTACAGCAATTTAGAACATTAGCCATGAGGAACAGAGCCTTCACCATAGTGGCTCCAAGGCCCCAAACTCTAGGAGGAGGTCCAAGGGTGTTCATTCCTCATTGCTGTTACCTCCTGCCCTGATTGGAGCAGTAATATTCACCAATGTTTTGATTGTATAAATACAATATCTGTTTTGAGCTAGCATTAGCTGTGCACAAATTATTCTTTTTAGGTATCTTTCTTCCTAGCTCAGAGAGACCGGAGTGCAATCCTATGCATGTTTAGACAGAAAAAAGCCATACAACTTCCAGCATTCCCCAGCCAGCAATGCTGGGAGTTGTAGCACTTTTTTCTGTCTAAACATGCGTAGGATTGTGCCCCAAGAGGATCAAGTGCTCTGGGATGGTGTGGAATACTGGTATCAGTGTAGATAGGAAAGAATAGGTTTCTGCAGTGAAAGCAAAGTTTGGGTTTAGCCTAGCTTGTGGCTTGATCTGTGTGACCATTTGTTTGCTGCTTTGTGTTCTGACTTCCCTGGCACATAGGTATTAGAAACCGAAAGCATGTAGTGACCAATCTTATGACACTCTTGGCATCTCTTTATCAATTATGCAAGTAATAATGATATTAACGTGCCACCATATGCACATGGGACATGTTGGAAAGATGCATTGGGATGAACAGGAGAACATGCTTCAAGAATGACAGTTGTGATTAAATAAGACGTACCTGATTTTAGTATATCAGTTTTGCAGTGTCACCGATTGTATGTATGCATTGTGCACACAGTCTGATTGTTGTTTGTTTATAATGAAATGTTTGTATATTTCACTATGTTAATATTGTGTGTGTGTGTGTGTGTGTGTGTGTAGGCATATGGGTATTGTTAGAGTTGCTGAGTCAATACACATAGAATTTAAGAGTGCTTAATAAATCTTTCCAGAAGATAAATCTCCAGAAGAAACAGGCATTTGCTCCACTTTTATCTGTGTTTGGAGTCCCTTTTCTTCCCTATTCAGTCTTCTAATTGGGTGGATGTAAAGCAATACAGATAAAGTACCATGAAAATGCTAAGTATAATTACTTTGCAGTGGCAATGTGGATGCAATTGTATTTTTTAAATAACCAAATTCAATTGGAATAGCTATAGAGTTTGGGCCTCTTTCTTTAAGGAAGTAACAGTTGTATTTTCTTTCTGTGGGATTCATTCAGTCTTGCCATATTCTGTTAGGGCTACTTGGTTCTGTTCCTGGAATTGCTACATTTTGCATCTTGCATAAATTTATCTTGGAATCCATCCTTTTGGCTTTCTGTGTTAATTGATTGTTGCTGTGATGTTTTATTCTCTAGATATCTGCTTGGAGTGGTTCTTTTGCTTATTTTTATACTTGTTTTATTTGCTGCTTTAATGATTCTTGTTTTGTTGGAATTGTGATTTTAACAGGTCAGTCCTATATATGTTTATTCACAAGTAGTCCCACTGAGTTTGACAGGAATTGCTTTCAGGTAGGTGATTACAGTCTGAACCTGATTTATTTTGTATTTCCACCCAGACTACTATTGCTCTTGGGCAACTGACAACTGGAATGAATGAATGAATGAATGAATGAATAAATAAATAATAAATAAATAAAGTTATTTGCTATAGTTACTGCCTTTTCTACTTTATATTCAGTAAAGGGTTTTAATTTTTGCTCTTGTGGCTGTGCCATTTATTAAGGTGCTTCCCATATATATGTAAATAACAACTGCAGCAACAGGCAGGAGCCAGCATTTAGAAATCATTATGTATTTGGTTGCTTTCCCTAACCATTTCTGAACCAGTGCTTGCAACACTGCCTTCCAAAAGGAGTATAAACTCTGCTTATTCCAGGAGCATTTCCTTGATTTGGCTCCTCTTCCTCCTTTTGGTAGCTGCTTCTGTTTTATTGGTGTTGCTCATTCTATATTAATGTCTTTATGTGAGCAATCTTGAGCTGCAGAAAGATAGCGTGTTTTTTTTAAATGAAGAGCAGTAGCCCACCATTCATTTTTGGCCAACTTTGTTGGTTGTGTAATGATCAAGAGGTTGTGCCCCAAATCCAGGGCCCCTACAGCAAGTTCCACAGTGCCTGATGACAAATCTATAGAAATCTACAAAGGAATCAGGGCTCTGCCATCTTTGCAAAGGAGAGATGTAATGGAAGGATTGAATAGTTCTTCTAATCCTAAAAGTTACTACTTCCCTTGGAGAACTTTCTCCAGAAGTAAATTCTAGGGACTCTGTGAATATGAAGAGCATACAGCTAGATGATTCAGATCTCAATGGAAGATGAAAACTTATCGTAAGGCTCCTGTTCTCCCCTAGCCAAAGAGGGATGTTGGAGAAATCCGCAACAGACTCAAATGAGTTCAGTTTCTAAGAATCTGACCCATGGATTCCATAGCGGGCTGGCTTTTCTGAGTCATGTGGACTTGCGGACCATTTTTTATTTTACTCAATTTTGTGCAAATTTAGTCATAGAAAAATACATAAAATAATAATTTAAAAAACCAGCCAAAAAGCACATTTTTTTTCATAGGCTAAAGTGTGAGAATATGCATTTGGGGGGATTTGCATATTTTTATTTTTATTTTTTTATTATATTTATACCCCGCCTTTTTTCCTGCAAGGAACCCAAGGCGGCTTACATAATCCTCCTCCTCCTCTCCACTTTATATTCACAACAACCCTGTGAGGTAGGTTAGGCTGAGAGTCAGTGACTGGCCCAAAGTCACCCAGTGAGTTTCATGGCTGAGCGGGGACTAGAACCCGGATCTCCTGAGCGAGTCCCAGTCCAACACTCTCACCACTATGCCACACTGGCTCCCACACATTTTGGGAGGATTTACACATTTTCATGAGTGCAAATTTGCACAACCCCAAATTTGTGCAAATGCACATGATTGCATTTTCACACAATCTGATTCCTTCAATGAGCAGATGATGGAATCAAAGGCGGCTGCCCACCTGTGAAATGTAGACAGAATGGATTTTACAGTGTCCGTACATCCCTACCCAAGGATGGATCCTGGTGGGCCCCCTCCCTCGTTGGTGGACCCTGAAAGGTTTCCCAGATAGCAGCACTCCAAGCAGCACAAGACATCTGGTTGTGGTAGCCCTCACTTTGATTTCCCACAATGCCATTGTTGCAGCATTGCTCCAAGAAGGAATGAACGAATGAATCTATATCTAGTCTGTATTTGTTTGACATGTATTCAGTCATAAGTCTGTTCCATCCAATATCTGCATCGGTCTGCAATTTTAATCTATTTCTTAAAATTTGCATTTATTTTAATACACATCTTTCCCTGACATATGCATTTTGTATGCAGTTTTGTCTAGTATATAACTTTTTGTATGCAGTGTTCCCTGATATACCCACTTTCGTAAGGAATTTTTGAGCTGAGATCTATGTTGGAAAATTCAGAGAAGTGCACGGTCTGAATGATTACTGTGTTCCAATCCGCACTGGACAGTACGCAGTGCAAATTATTAGGTCAGTTCATTTAAAAGTATGGATCAAATAAAACTCCCTAGCACTGGGCATTGTGAAAAATTGAAATGGCAAGAAGACTCAGCTGCCCAGGGCTTCTCCACGTACTGTGCTAGGGGAAAAAAAAGAGGTAGGGGCAGGGTAGACATCAGCACTGGGTCCTGCTGGGGCCACAGCAGTTGCTTGAGGATGCCAAGAGCTGATGCTGGCCATGCTCCCCCACAGCACTTATATCTCATAAAGTGAATATTCATCTTGTGACTATTTTTTTTTAGCTTTGCCAAATAGGTGCCATGGAATTCAGCGCAGCTCTGCCAGGACCTAGCCACATCACTGATGGAGACCTTAGGTATAACATGTTCAACAGCATGGTGCCCACCAGTCTCCTTGACCCTACTGATTTTTATTTTATTCATGATTCCTTTGTTGTTATTGTTTTACTGGGAGGCTGACATGCTGCAAAGCAAAGTGCTGCCCTCCAGAGTCATCTTTACTTGGGTTCAAAAGGGTGGTTTAGGTAAGTAAGTGTGGAGGAAGGGGGGGCTGGCTGACCCACCACACCCCCACCCTTTCCCACCCCAAAGGACCCAAGACCCCCAGAGATCTCAAGGTACCAGACTGCGTGCCAAGCAATCCTACTTGAATCTCTGTTCAGGGACTTGCCTTTATGACTGTAACCTGGATTTAGTTGCTGGAACCACAGAGCAATCCACAAACACCATGTGGGGTAAAACCAAGAGAAGGTTTATTCAGGTAGCATTTTACAACAAAAATAGGGAAATAAGGGAAGCACACGAAATTAGAGAGAGACACTTTGGTACACAGAGTAAAGCTACAAAATAACAAAACCTGATTCTTTATATCTCCCAGGCACACAACTCTGTTACCTGGGCGTCAGTTCTCTTCCAGGGTTGGATCCAGCATAGCCTTGCTGCCCAGGAAGACTACCCGAAGGTCCGAGATGGGTAGCCCTCCACAAGGCCTGCCTTTACCAGAGCCCTCATTCAGCTAATTTCACCAGGAGCTACCTGGGGTTGGATCCTGAGGCCCCCCCGAAGGCTTGGGCCTCTGCTTGGCTTGCGGCCATTGCTCCACAGCCAGCAACCACACGACGAACAAAGACAAAGAACAAAACCCACATGTTGGGAAATATACCTTTCCCCCCCCCTCCTCTCCTTTCTGTAGCTTTGCTGCTTCTTAGCCAATCAGGATGCACTTCACCTGGCCAGACAGGGGGAGGGGGACTCATGACATACTGGGCCTGAACTACATTTGCATTTGAAAGCCGGGTCTCTGGCTTTTCAGGACTTCCAGGCGCCATCGCCTCCTCCCAGCCTTACTTGGTTTACACACGAGGAGGCGTATGCGTGTGTGTGTGTGTGTGTGTGTGTGCAGGAACCCTCAAAGGCTCTTTTCTCCACAGTAAGTAAGTAAAGTATATTTTTTGTGTAGCCAAAGCCATTACAAAAGCAATAAAATCAGTTAAAAATACCTTGAATAGATAAAAGAAACACTGGACCAACATTCCAGCAGATAAAACTATTCGTCTCAAAATTTGGTTGATCATCACTACCAATCTTCCTTCTTAAAACGGACGCTCTAAAAGCAAAACAGGCCACATTTTTAGAAATATAAGGGGAACTAATCCCCAACAAAAATATAATCAGATACACAACAGATCTATTGAATAAAAGATCTAGGTCTACAAACAGAGTTCATAAGGGCTCATAAATTGGGCAATCAAGTAAGTAGTGAGGCAGGTCTTCAAGCACATTGGATCCACATGGGCAGACCCTCTCTTCAAAAGGGATCCAACGATAATGTCCTTCAAGTATGGCAGAGTTCACTGCCTGACATTATAAGGCTGTAAGTGCTTTCCTCCTTTTAAAGTTTGTAATACTGATTGTATAATGTGGAAGAGAAGTTTGAATAGGCAATTTGGTATACCAAGGGGCACATTTTGACAGGCAGACAGAGGCATGGTCATCTCAAAAAACATGTTTTAAGATATGAGATTTCAGGTAATGTGCTGCCATCTCAAAACTTAAGGAGTTAAGGAGATCCAAAGAAAGTCCATACATATCAATCAATTGCAGGATTTCTTGATTCCAAGATGGAGCCATTCTGTTATTAAGGTTCAACGTTCCTCTTTGCAATTTCAACCAACATCTGATGGCAAAACTATGTACCCTGGTCTTCACTGTACAAAGACCTGTTTCCAAGCAGAGAATAGAAGTCTTGGTTGGTTTAGGGAGCTTGAGAATAGCTCACAAAAAAATATTCTGGGGTATTTCCAAATTCATTTTCTGAATGCATCCCCATATTCGAGCACCATAGCAAATTGTGCTATAACTTTGGCCTCATAGATTTTAATAGCTGGAAAAATTTGTCTACCCCCTTTGCCCCAGTAAAACCTTAATAAGGAATTCACAGTATTAGTAGTCAGTTTTTTAACATTTTCCAGATGGTTATTCCAATTTCTGGTTGAGGAGAAACATAAACCTAAATATTTAAAGGACTTCACCTGCTCTATAGGATGTCCATCAATTTGCCATCTGTATTTTTAAAAATCTATTAGCAAAAACCAATACTTTTGTCTTTTTGTAATTAATTTTCAGTTTTTCTTGCACTACTAATTGATTAAAGGTTTTCAATAATCTCTTCAACCCTTGTGTTTGAGACTACAAAATGGTATCATTGGCATACATAAGTACTGTAACTTTCCTATTTTCCAATTTAGGTGGCACATAATTATCCGTGTTATTTAAATCAGTTATTAAAGAATTAACATAAATATTAAACAATAATGGAGCTAATAAACATCCTTGGCAGACACCTCATGTAGTTTGAATCAAATCTGAGAGTGAGCCTGAACAGTCCATCTTAACTTGGATCTTAGTGTCAGAATGGAGCTGCCGCATCAGGATCAATAATCATTTATTGATAGAGGTTTTGTTTAGTTTATCCCAAAGTCAATCACGGTTAATTGAATCGAAAGCTGCTGAGAAATCAATAAATGCCACAAATAAATGTCTACGTTTCACTTTTACATACTTGTGGATGAAATGGGATAAAACAAAACAGTGATCCATTGTTGAACGATCAAATAAAAAACCCATGAAGCAAATGATTTAGTTTTTTTTAATGAGTATTTGTTGTATATTTTTGATGATATGTTCAGCAAACTGATAGGGCGATAGTTGGCTGGTTTTCTTGGGTCACCTTTTTTGAATACCACTATACTAATATTCCACTGGGGAGGAAGGTGGCCACTGTTATTAATTTCTGTAAATAAGACTGCAAGTACAGAGGCCCACCAATTCGGGGCTGCTTTATAGACTTCCCCAACAACTCCATCCTCTCCCAGTGCCTTCCCGTTCTTTAGGGTAAAAGGGTGGTTTTGTTTTTTTGGAGCTCAGACCCCACCTCTGCCTTGTACTTCAGTTCTTGGGCACGTTACTTTTCTTTTAGTCTCACCAGTTTGCCTTCTCAGAAATGAGTGTTTTGTGACTGGCCAGGCCCACCATATTAGCCATTTTATGAACGGGTAAGCCCCAACCCATGGAAGTCATTTTATGAGAGCAGTCATGACACTCTCAAAATCCAAAATGTGTCCACTGACCCAAAAACTTTGGGGACCACTATGCTATATTTTATGACAGGGTCTCTCATATATTTTACGACTGGGTCTCACTGGGTATTCCTTCTTAGCCAAAAACAAGTGGAGGATCTGATGCATTATATTTTACTCTGCCCTCTCTACATGAACCAGAGAGATATTTCAAAATCTTTGTTGACTAGTGGGAGTATGGGCAGTTTCATGGAAGCTGTTTGGTTTCTCTTGGGTGATACAAATGCCTGTGTAACACACAAAGTGGCTCTTTTTGCCTTGGCAGCAGGAAAGATCAGAAAGAGAGAGAGAGCTAGATAGAATTGCTGTAAAATGCTGGGGAATGAGAGGTCTTCCTTACATATCGCTGTATTCCTGCCAAGCTGTAGGGTGTTACATTTTAAACTTTGGGTTACTGTATTGATCTGTTGCAAGATGTATTTGTCATGGCCTTTGGCTAGAACAATAAAATTTTATTTACTTACTCACTTTCTTTCTTAGGATGAGAGACTTGAGTTATTAAGCAACTGGTCTAATTACTCACCACCACCCCGCAGCCGAGGCATCTGCACTTCACTAATGGGTACAGCAATGCCTTGACACTTAATTGGTGCAACATGTTTTATATTTGCAAAGGCATTTGCAATTCTCGGAGAAAAAAGGCACTACATGAATATCTTTCTAAATAATAAATAATCTGATAATTAGACTGTGTACAATACTATTATTCACATGTGCACAAGAGGAAGACACAAGAGATAAGGATTAATACTAAGCATTTTAGGGCACAATCCTATGTATGTTTAGACAGAAAAAGGCCTATAACTCCCAGCATGCCCCAGCTAGGGGCATGACCCTGGCTGAGGCATGCTGGGAGTTATAGGCCTTTTTCTGTCTAAACATGCATAGGATTGCACCTTTGCCTAGAATTATCAACTAGCATTGCACAATGACTGAGAGTGTGAGCTAGAATGCTCCCAGTTCAAATCTGTCCCAGTTATATACAGAGGCTTCACTTCATCCATCCAATGCCTCTTGCAGGAGAGTTCTTAATATACCAGTCACTTAGGGTGCAATCCTATGCACGTTTAGACAGAAAAAAGGCCTACAACTCCCAGCATGCCCCAGCCAGCCATATTGGCTGGGGCACGCTGGGACCTGTAGGTATTTTTTCTTTCTAAATATGCATAGGATTGCACCTTTAATAACTCACCAAGTCTAAGAAGAAGGAACACAACCTATGAGGAAGCCAGTCATAAAGTGCAGCGTGTTTCTCCTCAGCTATCTATCTATCTTTCAAATAAATCATTTAAAAATAAATAACCTTGCCTCAGCGACGAACTCACCTAAGTCGTTAGAGGCAAGCTCCTATACTCTGCCTCAGCTCCCCCGGTGCAATACAGGAATAAAAATGCTGACTACCTTACAGAGTTATTGCAAAACAATGTCTATGAAGCACTTTGAACTAGTGCTGATGAGCCAAACATTTCATCTCCTTTCCCCCCCCTTCCCATTCTCATTCAATTTGATCGACAAGGCATTGATTTTCATTGTTTTTTCCTAAGGAGGAGAACATTTCAGTGAAATTCTCGTGGGTGGGTTGTGGCAGGGTTCATGAACTTATCTTAATTACAAGGTGGCAGAGGGGTGCGTGTGAGCATCCTTGCTTTCTATCATTTCTCTGAAAATTGCAGCCTCCCAAGCTTCAGTTAAAGCCTATGGCAGGGGTGGGCAACACCCCCCTTCTGCCCCTGCCATCTCCTTCAGTCCTCATCACCCCCAGCACCCCAATTAAAAAAAGAAAGAAAAAGAAAACATGGTGCCTGTAGCAGTATGAGGCACCCAAAAGGTCAAATTTAGCTTGTTTGAAAGCTAAAATGGTCTCTTTTCAGGCTCTGTCAATGCTACATAGCCCACTGATTGACTGTGGCCCAAGTAGGGAGGAGGCAAAAGCAGCCCCCAGACCTCTCAAAGTTGCCCATCCCTGGCCTAGGGATGAGATATCATGAGATAACTCGTCCAATGGGGCTTTCTCAGATCACGAAGTGCAGGCAGCCTGGGAGGCTGCAGAGCAAAGGAGAGAAGTGTAACAAGAAAAATAGCTGCACCCGTGCCTTCAGTCTCCTCACAATGATAAGGCAAGCTCAAAACCACCACCGAGAGGAATTGAAAAGCGGGCGGAGACAGAAAAACTGAAGCCTTATTGATGGGGGGAAGAAAACTTTCAGAAAATTGGAGGACAGATTTCAGCACGGCACTACTCTGAGCACTCAAAAGGCACAACATAGCTGCTTGGTATAATTATTACTTTGCATCGGTGATATGGATGAAATTATATACTGTTTTCTCTCCCCCACCCCGTGTTATTTTTGGACTGGAATTCAATTATTAAAAAATGAGGGGGCGGCAGAAATAGCCATAGGGTTTAGGGTTTATTGGAAAGGAAAATATCTGATTAAGATCTGGCTGCTACGTTGCTATAACAGAAGGGGAAAGACAGAGACATTTTGTCAACACCTTAAGCTATCCCCCCCCCCAATGATATTTAGCATATGTTGGATATAAATAATCAATATCACTGTGTGGAATGTATTATTGTGGAGGAGTATATGAAGACATAGGCCAAGGAAAAGAAGAGGAAGAGGACTTTGCCCATTATGTTAATTCCTAGCTCTAATGACTGTCAATAATAACTGGATGTGGGCTGCTTGGAGCAAAAGGTGTTAGATGAGTTAGCCCCAGCGGCATGGGACCAAAACTTGGCAGAATCTGCAGTGGCAGACTTTACAATAGGTCGTGGCAATTTCAGAAGGACTACAGACCGTCCTTCCCGAATTGGGGCCAGAGCTCAGTGGTAGAGCATGTGCTTGCATGCAGAAGGTCCCGGGTTCAATGCCCGGCATCTCCAGGCAGGGCTAGGAAAAATTCCAGCTTGAAATCCTGGAGAGTTGCTGCCAGTCAGTACCAGACACTACTGAGCTAGATGAACCATGAGTCTGACTCGCTAGACGGCAGCTTCCTATCTTCGTATGACGGAGAGATAGACTGCGGCCTAGACAGAAAACCTGTGGAGTATACTTACTTGGAAGATACTGAGAGAATCAAACTGACAAGGCCTGAATCTGGCTGTTGCCCAGGCACAGACACAGATGTGACCTGGAAGCATTTATTGCCATGCCATGCCATGCCATGCCATGCCATGGATAACCGTAATGTCTGTGTGAGTGTGGAGCAATTCTAGAACCTGGGAGGCTAAGACAACTCCATCAGCCCTTTCTTTGTAGTCTTACATAAGGATGGGTGAATCTCTCAGTTTCACTTTCTTCTATTCATTTAAAAAAACAAAAAAAAAACTCATTTTCTCCATTCTGTTTATGAAGACATTTGTGGATTTTGATACGCTCTTATCAGAACTGAACTGAACTAAATTCTCATCCATCTGCACTGGACACATTCAATAGATACAGCTATTCTCAGCATGCCGTAGGGATGGGAGGACCAGGGATGCTCGGGCTTGCTGAAATTCTCCAAACTTTGCTTCAAAGCTCAGCTTGGCTCACGCCTGTTCTTGTTTGCAATCTGTTTTCTTGGTTCATTTGAATCGGAAAAATTGTTTCTTTTTCCTTTCAAAAGTACACATTTATCCTCCATTGACTAAAGCATGAAAATGCCTATTTTAAATATGCACAATTTTAAATACGTGCATTTTTAAAGTTGTGCCCTCTTTCCACCCATTAAGAGTGCAATCCAATTGAGATACCATAAGCCTCTGAACTCAGAAGCTGATGGGAATCCTATGCAGAGCAGGAAGAGTGGCAGAGGTGATTTCCACCTCTGCACTCTTCCCGCTCTGCAGTTTTGCTAGACAGTAATTTTCGGCCATCTAGCTGGGGTGCTTCAAAGGGGGAAGGAAGGAGGCTGCAGAGGACTCAGGCTACATCGTACCCTGGCCTCTGCAGGCTCCTCCACTCCCTGCCCCCCAGAATGCCCCCTTTACACCCTCACTGAGGTCAAGTTTCTGAGCATGGAGAGGCAGCCGGTGTTCTTTCTGCACCAGTTACAAGGTGGGGGCTGGCCAGGGGCAGAACATGGATTCCCAGCTCCGAGGCTGGAGCTCTGTTTCTGGCCTTGGATCTGGGAATCCGAAGTATCCTATTGCCCCCCTGTGAAGGATTGAGGCCTACACAAGCCTGAGTTAGTTGAAGCCTGTAGGCCTGTTAGAAAAATAGGTGCGGTGCATGTTCAGAGAGTTCCTGCCTAGCTTTCACGTGTAAACAGACCCAGGTACATAGCTTGCATCAGAAGAAAACACAAACCCCATTTTAAAAACAAGCAAGTCAGACACACAGACGCACACACACAGCTTTGTCCGGCCGCCTGCAGAAGGTTATCAGTATAGTTGGCCGAACGCCCAGAAAAAGTACTTCTTAGAAATGTCTGTCTGAAAGAAGCAACTCTGAAAGTTACTTTTGTTTTATCAGTTGTTCCTCATACCAAGGTCTAAGAACAATGCCTGCCTATTTCATGTAAGCAGAAGGCAAAGGGCAAATTCCTTTGCTCATGCAGAAGAGCAGTCTCCAGGCAAATTAACAGAAGACACAGAATGGACTCTTAAGATCCATTATAATAATGATCCAGCCAGGCCAAAACACCTTAAGACTCCAGGTGAGAGAGGCATTGGCCATTCAAATAAGTAACACAGAAGCTTAGCAACAAGGCACCTGCCTTACACACAAAGGCCACATGCCTCACAGCAGAAAGGTCCCAGTATCATGTCTGAAATGCCAAAGGACCAGAGTAACCTACCATGACAGAAGTCTGAGTTAGAAAGCTGCACAGAAGACCCAGTCCCTGCATGTTTAGACAGAGAGAAAGGTCCTGCAAGACCCAGCATCCCCTGGCCAGCAAGAGTGACATTAGGGAACAGTCCTCACACAGGCCAAAGATCCCTGAAAGACCACCTTGCTGTCAATAAGCATTTGTTAAGACAAAAGATCCAGAAGCCTCATGAACTGTTTTGCACCCCGTTAGTTGACCTAGATTCTGCCCGCATACCATCTGCCACTGCACCTGCTTTGTTTATCTGCTTTGTTGTTCCAGACAGAGAACCTTGAAGGTCTGTTCTGATTGTATTGTATTCTTTGCTGAATTGTATGTTTAGCCGCCATGTTTTCACCTTAAGTTGTTATCTAGTCCCAAAAGCCTATTCCTGGGTGCCAAATCCCAGAATACAGGCGAGAGAAGGGGCCCTTTGAGTGATAAGATGTACCACTCAAAGTAGCAAGGCCTGATATCTTAGGTGAACCAAGAGGTCATGAGAAACCACGTCTTTAGCCAAGAAGATGGCCAGGTGGCCATCTATCTAATTAGAGATTAAAACTTGCCATGTTCAGAGAAACACATCTGATTGGTTGTCGTCATAAAGGAGGAACGGAATTTGACTGGTTAGCACGGTTTAATGGTTGTATTTGATTCGCTGAAAGTAGAAACACCCATGGCTGTAAAAATGTATAAGAAGGCTTGTATGCCCCACTGATCCTTGTCCAACTTTGATTTGGGCATGTGCTCCAGCTGGTCCTTTTTGCGCAGAAATAAAACTTTGAAAAACTCACTGCTGGTGTGTGCTGCTTCCCTTTCTCTGAGCAATTGAGTTAAAAGGAGAAAGGACTCAGAGCATTTTTGCAACAGGCCCAAGCATCTCCTGATGGGAGCATTTGTGAGTTTTATTTTCACCCAATAGAGTTAAGTTTCATTTCCCCAGTTTGAGGTCACACGATTGTAACCTTCTAGGTCTGGGGGGGGAGTGTATATATAGAGTGGATCTGGAGCTGCAGGGTGTGGCAGACAGAGAGAGAGAGAGAGAGAGAGAGAGAGAGAAGCTGCAGAGAGTGAAGCAGACAGAGAAGCAGGGTCTGGATTTCATTGAAGAATGCAGAACAGCCAGAGCTAGGCTGAGAAGGAATCTCTACTAAGCTTACAGGTGACAGTGTAGCTAGGTTAGAGAACCTTGTGTTATTTTCCCTTTTATTTCCATTATACTTACTTTTTGTAATCCTACAGCTCTATTTGTGTAACTACCCTAAGTTAATGTGAATCTATTTTACCAATAATTACTAAAGTAAACAGTTATTGTTAACAGCAAGTTGTTGGAGTGTCTTTTACACCATGCCTAAGGCCTAATCCCATGTTACTGGGAAGAGGAGGTAGAAAGGAAGAGAATTGGCATCCTGAGACAGGAGGGGCTCTTAAAGAGGCAGATATCTTTAAGGAGCTGACCAAGGTGTCCTGGTACAGGTGGAACCTTGACACCCCCCAGACAATGTCTAGGGGCATAGGATCTCTCCCTAAAACATGAAAATGGGAATATTTAAAAGTGTGCATTAAATTGTGCATTTTTAAAGTTGTGCATTTCCCCCCATTAAAACATGAACCTGACAATATTTAAAAGTGTGGCGTAGTGGTGAGAGTGTTGGACTGGGACTCAGGAGATCCAGGTTCTAGTCCCCACTTGACCATGAAACTCACTGGGTGACTTTGGGCCAGTCACTGACTCTTGGCCTAACCTACCTCACAGGGTTGTTGTGAGGATAAAATGGAGAGGAGGAGGAGGATTATGTAAGCCGCCTTGAGTTCCTTGCAGGAAAAAAGGATGAGGTATAAATATAATAAATAAATAAATAACACATCCTATTGTGCATTTTTAAAGTTGTGCAGGAATTTAAAGTTTGGAAATTTGTGAACATTTTCAGAGAACATGCACTCCCATACAGATCTTGGGGTTGCAAGTGGGGCATTTTCAAGTGATTTGCAATCTGAAATGAAATTCTCATATATCCCATGTTGTACCTATCTGCCATCTAGCTGTTAAAGATGAGGAACCTGTCAGAAAAAAGAGGTGGCAGCCCTAATTCAGCACCACAAACATGGTAGAATACAGAGGGATTCAAGGCCAGTCTTTTAAGAGCGAAGCACTCAACACCATCTTGCTGGATGGATGAATCTGTCAGTTTTGGTTTCTTCCACATTCATATTTTTAAATCTTAAGTTCTTGGTGTTGCATTTATGAAGACATTTGCGAATTTTAGAAAGTTCTTCTCGAAAAAAATGAGCCAAATGAAACGCTCACCCTTGGCCTACTCTTAAATGAGAGCAGGAGGCCTCTGGGTTTAAGTCACAGGTGCTCCTGGCAATAATATCTTGTACCATGAGAAACAAACCATAAAACCAACCTTACCAAAGAGTTGAGAGTTTATTCAGAGTCTAGACCAATCACTGGATGCTGGTGAGCTCATTCTTAAAGCATTCGCCTTTGCAGCTCACCAGAAAATTTCCTATGTGGGTGTAACTGAGTTTAATACAAAGGTCACTAATTAAACATGCTGTGTTCCAAAGCAGTGGCATATGAGAGATCCTGGAATGTACATGTAAATTTGTCACTCCAAAATCAATGAAGACCTGCAGGGTTTCTGTAAAGCACGACAGCGTTATTAGTCTCTCCTTAAGAGATGTGCAGCAGCAGAGAGCTATTACAAAATCCTCACATTCCTATCAAAACATGGCTGAAACCTGCCCAAAACTCTAAAGCAGTGTCAACCTTGGGTCCCCAGATGTTTTTGGCCTACAACTCCCAGCATGCCCTAGCCAGCGTAGCTGTAGGCCACGCTGGGAGTTGTATTCCAAAAACATCTGGGGACCCAAGGTTGGAGAACACTGCTCTAAAGCAAGTGTGGGCAGAGGGCAGATCTCCAGACTTTTGGACTTCAACTCCCAAGAGCCCTTAGCAGCATGGCCAATGGTCAGGCATGCTGGGAGCTGAAGTCCAACATGCCTGGATATCTACTTTCGGCCTACCCCTGCTCTAAAGCAAGGCTGCACAACTCACAGCCAAGGGGCCACATGCAACTTCCCCATAGGGCTAGCCTTCTCTCCACCCCCCATCCCCCAGTGATCGTGGTACAAACTACTCTTTTCTGGTCAATGCTACCAGCAAGGAAAACTATTTGTATTGGGATACAGTGCAAAATCACTGAACTCAAGTCAACTGTAAGGTGATATGGTAGGTCGTTTGGGGCAAAATCACTGAACTCAAGTCAACTGTAAGGTGATATGGTAGGTCGTTTGGTACTGTTTGTTGCTGGCTCTTAGAAGCTCCTTAAACATTATTTTTCTCCCCCAATATGGTGAGCTATATAACAGGAAATTGTTGGATGAGTTTCGAAACTGGTCTCCAGTTTAAATAAAAAGGCAGGGGTCTGGGTCAGATGTTACTGTCCAAATGCACCATTGCCCTTTTAAATTTTCTCTGACTGCTTTCAATCTTACTCTTCCCTTCTCCCCTTCTGAAAAGGTATGTAAAGTAATGAGTGGAAAATTACTGAGGAAGTGTGTCTTTATGGCGACAGATCATTCAGATGCAAGGAGTGTGAGGGCCAATTCACACATGAGACAACGTAGATAAAGTTCACACAAGGTGGACCATGGGGATCATGAGCGCCCACTATGGCACTAACCCTGCCCCTAGGTGCTGATGTATTAACATCCAAAGGTGACACTCACACATTTATTGCAAGGTGCAAACTTTGATGCAAATGTTCATGATTCCTCTCAAATCGGGTTAACCACCATGCCTATAATCAGTGTACATCTGTTGGAATTAACACACACATGGGTCATTTTTATGACTGATTCACACATAATGGGCTGGATCCAAAGGAAGTTAGTAGTCTCACTGCAATCAGTGGAATAAATTAATCATGACATGACCTAAGACCCATTGGTTTCAATGGACCAAAGCATGATTAACTTTCTATGGCTCTCCAACCCAATGTTCTTTTAAGTCTACTCATAAGCTGTTTGACATGTACTCATGAAAAGGTAAAGTGTGAACAAGTGGAGACAAACTTGAATTTGTAGATATCCCATATATTACATACATACACACGCACATATACATGTATGCACGCACAGAGAGAGAGAGAGAGAGAGAGGGAGAGAGAGACAGCCAGCCAGCCAGCCAGCCAGGGTTGGCTAAACCTCACTGCTGAGTGTACTACAAACCATAGATTGCCTGCCAACCCGGAACTGGTTTTCCAATTCTGGTCTGCAGATCTATGGTGTGTAGTAACCATGCGTTGACCAATTTGGACATAAAGGAAAACTATAATTAATGTGAACCAGACAGTGATGGAGAAATAATGGAGAGAATCAAAGCATGCAAAGCAGAAAGGAGGTTGTAGAGGGAGAACACAAGCCTGCAGTAGCATGGCCCCAATAGCACAGCCCTGTCGTTTGGCTGTGATGTCTGGGCCAGGCCGCCATGGAAGATAAACAGTGGAATCCTATGCATGTGTACTTGTAAACCCCACCGCATTCAGTGGGCTTTTACTTTTACATGAGTGTCCATAGTACTGCAACCTCAAGAACTTTCAGTGAGGGAATTCCCACCTCATATACATGCCCTAGTGCTGACTTCAGGATCATGACTTCAGTGTGAGCATGGCATCCTCAGTAGGCCCCCGCTAAACTGTAAGAGGCAGGACATGCAAACTGGGAATTCTCTTTCGTTGCATTGCATCTGATCGTCTTGGATACTCTGTGCAATGTGGAGATGAGAGCACTGTTTGGGAGGGGGACCCTTCCTGGCCTTGGGACCCTGGCAAATTACCAACCATGGCACCCTCTGGAGTCAGCCCTGAACACTTCTACTACTAGATAGACAAATATTAACGGGAATACCTAAGCTTTCTAAGTAAGAAATTGATGCATTTGTGTGTTTTTTTACAGCTCCACAAAACTCCACCTCTATATTTAGAAATTGCAGTCAGTGATCCTGCAACAGCAATAGGCATTTCTAAGCGCACACAAGACACCACTTCTTAAAATGCATTAGGACAATTCTGAAAGATAAAGGAGAAAACAGGCATAGGGAAAGATAAGAAGACTCATTCAATACAGCAGCGCTAGACTAAAACCTGGATCAAAGTATTCAAGCTATACAGTAATGTCAGCATGAGCCTCATGGTACGGGGCCAAGGAATGCTGCATTAAATAATAGGCAATTCATTCCTAGCATCCCTCCCATCTTTCATCTTTATGAGCGGAACAGTAAGGGACCCTTTATTCCCTGTATCTTTGTACAGTGAAACTGTAAATAAGTAAGAGCTAAACTCCAGCTGTAATAATAATAATAAAATGTGGGCAGGAGCTTAACAAGCTTGCAGTGGCACTTTTATTTATTTATTTGCTTTAAAGACAAACACAGTCCAGAATAATTTCTTTTTCCTTATTTCAAGAGTCTGGACACTCACCACTGTGGGTTGGTTGGCTGGTTATTTATTTATTTATTTATTTGGAACCACCAAATGTTGTGAGGTCTCTCTTTGCTGGCAAATATCCTTTTTTTCCCCTTTAGGTTAGGCGGCTTTCTGTAAAAGAGTACCGCCGCCCAAGACCTGCGAGAGGGAACTGTCATTTTCCAGGATGGGTAGAAGATAGAGCTGTGCACAAATGGCCTCTCAAAATTCTCCATCCTATTTGCGGTAGGGGTGTATGAGAAATTCATTTCAGGTTGTTTTTAATCAGGATTTTACCCAGTTCCACCGTCTGGATCGAACATGGACTCAGGTACAATGTGTGGTTGAAGTCTGTACATTTCCGAGCTTGCAGTGTGATTCGTGGACATAAGAAAAAATGCATCTGACAGCCAGGGATGGGGACTCGGACTCGACTCGTGAGTCGGACTGAGTCCCCCCTCGGACTCGACTCGGACTCGAGTCCCAATATTTTTAATGGGACTCGAGACTCGACTCGGGACTCGAGACCAAGGACTCGTCAACATCCCTGGGCTGTTGACGAGTCTTCTGGCTGTGCCAGAAGGAGCGCGATCACCGGTGAAGAGCGCATGGAAGCGAGGCGCGCCGCTGCTCGGCCACTATGGACAGCTACCAGGAGCACAGCCCCAACGATGTGTTGAGATTTATTTTGATTGATGTGTTGTTGTGGGGGGTTTGGGTTAGGGTCAGACATTTTGGGTTTGGCTGCCTCTGCCTGCCTGTTTGGGGTTCCCAGCCTCCTCTGCCTGCCTGGTCTCTTCTTGACCTGTTCAACAGTTGAATTGTCCAAGACAAAGGCCTCTGCCTGCCTGCTTTGGGGTTCCCTGCCTCCTCTGCCTGCCTGGTTATTTTGGGTTTGTCTGCCTGGTCTGTTCTTGCCAAAATCAGTTGCAGAGTTTTGAAATAAAAAGGCACACTTGTGCCTAGAATTTATTTAAGCCACACATCTGAAGTAGCCTTATTTTGTTGGGGGGAAACCCCATTGATTTTAATAGGGACTCGTGGAGTCAGTTTTGGGAGTGATTCAGGACTCGTGAGTCACCATTTTGGACCAAGGACTCGGACTCGGACTCGGGTCCAAAGACTCGTGACTCGACTCGTGACTCGAGACCAAGGACTCTTCAACATCCCTGCTGACAGCATGATTTGAAAAGTGTGCATGAAAAAAATGCATACTTTTGAAAAATGCACACGAATACAGTACACTTTAATCAGTGGGAGAAGAATGCACACATTTTCAAAGAGGTGTACAATTGATGCGTACATTTGGAAAAATATGGATGAAAATATGCACAGACTTTCATGTGAAAAATGCCCCCCCCCCCCAGCATCAACTGTGTTGGTAGGCTGTGTCTCCCAGTTTGCATCCAGCACAATGCAGGTGTGAGGGGGGCAGTCTCGTGTCCAGCTCTGGGGAAGAACTGTAGCTAGTCCTGAGCCACGATATGCCCGCCAATGTTCTTAGAGGTTCCTTTCCCCATGAAAGAGGCTTCGATTGTTCTGCCTCATTCTTGTGGTTAACAAGCTATGGCTTGTTAGTGCAGCTGGGTTCAGACAACACCACAACCCACATTTCAACAACAACCCATGGTTCAATTACAAACCACATTCAACCCATACTCAACCCTTGAGTGTGGGTTACCATGTTGTCTGAACCCACTCTCTCTCTCTCTCTCTCTGTGTGTGTGTGTGTGTGTGTGTGTGTGTGTGTGTAGGTGTGGCAGTAGCAGTACATCACAGGGTGTTTTATACTTTATTTTTGTGATGTTTTTGAACTTACCTAATTACTGTGCGGTGGCCAAGGGATGCTGTGTGGGTGTTTTCTTCCTATTACACATATCTCCATTGCTCTGCAGCCTCCCAGACTGCCTGCTTCCCAATCTGGGGGGGGGGGAAAAAGCCCTATGGGAAGAATTACTGCATGATGTCTTTCCCCTGCGTTTTAATTGAAGCGTGGGAAATCCAGGAGGCTACAGGCTGCTGGATAGACAATTATAGAATGAGAAACAGGACACTTGCACACACTCCTTGGCCACCTCCTGAGTAAGGTAAGCACCAGAAATCCAAACCCAACCCACGAGAATGCCCCCAAAACATTCTTCTCCTTTGAATTTCTTCCGGAAAGCATTATTTCCCTATCAAATTGAATGAGGGGGTTTGTGGAAAATGTGGAAGGAATTTTTAGCACAGCACTAGTTTCTGATCACCGATGATATATTTGAGTGGTGATAGCGGGGAACTATTGGTAACAACAAGTGTGTTGTTCTGTTGTTTTCTCTTCTGGATCTATTCTGTAATAGAGTATTCCTAGGTATCAGCCTAGCCCTGTTGATCTGTTCCCCCGCCCCCAACTTCATTGGGTGGTGATGGGTTTGACCAAAGGTTTGATAAGTACAACTCTGTGCGCACATGCTCTGTATACACAACCAGAGAGACCGTACACATGTACAACTTGCATACATGTAGGCTCTATTCAGACCTTCAGGTTAATGCTTGGAGAGGTGGGAGTGTGTGGAGTCCCAACCAATTAGCAGGTGCACTCCTAATTTCACCCTACACATGCTCACTGAGCATGCAAAAAGGCTAATACTACAAAAGTGGAAGCACAGTCCCTGTGTAGAGCCAGGATTCAGGGCTACATCTGAACCCGGGACCATGGGCAGCTGCCAGCACCCCAGCAGGGCTCACCGCTGATGCCTGCCTTGGACCCTCCACTCTAGGTGGCTTAGGCTGGGATCTAGACACTGTTTCAGTTCGGCACAATGCTCTGGGGCAGTGATGGCGAACCTATGGCACGGGTGCCACAGCTGGCACACAGGGACCTCTCTGTGGGCACTCAAGCCATTGGTCACCATATCGTGAAAAGACTGTCCCCTTCTGCAAAACACTAATGATCTTGTTCTTTCTCACAGTGTGGAACAGAATGATTTTATTCTAGAATTCCTGTTACAGAATTCTTTTCTACATTGTTATCACATTTAAAAGATTTTGAAGAATGATGCACAGAGCATGGCTTGGATGTAAAGCCCTAACAGTTGACCTGAGTGCTGCATGTGTTGCTCTCAAACTAACGGAGTATGAGCCAAGGTTTGACAAATTATCAGCATGCATGCAATAGCAAAATCACATTAATTGTGCAAAAGCATGCCCAATGCAAACTTTTATCTAATGCAGTGTTTGCAGTCCAAGACATAAAGTGTTTAAAATGCATTAAGCACGTTTAGTTTTCTTGTTTATCTTGCTCATCCTAGTACAGGTTGACTTTTACTTTTACTAATCCGACACCTGTAGAAGCAGGGAAAGGACCCAGAGTAAAGCTTGCCCCATACAATTTCAGTCTGGCATATAATCATATTACAAGTTGAGAATCCCTTATCCAAAAATACATGTGCCTAATTATTTAAAAAGTTTGTATAAATTCCCTTCAGGCTATGTGTACAATGTAGTACTATAATAATTTTTTGAGTTGATTTTTTTTCCAACAAAGAATTGTTTGTATCATTGAAAGCTCTGTTATTGTGTTTTTCTTTTAAGACAAAAGATGTTAATTAGTTCGGACAACTGTATGAGTTGTTTTTCTAAAACTAAAATTCAGGTTTAATTGAAGTATTGGCACTTTGAAATAAATAAGTTGGTTTTGTGTTGCAGTTTGGGCACTCGGGCTCAAAAAGGTTCGCCATCACTGCTCTGGGGCAATGCCACATCAGGGGTTTTGCGGGAAATCAAAATGGCAGGCCGCTCATAGCCACCTGGCATGGACTGATGCAGTCACGAAGGGACATACCAGAATGCACTTTTCTAAGGGCACTCTCACAGCTGGAACCAGCCCTGCTAAGATTATTAAGCAACATACCAATGCAGAGTATTCCGTCCTGTAATACCTGTGAACAAATACCCTTTCCGTGCTCCTCATCTTAAGAGGTGTCCATTTGGTCTTTGTCCGCTTTCGTCTCCAGTGATTTAAAACCAGGAGCTAGGGGGAGGCAATGACGGTCTGGCAAGTCTTACACATACACTGAAATGAGTGGAATAAACTGCACGGTAATAGCATTTCATAAAGCTGCCTAGCCAGCCAGCTTCCCTGGTGAGATGCTTTTTATTATGTTCAGCTCCAAGTGTCATTTCCCTAGTGCTGCCCAATGCATCTTTTCCTGGGTTGCCATTCTAATCTGTATTCACCTGCTCTTCCCTCCTTGGTAAAGAGGCACGGCAGTGGGCCAGCTTCTTGTAAATGAAGTGTGTCATAAAACTGCATGGGTCCCTTTGCAATTTATTCTCCGGACTTTTGTTCTGTTGTTCTCCAGGGTGGGGGTGGACAGCAGGCAGCTGCAATAATGCATCCTTCGACTGCATCGCTTGCTTAGCTCCATTCAATGTTTGCGCCACACTGCTCACTTTGCTTAAATGTACCTGCAGGAGGGATGCCAGTAGGCCTAAGCTGTGCCACTGGGGAAATCATTCCTTTAAAAAAGGAAGCTGAATGAACTTTCAGTTTGGGGTACACAAGGAGTGAACAAAACACACACACACACACACACACACACACACACACGTGTCTATCAGTCTATCAGCTCATCCAGTGACAGCTCTCATCCAAGTTTTTGAGGGCCCTTGGAAGGACACCCTCAGTGGGCCCGCTCCCTCAGGGAGTCGACCGTCTCACTGCCACCTGCAGCTATTGCTGTTCTCACTCTCTCCCTGCATTGACATTGCTTGCTTGCCAAGCAAAAAGCCAGTAAGCAACGCCATCTAATGATCCTCCTCCTCCTCACCTCACCGCTGTCTGGAGGACCAGAGTGCGAGACAGGGTGAACAAGCTGGTTGTAATGGTGAAATGGAGGAACAACTCCAGGGGGTTCATGTCAGTGCGTGTGCGCCCCTGCTGGGCCATGTAGGCCCTTGGCAGGAGCCCAATCATGCCTACTCTAGACGCCAGCCCTGAACTCATCTGCCAAGCAATGGGGTGCTGGGGTTTTGATTGCATGCATCTCTCCTGCTTCCTACGCCCTGGCCCTATTGAGTGCTGGTGCCGCCAGTGTAGCTATGGCTGCTCTTATTGCATGTCCTCACCCCCTCCCTTGACTTCTTGACAAAAGAGTACTTTCCCTCCTGGGTAGGTCTTGAACTCTTGTCCCAGGAGGACTGTGTGCGCTCTCTGAAAGCATCTTGCACAGGGAGCTCCAGGAGTGCTGTGTTGTGGCGGCTCCCCTTCCTCCCCTTTGTGCACTGTGCTCCAAAACAGTGCTTGTTGTGAGGGGCATGAGGAGATCCAAACACATGTCTGTAGTGATGCATGGGGACTGTCTGAACCAGGGTCAATGCCAGCTGTGTCACAGGGGCTGATGGAATATGGGTACTGTGGCATTGTCTTGCATGTGGTGTGTGTGGTGATGCAGGTGCTGTTCTGGGGGCATGCCTTGAGTTCACTGGCTCCCGCCATGTGTGGGTGGCATGTGGGACTTGCCCCCAGCATAGTGCATGATTGGCAATGAAGGCTGGTGGCCCCAATGTCAGTGGGGCTGTGTATCCACTCTGGATTTTTCTCTGAACTTTTACAGAATTTTCCATGGTGCTGACCATTATCCCCAGACTAGGTTTGATACCATGGATAACTCCTTAAAAGTTCAGAGTAAAATTCAGAGCAGATACACAGCCCCACTGACCTTGGAGCCACCAGCCTTTACTGCCGATTGGTTGTCACTGGCTTTGTTTTCAGGGACACTGTAGGCATTTCTACATCATCGCCTGATGATGAGGCATTTCTACGCCGATATAATTTATTTTGTGGTTGTGCGTTTCTCCTTCCCTTTCCAGGCTGTGCACAAATAGGATACACAAGCATAACAATGGCGTATCTCCCCTGCCCCTGGTATGAAGTCAGTACAGGAGTGCTCAGAGACTGTGTATCCTAATTGATGTGTGCGTGTGTTTTCTGTGGCGTTCCAGATCATTTACTGGCACTTGAGTGCCACGGTGGCTTAGTCCTTCCAAAGAGAAAGGCAAGGGGCGGAGTGGGGGAAACAGATCAATAGACTTCAAATCCCATGAAGGAGCAAGGCAGTCACCATGAAAATGCCTTAATTATATGCCTAATCTCAGAGATGTTGCAGGTGATGAACAAAAACAGAAAGCATGCCATCCTTTGCTTGTCCCTCACTCCTGGGGAAACTGATCAAGAGGCAAACCCATGATAAAATCTGTGCTATGCCTACATGCTGGCTGTCCAGGCATCAACATATACAGAGTTATATTTCGAGTATACCTCTGATGGCCGTAGTACATGAAACACCATCCACGTAAGTAGTAATTGCATGAATGTCTTTTGGAAAGTAAAGAGCAGGCATGGTGGGTGGGTGGGCTGATCCAGATTTCCTTATCCCCCAGTAGAAGCGATCAAATAGAAGCTCCAATGGATTTGCTCCAATGAAAATAAAGAAATAGTTCATCCAACTGTTCCTGGACTGTAGCACTTCAGACTCTAGGTCTGCATTTCTACATTCTCCTCCATACAGTAAATCAGGGATGCCTGATTTCTATATGGCTAGATTCCAGATGCTGGGGGGGGGGCATTCCAGTGGTGGGCAGGGCTGAAGACAGAAGACTGAGGGCCAAAAATACCAGCATATTGTACTGTATCTTAAAGCTCTTACTGCCAGTAACTAAGCCTTGAGAGAGAGATGTCAACTGTTTAGAATGGGGAAAAAGCTGCTGAAATACCAGGAAACCACCACACAATCAGTGGTTCATGAAAAAAGGGGAATCCTGGGAGGCCAAGCTGCAACTGCACAGGAGTGCTGGATTTGGCCCCTGGGCCTGAGCTTCTGCACCCTGCATCAAATTTTTCTACACATTAAAAAACTAGATGTGAAAAAACTAGCCCAGAAGTCTATATGTGAGGATTTTAGAACATAAGAGCAGCCATGCTGGAGCAGACCAAGGGTCCATCTATTCCAGCATTCCGTTCACAGAGTGGCCAACCAGCTGTTGACAGGAAATCACAAGCAGGACGTGAGTGCAACATCACCCTACCACCCATGTTCCCCAGCAACTGGTGTATGTAGGCATACTGCCTGTGATACTGGAGGTAACATATAGCCATCAGGACTAGTAGCCATTGATAGCCTTCTCCTCCATGGATTTGTGTAATCCCCTTTGAAAGCCATCCATTTGTTTTTAATGGTGCTGTCAGCTAGTGAGAAAGAAAAAAAACAAACAAAACTGTTTTTCATAAATCATAACACTCTAACTCTAACACCCATCCTTCTAAACCTTTGCAGGTTTCTTAGTACCTAGTGATGTATGCCACTTCCATACGAATTGCCCCAAAAACCACAGAGTTGGGGAAGAGAAGCAAATCCCTCCCCCCACAAGGTTTAGAGACTCCCCTTGCACAAAAAATTTCAAGGTACTAACGTGTGGGAACCTTTATGATGCAAGTCATTTTCATACAGGATATCCATAAAAACACCACGGGGATAAGCAAATTCTATTTTTGAAACACCCCCCCCACCCAGTTTTTAAAGACTCCCCTTGCAGAAGAAGCTCCACACCCATCTGTCTGAAGCATAGCAAGCTCCATTCCTCAGAAGGGACAACTATGCCTGCAAATATAGTCTAATTCCACCAAGAAATGTAAAAAAAAAGTTGAAGGCAGTTCTTTTCTAAAATAAAAATAAAATAAAAAATAAATATTACATGCACAAACTGCACCTATTTGTTTGAAATTTGGAAGGCATCATCCACTTAGAAGGGACTACTATGCCTGCACATTGCATCATCCAGTTTTCCCAAAAAGGTTATCACTGTTCATTGATTTCCACATAAGTGTCAATGGGAGACACAGATGAGGCTTTGGATTTCTGAAGCAAAATTCTGACTTGGACTCATGTCAAAGCAAGTGACCTTCAAAGCAGTCTGAACTGAATCAGGGGCCTTTCTGAACCACGGAAGTGGGGTCCAAACTGCATTTTGCCTTCAATGCATACCTCTGATTGCAGCCATCAATGTTCTCACCCAACTTGGGATCTGCTCCAGGCTGTTAGGAGCAGTTCTTCCAGTTGTTAGAGACTATGTGAATTTGTACCCCTGTTCTAATGTTTAGCTAGGCCTGACTAGAGAATCTTGCATTCTTGTTTTCTGCTTTCTTGCTGTTCTGTGAAACTGCTAGCTAAAGTTGCAAAGAAATCTGAATTGAGATGTAAGAAAGTAAAGTGCAGGCAGCTTTGTTTATAGCTGCAGTAGATGAGAGGGGGGAAGAAGCCAGAGAATTGGCAAAGTGTGTACAGAAGGCACTGATAAAAGCAAAAGCAAAATAGAATGTGTGTGTGTGTGTGCAGTAAGTAGAGAGACAGAGAAAAGCAAGAAGAGTAGGGGAATGGTTTTTTTTTTTTTGCTAGCATCAGGCTGATGAGTGTACTTTCCAAAGAACAGAACAGACAGGATGGAGTTGTACTGATAGGCCAGGAACAGGAAAAAATGTATGTACCAGGAAGGCCAGAAGAAGTCAGTGAAGGCACTGTGAAAGAGGTCATGATAAGAATGTTTTTCTACGCAACTGTATGTAAAATGACTGTATGTGATGCAAACCTGTATCTGATTCCATGCTGTATAAAAGATCTAGGAAGAACGTGAAACGGGGCTCTTGATTTGAGTCCCAGACTCCTAGAGCCTACTTGAGGCCTCAAATAAAGTTGGTTTCGCTTCTCCACTCCCCCGTGTGTTATTGGGCAGGGCATACACACTGAGGTCCGAATCACTTTGCCGGAGAGGCACTGTTTAGTGCCGGCAACACTTTAAAGCCCCATTAAAAAGCCCTTAGCTTAGGAAACAGATTTTAAAAGCCCCTTTCAAAACTCCAGGACGTGAACCTGCATTGATTTTAAAGGGTGATAGGATCTGAGCAAGCATCCAAATGACTGAGACTAAGAAATGGGACCAGTTCCATAGCTGGTCATATTCTGGATGCCTGAATGTGTATGCACCAAAAAATCTTTAATCAAATGCAACATTTGGCTTCCTGAGAATCTCCATATTCATTTTTCATAAAAGTAGGTTTCTAGCTCCATTGAGTAGGCAAGAAGAAACAGGATCCCAAATGGCTCAGATAATAATTTCTTATTGAATCGTGCAGGGAGGGTAGCAAGCTTTTGAGCTCCACAGAACTCTTGATGTTCTTCCAGAGGAATTTTTCCTTGCCTGAAGCAACATAATAAGAGCCATTAAGGAATCATATCATTGTTTTCTTCAATATCCAAAAGTGTAGCCTAACAGGCTTTTGCAGTTTACATTTTGTGAATATAATTGCACTTTTAGAAGTTGGGCTGCTTCTCCCAAAAGCATTTGCATATGTTCCTATAAGCTTGAGCAATCTCACTGAAATGTATAAAATGGAATTACTGATAGCAAAGAATTATCAGTGTATTTTGGTATATAAAGAAAATATATTCACCAACAATTTTCTGCAGGTTTTTAAAGATTGCTTTGATGTTTGCAATCCCATATGCGAATGTGAGGAGCTGCATTTTTCTTACTAAAAATGTTTGCAGATTCCCATTATTATTGAGTGGAAACCTCTGACTTTTTGCAGAGACTGGAAAATAATGATTTGTTGTTTGTGGATTTATGGAATAATAAGTGAATTTGGGACAATGGGAAGAAAGAGATTTCTCATTCTGATTATCGAGTAAGAAAAAATATTGTTACCTATATTTGCTGTAGAAGAAAATCGGAGGTCTATTTTGTTTTGTTAATTGTTATATGTTTGATATTATGTGTTTGTTTTATATAGGAATAAAATTTAAAACTTAAAAAAAAATGTTTGCAGATTCCCAGATTTGCAATTACGTATGTTAAAAAAAGTGTAGTTTTTTTAAAAAAATGCATACTTTGAAATGCACATTTTTAAAAAAAAATAAGTACATTTTCACACTCTAGCCAATGAGGTAAAGTACACACAGAACTGCACACTTTCCCTATTTGAATGAGCTGGAAAACAGGTTGAAAACTAAAATGGAAGCAAGGTAACATGAGCTTCGAAGTGATTTTCAGAGAATTCAGTGAGCTCAGAAATTGCTGGCTCTCCTTTCCCTAGTTTCAAGTGCAGCTGCTTCACATGTGAAAACAAGATGTTGTCGTTGCCTGCAAATTAGCCCGGTCCAGGAACTCATGGAGGGTGACGATGCGAAGGTGACGGGGTTGGGGTTAGCATGCTCATCCTTATCCTGCCCATCCCTTGAACACCAATTCCTCACAAATATATAATGAATGGATAGGGTTAGGGAGCAGTCCTGCAGCCCCTAGACATGGTCCAAGGGGCCATAGGATAGGATGGCTTCCCAGCTACGAGGGTGGTGGAGACGGTGCCCTGACCTTGAAGCTGGGAATCAGAGCTCCGTCCCCCTCCCGTTGCAGCCAGTGTGGAAAGAACCATGCCAGTTGCTCTCCCGAGGTCTGGAAAGCGACCTTGGAAAAGGGTTAAAGGGGGCGGGGAGGAGACTGGGGCGGCCAGGATATGAGGTATCCTGAAGCCGCTCCAGCCTCCTTCCCTTCCCCCTCTGAGACGCCATCGCTTGATGGCTGAAAATGAATACAGAGTGGGAGGAGTGGGGAGGCGAAGATCACCTCCGCCACTCCTCCCGCTCTGCATTGGATGAGCATGAGCCTCTGAGTCCGGAAGCTTACGCTCATCTCCATCGGATCGCACCCTTATTGAGGTTTGCCATTTTTCTGGATCAGCACACATATAGCTACATTAGGCGGAGTTATATTAATATCTCCTTTGCGTTGTACTATATACAGTAATACCTTGGATTGCAAGTAACTTGAGTACGGTTCACTGTCTGAGAGCGTTTGGAAAGACAAGCAAAAAATTTAATTTTTTTTTTACTTGATAAACGAGCAAGGTCTTGCAAGACAAGTCGTAGGGATGTAACCAGCTCACCTCGAGCGGGCCAAAATCGGCCCCACTCACGCCCGCCAGAGACTCGCTTTGATATAAGAGTGTTTTGGATTACGTTTCTGTGCAGTCCTGTGCATGTTTAGACAGAAAAAAAGCCCCACAACTCCCAGCATTCCCCCTGCAGCCATGCCAGTTGGGGAATGCTGGGAGTTGTAGGAATTTTTACTGTACTATACTCTGCATAATATTGCGCCTAGAGATGTATGAGAAATGTGTTTGTTTTTTATCAGGATTTGCCCAGTTTGCACCTTCCAGGCTGAACACAGACTCAGACGCAAACCGTTGTCAAATTCTGTACATTTCTGAGCTTGCCATGCAACTTGCAGACCAAAAAAAGTGCATTTGATTTGACAGAGTTCATACATTTGAAAAGTGTGCATGAAAAAATGTGTACTGTTGAATAATGCACACAAATATGCTTTAATCAATGTTAGAATAATGTGTACATTTCAAAGATGTGCACAACTGATTTTATTTATTTATTTATCATATTTATACCCCACCTTTCTTCCTGCAAGGAACCCAAGGCGGCTTACATAATCCTCCTCCACCTCTCCATTTTATCCTCACAACAACCCTGTGAGGTAGGTTAGGCTGAGAGTCAGTGACTGGCCCAAAGTCACCCAGTGAGTTTCATGGCTGAGCGGGGACTAGAACCCAGATCTCCCGAGTCCCAGTCCAACACTCTCACCACTACGCCACACTGATGCACTTCTTTTTTTTTTATTGCTCTGTATATCTAAGCCTGATACTAAAATCTAATAAAAAAACCCAAAGTGCGCAATCTGATACGGACTCGAGTTGGAACGAGCATTGAGATGAAATTTGGAGAACTTCGTCGAGCTCCAGTTTTGCTGATTTGCACGTCCCTACGATTAAAAAGCATTTCTATCCCACCTCCCCAGCCATCTCAAGGCAGCTTGCAAGCACAATTAAAATCACAATAAAATCACAGGCTTATATTAACCTCACTGCGGCAAAATCAGCCAACACCTTCTGAACTGTCTGCAGGCAGGGTTGGCTGCACATCAAATGCCTTACAATTATTAATCCTAAAGGTTACAAAAGCATGGATGAGGGTGGCTAAGAAATTTATTTATTTATTTTATTACATTTGTTAATCACCCATCTGGCTGGATTACCCAATGTGTGTAGCTGATGCAATTATTAGTGGTGTTGTTGACCACAGTTGATAGGGGCCAGTTTTCACAAGTCAAATATTTTATATGCAGGGCTATCACCTGGTGAAAAATCTCAGGGGAATAACCAAATGGATTTTACTCAATTAATGCATTTTATTTATTTATTAAATTTATATCCCACTTTTCAGCCAAAAATGGCACTCAAGGAGGCTGAATTGATTATACCTGCATAAATTTGCAAATTGCAAAATCAGTATTTTTGGAAAGGGGACATCCTTTGTTTTTAGATGGCACAACATGCACCATTTTAGAAGGGGTGGGATACCTCTTCCAAGATGCTATATGCCATCAGCAGTTTTTATAAGTGGTTTTATTAAAAAATAAACATTAGGTGGTTTGTTTTTTAAGTGTTACCTGATTAATTGGGAATGCCTTATTAGTTGATTGAAAAGGGCTTTAGGCTGCAATCCTAAACACTTACCTGGCAGTAAACTCCATTGAATTCAGCAGGACCTATTCTGAGTAGACATGCATAAGATTGTGCTGTTAATCAATTAATCTAAGCAATGAACTAAAGGTTGTGGCCTTACTTATAATTAAAGAAAGACAGAAATCCAGCTGGCTCTCTTTATATCTCCATAACCATTCTCTCTAGTGTTTCAAGCTGCTGGGGGATTTCACACCTATCAAGAAAGCTGGCCTATTTATGCTGATCGTTAACACTGTGGAAATTACAAGCAGAGCCACTGGGCTTGTTGAGCACAACAGTCCTGCAGCTGAGCCATCTGAGAAGGTGGGAAAGGGATTTATTTTATTTTATTTTCCACTGGGCAGCAAATGCAGCATTAAGATGACAAGGCTGGATAAGCCTGAGCAGAAGTGCTGGAATCGCCTGTCCGGAGAGCACAGTGAACCGTACTCAATTTTTTCCCCTCGCTTTGGGTCTTCGGACAATGTACTTTCCAGATATTATCAAGGCACAACGAGAAATGACTGCCAGGAGACATCTTTTCTAAATTGGTATTGGTCTTACAGTCAGCAGCATAAACCCAAGCATCATGCTAGAGCAGTGATGGCGAACCTATGGCACGTGTGCCACAGTTGGCACGCAGGGACCTCTCTGTGGGCACGCGAGCCATAGGTCGCCAGCCCTTGAGCGGCTTTGGGGGCACAGAGGGGCGAAGCCACCGAAGGACGGAGGCGGGCAGAGCGGCCACTCCTGCCCGCCACGCGTCGCCCTGGCATCCTGCAGGCCGCCACCTCTGCCGGGGAAGGTCTGAGAAGGTCCTCCTGGGGCGGGGAGGCCTGGAGAGCCGCTGTCCCCCTGGCGACCGCCCAGGCGGAGAGGCCGGCTGGGAGCGCCTTTTGCTGCGGCGTCACTGGGCGGCACCAATGCTCCCCGCCGGTGGCGCGTGGCGGTGTCACGCCCTGCACATGGGCTCAGGCCGTGACGCAGCGGGCAGGGCCGACGGGAGTGCCCGCTCCAGACCTCCCGCTCTTCGCAGGGTGTGCGGGGCATCTCCCCGCAGCCGGCGCCGCCTCCACGGCCCGTCCGCAGTCCAAGGTGTGTCCCCTCGGGAAGCGAGCTTGCGGGTGCTGCAGGGCTCTTCTTCGGCCCGGCACTGCAGAGGGCAGCCCGAGCATGCCAGCAGCAAAGAGGCTGGAGCGGCCAGAGGGCTGCTGGTCCAAGTCCCGCCTCAGGAGGCTCCGCCGGCAGTGTTGCAGTGGGCCAGGAGGCTGACCGAGTCCCTGGAGGAGGGCAGCGGTGAGGAAAGGCAGCCCCCCCTCTCTCTCACACACACATACACACGGGTTTAGTTGCTGTGTTTAAAAACAGGTTTAATTTAGGTTTAATTGCAGTGTTGGCACTTTGAAATAAATAAGTTGGTTTTGTGTTGCAGTTTGGGCACTCGGCCTCAAAAAGGTTCGCCATCACTGTGCTAGAGTGCATTATTAACAGTTGTGAGAATCCACTTGCTGAGCTATGAAGCTTCCTGGGTAGCAGGACTGGTGCTGGGGGTTGGCATAACTGGGCAACCGCCAAGGACCACACTCCAATAGTTTGCCCACTGGCCATCCCTGGGACCACCTGGCTCTTCTGCTCCTCCTCTTTGCTGTTGCTGACTATTCCCCTGTCCTCCCTGAGCAAGTGAGCAGTTGGAGGAGAAAGGAGAAGGAATATGATCTTCCATGTACCTTATCATTTCTGTCTTTCTCTCTGGGAAGACTGCAAAGTAGGCCCAGTGGGAGAGGCAACAGCAGAAAGGCAACACTAGCAAGGAGGTGGCCCTACGCATGGAAGGGGCCCACAGAGAGCATCCTGCCCATGGGCCCCCCAAAGTCTGAAGCTAGCATTCCAGGTAGCTTTGGACAACTCTCACAGGCTAACCTATCTCCCAGGACTGTTGGGAAGCTGCAATGCTGCTCTGAACTCTCTATGGAAGAATGGGATACAAATACAAATGTAATGGGAAAGAGCCTTTTCCATGGCTGGGGGTTGGCATAACTGGGCAACCGCCAAGGACCACACTCCAATAGTTTGCCCACTGGCCATCCCTGGGACCACCTGGCTCTTCTGCTCCTCCTCTTTGCTGTTTCCAAAGTCTGTGCCATGACTTTGGATCTATCCCCTCCAGAGATCCATTCGGCCATCCTTTTCCCGGTGGGCAAATACATTTTTATTTACACTGACCTATCAGGTTAAAGGTACAATCCAATGCAAGTTTAGACAGAAAAAAAGATCTGTGCTGGCTGGGGCATGCTGGGAGTTGTAGGCCTTTTTTCCTGTCTAAACCTGCATAGGACTGTACACTAAACTGGTATTTTTAATAGTCTGCTGTTTCATGCTTTGATTAAAAAAAATTGTTTTAACGCTCTGGCCTTTTGAGATCAATTTTTATTTGCTCTTTTATATTTGCATTTTTACATATTCACTATTTTTATTGTATTGTTAGCTGCCTGGGGTGCCAATGGCCAAAATATTTATTTTGGCCATTTAATGATATTTATGAATATCATTTTTATTCCCTTTCTCTCCTACTTGATTCTCACAACCCTGTGAAGCAGATTAGGCTGAGTGTGTGTGACCGGCCCAAGGTCACCCAGTGAGCTTCATGGCTGATACAAACTGAAATAATAAGCAAGCAAATGTGTGGCATAGTGGTTAGAGTGTTGGTCTGGGTTCTAGTCCCCACTCAGCCATGATGCTCACTGGGTGACTTTGGCCAGTCACCGATTCTCAGCCCAACCTACCTCACAGGGTTGCTGTGAAGATAAAATGAAGGAGGATCATGCAAGCCATCTTGGGTTCCTTGCAAGAGGAAAAGCGGTGGGATATAAATGTAATAAATAAATACTACAAATACAATAACTTGGTTCACTGGACTGCCATTGTTTCCATTTTAGTGTTTGCTTCATTCAAGAGAACCCTTTTATAAATATTAGGATATACTGCCAAGTGCCAACTCCCCCTCTTTGACTGGCAGTCTGTTAAGTTTTAGTCACATTCCTACTTTGAGCTAATAATTCTATACTCCCTTCTGCAAAGTAGCTGCTGTTGAAACTCAGGTCCATTTCCTGATCTCCGGGTGCTGTCAGCAGGAGCTGCCAGAACAAGAGACGCAAGGCATTTGTTGGTCTCTGCATGGCTTCCACTAGGGCAGGGGCACTGAACCTCTTTCAGCCTGTGGGTCAAATTCAATTTAGGAAACGCTCTCAGGGGCAGCATTCCAGTTGTAGACAGGGCCAAAGGCAAAAGGGGTGGAGCAAAAAATGCCAGTAAATTTTAGCTTGAAGCTCTTACTGCCAGTAACTAAGCTTCCGGCGAGGCATTTCAACCTTTTAGAATGGGAAAAAAGAACCATGCAAAAGCCAGGGCACCACCTAATGACTGGTGGTCAGGGAATGGGGCATGGCCTCTGTGATCCACAGAGGGCTGGATTGGGAGCCCAGGGGCCTAAGGATCAACACCCTTGCACTAGGACTACAAAGTGTAGCATTCCTCTAGGCAGTGATGGTTTCCAGGGTACTCGATTGACTCTGTATCCTCACCAGGAAGTGAGTTTCCTACTCTGGCTGAGTAAGTATCTATGCTAGGCAAATAGAGGGACAAATCCAAAAGGCGAGTCAGTTAAGCAGGCAAATGGTCAGAGAACAGTATTACCGGGCAAGTAGGTTGTTTCCAGAAGGAAGATCTGAGGTGCAGCCAAGGTCAAACACAAATAAGTAGTCAGATACAATACACAGTCCAAGAAGCAAGGTCAGGCAGGAGTCCAACTGTCAGTAGCACGGAGGTTCAGTCACAAGGCATAGCCAGGAAAGCACAGCACTGAAGCTAGTAGAATGATGTTGTTCTAGCAATAGCGAGGCTGAAACTGAAAGCTGACATAGTAAGAGCTTCCTGAGCCCCACCCAGAGCTCAGCTGTACTTCCTGATAGACCCTCTGGCAAAAGTTCTACTCAGGAGGAGGGCCTTACTCCCCAGGAGTCCTTCCCTTTTGAGGAGTTCTCCTTTGTAATCTAGCACTTCTTCTCATAGGAGCTCTAC